>BTCW01000015.1:28127500-29377500 GCA_033239725.1 Echinochloa phyllopogon | reverse complement strand
CGCTGCACCACCATGGCCGCCTTTCTGGGAGAGCGTGAGGGAGAGAGACGAGAGAAGGGAAAAGAAACAGAGGTGAGCGTGAGTGAGTGAGAAGAGAGACAGGGGGGAAAAGATAGCTGTATTTGATTTAGATGAGGAAGGAGGATCCATGTGCTTTCACTTTGGACCAATGAGATGCATCTATTTTGAATAGTGTGTACTGATGATGTGGCAGTGTGTTTTCTCTTTACTCTTATATCAAAATTTTAGATATCTAAACAATTTTAAATAAAAAAGTTGTAAACTATAAACTTTTACATCTCTTTGAGAACTACAACTTTGATATAGAACATATTTACATCCGATGTCATTTGGAAATTTTAAAAATTTAAGATTTCAAATTAAACACATTATAAGGATATTTTAAAATATTAAACAATCTTAAATTAAAAAGTTTTCAACTACAAAGTTTTATATTTCGTGGATATGTACAACTTTCATATATAATCTATTCACATTCAAGGTAATTTAGAAACTTTCAAAATTTAAATTTCAAATTAGATAACTTATAATAATATTTTAAGGTGTTAAACAATCTCAAATATAAAAGTTGTCAACTACAAAGTTTTATATTTCGTCGAGGTGTACGACTTTGGTATAAAGTGTTTTATCATATGAGATCATATAAAAAAGTTTGTATTCAAAACATACATCCACTAACTCTTTCACGTACAATTGCAATACACTTCTTGTGAGATGTTTCGATTTTGTAGACATCGTTATGACAAAATGTGCGAAATGTTCTCAACTTTTTATCACAGCCTATATATGTGATACAATCACTTCATGATAAATTTCATGATTTTTAGACTTAATTTGCTTGTTTTAGAATTTAAAAATTATTTAGACTCACATCTTTGCCGAGTGTCATAAAAAATACACTCGTCAAACAACCTGTTTGCCGAGTCTCAATTATAATACACTTGGCAAAGAGCTTCTTTACCGAGTGTATTTTTTTGACACTCAGTAAACAACATGCATATAATTTTTCTACTCATTTCAATTTTATTATTTGAATCACTTGCGATTCAAAAACGAAAAAAAACTTAATTCTTTGCCGAGTATCAACTATAAAACACTCGGCAAATAGCTTCTTTACCGAGTGTATTATATTGACACTCGGCAAACAACATGCATATAATTTTTCTACTCCTTATATTTTATTATTTGAATCACTTGCGGTTTAAAAATAAAAAAAACTTAATTCTTTGCCGACTGTCAATTATAATGCACTCGACAAAGTGCTCTGAAAATTTGCAGGTAGTCATTTTTTAGGTGTATAACCTTCTCATGAAAGATTCAACGCATTATGAGAAAACTATAATATACATTATTCACAAACCATTACATCTCCCACACTATTTTATGTAATTCATATGAATCTTTGTATTGTTTATACACTATACCATTATTTATGCTCATACTTAATGGAATAAATTTTTCACATCACTTGGACCCATATAACTTGCCCCATACAAGTTTTGAATTTTTCTGTGGTGATTTTTATTTTTTAGGCATTAAATGAATTTCTATGCTTAACTGAAAAAATAACTATAAGTTCTCCAAAAATTCTAAATATTTGCATGAAGTCCATTTCAGGTGTATAACCCTATCATAAAAAATCAATACATTTTAATAAAAATAGAATATCCGTTGTTCACAAATATATACATCTCACACACACATTCATGTAACTAAAGGTAATCTTTAAAATTTGCACATCATAAAACAATATTTTTTGCTTATATTAGATGTAAACATTTTTTTACTTATTTTATACTGCGTATAAGTTGCCCCGGAGGAGTTTTAGACTTTTTTTTTCTAATGACCCGCCGCCGCTGCCTCCCCCGCCCAATTACATGTTAGGCCTCGTGATGGCACCATCTCGCTGACATCCTTGTCCCACCTCATCTGCGGCAAGCATCACATGAACGAACTGCCACCGCAGTGGCACATCTCCCCGTACCTATCTCTTCGGCCTCCGTTGATGCCTTGTCTCCTCATGCAAACCCTAACCTTAGCCCGTCCGACACCTCCCTCACCACGGCCGCCGCATCTGCCTCGCTCCGTGGACTCACCACCAAGGTCGAGGTCATCGAGATTGACCTCACCGAGGAGGACATCGCTGGGTCCTCCCCCGGGTCCCCCGCCTCCTTCGCGTCGATCGAGGTGGTGGGGATCCGGCGCCTGGAGGAGGCCATCCACGGCGTCATGGTGCGGTGCGCCACCCCAATCTGGCTCCACTTCATGTCGGGCGGGTCATTTTGGGTAACCCCATTGCGGCGCACGCAGGGGGTCACCAGGCTCGTGAGGCGGATCGCAGCCGCAGGGAGCACGGAGGGGATTATCGGGGCTGCGGGAGCCACGGTTGAGGTCGTGGAGCTCAACGCGCCCATGAAGGAGGAGGAGGCGCTCTCCTTCCCCACCATGTGGGGGTGGCCCTCGGCCTCCTACTTCGTCGAATGTGAGGTCTGTATGTGATCTGGTGCTTGTACTTTCATAGGTTTGGTCTATGGTCATCGTGTTTGAAGGAAATAGTGGTAGATCGTTATGTCCAAAGACACCTTCTCACCTTAATTATGCCATTTGGCCTGAATGCTTGATGAAATGAATTGCAAAAGGCCCACTACCAGAATGATCGACATCTGCACCGGGTGGGAAAGCTCTTTAGCACCGGGTTTCCCACCCGGTGCAACTAATCCGAGGCTAAAGGGGTACCCCTTTAGCACCGGGTTGAATAACCGGTGCTAAAGGGGCCCTTTAGCACCGGGTGCAGCCACGACCCGGTGCTAAAGGCGGGTAGCAGGCCCTTTAGCACCGGGTCGTGGCTGCACCCGGTGCTAAAGGGCCTGCCTTTAGCACCGGTTGCTGTCTGCAACCGGTGCTAAAGGCCCCGGATTTCTTTTTTTTTTTTGCTTTTTTCAGTAGCCATGCGTGCACGTCTATATACGTATATATTCTAATACGTGTATTCTAATGCGTATTCGGCCGACTCTATATTCATACTAGCTGACATTTCATCAAAATAGAAGACATATATATTACAAAAGTAGATATTCATGCATGTCAACTCGAGTTATATATATTTAAACTGTATTTTCTACTTAATTAAGATTGACGACTAGCTTGTTGGACTGTCCGGCACGTCCTCCAGTACTGGCGAGTAGTATTCTCCTCGGGGATTGACGACCTCGTCCCAGATCCATCCGACGAGCTGTTCTGCAATTGCGTCAATTCTTTCTAGCTCTAGGGACTCTTCCTTCAGGTTGAAAATCTGTAATTTACAAATAATTGAAAGATATTTAATCCGCCGAGTTGGAGACAATAATTGTGCACTTAATAATAATGGAAATGTGTTTATTATTAAGTACCATAATATATCCTGTTGTGTAAGCTTTTTATGTCCTCAATTCCACATGAAATCGCAAACATAGTATGCACATAAATTTTTTCCCGGCCCCTGTTTGGCACACTGTCGACCAAAAGAAATTAAGTAAAATTCATATAATATATTAGCCGAGGCCTACATGTACAAATTACTTGCTTACCGGAAAGCCAATGTTCCATTTCAGTGTTTCATGTTGAATTCCCGGGTGTTCTTGACGAAATTGAATCCAGGCCCTGCGAACAAAAAAATTGAGTTAAGTCATTGCGAGTGTAAGGGGTGAATTAAGTAGGGGAAAATATACATCACCTTGTCATCATGTCCATGATGTTCTGTAGTTTTTCTTTTGGAGTGTGCAACGAATCAAAGACGTTCACGACACCCCGGTCAGGACACAATATTATTAGGAACCAGTGGAATCTGTGCACATGTATACATTATAATCAGAAATGAATTATTACACAGACAGTATAAGAAGAAGCCTGTGTATGTACTCACTCGATGTTGTACGGGATTAGTATGGAGTCGCAGTAATTTTGTTTCTTAATATACTTGTATAGGTTTCCATATGTTTCCTCAGGATTCATCAATATCATTTCTTCACTTATCCTTCAAGGATCCACGAAACCAACGTCATATATCCCGGATCTCCGACATTTTTGAATCTCTATTTTGCATATGTTAAGCAATAAATAAAGCCCGCGTCAGCATAGATTGGAATTATTGTTTTGAAACTGTGAATTATAAGCAACAACAAAGTACTTACAGTGTCCAACAGGTGATCAAATCCACGTCCATGGCGTCGCGGTGGTACAGCTCATATATATCCTTAAACCTCAGCCACACCCGATCCTCGTCACCATTGTAGAAATCATGGTCCTTCACGCCTACTTTGATCATGCGCCGTTTATTCCTTCTTGATTCTTCCAAGTACCACTCATGGAATCGGCGCATCTTCGTCTGTAGCTTCCTCTCCATTTCAGGAGGGACCATAGGCTCGCCAAGATTAAACGGCCACCTCAGCGTTGTGTTTACAGGCGCCTCTTCTTCCCCCAGGACTTGCGCTCTGGTTAGTCCAGTCTCGGCCATTACTCGTTGCACGTTAAGCTCGTCCAGAGATGGCAATGGACCCAAGGGCCGCTGAGGTTGCTGTCCGAGCTGAGGAACCTTTTTGGATGGGCCCGCCTCCTTATCTGCAGCCTTCTGCTTCCGGCGAGATTTCAGTAATGAGCGGTCATAGTCTGTTACTATTACTTCCTTCTATTGACCCTTGCTCAAATTACCGAGGAATGACTTGACGACGGTGGGATCAAGCTTCGGCTCCGGCTCAGGTTTTTTCCTCCACTCGGCCATTTGCCTCTTTGTGTCTGCTTTGACCGAGGCTTCGAGCTCCTCTAGAGTCTTCTCACCCGCTCTTTTCTCTGGTGCGGGCTTCTCTTTGGTTTTCCGCGCCTTCTTCGCTGGTGGAGTGGGGGCAGAGGCTTTAGTGCGGCGTCCCCTCTTTGGCGGAGGGGGCGGAGACCTCCACGGCGGAGGAGACGGAGACCTCTTCGGCGGAGGAGACGGAGACCTCTTCGGCGGAGGAGACGGAGACCTCTTCGGTGGAGGAGACGGAGACCTCTTTGGCGGAGGAGACGGGCTTGCATCAGGAGCTCCCGGAGAATTGTCATGATCCTGTGGATCTCTTGGAGGTGACGGGGGCTTGTTGGTAGCCGCAGGTGTACCGGGTATGACGACGTCTGCCTTGCTCCATAGAATGATGCAGTGAGAACACTGACCGAGTTTTGTTTCTCCGTCACCTCCGGGGATGTCAAGTTCCAAGTCTTCCCAGCTGGTGATGACTTGCTCCACCTCAACAGGTACGTAACCATGTGGAATGTCATTGCAGTGCCATTTTTGCCCTTCTTCCACACGTTTGGTCATACCGTATGCGACCTGATAAGTTAGTAGTCACAAAGAAAGTTAGTAAATGAATGGTATTTACGGTGAAATGTATGCAGTATGAACTAAGGTCGCATACGTACCACCACAGCTAAGTTCTTCTGCCTGACGACAAGCTCGCACGCGGTCCGTTGAGTTATTTCATCCACGGTGTAACGGACCGCTTCGGCGGCCAGTGTGGAAGCGTGACTGCTTTGATATTGTTGTGGAGGGCTAATAAGGGCTGCATCTTGGAGAGGTGCATGCTCTGTGGAACCGGTCCCGCCTGGTGCATGCTCTGTGGAACCGGTCCCGCCTGTGGCTTGTTGTATCTGCAGCCATGCTACCTTCATCCGTCGCTCCATCTCTGACTCCATCTCTTGGAGCTTTGAGCCCTGGGCGGCAACCGTTTGCTCTAGGTCCCTCACCCTCTGCTCATATTCGGCCTTCTTCCTCGAACGGCTCCTATAGGTGGCGGCGTGCTCTTGGAAACCTTTCTTCCATGAGATGCTTGTGCCTATGCCGCGCGTCCGTCCAGGATGCTCCTTGTTCCCTAAGGCATAGGTTAGCTCATCTCTGTCTCTATCAGCAACAAATTCTCCCCTCTCAGATGCCCTGAGGATATCGATGAGACGCTGAGCTAGTTCTCGCAAGTCCTCGGGAAAAACTAAGGAGCCGTCGATTGGGCTTAGGGTGCCTCCATGACCATAGTACCAATGCTTGGTCCTTGTGGGCCAGTCATGTGTCGCTGGAGTGATGCCTCTAGCATATAGATCTTCTTCCATCTTCTCCCATTTAGCGATGCTTGCCTTGTAACCTCCCGAACCCATCTTATGAGAGTACTTCTTATTTGCGGCGTTTCCAGCGTTTCTAGCGCTAGCCGTTGCACCCTCTTCGGAGGTTTTGTACTCAATGAATGCTTCCCACTCGTCATTGGTAATCTTCTTATACTTCTCAGGATCCGGGGCCTCTCCGGTTTTGAGAAATTGTGAGTACAACTTCTTCTTGAAATCCTGAAACAGAACTGCCATCTTCTTCATTGTCCAATCCCTATGTTCTGCTTCACGAGTGCTAGGCCAGTCGAATATTGCCTTTAATTCCCTCCATAGCATCTCCTTCTATGTATCGGGGAGCACGTACTCCTCAGTGGGGTCCGTGGACTTCCATTTTCTGATACTAATGGACACATTGTCCCGTACAATTACACCGCACTGAGATACAAATTTCTTGGCTACTTTTGGGGGCTCAACTGGCTCCCCGTCATCCTCCACTCGGGTGATGTGTAACTTGACATCCTTCAACTTCTTCGTGGTCGATAGTTTTGATTTCTTAGCAGAGGCGGCCAACACAAATTACATATATACGAGATGATATAGAGATGGTATACATAATTGACATGTACAGTACAAATTTATGTTATCTATATACACACCTGACTAGACGAGGGCTCGTTACCGGCCCCTTCAACATTTTCGGCCTGGACATTGGCGGCCCCTTCAACATTTTCGGCCCTTCCAATAATCCCCAACACATCATCCATGGACATTGGTTGGGTTACCATATTGAAAAGTTGATTCGCTAAGAACGTGTCGTTGTCCTCTTGAATGGGTGGGACAGGGGTGTTGTTGTCCTCTTGCATGGGTGGGACGGGGTTGTTGTTGTCCTCTTGCATGGGTGGGACGGGGTTGTTGTTGTCCGCCATCTATAGAATTAAAAATAATTGATAAAAAATATATACAAAGCATACATATTCCCAATATGATTCGCTAAGGGTTCGCTAAGGGGGGTCGGTGCACGAAAAAACGGATTCGCTAAGGGGTTCGGGTGCGCGGTGGGTTCGGGTACATTTAAATATACATTTCAATGTAAATATCTCCAATACATTTAAATGAAGCATTTTCCAATATACATTTCAAACATATAACATTTCCAATATACATTTCAATGTAAATATCTCCAATACATTTAAATGAAGCATTTTCCAATATACATTTCAAACATATAACATTTCCAATATACATTTCAATGTATATATCTTCAATACATTTAAATGGAGCATTTTCCAATATACATTTCAAACATATAACATTTCCAATATACATTTCAATGTAAATATCTCCAATACATTTAAATGAAGCATTTTCCAATATACATTTCAAACATATAACATTTCCAATATAAATTTCAATGTATATATCTCCAATACATTTAAATGGAGCATTTTCCAATATACATTTCAAACATATAACATTTCCAATATACATTTCAATGTAAATATCTCCAATACATTTAAATGAAGTATTTTCCAATATACATTTCAAACATATAACATTTCCAATATAAATTTCAATGTATATATCTCCAATACATTTAAATGGAGCATTTTCCAATATACATTTCAAACATATAACATTTCCAATATACATTTAAATGAAGCACATATATTTCTAATATACATAGAATTAAAAATAATTGATAAGAAATATATACATTTAAATGAAGCACATATATTTCTAATATACATAGAAAAGGTGCATGACACACAACCACATCATCTGTCGCAATCTTTTTTAAAAACCACTTTACCTCTGATTCTTTTTCTTAAATTACCACGCCCAATTATCAATTATTATATGCAGGCAATGTTATCTATGGTGAAATTCCACAAAGCCAGATAGCACGGCATGATCCAAAAATACAAGAAAATGGCATCTATGCTATATCAGGCGTTTCAAAGTTACAAAACCTCAACCATCATTTAGGCCGGTCCATACGCCTTATATGATTGAGTTCACCTGTTACACAGAGATCAAGAGTGTTCACAGAGGCTCACCATGATGGGCGGCGGCGGGGACGACCGACGGGCGCGGGGACAGGGATGGGGCGCGGGGACGACGGCGCGGCCCGGGACGAGGGCGGCGGCGCGGCGTGGGAGTGGGGACGACAGGCGGCGGCGGCGTGGGCGCGGGGACCACGGGCGGCGGCGGCGACGGGCGACGGCGACGGGCGGAGGCGGCTGAGGAGACGAGGGGGCACCGGCGGCGGTTTCGATCTGGGAGGAATGAGGGCGAAGTGAGGGAGGGGAGAGAAGTCCCCGGCCTATATAGGTCCGGGGCATTTAGCACCGGGTGCAGCCACGACCCGGTGCTAAAGGGCCTTTCGCACCGGGTCTGTACAACACCCGGTGCTAAAGGCCCCCCCTTTAGCACCGGGTCTTCCCACCACCCGGTGCTAAAGGGGGTAACTGTGCGCCAGACGAAGGCCTTTAGCACCGGGTGCAGCCACGACCCGGTGCTAAAGGCCCCCCCTTTAGCACCGGGTCTTCTACACCCGGTGCTAAAAGCCGTAACTGGCGCCAAACGAAAATTGGGGGCCTTTAGCACCGGATTTTAGATCAACCCGGTGCTAAAGGCCCCAAATTTTCGTTTGGCGCCCAGTTTCCAAACCGGCCTTTAGCACCGTGGGCTACTATTTGGGAATCTTATAAATATAGTTTTTAATATATAGTTATTAATACTTGTTTTAATTCAGTTATTAATACCTATTAAAAATATATATTACATAAGAAAATCTTATAAATTACTAGAAAATCAATATAAAAGTCTAGAAAATCTTATAAATTAATAGAAAATCTTATAAATTACTAGAAAATCTTATAAATTACTAGAAAATCTTATAAATTAATAGAAAATCTTATAAATTACCTGAAAATCTTATAACTTACTAGAAACTCCTATAAATTACTAGAAAATCTTATAAATTACAAAAATTGATAACTGAATGAAAGATTTTGCAACATTAAATGGTCTCAGATGAAAAAGTCATGAATACCAAAATTTCATATCTCATCAAGATCTACAATCTTTATTTAAGTCATTTTTGCATTTGAGAAAGTGGTAGTATACATTGTTCATTAATTCTAGATTCACTCGCATAGTTTCTAAAACTTTGTTAGAGACTTGTCAAATTTGTACTACATGTTATTACCCATTTTGAAAATGACAAAATGACCTAAATAAAGATTGTAGATCATGATGAAATATGAAACTTTGGTATTCATCACTTTTTCATTTGACATCACCTAGTGTGAAAAAAACCTTGGTTGTAGTTGTCATTTTTAATTCAAAATTTGGATTGTTCAAACACGAGAAGATTTTTCAAAATAATAACATTAATAAGTTTCATAACTTGATAGAGTATGATTTTAGGAATTTTCAGGAAGAAAAATGATCTTTTTTGAAGTTTGTACGAGGGAGAACGACTAGTTACAACTTTTATACAGAGATTAAAAAGAAAAATTGTTCTTGTTCATCCAGTGACGTGGCTCGTGTGCGCCCGGTGACGTGGCCAGACCGGTCCGCGGCCCGGTCGTGGCCTTTAGCACCAAGTGCAGCCACGACCCGGTGCTAAAGGCCACGACCGGGCCAGTGACGTGGCTCGTGTGCGCCCGGTGACGTGGCCAGCTGCCGCACGGCCGCCGCAGCCCGGTCGTGCCCTTTAGCACCGGGTGCAGCCACGACCCGGTACTAAAGTCCCTGTGCTAGAAAATCTTATAAATTACTAGAAAATCTTATAAATTACTAGAAAATCTTATAAATTAATAGAAAATCTTATAAATTACTAGAAAATATTATAAATTACTAGAAAATCAATATAAAATGCTAGAAAATCTTATAAATTACTAGAAAATATTATAAATTACTAGAAAATCAATATAAAATGCTAGAAAATCTTATAAATTACTAGAAAATCTTATAAATTACTAGAAAATCTTATAAATTACTAGAAAATCAATATAAAATGCTAGAAAATCTTATAAATTACTAGAAAATCAATATAAAATGCTAGAAAATCTTATAAATTACTAGAAAATATTATAAATTACTAGAAAATCTTATAAATTACTAGAAAATCTTATAAATTACTAGAAAATCAATATAAAATGCTAGAATTAATAAAAACAATCTTATAAATCAATAGAAAATCTTAGAACATAGGTGGAACATAAATGCAAATATAGTTATTACAAATTGGGTGGAACATAGTGCAATTAAATTACATGGCATCATCGTTTACTCGGACACTAATAAACTTCCTCTTTACAAATGTTCCTTGATTGCGATCACGCCGTAGATATGGTGTCTCCTCCGCCGCTAACAGGATGCTTGGGTCATCAGCCACTGAGAATGGAGGCCGGCCATCGAGCATATCATAATCTTCATCCGTCTTGTCCTCAACTCCTAACATTCCTCGCATCAGCATCAAACTCTGGGAATGCTCTGTCGATGTTCCTCCACTGGGATCCATCGGCGGGGTGTCTCAACATGCCATCCTGCTTACGTTCTTCTTTGTGCCAGCGCATCAGTTTGGCATGGTCTTTGTTCCTGAACAAACGCTTCAGACGGGGTATCAGAGGGAAATACCACATCACCTTCGCAGGGATTTTTTTTCTTAGAACGCTCTCCCCCAACATCACCAGGGTCGTCCCACCTGATCTTGTATCGTGCGCAGGTGCAAACCAGACAACGATCCAAGTGTTCGTACTGTCCGCGATAGAGGATACAGTCATTAGGACACGCATGTATCTTCTGCACCTCCAAACCGAGAGGGCAAACAACACGTTTTGCTTGATACGTCGTCGATGGCAATGTGTTACCCTCTGGAAGAATCTTCTTTACGAGTTTCAGTAGCTCCTCGAAATCCTTATCAGTAACACCATTTGCTGCCTTCCACTGCAGAAGTTCAAGTGTGCTACCCAACTTCTTTAGCCCCTCTTTGCAATCTGGGTACAGGTCAGTCTTGTGGTCCTGCAACATGCGCTGTATCTTTTTCAGTTCCTTATCATTGCCGCAGTCTTTCTCGGCATCACGCAACATTTGCCCGAGTCCATCAGTAGGTTCATTTTCCTGAGCAACATCTTCCTGAGCATCGCCTTCCCGAGCAACATCTTCTTCACCGGCATCACCCATTGCAGCATATGCAAAGGAACCGTAGTATTGAGCCAATAACGGAATGTCGTCATCGGCCTCGTCTTCTTCATCTTCATCCATTAGAATTCCTCTTTCACCGTGCTTCGTCCAAACAGAATAATTCCTCATGAAACCGTGCCTCATCAAATGCACCTGAAGACAACCTCTTTGTTTGTACGATTGTATATTTTTACAATGGGTGCATGGGCAAAACATGAAACCGGACGGCGTCCTGTTAGCCTCGGCGGCATCGAGAAACGTCCTAAGGCCATCACGGAACGCCTGAGAGTGGGGGTCCCCGTACATCCATTGTCTATTCATCTGCATTATTAACCAATAACAAATATACAATACAATTTAAAGATAAAAAAATTTAATATATAAATAAATACAAATTATAATATATATTCCATTATATAAATAAATTTATAAAACTACATTACTATATTCATTAAATATAACATTACTATAAGCCTTATAAGATTTATAAGATTTATAAGATTTTCTATTAATTTATAAGATTTTCTAGCATTTTATATTGATTTTCTAGTAATTTATAAGATTTTCTATTAATTTATAAGATTTTCTAGCATTTTATATTGATTTTCTAGTAATTTATAAGATTTTCTAGTAATTTATAAGATTTTCTATTAATTTATAAGATTTTCTAGCATTTTATATTGATTTTCTAGTAATTTCTAAAACTACATTACTATAAGCCTTATAACTATTCACAAGTCATACAAAACAAAATACTAACTAGCTTGCCTTCTCTCTCCATTTAAAACACAACATGAACACTCTCTCCACCATGAACTCAAGCTCTCTCCTCTCTCTCCTCCAAGAACACAAGCTCTCTCTAGCTAGCTTTACTTTGATTCACAAATCCCTCTATTTCTAAATCATAGAAGGATTACAAGCTAAATAAAACATTAGAGAATGAAAGAGTGTACCTTGTAGTGCTCCTTAGATGAGTAGAATCTTCACAAATTTTGAAAAAAATTTGGGCAGCACCTCCCCTCCCACGGCCGAGCAGCATGAACACAGTGCCTAAGTGTTCAGCTGGTTCGGGCGGGGGAGGAGGAAGCCGCTATATTCAAACACATTAGCACCGGGTCGTGGCAAGACCCGGTGCTAATGTTCACCCTTTAGCACCGGGTGCAGCCACGACCCGGTGCTAAAGGCCTCGGGCACATTAGCACCGGGTCGTGGCTGCACCCGGTGCTAAAGGGGGGGCATTAGCACCGGGTCTTGCCACGACCCGGTGCTAATGTGTCCGCCCTGACACATCCACGCGCCGCCCCCGCTCCTAGCCGTTGGACCCGGTGCTGAAGCCCCATCAGCACCGGGTCCAAAAATGGCCGAGGCGGAGGAGGCGGGCGGATGTGAAGGATTCTGGTAGTGGCCTGCATATGGTGCGTTGGCCGCTGGATCCTAGGCTGCGCATCTGGTTCCATGAAGGAACTAGATTGGGGGCGTCGGCTCGAGGTAAAAGGATTAAACACATGGGTAGCAAGATTGAGTTGTTGGGCCAAATAGGTATGCTATCTTACCATCGGCTGCTACTTGTTCCATTAGTTCCTGTAGCAAGTTTATTCTACAAATGTAATGGCCATTGTTATTCAATTCCAGAGATGCTGGTTAGGTCATTTAACTTTACAGGGTAGTTGTCTTTGTTTGATGTGTTCCGGAACAACTTTTATAGAGTGTCTTATGGTATTTAACATGTCTTCACAAATAATTTGTACATTATGCAGGGTGGTTATTTTCCAAAGCTATATTTTTGACCAAGGGAACTTCTATGACTTCAGTTCATTAGGTGAGTTTATGTTGCGTGATATGCCAGTACATCCTACGCTGATTTGTGCAATGTCTGGACTAGTGATAATTTTGGTTTCATGTTATAATTCTGAGAACATAAGCTAGTTAGTAATTATTAATATAATGATATGCAGCCATCCTTCATGTTTGAGGCTGACAAAGTTTTTATTATCCCAAATTATCATTCTGCTACTAAATTATTTTGTTGTCATCCTTGGTTTTGCAGCATGATTTTTTTGTCAGTTTTAGTGTATCATTTATCTTGATGCTATATTCAAATGGTTAAACATGTGATTTTTCAATAAAAAGAAGAATAAGCTTTATAGAATCAGGTCCAGGTTAACCAAGACAATGAGAAAAACAAAGGAAAAACCACTGAGTCAGGTATTCCTATTTACCAGGCCTTGCAGTAACTTCATGTAATAAGACTCAGTTAGTACTCAGTAAACACCCTAGTAAAGAAGACACACAACTGATGGGGATGATTTTCTTAATAAATTCATTCTTTGAAGCTTAAACCAATAGACAACTGTTGTAATTGCTATGCCTTTAAACGCAGTGATATTTAAAAAAGGGCGTACCCAGTGTCGTAGGCTTCCCGCACCGTGTGGGGTCTAGGGAAGGGTTGTAATAGCGCCCAAACCTTACCCGCATAAATATGCAGAGGCTGGGGCTTGAACCCGGGACCTTCCGGTTACAGACGGTTACCATAAACCATATTTGGTTATTTTGTGATTATCAAGTTAGCTATGACTTTCCCTGACTGTTTGCCAAACCTCTTGTTTTAGTTAGGCTGCTGGGGTAAAACTAAATCACCTAGCTATATTAGAATCCTGGGTTAGTAACTAAGATGTGCCAAAAGGGTCTCCTAAACTTGTTGTTCGGCTAGTAGTGAGTTGGTCAAGTTATTACTAGTGATGCTTATTATTATGTGCGAAGCTATTATGACTTGAATGCACTTGCACTGTTTATCCATGCAGTATGTGAGTTAGATGTTCCTGGTGAAATCTATGAAAGAAAGACATTTCCATTTGAGTTTTCAACTGTTGAAATACCATGTGAGTCTCAATGGAACACATGCAAGACTGAGGTAAACAAATGCTGTGATTCAGAGCAGTGCTCTTATCATGTTTTGTTTTATATTTTTACTGCCATTGTAGTTAAAAAGTTTTCTTTTGCAAAGACTCCTAGAGCATGCTTATTGTTGGTTCATCTTCACAGACAGTTTGAAATGTCAAATTTAATTGTAATTTCAAATAAGCTGATTGCACCAAAATATATTAGATTATACAGCCAAAATGTCATGAAGGTTATTAGAGTTTCTTGACACTTTTAATGAAATGATCATGTGAGGTATGCTTATGGAAGGGTTGAGATATATGTGTGTATAACTTCTTGTGCCTAATATGTATGTGATGCTACTAAAGATATATGTATGTGAATCAATTTTTTTATCCCTAAAATATTTATCACAACCGGTTCATTACTCAAACCGGTTGTGATGAGAGCCCCATCACAAAAAAACTGGTTGTGATTGGACAGAGTCATCACAACTGCCCCCAAAACCGGTTGTGATGAGTGGTTCTGGAATAGTGAAAGGCCACACATAGGATGCATAATGAAGGATAATGTCTCCTTTCATGAAAAATAGCGTAAATAAGGCTTCAAGATCAAATATAAGAATATATTAGTGTGTGTAGTCAGGTGATGTAGATCACCTGCTCCAGCTGGTGACACCGCATCCGGTGCCTCCGGCCCCGGCTCCGCCCCTGGGTACACACTGAGCCCAACGTTGTTCTTGTTTATGTTGATGTTCATATTAGTTAGGTGAATTAACTTGAACACACACATATTCTGGTATCACAAGATCAATCACTGTAATCATGAATTTACTATTAATTTTTAGAATTAAAATATACCAAAAAATGCCTAGATTTCTAACAATCCAAAACCTTATGTTGTTAATAGGCTTTAGATAGCTGGTTTTGCTGCATCTATTAAATCAAATGCATTTGATGGCTCAAATTACAAGCGTTGGCGCGAAAGGGTTACGTTGTGGTTGACAGCGATGAACATTATGCATGTTGTATAGGGGAAGCTCAAACAGTTCACTCCAGAGGAGGAGCGGGCTTTTGTGGCAACCGACAACCTATTTTGATGCGCCATCATAAGTGTTTGCTGAAAACCTTGTGGACACATACCTCTCGCTGCCAAGTGGCAAAGATGTTTGGGATGCGCTTGAGGCTAAGTTTGGGGTTTCTAATGCTGGTAGTGAGATGTATGTCATGGAACAGTTCTATGACTATAGGATGGTTGAATATCATGCTATGGTAGAACAGGCCCATGAGATTTAGGCGCTTAAAGATCTAGTGAACTGTAGCAATGATGCTCTATGTCT
Organism: Echinochloa phyllopogon; assembly: GCA_033239725.1. Taxonomy (NCBI): domain Eukaryota; kingdom Viridiplantae; phylum Streptophyta; class Magnoliopsida; order Poales; family Poaceae; genus Echinochloa; species Echinochloa phyllopogon. The sequence continues at coordinate 29,361,968 of BTCW01000015.1, read as the reverse complement.
GTTACCCAATAAGTTTGTGGCAGGAGGCATTATTACAAAGTATCCACCTTCTTGGAGGGATTTTGCTACCTCTCTGAAACACAAGAGACAAAAGTTTTCCATTGCCGGTCTCATCGGCACACGTGGAAAAGGGATTATTGGATCTTCTAGTACCAACTCGGTGCAAAAGTAGAACTTCAATGTATCCAACAAGAAGAAGAATAATCTCCAGCATAACCAAACAAAGACTAATCAAACTGCCGAGTTCAAGAAGTAGAAGAAGCAACAAACAGGGAAGTGTTACTAATGTGGGAGTTCGAATCACTTCGCTAAGTGTCTGCACCGTAAGGATAAGATTGCTGCCAGTATGGTTATTAGTGAGACTGGTGGAACTTTGGGGTATGGTAATCTATTACCTATAGTTCTTTGAGTATGTCATTCACCTGATTTGTGGATTGATGTAGGTACTAATATTCATGTTTGTGATGACATTTCCTTGTTTTCTTGTTATCAAGCTGGAGGGACTTCCTCCTCGTTGATAGGGAACGAATCTCATGCGTATGTTCTTGGTACCGGTTCGATCGATCTGAAGCTTACTTCGGGAAAGATCGTTCGATTGAGGAATGTGCACATGTCCCCACCATCAAGAATAATCTAGTCAGCGGGTCTCTTCCGTGTAGAAATGGTTTTAAATTAGTCTTTGAAACCAATAAATGTGTATTATCTAAATTTGGAAACTTTATTAGACAAAGGTTATGATAGCAGAGGTTTGTTCCACTTTTCTTTGTCTGATGAGTGTAATAAAATTGTGAATCATGTTGCAAATATTAATGATGAATTTAATGTTTGGCATTCATGACTTTGTCATGTTAATTTTGGTTGTATGATGCGTCTTGCAAACTTGAGTTTAACTCCAAAAATTACCTTAGTCAAAAATTCTAAGTGTCATGTGTGTGTTGAATCTAAACAACCCCGCAAGCTTCATTTGGTTGCCGAGGCGAGGAACTTGGCACCTTTAGAATTAATTCATTCCAATTTTTACGAGACGAATTGTATGTTGACAAAAGGTGACAAAAAGTATTGCATGACTTTAATAGATGATTGTACTAGATTTTGCTATATTTACTTGTTGAAGTCTAAAGATGAAGCATTGTAATATTTTAGTCTATAAAGCTGGGGTAGAAAACTAACTTGGGAGAAAGATCAAATGAGTTAGGTCTGATCGTGGTGGAGAGTATTTTTTCTAATGTTTTCACATCGTTCTATGAGGAACATAGAATAATTCATGAGAGGACGCCTCCCTATTCACCTCAGTCAAATGGGATAGCCGAAAGAAAGAACCACACTCTAACTGATTTGGTTAATGCCATGTTAAGTACATCGGTACTTTCCAAGGAATGGTGGGGTGAGGCTATATTGACTGCATGGCATGTCCTAAATCGTGTTCTTATAAAGAACAAAGAGATGACAACATTTGAGGAATGAAAAAAGGCTAACTCTTTTATATTTCCGAACTTGGGAATGTTTGGCCAAGGTTAATGTGTCCATAACCAAGAAATATAAACTAGAACCTAAGACTTTAGATTGTGTCTTCTTAGTTATGCTTTCCACAGTGTGGGTTATAGACTTTTAATAGTGAAATCCGGAGTACTTGACATGCATGTTGGTACAATTATGGAAGTTAGAGACGCTATATTTTTATGACATTTTTCCTATGAAAGAGGAAGTTAGCACATCTGATAATGAATTGTCTATTACTCCCTCCATTCCAAAATGTAGGTCATTTGACTTTTTTGACTCTAAGTTTGACCACTCGTCTTATTCAATTTTTTGTGAAAATTATCATATTTTTGTGGTGGCTTGCTTTATTAATATTTTTTTTTCAAAAATGTCTTAAATTTGACTATATTTTTATATTTTTTAATAAGACGAGTGGTCAAACTTGTGATAAAAAAGTCAAGCGGCCTATATTTTGGAACACAGGTAGTAATAAAGAACCTAAAGAACCTACTGTTTTGATAGAAGACATTGAACAAACACGTGGAAAATCCTAAGGAGGATGACAATGAAGCTCTTAGAAAGAGCAAGAGACAGAGGATTGCAAAGTCCTTTGGTGATGATTTCATTGTGTACCTCGTGGATGACACCCCTAAAACCATTGAAGAGGCATATTCCTCTTCGGATGTTGAATACTTGAAAGAAGCAGTTTGGAATGAGATGGATTCAATTATGTCTAATGGTACTTGGGAGGTTGTGGAACGTCTTTATGGGTGCAAACTTGTAGGATGTAAGTGGGTGTTCAAGAAAAAGCTTAGGCCTGATGGTACAATTGAAAAGTACAAGGCAATACTAGTGGCTAAAGGCTACACTCATAAAGGAGATGACTTCTTTGACACTTACTCACTGGTTGCCCGATTGACCACCATTCGAGCACTACTTTCCTTGGCAGCATCCCATGGTCTTCTCGTTCATCAAATGGACATTAAGACAACTTTCCTAAATGGAGAGTTGGAGAAAGAGATCTACATGGATCAGCTAGAGGGGTTTGTAGCAGAGGGTCAAGAAGGGATGGTGTGTAAGTTATAAAGTCTTTGTATGGTCTTAAGCAAGCACCTAAACAATGGTATGAGAAGTTCGACAGAACTTTAACGTCAGTTGCCTTTGTTGTGAACGAAACTGACAACTGTGTGTACTATCGCTATGGTGGAGGCAAAGGAGTGATCTTGTGTCTGTACGTAGATGACATACTGATATTTGAGACGAATCTTAATGCGATAAAGGAAGTCAAAGAGTTTTTGTCTCAAAATTTTGAGATGAAAGATTTGGTAGAGGTTGATGTGATTCTAAATAATAAACTAGTGAGAGAAGGTGATGGTGGAGATGTCCTTACACAATCTTATTATTTGGAGAAAGTCTTGTGTCGTTTTGGTTACAATGACTGCAAGCTAGCTCCAACACCTTATGATACTAGTAAAATATTGCGGAAGAATAAAAGAATAATGAGAGATCAACTGAGATACTCCCAAATCATTGGTTCACTAATATACTTAGCTAGCGCTATGAGACCCGATATCTCGTTTGTTGTGAGAAAATTAAGTTGGTTTGTGTCAAATCCAGGAGATGATCATTGGAATGCTCTTGAACGGGTAATGTGCTTTCTTAAAGGTATTGTGGACTATAGGATTTACTATATGTCGGGTACCCAAGGGTACTAGAGGGTTACAATGATTCAAATTGGATCTCTGATGCAGATGAGATTAAAGCCACAAGTGGATATGTGTTTGCACTTGGAGGTGGCGCTGTGTCCTGGAAGTCTTGCAAGTAGACCATCTTAACAAGGTCAACTATGGAGGCAGAACTTGCTGCATTAGACACCGCCACTGTTGAGGCTGAATGACTTCGTGATCGCCTTATGGATCTGCCGCTAGTTGAAAAATCGATACCGACTATTCTCATGAACTGTGATAATCAAACTATGATTGTCAAGGTGAACAGTTCAAAAGATAACATGAAGTCCTCTAGCCATGTAAAGAGGCGGCTGAAATCTATCAGGAAATTGAGAAACTTGGGTGTGAGAGCCTTGGACTATATCCAAACGTCTAAGAACCTGTCAGATCAATACACAAAGGGTATTTAACGTAATGTGATAGACAATGCATCCAGGGAATTTGGCTTGGAACCCATGTGTGCTACTCATTAGTGGTAACATGTCCTATGTGATCGGATATCCCATGAATCAGGATGGTGAAACAAGCTACTGTTTAACTGAGAGAAGAGAACCTTTGAAAAAGGCTAATTCCAATGGAGATGTATTTCTCTCATAAAACTGTATGGTAGGTTGGTAACCTTAATGTGATCCGAGTGGCTCAATTAGGGCAAAGATGTTAGCCTACAGAACATCTTAAAGGATTACACCTATATAGGTTCGATTGGTAGTCACAATCTATAAGATAGGGTGATCTCTAGATACCCATGAAAGACGTGGAGTATGACTTATACACTCCAACCGGAGGGGATGCTTACAACAGCCTAGTACTAGTAAGGGGCTCCAGACGGGTTTGTTTGTATGAAATTGTCAATTCAAGGCATAGTCCATTGGCCAATTGTGAGTAAATGTGGCTTTTGCCCTAGGTGGATGTTCAACTTAACAGCCTTCGCCATAAGGCTGGTGTATCAAAACAATAGTTGAGCCGAGAGTATTCTCTTGTGTACCTTGGAATTCTTGGTGGGGATTGTTGGATTAATTGGGCCTTAGCCCATTTTAGTCTCAATCAAAAGAATTAAAAGGTTCACTAGTAAATGCTAGGTAGTTATTGATATTAAATCCTAGATGGAGAGTCAAAGAGAATCTTAACCAACTAAAATGGTGGACCAGCTGTAGACCGCTTGTTAAGTTGGCAAGAGAAGAAGGGCGTGCCACACGCACGCCCCGTCGCTCGCCTCGCCGAGCCGTGGCCGGGCCAGACTGGGATGTGCCGAGATGCGACACGACGTGTTGAGGTGAACATTTTTGCAATTGATGATAGTCATTGAGTCATAGCCATTACAACCGTTAGTGTCATCATTCAGAGAACCAATAACTGACGCTTAATGGCATTATGGCTGGCTGAGCGGTAACTGACGGCATTGTGGCCATTGCTGGATGAGTATTGTCCAGGTTCATCCCCCTTCTCACCCTGTGCGCCTATATAAGGGGGCTTCTCCTCCTAGGCACACATACACTCTCTCAGACCCTCTCTGATACTCCTCTTCAGGATATTTCTCTCTTCTCCCACACTGTTTTGCTGCTCTCTTGCATTTCCAACATGAGATTTGCACGCACACTATTTGTGTGAGCAGAAACCTCCGAACCTTTCTGCCTAGCGATCCTACTTGGAATAGGCAGGTGATAAGGTTTTTGGGGGAGCGTACGAGTACATGACTGCTCGCTTCCACAAGTGAACGACTACTTCTCGACGCCCATCTTTCACAACTTGAACGACTACTTCCTGGTGGCCGTCTCGCTTCCACAAGTGAACGACTACTTCTCGACGCCCATCTTTCACAACCTGAACGACTACTTCCTGGTGGCCGTCTCCATCAAGTGAACGACTACTTCCCGGAGGTCCTGAATGACTACTTCCAGAAGGCCATTCGAGGGACTACACTGCATCGATTCACCACTGCACTGCATTAGATCGACTACTTTGAGCAAGACCAGTTGAGTATGGTTAACACCGATACTCCAGTTGGTGATGGCGCATCCGGTGCCTCCAGCCCCGCCCCTGGGTACACACTGAACCCAACCTTGTTCTTGTTTATATTGTTGTTCATGTTAGTTAGGAGAATTAACTTGAACACACATATTCTGCTATCACAAAATCACTTACTTTAATCATAAATTTACTGTTAATTTCTGGAATTAAAACATACCGAAAAATGCCTAGATTTCTAACACATGGTGTGCATGGAACCGCTATATCCAAAATACTGTGAACCTATATATGATTAAGCAACATTGTTTTTTCAAGATTCAATAGGGAGACCAGAGCTGTTTTCTTCAAAGCTGGAGCAGCTAGCCACCTAGGTTCTTTAAAGGTTTCAATAACCACGAGTGCGAGGTTCAAAAAAATCACAAATATAACTCATTATCAAGCACTTGGTCTTTTTCCTGTTTTCTTCCAATCGCGGCCCTCGTATCATTAATTAATTATTCCTGTGTACCAAATCACACATTGCATGATGAAACAACACGCAATTATATTGCTCGAAGGCATCTATATCTATCTACCTTAGATGAGACAGAAGCAAATTTAATTTGACGATCCTGCCTATGGATCCACTCACAGGTCAATGAAGACACCCCTGACCAAGTGGCAAGACACTTTGCAAAAGTAATTCCTCGTTTCTAAGCATCCACCTGCCTTGTCTTCTTTTCTTTTCTTTCTTTGCCTTGTCTCTCTTTTCAGAGGTAAGGTAAGTACAGGAGAAGTTGGTTACAATCACAAGTTGTCGATCCCTCCTGGCAGTTTCTGTTTCTGCTCTTTATTTCCCGTGTGCATACGACAAATCAAGCAATAATCGCGTTTTACTGTGTGAGATGATTTACAGATTCGCTTCTGAAGATCAGACAATCTACATATAGATAGCAGCAAGGATGTGCCCTTGGCCTCGGGGGTGAAGAAGAGAGGCAGCACTACAGCAGTAAGCTCAAGCAAAGCCATTCAGTCACTGCTCAGCAACTGGTTAAAAGAAATCGACTGGAAAGTAAAATTATTCCAAGCCTTTGTAAATTTTCCATGGAAAAAAAGTTGAGCCCGAGCCCGTTACCAGACAGAAAATCTCGATCCACACGTGCACCTGGACGTACGCGCGCACGCAGGTCGTGCTTGCCGCCGACCGTCGCCTTGCTCGTCGGCGACGGTAACTTGGAAGACGGGTTTGTCACCACCAGCTAGTACTGCCAGTGCAATTTATGCGCGTCGAAAGTTACTTGGGCAGGTTAGATTTCCGGGGCCCGAAAAGGATGGGTATCGCTCTTAAGTCTTAGCGCACGCTTTCTGAAGCCGAAGAAGACTTGGACTTAGGAAAGCAAATGGCCAATGGTCAATGGCTGATCTTTCGAGTCCGGCCTGCTACTTGCCGATAGCCCCATTTGTTTCGGCTTATATCCGATTTTAAGGCTCGATTTTGAGAAATCTAAAAGTCAGATGACTCCTATAATTCATAATCAAAAATCTAACTTCTATTCTCGATTATAAATTATGTGAGTCATCTGACTTTTTGATTCTTCATAATCGAGCATTTAAAATCAGCCATAAGCTCAAATAAATAGGGCCAATAACTGACTTTTTAGAAATAATACTCATAATATATCCTCCAGGAAAAGACAAAAAGAGTACCAGAAAGCATAACTGAATATAATCGGAAATAATTCCCTGGCCACACTTATCTTAGAAATTTTTATTATATACGTGTCACTCAAAACTTCCATTTTATGTAGGAGAATTGGTGGCACGGAGCCTAAGGGCGTCTCCAATGTAGAACTACCCTGGTTCTATATATTGGTCTCATAATGATTTAATATCTACTGATGTATCGCCACTAATGTATAAAAATATGGGTGAATCTATAAATAGGACCCACACCTCTCTCTCACCTCTCTCTCCTTTCTTTCTCTCTCTCCCTCTCACAATACATTTATCTATTCTTTACTCTATAGAACCTGGTTCCATGTATAGAAGCTGGTCCTTCATAGAGTTAGGCTCACAATGTTTAGGAGGTGGTTCTATATGAGAGAAATCTATAGGACCATCCTAGGATCTCCCATTGGAGATGTCCTAAGAAGTTTGTCTAGACATCAGATGGGCACACGTTGTGCTTGGATCCGCTCAACTAATTAATTAGCTAGGTAAATAGAATTAGTTAGGTTAAACCAACTGCTAATCTAGTAATCTAGAATAAATTTAGTTTGGATTAGTTGGCCCGTTTTAATCCAACTTAGCTAAGATTTGTTAACTACTACTCCTTCCGTTATAAATTGTAGATAGTTCTGGTTTCTCTAGATACAAAGCTTTTATTATGCATCTAAATATAAATATATGTATTATTATATAAATATTATGCATCTAAATATAAATATATGCATCTAGGTTACTGGATTAGTAGTTGGTCCGTTATAAATTTTAGACCTCACCATGACTAAATATATGTATTATATATTGTAGGTTCCTTATAAATTTTATGTATCTAGAAAAGTCAGAATACCCTCACAATTAGCTGATAGATTCAAATAGACTCTAACACGAGGCAGTACACTCTCCGTGTGTAAGTACCAACAAGCTTATTATTTGGAGGACATAGGCGGTATTGCAGCTTGTCCTACATGATACGAGGTGGGTTTGGATGGACTATAGAGCTGTTGGTGCTAACTAACTATTCCGTAGAAGCTAAGTTTAACAATACTATTTCTTTAATTTTGTGGATGGGATGCTACTGGACTAACTATCCATTTGAATAAATGTCACAACATTGAAACAGTAGTGAAAGATATCGCACAACTGTAGAAAGTAATGCTTATGACAGAGCTATAGAGGACTGTGTTAGCAATTTCCATAGAGTAAACAAAATAAAAGAGAAATTGAGTGACGAGATACAGAAGATATGCGCACACGTGGCGTGGAGACAAATTTTCCAAGGCAGATGTTTTTTCTCGAGAAGCTTGTGTAGGAAATGACAAACGAAGTCTCGCTTTCGCAGTGCAATTGCACGGAATCGGCCGAAGGCCGGCACAGGGCTTAATTAAGGAGGTTAGGGTCACCGCACCAGAAGACGGGCACGAGCAAGCAAACAAAAACAAAATGAAGCATCACCCCAAATCTTCCAAACATGCCCAGGAATTATTTCATCGATCAGTCGGTTAGTAGAGTCCACAAACTCTGATATTTAAGGCCAATCTCAACCATAATGTCTGTAAGTAGCAGGACCGGCTCTATAATTCTGAGGGTCCATGAGCGAACCAAATATTAAGGGCCCCTGAAGCTAAATATTTTTTTGTAAATTATAACGTGCTAAAAGAGATAATAGTACTGATGATATATATAGTCCTTAAGAACAATATATATAGTACAAATTAAAAGAGTAAAAAATAAAGCAAGTATGATTAGCTCAAATAATAATTAAGCCTTGTGACTCTATCAAGTAATGCTTCTTTTTTTTGAAAGTACGACAGTAATGCTTCGATCATTTAAAAAACTTCTTCGGGCATTTGTTATCAGAATGGTTTCACCGTTTCCTTTTTTAAGCTTCTGAGGCAACATTAAGATTCTAATCAAATCATACAAAAAATTAAATAATAGTCACTGAATTGAAAGTTTAAAATTAAATGTTTAATAATATGTAAGCAAATAATATTATGAAAGAATTACCAAACACGATTCATAAATCCTGAGATCAGCAGCTGCGGCGGCGGCGGCGTATCTGGTCTTTGGATAATTGGATCACTGATTCAGTCAGCGGAATGACGGCACTAAGTGGAGGGTACCAGGTAGGGGTGGGCATTCGGGTTACCAAAAGAATTCAGGTCAGGTTTTTTGGGTTTTTAAAAATTCGGGTTTTGAAAACTGAAACCCGAAATTTATCTAAAAAAGTTCGGGTCGGATTTTTCGGGTTTTTGGTAAATTCGGGTTCGGGTTACCCGAATTATGTGTTGACAACAAAGTCAAGCAAAATTTAAGTAAGATTTGAGAGACTTAACATCATTTTAACGTAAAAATCACATAATTATGTATTCTATTAACCATAAAAATGCCATACTAACATAGAGCAATAGTGATTTGACATAAGAGAAAAAGATATAACGAGATAAGACACTTTGAGTTGTCTAATGAACTGTAATATATAGAATTTTTTATATATTTCGGGTAGATCGGGTTATTCGGGTACCGTGGACTCAAACCCGAATTACCCGAATTTAATTCGGGTTATGGAATTTGAAACCCGATCTAACTTCAGGTTTTTTATATTTCGGGTTTTTCGGGTTCGGGCTCGGGTTTTTCGGGTTCGAGCTTCGGGTATCGGGTTTTGTGCCCACCCCTAGTACTGGGTGGGCGATGAGTTTGACCCTCGATTCAGCGGCAGCAGAGGCCGAAAGGCAACGCCTTGGTGATTCTGTTTCACCGTTCCATGCCAATCGGTGCCTCATCTCGTGTCCTGCTGCAGCGCGGAACCTGACGGAGGCAGGAGGCCAGGAGCGAGCGATTTGCTTCGCATCATAGCGCAGTTGGGCCTCCTAAAAACCTAAACGCAGTTTAGGAGGGCTGGACAAAAAAACTCGTGGCTCGGTAGCTCGCTTGACTCAGCTCGTTAGTGGCTCGGCTTGTTTTAAATTGTTCACGAGCTGAGCCAAGATTTTAGCTCAGTGTGTTAACAAGCCAGCTCGTGAGTGGCTTGCGAGCTATAACAAGCCAGAGCCTATAACACATCATGTATTTTGTTTGTGTGATGTCCCGATTCTTGAATGGTGAATGGTGGTGGCCATAAATATGCTATATAATTATAATAATTTGTGTTGTCATGATATAATGTTGTGAACTACGATTGCTTCTATTTGGTTTTTTAGGTTGAATATATAGAATAATTGATTTTTTATTTCAGTTTATCATAAATATTTTTTGTACGAGAAATACGTGTGTAAATGATAAACGAACAGGCTCGCGAGCTAGTCGAGCCGGCTCGAGCTAGCAAACGAGCTGAGCCGAGCTGATTCTCTGGCTCGCTTTGTTAACGAGCCGAGGCGAGCTGGCTCGTCAGCTCGAGCTGGATCGAGCCGATACGAGCCAGTTCGATATCCAACCCCAACGCAGCTAGACTCATGGCTCCATAGGCCTCCTGGGCTCCTAGTGCAGCTAGGCCTCGTAAGTACTACGATATGTTGGGCCCCGGCGGTCGCCTCTGCTGCATGGGCCCAGAGCCCGGCCTGTAGGTAGTTTCTAGAAAAGAGATAGCATAATAAATGTATATGTGGACACTACCTCTCTAATGCACATTGTCTATAGTAACCATAGAGAAGAAAATTTAATAAATCTTTGCACCTCATGTAAAGGAAGGAGGATCTGGCATGCATCATTACAACGCTGATTTCGCTGGTAAGGCCGGTCTCAATGGAAGTTTCGTGGACACAATTACCTAGAGTGACACATCATCTAAAAGTGTTTAAAATTAGGATGAAACACCTCCCTCTCAATGCATAGTTTTATCAATTGTTTTTTCCTAGGTCACATGCAAGACACAAGCTGTCTAGGTAACTGTGTACATGGAATTTCATCACCATGAAACTCATTTCACCTCTCTCTTAATTAATACAGTGACACGTCATAAAAAATGCTGACATGACAGTCAATTTATTGTCTATGAAACTCGCATTGAGACTGGCCTAATGAGCTACTTGGTGCACGCGCCGAAGTGGTTTCGTGCATGGTACAGTTCCATCTTTTTTCTTCTCTTTTTCATTAAATCTACTGTTACATCAGATTTTTTCTATATGGCAGTATAATTAATTTCATGAGCTGAGGTAGAGTGTTGGAACTGCCCTTAGGCCAGTCTCAGTGGGTTTTATGGGGAGTTTCATAGCATTAAATATGCTGATGTCACATAGAATGCAGAACGAAGAGTTTCATGGTACGTGAGAGAAGTTTTATCACCATGAAACTCTTTTAGCACAGTTACTTAGTTTCTGGTTTAGGTAATCATACAATGAGCCTGTCTATTCTGATAGTGGTCTTAGACATTCTAAGCTACCCAAAGACAAAGACCAACATAAGAGCCAGAGAGCAAAGCCAACGAAAAAAGGTTCCACCACCGCTCTTAAAAAACGCCCTTTTGTCACTCTTGATAATCGGAAAAAAGGCTTTTTGAACCTGATTCATTATTCTCTCTTAAAATTCAACGCCGGGTTCATTAAACCTCCTATGTAACCCGCTAGTTGGTTCTCGTGCACCAAATGACTCGCTGCGTGCACGTAATTAACTGCACCTAGTTGCTCAAAAGCGTCCACTTGGATGATGAGACATCACATAGGCGAGGTCGATTTTGATAATGCTAGCTCCTTGCGGATCACTTTGCAAAAGTGATTCCTGACATCTGTAAGGTCTTGACCGTGCTTTATATATAAAGTAAAATAATATTATTTTACAATGAAGTGCACCTGAGATAGATATCAGTTATACAATTTAGCACATACAGCGCTGGGCGGTCCAGGCAAACTATAGACCCACAAAGGACCCCCTGAAAACCATCAGAGACAGAACACCTCTACTCCAAATAGTGGGACATGAGGACATGAATCTCTTTAGGGCCGGTCCTGTGTTTTTTGGGGCCTGGGCTAAATTAGAATCGGAGGCCCTTTTGATGCATCAGTTGTAATAGTACCTCAGAAAAATTGCACATTTGTCAAGGGGCCTCCAAGATGGAACCAACAATACGTTTGGAAGGAAGAAAGAAAAATCATGTTGTGATGTAGAGAACCAAAGGGATGAACATGGGCTAGCTTTTTAGCAGCGTAAGACCTTAAATCAAGACATATGTACTGCTACTTGTATACATGGTAGAGCCCTTCAGAGTTTGGGGCCCAGGGCGTCGCCCCGATTGATTATACTACAGGGCCGGCCCTGGATCTCTTGAGTCGCCTATGAGACCAGAACCTCCAGCAGATCCCTCGACACTGTCGCCGCGGAAGGTAGAGAACTCCATTAACAACGTCTTCAGGAGGGCTAAGACACACCAGCGTCAACGTTAGGTTTTCGCCTCGGAGACCCCCAAGCCACCGACAATGGAAGTGAATGCAGAGCAGCGCCCTCAACAGGGAAGTAAAGTTCAAGACCTCACCGCTGCCCGATCTAGGTTCGGATCAAAGCTTTCGCCTGCGCATCACCGCTAGAAGAACCAGAGGAACCAAGATTGAAAAACACGCCACCATCCAGCAGCTAAACCTCGTAACCGTCGAACCACTCCGCAAGACCCCATCTGAGACTAGAAATGCCACACGAGCCACACGCCCGGGGTAAGGTTCTCGAGCCCGAGCCCTTGCCGCCTCCCCTCGATTGGAGGCGACACTAAGCAATTCCTATTGAAAATTAAAATTTGGATCTGGCAGAGGAGGGCAACGACCAAACGGACACAACCAACACAGGACGCAGCGCAAGTCGGACCCTCGGGGACGACACGATCGAGGGCCAAGCTCCCGTCCCCTCCCACTCGCCTCACCCAGCTAGGTCGGAGGCAATCGTGAGGGCCAGGGCAAGGTCGGCCCAACGCTGCCACCGTCTCATGATGCCACGCCTCCGCCCCTGCCAGAGAACAGAAGCCGGTGGCGGCTCCGTCGTAGATCTGCCGCTGCCCAAGCCGCTCGAGGCGACGCCGACCTGGCAGCTACGCGCCAAGGCCGCCAGGGCCGCGCTGTCACCGTCAGAGCTTCCTCCGCCCTGCCGGACTCCCGCGCTGGAGAGGGAGAGGGGGGAAACGCCGCCGGCCACATGGATCCGGGGGGTTGCCTCTCTAGATCGACCAGCCCAGCCGCCGACCATGGCCATCACCGTGACGCCGCCGCCCGAGGCGACGCCGACCTGGCAGCTACGCGCCAAGGCCGCCAGGGCCGCACTGTCACCGTCGGAGCTTCCTCCGCCCTGTCGGACTCCCGCGCCGGAGAGTGAGAGGGGGGAAACGCCGCCGGCCACATGGATCCGGGGGGTTGCCTCTCTAGATCGACCAGCCCAGCCGCCGACCGTGGCCATCACCGTGACGCCGCCGCCGCCGCCGGGGGAGCTGGTGCGCCAGGAGACCACACCGAGGAGAGAGATGAGCCCCGCCGCCACCTTCCTTGCGGATGCACTTCTTAGCCCGGAGCCCGCTTGGGCGGCGGCGAGGCGGGGGACGTCGAGGGCCTGGGGCGGCGCTGGGGGCGAGCTTCCGCCCGTCGCCCTAGGAGAAGGGCGCGGACTCCCCCCCCCCCCTCCCCGACGTGGCTCTCGGTTCTTCCTGACATCCACCTGCCTTATCTCTTATACTATTTCATTTACAGGTAAATTTATCGTCCCGTGTGCATCGTCCCATGTGCTAGCTTCTTGGTGAACACCTCTACTAGACCTTGATTTTCTCCACGCACATCCCATCCGTTGGACATGTGAGATGATTTACAGGCACGAAAATTATAAAAGCATACTCCCTCTGGTTTGGTAAATGAGGTCGTTTATGAGAGCGACACTGTCACCAAAGCACAACTTTAACTTCTCTTTTCTATAAAAATATTTATTCAAAAGTCATATATGTATATTTTTATAAAATTAATTTTCAAGATCAATCTATTTATATGATTTTCACATTTTCAAACTCAACGATCTAAATGTTATTCATGATTTATATTCCTAATGTTTGACTCAAATTTTATCCAAAACGACTTACTTTACCAAACTGGAGAGAGTATACTCCTAGACGGTAGCTTTTCAGCCACTGTCAGCAAGTGGTTAAACGTAAGGTGACTGGAAATAAAGCAAAGATAATTGCAAGCCCTTGAAGTTTAGACGCTCCAGAAAATTTCCACAAAAAAAAGGAGAGAGCCCCTGTTGGCAGAAAGAAACCCCACGATCCATTCGTGCACCTCCGGACGACGTACGTACGCGGGTGGTTGTCGGGTCTGTCGCTGACCGTCGCCTTGCTGGACGGCGACCGTAATCTGCACGGGTTTGCCACCCATTGCTAGCTGCTGCCTGGGCAATTATGCGCGTCAAAAGGGTCCAGATGTTGCGATCCATCACGCGCATGCTTTTCTAGGCTGATGAAGACTTGGGCCCCATTTGGTAGAGCTCCACGTGAGGGTGGAGTTGGAGTTGGAGTGGAGAAGCTGATTTTTTTAAGCACCAGCTCCACATGTGCCATGTACAAAACAGCTCCACCTCTCACAACCAAGGCCCCCAGAAGTGATTCACCGCCACGGCTGTTTGGTACAGCTCCACCAAAAACAGCTCCGGAGCTCTACCAAAGGGGGCTTTGGACTGGGTAAATCATGCAATGACCCATCTTGGGGTCGTGCCACTTGTTGGTCATTGCTCCAACATCGTACTCCCTCCGTCCCATAATATAGGGTCCTGAAGGGTTTAAATTTTGTACCAAAATATAAGGTCCTGGGGGATAGGACAAAACTAAACGAGGTTGGTGGGTGGGTGGAGAGTTTGTGGGTAGTGTAAAATGAGGGGTATAGATGTCATTTCCTCTTACTGATATTTCTTGAGTTTGAATCCTCCATGACCTTATATTTTGGGACGGAGGGAGCACGTCATAGCAAACTACTCCGTCCTACTCTATATGCTACGGAGTATGTCCATAGGGAAAGGACAAAAGAAAAATTGTAAAGCCAAAAATAATTATTAGGTACTCTCTCAAAGATCAACAAAAAGTCAGATTTTAAAATTTTTATCTAGTGAATAAAATTCTTATCAAAATGTTTGTATTCAAATATTAGATTGAGTGGTTGATATTATGTTGTTAGAGAAATCAAGAGTTGAAATATATTTAACAAGATTTTTTCCTATTTAAAATATGCCTATCATCCTTTTCAAAAAAAAATATGCCTATCATCTGAACGGCTGTTGTACCATTAATCTTAGAAATCATCCATATATGTCACTCTGCTTCCATGCATCCCGTAACAAATAGAATCAACTTTAAGTGGCATGGGTTTTATTCATATCCTAGGTGAGTTTAAGATTATGAGAAAATGTACTTAACTATCTTAGGATTGCCCCTCTTTGTTTTACGTGCTACGCACATCTGGTGGTGTAACTAAGTCATAATGGGTTTTATTCATCTAATATTAACCGAAGTGTCTCTCGACGGCAAGACACTTATGATATGTGTTCCCCGTAGATGTTTATTAGGCCCTGTTTGTTTCAGATTATAATCTATCTAGATTATATAATCTCGTATGGACAACAAACACTATAGATTATAATCCAGATTAAATAATCTACACCCGAGATTATCATAATCTCATAATCTACTCAAGATATGCTTATTTCAGAATATATAATCTACAATATATAATCTGAATTATATAATCTTACCTAGAAATAAACAGGGCTTTAGTGTGCCTGGTGGTGTAAATTGTATATAAACGTATGTGTATATATTATGTATTTTTCTTAAAAAAATAAGTGAAGATGTAAATGTAATGGGCAATGAAATACAACGCTAGTGGTAATGCACAGTCAAATCCTAGACTTTGTCTGGTTCAACAGCATAAACATAAATAGATGCTGGAGGTGCCGAATTGAGGGCCTGATTGGTTCCTTGCCAAAATTTTGGCATGCCACAATATTGGCAAGCCAAAATCTAGGCAAAAAATTTGCCAACATTTTGGTAAAAAAATGTGTTATATGCCTAAATTTCGATACTAAACCCATTCGTGGTCCAAGAATTGGCATGTCCAAACTTTGGCTAGCTCAAGAATTTATCACAAACCAATCAGGACCAAAGGAAAGTCGCGAGGTCCGTGATCTAATTCGGACCAAATTGAACCAAAATATATGTAACGCAATCGCTATTTACTTATGTAGCAAATGCTATCTCAATTAGACCTCGGCACACGTGGCATGGGGTGGGGCAAAAATTCCCACGGCAGATAGATCTTTTTCCGTAGAGAAGAAGCCCGTAGGAAATGAGGTCTGGCTTTTGCCGTGCAATTGTACAAAAGCGGCTGCACAACACTGGCCTTGTTTAGTTTCAAAAAGCAACTCCTAAATACACTATGCAAAAAGAAGATTCCTCTCACATCAAAATGTCATAACATGCATAGAGTACTAAATGTAGATAAAATCAAAAATTAATTGTACAGTTTTGTTGTACTTTGCGAGACGAACATTTTGAGCCTAATTAATCAATTTTTGGATAATTTTTTACAAATACAGACGAAATGCTACAGTGACGCATTGATTACGAAGTGCTCATTACGAAGTGCTCCCAAATTCAACCTCTCAATTCTCAATTCTAAGGTCTTCTAACGTCGACCGCACCAGGAGTCCGGCACGAGCAAGCAAACAAAAACAAAGAATCATCCCATCTCCCGAACTCCCAAATCTGCCCCTCTCCCAAGAATTTCGTCGTAATCCTGCAAACACCCCCGGGTTTCTCGTGCTCTCTGCCTCTCTCGCTCAATTTTCCCGTCTAATCGCCGTCAGACAGGCAAGCAAGTCCAAGTTTTTGTCCGGCCGGACAGCAGCCTCCTCCTGCTTTGCACTCGCTTACTTGATTGAGCACACGACCAAAGTGTTCTTCTGCTAGCTCCCGTCCCTCCCTCTTCTTCTTCCACGTCGCTCTGTTTCCAACTCCCCGATTGCGACCGCGAGGAAATTCATCCGCTTCTCCGCCTATGAAATGCTCGCTTCTTCTTGATGCGGTTTGCAGCCGGGAGGAAGTTGTTGAGCCCAGCGAGGTTGGTTTCAAATGCTCATGGCTGTTCTGTGCTTTCCCTCCCAGAGATTCTTGGCCTTCCGCTCCCTTCTTTTTTTTTCATTCTAAGGATTGAATTGATGTATTCGCGGATTCTTCCCTGCAAATTTGCGTCGGATTGTTCTAGATTCATGATGTGAGTTTCTGAAACAAATTTGGTTCTTTTCCTTGCAGGCTCACTCGAATTCATTCCGGATTAATCCTCTTCCGATGTGAGGTGGCCCTGGGTGCCATTAATCCTCTCCTTCCCCCGACCATTTCGACAGCAAGAAGCAGCATCCATGGGCGCCGCTCGCATGGCGGCGCCGGTCGCCGTGCTCCTGCTGCAGCTCCTGCTTCACCTGATGGGAGCAGTTGCTGCTGAGGCCGACGACGAGGCCGCGGCGCTGCTCGCGTTCAAAAGCGCGTCCGTGGCCGCCGACCCGAGCGGCGCGCTCGCGGGCTGGGCCCAGGTCAACTCCACCTCCGCCTCCGGCTCTCCGACAGAGTTCTTCGTGGAATTTCGTAGCTCGCAGCGAAGGCGACAATGGAGGGGCAGGAGAACAACGATGACGGGCAGGGGCGGGCGGGCGTCCAGGCCAAGGCCAATCCTCCTGATGTTCCTCCTCCGATTCGAACCAATGTAAGCGAACTCTATTTATCTAATCTAGATCATCTAATTTTCTGAATATTTTCATATTTAATTTCTTATCTTATGATAGTATATGATTTGTTTAATAAAATTAAGTTAAATTATGGTAGGAAAACAGGGAAAATCTTAAAAGAAAGACATTGTTGTCTTTCTACAAGAAGATACCCATGGAAGGGCATGATGACAATGACATGGTTGATCAAAATCCTCAATTAGATGAAAATGAATTAGAAGTTCCAGCTCTAGCTCCACCCAAAATTCGGAGATTAAATTCAGATGCTAGTGTTCTGATTGTAGAGCGTGATCCAGGATTACGTTGTCAAATTTGGGACTATCCTAATGATGAACAAGATCAAGCTCGTAGAATATACATCATGCATGGTCCATTCCAATTTATTAAGGACAAGTACCCATATTCTGGTCCCGAGTCTCATCCGCGTTGCTTTCAATCAGATTGGTTCAAAGATTTTCCTTGGTTAGAATATTCACCTGTAAAAGATGCGGCATTTTGTTTTCCTTGTTATTTATTTGCTAAGAAACCACATGGAAGAGCAGGATCAAATGTATTTACAGTGAAGGGTTTCAATTCTTGGAAAAAAGTGAATGGAAAGGATTGTGCATTCTTAACTCACATGGGCAAAGACAGTAACTCTGCTCATAGTTACAATGTTAAGTGCTATAATAATTTGAAGAGTCAACCTGATGGGCAGCTTAAAAGGAATATGGTAAAGCAATCAACTGATGATGTCAAGCGAAATAGGCTTCGACTAAGAGTAACAATTGACACTGTCCGATGGTTAGCATTCCAAGCTTGTGCTTTTCGTGGACACGGTGAATCAAAGGATTCAAATAACCAAGGCAATTTTCTTGAGATGGTAAAACTTCTAGCTGAATATGATGATGAGGTCAAGGCAGTTGTTCTAGATAATGCTCCAGGTAATGCAAAGTATACCTCCCCGCTAATTTAGAAAGAAATTCTTGATATTATGGCTTTTAGAACCCAAAAGTTAATTCGTGATGAGATTGGTGATGCAAAATTTTGCTTGATTGTTGATGAATCTAGAGATGAATCTACTAGAGAACAAATGGCACTTGTTGTTCGTTTCGTTGATAAAGAGGGTTTCATTCGTGAACGATTTCTTGGTATTGCTCATGTTCATGATACATCATCAGCAACACTTAAGGAAGAGTTATGCTCTTTGTTATCTAGCCATAAATTGGATGTTCAAAATATTTGGGGACAAGGGTATGATGGTGCTAGTAACATGCGTGGTGAGTGGAATGGGCTACAAGCAAAATTTACTGCAGATTGTCCTTATGCATATTATGTCTATTGTTTTGCTCATCAATTACAACTAGCTCTTGTTGCTGCATCTAAGGAAGTGCCAAAGGTTTCTAATTTTTTTGATCATCTTAGTTTTGTTGTCAACATTGTTGTATCTTGTAAGAGAAATGATGATCTGCGTGCCTATCAAGTAGCTGAAATTGAAAATCTTATTGAACTTGGTGAACTTGGAACTAGAAGCGGAGCTAACCAAATTGGAACTTTGAAGCGGGCAGGTGAGACTAGGTGGAGCTCCCATTATGAATCTATTTGCAGCCTTTTAAGATTGTACATACCTACATACTTAGTGCTCAAGGATATCACAAATACAAAAGGTCTGGGGACTAAGTCTTCAGTTAGAGGGAAGGCTGCTGGTGCTGTTACATTGATGATGACATTTGATTTTGTTTTCATTTTGCATGTTATGAAAGAACTCATGGGAATCACAGACATGCTTTGCAAAAAGTTGCAGCATAAGTCACAGGATATTGTGAATGCTATGGATAATGTAGCTACCACAAAAATATCGATTTAGGAATTGAGAGACCAAGGTTGGAGTAAAGTTATTAGTGATGTGACATCTTTTTGTATAAAGCAGGACATTGTTGTTAAAGATATGAAAGGTTTATATTCAGATTTCATTAGATCCCGAGCATCCTATAAGACTACGGTTGAGCATCATTATAGATATGATATCTTCACTGTTGCAATAGATCAACAAGCACAAGAATTGAATAGCAGATTCAGTGAACAAGCAACAGAGCTTCTCATTTTGTGTACATCTTTGGATCCAAGTGATTCCTTCGGTTCATTCAATATTGATAAAGTGTGCTCTCTAGCTTGAAAGTTCTATCCTGCTGATTTTTCAGAACAAGAGAGAGCCAATTTGAGATGTCAACTACGTCACTATGAGCTTGATGTACCTAACAATCTAAAGTTTCAAAATTTAACAAGTGTAGCTGATCTTTGTCGTCGACTTGTAGAAGCTAAAAAGGTTGATGAATATCATTTGATTGACAGGTATGTCCTTATTTTATATAATTGATATTTAGTTTAACTAGAAAATTACAACATAAAAAATTAACGTTTTGTTTTTCACTTGTAGGTTGATTCGTCTTGTTCTTACTTTACCAGTTTCAATTGCAACTACAGAGCGCGCATTTTTTGCAATGAAACTTGTTAAGACTAGGCTACGGAACAAAATGGAAGATGGATTTTTAAGAGATTGCTTAGTACCGAGAGAGAGATTGCAATGAAGATCACCACGGATTTAATTATTGATGATTTCAATACAGTGAAAAACTGTGCGGTGAAATTAAAATGAACGTGTAAGATATATTGACCACTTTTTTAAACTATTCCCGTATTTTCTCTTTTATGTAATGGTACTGCGTGCATAATTAATTATTAAATTATCATAGTCATGGCTAACTAGTATATACTTAAAACATTGTGACAATTTGTTATTTTTGAACCGATAAATATTTGTGTGGAGTGCTGCCCCCCCTTAAATTTGTCTCCAGTTCCGCCACTGCGTGCGAGTGGTGGAAACTACCTTGTGCCTTTTTTTCTTTCTTTATTTTTCAATTATCACACTACTAAGTATGCAGTTATAGGAGGTACGATGTTGCAGCCGACATTCCAAAAATAACAGTTTAACATTTCGATTATACCATTTTAACATTTTTCACAAAAAAGTTAAACTAACATGCTCATAGTGTTAAACTAACATTTTCAAATACTAGGTTCAACATTTTTCTCAAACTTAATTCAACAATTCAGATAAACTAGATCAACATTTTGTTAGAAAATGTTGAAGCAGCAAGTCCAAGATGTTGAGATAGTTATTCAAAATGTTGAAATAGCATATTGAAAGTGTTAATTCTAAAAGATATATATATAATAAAAATATACTCATATTGGATCTTATTCTGTAGCATTAATAGTAAATAACATGGTAGTTCAAACGGATTCAGAAAATGATTGACGATTCATGAGAAAATCA
The DNA here is from genome assembly GCA_033239725.1 of Echinochloa phyllopogon. Classification (NCBI taxonomy): domain Eukaryota; kingdom Viridiplantae; phylum Streptophyta; class Magnoliopsida; order Poales; family Poaceae; genus Echinochloa; species Echinochloa phyllopogon. The sequence continues at coordinate 29,341,052 of BTCW01000015.1, read as the reverse complement.
CATTTAAAGGTTGAAACTCAAATTAGATTCCCGTCCGTGGCTGACGTCGTCGGACGCCTTTTGCTCTGACCCGCCCGCTTTGGATCCGAATAAATGTGCGATCCCAGCCGTTGCACGGATCTCAAACAGTGGAAGCTACATTGCCCAAAAAACTTTGGGAAGCCATATAGGTTTCCCGAGTTCCAACCCCGTGGAGACCCAGTAACATGCCAAATATCTAGTGGCTATTCAGCCCATCAGCCCACGTAAAATGACCCTAAAGTCTTCATAACTCTAGTGTTCAGTCCATCACTCCCTCTCCATTCGATTACTTCTTTCATGTTTCCGGCTCCAGAGCTCTTTGCTCCTCTGAAGGTCGCGCTTTGGGCGAGATGCTGCTCGTGGCGCTCTGCATGTCTGCTCACGTAGTCACGCGTGGGGGCAGCAACAGAAGTGCGTGAGGACAACTGCACAATTACTAGACGCCGCGTCCTCAACGCTCGTAATCAATTCCTTGCCGGTGTTGTCCTCTTTGGGCCATCAACGGACATTTCATGTTTGTGTTTTCAAGAATGTCACATAAACAAAATGACATTTAATTCATAGTTGAAATAGCTTCTCTCAATGCAAAGTTTCATTGTTTTTTGTTTCTAAGACTACATGCAAGACACAACTATCTTGGAAACAGTGTACATCAGGTTTCATCACCATGAAACATATTCCATCTCTCTTCATTAATTCTGCCATATCATCAAAAATGCTGACATGGTACTGTATTAATTATGGATGAAACTCGGTTCGGCCAAACCGCCCCCAAGGCAGCACCGCCTCCCGGGAGTAATCTCAAGCGTCCAGGAGTTGAGGCGGTGGATCCACTGGTTCGGCCGAACCGACCCAGTTCGGCCGAACCAGGAATTTCGGCTGAATCAGCCGGGGATCCCCCCCAGGCTTTCTTGGCGGTTACCCAAGCTCGACCGCCATCACCTACTATAAAAGGAAGGCCTCAAGCACCGGTTCAACACACACTCGAACCAAGGAGCTCATTTTCCACTTGTTCTAGTAGAGTTAGGATAGTTTAGTTATGAGTTAGAGTTGAGTCGAGATGTGCCTCGGAGGTTCCGAAGTCGTCTTCAGAAGCTCTGGTATTAGCTCTTGTATCTTTTTCTTTTCTTTTGTTGACTCTGAGTTATCAATATAATTTATCTTGTTATCTTATATGAGTTATTTTATACCTTGCTTCTACTTTAGTCTAGTTGTAAGTATTTTGAGTTTAGACTATAGTTGTTGTGATCTTAGTTCCTTCAGTTCTTGCTTAAGTCTTTGTCTTAGTGAGTTCTTCGTTTCTGCTCAATACTTGTGATGAATTGTCACTGGGGTATTGACAGGATTGCTTGCTCAGTCGGCGGAGTAAGTCATTGACTAGTGTAGGTGTGGTACTTAGACTAGGTAGTGACCTTAGAGTGCTTCCTTGCTGGCACGGAGGTGGTAGTTGTTAGGTGATGACAACCCTATACGACCTACGTAGTTCATCACGCCTGGCTCGACCCGTAGGACACCCAATCGCACTGCTAGTGGCACCCATTCTCATCCCGTTCCATGTGCTAAGATTATAGAGTTATCCTTGACCTATAGAGCTATCTCTTAGCTGTTGTATCCCATTTACCCAAATAACCTAGATAGATCACGTACCCAGAAATCTTTTACCTCTTCTCGTTGTCCTCCCAACTAGCTATTCCTTCTCTTGCCTATCCGAGTATCCTTGAGTTGTGTGTCACGGTAACCCACTCCTATCATTACTGCTATCCCCCCGTCTTGTCTAGTAGTGTACCCCTCTCCGTTAGTCTCGAATGTCTGTTTGCTAGTACTCTTTCCATAAGCTTCCCTACTGAAATATAAATTATGATACCTCATATTACTCCCTGGTGAAGTACTACAATGGTAATTTTGTGCGCTTGCAGAATATTTATATATTTTACTGAGACATAAGAAAAACCACTGAAACACTCCTTACTTCAGTTCCGGGATTCACAATCTCGATATTGAATCGTAAGAAGTGCGAACATCATCCTCGAGCAAAGATAGAAACTTAGGCTCGGTGGATTAGGAGTTGCTACAATGTCAGTATCTTACAGGTAACCTTTGTACACAACTAGCAATCTATAGTACTCGAATCATTGGCAAAGTAATAACTTACCTTCTTACATATGGGGCGCATAGCAATCTCCTTGTCTTGGGCGGTTGAAAGGTTGAACAGTTTAACTTAGTTTCATTCTACTCCTACTCTTTTCAGGATCCCATCTTGGTGTTTTCCAAATTTTTGAAAATCAAACTTAGTCCCTCAATTGGCACACTTGATCGCTCAAGTGGTGTTTATATCCTCACCAAAGGCTTTTGCCTTCTTTCATCCTAAAATCTACTAAGCTTTTTGTGTGGCTCATGTAGGAAAGATGGATGAAAGACCGGATCTTTGGGGGATGAAAGACCGGATCTTTGGGGGGTCAATCACACCTTTAGATCGAGAAGTGCAAATGTGTGTTATATGTGGAGTGGAATATGGTGGAAAACTTCTTGGTCTGATTCTTCCTCTCCTTGAATTATTTTGAGAACATGGGCTATCTTTCTTTTTCTTCTTCTTCTTTGTTTTTGCCATGCCTTTGGCATGATTTTTTTTCTCACTTCTTTTTGCCATGCTCTTTGACATGCTTTTCTTTTTCTCATTTCTTTTTGCCATGCTCTTTGGCATGCTTTTCTTTTTCTTATTTTTGCATAGCCCATGTCTCTTTTCTATGATAAGTAGGAGAGGGAATCATGGTGCGTTTATTTTGTGGATGGATGGTGGATAAATATTTGCTAACTCCCAATGTAGGAATTTGCAAGTGAGAGTGATGTGTACGTGAATCTCGATCTTGAAAGTATGAAAAGTTCCACCCAAAAGTCAGAAAAAATTGACAAAGCTCACTAAGATAACAAGCAACATATGAGTAAAGATTTTTCAACTAAGCTTATCACATGGCTTTGGTGGGTATTTTTGACCAATAAAGAACTTCATTTATTTTTAAAAAACATAAAGCATCCGAGATTATCACCATACTAGGGGCAAAAGCAAGAATTCAACCAAAGTCTCACTGTAGCATTCCTCACAACAGCTTAGACTTGGAATAAAGCATGTGCTCCCTGTTGACACTTCTTACGGTCCATTATCAGGATTGCCAATTCCGGTAATGGTGCAAGGAGCGTTTATTGGTATTCTTACAACACATATATAAATCCGCAAGCGCACGGATACCGATGTAGCAGTTCACCTGGGAGTATTCCTATGCATCGTTTTTATTTCCTCGGGGAAGCATTGGATAAAGAGTATTGACTATTAACAAAGATGTAACTACTAATTAAAATACCATCTAACAAGACGAGGTAAAGGATATGATAGGAGTGATATGCAGTTGACACACACAAGGAGAAATCCAGGATAAATGATATGGATGGAAGAGCGGTCTAGCTAGTGGGAGGACAACGAGACAGGAAAGGATTCATATATATACTTTCAATGACTTAGAGATATCTCCAGCAAAGATTACAGCTAGAATGAAGAATGGCATCTATGGTTCTTTTCCTATTTCTATTATCTTAGCATTGGGAAGCAGAACCCACAACATGCAGAAAGGGATGGGGAGGGGTGTTGTTAATAACCGCAAGAGGCTCCTACAGGCCAAGATGAACCTGATGGGCTATGTAGGCCGTATAGGGCTGTCACCACCTAATGGCTACCACCTCCGCTGAATCGGGGGCAAACCAAGGTTACTATCTAAACTAGGCACCGCACCTACGCTAGACAATAACTACTTACTCTCCTAGAAAGAGCAAGCAACCCTGTCAATACCCCAGTGATAATTCACCACAAGTATTGGGCAAGATCGAGGAACCAGCTGAGATAAAGAACTAGGGATAACTTCTAGAGCCAGACTACAACGGCTTATAACCAAGGCTAGACATTCTACACTTAATCACGATATAAATGCAGAACAAATAACTCAAGTAGATGCGGAAGATAATATATTGAATACTCAAAGTCTCACGTAAAGAAAAGGAAAAGATACAAGTGTTTTACCAGAACTCCAGAAGATGACTCCGGAACCCCGAGTGAAGCTCGACCTTGACTCTAACTTGGAGCTAGACTAGCCTAACTCTACATCTTGAAAGAGGAGAATGGTGACTTGTGTCACACCCGGATTTTCACAAAACCAGAATGCGGCCATATGTGTGCCCAGGAAGTCCACAGAACACATACAACAAACAAATATGATAAACATAGTACAAATGCTCGAAATAAAATAGTTTACATCAGAGGATATCAATAATATTTATTACAACGGAAGTCTATAACTCTCATCTAGCGGAGCCGCAGTCGACAGGGACTTTGACTGGGAGAGCGCAACTCAGAAGTACGGCAGGTCCTCAGGGAACTCAGCAGCAGTCTCCTGATCAGCCCAATCTGTTTACCCATCCGGGATTTTGTTGAATATTGACAAGTGTAAGTAAACAAATACTTAGCAAGTATAGCACGGGTATGAAGGCTCAAAAATAGGCTAGACATGGTTTAACTGCATTAGCATTTTTAGTTGGTTCATTTTAACATTTAACAATTACTACAAGTGAATGAAACCCGGTTGTAATCCCAATTAAATAAGTATAAGTGGCAATAATCATAAATGAACATCATCTTCTAATAAAAAAGGATCCAGGCCGCTCGTGACCTTGAGCAAGGCTATCATGATAGATTTTACACTCTGCAGAGGTTTCGCCCTTTACCCACCAGTCGCGTAAAAGTTCAAAGGAACTTTGCACCCAACCACGCACATCGACAATTCCGAGGTGTGACTGCATAGGGACGCTACGTGGTTTTTCACAAGACACCCTAACAAAACAGTAGCCACTATGGTACAACACAGGCAACATGATCCAAGGCACCGAGATTGACTGACTCTCAGGGCGCAGCGATAAGAGGGTCAATGGCGTCCAGAGCGCGGGCACGCATGCCAACCAGTAAAAGAGCGTGACGTGCGGAGTTCCCATACCATAGGGACTCCCGACACGGGATTGTGCCTGACAAGACATAGCTGACGGTACCACCGTCCTCGGTGGATCAAACCATACTCTCACCAGTGCTTCCCATAGAGTACGGCAAGCACACATGCCAACCAGTAAAAGAGCGCGACGTGCGGAGTTCCCATACCACAGGGACTCCCGACACGGGACTGTGCATGACAAGACATAGCCGACGGTACCCCCGTCCTCGATGGATCAAACCATACTCTCACGAGTGCTTCCCATAGCGCCGTCGGCCCCGTCGGTAACTACTGTCAAGCTAGAGCCGTACAAGTTACTTGACCAAGACCAGAGCCATAATAGCTCTAGCGGTGGCGACAGTCTCCTGGGTTGCCGCTTTAAGAACCGGACCTTACCGAGAGACACTAGAGCAAGGCACGAAGCACATGTTCTAGCTCCCTAAACCAAGTTGCTAAAAATCATGTTTTATCATAAATGTTAAAGTGAACCTTTAAGTCAAAATTAACAGTTAACTAAAGGTGACAGTAGCTGCGCATAGCAAAAATCTACCCATATGCATAAACCCAAGGTAATCAAAGGAACAGGGTAAACAAACTAGGTACAACCTTAATAGGACATCAAATTTAGACACATGCATATGAAAGTAAATGTATGTAAACAGGTGTGTATAGGTAGCAAGGATTGTCCGTGCGATAACTTGCCTTCCTCGAAGTGCTGCTGCTGCGAGTCCTGCTCCGGAAAGTCCTCACCGAGCTCGAACTCCAAAGCTAACGGCTCACCGACTGGACACGAAGCACCATACAAGCATACACGCATTCCAATACATGTAAACAAATAATATTCTATTAGAACAGTACACCAAACAGTAGAAACATTACATAAAAAGATTTTAGAATATTCTACGCGTCACTACAAACACATGAGCGCGAAAATCACACTAATCGGAGCTAAAACGAAAAATATATGGGTTTTATAAGATCTAGGGACCTGCTGGCAATTTTTAGAAACTTCCAGGGGCTTAACCGAAAGAAAACAGGGACCTATACGTAATTAGGCTTAAAAACCCGAGGGCTTACTCGTGAAAACACCTAATTAGGACTGCGGGTTCTATTTTTAAAAAGCTCATGGGGTTTTTCCTTAAAAACAGGACCTAAGTGCAATTACTTTTGAACTAGCTTGGATGGCGGGTTGATTTGACAAAACTTGGGGGGCTCTTTAGATAAAACGCCTCTGTTGATCGGTATGGTCAACTTTGACCGCGGGCTGGGGGCGCTGTGAGCCGTCGGATCAAGATCGGCCGGCTCCAAAGTGTGGGGGGGGGGGGGGGGGAGTGTGGACGCCGGCGGTGGTCAGGGGGCGGCGCCGCCTGCATTCACGGCGGAGGCTCACCGGAGCAAAGCCAATTCGGTACTCCGGGGCTCCATTGGCTGCGGGGAGTGCACGGGGAGGGAGCTGGGAACGTGGGGAGTCAGCCTGGGGGGTTCGAGTCAGCAGTAGGGCGGTGGAGGCGACCAGCGGCGGTGAACCGTGGCGGTGGCGCTCCGGTGAGGGGGAATGGGCGCTAAGGGGCTCGGAGAGGAGCGGAGAGGGGCTCTGGAGAATGCTTACCCAAGCGCGAAGCTCCTGGAGGAAGTGAATTGGCCGAAGGGGCGCCGGGGCAGTGGATCCGGCGACGGCGGAGCTCGGCCCGGGGAGGATGGTGACGGTGCTGCGCGAGAGGGCTCTTGGAGAGGTGCTCGGGCTTGGTGGAGGTGGTGTGTGGCATTGGGGAGCTGTGGGCTCGCCTTAAATAGGCTCGGGAGGTGGTTGCCCTAGGTGTGAGTGCCACGGCCGGAGATCGCGCGCCGGCGGGGAACCTTCCATGCGGGGGGAAAACTTGCCATTCGCGCGGGGGCTAGGGAAGGAAGGAAGTCGCGGGGGAAGGTGCCAGGCAGGTTCGTCGGGGGCCCACGGAGCAAGGGAGGGGATGGGCCGGTGAGATGTTCGCCGGGGATGGAGGCGCTCGGGCGGAAGGTTAGGGGTGGAGCTGACAGGCGGGGCCGGGGCGTCAGTCGGTAGGGAGAGGAGGGAAAGGGGGAGGGCGAGTGGGCTGGCGAGGTGCGCGGCTGGGCCGGCTCGACGAGGGGGAATGGCCCAAGTGGAAGAGGGGGAGGGGGTTCTGACGGGCTGGGCCGAGGGAGAAGAAGGAGGGAGGGAAAGCAGACTAGGGAAAAGATGAAGGGGCAAAATTGAACTCGGCTTGAATTAACTTTTCTAGGGCTCAAACAAATGCAAATTAAATTCAAATTTAAACGGAATTTAAATTCCAGCTTAATTTGCCAACAACCAAAACACAGTGCAGTAGGATGAATGCAACAAAAATGTTTCTACATCTTATATTTGATTTTAATATTCATAAATAATTCATTTAACCTATATTAAATATGAACAAATTAAATAAAAGCCAATTAATTACTAAAAATTTTAAATAGGCCATTTTTGGGTGTTACAAACCTACTCCCCTGAAGATGAATCTCGTCCTCGAGATTCGGAAGTAGATGAGAAGAGCTGTGAGTACTCGGTCTTGAGATCTTCTTCCCGTTCCCAAGTGGCCTCATCTTCCGAGTGTCGGCTCCACTGTACCTTGCACATCCGGATGACCTTGTTTCTTGTCACCCTCTCAGACACCTCCAGAATCCGGACCGGATACTCCTCATAAGTGAGGTCCTCTTTCACATTCAACTCATCTATCAGGATTTGCTCTTCGGGCACCCGCAAACATTTCTTCAGCTGTGACACGTCGAACACATCGTGCACTCCGGCCAATCTCTCGGGTAGTCCCAACTGATATGCCACTTCACCTTTCCTTTCAAGTATCTGGAAAGGTCCGATGTATCGAGGCACTAACTTGCCCTTGACATTGAACCTCTTCACGCCCCTCATCGGTGACACCTTGAGGTACACAAAATCTCCAACTGTAAAACTGAGATCCCTCCATCTGACATCAGCATAACTCTTCTGCCTGGACTGTGCCACTTTTAAGTTCTGCCTGATCACTTGTACTTGGCATTCTGCATCCCTGAGTATCTCGGGACCGAAAACTTGACTTTCTCCGGTCCGATTCTAGAATAGTGGAGTCCTACACTTCCTGCCATACAAAGCCTCGAACGGTGCCATTTGCAGGCTCTTCTGATAGCTGTTGTTGTACGAGAACTCTGCATAGGGCAAACTCTTGTCCCAACTGACACCATACTGTAGAGCACACGCTCTCAACATGTCCTCCAGAATCTGATTGGTTTGCTCTGTCTGTCCATCTATCTGCGGGTGATAAGCTGAACTGAAATGTAGCTTAGTGTCCATAGACTCGTGTAGCTTCTGCCAGAAGTGTGACGTGAACTGAGTACCTCGGTCAGATACTATCCGTTTTGGCACTCCATGCAGACACACAATCCTTTCCATATATAGCTCTGCTAGTCTGGCTCCCGTGTAGGTAGTCTTTACTGGAAGAAAGTGTGCCACTTTGGTCAAGCGGTCCATAATCACCCAAATGTTGTCAAATCCTCGCTGGGTGCGGGGTAGACCCGTTATGAAGTCCATACCAACTTCTTCCCATTTCCATTCCGGTATCTTCAGGGGCTGGAGTAATCCGGCTGGCCTTTGATGTTCAGCCTTAACTCTCTGGCAAGTGTCACACAGTGCCACATGTGTCGCCACATCACGCTTCAATCCGTACCACTAGAATCTTTCCTTGATGTCTTGGTACATCTTGGTGCTTCCTGGGTGGATCGAGTATGCCGAATCATGCGCTTCTCTTAGGATTGTGTCCCTGATCTGCGCTATATCAGGCACACATATCCTCTTCCCGTGCCACAGGGTTCCTTGTTCATCAACTTGGAATCCAGGTGCCTTTCCTAGGGCAACATTCTCCACAATTTCCTTCATCTTTTCATCACCAAGCTGTCCTTTCCGGATCTCCTGTTCAAGAGTCGGTTCTACCGTCATCTCTGTGATGCTGGTCACGAACCCCAGACTCATCTTCTCAAATTCCCGGCTGAGTTCTTCAGGCAAACAATGGCCGGTGATCTTGTTCACATAGCTTCTCCTACTTAGAGTATCTGCCACCAAGTTAGCCTTGCCAGGGTGCTAATGGATCTCCAGATCATAGTCCTTGATCAACTCCAACCATCGGCGTTGCCTCATATTCAGCTCTGACTGAGTGAAGACATACTTCAGGCTCTTGTGATCAGTATAGATGTCACACTTGTGCCCAATCAGGTAATGCCTCCAAATCTTCAAAGCATGCACCACAACTGCCAACTCCAAATCATGTGTCGGATAGTTCTGCTCATGCTTCCGCAACTGTCTTGATGCATATGCCACTACTCTCCCTTCCTGCATAAGTACACACCCCAGTCCTAGACGGGATGCATCACAGTAGATAGAGAAGCTCTTGGTTATGTCGGGCAATACCAGTACAGGTGCTGTTGTTAGCCTCTTCTTCAGCTCTTCGAAGCTGGTTTGGCACTCTCCGTCTTCGAACCACCAACTCTTCGAAGCTCGGTGAGGACTTTCCGGAGCAGGACTCGCAGCAGCAGCATCAACAGCACTTCGAGGAAGGCAAGTTATAGCACGGACAATCCTTGCTACCTATACACACATGTTTACATACATTTACTTTCATATGCATGTGTCTAAATTTGATGTCCTATTAAGGTTGTACCTAGTTTGTTTACCCTGTTCATTTGATTACCTTGGGTTTATGCATATGGGTAGATTTTTGAAGGAAAGTCCTAGACGGAAAGTCCTCACAGTAGATGGAGAAGCTCTTCAATGAGTTGCTCCGGAATAAATAAAGCTATATGTGGCAATACCATATATGTCGTAAGAATACCAATAAGCACTCCTTGCACCATTACTAGGATTGGCAATCCTGATAGTAGACCGTAAGAATCCATATCGATACTCCCGGGCTCATCGACCTGCATCTGGGCCGAGACATGGGATGGTGCTGGGGAGATCCCAGCATCACCCTCGCTCGAACGCCTGCTCAGCCTGCTGGATCGCCGGAAAGAGAATCACTTCAACATGATGCCTACAAAATGTTATCACAACGACTACGCAAAGGATTGAATATGAAGGGTTAGTCGTTCTTGTGGGATACTAGAGACCTCCACAAACATGTTCAAGTAGCAGCCCAAAGATCAAACAAGGGAAATATTTTTTTTGGGATTTTATTGATGCAAGTGAATCAAACTTGAGCAAGAACTAGAAGAAGAATTAGAGCAAGAACTTGAGAGAGAGAGAGAGAGCTTCGGGAGTGGAAATTTCACACAACTGAATGGTGCACGGATCAACAAGCAATGGCCAGCATTTATAGGCAGGGGGTGCCCATGCCTGTTCGGCTGAACTGGCCTGGCTCGGCCGAAACAGGCTGGTTCGCCTGAACCACCCATGTGGGTGCACTCCCTCCTGCCTCCCACCAACACAATATTTTGACATAGGTCCAACACTAGGGTATGGTCATTTTGGTGGATTTTAGTGGGTAAAATGCTTATTTGACATGACCAAAGTGGAACAATTAGTGGAGTCACTTTCCATGCTGTCATGTTTGTGATAAGGATGAGCGTGCAGCCATGTGAAGTAGTGGTGGACATGTTTTTGTGCTGGTTGGTGGTGAAAAGAAATAAATGGCGCACTTTGGAAAAGGGTAAATATGATAGGAATTGCAAAATGCACCCAATTCAAGTCAAATTCAGCATGCTCTCTATTTATTTTTAGCTTGCCTGTAATTTTCTACTCTCTTTCAAATTAATTGCACAGTTGATTCATATTTTTGAAAAGGGAAACATGCAAATGCAATGATGGAAAATAAAATTGGAAAGGGAAATATGAGATACATACAGGGTTTTCTTGCGGCGAGAGCTCGGGTCTAAAGTCCGTGAGCGGGACTCCTTTCTTCAGTGAATTTTGTCTTCGCCTAATCCTAGAGTGGGTGGTTCGGACGAAGCAACCTTCTTCCACCACACCTTCTTAATTTTCTTTGGTGTCGGTGCCGGTGGAATTGTCTCCTCTGGTGCATTCCAAATGGCCTGATCCTCATCGTATTTCTTAATGAGGAGGTCCATTTCCTGCTCGTTCATTGGCCCTATCAGCTCATCCCATTCGAACTCCTCCCCACAGAGTATTTCCAGCTCTCCACTGAAGAGAGCTTTTAGGAAACACTCGGCGCTTCTCTGCTCCGGCATTAGAGTCTTCGTCTTTCGTTCCTCCCGAGGTTGAAACTTGAAGAAGATCATCTTTTCATTGATATGGAACGAGATTTCTCTTGTGTCCATATGAAAGTGCATCTAGGCACTTATATGTTTTGGTGATTTGTATGGAAACATGATTAGTGAACTAACTTGTTTGCTAAAGTGTATGAGCAGGGATTTATTCTTATGGATATTCGTGTAACATAATTGTTGATAAGAATATGTGCTCGCTATTGGTTTATGTTGACATAAAAGTAAGCAAATGTATGTGATCCCATGCTACTAACATAGACAATGATAAAAGAATGGAAATGACAAAAGAGACAAGAGTTTAGGTGTATTGATTGGTCTCATCTAGAAGAAGCTTGTCAAAGGTTATTGGGATAATTTATTTGAAGAAATTGGGGTTTCTTTTGACTTGGTCCATAGCTATGTTTTGCATATAGAATGAGACATGATTTTATGGTTAGCAAGTGGTCTCATGTGGATAAGAGCTTATGGACAAGTCATGTGATAAAGATAACATAGAAGATTATATTGGATATATCTCGATTTAGTTGAAGACATGGATCTCAATGTGGTATTCATGGTGATGCAAAGCAAAGCCTGATGACTTAAAATGGCAAGATAGGATGAAAGGGATCAAGCTAGATGGCTAGTGACGAGGTACTAAGCAAAGAGAAGAGCAAGGTAGTCTTGTAGTAGAGGAACTTTGCTAGGGTGAATAAGCTAGTACCGCGGTTCGATGTCTAGGCATTAATCAAGCCTTATCTAGTGAAGCAATGCAATGCATCCAACCATTATTGAATCATATGATGAAGTGGCTTATGAATTGGTAATGAATTCTCGATCATACACTTGGATATTCTAAGCCATTGGATCAAGTTGGATTTGCTCAGTAAGAAAAGAATGTTGTGAGCCCTCAAGTTGAGAAAGATCAAGTATGTCATCAATGAAGACATGTTGGCGGTCGTTACGGCCTGAATTCTGACCTCCAACCGAGTATAAAATGAACATAATGGAACAATGCACCATAGCTATAGGGCTCATTTCTAACCATTTCCATAGGTTTTGGTGTTCATTTGATTCCAGGAGGTGAATGACTATAGTTGAGGCAAAAACCATCTCGAGATTCGACCGAACTCCATCCTTGAACCCGGTGCGCGCTACAACACAAAGACATGCAGTCCCTCAGAACCTCGGGCTTGAATGGACCATCACGACTGGCATCAACATGAAGACAGCAGACTGGAACGCAACGGAGGCCCAGGCCTAGTTCGGTCGAAGCCCTTAGTTCGCCCAAACCCACAAACCGACCTAGAACAGACCTTGGGAGTAAATCTGGAGCGTTGGAGGCCGAGGCGGTGGAAATAGGTGGTTCGGTCGAACCGGGGAGTTCGGCTGAACCGACCCACTTCAGCCGAACCCGCCTGGTTCGGCCAAAGTGCCCGAAGCCGCCCCTAAGGTCCCATGGCCGCTACTCCTTCTTCCACCGCCCTTCCTTGCTATAAAAGGAGGCCTCCAGCACCTACAAAAGGGACACAAGAGAAGAGAAGCTCATTAGCGAAGCACTGCCACTGCTACGCTTAGAAATAGGGAGAGAGGAGAGGTGAGTGTGCCGGAGAGGAGCCGGAGTGTCGGCCCTTCTTCCACCTGTACATCTACGGATGCGGCTTCACTTCGAGTGACATCTGGGTCGTATCTGGTAACTCTTGTATCCCTCCCTGATTAATTGAGCATTAGTTCATACTTTTATATGCTTGTCGGTTCCTCGTTCAATACTTAGTTGATTGGTATAATTGTATACCGGTTGCTTTGTTTGGGTGCTTATCTTTCTTAAGGAGATAAGTACTAACTGGCTAGTGTAGGCGTGATGCCTAGACTTGAGGTTAGCTTGGGTTGCATCTGATTCAGTGGACGTGTGGTAGCCGTTAGGTGGTGACAACCCTATACGGCCTACGTAGTCCACCACGTTAGTCTCGGAACTGTAGGAGACTTACAGCGGGTATTGGAAACACCCCTTCTCATCTCTTTCTACGTGTTGTAGGTCCTATTTCCCAATGCAAGTATTTATCTATATTACCTGATTATCTCAGTTAGTCAAGAGGACACTACTACCAGATTCGTGCCCTCTCTACCCTCCTATCGCTTTTCCTTCCTTTTCTTCGTCGTCATCTACTTCATCCATTTCATTCACTCCATTCCACCATCCTTGGACAACTTAGTTTAGAATTAGTTCACTTCTCGTTCATCATGGAAATCGATACCTTTGTCCATTTGCGGATTTATCTGTAGGCCATAAGGAGTGCCAACATTTGACAACACCAAAAAGTGCTCATAGGTCAACCCATGTGAGAGAGTCTCATGAGATATGTGTGTTGACTGGTCCAAAACTGGTCTGACCAGTTTTGGAAAGAGTTCTGACCGGTTTGGGTGCTCAGAGTGCTAACGTCTAATTGGTTTGAAAAACCGGTGTGACCGGTTTTGGCAACCGGTCTGAACGGTTTGCCACTGACAGTAACGGCTAGTTTTTGGGGAGTGGGGTATTTATATCCCTTGGCCCTCTCCTTTGAGGGCTGCTGGTTCCCTTGCTATTCTTGTGCGTCTCGAGCTTCTTTAAGCACCATCAAGCTCTCCCCAAGCATCTCTTTGTGAGATTGGTTGATACTGTTCATATCTTTGGTTTTGGGTTGAGAGAATAGGGTTGAGAGAGTGATTGTGTGTGAGCTGTGGAAACATAGAAAGAGCTTGCTAACTTAGTGAAGAGCATGTCCATAGCTTGTGCACTCGCGGTTGAGGTCTAACAACCATTGAAGCATTTGTTACTCTTGGAGGTGAAGCCTCCTAGATGGCTAGGCATCGTCGGTGAGCCACAAAGGTTGTGGTGTGCCATGGACAGTTTGTGAAGGCCCGATCTTGCCTTCTTTGGGAGAAAAAAGGTCACAAGTTAGTGCAACCGATCTGATCGGTTTGGGAAACCGGTCTGACCGGTTTTGGTTCTGACATTTTGTTAATTTCCAGATAATAGGATCCGGAGTATCCGGAGATTGTTGTGGAGTCTTCAGACAGGTTCGGAGTTTCCGGACATATCCTCGGAGTCTCCGGAGTTTGTGCTGACAAATTGTTTTAAGTGTTGGACATTTGCAGAATCACCTATTCACCCTTCCTCTAGGTGACATCAAGGTCCTTTCACCATATCAATCCTAGCCCGGGTAGTGTTCAAGAATGGTCGGCCCAACACAAGGGGAAACGAGTAATCGCTCCCCGTGTCAAGGACAACGAAGTCCGTAAGGACATAACATCCCCATATTCGGACAGGCACATTCTGAACCACTCCCTCGGGGTAGCGGATTGTCGAATCGACAAGTTGTACCTGGGCATTTGTAGGAGATAAAGTAGGGTAGCGTAACTTTTTAAATAATACCTTTGACTCCGGGATCTTCCTTCTTCTCCGGAGGGGTTTTGGTGATTGCCTTCATTGCATCTCTTAGCAGGTATGTCTCCCTTGGTATTTGTACATGGACGTATGAAATTTCTCTTGCATGGTTAACACGTAACGAACTACGAGACGTCTTACATTGTCTCGTGGTTACAGCTTTGACTGTTTCAATGGAAGGTTCGGGTTGTCTTGGAATCTTCCCAGGTTCAGCGACAGGAACAAAGGGAGCTAACTGAGCAACTTGTGTTTCTATAATTCTATTAAAACTCAGTTGATTTTTCATAGCAGAAGAGAATGATTTCAGTTTAGCATCGATGCTTTCTAGGATTTTATAATTTGTGACAAACTTTTTACTGATATTTTCATTGATTTTAACCTGGCCTAGCACACGATATTTAATTGATGGCTGATTATTGAAATTATTGGAATTGAAATTGTTACCTTGTTGTGGTCTCTCAAAAGAGAGATTTGGGCGCGAATTCCAGCCTTGATTGCCATACTTGTTCGTACGGTGGCTGTTGTTGTTGGAGTTGTTGATGTAGTGGGCATCTTCTCGCGTCTCGGGGCAGTCATTCCCCAAATGGCCAGCATTGCCACAGACATTGTACGTCATGTGAGCGTCCATGGCTTGCACCGTTTCTTTAGCAGGGGCCTCCAGCTTCTTCATCAGGAGGTCCATCTTGGCAGCGAGCATATGCAAAGCTTCCACTTGGTGGACTTCTCGGGTCCATGGTTGGGTGCAATCGTCGCCCCAACCTTGATTTTCCACCATCTTCTCGATGAGGGCCTTTACTCGTCTCTCCTCGAGCGAGAAGAAAGCACCTCCAACAACAGCATCCAAATATTCACCGGCGAAGCTCTTAAGCCCATGATAAAATGTTTGGATTATGAACCAACTCTGCATATCATGGTGAGGACAAGCGGATATATAGTCATGGAGGCATTCCCATGCCTCCTGGATGGTTTCATCTTTTAACTATTGGAAATTAGCAATTTTATTCCGGAGGGCGTTGGTTTTCCCAACCGGAAAGAACTTGAGCAAAAATTCTCTAGTGCACTTATCCCAAGAGTCTATAGCTTCGCGATTAACATAAAACCATTGCTTCACCCTACCCAATAATGAGAATGGAAATAAACGAAGGCGAATAGCATCGATACTTACTCCATGTATGATGAAGGTGTTGCAGATCTCTAGGAAGTGCTGAAGATGTGCATTCACATCCTCGGGAGGCTTGCCACAGAATGGGCTAGCCTGAACCATGTTGATGAGGGTTGGCTTAAGCTCGAAAGTCCCATATCCGACTGGCGGAGTTGGTCCGACACACACGTTCTCGCTCGATGGTGCAGAGAATTTGCGTATCATCTTGTTTGCAATCCTCGATAATGAAACCGTGTCGACGACGGGAAGGACTGGGTTGCTTCTGAGGAGGTACAACATAGGGTCGAACTCTCCTCACAAGTGACTCAGGATTATCTTGATAATTTGACGGTAGTTGGAAACCAATCATGCACTGCTCTGCTTCACAAGACCAATGAACAGAAGAAGGGCAAACCCGCTTGACTAGCAATATACTCAACTATGATAGCTCGAGATAACTATTTTAAAAGTATTCTAGCCACTTGCTTCCCCGGCAACGGCGCTAGAAATGCTTGTTGACACTTCTTACAGTCCAATATCAGGATTGTAAATCCTGGTACTGGGGTAAGGAGTGGTTTAGTGGTTTTTCTTATGGCTTAGTAAAATAAATGAATATTCGACAAGCGCACAGAATCACCGCTGTAGCACTTCGCCGCAGAATAATCCGAGTATCGTAATTTGTATTTTCCATAGGGAAACTTATGGCAAGAGTACTAGTAAACAGGTACTCGAGACTATCATAGAGGGGTACACTACTATCAAGATGGGGGGATAACTGATGAGGACATCACTCCTATGGATACTCACAACAATCCTCCATTGATCATTCAAGGTCCAATCACTAGAGCTCGTGCGCGACAATTGAATTTAGAGGTGAGCTCATTCCTAAGTACTTCTCTTTGTGATTATGAGAATAGATTGCTACCTAATGATTATATTGTAATTAGGAACCATGGAGAGGACCAGAGGATAGTTGGAGAAGGGCTTCAAGGTGGAGAGGACCAGCAAGGGCGTGCAAGTCAATATAGAGGCCCAAATCAACTCGACTTTGAGTCCACCTCGGAGTCCAGGAGCAGTCAGTGCTAAATCTGCAATTGCGTTGCAATCTTTCTTGTTCTTGCTTGTGTTCTTCGATTCGCAGGCAAGGATTAGCCTTTTGGGAGAGGTCAACCGTGCAACGCCGGTTGATAACCTGAGAAGACATGGTGCTACGATTGCGGGGTTCGGAACGTGTGGTTCGGAAGCCGGATCGATTTGAGTCCCGACTCCACCAAATCAAGAGTTATCAGAACCTTTCGGAAGATCGAGAAACCCTAGTTCCCATCGATAACGGTATTTGATAAGAGTGGGTTACCATGACACACAGCTCAAGCATACTCAGATAGAAAAGAGAAGGACTAGCTAGCTGGGAGGACAACGAGATGAGAATAAGGATCCTAGGTACTTTATCTATTCGGGTCACTCAAGCAAAGAGATACTGAGGTTGAGGAACAACACTAGAAGGTCAAGGTTAACTCTATTGCTTTAATGTCGGGAAGCGGTGTACGCAACACATAGAAAGGAGTGAGAAGGGGTGCCACTAATCTCTGCAGGAGGCTCCTACTGACCAAGCCGAACGTGGTGGACTATGTAGGCCGTATAGGGCTGTCACCACCTAACGGCTACCACACATCAGTGGACTCGGTTGCAAACTAAGGTTATTGACTAGTATGGGCACCACACCTACATTAGTTAACAACTACTTACTCCACTAGCAAGAGCAAGCAATCCTGTCAATACTCTAGTGACAATTCACCACAAGTATTGAGCAGAAACAAGGAACCGGCCAAAGCAAAGACTTAAACAAGAACTCTCCCAGTTCGGCCGAACCGTGGATCTTCACCGACTTCGCTCCCACGGCTTTGATTTGCTCTAGAAGGCGGTTGTGAGGCGGTTGGGGGTTCGGGCGAACCGACTAGTTCGGCCGAACTGACCCTGGGGCTCGACTGCCCTCCGATGCACCGCCTCTACCCTTGGATGGCTTGGATTGGGTCCACTTGGCCCGAGTTGTGCTTGTTTGCCCCGGATCGGTGACATCATCGGCCCACATGGCGTGCACCGTCACTTCTTCGTCATCATTGATGTGGACTTCGTGCATGCGGCCTCCCTGGTGTGCTTTGCTTAATGTAATGTGTATGGCTAAGCGGGGTAAACCCGGCCGAACCAAGTGGTTTGGCCGAATTGGCCAATTCCATCTCCTTTAGCACATATTTGTCAATAATGTACCTGCACATTGGATATTCACCAAAACTCGTGGAACTTTATTAGAAATAAACCTAAATGCATGGAATGATACTCATAACCTCTTTTATTCCCAAGAACTGGTGGTCAAAAACGTGTCGTAATGACCGCCAACACCATGCAAGTTTCTATGGGTCGATCTATTGACCCATCTATTATATTAATACAATAGTGTTAAAAGGAGCCACCACATTCGCCGAGAGGGCCAAAAAATTCCCTAGTTAATCTAAAAAAACAGAAGAATATGTGTCGTTGGATTTTATGAAGATCTAACGGTCCATATTATTTCATTAATCCAAAAAAGAGAAGAATATATGCCGTCAGACTTTATGAAGATCTAACGGCCCTTATTATTCCATTAATCGCAAAAAAGCAAAATATGTGCTGTCAAATTTTATGAAGATCCAACGGTTCATGTTGTTCCTACAAATTCCCACGTTCATTTAAAAAAGAGAGGAATATACACCATCTGATTTTATGAAGATCTAAGGATCCATGTTATTCCAAAAGATATATATTTTACCACGCTAAATACAATTTATGTTGTCAGATTTTATGAAGATCTAACGGTCCATATTGTTCCAAAAAATTATATATTATTACGCTAAATAGAAAAACGGTCTAAATCAACCAAAAGAGTACATGTCAATCATGACTCATAACATGGTAAATTTGGAATTAAAATAAGAAAAATTTTATTTGTTTGATTTTTGTATGAACTACTCCCTTTGTCCCAAAATATATATTAATACAATAGTGTTAAAAAAAGAACTTATTACACCATTGCATTTAATTATGATCTAACTATCTACAGTAATCCTTAGCATTCGGGGTTGAATACAACTACTAACTATATGTAATTTCAAAATAAATAGTGTATGTGTTGAATAGGAGAGCACCACGAGAAGGAAACGAATTGATGCCCCTTGCATCAAGGCATGAAAGTAATGTATGGAGGAAACAAATCATCCCTATAGTGAAGGCCAACGGTAATCCGTCAGGGCAAACAAGCTAGACGCCAGGAAGTGAACTGGCACATGTGTCATGCAGTTTAGTGCGAAGCTGTCGGCGGTAGATAGATGCAACCCATGAAGTAGAACATGCACATCTAGCAGTGTCGAGACATTGTCGCAAAGATCATTGCGTCCTTGCAGAATTTGGTGATAAAAATAAATTTATCCTCTGATGTAAGCCTGATGGATTTACGGTGTAGTAAACTAAACATGCACAAAGATCCAGAGACTGCACATATGGACAATAAATTTTGGCCTAAAAATATATGGAGTAGAATTCAAACCATAAGAAAAACAATAAACTAGGCTCAAATTAAAGTCCTAAAAAATATTCTTCGTTTAAGGAACATAAATCCTAAGACACCGAGGCAATTCAGACTAAGCACAATAAAGATCAAGATGGAGTTAATTAAGAACACGAGGATGAAACAAACAAAGGTGCACCAAAGGGTAGATGAATAATAGATGTGTTACGACACGGTCAATAACTTAAACCACAACACATGCAAGAAATTTGAAGCCGCAAATCCAAAAACCGACATGCCAACGAAGAAGACATCTGGAGCAGTGGTGGGCACAAGATTTGGGCCCCTTACTTTGTGTCCGCTAACCTCAACCCTTGAGGCCTTGATGTATGTGCCATCCACTAAGCCACCACCACCACATGTGCTCGCTTTTGGTTCCAACAGAGGAAGGAACACGACACAGTGCCATAAAGATCACTTATCAAGAGATTAAGAAACACAGATCGTGGATTATGGACTAGATTATTTCCGTGTTTCTGAAAACGACAACGATATTGTGATATAGATGGGAGAAGGTTGGAAATGTGTCGCTCGGTGAATTGATCCAGAGGTAGGGGCTAGAAAATTGAATTAAAACCTAAGAGGCTAGATTAGACCACTTTGCCACTAGGCTAGGAGAGGGGGAGGCAGGGAGCAATATCTGGGCTACTCGTTCTGTTTGGGCTAAGTTCCTTTAATAGTACACTATTTTGTGTCTTCTTTGTTTTTTAAATACACATACATTGCATATATTATATAAACATATTTTTTGGAAAATACTAGATATTCATCTAAATAACCTCGAATTTAAGTGTTTCCGCACCTATCCTAAGTCAAAGTAATACCGAACGTGTAAAAGGATACCTCAAACATAAAACAAAAGATAGACCCAAACTATGGCCCACTTGGACACATAAAAGTGAACATGGAAGAAAACAAATACAAGATATAGGACTAAGATGTATACAAAAAAATTTAGAGATAAATTATTCCATATAAAGTTTAGACTAAAAAAACTTTTTCTATAAAATACTAGGATCGTGCCCGTGCGTTACTACGGGCAACAAAATGTTTATAGCAAATAATATATAAATATTTAAATAAAGCAAAGATTAACATTCACACTAAGAGAGATCAATGACAAGTAATTATATTGTTGAACATATAGCAAATATACTTGAACAGTATTTTATACAGATAACATCAAAACTATTTCACAGGACTATAATAGGAGCTCCTCTTAGTTCGTTGCGCCCCCTGTTTCTCATTCCTCACACGATCTCATGATCCTATTTAGGTTTTCTCTCAGTGTTTCATATGAGTGGTGTATAGAAGATCAGAACTGATCTAATATGCACCTCGATGACACGAAACGAAGAACCCTTGTGCAGTGTCTCCTCCTCCTGTCGGTCCCGCATCAGGATCTACAATACAGCAAAACACAAAAAGATTACATGCTGAAGGCCAGCACATACACGCTAGCCTGCCCCACACCCTAGTAAATCCAATATGTAAGATTGAATATTCAACTTGATTAACAGCTGGAGGTACACAAGCTACAACAATATAATCACCGAATTTAAAAAAATAGAAATGAACATCAAGGTTTTATTTAAAAAACAGTAACAAGATCAGGATATTTCCTCTCTGGATCAGTTTGCGGTGTTGTTGTTCCGTTTTTAATGAACAACTGGTCACGATGTGGATGACACTACCATCACTGAATTCATCAGTTGTCTGGATTTTATATTACGAGAATTCACAACAGGTCCTACACATTTTAAAATTCACAAGACAATATGTTGTTGTTGCACGTACTGTTGAGGAGGCGAGGTGGGGCGTGGCCACGGCCGGCGGGGAAGGACGATAGGACGACGGTGCATCATACCTGAAGGGGCGTAGTGAGATCCGCGTCGCCGTTGATTGTCCTCCGATCGCCTAGGGTTCCCACGGTTCTTCCAATCGATCCGATCTGAACTGTGATCGTCGTCGACGTTGAAGATCCGACGTGGGGAGGGGAGTCGGCGCGGAGGAGAGGGATCAGCGTGGGGAAGGGGAGGCACGGGGAAGAGGGGTCGGCGTGGGGGAGGGGGAGGCCCGCGGTCGTCGGTGGATCTGACGTGGGGAGGGGAGTCAGCGCGGGAGCGACGCGGGCGGGGGCAGTTTGCGGAGGAAAAAAAGAATGGGGCGGCCGGTTCCATGAGGAAGGAAAAAAGGAAAAAAAGGAGTGGGGCGGCCGGTTCCACAAGGAAGGAAAAAAGGACGGGGAATCGGAGGATGGGTGCGAAGCCACGTACCGTGAAAAAAGTACGACAACGTTTTTTCTCCTCTTTGGTTTTATTAAGTAGTAGTAGATGTACCATTGAACCCCATACCTCAAAACACATACACTTAAAAGTGTTGATTCATCTATAGCTCCCAAAAAATAACGACAATGAATGACAGAAAATTCTTATGAAAAACCTAAAATTAAACAACAACAAAATTATATTAAATAAGTAAAAATATTTATATAAAAAATTTATAAATACTTAAAACACTATCTTAAAACTGACTAGGTACCCGCGCTGTTTGCGTGGACCACATTGCTGGTTATTCAAATTACAAAGGCTAAATATACCCATTGGGTCAATCCATTGAATTTTCGTGGCAAACAGTTTCAAGCAGCCGGGGTTTTTTTAGTAACCCAGTCCGAAGCGGACGTGGAGGCGCCGGCGGCGCTGCGCTTGCATCGCCGGCCTCGATCGGTCGAGCCGCCTGGCCCCGTACCGCCCCTCAGCATCACCCTGTTCACGGTCTGGTCCAACCCGGTGGAACCATCAAACCCAACCCGTCTTGACCCATAGAAGCAAGCTGTGCGGGTTAAACGGTTTTTGGGTTAAGCCCATAATATAAAAAACGGGTTGATATGAAAACAGTTTAGAATCAGAAAACCCAGCTGAACCGGTACCAATGCCATCAGCCTGTGCTGCCTGTGCCTTCGCCAATCCCATCCCCATTTGTCACCTGGCCGTAGGTGCGCAACTGCGCAAGCGCTTCCACATCCGGTGGGCGGGGCCGCCACTAGTTCGTGGCCCGGCTTCGTCGGCCATCGGGCACGGTGTTGCCGGCAGTAATCTACGCGGCGTGGAGGTCGTTGTTGTCCGTGTACTCAAGGACCAGCGCTTGCATCTCTGTTACTGTATCAGGCGTTGTTTCTACATCTCTCGATTAACAACAGTTCCTATGTGGTTGTTTGGATCTACAAAACAGAAATTAGTTTTGGTAAAACAGGTATTATTTGTGATTTTAGGAAAACCCAATTTCAGGTTGTTAGACCGTTAATTTGGGTTTACATAACATTTTGTTTGGATCGTAAAAAATAAAACTGAGGTTTTACTGATACCTTCCTTACCATTTCTTCGTCCTTGCATCACTTCTCAATCTCCACTAGTTGCCAACTCATGAATCCGTCATGGTGGGCGACCTGTTGTGCACGTGCCTCTTCATCCATAATCTCAAGAAATCCGTAGGGCATCACCCACACAAGCGGCCATGGCTCTCTGGTTAAGCAATAAGCAACGTCAAGGTTCTGCTAAACTTGATCCCTTTGCCACGCGCATCTTTCATTCTCCCGGGGCCATCGAATCGCATGCGCGCCGTAGAATTCACGATGCCGCTGGGAACGTACGGGTTACCCGTGTCTATGCTGTAACTTATCCATCCCCAAATTATCCATCTCCAAATCAAGAGGATAATATCCAATGGGTATGGATTACCCAACAGGTAGCTTCGCCAGCAGCGGCGCACAATACAGCGGCGACGAGAAGGTCCATCCCAGGGACACAAGTACGGGGCTCATCTACTGCAAGAGGAAGACGAGGTCGAGCTCGGTGACGGCGGCGCCACCGCTACCTCCGGCTGCTGGTCTTGGTCTCCGTCGATAATTGGACGGTGGCGGAGTCGTCGATGACGGTGATGGTGGGCGGCGGGCCGGCGGTGAGGAGGGCACCGTCGAGCTGGCCCTCGCGGAAGATCTCGTACTCCTGCTTGACGACGACGCCGAGGGGCATGAGGAGGAGGATGAGCAGCTGCGGACCAGCATGTAAGCGATGGGCAAGGTGCGGATGACAGCCGCCGAGCTCAACTGCAGCGACGGTGACGACGACGACGGGGACGGCGGTGGAGGCACCGGCAACGGGCACCGCGGCGGGAAGAAGTGCGGCAAGGGTGGTTGCAGCGGCGAGGTCGGCGGGTTCGTGCTGTGGCAGAAGAAGGTGGAGCTGTCGTGCCTGGAGCTCGTCGTGTCCGGCTGCAAGATCGGCGTCGGCAGCGACGGCAAGGTCGCATGGCGCCAGACGCCCTGGCACCAGTCCCACGCCTCCTGCTGCCCCCGCGCCCGCTCCGACGGCCGCTGCTCATCACGATGGAGAGGTAAAGGAAGCAGAAGAAGGGGTCCGGGTAACAGATAAAACAAGCAATACCCTCTGCTGCCCTCTCCGTATCCACATACGTACGGGTAATCCATACCCTCCCTAGACAATACGGGTACAGGTACGGGTACGGAGACCGGTTATCCAACGGCATCGTCATAGAATCTCGTCTGGCCCGTGCGACGGTGCGTATGTCGGGAAACAGGTAGGCTACGCTAGCATCACTACCGCATACACCCAAGATACTTGCGAGTAGAAGATCATAGATCGTTACCACTAGACGCGCAGCGCAGCGGAAGAAGTCGTGCGTCGATGTAGAGGAAGTAGTCGATCACGTCCTATGAACCGAGCTCCTCGTCCTTGATCCCAGCAGCCGATCAGCGCAGCAGTCGCAGCAGCGCCTCCACGGAGTAGACATGTACGGGGATGGAACGTCGGGCGTCGGTGTGCTAGCACCGCACGCATGGCAAGGGCGGCGACCGAGAGAGAGGAGACGACGGCTAGGGTGGGCGCGACTATTAGGTCATCTTGCCCCCCTAGCCCCTCCCTCGTATATATAGGGCGTACTAATGGGCTTCTATCTCATAGGCCCATTAGTAACCCTAATCCCTCTTGGATCAATATCCTCTTGGGCCTTTAAACCGTATTGTGATGATGGGCTCTTGGGCATATCACCAACAATCTCCCACTTGCACTAGAGACAATCATACGGGCAAGCTTTCCAACATTCCGAACCCCTTAAGTGTGTGACCCGTTAGGTTCATGTGTAGATGGTCGTGAACGGAAACTATTTCCGAATCGCAAGTCAATAGCGGCACCTAGCAGGGCATAGTGACTCACATATACACATAAAGATTATATGGGCCGAACCTTAGATATACTCATACACCGAATCCCTTTGCCACACGATACCTGTCAAGCTCAAGGCGAGATGCGTGCCACCTTTGTGATAGCTCGACCATTCTCTCGATCTAATAGTGGATTCTATTCATAACTAACCTGTAGTCATCATGATTAACTCTTTAATCATTTTGGCATGGCCATGCACTTTTCAATCCAACTATCTCGAGGGGTCCAGAGATATCTCTCCCGTTATCTAGGAGGGGCAAATTCCATCTTGATCCGCTCAGATCCAATTCCATGTTTCATGACACACCTGTAAGCTACTTTTGTAACTACCCAGTTACGGAGTAGCGTTTAGCAGCCCCAAGATGCACCACTACACACAGCGAGAAACAATGGCGATCTCAGGTCTGAGGATCTAGCAGGTACAACACTCAAGAACAACTGATGGCACATACGAGATAACAATCCCAACATTGTCTTGGAGTGGGTCAATCCAACACCATGTTCACCAACATGTGTCCACATCATTAATCCGATATCTCCATATCCATGATCCGTGAAATATGATCATCAATTAATGCATGTGCTAGTCTCAACGTCGTTGTTGTCCCACATAACGACATAAACTAGGGATAATTTAGAATCATATCCTTGTCAACAAAAAGTTTCACGAACAAGTCACATACTTGATAATTAATGTAAAAGATAATCATCCATGGAACAAATAACAATTATTCATTATTACATAAACATACTTATGACACAAAATCTCCCACGCTCCATAGATCTCATGTGCGCCTCATGCTTTGGTTGTGGGAGAGGCTTCGTCAACGGATCAGCAACGTTTGAATCCGTGTGCACCTTACAAACCTTCACATCACCTCTCTCAACAAAGTTACGGATGAGGTGATACTTCCGTAGTATATGTCTGGACTTATTAGTAGTTCTAGGCTCCTTTGCTAGTGCAACGGCACCACTATTATCACAATAGAGGTCCACTGGACTGGAGGCACTAGGAACAACACCAAAATCAGAAACAAACTTTCTGATCCAAACAGCTTCTTTTGCAGCTTCGGAAGCTGCAATATACTCGGCCTCTATCGTCAAATCAGCCACCGTATCTTGCTTGGAACTCTTCCAGCTCACTGCCCCACCATTGAGGCAGAAAACAAAACCGGATTGCGATTTGGAGTCATCTTTGTCTGTTTGAAAACTAGCATCGGTGTAACCCTTTACAACGAGCTCATCTTCGCCTCCAAATATTAGGAACATATTCTTAGTTCTTCTAAAGTACTTAAGAATACTCTTTACAATTGTCCAGTGAGCTTCACCGAAGTCTGACTGATACCTGCTCGTGACACTTAGAGCAAAAGAAACATCCGGGCGCGTGCAAAGCATGGCATACATGATCGACCCTATGGCTGAAGCATAAGGAATCGTACTCATCCTCTTTTGCTCATCAGGTGTCGTAGCACACTGACTCTTGCTCAGAGCAATGCCATGTGACATTGGCAAGAAACCTTTCTTGGAATCTTGCATATTGAACCGATTCAATATCTTGTCAATGTACGTGTCTTGGCTTAACCCAATTAGCCTTTTTGATCTATCTCTATAGATCCTAATACCCAGAATGTAAGCCGCATCTCCTAAATCCTTCATCGAAAAACTCTTTTTCAATGAGGTTTTAACGGCTTCAAGCATTGGAATATCATTTCCGATCAGTAATATGTCATCCACATATAGGACCAGAAACACAAGTGCACTCCCACTGGCCTTTCTGTAAACACAAGGCTCATCTTCATTCTTGATGAAGCCAAACCCTTTGACTACTTCATTAAAACGAATATTCCAACTCTGAGATGCTTGCTTCAATCCATAGATGGACATCTGAAGCTTACATATTTTCGCTGCATTTTTAGGATCGACAAAACCTTCAAGCTATGTCATATACACATCCTCACTTAGATGTCCATTAAGGAAAGCAGTTTTGACATCCATTTGTCATATCTCATAGTCATAATATGCGGCAATTGCTTGGAGAATCCAAACATACTTTAGCATTGCGACGGGCGAAAAGGTTTCTTCATAGTCAACACCTTGAATTTGTCGGAAACCTTTCGCCACGAATCGTGCCTTATAGATGTGAACATTTCCATCCATGTCTAATTTATTCTTAAAAATCCACTTACAGTCGACAGGTCTAACACCGTCAATTGGATCGACCAAGTTCCAAACTTGATTATCATGCATGGATTTTAACTCGGATTCCATGGCTTCAAGCCATTTATCGGAGTAGGGTCCCATCATTGCTTCCGTGTAGGTCAAGGGCTCATCATTTTCCATCAATAATACGTGGCGCTCTTCTGTAATGAGGAGGTTGAGCTTGTCAGTAGCGCGACGTGCCCTTATAGACCTTCGTGGGGCTGGTGCCTCAACTACGGGTTGTGCAACATCTTGCACATCCCGTGGATCTTCAGTGGGTGCTGAAACAGTTTCGGGCGTTTCCTGAATTTCTTCAAGTTGCACCTTGCTCCCACTGAATCCTTTTGAGAGAAACTCTTTTTCTAAGAAAACACCATTGCGAGCGACAAACACTTTGCCTTCCACCTAATTGTAAAAATAATATCCTTTGGTTTCCCTAGGATATCCCACAAAGAAGCATTTGTCTGACTTTGGAGTGAGCTTATCTGACATCAAACATTGGACATAAGCCTCACATCCCCAAACTTTGAGAAAAGATAATCCGGGACGCTTCCCAGTCCATATCTCATATGGTGTCTTCTCAACAGACCTACTTGGAACCCTATTCAGTGTGAACGCAGCAGTTTCAAGAGCATAACCCCAAAATGACAATGGAAGATCAGCTTGGCTCATCATGGACCTAACCATGTCCAACAAGGTTCGGTTCCTCTGTTCGGATACCATATTCCATTGAGGCGTTCCGGGCGGAGTTAGCTGCGGAACAATTCCACATTGCTTCAAATGATCACCAAATTCAAGGCTCAAATATTCACCTCCACGATCAGATCACAGAAATTTAATTGTTTTGCCTAATTGATTTTGTACTTCATTCTTAAATTCTTTGAACTTTTCAAACGATTCAGAATTGTGCCTCATTAAGTAGATATAGCCATATCTACTAAAGTCATCAGTGAAAGTAATGAAGTACTGAAAACCACCTCTGTCTATTGAGCTCATTGGTCCACATACATCGGTATGTACAAGTCCCAACAAGTCAATTGCCCTCTCACTATGACCAGCGAAAGGTGCTTTGGTCATCTTTCCAAGCAAACAAGACTCACATGTGTCGAATGATTCAAAATCAAACGAGCTTAACAATCCATCTTTATGGAGTTGTTCAATGCGCTTCTCATTTATATGACCTAAGCGACAATGCCAAATAAAAGTAGGATTCAAATCATTTGGTCTAAGCCTCTTAGTATTAATGTTACAGACAATTTATCCTCAAGATCAAGAACATATAATCCATTCACTAATGGACAATGAGCATAGAAAATACCATTGCAAAAAATAGAACAACGTTTGTTCTCTATTACAATCTTAAAACCATCAACTTCTTCCAAACATGAAGAAGAAATAATGTTCTTGCTCAAAGCAGGAATGCAATAACAATTATTTAATTCCAAAACTAATCTGGAGGGTAGAGAATGTCCAACTCGCCAACACCGCAACCTTTGCGCCATTGCCGACACGAACGTCCAACTCGCCTCTTGCAAATCTTCTAGTCTCACTTAGGCCCTGCAACGATTTGCAAGTGTGAATCATCGATCCAGTATCAAATACCCATGATTCACCAGAAGATAATGCAATATTTATTTCTATAACATTTATACCTGAAGTGGAAGTCTCACTTCCCTTCTTCTTCTTCTCTTCCAAGTACTTCTTGCAGTTCCTAGACCAATGTCCCTTTACATGACAGTGGAAGCATTCATCCTCAGAAGTAGGGCTAGATTTAGCCTTAGGTGCTGGCTTTAGCTTAGAGCCCGAGGACTCACCACTGGAACTCTTTTCCTTGCATTTACCTTTAGGTGGCGTCCAACGCTTCCTCTTTTTGTTCCCCTTCTGAATCATCATCACATGATTGGGATTTTTCTTAATGCTCTCCTCTGCTGTCTTTAGCATCCCATGCAACTCACTCAGTGTTTTATCCAAGCCATTCATCTGAAAGTTCAAGATAAAAGGCTCGTAGCTCGGCGGGAGCGACTGGAGAATAACATCAGTAGTCAAGTCATGGTGAAGTTCAGAACCAAGTCTGTCCAAAGTCTCAATGTAACCAATCATTTTGATCACATGAGGACTGACCGGGCTACCTTCTGGCAGCTTGCACGCAAACAAGGACTTTGAGATATTGAACCTCTCAGTCCTGGCTTGTTTCTGAAACATCCCACGCAGCCCCTCAATCATGGTGTGAGCATCAGTATGCTCATACTCCTTCTGCAGATCAGGGGACATGGTGGTGAGCATCAGACAGCTGGCATCAAGTGAGTCATTGCAGTGCTTCTCATAAGCTCTGCGATTAGCAGCATTTGCATTGTCAGGGAGATCATCAGGATATGGCTGCTCAAGAACATACTCCTTTTTCTCTTGCCTGAGAACAATTCTCAGGTTGCGGTATCAATCAATAAAGTTTGTTCCATTTAACTTTTCTTTCTCAAGAACAGAACGCAAGTTGAAAACGGAATTGTTACTGGCAGACATGATCTACAACATTAAAGTAAGGCAAGATTTCAGCACTAAGTTTATGTAAAGACTTTCATTAACTAATTTAACAAAAGACAACCGACTATATCTAAGTCATTTTCCCTTTAATGACATATAGTGGTTCAAGATCCATAATCACTAAAATCCTAGTGAGCTTTAGCATCACGGCTAGAAAAGTAGTGATACAGGTAAGCAACAAATTGCTAATCATATCTCTATACGACTCTTGTTTGTTGGGTGGCATCCAATGCCCCGGCCCCAACCCTATGCCTTAAAGCCCAAAACTGTTTTGATAGCTTTGCTGAGTAAACCAATACTATGCTTGTGAATGTCTGACATCCACCCTATACAAAAGACATAGCTGAGGGTACTCTACTTTGGTAAACATATCACACAACGATCAAAGTTTATAGGTGCAGCTATTGGTAAAAGGCATAAAAACTCAACTTTTTCCGAGGGAAGCTATTCTATCATGATTAAAACATCCACCATATGTAAAAGCATGAAAGAATAATATGACAGGAAAATAAACATCATAGGCATATAATCATATTATATTGTGAATAGTATGGCCTCTTGCATCACAATGGGCTCCATCGCCATGGCTCCAATGTGACCTCCGTTGCCATCCGTCCTGTCTTGTGGTGATCATCATCGCCATCATGATTGAAGCCTCCATGAAAACATACTAAGCTACTGATAGCTAGTGAAATAATTACATGAGGATTCAAGCAACACAAGTCGACACACAAGTCGTTATACAATAATGGTGCAACCTCAACCCAGTTGTGTTAACTTGCGACACGCAGGCCGCACAAATCATCTATATGCTAATGATCTAGACCAAAAACTACGCAAGATGGCTCTGGTACCACTGTCGGGAAACAGGTAGGTTACGCTAGCATCACTACCGCATACACCCAAGATACTTGCGAGTAGAAGATCATATATTGTTACCACTAGACGCGCAGCGCAGCGGAAGAAGTCGCGCGTCGATGTAGAGGAAGTAGTCGATCACGTCCTACGAACCGAGCTCCTCGTCCTTGATCCTAGCAGCCGATCCACACGTACGGGGATGGAACGTCGGGCGTCGGTGTGCTAGCACCGCACGCATGGCAAGGGCGGCGACCGAGAGAGAGGAGGCGGCGGCTAGGGTGGGCGCGACTATTAGGTCATCTTGCCCCCTAGCCCCTCCCTCGTATATATAGGGCGAACTAATGGGCTTCTATCTCATAGGCCCATTAGTAACCTAATCCCTCTTGGATCAATATCCTCTTGGGCCTTTAAACTGTATTGTGATGATGGGCTCTTGGGCATATCACCAACAGCGTATGCAATACCGCGCCATAGTTGCGTCCTGCGCTATCTACTTGACATGTGATGGCTGCCCACTCCTCTTTTTTATCACTGCTTTCCGACAACAGGAAGGCATCAGGCATACTTGTTTCTATGCCTGCCGGCGGCAAGTTCTTTGCTCCCTGTGACTTAGGGAAGCTTCCATACTCGTTGGTCGCCGCCCACCGATGTTGCCGGTTTGTTGAGAACGACACTATCACTGGTACAGGAAGTATTTGCGCTGGCGGCCTGATTACATCTTTGCTGGCGGCCTGATTACATCTTTGCTGGCGGGTTTGCCACCCGCCAGTAACTCCCTGCCAGCACAAATACGCATTTGTGCTGGTGAGCACACCATCTGAGCTGGCGGGTCGGCACCCGCCA
The DNA here is from genome assembly GCA_033239725.1 of Echinochloa phyllopogon. Classification (NCBI taxonomy): domain Eukaryota; kingdom Viridiplantae; phylum Streptophyta; class Magnoliopsida; order Poales; family Poaceae; genus Echinochloa; species Echinochloa phyllopogon. The sequence continues at coordinate 29,309,923 of BTCW01000015.1, read as the reverse complement.
GCATAGATGAACCACGCCTGCCAGCACAGGTGTGCTGGCCCCCATGGTGCATCTGTGCTGGCGGGTGCTGGCGGCTGTGCGCCCGCCAGCACAGATGCATGCGCTAGTTCGTTACCATGGCCGCTGTCGGACCTTGGGACCGACAATCCACCTTAAGGTACCCGAGTGGTTGATTTGTAGGCGAGGGATCGTCGAGTGAGTAGTTTGATGGTATACAGGAGGTACTGTTTTAGATAGGTTCGGGATACTCGGAGGTATAATACCCTACGTCCTGTGTCGGTGTGTATATTGTATTGATGGGTTGGAATGTTCTCCCATGGTTTTCCCGATGGTCCCTCTAGGACCCCTGCCCTCCTTTATATATCCAGGAGGTAAGGTTACAATATGTGAGTATTTATAATATGGGATTATTTACAATATGGGAGTCCTAGGAGTCTACTAGGACTCCGTCTTCTTTGGGCCGGCCGCCGCCCCTCTTGGTGATGGGCCCTAGGGTACCCATATCCCACAGCCGCCAGTTAAGTTTTATTATACAATATTCCATAATCCATAATAGTACATGCTAATAACTCCAATTAAAGTGTAATTATACAATATTCCATGAACATTACAATAGAAATATTATTGTCTTCACATAAGATTTGTAGCACAAGTGCGAAGATCTCAGCACTCGTCGGCTGACAGTACACCCTCAGGATTGTAGAACTCTCCATTCTCATGACAAATTTCGCGTTGAATGAATCTATACATATCTGCGCAAATGTTATCAATTTATTTGTCCTCTAATCTTGATTCAGCACGTGGTATCTCAGGCATCTGAAATAAAATATGTATATGAACACATAAGGATTAATATTAATTAAGTGGGTAATATAAAAAAATGGTACAGTAGGATGGTACTTACGTCATGGGGATTGTTTCTATACCTCCCGTTATTCCTAAGGAAATAACAAACGTAATATCCACAAGTACACTGTTAGGAGGTTGCTTGTGACACTAAAAAAATAGTCTTAATTTTTAAATGTTAATTATTTATGAATGTCATAGTGAGTGCTTTTATCCTAGTAAGTGCTAACCCATTTGTGATGTATTATAGATAAATGGGTCTTTCGTGTTTTATGACGGGGCAGTCCATTTTTCGTGCTAAACTTGTAAGCGCTGGAAAAAAAGTATGAAAGGTTAGTAAATGTAGTATTTGTAATAACACGTTTATTTTATATACGTTATTATAAGAGCAGTTAATACACTTACTTGTGTACAATTTCTACAAATTCTCTGTAACTTTCTGGAGGGCAGTCGGCTGAGTCGAGGACAATTGCACGGCCATCCTTCAGATAGATCATAAATAAAATAAAGTGGTCGACAAACAACCCTACTTGATTTATGAAAAATTCCCCGCGCCTTATGTACATCCATGATCCATCCATCTATCCTATAAATGACGATCAAAATAATTAAAAAATAACTCACATAGGATAACTAATACTTAAACACTATATGTAGGCAGTGGCGGAGCTAGGACCGAAGACTAGGGTGGTCCAACTTAACATAATTTTTTTTAAATTATAAATATACTAAACCAATAAACAAGTATATATAATTTACCAAACATAAATAAAAAATTTCTTAGGGACATCTTAAAATAAAAAATCTGAAATATGCTTACTGTAACTTAGTAACTTACAAACCCACGATAGTCGAAGAAAAATACCATGCTATTTATTCTTGTCAGGCCTCCGTTTTTTAATGGTCATGAATGTGTCGATTATATCATCTTCATTCACTTGTAGGAAAATATCTCGCTCAATGAAAGTGGATAGACAATCATTCAAAACGCTATCAGCCATCCTATTTCTCACCTTACTCTTGACAAATGTCAGTGCAGAAAATACTCTTTCAACACTTGTTGTTGCCACCGGTAATAGCAATACCATTTTGAGAAGGAAATACACCCAATCATAAACTTTATCCCTCCCTGTTTGAACAAGTTTAACTGAGAGATCAACAAGGTTGTTCAGTCCTTTAAACATTCCATCTCTTCTCATGTCATCAATATAGGTTTCCAGTTGCAAGTCAAGTTTGAGCAAATTAGAACTTGAAATATCATTGGGGTAAAATTCAGCAAGTCTGTGTATCTTGTTTGCATCAAAAGAAGCAAATGAATTAGCTGGACTCAAGGCAGCCATACAAGAAAGCAACTCCATATTTACCTCATCAAACCGAGTGTCAAGCTCTTGACTAATTTGATCAATGACTCCAATAAATACTTCTCTTCTAAAGTGATCATCATTTGTTTGATTTCGAGCAAACCGTGTTGATCATCCATAGGGCACATAATTATGTTGCATTTCAGGAACTTGGATGCCATGCTTGTTGCAAAACAAAGTGACCCTCTCAAGAAAAGAAACCCAGCCATCAGACCTTAGTTGTTGCATTTTACTCTTTGCCACATGAACAAGTGCCATTGCATTGAGAATATCTTGATCTTTTCTTTGCAAACACTCAGACAAATCATTAGTGTATCCAAGAATCTCAAGCATCAAATGAGCACTGAAAATGAAGTCAAATGATTCAAGCACTCCAACCATAGTATGTATCTTCGGCCATTCACCCCTTTGTGAAGTATCTTCTCCGAGAGCTATAAGTACATCACGAATTTTGGGATACATAGCAATCATATTGACCACAGCTTTATAATGAGAACCCCACCGAGTCTCACCAAGCCTAGGCAACCCCATCTCTTGATTTAATCCGCTTCCAGTTTCTAGCACACCACATTCAAGTGCTTTCATGATATTATCATATTGGCGATGTCGAAGCATTCCATGACGCTTACAAGAAACTCCAACAATATTCAGCAAGAGAGACACTTGATCAAAAAACCACACACGATCATTATTTCCGTTTGCAACAGCGACAATAACTAGTTGGAGTTGATGTGCAAAACAGTGAATATAATATGTAGAAGGTGACTCTTTCATGATCAAAGTTTTCAACCCTTTAATCTCTCCTTTCATGTTGCTAGCCCCATCATAGCCTTGACCACGGATTTGAGTAACCGTCAAACCATGACTAACAAGTAAAGATTGAATTGCTTCCTTAAGTGATAAAGAAGTAGTATCATCTACATGAACAACTCCAAGAAAACGCTCGCATGGCCTTCCCAAGCTATCGACAAAACGCAAGCAAAGGGCTAGATGTTCTTTATGAGAGACATCACTGGATTCATCAGCTAGAATTGCATAGTATTCTTCACCAATTTCTTCAATAATTTGCTTTCTAGTTTCTATGGCACAACATTGAATAATATCTTTTTGTATGTCTGGGCTAGTCAATTTGCAATTACCTGGAGCATTCTTCAAAACAAACTTATCCACCTCTTCATTATTTGCAGCAAGCCACTTCAAAAGTTCAATGAAATTCCCCCTGTTGCTAGATTCTTCACTTTCGTCATGTCCATGGAATGCCAATCCTTGCTGCAAAAGAAACTTCAATCTTATCTTGTAGAGACGTCTCTCTTCACTATCCACCTTCACAATATGATCATCAATTGTCGTCTGGGGATTCACAAATTTGGTGTATTTTTCGCGGGCTGCATTGTGAGAACTTGTAACACCACCCACATGTATATCAAGTGCATCAGTTCTGTTCCAATTTCTCCAACCGCCATCAATAAAGGCAGATTTTCTACTCTTTTCCTTTGCAAACAAATAGCACACAAAGCAAAATGATGATTCCAATTTGATACTATATTCAAGCCAAGGATATTTGTATAACCAAACAGGACTGAATTGCCGATCTCTTTTGCCAATTCTTCTACTTTCAAAATCATGGCAATAAGGTTTCAAAGGACCTCTAAGAATATATGCTCTCCGAATGGTATCTTGATCATTGACAGGATAACTTGCAATGGGTCGCCTCTCCCCTGGATCATGTGGAAGCCGACTAATATCATAAGCTGGTGCCGACATTGGAGTCCTTGTTTCTTTATGTGCAGCTGAAGGTTGACAACATGGCACTGACAGTGGTGCGTTTTCTGGTACGAGTGGACCTTCTGGTGCTTCAATGGGCTCTTCTTGCACAACCGCAACATGGGAAGGAGATGGACAAGAAGCTTTCTTCTTTGCTGTGTGTTTCTGAAAAAGAGATGCAATGTCTCCACTCCTCTTCATGTTCCAATAAATCTACAAGAGAATTTTGTAATGTCTGAATATTCCTAATTTCATATTGAAATTCTAAAATTAAACTGAAATAACAGTACAATATCCAATTACCTTGTCTTTTAGAATTATAGTCCTAGTACTGTCACCAATCTTTGATCGCCGATCACGACGTTTCCTACCTAGGGCTACAACTTACTGGAGAGGGATGAGAGGGAGGAAAACAAAAAAGGGCCAATATGAGATTGCAGGCAGAGAGCGAGATAAAGGGCAACAGAATGAGATGTTCGTTACCATGTGTTGCCAGTTGCTTGCTGTTCTGTTCCGCTCGTCGACGCCGTCCGTCTGCTGCCGCGAGGACCAAGAAGTACGATGGGAAGTTGGGAACGGCGGCGGGACTCTTCTCCTCGTATAGGAAGCGGAACAGATGGAAGTCGAAAGGTGCAGCGATTAACAGATAAAACACCGGCCAATTAGCATATGATTAAGCCATTAAGGGATCTTGGGCCAAATTTTTAGGGTGGGCCAAGGCCCACATGGCCCACATTATAGCCCCGCCCCTGTATGTAGGCACTTTTAAATTTAATATAACAATTTATCATATAATAAATGAGTGACAAATTTAAAAATACATGCTAGTACGGAAAACTATATCTAGCTAGAACCATTCTCAAGACCACAAATAATAACCTCACCCAAATTAGTATATATATTTTACTTTTATAATTTTCCAATATCGATATTACAAATTAAAATTACGCTCCGGAAATGACGGAACTGGCGACAGGGCGATCTCGTAGCGCCGCCGCCGCCACCACCGTTGCTTCCACCGCCGGCATGGCTCCTATTCTGTAACTCTTCTCCCGAGGTCTCGGGCTGTCCTGCTGACACATTCGCATTGGGCAGATTACCGGGGCATTGCGCCCGGACTTCTCCGTCTGAGCAAACCCATCTAGGTTTTGTTTGGGGAGCGGACTCTGACCTTGACTCTGGACTCTGGTAGTAGATTTTCCACGGGTTCTCTGTGTCAACTTGAAGCGACTACGTCCCAGATACGACTCCAACTAAGGTGTGTGACATCTATAAATACAGACGCCAGGGGCTAGGTTTTGGTTTTGTTTGTTCTCATCTTGCTTGTGAGTTGCCGGCATCTAAGGTCTTCGATCCTTCAGTAGTTGGATCTGCGGTGGGGGTGATACGGGATTTCCGGTGAGGAGATTGCCCACCCGAAGCCAAGGACGTTCTCTTGGGATCAATAGTTCAGACTCATGGCGACCATGAGTAACATGAAGAGGACAGGCGGAGGCGATAGGGGAGAAGATGGAGAGGTGAGGAAATCCAACATGGCTCATTCTGTTGGACAGGATGATCTGGATGTGGGGAGGGAGAAAGTGAGCAACTGCAGCTCGGCTAGGGAGAACCAGATGCTTGAGGAGATGGGAAACAAGGATAGAAGGCTGGTCCTCGTAGGTGATGCAGCCATGGGCGAGGAGGAAGATGATGAGGTAGACAAATACGTCTTTGAGGAGGATGAGGAAGCCATGCAGATGCAGCACAGATGGTTGGCTATTGCCAGGTACTACTCGGGCCAGGAATTTACAGATCGGTTTCTGTTAAACATGTTGAGCAGAGCTTGGGGTAGAAAGGAAAAGCTACCGTTTAGGTCATTGGGTGAGAACACATATCTTGTGGATTTTGACTCTGAGAGGCTATGGAACCAAGCGATCCATGGTGGTCCTTGGAAGGTTGAAGGTGATGCGGTCATTTTTGTTCCTTACGATGGCAAGAAAAGAGTATCCGAAGTGGTTATTGAATCCATTAAACTCTGGTTCGTATACATGATATTCCGATAGTGATGATGACAGAAGGCTTTGCAAGAGCTTTAGGATCCAAGATCGGAACTGTGATTGAGGTTGGCAAGGCTGTTAAAGACTATAAGAGAGTGAAGATAGAGTTTCCGCTAGAAAAAGCTTTGATGAAAACTGTTCAACAAAAAGTTCGTGGGGAAGGCCTCATGCAATTTACAGTGAGGTACGAGAATGTTCCGTACTTTTGTTTTGGATGTGGGAGGATCGGTCATGCGCAGAAGGTGTGCCCGGATGAGAGACCAGGGGGAGGTGTGTGCTTTGGGATCGCCCTAAGATGCTCACCACAACAGCAAGGTGAAGGTGTAAGCATGACTATTGAAGCAGCTGAACCTGCTGCTAAAAGGGGTCTCAATTTTAGTGGTGATCAGAAGAGGAGAGTGATGTCCAATGCCAGTTCGTCGAACACACCTATGGGCAGTAAAACTTCTGGAGGTGGCAGTTGCAGAGGTGGTCAAGGTACTTCTAATGCAGGAGCTCCATCAGAAGCATTAGAGGAGCTAGCTCAGGGAGTTGAGAAAATGTCTGTTGATGGAGAGTTTTCAGATCTGAACATACCTCCAGATTTTTCAGTAGGAGGGAAGGTCTCGGGCCTTAACTCATACATGGGTTCTAGTGAAGGCTCTGGAAGTTTTCGTTCCGAGCCTATACCAGTGCAGTACCTTAGTATGCATGATAGGCTAATGTTGGCGAAGAGAAGAGCTGATGAGGCTAAAAAGCTTGAGGCGCAACAAAGGGATGTGATGGAAGTGGATGGGCAGAAGGAAAAGGCTAGTGAAGCAAAGCGACATGAAGGCGAGTCCCCAGCTAAGCGTAGCAGATTGGCGGTGGGCAAGCGCACAAACCTGACGGGAGCTCATGGTGAGCCCCGTCAGGAGCAATGAATGCTATCGCATGGAACTGCCGAGGGTTGGGACTCTCTCGGACAGTTCAAGACCTTGTTGCTCTAGTAGGAGCAAAAGGTCCCAGCCTAGTCTTCTTGTCGGAGACTCGGAAATCAGGTGCCCGTGATGCAAACTTGAGACGTCGTTTGGGTCTGAAATTTTGTACCACAGTGGATAGTGATGGACAGGGAGGGGGTCTAGCGTTATTTTGGCAAGAATCAGTGGAGGTGAATGTTATTGAGAAGGACAAGAGATTTATTGATGTCTGTGTGAGAGAGAATGCTCTGGAGCCGTGGTTCCGTATTACCTTTGTGTACGGGGAACCAAAAACGGAGAATAGACCACATATGTGGGAATTATTGCGCAGATTGAAAGCCTGGTCAGATTTGTTGTGGCTTGTTTTGGGCGATTTCAATGAAGCCATGTGGGGTTTTGAGCATTTTTCTGCTCGGACAAGGCCGGAGAGACAAATGGCGAATTTCCGAGATGCGTTATCAAACTATGGGCTGATGGACCTTGGTTTTGTTGGGCTCCCATACACATATGACAATGGGAGGCAAGATGAGGCAAATGTGAAGGTGCGCCTGGATAGGGCAGTAGCGGATACGAGGTGGAGAGATTTGTTTGGGGAAGCGACATTGCATCATCTTGTATCCTCTCGGTCTGATAACTGCCCATTGATGTTAGAAATTAAAAAGGAGAGCTGGGAGCGGCACAAACCCAGGGCTTTTCGCTATGAAATTATGTGGGAACGTCTCGAGTCCCTGGCTGTAGAAATCAAAGATGCTTGGTGTTCCTCCCCTGATTGTGAGGGTCTAGGGGTGTGCTGCTTGCGTTGAAACGGGTTCAGAAGGCACTCTGGTCATGGAGCAAGGAGAATTTTGGCCAGGTGGTCCAGGAGTTGGAATTGCAGAGGGCCAAGTTGGAGGAGCTCAGGAATAATCCGCAAACACCTGGAGAGGAAATAAGAACTGTTATGGATCGGATGGACGAACTGTTATATAGAGAAGAGATGATGTGGCTCCAAAGATCACGTGTTGCATGGCTCCGGGAGGGAGATCGCAATACTAGTTACTTCCATTGACAGACTGTATGGAGGGCAAGGAAAAATAAGATCAGAAAATTGAAATCAAATGATGGTGAATGGGTGGAGGAGCCGGCGCAACTCAAGGCAATGGTTGTTGAATTCTTCAAAAGCCTGTATATGGTTGACAATGATGTGGATCCAAGTGGCTTGTTAAAGCTGGTGGAGCCAAAGATTACAGAAGAGATGAACGCTGACCTGTGTAAAGAATTCTCTATCAAAGAAATATCAGATGCTTTATTCCAAATGGGGCCGCTAAAAGCTCCGGGTCCGGATGGTTTTCCAGCCCAATTCTACCAGCGACATTGGGATATTGTACGTGATGATGTGGTTACTGCAGTGCGCAAGTTCTTCCAGGAGGGTGTTCTCCCAGAAGGAATAAATGATACAGCCATTGTGTTAATTCCGAAGATCCCTAACCCAGAGTATCTGAAAGACTTTAGGCAAATAAGCTTGTGCAATGTTATTTATAAGCTCATATCTAAGTGCTTGGTGAACAGATTGAGGCCTATACTGGGTGACATTATCTCCCCAGAACAGAGTGCTTTTGTGCCTGGGAGAATGATTACAGATAATGTGTTGATAGCTTTTGAATGTGTCCATGCTATACAAAGAGGAGGGGCAGATCGGGAGAATTTTTGTGCATACAAATTGGATCTCACCAAGGCGTATGACCGTGTTGATTGGGGTTGCTTAACAAGGATGATGGAGAAGCTCGGCTTTCATAGACAGTGGGTGCAATGGGTCATGACCTGTGTATCATCTGTCAAATATTCGGTTCGCTTCAATGGGGTTCCATTGGTGCCCTTTTCCGCGTCAAGAGGTCTTCGTCAAGGTGATCCTTTGTCGCCTCATCTTTTCCTGTTGGTTGCTGATAGCTTGTCTTTGTTATTGAAGAATAGTGAGAGTGAAGGTCATCTTGAGGGCCTCAAAGTATGTCGGCGTGCTCCTAGTGTCTCCCACCTATTATTTGCGGATGACAGCTTGTTATTTTTTCGGGGTGTGGAGGAGCAAGCGGAGGTTGTGATTAAGAAGTTTGAAAAGGGCACTGGCCAGCTCTTAAGTCAAGGCAAGTCACTACAGGAGAGATGCTAATCAGAGGCATCTTAGAACGCCTCTGTAGCACCTAAAAACGCCTCAAAAGGCTTTACAAGGCAGTTTAAAAAACGCTAAGGCTTTTGATGAAGGGAAAAGTCATATGAGGCCATTTTAAGAAACGCCTCCAAAAGTCAGCTTTTGGAGATCTTTTTAATGCCTTCTACATATTATCAGGCAGTTCTGAGAACACCTTCAAATACATTATTAGGCATCTTTAAAAATGCCTAAAAGACCTTTTAGAGGCATTTTTAAATAAATAGTACCAAGCCATTTCAGCTTCACAGAGTATATACATTCCCGGTGTACTATTAGTCACAACCAAAGTTTCATTTCAATCACAGATTGTGCAAATGAACACACAAGTGAGAAGTCGCGAACTCGTAATACATATAGTTCCAACTTTAGGAACCAACAAAATTTAGACAAAGAAACTTCACAGTTCCCATGCTCATGTTCTAATGAAGCTAGAAGTGACAGATTCACTAGGTTTTGCAGAACAGATCGACAACAACAGTAGAATTCACTTGCTATGTGCACATTGTCGATACAGGTGACAGATTCACTAGGTTTTGCAGAACAGATCGACAACAACAGTAGAATTCACTTGCTATGTGCACATTGTCGATACAGGCTGTCCAGATGAGATTAGCTGCTACTAGTCACTTTCTTTCTTTTGACAGAATTTCCCTTGTCTACAGAGCTTAGTAAAAGAGAAGACACCTAGAGCTTAGTAAAAGAGACACCTGAAATTTGTATATATTAGGATCAATTGCTCGACTAGTTAACAAGCTAGACACCTAGAGCTTAGTAAAAGAGAAAAAAATTGGTCATGAGCATATGAGTACATATAAGGCATACCTTAGCTGTCGGCACTACACCGCTGCCATCATCCAGTGGCTCAACCTGCAATTTGGCCAAGAAAGTTAAAGTATGCTAATGTGCCTGAACTCAAGAAGGATCTAATAACTTATGCATGTATTACATTTTTTTCTTGGCCAAGAAATGCATTTGCCAACTGCACTTGCAAGCTTGTTAATATTTCCTTGTGAGCGGGGTAGCAAGGTTGTTTTAGAAAACACTGTGTGGATAAGGACCTCAACACAATCAGCAAGTGGTTGGCCATCTGTAGCTTTAGCTTTGCTGTCAGCAGCTTGGACAGTTGCGAACGCTACCATACTGGTGCTGTGGGGAGATTAAGCCAACCTCCAACCCACGCTTAAGAACAGCAAATCCACCCTACAAAAACCAACAACTCTTTTGACATGTTTCTACTTGATTAGAAAACTGGTCATTTCAAAAAGGCACATCTCACACCTTTTGAAGTGGTCTTTGAAATTTCCTTGGTTTCTTATGCTGATCTTTATCCATTTGAATGGCCTTCCCTTGCAGCAGAAGACTGGGTGGAGATTTCTCCCTTTGCTGGGTTCGTTGGCCCTTCTTATTGCTGCACTGCAACTTCTAAAAGAATCAATTTTGGATAAAAGAAAATATGAAACTTTACATATTGCACTGCAAGACCTCGATTTCAATGCTTACCTCGGTTTTAACTTTGGAACTCTTGCTGACTCTAGTTGAGGTCGGAGCTTCTTTGTCCTGAATATCCATAGTCTTAATATCCTAGTGACCCAAAAATTATATAAGTATTGCAATGGATATGATTTAGGCTGCAGAAAAGTAAAATTCACACGACAAGTTATCTCCAAAGGGTCTTTAGCTTCTGGTATAATTTTTTGATCGTTGTCTCCAGGTTTATCCTGCCTCTGAGATGCTAGTAGCATATCTTTCAGTTCATTGTGTTGCTCATGTAGTGCAGATTGATTCTTCTCTAATGCCTGAATTACACTCCAGAGCCTCAAGTTTTAATTCTTGGTTTCTTGCAGTTCAGCCTTAACTTCAGCAAGTTCCTTTGAAGCTGGTCCACCGACTAATAGTCCAAGCCCACGCCACCTTCCACTCCTTTCTTTTGGAAGCAGCCCTGAGAAAACATCTCCATCACGAGCTTCCTCACCGACAAGTACCGGATTTGCAGCCAACTGTCTTCTGATTTCATTCTAGAAAGTGTGACACATGAATCACTATATGTAGTAATATTAATATAGTTTATTAAATAATGAATAAGAGAATAGACCTACAATGTTATCACCACTGTATTTATCAACGGGCTCACCATTTCTCTTGGTATGTGTGACAATGTATAGTTCAGCACGACCAACTTGTCTACCCTCTTTCATTTCCTACAGCAATATCAAATAATAATGTTTCACAGAAAGACATAAACTTAGATTAATTGAAAGCATATGAATTATAGCCAATACCAATTGATCTAGGGTGACAGCAAAGCTTCGAGACCCTGTGGTATGGGTCCCATTGAGCTGCATTCCACGAATGGCTTTATTTTTCTCAGATTTAGCCTATAAAAATTGATCAAAAGTGATAGAAAAGTGAGGGCCAATCATGGGTACATTTTCCTAGCAACTAAAGGAAGAACAAATCGCTAATACCTTGGATGCACTTGTCTTCCAGTACTGTACCAACCACTTCCATTGTTTTCCTGGTATCGTTTTGCCGCAACCATTGCGTATATTTTGTTCTCTTGTCAAATTGGGATTGAAATATGTCCTCTTCAAAACAGCCTTGAAATCTTTCCATTTTTTACTCGCAGTTCTCAAGACCCAGGGTTTGAAAGATTCATCAACATTAAAGAAAGCCTGTGACAGGGCTAAATTAGCATGATATCAATTCATATTGATGGAATACAAGCATGATAAACTCCATTGTAATTGTGCATCAGAATGACATACTTGGACAGTTAGCCATAGTTTTTCTTTATCACACTTTGCTACTTTACTCCAATTTGTAGCTGCCAATGAGATCTCTTTTCCCTTGACAAGAGTGCCAATGAAGTTTATTAATTTACATGTCTTCAGACCACAAGGCTGACCAAACCGATTGAACTTGAGATTTATTTTATTATCTGCATCACGATCTTTCCATAGTGATTCCATTCTAGTAGGGCCCCTTTTACCTTTTTTCTTTTCGGCTACATGAATACATTACAAATAAATCAGATTTCTGTTTTCATATATATCCAGAATGAAACTTAGAAAAAAAATCATTATCTACATGCCTGATTCTTCCATGCCATCAATATTATTCTGATATTCATGGTCATCATCCAACTCTGTCTCAGATTCCTCCTCAGAATCACTCTCAGCATTAGTTATCCCATTCATCTCAGCTTCTTTACCCTCTAGTGACTTCATATTCATAGATAAGTTATCCCATTCCTTTGTTGAGCTGGTAAGTGCACGTTTAAAAAAATCCAATTTCATCTAGTACAAAACAACCTTTGTCACTTATGTTTCCACAATGAACAGATTTTAAAAATTCCGAATAGACAAGAAAAATTTGGAATAGATAAGAAAATTCTGAATAGATAAGAACAATTCATATATTACCTCTTTTATGCTAGCTGGAACATTAATCTCCTTCAATCTATCATTCTCTTCGCTGTCTCTTTTTCTTTTTTTGGCTCATCCTTCCTGCAATGTTGATTTTTCTTTTTTGGCTCATCCTTCCTGCAATGTAAATTAGCAACAATATCAACTAAAACAAGTAAAACATGTAAAAATAGCAATCATTCAAAAATTCTAGAAGCTTGCAATAAAACAAGTAATCATGTAAAACTTCTGTCAATGGCTTTTACCTTGGAGGATTATCAACTATAACTCCATCAATATCATTTCTAGTCCAAATTATATCTTCCCCTTCAAGACTAGGCATTACACCTTCAAGATTAGGATCTTCATCAATCTTAGCCTCCATATCAAAGAAGTCCCTTGGAGGAGAATGAACCACAGCATGCCAATCCTTCTCTATAGGATTTTGCACATAATAAACTTGGGTAGCTTGTGTTGCTAGGATAAATGGCTCATGAAATACACTAGAACCACTATTAAGTAAATGGTTGAAATTCACTTCTTTTATCCCATATTTGTCTTGTCGAAACCCCCTACCCCGAACACTATCGACCCAATCACATTTGAATAACACCACATACCCAGTGTTCAGGTAATTTAATTCAACTATTTCTGTTATGCGGCCATAGTAAGCAACATATCCCATAGATGGATTATCGTCTCTAGTACTTGAGAAACTAGAAGTCTTTGCAATCAATGCTACCCCATCACATTGTGTAACTTTTCCTTTAGCAAAGCTCCTTGTGTGGAAAGTGTATCCATTTAAGGAATAGTTGTTGTAGTTCTTCACCATCCTATAAGGCTTTTGTGATAGAAGCTTGATTTCCTGAGGAATCTCATTATCTGTAGCAACTAATTGTTGAACCTAAAGCCATAATATTGTTAATGGTAAATCAAAAGGATATCCTAAGCCCGATATATAGATCTAAAAATATAGATAATAGGCACTTACATAATCTGGGAACCGATTGTGGAATTCCCTATGATGGATGCATTCAATATCACGTTTCTTTAGGTGTCTATTAGCAGATAAGACATGCAGGTGCTTTCTACATAAATAAAGATAGCACTCAGTGACAACAAACAGTAAATCAAAGAACATAGTGGACATTGATCAAGAGGATTGAAACATACTCAACATATGAGCTAACATGAGGATAGTTGATCAACACATATCGTTGAGCCTGGATCCATGATGTGCTGTCTAATTCCATGGCACAAGAACTTGACAAAGGGCGTCCAACTATCTTCAAGTACGTAAGCTGATTCGGTGAGGCAATCTGGCCACCGCTATCACTATGACGACCAGCTCGAGACAACTTGGTTTCACAACCATGCAAGTATTGTGAATAGAATGCCAGACTTTCATTGAAAAGGGAGCCTTCAGCTATCGATCCTTCTGGGTAGCTTTGATTCCGTACCATATTTTTCAAGGTGTACAGGCATCTCTCAACTGGATACATGTTTCTGTAATGTACCGGTCCAGCAAGCATTACTTCAGTTGCAAGATGAACAGTTAAGTGAACCATGATGTCAAAGTAAGTAGGAGGGAAAACCTTCTCTAAAAGGCATAGGGTCTCTGGGATTTCAGCCTCCAACTTTTGCATCTCACTCACAGAAATGACCTTCGAGCATAATTTCTTGAAATAATTGCTAAGCTTGATAAGTGGGATACAAACCCTTTCTGGAAGAATACCCCTAATAGCCAAGGGCAAGAGATCTTGCATAATAATATGACAATCATGGGTCTTCAACCCAATTAATCTTTTCTCATCTACACGCACCTTATTCTGTAAGTTGGATGCATAGCCATCAGGGAACCTAGATCCTTTCAGGACCTCACAGAACATTTTTTTCTCCTTAGAATCCATGGAGTATATTGCTGGAGGTATGTATGATTTATTGTTCCCAATATCAGATGGGTGGAGATCTGGTCGTATGCCCATTTCCTTGAGGTCAAGGTGTGCATTCAGATTATCCTTTGATTTCTTATCGACACCAAGAAGAGTATTGACAAATTTGTCGAATACATTTTTTTGTATATGCATAAAGTCGAGATTATGGCGTAGAAGAAGTGATTCCCAATACGGCAACTGAAACAAACAACACCTCTTTTTGAACACACTCGAGATGTCTCTCTCCTCTCCTTCCTTATTGTTGCTACACTTCCTTTTGTTACTATTCTTGTTCTTCTGCATTTTCCCAAATACAGTTACTATGCCTTCTGTCATTTCAGATATTTCTTGGCCTGATAGTGGATCAGGACGCTCGCGGGACTCTTGGGTACCATCAAAGGACTTTGCTTCATACCTAAACCTGTGACTAGGATCCAAGAATCTCCGGTGGCCCATGTAGCAAGTCTTGTGCCCATGTTTCAGCCTTAGTGAACATGTGTCTATGAGACAATGAGAGCATGCAGATAAGCTTTCTCCAGACAAGCAACCTCGTCCAATCCAATCACTGATTGTCCACAAGAGCGCAGCACGCAAGAGGAACTTCTCAGACGATGAAACATCATAAGTCATGAAACCTTTATTCTAACACTCAAGGAGATCATCAATCGTTAGCTGCAAGTAGACATCCATGTCTTTCCCTGGTGATCTCTTACCTGGGATTAGCATAGAGAGGATAAAATTGGACTGCTTCATGCACATCCATGGAGGAAGGTTGTATGGGATCAAAAAGATAGGCCATATACTATATGAGGCATTCATTCTTCCAAAGGGGTTGAAACCATCTGTTGCCAGACCTAGTCTGACATTTCGAGTTTCTGAACTAAATTCTTTGTGCACAGCATCAAAGTGTTTCCAGACAGGTGAGTCTGCAGGATGTCGTAGAAAACCATCTTTTGTGCGGCCTTCTTTATGCCACCTCATGAGTGGTGCTGTTTTCGAAGACATGAATAGCCTTTGAAGTCTCTTCTTTAATGGGAAATGCCGAACCACCTTTTGAGGTACTCTATGAATTCGTTTCCCATCAAGTCCAATTTTCTTACTCTTCCACCTACTTGTATGACATATAGGACATGACTTGGCATCTGCATATTGTTTTCTATACAATATACAATCATTTGGGTAGGCATCGATGCACTCATAAGAAACCCCAATGGCCTTCACAAATTTCTTGGCATCATGGAAGTTTTTAGAAAAATCTACACCGTCTGGAAGGGCATCCTTAATTAGTGAAAGAAGTTCATTAAAACAATCATCACTGACCCCCCCCCCCCCCCCCCCCAATATTCTTTATGTTAAGGAGCCTAACAAGAAACTGCAGATTTGAGAACTTGCATCCCGGATACAACTCTGTACTGGCATCATTGAGTAGCTTATAAGAAGTTTTAGCATCTAACTCATCCTTCAATCCCTCATCCTCCCCCAGAGCACGAGAGTCATACATCCCAAATCCCTCCAAGAGCATACGGTCTATTTCATCACTGCTTGGATTGCCATCTTCACATTGTGAGCTTGAGGCGACACCGGGATCAGACGACCACAGGCCCTCTCCATGATGAATCCATGATGTGTAGCCAGCCATGAATCCATCAGAACCCAAGTGATCAGAAACTTCTTGTTTCCCAAACCAATAAGCATTTCGACAAATCTTGCAAGGGCAAAGGATCCTATTGTGTTCTGCTGTCTTGGAAAATGCAAATTCTAGGAACCTTTTAACTCCATCACGATACACATCTGTGGACCTAGTGTAGATTGGCAAAAATAAGCTACAGATTCAGCTAACTTTTCAATTAGACAAGGACGTTGTGTTTAGTATTACCTAGGTGCTCTCATCCACCTCTTGTCCATAGTTGTAATCTTACCCTATAGAATAGACACTGTTGCAACCAAAATCATCTATAAGCACTAAACAGATTATATACATCTGAATGGATTTATTTCCAATGTACAGTAGCACCCTTGCATCTAGTTTGTACTACATTCAGAGACTAGTTTTTGAACTTCAGTCAAACAATAAAACATCGAATTGCATGGGACTATAGCCTAATTAGAAAACAATATTGAATTCAATTTAGAACACATGCTGAAAAAAATCAGAATACAAAACTCGTAAGTAATTTTGGATTCTCAGCACACATGAAAGCAAGAGAACAATGACATCATGGGTGAAACATTCAAGCATATGTATGGTTCATACATGGACAACAGTACAATTTAGGCAGCACGTAACAACAATAGCAACGAGATGAGAACGGGAGGGAGGGATTTCTCACTAGTGACGAGGCGATGCAGACGGTGATCTCGTGGCCGTGGGGATGGGTTGATCGACGGCGTCGGGGACCACGGGGGCGACGAGTAGGGCAGTGGAGATACGGAGCTCGACTGCAATGGGGACGGGGAGATCGATGGCGCCGGGGACGGAGAGATCGACGACGCTTGGGTTGGCGAGGGCGATGGATATGGCGATGCGGATGCTGAGCTCTGCTGCGGCGGGGATGGAGAGATCGAGCGGATGTGTGCAGCCAGCGGCGAGGATCCCGGCGGCGGGATCGAGCGGATGTGCGAAGCCAGCGGCGAGGATCCCGGCGGCGGAGCTCCGGAACCCTATCGGCTGATTTGAAATTGCGTTTGTTTTTCCCCTTCTGCGTTCGATCTGAGGAGCTCCCGTACATGAGCCGGCTGATTTTCTTTTTTGGACCAAGATGCAAATGACTGAGGTGGAAGGGTTGACCAGCTATTACTAATGCTACAGGGGTCTTTTTGCAGGTGTTTTGAGAAAAACGCTTCAATTACCCATGACGTTTCATAAAAACGCCGTGAAAGGACCTTCCTTCTAAGGCCTTCTACAGAAAAGGCCTTGGAATATTTATCTATTTAGGAAATTTAGGAAAAACGCCTCAGTATAGTAGTAAGAGAGGCATTTGGTAATTATGCCTCTAGCAAAACGCCTTGGTAGGTATGTCGTGCTGTAGTGAGTGATCTCTACTGATGAATGAAAATCGACCACCGGAGGATGTGAAGCCTGTGCGTGAAATTCTTGGCGTGTGCAGAGGGCGGAGTTTGAAGCAAAATACCTTAGATTACCAACACCACATGGGCGCATGTGTCATGAGGCATTCCAACCAATTCAGGAACGTTTCTGTAAGCGTATGGGGGCGTGGAAAGAAAGAGATTTATGGGCTACAGCAAAGGAGACTCTTATCAAGTCGGTAGCACAGGCCCTGCCGACCTATGTGATGAGTGTGTTCAAGCTGCCGTTAACATTATGTGAGAATCTAATGAGGCATATACGAGCATACTGGTGGGGTTCAGAGAATGGGCGAAGGTGTACACAGTGGATTCCTTGGAAACAAATGATACTTCCAAAAGATTATGGTGGCATGGGATTTAAGGATCTCAAGCTATTTAATCAGGCTCTCCTTGCGCGCCAAGCATGGCGCCTGGTAGCTTTCCCAGATAGCTTGTGTGCACGTGTGCTGAAAGCTAAGTACTATCCGAGTGGTGATATTCTAGATACAGTGATAGCCACTGATGCTTCCCCAACTTTTTATTGAAAGCTAATGCTTCCCCAACTTGGAGGAGCATTGAGTTTGGACTGGAACTTCTGAAGAAAGGTGTGATTAAAAGGGTTGGTAATGGTGCTACTATAAATATCTAGAGGGATAATTGGCTGCCTAGGCCCACAAGCATGAAACTGATTGGATGTACTCGGCGCTGCAGTCTACGAAAGGTATGCCATTTAATTGACCCGTTGACGAACTGCTGGGATGATACGCTGATTCGCAGATATTTCTATTCCTGTGATGTTGAGGAAATTCTGAAACTTAAGATACCAGCTACCCCTGTTGATGATTATGTGGCTTGGAGTCTCGAGAAGACAAGCATCTTCTCTGTAAGGAGTGCTTATAGGCTTGCATTGAATCCTAAACATGGAATGTTATATTCACAAGATCAACTAGGAGTAGATCGATGGGTTTTGTCTCTTTGACAGTGATGTAAAACATGGTGTTCTTCTTGTGAATGTGCAATTCGTGATGAACTTGTAAATGAAATGGGTACCTTTAGTTTGGCCCCCTGGTTCTGTCGATGTAGATCTACGCTAGGGCAGCGACGCGCAGTGCAGACGGGTCGGCGGAGCATCCCGCCGCTCTCAGCGCTTCTCGATCGGCCATTAGGGTTTGTGGGGGAAATGCTCTGACAACCTATCTCAATGGTCCTAGTTCCCTTATATAGTGCTGCGCAATAGGGCCCGCAACCCTAGTGGGTTGGGCTCCCCCGATCAGGAAGCTAACCAAAAGGACCCAGTTGGCCTTTGGGTCAACCGGTGGAGATCAATACTAACATTCTCCCCCTTGATCTCATCTTATGTCTCTTAAACTTTAGCTCTTCGCTTGGTATCCACTTCATCACAAATAAGTATACCGAACATGGGTTATCATGACAGTATTTACCATCAGATTAACCGGCCACAGTACATTTACCTGTTTTGAACGGAACTTAATCTAGGCCCTTAGTAATCCAGAAATCATAGGTTCTACCATAGACCCATGTCGACTATGTGTTCTCTCAACACACTAGGTGGTAAACCTTCGGTAAGCGGATCCGCAAGTACTTTCTCAATACTTGTATGCTCAATGCTACTAAAAGATTCTGAATTTTCTCCTTTGCAACATATAACTCATTATCAATGTGTCTGGCAGCACACTTGACAAGTTGCTATTGGAGAGAAGATAATTGAATGGTATATAACTGTTGTCTACCATTATCTATTCCGGGTAAAGGTTTCTCTAAACCATTTAGCCTGTTCTGTAACCTCATATCATGCTGAACTTTGAGTATACTTTACTCATAACTATTTTTTTAGTGTTTTCTTCCACAATAAAACTCCAAGCTCGAGGGTTAGTTACTACTGTGGGCTTCACTAAACAACTCAAAAAACTTAGTCCTTTTCACTCACAATCTTTTGTGAGTACGTATTACTTTCTTACTCAGCATGAGGCTTACAACACTTTGCAAGATTATTGCATAAAATTTTCTTTAACTCCATTCCAGTGATCTATGCTGGACTGGACTCCTGCCAAAATTTCCCGGATACTTGAACTTTGTCAGAGTAAATCCTTTCTTGAGCAACTGATTCTGCTTCCAACAGCTGAAGCACACTAAACCACTTTCATTCGATCGATCTTATGTTGGTTCTTGAAATACTATAATTCCAAAACTATTACTCTTGACTACATATAGAACAGGCGTAGGCTGACTCACATGCATACTATGTTTCTTTAGAATTCTTTTCTAAGTATGCTCTTTGCGATAATCCTAATACCCCTTTAGTTGTAACTCTGTTACCAAGCTTTGAGGACAATAACTTCTTCTGCAACAACAGACTAACATCACTACTAGAGAGTAGGATATCATCTATATACATGATGAGGAAAGCTTGTTTCCAATTCTTAAACTTTACACAAATGTAATTGTCCTCATGATTCTGTCAAAACCCAAAACTTACTTCAGATGGCATCTCGCATGTGCTTTTCCCTTTGATGACAAAATCTTTAGGTCATGATATGTGAATATCTTCATATTCTCAATTTGAGGAATGTCGTCCCTACATTATGATTCTGGGGAATCCTTACACGAGAAACTGTCTCATTGTAACTCATTTCTTTTCTTTGCACGAAGCCTTTTGACATAAGTCATGCATCGTGTTTATTCTTATTGCCTTTAGAGTCACATATAGCTTTGTAGACCCATCACAGTCCACTGATTTGACTCCTCTAGCAATTTCCAAGACTTCTCTCAGACTCTTTTACTCGTAACTGTTGTTATTCTTTCTTACACGCAACAATGATGACTATAGGATCCTGAAGGATAGGTGCCTCATTCACTTCTTGTCGTCATATGGAGTTCTGGACATACCATGCTCCCCATATGTGTGGCAACCTATTGCCACAGGTGGAATAACAACAGGTGTACAATGGGTAGTGAGAAAAATGGCGGGCATACTCACCCGCTTCTCCTTTGGTCCGTTTCTCAAACTACCTCATTCTTTCTCTTAAGTTCATCCTCTATGTAGAGTTAGGTTTCCTTGTACCATACCCCCCCAGATTCTCCCATCTTCTCTAAAGATGGCGTATCTTTAAACTTTCTTATTTTGGGTTAAGTTGTCTTGACCAGTATGAATACTGGCTAACTGTGCTATAATCCAGGAAAAATCCAGGAATTTAGCTCTCTTCTCTTAGGGGTATCGATTATGACCGTTGTAGGGGTATCGATTATGACCGTTGTACTTTGTACTCCCCCTGATGGTCACAATTACTTAATAGGTCATCTCTTTTCATTCAATGCATACTATGCATCGCAATCAGCATCGGGATCATCTCCCCCTCGAAATATGGCATGAACTCTAATGCCATAATTTTGAACCTTAAACAAAAACTCTTGTGAACGAGGAATCTATTTAAACTTGCTTCAATCACATGATCTTATTATGCAACGAAGTTATTTCTCAACTCATATGGGAGTACGCTTTTTTTTCGTTGCACTTCAAGAACTTAATAGAGTACTTTATCTGCTATACTTATGCAAGTTAAACTCGCATATTTTCTTATCTTATGTATATCTTATATACAACTTCCTTTTGTCCTTTTACTTCATTTGGGAAATGACTCCTTCTCGTTAGCCACACTATACAATTAAAATATGTGCCTTGCACCATCACTTACTTCACAACAAGCAACTCAATAGAGTGCTCGCATACGTTTGTGAAGAGTCGATTAATCGACTCTCCACCTTCATAAGTAGAAATGGTGTGGTTTTGGGACTTCTCCCCTCGTGGCATCAACTACTTGAGTACTTAACGACCATATTTAATTTGGAAGGCTTAAGAACTACCCCAAATTCTTTTGCTCTTGCAAGATATACTTAAATAACATAGGGGTCGTCTTGTTTCTATCTTGCTATTACATTAATCCGATATCACTTTTGGGCAGAAAATAGAATTAATACATAGACTCGCTATAAACTGTTTATAACATTGCCTTTAACAACTTTGGTCAGAAAAAATGACAATGTCATAATTAACTCTTAAAATGGACTCCTTATGAGGACACCACTTTACTAGCTTACCTTGCCATGCGGGTATTATCTTAACTTTTCCCGCCATGCGGGTGGCTTGTATCCTCTCGGTAAATCCAGAAATAAATCTGAACATTCTGCAATGCACATACTTCAACTGATGTTAATAAGTCAAAATGTGTTTCTCTAAGCCATTCTTTATTAGATCAACTTTATGATCTTCTTTCTATTGGAGTCATCATAAACCTCTCCTGTCAATACAAGATAATACATTCAACCTTCTCCTGTCATACAGGATCGACCAACATAAATGTTGGCACTTCTTACGATCCAATATCAGAATTGAGAATCCTGGTACTGGGGTAAGGAGTGTTTCAGTGGTTTTCCTTATGGCTTAGTAAAATATAGAAATATTCTGCAAGCGCACAGAATCACCGCTGTAGCACTTCACCTGGGAGTATCCCGAGGTATCGTAATTTATATTTCCGCAGGGAAGCTTTGGCAAGATTACTAGTGAACAGATATTCGAGACTATCAGAGAAGGGTACACAACTAAACAAGACAAGGGATAACGGTATTGGATAGGAGTGGATATACCGGACACACAGCTCAAGGGATACTCAGGTAAAGGAGAGAAGAGATAGATAGCTGGGAGGACAACGAGAAGAGATAGAGGACTCCTGGATTCTTTATCTACCTACGTCACTCTAGCTTAGAGATACAGCGGCTACAGAACCAGCACTAGGAGATCTGGGATAACTCTAATGTCTTAGCTTCGGGACAAGGGAACCGGTGAACACACAGAAAGGGATGAGAAGGGGTGCCACTATTTCCCAACTGGGGAATCCTACGGACCGGAACTAACGTGATGGGCTACGAAGACCGAAAGGGCTGTCACCACCTCCCGGCTACCACCTCCGTTGCGACGGGAATAAACTAAGGCCACTGACTAGTCTAGGAACCACTCCTACACTAGACAACGACTACTTACTCTGCTAGCAAGAGCAAGCAACCTTGTCAATACTCTTGGTGACAGTTCACCTCCAGTATCAAGCAAGATCGAAGAACCAGCCAAGACAAAGACTTAAACAAGACTACAAGCACTAGAACTATAACTGACTATAGTCTAAACAAGATATACTTGCAACTAGGATAAAGTAGAAGCAAGATATAAATGACAAAGGAAAAGTGATAAAGATAACTATATTGATACTCAATGTCTTACAAAAGGAAAAGTAAAAGATACAAGAGCTATTACCAGAGCTTCTGAATACGACTCCGGAACCTCCGAGGCAAGCTCGACTCAACTCTAACTCCCAACTAAACTATCCTAACTCTACTGGAATGAAAGTGGAAATGAGCTCCTTGGCTTGGTGTGTCTACAAGTAAAGTGTAAGGTCCTATATATAGTGCTCCAGGGTCGGTTCAGGTAGGGTAACCGCCAAAGCAGCCAGGGAGGCGGTGCCGGGCCTTCGGCCGAATTCCCCGGTTCGGCCGAACTGGCCAGTTCGGCCGAACCGTGGGATCTGCCGCCTCTGGCTCCCACGGCCAAGATCCACCCCTGGAAGGCGGTTGTGCACTGGGGGCGGTTCGGCCGAACCGCCCTGTTCGGCCGAACGGGCCTGGAGGCCCAGGCCTGCCCCCGTGCACCGCCTCTGCCTCCTGGGCTCTGTAGTTGTTCTGATCCATGTGGTCTTCGATTTGTAGTGGCCCAGGAGTGACGTGTCGCATGGTCCGGGATGAGTTGGCGGTCGCCCACGTGTCATGTGATGTGTTCGCTTGGTCATTGTTGACGTGGACGACTCCCGGTGGTCTGCTCGGCTAAGGGAATAACCGGCCGAACGGAGTCGTTCGGCCGATTTGGTCATTTCCGGCCCCAATAGCACATATTTGTCGTAGTTGTACCTGCACAAGTGACATTCACCAAAACTCGTGGAACTTTATTAGAACTAAAACCTAAGTACATGGAATGTTGCATAAAACCTCATTTATTCCCGAGTATTGGTGGTCGGATTTGGGCTGTAACGACCGCCAACAAGCTCCCCCAAGCTTAGCTCTTTGCTCGTCCTCGAGCAAAGATATAAACTTAGGCTCGGTGGATCAGGAGTTGCTACAATGTCATTTCTTTTGCAGGTAATTTATAAACAACTAGTCCTCAAAAATACTTGAATCATAGGCAAAGTTTCAAATCACCTTTTTACCTATAGGGCTTATAGCAATCTCCTTATCTTGGGCGGTTGAAAGGACGAACAGTTTAAACTCAGTTTTATTCCACTCTACTCTTTTCAGGATCCCATCTCGAAATTTTTTCACAAGTTTTGAAAACTACAAATTGTTCCTCATTGGCACACTCAATCACTCAAGTGTATTTGAATCCTCACCAAAGGCTTGTGCCTTCTTTTCATCCTAACATCTAATATGACTTTTTGTGTGGCTCAGGGACAAAGGATGAAGGCATGCATGCATCTTATATTTTGCTAAGTCAAAGACCGGATCTCTGAAGAGACAAATCACATCTTAAGATCGAGACGTGCAAGTGTGTGGATATGAATGGAGTGGAATATGGTGGAATGGTGGAATGGAATATGGTGGAACTCCTTGGATGAAACTCCCTCTCCTTGATTTATTTTCGAGAACATGGGCTATCTTTTATTCTCATATTTTTGCCATGCCACTTGGCTTGCTTTTCTTTTTTTCTCTTTCTTTTTGCCATGCTCTTTGGCATGCTTTTCTTTTCCTCTTATTTTTGCTATGCTTCTTTGGCATGCTTTTCTTTTTGCATAGCCCATGTCTCTGTCAAGAATATTTGGAGAGGGAACTCATAGAACATGGAGCATTTATTTTTGTGGATGGATGATGGAAAATGTTTGCTAACTCCCAGTGCAGGAATTGCAAGTGAGAGGTGGTGTGTGTACGTGGGTCTCGATCTTTAAGAATATGAAAGCTTCACTCAAAGGTCACAACAATTTGACAAAGCTCACTAAGATAACAAGCAGCATATGAGTAGAAATTTTCAACTAAGCTTATCATATGGCTCTGGTATTTTGACCAATGAGGAACTTGTTTCATTTTGAAAGCATAAATTTCCGAGATTTTCCCCGTACTAAAAGCAGAATAGAATTTAACCAAATTCTCACTATATCAACCCCCACAACAACTTAAACTTGGAATAAAGCATGTGCTCCCACAAGGTTTTCAGGATCATTTTTACTCATGCCAAATAACTCAAACACAATCTAGCAACTAGTTGAAACAAAGTACTTGCAAAATTAATGACAGAGCAACTATTCATCATTTCCAAGGTGAGAGGCATATGATTCATTCCATGCATAGTTGGGAGTTATTTTTATTCAAGGGAAATATTGTTTAAGGGAAATATTTTTGGTATTTTCATTTTTTAAATGCAAATTATCATGAAGGAAATTGAAAGGGAAATTAAAAGATCAAAGTGCTGGATAAATCGGGACATACCTGGTGGGGGTCCTCCCCCAAGCTTGGACTTTCACTGGTAGGGGTTGAGCCTTGAGAGGTACTGGCTCAGCTGTTCCGCTTGCTCGTGGACGTCATGCAGGATGGACGCTACCATCCCGCTATTCTCTTGATGGTACTGAGAATGGCGGGCTAGCGTGTCTTGAATCTCTCGGGTACGGTCGTCGATGAGCTCGACTCGGTCGGAGATGTAGGACAATTCCTGGCCGTAGTCGAAGCGTGCGGACTGTGAGTATCCGGGGTAATATGGCTGGGAGGCACTGTCGTACCCTCCTCCATACCGACTCCCGGACCACTCAGAGTCCGTGTCCTAGCCGTAGTCCCAGCGTCCTGAGGTGAAGTAGTTCGGCTCCTGGTGTTGCCCGGAGCCTCCTGCTCCGGACGTCCCAGCACCGGTGTACTTGTCGTAGGTGGCCTCAAAAGCGGGAGTGTGTCGGTGCGGCATTTGTGGTGCATCTTCCGGCTCCTGTGAGGTGGCGAGCCCAGCATCACGCCTGGCTCGTCCCCTCGTGAAGGGTCCGTCACCTGCAACGCTGTGCCGAGCGGCTCTCTCCAAGGTGGAGAATCGTCCGACTCGGTCCTCAACTGAAGAGTTAGTTTCGGCGTGGTATACAACCTTAGTGCTGCACAGGGCAAAGGCACTTCAGTTGTATATCCACGGTAAATCATTGCCAGCGTTGCGTCAGGCGTCCGCCGTATCATGTGGGCCTGCACAAAGTGCTCGATATCCACGACGGAACGTGCTGTCTCGAGGTACGTGAGCCGGGCGCCTTGAAGGACGCCCAGGTGGTTAGCGAGGCGAGTGACTAGAGAAGTCATCGCCATGCTACCCGCACGAGAAATATGAGACAGCTAGTGACCAACCATGTCTTTCATAGGTGAATAGGGAATATGCTTGACCATGGCAAAAAGAACCCGCAACTCGATGGTGTTGACAGGGCGCAAATCTGCCCGGGGGAATACCGTCATAGACACCCAACGATGCATGAAACGCAAAGTGGGGTTATGTATGCTGTTCGTGCGTGGCGCATGACAGTTGGTATTCCCCGAAATCTTTTTCCAAAATGCCACCCGGTCAAATCTTCTAAGCGCTTTGTTCGGGTCTAAGGAATAACGGCTTGAAAATCCAAGACCCGAACTAAAATCCCTCCAAGAGCAGAAGAACTCTTGGTTGAAGAATCGGAAACGAATCCCCCCAGTTTCAGAAACTAAAGTCAAGAGGAATTCAAGGGTGAGCAGGTACGAACCTTCTTCGTTGATGTGCTAGAAATTCTCCCAGCCAATGGCTTGGAAGATTTCTGTGAACTCTACGTCCATCCCCGTGTCCCTGAGCAAGTCTTGCTCAAACACACGGGTGTGCTCGAACTCCTTCAGCCGAAGCTCATTGAAGGTGTTCTGCTCCCGTTCTGTCCTGAGGTTGATGTCGCTCTCACTCAGGAGCTGCCTGGCCGGGGGCGTGGCATGGCCCCATCCCGAGCCGGCTGCTCCGTGCTCGTCCGTGTCCATCCGGCTCGAGCCTCGGGACGGAGCTGGGGAACTCCCAGCATCGTCCGATCGTCGGCCTAGCCAGGCGGAACGATGGAGCAAAGTGAAGAACTTCGACATGATTCCTGCAAAAAGTTAGTGCAACGACAACTACCCGAAGGACGGAATATATATATATATATATGGTTAGCACAAGAAAATCAAGTCAGTCGTTCGAGATAGTTAGTCGTTCTTGCGGGGATGAAAACCACTACAAAAGGTTAGTCGTTCTTGTGGGTGTCGGTGACCACCACGAAATCGTCCAGAATTTCAGCACAAAGGTCACAACCAAAGCAAAATATTTTTTTTTGGATTTTCTAGTGATGCAAGTAAACCAAAACTTGAGCAAGAACTTGGGAAGAACTTGAGCAAGCACTAGAGCAAAGGACTTGAGAGAGAGGGAGAGAGCTCCTAGCATAATTTTTCTCAGTGAATGAGTGTGTGAGGAGCTCACAAGCTTACACCAGCATTTATAGGCCGAGGGGGGGCAGGCCCTTGGTTCGCCGAACCGGGCAGGTGTGGCCTAGCCACTCCATGTGAGTGCAGCCCCCTCCTTTGCTTTGATTCCACGCCAAAATGTGTGGCCACAAAATTTTTAAGTCATGTGAGTGGAGTTAGTGGTAGGTGAGATGCAAAATTGACATGACCAAAGTGGATTTTAGTGGAGTCACCCCCATGCTGCCATGTTTGTGATAATTGGTGAGTGTGCAGCCAATTTTAGTGGGGTAGACATGTTTGGTGCTGGTTGGTGGTGATGGTAAATAATTGGAGATGTTCTAGAAGGGATGAAAATGATAAAAGTTACCAATTACATCCACCCTAGGTAAAATTTCAGCATGTGTCAAATTATTTCTAACCAAGCTTGCAAAATTTTCTACTCTCTCTCAAATTAATTACTCAAGTGGTTCATTTATTTTGAAAAGGGAAACATGCAAATGCAATTGAGAATTTAAAAATTGGAAGGGAAATATGGGATACATACCGGTTTTCCTCGCGGCGAGAGCTCAGCTTTTAAGTCCGCGAGCGGGACTTCTCCTGTCTTCAGTTGCTTTTGTCATCGTCCGGTCCCGGAGTGGATGACTCGGATGATGCAACCTTCTTCCGCCACATTTTCTTATTCTTCTTCTTCGGTGTCGGTGGCGGTGGGATCGGTGTCTCTGAAGATTGTGGTTCGGATGCAACCACGTTGACCTGTCCAGGTTATTGGAATTTTGAATTAAATCAGTGCATACCTGAGAGCATTTCTCCACCCTGGGCTTGAACGCGAACTTTTCTTCCTTGCCGTTGATGTTCAGGCTGATTTCTCCGGCTCCTACGTCGATGTTTGCATTGGCGGTGCTCAGAAATGGCCTCCTGAGGATGAGAGGTGTCTTCGTGTCGACCTCCATATCAAGCACCACGAAGTCCACGGGTACAAAGAATTCCCGGATTTTCACCGGAATATCTTCGGCTATTCCCGCGGGATAGCGAATCGATTGATCCGCTAGCTACAAATACATGGTTGTAGGGGACAAAGAAGAATAGTTCAGTTTGTCAAACACTACCTTGGGCATGACACTGACGCTTGCTCCAAGATCGCACAGGGCATGGTTGAAGTGCTGCTCCCCGATCGAACATGCGATGGTAGGGCATCCTGGATCCTTCTTCTTTTCTGGAAGATTGTTCAAGATAGCCGCACTACATGCTTCGGTTAGTTTAATTACCTCGGTGGTTGGCAGTGCCCTTTTGTTGTTGAGGATGTCCTTCAGATACTTGGCATATGTGGAAACCTGCATAGCTTCAAGCAATGGGATATTGACATATAACTTTCGGATTACCTCAACAAATTTGCTGAATTGTTCGTCCACCGTCGGCTTATGGCATCTTCTGGGGAATGGTAGCACATTTGGTTCATAAAACTAGTGAGGGGCCGCCTTTGCTTTCTTCTGTGGACTCGTCTTCTGTGGTTCTGCTGCGGCCTCCTCTTCTTCGCTATCACTTTCTGTAGTGGCTGCCTTTTTACCTGCACTGTCAGGATATGGCGGGTCCCGAGTGGTCTTACCCCCTCTCGTGGTGACCGCTTTAACCTTTTCACGGGGGCAATTGTCTGGTTGCCCAGAGAATTTCCCAGCTACGGGTGAGGGCAAAGAAACAGCTAACCGAGCAATTTGAGTTTCTATCATTTTATTAAAGCTCAGCTGATTTTTCATGGCGGAAGAAAACGATTCCATCCTAGAGTCTATGCTTTCCAGTGTTTTATCATTCACAGCAAGCTTTTTATTGATGTTTTCAGTTATTTTCATCTGGCCAAACACAAGATCTCTAAGAGACGGCTGATTATTGAAATTGCTGGAATTGAAATTGTTACCTTGTTGAGGCCTCTTAAAAGGGAGGTTTGGGCGCGGATTCCAGCCTTGGTTGCCGTAGTTGTTTGGTCGGTACCCGTTGTTGTTGGAGTTGTTGACGTAGTGGGCATCTTCTCGCGTTTCGGGGCAGTCATTCCCCGAATGGCCAGTGTTGCCACAGACTTCGCAGGTCATGCGAGCGTCCATGGCTTGCACCGTTTCTTGAGCAGGGGCCTCCAGTTTCTTCATCAGGAGGTCCATCTTGGCAGCGAGCATGTCCAGAGCTTCAACTTGGTGAACTCCTAGGGTCTTTGGTTGAGTCCGATCATCGGACCAACCTTTGTTCTCGACCATCTTCTCTATGAGGGCCTTCGCACGACTCTCCTCAAGAGAGAAGAACGAGCCTCCAACAGCAGCATCCAGGTACTCACGGGCAGAATTTCTCAGCCCGTGATAGAAAGTTTGGATTATGAACCAACTCTGCATACCATGGTGAGGACAAGCAGAAATATAGTCCTGGAGGCGATCCCATGCCTCCGGGACTGTTTCATCTTTTAGCTGCTGGAAACTAGCTATTTTGTTCCGGAGGGCGTTGGTTTTCCCAACCGAAAAGAATTTTAGCAAGAAAGCGCTAGTGCATTTATCCCAGGTGTCTATTGCTTCGCGGTTAGCAATAAACCATTGTTTCGCCTTGCCTAGTAATGAGAATGGAAATAAACGAAGGCGAATGGCATCGATACTTACTCCGCGGATGGTGAAGGTGTTGCAAATCTCTAGGAAATGCTGGAGATGAGCATTGGCATCTTCGTGTGGCTTGCCGCAGAATGGGCTAGCCTGTACCATGTTGATGAGGGCTTGCTTTAGCTCGAAACTACCATCTCCGACTGGCGGAGCTGGTCCGACACGTACGTTCTCGCTTGATGGAGCGGAGAACTCACGGATCATCTTGGTTGCCATCCTCGATGTAGCCTGGTCAACGACGGGAAGGACTGGGTTCGTCGGAAGGAGTTGCTTCTGAGGAGGTACAACACGGGGTCGTACTTTCCTCACAAGTGACTCTGGATGTTCTTGGAAGTTTGACGGTAGTTGGAAACCAGTCATGCACTGCTCTGATCCATAAAGACCAACGAACAGAGCAAGGATAAACCTGCTTGAGTAGCGGTACTCAACTAAGATAGCTCAAGATAAAAATTCAAAAGTAATCTAGCCAAAGACTTCCCCGGCAACGGCGCCAGAAATGCTTGTTGGCATTTCTTACGATCCAATATCAGAATTGAGAATCCTGGTACTGGGGTAAGGAGTGTTTCAGTGGTTTTCCTTATGGCTTAGTAAAATATAGAAATATTCTGCAAGCGCACAGAATCACCGCTGTAGCACTTCACCTGGAGTATCCTGAGGTATCGTAATTTATATTTCCGCAGGGAAGCTTTGGCAAGATTACTAGTGAACAGATATTCGAGACTATCAGAGAAGGGTACACAACTAAACAAGACAAGGGATAACAGTATTGGATAGGAGTGGATATACCGGACACACAGCTCAAGGGATACTCAGGTAAGGGGGAGAAGAGATAGATAGATGGGAGGACAACGAGAAGAGATAGAGGACTCTGCTAGCAAGAGCAAGCAACCTTGTCAATACTCTTGGTGACAGTTCACCTCCAGTATCAAGCAAGATCGAAGAACCAGCCAAGACAAAGACTTAAACAAGACTACAAGCACTAGAACTATAACTGACTATAGTCTAAACAAGATATACTTGCAACTAGGATAAAGTAGAAGCAAGATATAAATGACAAAGGCAAAGTGATAAAGATAACTATATTGATACTCAATGTCTTACAAAAGGAAAAGTAAAAGATACAAGAGCTATTACCAGAGCTTCTGAAGACGACTCCGGAACCTCCGAGGCAAGCTCGACTCAACTCTAACTCCCAACTAAACTATCCTAACTCTACTGGAATGAAAGTGGAAATGAGCTCCTTGGCTTGGTGTGTCTACAAGTGAAGTGTAAGGTCCTATATATAGTGCTCCAGGGTCGGTTCAGGTAGGGTAACCGCCAAGGCAGCCAGGGAGGCGGTGCCGGGCCTTCGGACGAATTCCCCGGTTCTGGCTCCTCTGGCTCCCACGGCCAGGATCCACCCCTGGAAGGCGGTTCTGCACTGGGGGCGGTTCGGCCGAACGGGCCTGGAGGCCCAGGCCTGCCCCCGTGCACCGCCTCTGCCTCCTGGGCTCTATGGTTGTTCTGATCCATGTGGTCTTCGAGTTGTAGTGGCCCAGGAGTGACATGTCGCATGGTCCGGGATGAGTTGGCGGTCGCCCACATGTCATGTGATGTGTTCGTTTGGTCATTGTTGACGTGGACGACTCCCGGTGGTCTGCTCGGCTAAGGGGGGTAATCGGCCGAACGGAGTCGTTCGTCCGATTTGGTCATTTCCGGCCCCAATAGCACATATTTGTCGTAGTTGTACCTGCACAAGTGACACTCACCAAAACTCGTGGAACTTTATTAGAAATAAAACCTAAGTACATGGAATGTTGCATAAAACCTCATTTATTCCCGAGTATTGGTGGTCGGATTTGGGCTGTAACGACCGCCAACAATAAACTTTTATGCCTAACTTCTCCCGTCATACGGGATATGCTCTCAGGACATTGAAAGTGTCTACAAATAACTTTTTATACTCTATTATACACATGTATAATTTAACTTTGGTCAAAATTAAACATGTGCATTACTTATTACAATTCACATCATACTATAATAATGTAAACATATTCATGACGCATAAAATCATCCACTTAAGACTCATTTTCTGGTTAAATCTTCCCTTTGGTTCCAACTTAATCAGAAAATTAATTAACTAATTAACAGCGGAAACTGTACATGAGAGAAAAAATGCATTCATTTCGACATACAAAATGCCTAAACTTTGCTTAACTTTAAGCTTTTCATTCATATACCCCAGCAAATGCAGCCGAGTGATATCAATCGTTGATAGAAAACAACGTCCTCTGTCTTTTCTCTCAAATAAATATTGTATGTTTTAACTTTAAAACATGCAACATTCTTCTACATTAATTCTACATCACCTTTGGGCAGAAATAGAACTAATGGATAATATAATATTGCTATCATCAACTTTGGTCAGAAGACAACAATATCATAATCAACCTTTACATCTGACTTAATCAGAAGATAATCATTATTACAGCGAAATCATGAAAACATGATGAAAAACATACTTTTCAGAAGCATTAAAACATACTTTACTTTATCAAGAGTCTCTCTTGACATTTATCCTCTCTCTGAAAATTTGGTCACTTTGACACAAAAATTATTAGAGATGAAACCTTTAATCTTAAACTCACATATAAATTATAATATTGCTATCATCAACTTTGGTCAGAAAATAACAATATCATAATTAACCTTTTTTTTAAATTCCTTTCTATTCCTCTAACTTAATTAGAGGATGAAACTTTACTTACAGCGGAAACTTGATATAAAACTTTACTTTCAGGTGCATTCCTTCTTCTTATCTTTACTCTAAAAGATAACTTTGCAACGACAAAACTCATATAAATGCTCATGAACAGTAGCAAAATTCACTAATTTACCCTCTGAAAAGAAAATTATCCCTTTGGTTCAAATTTAAACAGAGGGAATACTTGCAAAATATGCTCAAACTCTATTCAAATTCAACTGAAAACAGTCAAATGTACTTAAAAATGCTACTGTACATACTATTCAATTCGGCCTGCGACCAGAAAATGGCCCGTCGCCTTATCTTATTTTTCTCGCGCGCGGCCCAGCAGCAACACGCGACCCACTCCCTTCGCTCGCTCCACGTCTCGGCCCATTCCTATCACATGCGCTGACCCACGCGACCTGCTGCTCGGCGCGGCCCGCCGCGCGCGCGCTTGCTCCAACTGGCTGGGCCTTGAGCCCAGCAGCCAATGGGAAAGCCGCCGAAGTGGCCCAGCACAGCAGCTCCCCCAGCACCGCATCGATCTCGACCGTTCACCAGATCAGACGGCTCACCGCGAAGATAGGGAGTATAAAAACTCCACTCGTCGGCTTGCGTCTGGAACCCTAGCCCATTTTCATTTTTTCCCCACATCGCGCAGCTGAGTGCTCCCGCGAGCTGCTCGGGTTGGAGCGCCGCCGGTAGCCTTTGTGCCGCCGGGCTTCGCTCACCGTCATGGCCGAGCCATGGACGGCCAGCTCTCTCCTCCCTCTTCACTGTTGCGCAGCCGCATGGCCGGCTTGCCTCGCGCTGCTGGCGACCGTTGGGCCGCGGCGCCATGGCTGCACCGCCCGCGCGCCTCTCTTCAGTCTGGTTCATTCCCTCTCTCGGGGAACTTTGCCTAGTGCGCACATGGCCCTTTGCCAGTGCCACCCGCCATGGCCGGCGTCTGTGCCGCCCTCTCTTCTCCATTCTCTCTCTCACTCCATGGCCCTCACGGCCAAGCAACGATGGTCGCCCATGGTGGCCGGAGAGGAGTGGGTCTTGGCGCCGCCGTAGGGCCCCTCGCCGGCGCGTGCGTTCACCCGAGGTTGAGCGCGCCGCCGTCGAGTGGCTTCGCGGTGGTGCCCTTGCAGGCGGGGCGCATGGCTCGCATCCTTCTTCACGCTCACCAGCGTTGACCGGCGGCGGTGGGTGACCCATGAATGTCCTCGCGTCTTGGATTTCATGATTAGGGTTAGGGTTCTATTTCTTTTTCTATCCCGCATGGTGGCGGTGTTGGCCGGCGTTGACCGGCCCTTGGATCCATTTTTTTATTTGAGATCCATCAGATTCGCTTCCGAATCTCTCTTTCTTTTAGGGTTTTGCCGTCACGACAACTCTTCTTCCCTCCCCCCTCGCCCGTGGCGGCGGAAGAGGTTCTTATTTTTCAAAGAAACAATCTCTGTTTTCGTCCCAAAATTCGATCTACTCTTTAGATCGAGGCTCTGATACCATTGTTATATTCACAAGATCAACTAGGAGTAGATCGATGGGTTTTGCCTCTTTGACAGTGATGTAAAACATGGTGTTCTTCTTGTGAATGTGCAATTCGTGATGAACTTGTAAATGAAATGGGTACCTTTAGTTTGGCTCCCTGGTTCTGTCGATGTAGATCTGCGCTAGGGCCGACGCACAGTGCAGATGGGTCGGCGGAGCATCCCGCCGCTCTCAGCACTTCTCGATCGGACATTAGGGTTTGTAGGGGAAATGCTCTAACAACCTATCTAGATGGTCCCCATTTCCCTTATATAGTGCTGCGCGATGGGGCCCGCAACCCTAGTGGGTTGGGCTCCCCAGATCAGGAAGCTGACCAAAAGGACCCAGTTGGCCTTTGGGCCATATGGTGGAGATCAATACTAACATGGAATTGGTATGCAAGGTAGCAGTTCTGCTAGTGATGGATCGAGAGCACTATGGAAAAAGATCTGGCAAGCGCGTGTTCCTCCCAAAGTGAAGGTGTTTGCATAGAGAGCTGCTGTTGATGGGTTGCCTATGAAAGCGAAAAAGTGTTACAGGCACTTGGAGAGGATCAGTGCTTGTGATTTGTGTGGAGCCCAAACGGAAGATTGTTATCACGCTGTTGTTCAGTGCTCGCATGCTAGGAGTCTAAGACTGGCGATGAGGCAGTATTGCGTACCGCCGGAGGAGGAGGATATCCGAATGACAGGCCCTGATTGGTTACTGATGATTGCAGGCAAATATCCACTGGAGGTGTTCTCCTGCTTCCTGTTAGTGTTATGGAGATCTTGGACAGTTAGGAATGGAGTGCTTAAAGCAGGAGAGGCATTAGCGGTCGAGGGGTCTGTTGCCTTTCTGAAGAAGTACTTTGAGGAGCTTTCAATTATCCAATGCCACCCTGATCCACATGATCTGAAAGGGAAACGTTGTGTCGTTCAAGCGGGTCTACTTTCAACAAAGGAGAGCATTAGGCGGGTGGAGAGGAAGTGGATTCCACCTGATGGCGATGAGTTGAAGGTGGGAGGTGGGGGCCCATTAGATCAACATCGTGTGGCCCAGATTGAAGTTTGCATAGTTTGCACAGAGGGGTTGGTTTCCACCTGATACGTTGCCCATTTAAAATTAATATAATAATTTCTCATATAATAACAAATGAGTAACAAATTTAAAAATACATGCTAGCATGAAAAACTATATCTACCTAGAACAATTTCTCATATAATAACAAATGAGTAACAAATTTAAAAATACAAACTAGTGTGGAAAAATTAATAGAACAATTTTTCATATAATAACAAATGAGTAACAAATTTAAAAATACAAACTAGTGTGGAAAAATTAATATAACAATTTCTCTCCCTAAAGCTCTTTCTCCCTAAAATTACAAATACATGTTAAGTGATGAGAAGGACACTAATGACAACTCTAAAGCTCTCTCTCCCTAGAGCTCTCTTCTCCCCCTAAAGCTCTCTCTCCCTACAGCTCTCTCCCCCTAAAACTCTTAGATCAAGGTAGGAATCTTAGAAAAGAGAGTAGGGATGACATGGACTCACCTTGGAGAGGCACCTCCTTCAAGGAAATCAAGAACAAAACATTCTCCCTTGTATTTCTTCGTTTTTTTCCAAGCCACGAGCTCCTCTCAGGTGGGAAATGGTGGGTTGGGATGGAGGAGGAAGAAGGGGCGCGCTATATAATGTGCGCATTTGTGCTGGCGGGCCACCTAAGCGCCCGCCAGCACAAATGTAATGTTCTGGCGCGACTATTGCCAACCGCCAGCACGGTATTTGGTCGCCGCCAGCATAAATGGTCTGTGTACTAGTGCATCCAGGACAAGTTTTGTGAAAAATATCTATTAGTCGATTTGCCCAAAACTGAAAACCCTCGGTTTAAGGAAAACTAGTTTGGCTTATCCTCAAGTTAGTTAGAGAAACCAAACAAAGTAGTACGAAAAACAGACTAAAACGGGTTTACTCAAATCTCTAGCAGCAGTTCCTACATGTATTGAATTAATAGTTCCTGTATATATATTCGATTAGCGATGCAAGAAATAAAGAAGAAGGAACAGATTGAGATGGAGGCCGCTCGTATGGTCGATTCGGCGTTCTGTACAGCTGAGCGCATATGAGCGATGTTTTTAAGTAACCTATTGGGTTTTTGGATAACCATGTACTTGGTATTTGGGTTAACCAGCCAGGAGAGGAGGAAGAATACCTACGACCACCATTCAAACCCACGCGGTGATACTCTCTATGATTTTTAAAGTTAGTCATTGATCATACGTATCATAGAGAGAATCTAGTTCCTAAACGTTTAAATAACGCGGGGTGCTAACCTAGCCTCTAGTCCCTATTTAAAATACAGTATTTGGGTTAACCTATTTGTTTTTTTTTTCATATTGAGTTGAGTTGCCCCAAAGCCGACTCACTTGTATCCTGGGCTGGTACAGGTTTGGTAGGCCCGTATGGCCGCATCACTCGTCCATCTTCGATTGGGCCATCACTTGTCCAGGGTAGTGATTTTTATCTTCTTCTTTTTTTCTGAACAGAGAAGTGGGCTTTGCTTTGCTTTCCTATTTGGTACGGACTCAGCTCTAGCCGAGAATTGGTGGTGTGATCATTTGGGTGCATTTAACGGACTAGATTAGAACTTAAGACTACGCTTGTTTTAGCTTGTATACTACAGTAACAGTCTGCAAGAGACTATATTATTCGGTTGTAACAATCCAGATTTTAGCACATGGCATGATACAATTTGAATATATCTTGTTTCTTCCAGCTACAGGTGTAAGCTATAATCAAAACAGGACCTCTTGAATGAATGCATATAATTGTTAGCTGTAGTATAAAAACTGTATTTGGGCTGTTGAGTGGATGCATGTGGTGCCCTCTTTCTAGCTTTGCCCGTTTTTTTTACGATTGATAAGTAAACCCATACACGCGTGCTCATCACATGCATGCATACTTATCTTTATAAATACACATACATAAACTCTACTACATAAATACTTTCTTTGCATAATTGCACTGCCGAACTCCTAATTAGGCGGTTATTAGGCCTCTATGGTCTCGAACTACCGTGACAAATTGACAAGCATTAAGACTAGAAAACATTTCTTGTGCTGTGTTAACGGGTGAACTAAGGAGTCAAGAAAGTTGTTGTGGTTGATCAAATATATAAAATAATAGAAGCACATACTACCTCCGTCCGTAAAAAAAATGTAATTCTAGCTTCTTTCACGAAAAAAATAAATATGTAAAAAGACACGTATACCCTTATTGACTCCAAACTGCATGGATGGAGAAGTCTGGATACTTTCCTGTTCGTCTGGCTGGTGGCCGGTGACTGATGCTGATTTGTTCGGAGAGAAAAGTACTATTGATTTGTGGCTAGTGGCTGATTTGTTCTGAGAGAAAAGTACTGCTGGCCGGTGGCTGATAAGCCGAAGGAAGCACGAAATTTTTTTCTTGGTGTTTTTTCTCTCTCATTTTTTCTGGAGTATTACCGTCAGATTTTTTAATGAACCACCAACCGTTGGTTGGTCCAACGCTAGTTGGTTGGCAAGATGAAGTTGCATTTTTTTCATGAACAAGTTTTAAATCTGGCCTTGTTTAGATCCAAATTTTGGTGACAAACTTTGGCCAAAAGTTTACACTTTGTAATAAATGCGCCACAGTAGCATTTCGTTTGTATTTGTGAAAAATTGTCCAAACATTGATTAATTAGGCTTAAAATGTTCGTCCCGTAAAGTACAACAAAACTGTGCAATTAGTTTTTTATTTTATCTACATTTAGTACTTCATGCATGCGCCGACA
This sequence comes from Echinochloa phyllopogon, assembly GCA_033239725.1. NCBI lineage: Eukaryota > Viridiplantae > Streptophyta > Magnoliopsida > Poales > Poaceae > Echinochloa > Echinochloa phyllopogon. The sequence goes on along the minus strand of BTCW01000015.1, from coordinate 29,272,208 downwards.
TTTTGATGTGATGGGAATCTTCTTTTGGTATAGTGGAATTTGGGAGCCAAATTTAAGATCTAGGCTGTGTTTAGGCTGTGTTTAGTTTCCAAAATTCCACTATGCAAAAAGTTTCATCACATCACACCAAATCTCTCTCCTCATGCATGGAGCAGTAAATGTAGGTAAATAAAAAACTAATTGCATAGTTTTGATGTACACAACGAGACGAATCTTTTGAGCCTATTTAGGTCATGGTAGGACAATAATTACTACAAATAAACGAAAAGTGCTACAGTGTGCTATAGTGTCCGATGTGACTTTTCGACCACCCTTTTCAGGGATCTAAACACAGCCCTAAACAAGTGCCTAGACTTCCCATGTTTCTATGAACAGAGGTATGAACAGAGGGAGTACATGTCGGTTGTGAGCCGCATGTACAGTTACTGTCACACCCGAATTTACACAGAAACCCGAATGCGGTCATATGTGTGCCCAGGAAGTCATAGTACACATATAGAAAACAAATATGATAAACAGAGAACATATGCTTGAATAAATAGAGTTTTACATCAGAGTTCAACATAAATAAACTAACCAATACAGCGGAAGACTAATAACTCTCAACTAAGCGAAGCCGCAAATCCACAGGGACTCTGACTGGGAGAACGCAACTCAGTAGTACGGTAGATCTTTTGGAAACTCAGTAGCAGTCTCATGTATAGCCCAATCTGTTACCATCCGGGATTTTATTGAATAAATGACAAGTATAAGTAAAACATTTACTTAGCAAGTATAGCACGGTTGAGATGGTTCGGACATGTCCAACGGAGGCCTCCTGAGGCGCCGGTGCGTAGTGGGGTTCTACAGCGGGCCAATAATGTTAAGAGAGGTAGAGGTCGACCCAAACTAACTTGGGACGAGTCGGTTATTAGAGACCTTAAAGAGTGGAATATCTCTAAGGATTTAGCTATGGATAGGAGCGCTTGGAGACTAGCAATTAATGTGCCTGAGCCGTGATCTTTGCTTTCTTTTCTGCTTTCCTCTAACTCTTTTTCTGTTTTTTTTTGACTTTTTGGGTTTCACCTCTAGCCTACCCCAACTAGCTTGGGACAAAAGGCTATGTTGTTGTTGTTGTTGTAGCAAGTATAGCATGGGTGTATGAAGGCTCAAAGTAAGGCTAGACACGGCTGAACTGCATTAGCATTTTTAGTTGGTTCCTGGGTTGCCTCTTTAAGAACTGAACCTTACGGAGAGACATTAGAACAAAGCACGAAGCACATGCATTAGCTCCCTAAACCAAGTTGCTAAAAAGCAAGTTTTATCATTAATGTTGAAGTAAACCATTAAATCAAAATTAACAATTAAACAATGGTGATAGTAGCTGCGCATAGCAAAGATCTACCCATATGCATAAACCCAAGGTATTCAAAGGACAGGATAATCAAGACTAGGTACAACCTTAAAGATACATCAATTTAGACACATGCATGTATGAAATAAAAGATTATAAAGTGGATAGATAGCAAGGATTGTCCGTGCTATAACATGCCATCCTCAAAATGTTGTTGCTGCTGCTGCTAGTCCTGCTCCTGGAAGTCCTCCCCGTACTCGAACTCCAAAGCAAACGGCTCACCGACTAGACACGAATCACCACACAAGCATCCACACAAGCCAACACATGCAAACAAATATTATTCTATTAGAACAATACACCAAACAGTAGAAACAGTACAAAATAAGGTTTTAAAACTAATCTACGCTTCACTACGAACACATAAGCACAAAAAACACTCTAATCGGAGCTAGAACGGAAAAAATATGGGTTTTCTAAGTTACAGGGACCTGCTGGCAAGTTTTTAAATGTTTCAGGGGCTTATTTGAGAAAAACCATGGGCTAATACATAATATTGTATAAAACTACAGGGTTCTACGCGCAAAAACAACCTAACAGGACGACGGGTTCTATTATTTAAAAACTTAGGGGGTTCTTTAACAAAAAGGCCAAGGCTGACAGTTACTTGCCGGTTTGACTCGGGGAGGGGTCGTGCGGCAGCCATTGATCCAGATCAGGCCGGGCGAGGGGGAAGGTCACCGGCGTCCAGAGACGTGGCGGTGCTGCACGGGCTGCTGCGGCGCATCGCCGGAGCAGAGCGGATCTCGGGCCAGGGAGCTCCATTGGCCCTGGAATTTGGCCCTACATCTTTAGGAGAGGATGGCGAGTGCAAAGGGAGGGTTCTTGACGATGGCTTTGCAGCGGTGGGTGCCAACGATGGCGGACTGCGGAGGCGGAGCTCCGGCGAGGCGGGCGGGCGCGCTATGGGGCGAGAGGGAGAGCCAGAAGCGGCCCGGAGCGTTGCTTACCACCGCGCGAAGGTCCTGGGGGCGGGATTGGTCGGAGCGGTGCCGGAGTGGGCAGCCGACGGCGGCGGTCGAGCTCGAGGGGCGGCGGCGCTGTGCGAGGAGGAGAGAGGCGCTGGGGAAGCTTGGGGCTCGAGGCGATGGATGGGTTGTGGCATTGGGGCTCCGGGGCGCGGCTTTTATAGCCCGGGGAGGCCTTGCCTTGGCGTGCGCGCGTGGATTGAGGCGGCGGCCGGCGGCGCTCCCCTTTTCTTTCGGGGGGGGGGGAGATTCCATGCGAGGAGCGTGGCGAGGAAGGAAGGTGAGGGAGGGAGAAGCTTCGGGGAAGCTTCGTGGGTGGCCCACGGGTGCGGGAGCGACCAGAGCGTGGGGCCACCGAGCGGGCGCGCGGTGAGCTGGGGATCTGCCGTGCCTGGTGCGAGGTAGGGGAGGGACTGACGGTGGGCCCCCCATGGCAGCGAGAGAGAGAAGGGGGGAAAAGAGGGCGTAGGGTTGGGCCGGCCTGGGCCTAAAGGAGCTGGGGCCGCGGCGGGGTCCCTGGGCCGACAGGGATGCTGGGCTGGCTCGGGGAGGAAAGAGAGAAGGAGTAGGCCGGCTCGGGAGGAAAGAAAAGATGGGGAGGAATGGGCCAAGCAAAAGAGTTCAAGGGGTAAAAGCGAACTCTAGCCTGAACAACTTTTCTAGGGCTCAAATCAAATTGGTTCAAAAAGGAATTTAACTTCAAATTAAATCCACTGTTGAACCACGCACAAACAAAACACAATGCAGCCGGCATGAATGCATCAACATTGTATCTAAGCCTTATATTTGATTTCAATTTTCAAAAATAATTTATTTCCCCTATATTAAATATGAGCATAATTAATAAAATTAAATTAATTACTAAAAATTTTTAAATGGGTATTTGTAGGGTGTTACTGTTACTGTCCTTGATTTTGATTCCCACATGTAAGGCGAAGGCGGTTAAGATCCGTAAAAAAAGTGAAAAGGTCACATCGAACATTGTAGTGAACTATAGCATTTTGCATTTGTTTGTGTTAATTGTTGTCCTACTATGACCTACCTAGGCTCAAAAGATTTGTCTCGCGTGTACATCAAACTATATAATTATTTTTTTTATTTACCTACATTTAATACACTATGCATACGTCATTTGCTATATTTAATGTTTCGATGTGATGAAAAGTTTGAAAAGTTAGGAGAAACTAAACACGCAGCCGGCATGTTGGCGGAATTGTGGACCCACTTACCTTGCGCAACCTGTATCTTTGCCGGCCACTTTCAGGTCAGGGATGGGACTGCCTGCAACGCTCAATAATTGTCAGGCAGGCAGACATAGTGTCACACCCAATTTTCGAGGGAAAACCAAGTGCATCTCATATGTGCGCCAGGATCATGTTTACACACATATGATAGACAAAAGAGTGTAATATCAAAACACAGTATTCTAAAGTACAAGGGATTTATTATAATATTCGTATTACACTCTCGAGAGACACGAAGGTCTTTATCGTAGAACAAGCGATAGCTAAACGAGGTGTCTTCAACTTCCATCTTCCATAGGCATCTTGACTGGGGGAAGCGCAAGCCTCAGAACTCGTCGTAGTCGCTGTAGTATTCTTCTCCATTTCCTTCTTCTGAATCAGCAATGGCAAGCGTGAGTACACCTAACTAGGTACTCAGCAAGCGGGGTGAAAATGCAAGGCCACAAGGATAGGCTATGGTTCACAGCAGTGAGCTTTTTAGAGTTGATCAAGTTTTATTAGCAATTTCCTATTTACTAGATGTAAGTTTATACCAACCCACTTAAGCATTTAAAAGAACATCTTATTCCAAAACCCATGAGTAAAACCACGATTTATATTCCATCTTTAAGTTCAATTATCATGTGAGGGTCCAAGCCGCTCTTGACCGTGAGCACGGCTGATCGATCAGTTTTCACTCTGCAGAGGTTGTACACTTTCACCACAGCTCGTGTTCCCCATGTTGCCCGGGTTAGCTAGGCCCTTAAACACTTCCAAGGTGAGTGGCTAGGGGTCCACTTCGAAGCCTTTACAAAGGTATGCAAAAGTCCAACAACCCGCAAGAGTTTCAGCTAGGGAGGACCACAACCCTCCCTAATGGTCAGCACCTTAGCAAAGGCTGCTATCCCAAGAGGACCGAGTTGTACCCCTGCAACCCCAAACCCCCTCTGCTCCTTTCAGATAAGGCCATTAGTACGATCACACCCCTAATTAATCGGCTAAGGTCAGAGCCCATTTTGACACCATGGTTGCACTGTTTTCTTGGGTGGTTCTCCATGTTCCGATTAAAGAATTGTTCTCTTGCATTAACCATCGTTTCACCAACAGAGTTGCCATGATCAACATTCTATAAAGATTCAGTTTTAACCATTCCCAAGGTATAGCAACGCTAAGCATAACTAACCCAAAACATTATTTAAATCGGGGTTGTTTACAAGGAATCATGGATGAAAGACTAGGTAAATCCTTAAAAAGGTGTTCCCATCAAATTAATGCAATAAAAGTAAATTTTAGTTGTCATGCAATTATATAGGACAAAAGAATATGCGGGGAGGGCCACTTGCCTTGGTCTACAAAAAGGTCTTCCTCCAAAAGTTGTTCTTGATCCGCGTCGACGGGCGGTTCGGTGGCAACTGGCACGAGATCTACGATTAAAACATACAACAATAAGAAAAACAGTACATCAAACATCTTTAACAGACCAAAACAAGCATCTAAAACTAACAAGCTCGAAAAGACGAACGCTTGGACACCAAGAACGCTAAAAACGGAGCTAAGACGGAAAAGATATGGCTAAAACAAGTTTTAGGGACTTACTGGCAAGAAAACTAAGCTTATAAGGGCTTAACTGCGAAAACCAGGGACTAAAACGTAAATACGCGTTAAAACCCGAGGGGTAACGCGCAAAACTGACAGGGCTGGACTTCGGGATACAAAAACATTAGGGTGTTTTCTATAAAAACCAGGACCTAAATCTAATTATTTTTGAACTAGATAGGACGACGGGTTGATTAAGGAAAAGTTTGGGTCTCTTTTGCAAAGCGGCCTAGGTTGACCGTTACTCGGCCGGTCTGACTTGGGTTGGGTTGGATGTGGGCCGTCGGATGCGAATCGGACGGCTGACAGAGAAGGGGGCAGTCGGGCGGCGGCGGGACGCCGACGCACTGCGGCGCCGGGCCGGGAGTTCGCCGGAGAAGCTCGAACTCGAGCTGCGAGGCTCGGTTTGGAACGGGATTGGTGTTGGCACTCCTTACGGCCTACAGACAAATCCGTAAGCGGACGGATACCGATGTAGCTTCCACCCGGGAGTATTCCAAGGTATCGATTTCCACGGAGAACGAGAAGTGGACTGATTCTAAACTAAGTTGTCCTAGGTAGATGGAATGGAGTGAATGATATGGATGAGGTGGATGACAACAACAAAGAGAAGAGGAGTGATAGGAGGGTAGAGAGGGTACGAGTCTGGTAGAGGTATTCTACTGATTGATCTAGCAGATCAGATGATACAGATAGATACTTGCTTTGGGATAAGGGAACCGGTGGACACACAGAAAGGGATGAGAAGGGGTGCCACTATTTCCCAACTGGGGAATCCTACGGACCGGAACTAACGTGATGGGCTACAAAGACCGGAAGGGCTGTCACCACCTTATGGCTACCACCTCCGTTGCGACGGGAATAAACTAAGTTAGTCTCAAGTATAGGCACCACGCCTACACTAGTCAACTAATACTTATCTCCTATAGAAAGATAAGCACCCAAGCTAAGCAACCAGTATACAGTTATACCAATCAACTAAGCATTGAACGAAGAACCAGCAAGCAAATAGAAGTAAGAACTGAATGCTCAATTAATCAGAGAGAGATACAAGAGTTACCAGACACGACCCGGATGTTACTCGAAGTGAAGTCGCATCCGTAGAGGTACAGCGGGAAGAGGGGCCGACACTTCAGCTCCTCTCCGGGACGCTCACCTCTCCTCTCTCCCTATCTCTACTGATACAAGTGGAGAACTAACAGTGCTTCGCCTGCACTCTACTCTTGTGTTGTGTGTTTTGCAGGTGAAACCGGGCCTCTATTTATAGCAAGGACGGTGGAGGCAGAGTAGCGGCCAAGGCAGCTGGGAGGCGGTGTTGTGTGTTTTGCAGGTGAAACCGGGCCTCTATTTATAGCAAGGAAGGACGGTGAAGGCAGAGTAGTGGCCAAGGCAGCTGGGAGGCGGTGCCGGGCCGTTCGGCCGAATTCTCCGGTTTGGCCGAACCAGGGAGTTCGGCCGAACTGCCACGTGCACCGACCTTGAGTCCAACTGCCATGTGCTAGCCCAACTCCTGAGGCGGTTTGTAGGTCGGTTCTCATCTTGGGCTGGCTTGGGAGGCCTCTGGTGGACTCGTGGGTTCCGTCGGGTTGGATACGGGCCACCGGTCTTTTGGATATGGGTTGAGCTGGCCCAGAGTGGTGTGGTCGTGGTCCACAAGTCTTGCACAGCTAAGGGAGTAACCAGCCGAACCGTGTCGTTTGGCCGAATCGGTCATTTCCGTCCCCTATAGCACGTGTTTCTCTGTTTTATACCTGCACAATGGACAATCACCAAAATTCATGGAAATAGTCAGTAATAAGCCCTATAGCTATGGTGTGTGTCCCCATTGTGTTTGTTTTATACTCGGTTGGAGGTCGGAAATCGGTCTGTAACGACCGCCAACAAGCTCCCCCAAACTTAGATCTTTGCTCGTCCCGAGTAAAGAAATTAAAACATGAGCAAGACTAAAGTAAGGGTTCTTTTATAATCATGAATACTTGCATATTGAATATTCAAACCTTTCTCATACCTGTGAATTTGTGGTGGCTACTTCCCGGAACTTGGGCGGTTGATGAATGGAACGACTCTTACAACAAGGTCCTCTTGCTCATCCTGCATTCGGGGTTTTCTGGTTTTCGCAATTAAATGGCTCGTCTCCCTTCATCCCTGACACTCAGCTCTCTAGAGCTCTCTCCTTTCACTCATTCTCTTTGTCTCTCAGGTGGTGGCCTTGTCATGTCGAGTATTTCAGTCAAGCCAAAGATTGGCTCCTGGAGCTTCTCATCACTGCCCTTGGTCATGTTGCAAGTTAACGATAGAGAGTTCATGTTGTTCCTCAGCCTTTTTTACCCCTTTTTCTTTTCTTTTCCCTTTTTGGGATTTTTTTTCTTTCTTGGACTTTCATGAGTCTTTTATTTCTCTCTCTCTCTCTTTTTTTCAGGGTATCATCGAGGCATGAGGGCTTCCACTACACTCTGATGACAGATTTGCTTGCAACAGACCCCAGACAATGTGATCCATTCCAAGAACACAACTTTCAACAAGACTTCATACAGAATATGACAGGTTTCAGGAGTAAACTCTCACGCATATGTGGTATTTGTGGAGAGGATGAAGGGATAGAGCAGGATTTTCAACTTTTCACAAATTATATTCTCCCGAATGTTGGTGTGAACAAGTGGTTCATTTTATCGAGTCATATCACAAACATCAACAACTTAGATCAGGGGGGTCCTATCATGATGAATTTTTTTTTCACAAGTACTAGATACTGAGTTTGAAATAAACAACAGGCAACAATCATGATATAAAAGAGAGACCGAGTTCGTTTCGTTTATGTGAGGCATGCATTTTCAATTTTTTCGAAATGAGACAACACAGGAAAGTAAACAGGGGGGAAGAAGGTGCAAACCCACATGCAGGTGCGCGAGAGGGGGTAGCCGGGCTGGTTCGGCCGAACCGGTCAGTTCGCCCGAACTGCCTGGTTCGGCCGAACTGGCCCCCGGGGCTCGGTCCGTCGTGCCATGCGTTCTTGTGTCCTTCCTGTACTCGTGCAACTCTCTGTTAGACAGGGCATTCTCCGGTTGGCTCAAATGCACCGACCGGAGCGACAATTTTATTTTCTTTCTTGCAAACAATTCAAACTTTATTTATTCAACGAACTATGATTGGAAACAAATATTTGGAAGGGAAATTTTAGAGCACCCTAAACATTGATCTAAACAAATAAATGAATCAAGCAACTAGCAAACCAAACTAAACTAACGGTGCTCTATCTAAAAACGGGACGACCGCAGGACACTATTCTGAAGGCGGTCCATAGAGATCTTCGTGTCCCGTGGCCTTGAAGAGCCTCTTGAGCTTTGCGCACAGGGCCTTGCGGAGGAGTTCCATCTTGTCCTCCCATTCCATGCGTGCGAGCTCGCCCTCCGCCACCTTCTCATCCAGGTGGTTGATCCTCTGCTTCGCCAGTGCCAGTTCCTCCTTCAGGCTCTCCACGGTGGCCGGCTTTTCTTCCTCTTCTTCATTGTCCTCCTCATCGGAGAACGCCATGTCCCCAGGCAGCCCTTTGATGGATGGGGGCTGCCTGTGGCGCCGGACTCTGGGGTGGCGCCGTGGCGGAGAGGACTGGGATGAGTTTGCCAGCCCCAGCTCGTTCCGGTTGAGCGGCGGGACGAGGACTTTTCCGTACCCTCCTCCCGGGATGTGTTCTCCCTTGATGACGAAACGCGGTGGGCTTTCCGGCGTGTAGTCCGGCTCCTCTCCGGCCTTCTCCTTGGGCAGCAACAATGCCAAATCTGACACCCTCGGGGAGGATATTGACCTTGGGCGTAGCTGCCCTTCGTTCGGCCTTGGTGATGGCGAACGAGGTGGTTTCTTGATCCCTTTTAGTGGGGCGAGGAGCTCGTTGAGTGCTGAGCGGTGAGGGGAGTTGCCACGCCTGACCGGGCTACGTCCCGGCGTCCTCCCCCGGTGCACGTCTCCCGCTGCGTCGATGTCGGAGATGCGGAAGGCGTGCTCCTGCCGGCAGGAGTTGCCGTTCCGGCTACTGCTGCTCGAGCCCTGAGCCGATGATGTGCCCTTGGAGGAACAGGAGGCCATGGTGGCTGTGTTCTAAGGGATGGAGTTGGCTTAGATGAAATGGAAAACGTCGACAGAGAGTCTCTGTTTTTATCGGGGATTTCAGATCGGAAAAATGGAGTTTCCCGACGATTCCCTCGCGACTCTCGGGATATCTTTAACTGCAGATGTATCTGGGCGAGCATATCTGTCCCTGGGGCCTGGGAGGCCAATTCGCCCGAACCAGCTGGTTCGGCCGAACTGGGCCTGTTCGCCCGAACAGGTCCCTGGGCCCCCAGGTGCGTGGCCCGTGTCGTGGTTCGAGGTTTTGGTCATGGGAGATTCGGGTCGAGGAGGTTTTCAAGGTTCAGGAGGTTTTGGCCCAGAAGGATTTGAAAATGATGGATTCGGGCCGGGGTTCCACGGACGAGGTTCAGAGTTCTATGAACTCGACGACGTCTAATTCATTGAGTGTCGGAGGTTCTCGTTCTAGGAAAATCTTCAACCACTATCCGTTAACCTTGAAGGTGTTTCCGTCCTCGCTTTGCAAAGTGATGGCCCCATGAGATGCAGCATCGATTACTGTGAATGGGCCGTCCCACTTGCTCCTCAATTTCCCGTGACCGAAAAGCTTGACACGGGAGTTGAAGACGAGAACCTTGTCTCCCGGCTTGAACGGTTTGACCTTGATTCTCTTATCATGCCATCTCTTGGTCCGTTCTTTGTATAGCCGGGAGCTGTGGTATGCTCTCTCCCTCATCTCATCTAGCTCGGTGAGCTGGATATTCCGTTTGATGCCGGCAGCTGGAAGGTCCATACCCCACTTCCTAATGGCCCAGTGAGCTCTAAACTCCATTTCTACAGGTAGATGACAGGTTTTGCCATAGACTAGTTGATATGGGGTCATGCCTATGGGTGTCTTATAGGCCGTGCGGTAAGCCCAGAGTGCATCTGGAAGTTTATCCTTCCATTGCTTGCCCATCTCATTTACGGTCTTTTGCAGAATGTTTTTGATTTGCTTATTGGAAGTTTCTGCTTGACCGCTAGTTTGGGGGTGATAGGGTGTGGCTACGTTATGCTGCACCCCCAAACTTGAGAGATACTTACAGAAGGCTGAATCTATGAAGTGGGAGCCGCCATCACTAATGACTATTCTAGGAACGCCAAAACGGGGGAATATAACCTCATGAAACATTTGTCTCGCGTTCTTAGAGTAAGCAGCTAAGCAAGGCAAGGCTTCTACCCACTTAGAGACGTAGTCCACTGCTACTAGGATGAATTGACAACCCTCGGAGTTTGGGAAGGGACCCATGAAGTCTACCCCCCAGACATCGAAGATTTCTACTTGAAGATTGCTAGCGAGTGGCATTGCGTCTCTAGTATTGATGTTCCCGTGTTTCTGGCAGCGGGGGCACCGCATGACAAATGCTCTCGCATCTTCATACATGCTGGGCCAGTAAAAACCACACTGCCAGACTTTAGCATTAGTCCGGAATGCACCGTAGTGTCCTCCGTACGGGGCTGCGTGGCATCTCTCCAGGATTTTATAAGCCTCATGTGCGGGTACGCACCTTCTGAGGAGTCCGTCGCTACAAATCCTAAAGAGGTACGGGTCGTCCCAAAGGTGAAGTCGGCTCTCATAGGCTAGCCGTTTCCTATTCTCTCCAGGGGGGACATAACCCGTTACCATGTAGTTTACTATGTTGGCATACCACGGATCACCAGTGGTGACCTTAAGGAGGGTGTCATCCCGTAAGTAGTCGTCGATTGGGAGATCGGACGGGACTTGCATCCGGGACAAATGGTCAGCCACTGAGTTCTCTACTCCTTTCTTATCTTTTATCTCAATGTCAAATTCTTGGAGTAGAAGAATCCAGCGGATGAGTCTCGGTTTTGCATCCTTTTTGGTCAGAAGGTACTTCAGAGCAGCGTGATCTGAATAGACTATAACCTTGGCCCCGACTAGGTAGGACCGGAATTTGTCTATAGCAAATACGACTGCTAAGAGCTCCTTCTCCGTGGTTGCGTAGTTGAGCTGGGGCCAGTGAGCATAATGCTTCTTGTCCTTGGTTTGGCCCACAACAGCTCCAACAGCATAATTGCTCGCATCACACATGATTTCTAATGGGATGCTCTAGTCGCGAGACTGGATGATGGGAGCGAAGCTGAGTGCTTTCTTAAGGGATTGAAAGGAAGCATAGCACTCTTGATTAGAGACGAGAGGGGTTTCCTTGGCTAGGAGATTGGTCAACGACCGGACTATTTGAGAGAAATTTTCGGTGAGACACCTATAAAGCCCGGTGTGGCCAAGGAACTACGAATCCCCTTTACTCGTGAGAGGTGTACGCATAGGGTCGTATTTGGGAGTATGACAGGAGAAGATGATGGCTTTAGGCTTTGAATCTAGTCTTTCCCCGATCAAAGACGAATCTTCGTGACAATTGTCTTACGACCCCAAGATAAGATGAGTTAGGGATATGATGAGTATGGAGGTTAGGAGTAATCCCTTTGAAGTCTTGGATTGAGTGTCCAAAGACTGACCGATCTTCCTCCAGGACCGTGAAAGTCTGTTGGGTTTCAATGTCAGAGAGTTGGTCACTGATGGTCACTGGAGTGTGTTCATCCTTAAAGAGGGAAGCACACTTCAATCCGGAGGGAAGAGGCTTAGGCTCAATTGGAGGATGAATGTCTTCTTCCTCCATAAGGATTTGGGCATCTTCTTCTAGGAAAGGTTGCTCTAAGTCTGCCAGAGTTGTTGACATGACTTCCTCTATTGGATCAGGATTGGGGTCTGTCTCTATTGGGGTACTCAAGGAATAGGAATAAGAGACTGGGACAAATTCTTTTCCGATCCTAAGCTCTAGCTAGTTTATTGGTGAATTTTCTAGGATTTTCATGATTGGCCTACCAATAAAGATGGACTGAGTGGAATTTTCAGGTAAGTCAAAGATATGGAAATCCAAAAAAAGTTCAGGGTCATTAATCTTAACGGGTATGACCCGCAAGATCCCTAAACAGTCGAGGACCCTTCCCGATATGAACCTTAGATGTTTCTGAGATGATGACCATGGTTCATCGGGAAGTTGAGCTCGCACCAATGAACTAGAGATTATGTTGATTCCGAGGCTCGGGTCATACCCGATTTCCTTATTAATGCCCATAACTTCACAAAAGATTGTTTGGATCCTTTTGGGCATTTTAACGACCTCGGTCGAGGCTTCCGCCTTGTCTAGCCATTCCCGACTTATAATAGCAGAGAGATGTCCTAAGTACTCTCTTTGATATTCTAGTGTTTCCTTGTCGGGTGGTGGATCCTTTTGCTCTACACATTGTCCCCGTGGGAAACGTATGGCACAGTCGATGTCATCGAATAGACCATCGTCAAAATCGTAGGGAGTGATGTAGAGTGGAGGATAGTAGTCCAGGCTAGAGTAAGGTTGTGGTTCGAATTGAGCATCAGGTTCTGATGGAATGGAAGAGTTGATAGATTTGGATTGTTGGTGTACAGGCTCTTCAGGTTTAGGCTGCTTCTCTTCTTCATCGGGGAGTTCGTCATAGACTCCAGTGTAGGGAGTGTCATCCAGGATACGCTCCAGGACTATCCTCACTTCACTGGGAGTCAAATGAAAAAACGACCCATTTGAAGCAGAGTCCAAGAAAGTGGTGGCTATGGGACAGAGGCCAAGGCTGAAGTGTTGTAAAACAACAGGTTCTGGTAGGCTTAGGTCCGGTCCTGAGGCCAGTATTTGCTTGAAATGAGCCCAGGAAGCTCCTAACGATTCTCCCTTTAATTGCTTAAAGTTAATGATTTCCGCTCGGAGACTGGCTACCTTGGAGACTGGGAAGAAGTTTAGGCAGAATTTTTCCTTGAGAACTTCCCAGCTCCCGTCCATAGTACCGACAGATAGAGAGTATCATTTCTTCGCTCCTCCCGCTAGTGAAAACGGGAATAGCTTCCATTTGAGTGTCTCTTGTGTCATGCCTGCAATGGTCAGGCATGAGCAGAGTTGCTCAAACTCGCGCAAATGCGCGTATGGACTCTCGGCCTTCGTTCCTGAGAATGATTGCTCACGAACCATGGCTATGAAGCCGGGACGTAGCTCATAGCTGGGTGTGGATATGGGATGTGATGATGGTGGAGGCTCCAAATAATCGCCCTTTGGAGCCGAGTGTTGGCGTAAGGTGAGAGTGGAATCCATATGGTGGATGGTGGTGGGATACACGGACAACTTGGGTTCGGAATTAGAACAGCTACCGTTCCCCGGCAATGGCGCCAGAAAGCTTGTTGGCACTCCTTACGGCCTACAGACAAATCCGCAAGCGGACGGATACCGATGTAGCTTTCACCCGGGAGTATTCCAAGGTATCGATTTCCACGGAGAACGAGAAGTGGACTGATTCTAAACTAAGTTGTCCTAGGTAGATGGAATGGAGTGAATGATATGGATGAGGTGGATGACAACAACAAAGAGAAGAGGAGTGATAGGAGGGTAGAGAGGGTACGAGTCTGGTAGAGGTATTCTACTGATTGATCGAGCAGATCAGAGGATACAGATAGATACTTGCTTCGGGACAAGGGAACCGGTGGACACACAAAAAGGGATGAGAAGGGGTGCCACTATTTCCCAACTGGGGAATCCTACGGACCGGAACTAACGTGATGGGCTACAAAGACCGGAAGGGCTGTCACCACCTTACGGCTACCACCTCCGTTGCGACGGGAATAAACTAAGTTAGTCTCAAGTATAGGCACCACGCCTACACTAGTCAACTAATACTTATCTCCTATAGAAAGATAAGCACCCAAGCTAAGCAACCAGTATACAGTTATACCAATCAACTAAGCATTGAACGAAGAACCAGCAAGCAAATAGAAGTAAGAACTGAATGCTCAATTAATCAGAGAGAGATACAAGAGTTACCAGACACGACCCGGATGTTACTCGAAGTGAAGTCGCATCCGTAGAGGTACAGCGGGAAGAGGGGCCGACACTTCGGCTCCTCTCCGGGACGCTCACCTCTCCTCTCTCCCTATCTCTACTGATACAAGTGGAGAACTAACAGTGCTTCGCCTGCACTCTACTCTTGTGTTGTGTGTTTTGCAGGTGAAACCGGGCCTCTATTTATAGCAAGGAAGGACGGTGGAGGCAGAGTAGCGGCCAAGGCAGCTGGGAGGGGTGCCGGGCCGTTCGGCCGAATTCTCCGGTTCAGCCGAACCAGGGAGTTCGGCCGAACTGCCACGTGCACCGACCTTGAGTCCAACGGCCTGGATCTCTGCTCAGGGTCGGTTCTGAGGCGGTTCAAGGCTTCGGCCGGAGCCTGGCCTTTGCCCGAACTGGGCCTGGCCCACTGCTGCACCGCCTTTGTCTCCACCACGTGCTAGCCCAACTCCTAAGGCGGTTTGTAGGTCGGTTCTCATCTTGGGCTGGCCTGGGAGGCCTCTAGTGGACTCGTGGGTTCCGTCGGGTTGGATACGGGCCACCGGTCTTCTGGATATGGGTTGAGCTGGCCCAGAGTGGTGTGGTCGTGGTCCACAAGTCTTGCACAGCTAAGGGAGTAACCGGCCGAACCGTGTCGTTTGGCCGAATCAGTCATTTCCGTCCCCTATAGCACGTGTTTCTCTGTTTTATACCAGCACAATGGACAATCACCAAAACTCATGGAAATAGTCAGTAATAAGCCCTATAGCTATGGTGTGTGTCCCCATTGTGTCTGTTTATACTCGGTTGGAGGTCGGAAATCGGTTTGTAACGACCGCCAACAATTGGCTCCTATGGCTTCAGGGCGAAGCGGCGATCACAGCACGGGGGTTGTGGTCGTCGGGTTTGCGGCGACTGTGGCGCTCGTCATTGAGCAGTGGCGGCGGAGCTCCGGTGAGGTGGTTGGGGGTGTTAGAGGGCGAAACAGAGAGCGAGAATGGGTCGGGGAGCTTCGTTACCTCAGCGCGAAGGCTCCTGTGTGGTTGGTCTGGACGGAGCGGCTCTGAGTCGGCGAATCGACGACGCGGCGGCGCTCCGGCGACGGCGGCGGCGAGGATTGGTGCTGCGCCAAGTGTGCGCGAGGTGCGAGCGAGTGAAGAGAGGTTCCTGGGGGCTCGGTCGATGTCTTTATAGTGCGGAGAGGAGGAGGGGGAAGGCCGGCTCGGCGACTCTCGAGGTGGCCAGCCATTAATGGTGCTCGGTGGTGGGGAGTTTGGTGGTGCCGTTTCGGTGGGGGAGCGAGAGGGTGGAGGCGAGAGAGCGGCAGTTACTGCGGCTCGGTGGGAGAGGAGAGGAAGGGGCGCGGGAGAGGGAGCGACGCGGGGCGCCGAGGGGTCGAGCGACGCGGTCGGGCGGCGGCGCAGTCGGAGGTGGAAGAAGGTCCCGACAGGTGGGCCCCACCTGTCGGCGGCTGTGAGAGGGAGGAGAGGGAGCCGGGCTGCAGCTGGGCCAAAAGCGGGGAGCGGGCCGTCGAAGCGGAGGGAAAGAAAAGAGGGGGGGCGAGCAGGCCGGCAGGGGGGCAGGGCCGCGCGCTGCTGGGCCGGAAAGAAAAGAGAGAGGGAGAGATGGGCTGGGCTGACGGAGAGGAAGAGAGATTGAGAGAGAGTTTAGGGACGGTTTCTGGACTTTTTCATGGTTTTGAAATTCTCACACAAATCAAAGAAAAGACATGCAAACCAAAAATGATGCACAAACACTTATTGCTCAAAAAATTATTTAAATGATGTTTAAATATTTTTAGGCTCAAATTAATTGAAAATTTTAATTATGCCTTTAGAAAATTAAATCCAACCATGTTGCTATGATTTATTTGTGATGGAATTTTAGGGTGTTACAAATCCTACCCCCTTAAAGAGAATCTCGTCCCGAGATTCAGGAAGATTCGGTGAATAGCTGGGGAAATTCCTTTATGAGTTCTTCTTCTCTTTCCCAAGTAGCCTCATTTTCTGAGTGATTACTCCACTGAACCTTGCACATTTTTATCACCTTGCTCCGTGTGACCCTCTGTGACTTGTCTAGGATTTTGATAGGATACTCCTTATAAGTCAAGTCATCCTTCACTTCTAAATTCTCCAGTGGTAAGTGCTCCACTCTAATCTCATTTGAACACTTCTTCAGCTGTGATACATGGAACACATCATGAACTCCCGATAATCGAGCCGGTAATTCCAACTTATATGCCACTTCTCCCATTCTTTCTAATATTTTAAAAGGTCCAATAAAACGAGGTGATAGCTTCCCTCTGACATTAAATCTTCGTAATCCTCTGATAGGTGATACTCTGAGATAAGCATAATCTCCTTCCTCGAATACCACTTCTCTTCTCTTAGGATCAGCGTAACTCTTTTGGCGTGACTGTGCGGTTTTAAGATTCTCCCGAACTATCTCGACTTGTCTTTTAGCTTCTTTTATAATTTCTGGTCCAAAGAGTTGACTTTCACCCGTTTGATTCCAGTACAAGGGTGTTCTGCATTTTCTTCCGTACAAGGCTTCAAACGGTGCCATCTTGAGACTAGATTGATAGCTGTTGTTGTAAGCAAACTCTGCATATGGTAAACTTTTATCCCAGCTACCTCCATGCTTTAAAGCACAAGCCCTTAACATATCCTCCAAAATTTGATTCGTCCTTTCAGTTTGACCATCGGTCTGTGGATGATATGCCGAACTGAAATTCAACTCCGTATCCATTGACTCATGTAGCTTCTTCCAAAAACGTGATGTAAACTGAGTGCCTCGATCTGACACTATCTTTTTAGGAACTCCATGCAAACATATTATCCGTGACATGTACAACTCTGCTAGTCTGGCTCCTGAGTAAGTGGTTTTAACTGGTATAAAATGAGCAACTTTGGTTAACCTATCCACGATAACCCATATGGAATCATAACCATCGCGTGTACGAGGTAGCCCTACAATGAAATCCATACCAATTTCTTCCCATTTCCACTCAGGTACTTTCAGTGGTTGCAGCAAACCGGCTGGTCTTTGATGTTCTGCTTTTACTCTTTGGCATATGTCACACAAGGCGACATGAGCTGCGACATCTCTTTTCATTCCGTACCACCAATACTTTTGTTTCAAGTCCTGATACATTTTGGTACTACCAGGGTGAATAGAGTATGCCGAATCATGAGCTTCTTTCAGTATAGTCTCACGAAGGCGATCGTCTTCTGGCACACATATCCTGTTCCTAAACCAAATTGTTCCTTGATCATCTCTCTTAAAATCTGGAACTTTTCCTGAATCAATCAACTTTTCGTATTCTTTGATCTTTTCATCTGTCAACTGCCCTTTTCTAATCTCCTGTTCGAGCGTTGATTCGACTTCCAAGGTCATAGATTCACTCTGGGCAACGATTCCCAAGTTGAGCCGTGCCATTTCCCAACACAACGGCAGCCAATTCTTGATCATGTGTGGGATAATTTTGTTCATGTTTCCTCAGTTGTCTGGAAGCATAAGCCACTACTTTTCCTTCTTGCATTAAAACACACCCAAGACCTTGACGCGAAGCATCGCAATATACGTCAAACCCTCTGTGAATGTCGAGCATTATCAATACAGGGGTTGTAGTCAACCTTTTCTTTAATTCTTCAAAACTAGCTTGGCACTTATCATCCCATTTGAATTCTTTTACTTTTTCTAGTAAGGTTGTAAGCGGTTTCACGATCTTTGAGAAGCCTTCAATAAACCTGCGGTAATAACCTGCCAATCCGAGAAAACTCCTGATCTCAGGCACATTCTTTGGAGGGTTCCAGTTCAACACATCCTGAACTTTACTTGGATCCACTGCTATTCCTCCATCGGTGATAACATGACCAAGAAATGAAACTTCCTTCAACCAAAAGTCACACTTGCTAAACTTAGCATATAACTGATGTTCTCGAAGTCTTTGCAATACAAGCCTCAAATGCTCTTCGTGTTCTTCCTCATTCTGAGAGAATATCAGAATGTCATCGATAAACACCACTACAAACTTGTCCAAATAATCCATGAACACCTTGTTCATCAAATACATGAAGTACACTGGAGCATTTGTCAATCCAAAGGACATGACAGTAAACTCATACAATCCGTATCTAGACGTGAAAGCTGTCTTAGGAATGTCCTCTAGACAGATTCTCAATTGATGATATCCAGATCGTAGATCTATCTTAGAAAACACTTTTGCACCTCTCATCTGATCAAACAGATCCTCGATCCTAGGCAAGGGATATTTGTTTTTGATGGTGACCTCATTAAGAGATCGATAGTCTACACACATCCTCCTAGAGCCATCCTTCTTGTCTACGAAGAGAGTGGGGGCTCCCCAGGGTGACGAACTAGGACGGATAAACCCTTTACTTAACAATTCTTCTATTTGTTTCTTAAGTTCTGCCAAGTCTTTAACATCCATTCTATATGGCCTCTTAGATATAGGAGCAGTACTAGGTAAAAGTTCAATGCTGAATTCAATATCTCGGTCAGGTGGCATACCTGGTAAATCATCTGGAAATATATCCGGATATTCATTCACTACTTTGATATCTTCCAGAGTCTTGCCTTTCATAGAATTTACTGTCCCACCTTCTGTCAGTGAGGGAGTTGCCACATATTCAATTCTGTCTCCTTGAGGGCTGGTTAAGAGCACTGACTTCTTACGGCACTGAATAGATCCATCCCACTGGTGTAACCAATCCATTCCCAGAATTACATCTATTCCCCAAGATTTTAGAACTACCAGATCAGCTGGGAAATCTACTCCCATGATGTTAAGAGTCACTTGTGGGCATATTAAATTGGCTTGCATTTCTCTGCCTGGAGTACTAACTAATAGTTGCTTTTTCATAGCTCTCATGGTCATGCCATGTTTTGCCACAAATTGTTCAGTAATAAATGAATGCGTTGCTCCAGAATCAAATAAAACTGTTGCGGGTATGGAATTAACAAGGAACGTACCAAGTACAACTTCTGAAGCTTTTTGAGCCTGTTCAGCGGTCACATGATTCACCTTTCCAAGAACATAATTCTGCTGAGCCCTGTTGCCCTGTGCATTGGAGTTTCCCGGACGAACTTGTGATGAAGGTTTCTCAGTTCTCTATTCGTTGCCTCTCTGTGGAGTATGCATTCCACGCTGAGGACAGCTGTTAGCATAGTGTCCTAACTCTCCACATTTGAAACACCCATTTGGCTGTACTGGAGCATTGTTTCTCGCAGGAGCGCCTGTGGCATTGTTTGGGCGGGGAGTGGCTGAGTTGTTGTTTGACCGATTCTGCTGAGGATTCGGAGTGCGGGGTGATTGCTGATTGAAGCGTTGAGGCTGCTGGAATGAACGTTGCAGCTGCATGTTCTGTGGGTAACCTCCATTCTGTCCACCAGAGCGGAAGTAAGAACCCTGAGGGGAATTGTAGCGGGGGCGAGTGTTACTGCTGGATTGTCCCTGAGATTGGAACTTGTGTTTGTGTTCTCCAATCTCCTTGCACTTGCTTTCCAAGCCAATAGCCTTATTCAAAAGAATCTGAAAGTCAGGAAAGATATGACTTTGCAGTTGATAATTGAGTGGCCCTATGAGACCGTCCAGAAATCATTCCTGTCTCTTGGCATCAGTATTGACTTCCTCAGGTGCATAGTGAGACAACTGGGTGAATTTGTCTAGATACTCGCTGACTGACATGTTGCCTTGCTTCAGTGCGAGGAACTCCTTCTGCTTAAGCTTCATAACTCCAGAGGGAATGTGGTAAGCTCTGAAGCTATCCCTGAACTCTTGCCAGGTGATGGTCTGTGGTGCGGCATGTGCAGCGGTGTACGCATCCCACCAGTCAGCCGCTGGTCCTTCAAGTCTGCCTGCAGCGTATAGCACCATCTCACGATCGGTGCATTGTGTCATCTCCAGCTTCCTGGTGACAACTTTTAGCCAGTCATCAGCATCCAAGGGATCTGATGAGTGAGAGTAAGTGGGCGGACGGTGGCTCATAAACTCCTTGTGCTTGTCTCTGGGCGGTAGTGGTGCTGGTGCTGGTTGTGGTGGCTGATTTTGCTGTGCCTGCAAGTTCTGCACTGTTGCGGTGAGAGTCTGCAGCTGAGTTTGGGCAGCCAGAAACTGTTGCATAGCCGGATCCATTGGTGGGTTTGGTGGGGGAGGTGGTGCTTGATTTTGCTGATTGGCGATGTGGGCTCGTATCACTGGTGGAATATCTTGTCCTCCTCCTGACCTGGTGTTTACCATCTGATTGTTAGAGAAAGGTATCTCAGATAAGAACTAAACAGATAGAGATGAGTAAGGTAAAAGCATAAGGGGGCTAAGGTTAATTAATTAAACTAATTATTTTATTAACGCAGTTGTGGCCATCACTCCACAAAAGCATTCATTCATCACAAAGATCCAACTCAAGCATGTGTTCAACCAACCAACCATTATTACAACGCATCGTCCTCGCAGGAACGGAATTATTAACAAAAGAAAAAAAGGTAGACATCTAAGACTCCTAGCCAAGACTGGTGGTAGCTCCTGGGGTGCCGTAGCGGAGCTTCTTGCGCGGTGGAGACGACGTGGTGCAGTGCTGTACCATCTCCTCTGGGGGTGCCTGCCCCGCAAGCTGCGCCTCAAGCTGTGCGATCTTGGCCTGAGCGTCCTGGAGCTTCCCGTGTAGTCCCTCGATCTCGGAGGTGGCTCCCTCCAGGTCGGTGTTGAGCGCAGCCGTGACTCGAGCAAGGACGTCCACTCGGTCGTCTCCTGTCTGAGAAGCTGGTACCACAGTGTCCTCGGTACCAACAGGTCGGCTGGGTACGTGGCGGAAGTCGGAGTAGTGCAGCTGGTCGCGGAAACGGTAGCTGTAGGAGTAAAGTTCCCTCCTGGCAGCGTCGTTGATGGCGGCGTCCTCGGTGGAGAAGGGAACACAGCTGTAGTGCGTCGAACGGATCCTCCATCCGAAAGCCTCTAGCTGAGGTACCCGGATGTGTACCTGAGCTGTGTAGTAGTCCTCCAGGCCGGGCTCCTCAAAGTGCTCGACCACATACTGAGGCTTTAGAGTGAACTCTAAAAACCCCAGTAACTCCTCCAGAAGTCTGCAGAACTGCCCGGTCCCACCCAACGAGGCGTGTAGGTGGTACTCCGGACCACGCTGGCGAGGCTCCTCTTGATCTTCTTCCTCGTCGTTGTTGTTGTCGTTCTCCTGGTCATCAACCTCCATGTCGGGGTCATCCCCGTCACTGGGCTCCTCCTCGTCGCTGTCATCCTCAGAGTCATCTGGGTCACCACCAGCAGCGTCGCCGGCAGCAGGAGCAGCTGGTGGAATCACCATGTCTCTGTCGGCGTCCACCTCAAGCACAGTGCCGTCGAAGAGCTGAGGTGGCTCCTCCTCCTGTGCCTCTGCCTGTGCCTCAGGCAGTACCTGTACCGGGGCTTCCTCAGCCGGTGCGTCCTCGGGGTGCTGGGGAACTGACGGTCCAGCTGGGCGTGAACCTCCGGTGACAGCACGAGCGGTCTGAAACTCACAAACCATCTGACAAAGGCAAAAAAAAAGTTTTGACTCAGTATAGAATAAATCAAAATGATGAGATCTTTTAACAAAGAACAATATAAATTAGATTTTTATGCGAAAATAGGGTAATTTTGAAAGATGACATGGCTTTCTAGATGTTGGGTCCTTAATTTCTGACCAGTTTAAACTTAAGGCTGTGTCCTACAGTCAAAACGGCTCTGATACCACTCTGTCACACCCAATTTTCGAGGGAAAACCAAGTGCATCTCATATGTGCGCCAGGATCATGTTTACACACATATGATAGACAAAAGAGTGTAATATCAAAACACAGTATTCTAAAGTACAAGGGATTTGTTATAATATTCGTATTACACTCTCGAGAGACACGAAGGTCTTTATCGTAGAACAAGCGATAGCTAAACGAGGTGTCTTCAACTTCCATCTTCCATAGGCATCTTGACTGGGGGAAGCGCAAGCCTCAGAACTCGTCGTAGTCGCTGTAGTATTCTTCTCCATTTCCTTCTTCTGAATCAGCAATGGCAAGCGTGAGTACACCTAACTAGGTACTCAGCAAGCGGGGTGAAAATGCAAGGCCACAAGGATAGGCTATGGTTCACAGCAGTGAGCTTTTTAGAGTTGATCAAGTTTTATTAGCAATTTCCTATTTACTAGATGTAAGTTTATACCAACCCACTTAAGCATTTAAAAGAACATCTTATTCCAAAACCCACGAGTAAAACCACGATTTATATTCCATCTTTAAGTTCAATTATCATGTGAGGGTCCAAGCCGCTCTTGACCGTGAGCACGGCTGATCGATCAGTTTTCACTCTGCAGAGGTTGTACACTTTCACCACAGCTCGTGTTCCCCATGTTGCCTGGGTTATCTAGGCCCTTAAACACTTCCAAGGTGAGTGGCTAGGGGTCCACTTCGAAGCCTTTACAAAGGTATGCAAAAGTCCAACAACCCGCAAGAGTTTCAGCTAGGGAGGACCACAACCCTCCCTAATGGTCAGCACCTTAGCAAAGGCTGCTACCCCAAGAGGACCGAGTTGTACCCCTGCAACCCCAAACCCCCTCTGCTCCTTTCGGATAAGGCCATCAGTACGA
This sequence comes from Echinochloa phyllopogon, assembly GCA_033239725.1. Lineage (NCBI taxonomy): Eukaryota > Viridiplantae > Streptophyta > Magnoliopsida > Poales > Poaceae > Echinochloa > Echinochloa phyllopogon. Next base: position 29,249,441 of record BTCW01000015.1, on the reverse strand, counting down.
TCACACCCCTAATTAATCGGCTAAGGTCAGAGCCCATTTTGACACCATGGTTGCACTGTTTTCTTGGGTGGTTCTCCATGTTCCGATTAAAGAATTGTTCTCTTGCATTAACCATCGTTTCACCAACAGAGTTGCCATGATCAACATTCTATAAAGATTCAGTTTTAACCATTCCCAAGGTATAGCAACGCTAAGCATAACTAACCCAAAACATTATTTAAATCGGGGTTGTTTACAAGGAATCATGGATGAAAGGCTAGGTAAATCCTTAAAAAGGTGTTCCCATCAAATTAATGCAATAAAAGTAAATTTTAGTTGTCATGCAATTATATAGGACAAAAGAATATGCGGGGAGGGCCACTTGCCTTGGTCTACAAAAAGGTCTTCCTCAAAAAGTTGTTCTTGATCCGCGTCGACGGGCGGTTCGGTGGCAACTGGCACGAGATCTACGATTAAAACATACAACAATAAGAAAAACAGTACATCAAACATCTTTGACAGACCAAAACAAGCATCTAAAACTAACAAGCTCGAAAAGACGAACGCTTGGACACCAAGAACGCTAAAAACGGAGCTAAGACGAAAAAGATATGGCTAAAACAAGTTTTAGGGACTTACTGGCAAGAAAACTAAGTTTAAAAGGGCTTAACTGCGAAAACCAGGGACTAAAACGTAAATACGCGTTAAAACCCGAGGGCTAATGCGCAAAACTGACAGGGCTGGACTTCGGGATACAAAAACATTAGGGTGTTTTCTATAAAAACCAGGACATGAATCTAATTATTTTTGAACTAGACAGGACGACGGGTTGATTAAGGAAAAGTTTGGGTCTCTTTTGCAAAGCGGCCTAGGTTGACCGTTACTCGGCCGGTCTGACTTGGGTTGGGTTGGATGTGGGCCGTCGGATGCGAATCGGACGGCTGACAGAGAAGGGGGCAGTCGGGCGGCGGCGGGACGCCGACGCACGGCGGCGCCGGGCCGGGAGTTCGCCGGAGAAGCTCGAACTCGAGCTGCGAGGCTCGGTTTGGAACGGGATTGGTGTTGGCACTCCTTACGGCCTACAGACAAATCCGCAAGCGGACGGATACCGATGTAGCTTCCACCCGGGAGTATTCCAAGGTATCGATTTCCACGGAGAACGAGAAGTGGACTGATTCTAAACTAAGTTGTCCTAGGTAGATGGAATGGAGTGAATGATATGGATGAGGTGGATGACAACAACAAAGAGAAGAGGAGTGATAGGAGGGTAGAGAGGGTACGAGTCTGGTAGAGGTATTCTACTGATTGATCTAGCAGATCAGAGGATACAGATAGATACTTGCTTCGGGACAAGGGAACCGGTGGACACAGAGAAAGGGATGAGAAGGGGTGCCACTATTTCCCAACTGGGGAATCCTACGGACCGGAACTAACGTGATGGGCTACAAAGACCGGAAGGGCTGTCACCACCTTACGGCTACCACCTCCGTTGCGACGGGAATAAACTAAGTTAGTCTCAAGTATAGGCACCACGCCTACACTAGTCAACTAATACTTATCTCCTATAGAAAGATAAGCACCCAAGCTAAGCAACCAATATACAGTTATACCAATCAACTAAGCATTGAACGAAGAACCAGCAAACAAATAGAAGTAAGAACTGAATGCTCAATTAATCAGAGAGAGATACAAGAGTTATCAGACACGACCCGGATGTTACTCGAAGTGAAGTCGCATCCGTAGAGGTACAGCGGGAAGAGGGGCCGACACTTCGGCTCCTCTCCGGGACGCTCACCTCTCCTCTCTCCCTATCTCTACTGATACAAGTGGAGAACTAACAGTGCTTCGCCTGCACTCTACTCTTGTGTTGTGTGTTTTGCAGGTGAAACCGGGCCTCTATTTATAGCAAGGACGGTGGAGGCAGAGTAGCGGCCAAGGCAGCTGGGAGGCGGTGTTGTGTGTTTTGCAGGTGAAACCGGGCCTCTATTTATAGCAACGAAGGACGGTGAAGGCAGAGTAGCGGCCAAGGCAGCTGGGAGGCGGTGCCGGGCCGTTCGGCCGAATTCTCCGGTTCGGCCGAACCAGGGAGTTCGGCCGAACTGCCACGTGCACCGACCTTGAGTCCAACTGCCATGTGCTAGCCCAACTCCTGAGGCGGTTTGTAGGTCGGTTCTCATCTTGGGCTGGCTTGGGAGGCCTCTGGTGGACTCGTGGGTTCCGTCGGGTTGGATACGGGCCACCGGTCTTTTGGATATGGGTTGAGCTGGCCCAGAGTGGTGTGGTCGTGGTCCACAAGTCTTGCACAGCTAAGGGAGTAACCAGCCGAACCGTGTCGTTTGGCCGAATCGGTCATTTCCGTCCCCTATAGCACGTGTTTCTCTGTTTTATACCTGCACAATGGACAATCACCAAAACTCATGGAAATAGTCAGTAATAAGCCCTATAGCTATGGTGTGTGTCCCCATTGTGTTTGTTTTATACTCGGTTGGAGGTCGGAAATCGGTCTGTAACGACCGCCAACAAGCTCCCCCAAACTTAGATCTTTGCTCGTCCCGAGTAAAGAAATTAAAACATGAGCAAGACTAAAGTAAGGGTTCTTTTATAATCATGAATACTTGCATATTGAATATTCAAACCTTTATCATACCTGTGAATTTGTGGTGGCTACATCCCGGAACTTGGGTGGTTGATGAATGGAACGACTCTTACAACAAGGTCCTCTTGCTCATCCTGCATTCGGGGTTTTCTGGTTTTCGCAATTAAATGGCTCGTCTCCCTTCATCCCTGACACTCAGCTCTCTGGAGCTCTCTCCTTTCACTCATTCTCTTTGTCTCTCAGGTGGTGGCCTTGTCATGTCGAGTATTTCAGTCAAGCCAAAGATTGGCTCCTGGAGCTTCTCATCACTGCCCTTGGTCATGTTGCAAGTTAACGATAGAGAGTTCATGTTGTTCCTCAGCCTTTTTGACCCCTTTTTCTTTTCTTTTCCCTTTTTGGGATTTTTTTTTCTTTCTTGGACTTTCATGAGTCTTTTATTTCTCTCTCTCTCTTTTTTTTTCAGGGTATCATCGAGGCATGAGGGCTTCCACTACACTCTGATGACAGATTTGCTTGCAACAGACCCCAGACAATGTGATCCATTCCAAGAACACAACTTTCAACAAGACTTCATACAGAATATGACAGGTTTCAGGAGTAAACTCTCACGCATACGTCGTATTTGTGGAGAGGATGAAGGGATAGAGCAGGATTTTCAACTTTTCACAAATTATATTCTCCCGAATGTTGGTGTGAACAAGTGGTTCATTTTATCGAGTCGTATCACAAACATCAACAACTTAGATTAGGGGGGTCCTATCATGATGAATTTTTTTTCACAAGTACTAGATACTGAGTTTGAAATAAACAACAGGCAGCAATCATGATATAAAAGAGAGACCGAGTTCGTTTCGTTTATGTGAGGCATGCATTTTCAATTTTTTCGAAACGAGACAACACAGGAAAGTAAACAGGGGGGAAGAAGGTGCAAACCCACGTGTAGGTGCGCGAGAGGGGGCAGCCGGGCTGGTTCGGCCGAACCGGTCAGTTCGCCCGAACTGGCCAGTTCGCCCGAACTGCCTGGTTCGGCCGAACTGGCCCCCAGGGCTCGGTCCGTCGTGCCATGCGTTCCTGTGTCGTTCCTGTACTCGTGCAACTCTCTGTTAGACAGGGCATTCTCCGGTTGGCTCAAATGCACCGACCGGAGCGACAATTTTATTTTCTTTCTTGCAAACAATTCAAACTTTATTTATTCAACGAACTATGATTGGAAACAAATATTTGGAAGGGAAATTTCAGAGCACCCTAAACATTGATCTAAACAAATAAATGAATCAAGCAACTAGCAAACCAAACTAAACTAACGGTGCTCTATCTAAAAACGGGACGACCGCGGGACACTATTCTGAAGGCGGTCCATAGAGATCTTCGTGTCCCGTGGCCTTGAAGAGCCTCTTGAGCTTTGCGCACAGGGCCTTGCGGAGGAGTTCCATCTTGTCCTCCCATTCCATGCATGCGAGCTCGCCCTCCGCCACCTTCTCATCCAGGTGGTTGATCCTCTGCTTCGCCAGTGCCAGTTCCTCCTTCAGGCTCTTCCTCTTCTTCATTGTCCTCCTCATCGGAGAACGCCATGTCCCCAGGCAGCCCTTTGATGGATGGGGGCTGCCTGTGGCGCCGGACTCTGGGGTGGCGCCGTGGCGGAGAGGACTGGGATGAGTTTGCCAGCCCCAGCTCGTTCCGGTTGAGCGGCGGGACGAGGACTTTTCCGTACCCTCCTCCCGGGATGCGTTCTCCCTTGATGACGAAACGCGGTGGGCTTTCCGGCGTGTAGTCCGGCTCCTCTCCGGCCTTCTCTTTGGGCAGCAACAATGCCAAATCTGACACCCTCGAGGAGGATATTGACCTTGGGCGTAGCTGCCCTTCGTTCGGCCTTGGTGATGGCGAACGAGGTGGTTTCTTGATCCCTTTTAGTGGGGCGAGGAGCTCGTTGAGTGCTGAGCGGTGAGGGGAGTTGCCACGCCTGACCGGGCTACGTCCCGGCGTCCTCCCCCGGTGCACGTCTCCCGCTGCGTCGACGTCGGAGATGCGGAAGGCGTGCTCCTGCCGGGAGGAGTTGCCGTTCCGGCTACTGCTGCTCGAGCCCTGAGCCGATGATGTGCCCTTGGAGGAAAAGGAGGCCATGGTGGCTGTGTTCTAAGGGATGGAGTTGGCTTAGATGAGATGGAAAACGTCGACAGAGAGTTCTGTTTTTATCGGGGATTTCAGATCGGAAAAACGGAGTTTCCCGACGATTCCCTCGCGACTCTCGGGATATCTTTAACTGCAGATGTATCTGGGCGAGCATATCTGTCCCTGGGGCCTGGGAGGCCAATTCGCCCGAACCAGCTGGTTCGGCCGAACTGGGCCTGTTCGCCCGAACAGGTCCCTGGGCCCCCAGGTGCGTGGCCCGTGTCGTGGTTCGAGGTTTTGGTCATGGGAGATTCGGGTCGAGGAGGTTTTCAAGGTTCAGGAGGTTTTGGCCCAGAAGGATTTGAAAATGACGGATTCGGGCCGGGGTTCCACGGACGAGGTTCAGAGTTCTATGAACTCGACGACGTCTAATTTGTCGAGTGTCGGAGGTTCTGGTTCTAGGAAAATCTTCAACCACTGTCCGTTAACCTTGAAGGTGTTTCCGTCCTCGCTTTGCAAAGTGATGGCCCCATGAGATGCAGCATCGATTACTGTGAATGGGCCGTCCCACTTGCTCCTCAATTTCCCGTGACCGAAAAGCTTGACACGGGAGTTGAAGACGAGAACCTTGTCTCCCGGCTTGAATGGTTTGACCTTGATTCTCTTATCATGCCATCTCTTGGTCCGTTCTTTGTATAGCCGGGAGCTGTGGTATGCTCTCTCCCTCATCTCATCTAGCTCGGCCAGCTGGATCTTCCGTTTGAGGCCGGCAGCTGGAAGGTCCATACCCCACTTCCTAATGGCCCAGTGAGCTCTAAACTCCATTTCTACAGGTAGATGACAGGTTTTGCCATAGACTAGTTGATATGGGGTCATGCCTATGGGTGTCTTATAGGCCGTGCGGTAAGCCCAGAGTGCATCTGGAAGTTTATCCTTCCATTGCTTGCCCATCTCATTTACGGTCTTTTGCAGAATGTTTTTGATTTGCTTATTGGAAGTTTTTGCTTGACCGCTAGTTTGGGGGTGATAGGGTGTGGCTACGTTATGCTGCACCCCCAAACTTGAGAGATACTTACGGAAGGCTGAATCTATGAAGTGGGAGCCGCCATCACTAATGACTATTCTAGGAACGCCAAAACGGGGGAATATAACCTCATGAAACATTCGTCTCGCGTTCTTAGAGTCAGCAACTAAGCAAGGCAAGGCTTCTACCCACTTTGAGACGTAGTCCACTGCTACTAGGATGAATTGACAACCCTCGGAGTTTGGGAAGGGACCCATGAAGTCTACCCCCCAGACATCGAAGATTTCTACTTGAAGATTGCTAGCGAGTGGCATTGCGTCTCTAGTATTGATGTTCCCGTGTTTCTGGCAGCGGGGGCACCGCATGACAAATGCTCTCGCATCTTCATACATGCTGGGCCAGTAAAAACCACACTGCCAGACTTTAGCATTAGTCCGGAATGCACCGTAGTGTCCTCCGTACGGGGCTGCGTGGCATCTCTCCAGGATTTTATAAGCCTCATGTGCGGGTACGCACCTTCTGAGGAGTCCGTCGCTACAAATCCTAAAGAGGTACGGGTCGTCCCAAAGGTGAAGTCGGCTCTCATAGGCTAGCCGTTTCCTATTCTCTCCAGGGGGGACATAACCCGTTACCATGTAGTTTACTATGTTGGCATACCACGGATCACCAGTGGTGACCTTAAGGAGGGTGTCATCCCGTAAGTAGTCGTCGATTGGGAGATCGGACGGGACTTGCATCCGGGACAAATGGTCAGCCACTGAGTTCTCTACTCCTTTCTTATCTTTTATCTCAATGTCAAATTCTTGGAGTAGAAGAATCCAGCGGATGAGTCTCGGTTTTGCATCCTTTTTGGTCAGAAGGTACTTCAGAGCAGCGTGATCTGAATAGACTATAACCTTGGCCCCGACTAGGTAGGACCGGAATTTGTCTATAGCAAATACGACTGCTAAGAGCTCCTTCTCCGTGGTTGCGTAGTTGAGCTGGGGCCAGTGAGCATAATGCTTCTTGTCCTTGGTTTGGCCCACAACAGCTCCAACAGCATAATTGCTCGCATCACACATGATTTCTAATGGGATGCTCTAGTCGCGAGACTGGATGATGGGAGCGAAGCTGAGTGCTTTCTTAAGGGATTGAAAGGAAGCATAGCACTCTTGATTAGAGACGAGAGGGGTTTCCTTGGCTAGGAGATTGGTCAACGACCGGACTATTTGAGAGAAATTTTCGATGAGACACCTATAAAGCCCGGTGTGGCCAAGGAACTACGAATCCCCTTTACTCGTGGGAGGTGTACGCATAGGGTCGTATTTGGGAGTATGACAGGAGAAGATGATGGCTTTAGGCTTTGAATCTAGTCTTTCCCCAATCAAAGACGAATCTTCGTGACAATTGTCTTACGACCCCAAGATAAGATGAGAAAGGGATATGATGAGTATGGAGGTTAGGAGTAATCCCTTTGAAGTCTTGGATTGAGTGTCCAAAGACTGACCGATCTTCCTCCAGGACCGTGAAAGTCTGTTGGGTTTCAATGTCAGAGAGCTGGTCACTGATGGTCACTGGAGTGTGTTCATCCTTAAAGAGGGAAGCACACTTCAATCTAGAGGGAAGAGGCTTAGGCTCGATTGGAGGATGAATGTCTTCTTCCTCCATAAGTATTTGGGCATCTTCTTCTAGGAAAGGTTGCTCTAAGTCTGCCAGAGTTGTTGACATGACTTCCTCTATTGGATCAGGATCGGGGTCTGTCTCTATTGGGGTACTCAAGGAATAGGAATAAGAGACTGGGACAAATTCTTTTCCGATCCTAAGCTCTAGCTAGTTTATTGGTGAATTTTCTAGGATTTTCATGATTGGCCTACCAATAAAGATGGACTGAGTGGAATTTTTAGGTAAGTCAAAGATATGGAAATCCAAGAAAAGTTCAGGGTCATTAATCTTAACGGGTATGACCCGCAAGATCCCTAAACAGTCGAGGACCCTTCCCGATATGAACCTTAGATGTTTCTGAGATGATGACCATGGTTCATCGGGAAGTTGAGCTCGCACCAATGAACTAGAGATTATGTTGATTCCGAGGCTCGGGTCATACCCGATTTCCTTATTAATGCCCATAACTTCACAAAAGATTGTTTGGATCCTTTTGGGCATTTTAACGACCTCGGTCGAGGCTTCCGCCTCGTCTAGCCATTCCCGACTTATAATAGCAGAGAGATGTCCTAAGTACTCTCTTTGATATTCTAGTGTTTCCTTGTCGGGTGGTGGATCCTTTTGCTCTACACATTGTCCCCGTGGGAAACGTATGGCACAGTCGATGTCATCGAATAGACCATCGTCAAAATCGTAGGGAGTGGTGTAGAGTGGAGGATAGTAGTCCAGGCTAGAGTAAGGTTGTGGTTCGAATTGAGCATCAGGTTCTGATGGAATGGAAGAGCTGATAGATTTTGATTGTTGGTGTACATGCTCTTCAGGTTTAGGCTGCTTCTCTTCTTCATCGGGGAGTTCGTCATAGACTCCAGTTTAGGGAGTGTCATCCAAGATACGCTCCAGGACTATCCTCGCTTCACTGGGAGTCAAATGAAAAAACGACCCTTTTGAAGCAGAGTCCAAGAAAGTGGTGGCTACGGGACAGAGGCCAAGGCTGAAGTGTTGTAAAACAACAGGTTCTGGTTGGCTTAGGTCCGGTCCTGAGGCCAGTATTTGCTTGAAACGACCCCAGGCAGCTCCTAACGATTCTCCCTTTAATTGCTTAAAGTTAATGATTTCCGCTCGGAGACTGGCTACCTTGGAGACTGGGAAGAAGCTTAGGCAGAATTTTTCCTTGAGAACTTCCCAGCTCCCATCCATAGTACCGACAGCCAGAGAGTACCATTTCTTCGCTCCTCCCGCTAGTGAAAACGGGAATAGCTTCCATTTGAGTGTCTCTTGTGTCATGCCCGCAATGGTCAGGCATGAGCAGAGTTGCTCAAACTCGCGCAAATGCGCGTATGGACTCTCGGCCTTCGTTCCTGAGAATGATTGCTCACGAACCATGGCTATGAAGCCGGGACGTAGCTCATAGCTGGGTGTGGATATGGGATGTGATGATGGTGGAGGCTCCAAATAATCGCCCTTTGGAGCCGAGTGTTGGCGTAAGGTGAGAGTGGAATCCATATGGTGGATGGTGGTGGGATACACGGACAACTTGGGTTCGGAATCAGAACAGCTACCGTTCCCCGGCAACGGCGCCAGAAAGCTTGTTGGCACTCCTTACGGCCTACAGACAAATCCGCAAGCGGACGGATACCGATGTAGCTTTCACCCGGGAGTATTCCAAGGTATCGATTTCCACGGAGAACGAGAAGTGGACTGATTCTAAACTAAGTTGTCCTAGGTAGATGGAATGGAGTGAATGATATGGATGAGGTGGATGACAACAACAAAGAGAAGAGGAGTGATAGGAGGGTAGAGAGGGTACGAGTCTGGTAGAGGTATTCTACTGATTGATCGAGCAGATTAGAGGATACAGATAGATACTTGCTTCGGGACAAGGGAACCGGTGGACACACAGAAAGGGATGAGAAGGGGTGCCACTATTTCCCAACTGGGGAATCCTACGGACCGGAACTAACGTGATGGGATACAAAGACCGGAAGGGCTGTCACCACCTTACGGCTACCACCTCCGTTGCGACGGGAATAAACTAAGTTAGTCTCAAGTATAGGCACCACGCCTACACTAGTCAAATAATACTTATCTCCTATAGAAAGATAAGCACCCAAGCTAAGCAACCAGTATACAGTTATACCAATCAACTAAGCATTGAACGAAGAACCAGCAAGCAAATAGAAGTAAGAACTGAATGCTCAATTAATCAGAGAGAGATACAAGAGTTACCAGACACGACCCGGATGTTACTCGAAGTGAAGTCGCATCCGTAGAGGTACAGCGGGAAGAGGGGCCGACACTTCGGCTCCTCTCCGGGACGCTCACCTCTCCTCTCTCCCTATCTCTACTGATACAAGTGGAGAACTAACAGTGCATCGCCTGCACTCTACTCTTGTGTTGTGTGTTTTGCAGGTGAAACCGGGCCTCTATTTATAGCAAGGAAGGACGGTGGAGGTAGAGTAGCGGCCAAGGCGGTGCCGGGCCGTTCGGCCCAATTCTCCGGTTCGGCCGAACCAGGGAGTTCGGCCGAACTGCCACGTGCACCGACCTTGAGTCCAACGGCCTGGATCTCTGCTCAGGGTCGGTTCTGAGCCGGTTCAAGGCTTCGGCCGGAGCCTGGCCTTTGCCCGAACTGGGCCTGGCCCACTGCTGCACCGCCTTTGTCTCCACCACGTGCTAGCCCAACTCCAGAGGCGGTTTGTAGGTCGGTTCTCATCTTGGGCTGGCCTGGGAGGCCTCTGGTGGACTCGTGGGTTCCGTCGGGTTGGATACGGGCCACCGGTCTTCTGGATATGGGTTGAGCTGGCCCAGAGTGGTGTGGTCGTGGTCCACAAGTCTTGCACAGCTAAGGGAGTAACCGGCCGAACCGTGTCGTTTGGCCGAATCAGTCATTTCCATCCCCTATAGCACGTGTTTCTCTGTTTTATACCTGCACAATGGACAATCACCAAAACTCGTGGAAATAGTCAGTAATAAGCCCTATAGCTATGGTGTGTGTCCCCATTGTGTCTGTTTTATACTCGGTTGGAGGTCGGAAATCGGTTTGTAACGATCGCCAACAATTGGCTCCTATGGCTTCAGGGCGAAGCGGCGAACACAGCACGGGGGTTGTGGTCGTCGGGTTTGCGGCGGCTGTGGCGCTCGTCATTGAGCAGTGGCGGCGGAGCTCCGGTGAGGTGGTTGGGGGTGTTAGAGGCGAGAGAGCGGCAGTTACTGCGGCTCGGTGGGAGAGGAGAGGAAGGGGCGCGGGAGAGGGAGCGACGCGGGGCGCCGAGGGGTCGAGCGACGCGGTCGGGCGGCGGCGCAGTCAGAGGTGGAAGAAGGTCCCGACAGGTGGGCCAAAAGCGGGGAGCGGGCCGTCGAAGCGGAGGGAAAGAAAAGAGGGGGGGGCGAGCAGGCCGGCAGGGGGGGCAGGGCCGCGCGCTGCTGGGCCGGAAAGAAAAGAGAGAGGGAGAGATGGGCTGGGCTGAGGGAGAGGAAGAGAGATTGAGAGAGAGTTTAGCGACGGTTTCTGGACTTTTTCATGGTTTTGAAATTCTCACACAAATCAAAGAAAAGACATGCAAACCAAAAATGATGCACAAACACTTATTGCTCAAAAAATTATTTAAATGATGTTTAAATATTTTTAGGCTCAAATTAATTGAAAATTTTAATTATGCCTTTAGAAAATTAAATCCAACCATGTTGCTATGATTTATTTGTGATGGAATTTTAGGGTGTTACAAATCCTACCCCCTTAAAGAGAATCTCGTCCCGAGATTCAGGAAGATTCGGTGAACAGCTGGGGAAATTCCTTTATGAGTTCTTCTTCTCTTTCCCAAGTAGCCTCATTTTCTGAGTGATTACTCCACTGAACCTTGCACATTTTTATCACCTTGCTCCGTGTGACCCTCTGTGACTTGTCTAGGATTTTGATAGGATACTCCTTATAAGTCAAGTCATCCTTCACTTCTAAATCCTCCAGTGGTAAGTGCTCCACTCTAATCTCATTTGAACACTTCTTCAGCTGTGATACATGGAACACATCATGAACTCCCGATAATCGAGCCGGTAATTCCAACTTATATGCCACTTCTCCCATTCTTTCTAATATTTTAAAAGGTCCAATAAAACGAGGTGATAGCTTCCCTCTGACATTAAATCTTCGTAATCCTCTGATAGGTGATACTCTGAGATAAGCATAATCTCCTTCCTCGAATACCACTTCTCTTTTCTTAGGATCAGCGTAACTCTTTTGGCGTGACTGTGCGGTTTTAAGATTCTCCCGAACTATCTCGACTTGTCTTTTAGCTTCTTTTATAATTTCTGGTCCAAAGAGTTGACTTTCACCCGTTTGATTCCAGTACAAGGGTGTTCTGCATTTTCTTCCGTACAAGGCTTCAAACGGTGCCATCTTGAGACTAGATTGATAGCTGTTGTTGTAAGCAAACTCTGCATATGGTAAACTTTTATCCCAGCTACCTCCATGCTTTAAAGCACAAGCCCTTAACATATCCTCCAAAATTTGATTCGTCCTTTCAGTTTGACCATCGGTCTGTGGATGATATGCCGAACTGAAATTCAACTCCGTATCCATTGACTCATGTAGCTTCTTCCAAAAACGTGATGTAAACTGAGTGCCTCGATCTGACACTATCTTTTTAGGAACTCCATGCAAACATATTATCCGTGACATGTACAACTCTGCTAGTCTGGCTCCTGAGTAAGTGGTTTTAACTGGTATAAAATGAGCAACTTTGGTTAACCTATCCACGATAACCCATATGGAATCATAACCATCGCGTGTACGAGGTAGCTCTACAATGAAATCCATACCAATTTCTTCCCATTTCCACTCAGGTACTTTCAGTGGTTGCAGCAAACCGGCTGGTCTTTGATGTTCTGCTTTTACCCTTTGGCATATGTCACACAAGGCGACATGAGCTGCGACATCTCTTTTCATTCCGTACCACCAATACTTTTGTTTCAAGTCCTGATACATTTTGGTACTACCAGGGTGAATAGAGTATGCCGAATCATGAGCTTCTTTTAGTATAGTCTCACGAAGGCGATCGTCTTCTGGCACACATATCCTGTTCCTAAACCAAATTGTTCCTTGATCATCTCTCTTAAAATCTGGAACTTTTCCTGAATCAATCAACTTTTCATATTCTTTGATCTTTTCATCTGTCAACTGCCCTTTTCTGATCTCCTGTTAGAGCGTTGATTCGACTTCCAAGGTCATAGATTCACTCTGGGCAACAATTCCCAAGTTGAGCCGTGCCATTTCCCAACACAACTCTTGCGGTTTCAACCGAGCTATAAGCATGTTTGCCTGACTCTTTCGACTCAAGGCATCTGCCACAACATTAGCCTTTCCGGGATGATATTGAATATCCAAATCATCATCCTTGATTAACTCTAGCCATCTACGTTGTCGAAGATTGAGATCCTTTTGAGTGAAGATATACTTCAAACTCTTATGGTCGGTAAAGATCTGACACTTGTTACCAATCATGTAATGTCTCCAAATTTTCAGCGCGTGTACAACGGCAGCCATTTCTAGATCATGTGTGGGATAATTTTGTTCATGTTTCCTCAGTTGTCTGGAAGCATAAGCCACTACTTTTCCTTCTTGCATTAAAACACACCCAAGACCTTGACGCGAAGCATCGCAATATACGTCAAACCCTCTGTGAATGTCGAGCATTATCAATACAGGGGCTGTAGTCAACCTTTTGTTTAATTCTTCAAAACTAGCTTGGCACTTATCATCCCATTTGAATTCTTTTCCTTTTTCTAGTAAGGTTGTAAGCGGTTTCACGATCTTTGAGAAGCCTTCAATAAACCTGCGGTAATAACCTGCCAATCCGAGAAAACTCCTGATCTCAGGCACATTCTTTGGAGGGTTCCAGTTCATCACATCCTGAACTTTACTTGGATCCACTGCTATTCCTCCATCGGTGATAACATGACCAAGAAATGAAACTTCCTTCAACCAAAAGTCACACTTGCTGAACTTAGCATATAACTGATGTTCTCGAAGTCTTTGCAATACAAGCCTCAAATGCTCTTCGTGTTCTTCCTCATTCTGAGAGAATATCAGAATGTCGTCGATGAACACCACTACAAACTTGTCCAAATAATCCATGAACACCTTGTTCATCAAATACATGAAGTACGCTGGAGCATTTGTCAATCCAAAGGACATGACAGTAAACTCATACAATCCGTATCTGGACGTGAAAGCTGTCTTAGGAATGTCCTCTAGACGGATTCTCAATTGATGATATCCAGATCGCAGATCTATCTTAGAAAACACTTTTGCACCTCTCATCTGATCAAACAGATCCTCGATCCTACGCAAGGGATATTTGTTTTTGATGGTGACCTCATTAAGAGATCGATAGTCTACACACATCCTCCTAGAGCCATCCTTCTTGTCTACGAAGAGAGTGGGGGCTCCCCAGGGTGACGAACTAGGACGGATAAACCCTTTACTTAACAATTCTTCTATTTGTTTCTTAAGTTCTGCCAAGTCTTTAACATCCATTCTATATGGCCTCTTAGATATAGGAGCAGTACCAGGTAAAAGTTCAATGCTGAATTCAATATCTCGGTCAGGTGGCATACCTGGTAAATCATCTGGAAATATATCCGGATATTCATTCACTACTTTGATATCTTCCAGAGTCTTGCCTTTCATAGAATGTACTGTCCCACCTTCTGTCAGTGAGGGAGTTGCCACATATTCAATTCTGTCTCCTTGAGGGCTGGTTAAGAGCACTGACTTCTTACGGCACTGAATAGATCCATCCCACTGGTGTAACCAATCCATTCCCAGAATTACATCTATTCCCCAAGATTTTAGAACTACCAGATCAGCTGGGAAATCTACTCCCATGATGTTAAGAGTCACTTGTGGGCATATTAAATTGGCTTGCATTTCTCCGCCTGGAGTACTAACTAATAGTTGATTTTTCATAGCTCTCATGGTCATGCCATGTTTTGCCACAAATTGTTCAGTAATAAATGAATGCGTTGCTCCAGAATCAAATAAAACTGTTGCGGGTATGGAATTAACAAGGAACGTACCAAGTACAACTTCTGAAGCTTTTTGAGCCTGTTCAGCGGTCACATGATTCACCTTTCCAAGAACATAATTCCGCTGAGCCCTGTTGCCCTGTGCATTGGAGTTTCCCGGACGAACTTGTGATGAAGGTTTCTCAGTTCTCTATTCATTGCCTCTCTGTGGAGTATGCATTCCACGCTGAGGACAGCTGTTAGCATAGTGTCCTAACTCTCCACATTTGAAACACCCATTTGGCTGTACTGGAGCATTGTTTCTCGCAGGAGCGCCTGTGGCATTGTTTGGGCGGGGAGTGGCTGAGTTGTTGTTTGACCGATTCTGCTGAGGATTCGGAGTGCGGGGTGATTGCTGATTGAAGCGTTGAGGCTGCTGGAATGAACGTTGCAGCTGCATGTTCTGTGGGTAACCTCCATTCTGTCCACCAGAGCGGAAGTAAGAACCCTGAGGGGAATTGTAGCGGGGGCGAGTGTTACTGCTGGATTGTCCCTGAGATTGGAACTTGTGTTTGTGTTCTCCAATCTCCTTGCGCTTGCTTTCCAAGCCAATAGCCTTATTCAGAAGAATCTGAAAGTCAGGAAAGATATGACTTTGCAGTTGATAATTGAGTGGCCCTATGAGACCGTCCAGAAATCGTTCCTGTCTCTTGGCATCAGTGTTGACTTCCTCAGGTGCATAGCGAGACAACTGGGTGAATTTGTCCAGATACTCGCTGACTGACATGTTGCCTTGCTTCAGTGCGAGGAACTCCTTCTGCTTAAGCTTCATAACTCCAGAGGGAATGTGGTAAGCTCTGTAGCTATCCCTGAACTCTTGCCAGGTGATGGTCTGTGGTGCGGCATGTGCAGCGGTGTACGCATCCCACCAGTCAGCCGCTGGTCCTTCAAGTCTGCCTGCAGCGTATAGCACCATCTCACGATCGGTGCATTGTGTCATCTCCAGCTTCCTGGTGACAACTTTTAGCCAGTCATCAGCATCCAAGGGATCTGATGAGTGAGAGTAAGTGGGCGGACGGTGGCTCATAAACTCCTTGTGCTTGTCTCTGGGCAGTAGTGGTGCTGGTGCTGGTTGTGGTGGCTGATTTTGCTGTGCCTGCAAGTTCTGCACTGTTGCGGTGAGAGTCTGCAGCTGAGTTTGGGCAGCCAGAAACTGTTGCATAGCCGGATCCATTGGTGGGTTTGGTGGGGGAGGTGGTGCTTGATTTTGCTGATTGGCGATGTGGGCTCGTATCACTGGTGGAATATATTGTCCTCCTCCTGACCTGGTGTTTACCATCTGATTGTTAGAGAAAGGTATCTCAGATAAGAACTAAACAGATAGAGATGAGTAAGGTAAAAGCATAAGGGGGCTAAGGTTAATTAATTAAACTAATTATTTTATTAACGCGGTTGTGGCCATCACTCCACAAAAGCATTCATTCATCACAAAGATCCAACTCAAGCATGTGTTCAACCAACCAACCATTATTAAAACGCATCGTCCTCGCAGGAACGGAATTATTAACAAAAGAAAAAAGGTAGACATCTAAGACTCCTAGCCAAGACTGGTGGTAGCTCCTGGGGTGCCGTAGCGGAGCTTCTTGCGCGGTGGAGACGACGTGGTGCAGTGTTGTACCATCTCCTCTGGGGGTGCCTGCCCCGCAAGCTGCGCCTCAAGCTGTGCGATCTTGGCCTGAGCGTCCTGGAGCTTCCCGTGCAGTCCCTCGATCTCGGAGGTGGCTCCCTCCTGTTCGGTGTTGAGCGCAGCCGTGACTCGAGCAAGGACGTCCACTCGGTCGTCTCCTGTCTGAGAAGCTGGTACCACAGTGTCCTCGGTACCAACAGGTCGGCTGGGTACGTGGCGGAAGTCGGAGTAGTGCAGCTGGTCGCGGAAACGGTAGCTGTAGGAGTAAAGTTCCCTCCTGGCAGCGTCGTTGATGGCGGCGTCCTCGGTGGAGAAGGGAACACAGCTGTAGTGCGTCGAACGGATCCTCCATCCGGAAGCCTCTAGCTGAGGTACCCGGATTTTTACCTGAGCTGTGTAGTAGTCCTCCAGGCCGGGCTCCTCAAAGTGCTCGACCACATACTGAGGCTTTAGAGTGAACTCTAAAAACCCCAGTAACTCCTCCAGAAGTCTACAGAACTGCCCGGTCCCACCCAACGAGGCGTGTAGGTGGTACTCCGGACCACGCTGGCGAGGCTCCTCTTGATCTTCTTCCTCGTCGTTGTTGTTGTCGTTCTCCTGGTCATCAACCTCCATGTCGGGGTCATCCCCGTCACTGGGCTCCTCCTCGTCGCTGTCATCCTCAGAGTCATCTGGGTCACCACCAGCAACGTCTGGTGCAGCGTCACCGGCAGCAGGAGCAGCTGGTGGAATCACCATGTCTCTGTCGGCGTCCACCTCAAGCATAGTGCCGTCGAAGAGCTGAGGTGGCTCCTCCTCCTGTGCCTCTGCCTGTGCCTCAGGCAGTACCTGTACCGGGGCTTCCTCAGCCGGTGCGTCCTCGGGGTGCTGGGGAACTGACGGTCCAGCTGGGCGTGAACCTCCGGTGACAGCACGAGCGGTCTGAAACTCACGAACCATCTGACAAAGGCAAAGAAACAGTTTTGACTCAGTATAGAATAAATCAAAATGATGAGATCTTTTAACAAAGAACAATATAAATTAGATTTTTATGCGAAAATACGGTAATTTTGAAAGATGACATGTCTTTCTAGATGTTGGGTCCTTAATTTCTGACCAGTTCAAACTTAAGGCTGTGTCCTACAGTCAAAACGGCTCTGATACCACTCTGTCACACCCGATTTTCGAGGGAAAACCAAGTGCATCTCATATGTGCGCCAGGATCATGTTTACACACATATGATAGACAAAAGAGTGTAATATCAAAACACAGTATTCTAAAGTACAAGGGATTTATTATAATATTCGTATTACACTCTCGAGAGACACGAAGGTCTTTATCGTAGAACAAGCGATAGCTAAACGAGGTGTCTTCAACTTCCATCTTCCACAGGCATCTTGACTGGGGGAAGCGCAAGCCTCAGAACTCGTCGTAGTCGTTGTAGTATTCTTCTCCATTTCCTTCTTCTGAATCAGCAATGGCAAGCGTGAGTACACCTAACTAGGTACTCAGCAAGTGGGGTGAAAATGCAAGGCCACAAGGATAGGCTATGGTTCACAGCAGTGAGCTTTTTAGAGTTGATCAAGTTTTATTAGCAATTTCCTATTTACTAGATGTAAGTTTATACCAACCCACTTAAGCATTTAAAAGAACATCTTATTCCAAAACCCACGAGTAAAACCACGATTTATATTCCATCTTTAAGTTCAATTATCATGTGAGGGTCCAAGCCGCTCTTCACCGTGAGCACGGCTGATCGATCAGTTTTCACTCTGCAGAGGTTGTACACTTTCACCACAGCTCGTGTTCCCCATGTTGCCCGGGTTAGCTAGGCCCTTAAACACTTCCAAGGTGAGTGGCTAGGGGTCCACTTCGAAGCCTTTACAAAGGTATGCAAAAGTCCATCAACCCGCAAGAGTTTCAGCTAGGGCGGACCACAACCCTCCCTAATGGTCAGCACCTTAGCAAAGGCTGCTACCCCAAGAGGACCGAGTTGTACCCCTGCAACCCCAAACCCCCTCTGCTCCTTTCGGATAAGGCCATCAGTACGATCACACCCCTAATTAATCGGCTAAGGTCAGAGCCCATTTTGACACCATGGTTGCACTGTTTTCTTGGGTGGTTCTCCATGTTCCGATTAAAGAATTGTTCTCTTGCATTAACCATCGTTTCACCAACAGAGTTGCCATGATCAACATTCTATAAAGATTCAGTTTTAACCATTCCCAAGGTATAGCAACGCTAAGCATAACTAACCCAAAACATTAATTAAATCGGGGTTGTTTACAAGGAATCATGGATGAAAGACTAGGTAAATCCATAAAAAGGTGTTCCCATCAAATTAATGCAATAAAAGTAAATTTTAGTTGTCATGCAATTATATAGGACAAAAGAATATGCGGGGAGGGCCACTTGCCTTGGTCTACAAAAAGGTCTTCCTCAAAAAGTTGTTCTTGATCCGCGTCGACGGGCGGCTCGGTGGCAACTGGCACGAGATCTACGATTAAAACATACAACAATAAGAAAAACAGTACATCAAACATCTCTAACAGACTAAAACAAGCATCTAAAACTAACAAGCTCGAAAAGACGAACGTTTGGACACCAAGAACGCTAAAAACGGAGCTAAGACGGAAAAGATATGGCTAAAACAAGTTTTAGGGACTTACTGGCAAGAAAACTAAGCTTATAGGGGCTTAACTGTGAAAACCAGGGACTAAAATGTAAATACGCGTTAAAACCCGAGGGCTAACGCGCAAAACTGACAGGGCTGGACTTCGGGATACAAAAACATTAGGGTGTTTTCTATAAAAACCAGGACCTAAATCTAATTATTTTTGAACTAGACAGGACGACGGGTTGATTAAGGAAAAGTTTGGGGTCCCTTTTGCAAAACGGCCTAGGTTGACCATTACTCGGCCGGTCTGACATGGGTTGGGTTGGATGTGGGCCGTCGGATGCGAATCGGACCGCTGACAGAGAAGGGGGCAGTCGGGCGGCGGCGGGACGCCGACGCACGGCGGCGCCGGGCCGGGAGTTCGCCGGAGAAGCTCGAACTCGAGCTGCGAGGCTCGGTTTGGAACGGGATTGGTGTTGGCACTCCTTACGGCCTACAGACAAATCCGCAAGTGGACGGATACCGATGTAGCTTTCACCCGGGAGTATTCCAAGGTATCGATTTCCACGGAGAACGAGAAGTGGACTGATTCTAAACTAAGTTGTCCTAGGTAGATGGAATGGAGTGAATGATATGGATGAGGTGGATGACAACAACAAAGAGAAGAGGAGTGATAGGAGGGTAGAGAGGGTACGAGTCTGGTAGAGGTATTCTACTGATTGATCTAGCAGATCAGAGGATACAGATAGATACTTGCTTCGGGACAAGGGTACCGGTGGACACACAGAAAGGGATGAGAAGGGGTGCCACTATTTCCCAACTGGGGAATCCTACGGACCGGAACTAACGTGATGGGCTACAAAGACCGGAAGGGCTGTCACCACCTTACGGCTTCCACCTCCGTTGCGACGGGAATAAACTAAGTTAGTCTCAAGTTGTTGACGTAAAATCCGCACCTCACGCCAAGCACACAGCAAGCCGAACAAGCTGGCTTCAAATGCGGCCCGGGCTTTCGAATCCGGAAGCGTGCCAGTCAGTTTGCCTGAAAACTAACAAAGGGATAAAAACGTTTAGATCAAAACCTGGAACGTGCCGGGTAAGACCAGACAGTTCCATATTTGCGGCGTTGAAGCCAATCTCGAGAGACAAATAGCTACAGAGAAGCTATCTGTCGGCAGTTAAAATCTCATTCGGCAATCGGTAAGGTACGCAAGGAACGCACTGCCGAATGCATGACGTAAGCATGACGAAAGATCGGCTTTCAACAGAATGAACATTACAACATATACTCATAGCCGATTAACGAGGATCAGAGCATGATAAATAAATTGAAGGGGTGAAACATGATCATAAATTCGTAATAAACAAAGAATGCATAGGCCGAAAGCAGCACCCGTCAAGCATGACAACAAACGAGTTAGGCCGAAAGCAGCACCTGACTCGTTTGAGGCCACACCACTAATCAGACTAGATCAATCCACCGCATGATACAATCTAACCATGAAAAGCTAAAAGCATTCAATGTTTAATTACGAACCCACAACAAAGTCACGAATTTACATCGAAACAAGAATGCATAGGCCGAAAGCAGCACCCGTCAGGTATGGCAACAAACGATGTTAGGCCGAAAGCAGCACCTGACTCGTTTGAGGCCACACCACCAATCAGACTAGATCAATCCACCGCATGATACAATCTAATCGTGAAAGGCTAAAAGCATTCATGCCCAAGGCAAACCCGCGAACACACGTTCACTCGTGAGAGCACTGCCGAATACGGCTATTTAGCCGAATCGGGGTCCATGGCGAAGGAACAAGCCTAATCGGTAAAGATAAATCTATCAGATCGAATCGAATTCTAATCCACCGGATGATTAGCTCTAAGACGACCCAAAAACCTGCATCTACCGCATGATACCCGGTTCTGTCAAGATCTACACAATGCCGACAAGCTTGAACCCGCGACACGTAGCAACCTAGATCGGTTTCGGATTCGGCTATAAGGGGATGAATCGTCGTACCATAAAGCAAAGCCGATCCTAGCCGATCTAGATTGGGCAAAGGTGTGCTGCACGAATTAAGCACATAGTGAAAACAGAGCAACACGGGGTAACTTAATGAATCTGTTAGATCTTGCCTAAATCTAACAGAGCCGATAACTTGGTCCATACTAGATCTTAGCCCACCGCATGGCTCATGACCTAACAGAGGAACCTTCTTGAAACCACAACTTAAATCCACCGGATGATACTAAGCATGGTAACAAGACTACTTGTATCAAAGCTTAAATCCACCGCATGATACTAAGCATGATACAAGGTTGCCGGTACTTACGGAGGTCGACGGATCGATGACTCCTCTCGAAGAACTCGACGACTCGACTAAAGGACTCGATGTTGGCACGGGGCCGGTTTGTTGTATGATTGATTCGTGATGATTTCTACAATTGCTATGGGTTTATATTTATACCCAGGTCTTGATACAACTCCTAGTCGGACACGACTTCAACACTTGTTTCTAAAAATAAATGACGAATCTTCGTGCCCATATTGCTTTCCATGTTCGAATCGGCCTTTTCCTTATGTTGATCCACGTCATCATGTCTTCCCGAATGCTACCACTCTTCGCTTGCGGAACAATGCTTCTGCCGAATGATGACGTATTCCCGACCGCAGAGCGTCTCCTGCCGAATGCTTCACCTTTGCCGAATGATAACGCGCTCCCGACCGCAGAGCGTCTCCTGCCGAATGCTCCAGCAAAGCCTCCTAGCCGAATGGTATCTTTCCACCAAATCTGGCCCACATGTCAGCTTCTTCCCGGTGCCAATTTTTGGTGTCAACACATGCCCCTTCGATTTCGGGATAAAGGTGATCTTTATTTCGGAATCGACCACAAGCACCAAACATTCTCAAGCCAACTCTACTCGACATCCGCCATTCTCCTTTGAATCCACGAGGCTTCCACTCAGATCCGCACTCTAGGTCATCAGCGTTTCAAGACTCAACCTCTTCATGGCGAATCAAGATTTCGCACTTCAGGTAAACTTTAATCTCTCCAAGCTTATTCGATAATCTTTTCTTGATTCCTGTCTCAAATCTCTTTATCCTTTTCCATGCTTGACAGGCCCTAGCTGCCGAAATCCTCATCCCTGTTGAAGAGAAATCTCCATCGTATTTTCTCGGCCCTGTAGGGAACTCAGATCCCTCTGAATTCATCGCAGCCGAATCCCAAAGGATCCCGTTCAAGATCTCTCTGGCCAATCCTCACGAGTGGCAAGACACTTTCAAGAACTGGCCTCTGCCCCCGATTGCAGGCTGGAGGAATTGGTACAAGAGAATATTAGATGATAAAAGCCCCCAAACACAGAACTGGGATCGTCTGCGCATATCTCACTGCTTGGAGTTGTCATTGGCTGAAACACCCAAGAATGAGAACCTTCTGATTGCAGCTTGCCACTTCTGGTCCAATGGTGCCAACGCCTTTTTATTCGGTCATGGTCCAATGTCTCCCACCTTGGCCGATGTATATATGATGACTGGTCTGAACATAACAGAAACTGTTCGACCATATGACCACAAGGGTTCCTCCAAGCAGACAGGAGTCAAAACAGGGGTTGGATATAAAAGATACATCCAAAATTATATGTCTGATGGCCCCTTGACCGATGTAGAGTACAGGGCTTTCCTGAATATGTGGCTGTGCAGGTATGTCTTCTGTGGCAAAGCCAATGAGCCAACTCTGAACCACATCGTGATGGCTGAAGAACTGGGTGCTGGTAAACTCATCCCATTGGGAAAATACCTCCTGGGCAGCGTCTATCACATGCTTAATCAAACTACCCAATTGATGCACACCAACAAGAAAATACCTTGTGTGAATGGTCCCTGGTGGTTTGTCCAGATGTGGCTACAACTGTACATGCATCAGATTATTGTCATTGATCTCAACAGCAGAGAATTCCCTTCCATCAACTATGCAGAGGGAGAGATCAAGAAAACCAAAGGTTGTCAAACTTATGGAGAAGCTGCTTCTACTGTATCCATCAACAAAAATATCTGTGAATTATTTGAGCTCTTCTTCAAAGGCTTTGATCATCCTCTCTGGTTTCCATATCTGGACAATGACAACCTCATCTTCCCCTGTGAATTCGGCTTTGAATCTGGATGCACTGACGTACATTCTATAGCAATTTTCAATGCTTTTATCCATCCTTGTATCCTGCCAGCCGAATTTCATGGGGGAAGACTAGTTCAGAGCACATATGAATACTATCAGCCGAACATAGCAGCCAGGCAATTGGGATGTGGCCAGGTGCCCCCAAGGCTATTCCTTCATGAATTTCTCAAGCCTAGGGAAATCATCAAAGATGCCACAGAAACAAGAAGAATCTTCCCTTATAGATGCTGTGACACAATCTACGCACCTGAGCCCTTTGTGCCAATAATATTTGCACACCCTAGCTTCATAATCTGGTGGCAAGAACTTCATGATCATATCTTCAATGTGCCAATTCATCCTCTCTGTCTCGAGTTGATGTCAGACTACCAACCAAGCTCAGAGGTAATATGTTCAGCTTTTATTCACTTTCAATCAAATAAAGATCCAATTTGACCCTGACTTTACCATCTTTGCAGGACATTATACCTGCCCCTCTTGCCAGGGCAATTGTATACAAGGCAGCAGGCCCAATCTCAGCTCTGGGATATCAATCCCCAACTTTAGCTCAAATAATGGCCAGACAAGCTATCCTGGATCCAAAAATCACCAGGCCATCATCTGTCAAAAGGAAGACCCTTGCCCTGGCAGCCTCCTCAGGCACAAAGAAAAGAAAAGTGGTTCCCAAGAAAATCATCCAGGTCAGATCTCTCTTTCTTTGGCCATGATGTCAATAATATTCTGCTCAACTTCATCTTTCCTTGTTTTTTCAGGCCAAAGCCCAGCAATGGTTGGCTAGCATAGAAATTGCCGATGCCTCATTGAACGGTAAAAAATATATCACTTCATTTTTCTTAATTTCTTGTCATCGGCATTTACTCTCTTGTCAACTGCAGAACAAGCTTCAACAGATCCTGCCTTGGAAAGCTCTTCCCTTTCTCATGATTCGTCTTCAGCTTTGCTGCCCCTTCCAGAAACAGGAATAGAATCCTCTTCAATTGACACTCCGGTTTCTCCTCAGCCAGATACACAAACTCCCATCATGGAACTCAAAACACTTCCATCTCCCACTCGGGAAGCCAGGGCCGAGGTAAACATAATCATTCAATTCTCTTGACTCTCTCTCATTCGGCAATTCTTTTACTAATTCGGCAAGAACCCTTTTCAGGAGAAATCCACTTCATCACCCAGCTATTCCTTTGCTGTGGATGATTGGGTTACCGAACAAGGAGAAGAGATTACTTCTAGCCAAGATTTATCAGAAGAAACCAAAGCAAAGCTGAAAGACATCTTATCCTTACTGAATAAGAGCATCCAAGACCAGGCTACACATGCTGTTTCATTAAGAGACGTACTGGACTCCATTGATCAAGAACTCCCAGCTGACATCAAGACCGCATTGGAGCCAGTCTCTCAATTGGATCAGCAATTCGCAGCAGTGATGCAAGCCTTGAGCAATCAATCTTCTCTGCCAGCCTTAGAGCAAAAAAGATCTCTGATCAAGCAGTCAGTAAAAGCCCTGCACTCTCAAGATCAAGAGAATAATGAGCTGTTGACCAAGCTGGTATCTGATCTTGAGAGCAAAAAGGCCAGGAAAGCTGCACTTGAAGCCGAATTGCAACGCTTATCGGCCGAAATTGAAGCTGACGAGAAGAATATTGCTGAGCTTCCCAAGTTATCAGAAAGAATACGAAAAGAAGCTTCAGCCACTCTGAACAAGGATAAACAACTCAAGGCAAAGCTCAAGGCTCTGGCTAAAACCCAAGAAGCTGACAAAAACTTGTTAGACAACATTAGCAACATGATTTCCAATGCCACAAATGTAATTTCAAAATACTTGGGTTTGTAACTTGTAACCAATAACCTGTAGCCGAATAATTGCCTCATCTTGTGAATTCGTAGCTGTTAACTTTTCTTCTCCATCATTGCGAACAACTCATTCGGCAAGATCATCTACAAATAATATTAAGCTAAAAAATGCTTTTAACTTAACGCAGCCGAATCTTACCCAGTCAAAGCCGAATACGATTCGGCAAGGATCCCAAGCGACATGGGAGCCATTCGGCTAGGAAAATCCTTTCCACCTTCCGAACTCTTCGGAATACGTGCCACGATCTTTGGCCACGATTTCCTCTGCGGGTTTTATAAATAAACACCCAGGCAGCCCACGGTTTCTTCATCAAGTTCTTCGCCTTCCAAGTTCTTGCCGGTCCAAGCCATTCTCTTCCCCATCCACAGTAATTCCGAGGAACCCCAATGGCCGACAACAACAGGAGGCGCCCGGCCGCTGATGAGGCCGAAGGAAGTCGTGCCGGTGCTCGCCGCAGGTGAGTAGCTACTCGCTTCTCTCTGTTCTTCTCGAGATTTCCTCCCTCTTTCTTGACGAATCTCTTTGTTCTTTCAGGGCAATTCAATGGATTGCCGGCGCTGGCGCGCCAGTCGCAGCTCCGGCCGCCGCTCCTGCGGCATCTTCGAGTTCGTCCAATCGATCTCTCGAATCGGACGACTACCGCTACACGGATGGTGATGCTCGCCGATTCAAGGCGGAGCGCGACGACTCTCGTCGCGAACTGGAGGCTATCTCCAAGCAAGCCGGGATTGCTGACCTCGAATGGCAGCACGAGCGCAAGCAACTGCTCGAAGTCATTGATGGTGAGTCCTGCAATTCGCTCAATCTCAATCTTGTCCCCCAAATGATACTAATCTGTTGCCCCTTTTGTAAACTTGCAGCGCGTGATGCCGAACTCGATCGGCTGAAGGTGCTGGTGAACGAGCTGGCGAACAAAGTGAATGCTTCTGGGGACACACCAGAAGCTCGTCTCGGCGCGGTGGCGGGCCGTATCGATGAGGTGGCCTCGCACGGCATCCGTCTGGGCACTGCCGCAGGCCTAGTCGCCATGTCGACGCACACCAACACCGACTACTCCAGGCTACCAACCGGCTTCACTAACGGTAACCCGGAGGAGATCGACGACATCGAGGTCTCCATAGATCGCCTTGATGCTCATGGCGCCGCCATTGCCGATTCCATTCATCCCCAATCCGTCTTGAACAAGCTATTCCATTAGTTTGTACTAGGGATTTATGGAATTTCGGCAATAAAACTTATCTTTTGTGATCTTGCATGAATCATCTGATGTAGTATATTTTGTGTTAAGGGCAATACATTCAGTACCGGCCATTTTCCTTTTCTGTTAACATTTGTTCTGAAGGCGATTTCTTCCCGAATATCGGCTGTTTGGCAAATTAATATATCAATCACCGATCGATTTCAACACTGGGATAATACCTCTTCAAATATCTTCCATTTATAGCAGAAGCAAATTCTTCTCCCAACAATGTCTTCAAAATATATGCATTTCCAGGCATGCATCTAACCACTCTAAAAGGACCTTCCCAATTTGGAGACCACTTGCCGAATGCTGCATATTTGGTTCCAATCGGCAATATTGCTTTCCAAACTAGATCACCTTCCGTGAATTGCTTAACTTTCACCTTCTTGTTGTAGTACTTAGCAACTCGCACTTTATTCTTCTCAATATTCTCCAAAGCCCTGAGACGAATCATATGCAAATCTTCTAATTCGTCCATCATTAAATCTTTATAATCTTTAGAACTTAAATCCTTTTGTAACTCTATTCTCCTTGAGTCTAATTGTATCTCCCATGGCAAAATAGCATGATGTCCATACACCAACTCATAGGGAGACGTCTGTGTAGCCCCATGTGGAGCCATTCGGTAAGCCCATAAAGCCTCATTGAGTACCGAATGCCACTTTCTCGGCTTCTGATCAATCTTTTTCTGTATAATTTTAATCATAATCTTGTTAGAAGCCTCTGCCTGACCATTAGCTTGGGCATAATAAGGAGAAGAATTTAACAATTTGATGCCCATACTTTCAGCAAAATCTCTGAATTCTGAAGATGTAAATTGAGTCCCTTGATCAGTGGTGATTGTCTGAGGAATCCCGAATCTGTAAATGATGTGTTCTTTAACAAATTCAACCATATTCTCCGACGTCACCTTCTTTAATGGAATTGCCTCAATCCACTTGGTAAAATAATCGGTTGCCAAAAGCACAAACTTATGCCCCTTGCTAGATGGAGGATTTATTTGGCCAATCAAATCTATTCCCCATCCTCTGAATGGCCATGGCTTGACAATGGGATTCAAAACCGATGCCGGAACTCTCTGAATGTTTCCAAATTTCTGACAGTCTTGACATCCTTTATAATATTCAAAACAATCTTCCAACATTGTCGGCCAGTAATATCCAGTTCTTCTAATAACCCACTTCATTCGGTAGGCCGATTGATGTGCTCCACACAATCCATCATGTACTTCACTCATCAGCCTTTTTGCTTCTTCATGACTTAAGCAATGTAACAACACTCCATCCAGGGATTTATAATACAAATTATCATCAAGAAGAACAAACTTTAAAGCTTTATACCTGAGCTTTCTAGAAACCTTTCGGGATGGATTTTCCAGATAATCGGCAATCTCTTTTCTCCAATCATCTTCTGCCAGATTACTCCCGAATGCGTATACATCATTAGCAAAAACTTCTCGAAGCTCTTTATAACCTGATGCACTTTGGGCCAATCTATTTGCCTCTCCATTATCCCCTCTAGGAATGTGTTGTAGAATTACTGACCGAAAGCTCTTCAATATTTCTTTGCATTCTTCATAGTAATTCCTCAAGGTATCACTTTTGCACTCATATTCACCATTCAATTGCTTTATGACCAATTCTGAATCTCCAAAAATTTCAACTGCAATGGCCTCTGCTTCTTTCAAATATTGGAGCCCTTTGAGCAATGCCTCATACTCAGCTTGATTGTTAGTAACAACAGATTGAATGGGAACAGCAAATTCAAATGTTTCTCCTTTGGGTGAAATTAATAAGATACCTGCTCCACCACCTTTGTTGCATGAAGATCCATCGAAGAATAACACCCAAGGAACAATATTAAGCAAATCTATCGATGCATCATGATGTTCAGTAATGAAGTCGGCAATAATCTGTCCCTTAACAGCCTTTGCCGATTCAAATCTTAATTCAAATTCAGACAAAGCTAAAATCCATTTGCCAATCCGTCCGTTCAAAATTGGCATAGACAACATGTGTTTTATCACATCAAACTTTGAATACACAATGCATTCGGCATGTAGTAAGTAGTGCCGAAATTTCGTACAGGAGTAGTAAACACATAAGCAAAGTTTCTCTATAGCCGAATACCTTGTCTCTGGATCCAGTAACTTTCGGCTAAGGTATGCAACCACTCTTTCCTTCCCTTCAAATTCTTGAATGAGGGCCGATCCAATAGTTAGGGCATCGGCCGCCACGTACAACTTGAAAGGCTTATTCAATTGTGGAGGCACCAATACTGGTGGCTTCTTCATGTACTCTTTTATTTCATTGAAAGCCTTCTGTTGTTCGTCACCCCATACAAACTTTTGATCCTTTTTTATTTTTAACAGTGAGGAAAAGGGCAACACCTTTTGTGACAAGTTCGATATGAACCTTCTCACAAAATTTATCTTGCCAAGCAGTGATTGTAGCTCTTTAAGATTAGTTGGAGGAACAATTTCATCAATCGCCTTCATGCTTTTCTTACCAACTCCTATTCCTCCTTCATGTATCAAAAATCCCAGAAACTCTCCAGCCGAAACTCCAAAAGCACACTTGTTCGGGTTCATCTTAAGTCCATATTTCCTGGTACATTCTAGAGTTTTCCTTATGTCGGCCAAATGAGACTCATGATCCAATGACTTGATCACCACATCATCAATGTATATTTCCACAATCTTGCCGATCAACTCATGAAAAATATAATTCATAGCCCTTTGATAAGTTGCACCGGCATTTTTTAATCCAAAGGTCATAACAACCCACTCAAACAACCCTATGTGTCCAGGACACCTGAAAGCTGTCTTTACCATATCTTCCAATGCCATATAAATCTGATTGTATCCTGCGTTACCATCCATGAAACTGAGCACTTTGTATCCAGCAGCAGCATCAACCAACGAATCAGCAATAGGCATTGGATATCCATCCATGGGTGTAGCCTTGTTTAGGTCTCTAAAATCTATGCAAACCCTCATCTTTCCATTTTTCTTATAGACAGGAACAATATTAGAGATCCAATCTGCATATTTACATGGCCGAATGAAATTTGCATCTAGCAATCTTTCAATCTCCTTTTTCACATCGGCCAACACTTCTTCCTTGTAGATTTTCCGGGGTGGTTGCTTATAAGGTCTGTATCCAGGTTTGATTGGCAACCGATGCTCAACAATAGAACGGTCTAGACCGGGCATCTCCGAATAATCCCAAGCAAAGCAGTCCTTGTATTCCTTTAACAATGTCACCAATTTTTCTTTGAAAACCGAATCCAAGTTAGCACTGATAAATGTCGGCTTTGGCTTGTCACCATCTCCAATGTCCACTTCTTCTAATTTATCGGCCGACACAAATCCACGTCCTAATTTTCCATCAGTTCCATCAATTGGATTTTCCATCAAAAATTACTATGAGAGCCGACTGCTTCGATCGGCTTTTGATCACTGCTGGCTGGTGCCACAGGACCTTCTCCCCAGTCTTTACCTGAGAAACAATCTATGCCTTGATACTCCCAGAAAGCTGGTTCCATGTTTGCCACGCTTATTGAATCATCTGCTTGGATAATCTCCACCTCATCATCTATCCACTGAATAAGCTGTTGATGCATAGTAGATGGAATACAACAATTCGCATGAATCCAATCCCTTCCAAGCAGCAAGCTATATGCCCCTTTGCCTTCAATGACAAAGAAAGTCGTAAGCAGAGTCTTGGACCCAATCATCAGATCAACATGCACGCACCCCTTGGTGTCCGAAGGATTTCCAGCAAAGTCATTTAGAATTATGCTTGTTGGTGTCAAATCTCTAGGGCCCATACCAAGTTTCCTGAATGTGGTATATGGCATTACATTGACAGCAGCTCCTCCATCGACAAACATCTTGGTCAATGGTTTGCCATTAACATATCCCTTCAAGTACAGTGGCTTCATGTGCCGATTCTGGGCTGGCTTCTCAAAAACAGCTTGTTTGTTCAACATCAATTGTGCCATTAACCCAAATTGTTCGGCATCATCTATATCGGGCAATATTTCTTCCTGTACAATTTGATTAGCTGGAGCCATGAATTCATTCGGCAGAAAACATACCATACATGTAGGAGCCGAATGACCATGTTCGTCAGGCCTGTCTTTTGGGAGCCATATCGATCTCATCCTAGGCCTTGCTTGCTTTAATTCTTGATTCCTCAGGCGTTGAACTCTTCTCTTCTGACTCCTTCTTAAACCAGGTGGGCACCACTGCCCTTTCTGCCAAACGTACTCACGATCTTCTTCCTCATGATCAACCCATCTGTGATCAGCATGTCTCTTTCTTGGTTGATCATTAAAACGCCGATCATCACTAGGATGCACCCTGCCAATTCTTTCATGGACAGATCGGCGATTGATAGTTCCCTGCCTATATTCATCATATCTACTATTGCATTCAGGACAATTATTCCATGTAGGAAGCTTCAAACCTTCGTTCCAACAGTGTCTGAAGAATGCACACCCCCAATGCGCACGTTCCTGCTCTCGAGCATACTCTTCTTGTTCTTCCTCAAACCTTTCTTCTTCGTGTCTTCTTTTCTCCTCCTCGTATTCACGCCTTTGAAAACGCTCTTTTTCTTGCTGACGCTGCCATTTGTTGAGGAGAATACGTGTAGTAACTCTAGGTTTAAAGGATTCTCCCACTTCTAATCGGCTATTCGGGAACCGAAGATTTTTCTGGCGAACCTGCTCAATTGTGATCTGCCGAGTGGGATCAACTGAACCATCCTGCCTTGCCTTCTTTGAGGTTAAAACTTTCAATCTTCCCTTTTCTCCAGATGGAACAGCATTCACCATATTAACCGAGAACCCGATCATGTTCTGAGGGAAAGGGTTACTGTCCAGTTTCATCTTGTTGTCGAATTTCAGATGTCCTTCTTGGATAGCTTTCTGAATCTTCATCCTAAAGACTCTGCATTCATTAATGGAATGAGAATTTCTATCATGAAATCCACAGTACCTCTTATCTTTCACTCCATCAGGCCGAAGCATAGAATGCCCCTCCGGCAATTTGATTCGGCCTTCTTTCACCAGGAACTCAAACAACTTGTCTGCTTTTGTCACATCAAAATCATATGTTCCCTTCATCTGTTTGATCCATTTCTGAGTCATTGTAACTGGTTCTTTGCTCCACACTATCTCTGCTGCAGCTATCTCCTCGCTATCTTCATATTCATCTTCTTGATCTGCTCTTTCAAGGAATTGGTTATAAATGTCAGCCACATCATTATTTTTAGCAAATCTGACATCCTTCTTGAAGCCATACGCCTGGTTACTCATCAAGGCCAATCTGTGCGACAACTGGCCCAGATCATCAAACTCCATCCCGAATAGCTTCTCCCGAATAGCAGGCAGCATTCCAGCTACAGCCATACCAGCTAGTTGATCATCAGGTATGTTCAGAGAAAAGCACATACTTTTAGTTTCCCTAAATCTCCTGAGGAACTCTGTAGGTGTTTCATTATTCCTCTGCCTTAAGCTGGTCAAATCAACCAACTTTTTCTCGGTACTGCCAATGTAGTAATGAGCATGGAATTTCTGTTCCAGGTCTTTCCAAGTACAAATCGACTGAGCAGGCAAAGAAGCAAACCATGTAAAAGCTGGACCCGTTAGTGACAAAGGAAAGTATCTGATTCTGAAAGCCTCATCTGCCGAAGCCTCTCCAAGCTGCATCAGATATCGAGCTATATGTTCTACAGTGCTAGTATCATCTTGTCCTGAGAATTTAGTAAACTCTGTAGGCACTTTGACTCTATTCGGCAATGATACCCTTTGGTACCATTCTGGGAAAGGAGATGAGTACATGTATCCCTGATTTTTAGGCTTCAGACCGAATTGGTTTTGCAATACATCGGTCATTTTTTGCACCATGAGGTCAATACTGGTATCTTGATTCCCTGGTCTTCCCGCAAGCATGCCTGCAGTACCAACATACCCAGGATTCGGGAGAGCATCGATAGCATTGTAATCCATAAACTCTGAATATCCGTTTCCATATAAATCCCTCTGCAATCTGTTGTTCAAGGGAGATATCTTGTAAGCAGAAGCAGGCGGATTCCCTGTGGTGCCGAATGCCATATCACCGTATGTGCGAGTTTTCGGCAATGCAAGCTGAGGATCTTGCCGAATCGGTTGTCCATTTATATCTTTAGCACCAGAACCTCCAGTTTCATCAGCATTTCCTTTACCATGTGGTTTCTGAACTGGTGCTTGAACATTGAAGTATGTCGGACCACCCAATTGCCCATGTATCTGCTCAAAGGGTTTATCCACATGCTGACCAAAAATGCTTATCATTATATGCCGAAAACTGTTTAAGAACGCAGCATTGTGATTGGTCATTGTCTCTCCCAAAGCTTTGTATAACAAGCCCGAGAATCTCTCCCTCTCTTCTTCTTCAGTAAGATCAGATTGCCCAGGAAGGAGAACTCTTGGCAGATCGGACTTGAGAAAAGGTGCACCGCTCCTGTTCTTGGTGAAAGACAGTAAACATTTGTTAATGAATTGACTAGCAGCAGTCTTTACCATCTGTTGATGTTCTTCAGACAACTCTTCCAAAGTGACATCCATGATGTCGCTCAACTCAGGCATCTTGAAAACTTGCGTGTGTCCCACCGGGCGTGCCAAAAAGTGTGTTGACGTAAAATCCGCACCTCACGCCAAGCACACAGCAAGCCGAACAAGCTGGCTTCAAATGCGGCCCGGGCTTTCGAATCCGGAAGCGTGCCAGTCAGTTTGCCTGAAAACTAACAAAGGGATAAAAACGTTTAGATCAAAACCTGGAACGTGCCGGGTAAGACCAGACAGTTCCATATTTGCGGCGTTGAAGCCAATCTCGAGAGACAAATAGCTACAGAGAAGCTATCTGTCGGCAGTTAAAATCTCATTCGGCAATCGGTAAGGTACGCAAGGAACGCACTGCCGAATGCATGACGTAAGCATGACGAAAGATCGGCTTTCAACAGAATGAACATTACAACATATACTCATAGCCGATTAACGAGGATCAGAGCATGATAAATAAATTGAAGGGGTGAAACATGATCATAAATTCGTAATAAACAAAGAATGCATAGGCCGAAAGCAGCACCCGTCAAGCATGACAACAAACGAGTTAGGCCGAAAGCAGCACCTGACTCGTTTGAGGCCACACCACTAATCAGACTAGATCAATCCACCGCATGATACAATCTAACCATGAAAAGCTAAAAGCATTCAATGTTTAATTACGAACCCACAACAAAGTCACGAATTTACATCGAAACAAGAATGCATAGGCCGAAAGCAGCACCCGTCAGGTATGGCAACAAACGATGTTAGGCCGAAAGCAGCACCTGACTCGTTTGAGGCCACACCACCAATCAGACTAGATCAATCCACCGCATGATACAATCTAATCGTGAAAGGCTAAAAGCATTCATGCCCAAGGCAAACCCGCGAACACACGTTCACTCGTGAGAGCACTGCCGAATACGGCTATTTAGCCGAATCGGGGTCCATGGCGAAGGAACAAGCCTAATCGGTAAAGATAAATCTATCAGATCGAATCGAATTCTAATCCACCGGATGATTAGCTCTAAGACGACCCAAAAACCTGCATCTACCGCATGATACCCGGTTCTGTCAAGATCTACACAATGCCGACAAGCTTGAACCCGCGACACGTAGCAACCTAGATCGGTTTCGGATTCGGCTATAAGGGGATGAATCGTCGTACCATAAAGCAAAGCCGATCCTAGCCGATCTAGATTGGGCAAAGGTGTGCTGCACGAATTAAGCACATAGTGAAAACAGAGCAACACGGGGTAACTTAATGAATCTGTTAGATCTTGCCTAAATCTAACAGAGCCGATAACTTGGTCCATACTAGATCTTAGCCCACCGCATGGCTCATGACCTAACAGAGGAACCTTCTTGAAACCACAACTTAAATCCACCGGATGATACTAAGCATGGTAACAAGACTACTTGTATCAAAGCTTAAATCCACCGCATGATACTAAGCATGATACAAGGTTGCCGGTACTTACGGAGGTCGACGGATCGATGACTCCTCTCGAAGAACTCGACGACTCGACTAAAGGACTCGATGTTGGCACGGGGCCGGTTTGTTGTATGATTGATTCGTGATGATTTCTACAATTGCTATGGGTTTATATTTATACCCAGGTCTTGATACAACTCCTAGTCGGACACGACTTCAACACTTGTTTCTAAAAATAAATGACGAATCTTCGTGCCCATATTGCTTTCCATGTTCGAATCGGCCTTTTCCTTATGTTGATCCACGTCATCATGTCTTCCCGAATGCTACCACTCTTCGCTTGCGGAACAATGCTTCTGCCGAATGATGACGTATTCCCGACCGCAGAGCGTCTCCTGCCGAATGCTTCACCTTTGCCGAATGATAACGCGCTCCCGACCGCAGAGCGTCTCCTGCCGAATGCTCCAGCAAAGCCTCCTAGCCGAATGGTATCTTTCCACCAAATCTGGCCCACATGTCAGCTTCTTCCCGGTGCCAATTTTTGGTGTCAACACAAGTATAGGCACCACGCCTACACTAGTCAACTAATACTTATCTCCTATAGAAAGATAAGCACCCAAGCTAAGCAACCAGTATACAGTTATACCAATCAACTAAGCATTGAACGAAGAACCAGCAAGCAAATAGAAGTAAGAACTGAATGCTCAATTAATCAGAGAGAGATACAAGAGTTACCAGACACGACCCGGATGTTACTCGAAGTGAAGTCGCATCCGTAGAGGTACAGCGGGAAGAGGGGCCGACACTTCGGCTCCTCTCCGGGACGCTCACCTCTCCTCTCTCCCTATCTCTACTGATACAAGTGGAGAACTAACAGTGCTTCGCCTGCACTCTACTCTTGTGTTGAGTGTTTTGCAGGTGAAACCGGGCCTCTATTTATAGCAAGGAAGGACGGTGGAGGCAGAGTAGCGGCCAAGGCAGCTGGGAGGCGGTGTTGTGTGTTTTGCAGGTGAAACCGGGCCTCTATTTATAGCAAGGAAGGACGGTGAAGGCAGAGTAGCGGCCAAGGCAGCTAGGAGGCGGTGCCGGGCCGTTCGGCCGAATTCTCCGGTTCGGCCGAACCAGGGAGTTCGGCCGAACTGCCACGTGCACCGACCTTGAGTCCAACTGCCACGTGCTAGCCCAACTCCTGAGGCGGTTTGTAGGTTGGTTCTCATCTTGGGCTGGCTTGGGAGGCCTCTGGTGGACTCGTGGGTTCCGTCGGGTTGGATACGGGCCACCGGTCTTCTGGATATGGGTTGAGCTGGCCCAGAGTGGTGTGGTCGTGGTCGTGGTCCACAAGTCTTGCACAGCTAAGGGAGTAACCGGCCGAACCGTGTCGTTTGGCCGAATCGGTCATTTCCGTCCCCTATAGCACGTGTTTCTCTGTTTTATACCTGCACAATGGACAATCATCAGTGTTGTTTGGCATCAGTGTTGACTTCCTCAGGTGCATAGCGAGACAACTGGGTGAATTTGTCCAGATACTCGCTGACTGACATGTTGCCTTGCTTCAGTGCGAGGAACTCCTTCTGCTTAAGCTTCATAACTCCAGAGGGAATGTGGTAAGCTCTGAAGCTATCCCTGAACTCTTGCCAGGTGATGGTCTGTGGTGCGGCATGTGCAGCGGTGTACGCATCCCACCAGTCAGCCGCTGGTCCTTCAAGTCTGCCTGCAGCGTATAGCACCATCTCACGATCGGTGCATTGTGTCATCTCCAGCTTCCTGGTGACAACTTTTAGCTAGTCATCAGCATCCAAGGGATTTGATGAGTGAGAGTAAGTGGCCGGACGGTGGCTCATAAACTCCTTGTGCTTGTCTCTGGGCGGTAGTGGTGCTGGTGCTGGTTGTGGTGGCTGATTTTGCTGTGCCTGCAAGTTCTGCACTGTTGCGGTGAGAGTCTGCAGCTGAGTTTGGGCAGCCAGAAACTGTTGCATAGCCGGATCCATTGGTGGGTTTGGTGGGGGAGGTGGTGCTTGATTTTGCTGATTGGCGATGTGGGCTCGTATCACTGGTGGAATATATTGTCCTCCTCCTGACCTGGTGTTTACCATCTGATTGTTAGAGAATGGTATCTCAGATAAGAACTAAACAGATCGAGATGAGTAAGGTAAAAGCATAAGGGGGCTAAGGTTAATTAATTAAACTAATTATTTTATTAACGCAGTTGTGGCCATCACTCCACAAAAGCATTCATTCATCACAAAGATCCAACTCAAGCATGTGTTCAACCAACCAACCATTATTACAACGCATCGTCCTCGCATGAACGGAATTATTAACAAAAGAAAAAAAGGTAGACATCTAAGACTCC
Organism: Echinochloa phyllopogon; assembly: GCA_033239725.1. Taxonomy (NCBI): domain Eukaryota; kingdom Viridiplantae; phylum Streptophyta; class Magnoliopsida; order Poales; family Poaceae; genus Echinochloa; species Echinochloa phyllopogon. Next base: position 29,213,160 of record BTCW01000015.1, on the reverse strand, counting down.
TAGCCAAGACTGGTGGTAGCTCCTGGGGTGCCGTAGCGGAGCTTCTTGCGCGGTGGAGACGACGTGGTGCAGTGCTGTACCATCTCCTCTGGGGGTGCCTGCCCCGCAAGCTGCGCCTCAAGCTGTGCGATCTTGGCCTGAGCGTCCTGGAGCTTCCCGTGCAGTCCCTCGATCTCAGAGGTGGCTCCCTCCAGGTCGGTGTTGAGCGCAGCCGTGACTCGAGCAAGGACGTCCACTCGGTCGTCTCCTGTCTGAGAAGCTGGTACCACAGTGTCCTCGGTACCGACAGGTCGGCTGGGTACGTGGCGGAAGTCGGAGTAGTGCAGCTGGTCGCGGAAACGGTAGTTGTAGGAGTAAAGTTCCCTCCTGGCAGCGTCGTTGATGGCGGCGTCCTCGGTGGAGAAGGGAACACAGCTGTAGTGCGTCGAACGGATCCTCCATCCGGAAGCCTCTAGCTGAGGTACCCGGATGTATACCTGAGCTGTGTAGTAGTCCTCCAGGCCGGGCTCCTCAAAGTGCTCGACCACATACTGAGGCTTTAGAGTGAACTCTAAAAACCCCAGTAACTCCTCCAGAAGTCTGCAGAACTGCCCGGTCCCACCCAACGAGGCGTGTAGGTGGTACTCCGGACCACGCTGGCGAGGCTCCTCTTGATCTTCTTCCTCGTCGTTGTTGTTGTCGTTCTCCTGGTCATCAACCTCCATGTCGGGGTCATCCCCGTCACTGGGCTCCTCCTCGTCGCTGTCATCCCCAGAGTCATCTGGGTCACCACCAGCAGCGTCTGGTGCAGCGTCGCCGGCAGCAGGAGCAGCTGGTGGAATCACCATGTCTCCGTCGGCATCCACCTCAAGCATAGTGTCGTCGAAGACCTGAGGTGGCTCCTCCTCCTGTGCCTCTGCCTGTGCCTCAGGCAGTACCTGTACCGGGGCTTCCTAAGCCGGTGCCTCCTCGGGGTGCTGGGGAACTGACGGTCCAGCTGGGCGTGAACCTCCGGTGACAGCACGAGCGGTCTGAAACTCACGAACCATCTGACAAAGGCAAAAAAACAGTTTTGACTCAGTATAGAATAAATCAAAATGATGAGATCTTTTAACAAAGAACAATATAAATTAGATTTTTATGCGAAAATAGGGTAATTTTGAAAGATGACATGGCTTTCTAGATGTTGGGTCCTTAATTTCTGACCAGTTCAAACTTAAGGCTGTGTCCTACAGTCAAAACGGCTCTGATACCACTCTGTCACACCCGATTTTCGAGGGAAAACCAAGTGCATCTCATATGTGCGCCAGGATCATGTTTACACACATATGATAGACAAAAGAGTGTAATATCAAAACACAGTATTCTAAAGTACAAGGGATTTATTATAATATTCGTATTACACTCTCGAGAGACACGAAGGTCTTTATCGTAGAACAAGCGATAGCTAAACGAGGTGTCTTCAACTTCCATCTTCCACAGGCATCTTGACTGGGGGAAGCGCAAGCCTCAGAACTCGTCGTAGTCGTTGTAGTATTCTTCTCCAATTCCTTCTTCTGAATCAGCAATGGCAAGCGTGAGTACACCTAACTAGGTACTCAGCAAGCGGGGTGAAAATGCAAGGCCACAAGGATAGGCTATGGTTCACAGCAGTGAGCTTTTTAGAGTTGATCAAGTTTTATTAGCAATTTCCTATTTACTAGATGTAAGTTTATACCAACCCACTTAAGCATTTAAAAGAACATCTTATTCCAAAACCCACGAGTAAAACCACGATTTATATTCCATCTTTAAGTTCAATTATCATGTGAGGGTCCAAGCCGCTCTTGACCGTGAGCACGGCTGATCGATCAGTTTTCACTCTGCAGAGGTTGTACACTTTCACCACAGCTCGTGTTCCCCATGTTGCCTGGGTTAGCTAGGCCCTTAAACACTTCCAAGGTGAGTGGCTAGGGGTCCACTTCGAAGCCTTTACAAAGGTATGCAAAAGTCCAACAACCCGCAAGAGTTTCAGCTAAGGAGGACCACAACCCTCCCTAATGGTCAGCACCTTAGCAAAGGCTGCTACCCCAAGACTAAAACAAGCATCTAAAACTAACAAGCTCGAAAAGACGAATGCTTGGACACCAAGAACGCTAAAAACGGAGCTAAGACGGAAAAGATATGGCTAAAACAAGTTTTAGGGACTTACTGGCAAGAAAACTAAGCTTATAGGGGCTTAACTGCGAAAACCAGGGACTAAAACATAAATACGCGTTAAAACCCGAGGGCTAACGCGCAAAACTGACAGGGCTGGACTTCGGGATACAAAAACATTAGGGTGTTTTCTGTAAAAACCAGGACCTAAATCTAATTATTTTTGAACTAGACAGGACGACGGGTTGATTAAGGAAAAGTTTGGGGTCTCTTTTGCAAAACAGCCTAGGTTGACCGTTACTCGGCCGGTCTGACTTGGGTTGGGTTGGATGTGGGCCGTCGGATGCGAATCAGACGGCTGACAGAGAAGGGGGCAGTCGAGCGGCGGCGGGACGCCGACGCACGGCGGCGCCGGGCCGGGAGTTCGCCGGAGAAGCTCGAACTCGAGCTGCGAGGCTCGGTTTGGAACGGGATTGGTGTTGGCACTCCTTACGGCCTACAGACAAATCCGCAAGCGGACGCATACCGATGTAGCTTTCACCCGGGAGTATTCCAAGGTATCGATTTCCACGGAGAACGAGAAGTGGACTGATTCTAAACTAAGTTGTCCTAGGTAGATGGAATGGAGTGAATGATATGGATGAGGTGGATGACAACAACAAAGAGAAGAGGAGTGATAGGAGGGTAGAGAGGGTACGAGTCTGGTAGAGGTATTCTACTGATTGATCGAGCAGATCAGAGGATACAGATAGATACTTGCTTCGGGACAAGGGAACCGGTGGACACACAGAAAGGGATGAGAAGGGGTGCCACTATTTCCCAACTGGGGAATCCTACGGACCGGAACTAACGTGATGGGCAACAAAGACCAGAAGGGCTGTCACCACCTTACGGCTACCACCTCCGTTGCGACGGGAATAAACTAAGTTAGTCTCAAGTATAGGCACCACGCCTACACTAGTCAACTAATACTTATCTCCTATAGAAAGATAAGCACCCAAGCTAAGCAACCAGTATACAGTTATACCAATCAACTAAGCATTGAATGAAGAACCAGCAAGCAAATAGAAGTAAGAACTGAATGCTCAATTAATCAGAGAGAGATACAAGAGTTACCAGACACGACCCGGATGTTACTCGAAGTGAAGTCGCATCCGTAGAGGTACAGCGGGAAGAGGGGCCGACACTTCAGCTCCTCTCCGGGACGCTCACCTCTCCTCTCTCCCTATCTCTACTGATACAAGTGGAGAACTAACAGTGCTTCGCCTGCACTCTACACTTGTGTTGTGTGTTTTGCAGGTGAAACCGGGCCTCTATTTATAGCAAGGAAGGACGGTGGAGGCAGAGTAGCGGCCAAGGCAGCTGGGAGGCGGTGCCGGGCCGTTCGGCCGAATTCTCCGGTTCGGCCGAACCAGGGAGTTCGGTCGAACTGCCACGTGCACCGACCTTGAGTCCAACGGCCTGGATCTCTGCTCAGGGTCGGTTCTGAGGCAGTTCAAGGCTTCGGCCGGAGCCTGGCCTTCGCCCGAACTGGGCCTGGCCCACTGCTGCACCGCCTTTTTCTCCACCACGTGCTAGCCCAACTCCTGAGGCGGTTTGTAGGTCGGTTCTCATCTTGGGCTGGCCTGGGAGGCCTCTGGTGGACTCGTGGGTTCCGTCGGGTTGGATACGGGCCACCGGTCTTCTGGATATGGGTTGAGCTGGCCCAGAGTGGTGTGGTCGTGGTCCACAAGTCTTGCACAGCTAAGGGAGTAACCGGCCGAACCGTGTCGTTTGGCCGAATCGGTCATTTCCGTCCCCTATAGCACGTGTTTCTCTGTTTTATACCTGCACAATGGACAATCACCAAAACTTGTGGAAATAGTCAGTAATAAGCCCTATAGCTATGGTGTGTGTCCCCATTGTGTCTGTTTTATACTGGGTTGGAGGTCGGAAATCGGTTTGTAACGACCGCCAACAATTGGCTCCTATGGCTTCAGGGCGAAGCGGCAAACACAGCACGGGGGTTGTGCTCGTCAGGTTTGCGGCGGTTGCGGCGCTCGTCGTCGAGCAGTGGCGGCGGAGCTCCGGTGAGGTGGTTGGGGGTGTTAGAGGGCGAAACAGAGAGCGAGAATGGGTCGGGGAGCTTCGTTACCTCAGCGCGAAGGCTCCTGTGTGGTTGGTCTGGACGGAGCGGCTCTGAGTCGGCGGATCGACGACGCGGCGGCGCTCCGGCGACGGCGGCGGCGAGGATTGGTGCTGCGCCAAGTGTGCGCGAGGTGCGAGCGAGTGAAGAGAGGTTCCTGGGGGCTCGGTCGATGTCTTTATAGTGCGGAGAGGAGGAGGGGGAAGGCCGGCTCGGCGACTCTCGAGGTGGCCAGCCATTAATGGCGCTCGGTGGTGGGGAGTTTGGTGGTGCCGTTTCGGTGGGGGAGCGAGAGGGTGGAGGCGAGAGAGTGGCAGTTACTGCGGCTCGGTGGGAGAGGAGAGGAAGGGGCGCGGGAGAGGGAGCGACGCGGGGCGCCGAGGGGTCGAGCGACGCGGTCGGGCGGCGGCGCAGTCGGAGGTGGAAGAAGGTCCCGACAGGTGGGCCCCACCTGTCGGCGGCTGTGAGAGGGAGGAGAGGGAGCCGGGCTGCAGCTGGGCCAAAAGCGGGGAGCGGGCCGTCGAAGCGGAGGGAAAGAAAAGAGGGGGGGTGAGCAGGCCGGCAGGGGGGGCAGGGCCGCGCGCTGCTGGGCCGGAAAGAAAAGAGAGAGGGAGAGATGGGCTGGGCTGAGGGAGAGGAAGAGAGATTGAGAGAGAGTTTAGGGACGGTTTCTGGACTTTTTCATGGTTTTGAAATTCTCACACAAATCAAAGAAAAGACATGCAAACCAAAAATGATGCACAAACACTTATTGCTCAAAAAATTATTTAAATGATGTTTAAATATTTTTAGGCTCAAATTAATTGAAAATTTTAATTATGCCTTTAGAAAATTAAATCCAACCATGTTGCTATGATTTATTTGTGATGGAATTTTAGGGTGTTACAAATCCTACCCCCTTAAAGAGAATCTCGTCCCGAGATTCAGGAAGATTCGGTGAACAGCTGGGGAAATTCCTTTATCAGTTCTTCTTCTCTTCCCCAAGTAGCCTCATTTTCTGAGTGATTACTCCACTGAACCTTGCACATTTTTATCACCTTGCTCCGTGTGACCCTCTGTGACTTGTCTAGGATTTTGATAGGATACTCCTTATAAGTCAAGTCATCCTTCACTTCTAAATCCTCCAGTGGTAAGTGCTCCACTCTAATCTCATTTGAACACTTCTTCAGCTGTGATACATGGAACACATCATGAACTCCCGATAATCGAGCCGGTAATTCCAACTTATATGCCACTTCTCCCATTCTTTCTAATATTTTAAAAGGTCCAATAAAACGAGGTGATAGCTTCCCTCTGACATTAAATCTTCGTAATCCTCTGATAGGTGATACTCTGAGATAAGCATAATCTCCTTCCTCGAATACCACTTGTCTTCTCTTAGGATCAGCGTAACTCTTTTGGCGTGACTGTGCGGTTTTAAGATTCTCCCTAATTATCTCGACTTGTCTTTTAGCTTCTTTTATAATTTCTGGTCCAAAGAGTTGACTTTCACCCGTTTGATTCCAGTACAAGGGTGTTCTGCATTTTCTTCCGTAAAAGGCTTCAAACGGTGCCATCTTGAGACTAGATTGATAGCTGTTGTTGTAAGCAAACTCTGCATATGGTAAACTTTTATCCCAGCTACCTCCATGCTTTAAAGCACAAGCCCTTAACATATCCTCCAAAATTTGATTCGTCCTTTCAGTTTGACCATCGGTCTGTGGATGATATGCCGAACTGAAATTCAACTCCGTATCCATTGACTCATGTAGCTTCTTCCGAAAACGTGATGTAAACTGAGTGCCTCGATCTGACACTATCTTTTTAGGAACTCCATGCAAACATATTATCCGTGACATGTACAACTCTGCTAGTCTGGCTCCTGAGTAAGTGGTTTTAACTGGTATAAAATGAGCAACTTTGGTTAACCTATCCACGATAACCCATATGGAATCATAACCATCGCATGTACGAGGTAGCCCTACAATGAAATTCATACCAATTTCTTCCCATTTCCACTCAGGTACTTTCAGTGGTTGCAGCAAACCGGCTGGTCTTTGATGTTCTGCTTTTACCCTTTGGCATATGTCACACAAGGCGACATGAGCTGCGACATATCTTTTCATTCCGTACCACCAATACTTTTGTTTCAAGTCCTGATACATTTTGGTACTACCAGGGTGAATAGAGTATGCCAAATCATGAGCTTCTTTCAGTATAGTCTCACGAAGGCGACCGTCTTCTGGCACACATATCCTGTTCCTAAACCAAATTGTTCCTTGATCATCTCTCTTAAAATCTGGAACTTTTCCTGAATCAATCAACTTTTCGTATTCTTTGATCTTTTCATCTGTCAACTGCCCTTTTCTAATCTCCTGTTCGAGCGTTGATTCGACTTCCAAGGTCATAGATTCACTCTGGGCAACGATTCCCAAGTTGAGCCGTGCCATTTCCCAACACAACTCTTGCGGTTTCAACCGAGCTATAAGCATGTTTGCCTGACTCTTTCGACTCAAGGCATCTGCCACAACATTAGCCTTTCCGGGATGATATTGAATATCCAAATCATAATCCTTGATTAACTCTAGCCATCTACGTTGTCGAAGATTGAGATCCTTTTGAGTGAAGATATACTTCAAACTCTTATGGTCGGTAAAGATCTGACACTTGTTACCAATCATGTAATGTCTCCAAATTTTCAGCGCGTGTACAACGGCAGCCAATTCTAGATCATGTGTGGGATAATTTTGTTCATGTTTCCTCAGTTGTCTGGAAGCATAAGCCACTACTTTTCCTTCTTGCATTAAAACACACCCAAGACCTTGACGCGAAGCATCGCAATATACGTCAAACCCTCTGTGAATGTCGGGCATTATCAATACAGGGGCTGTAGTCAACCTTTTCTTTAATTCTTCAAAACTAGCTTGGCACTTATCATCCCATTTGAATTATTTTCCTTTTTCTAGTAAGGTTGTAAGCGGTTTCACGATCTTTGAGAAGCCTTCAATAAACCGGCGGTAATAACCTGCCAATCCGAGAAAACTCCTGATCTCAGGCACATTCTTTGGAGGGTTCCAGTTCAACACATCCTGAACTTTACTTGGATCCACTTCTATTCCTCCATCGGTGATAACATGACCAAGAAATGAAACTTCCTTCAACCAAAAGTCACACTTGCTAAACTTAGCATATAACTGATGTTCTCGAAGTCTTTGCAATACAAGCCTCAAATGCTCTTCGTGTTCTTCCTCATTCTGAGAGAATATCAGAATGTCGTCGATGAACACCACTACAAACTTGTCCAAATAATCCATGAACACCTTGTTCATCAAATACATGAAGTACGCTGGAGCATTTGTCAATCCAAAGGACATGACAGTAAACTCATACAATTCGTATATAGACGTGAAAGCTGTCTTAGGAATGTCCTCTAGACGGATTCTCAATTGATGATATCCAGATCGCAGATCTATCTTAGAAAACACTTTTGCACCTCTCATCTGATCAAACAGATCCTCGATCCTAGGCAAGGGATATTTGTTTTTGATGGTGACCTCATTAAGAGATCGATAGTCTACACACATCCTCCTAGAGCCATCCTTCTTGTCTACGAAGAGAGTGGGGGCTCCCCAGGGTGACGAACTAGGACGGATAAACCCTTTACTTAACAATTCTTCTATTTGTTTCTTAAGTTCTACCAAGTCTTTAACATCCATTCTATATGGCCTCTTAGATATAGGAGCAGTACCAGGTAAAAGTTCATTGCTGAATTCAACATCTCGGTCAGGTGGCATACCTGGTAAATCATCTGGAAATATATCCGGATATTCGTTCACTACTTTGATATCTTCCAGAGTCTTGCCTTTCATAGAATTTACTGTCCCACCTTCTGTCAGTGAGGGAGTTGCCACATATTCAATTCTGTCTCCTTGAGGGCTGGTTAAGAGCACTGACTTCTTACGGCACTGAATAGATCCATCCCACTGGTGTAACCAATCCATTCCCAGAATTACATCTATTCCCCAAGATTGTAGAACTACCAGATCAGCTGGGAAATCTACTCCCATGATGTTAAGAGTCACTTGTGGACATATTAAATTGGCTTGCATTTCTCCTCCTGGAGTACTAACTAATAGTTGCTTTTTCATAGCTCTCATGGTCATGCCATGTTTTGCCACAAATTGTTCAGTAATAAATGAATGCGTTGCTCCAGAATCAAATAAAACTGTTGCGGGTATGGAATTAACAAGGAACGTACCAAGTACAACTTCTGAAGCTTTTTGAGCCTGTTCAGCGGTCACATGATTCACCTTTCCAAGAACATAATTCCGCTGAGCCCTGTTGCCCTGTGCATTGGAGTTTCCCGGACGAACTTGTGATGAAGGTTTCTCAGTTCTCTATTCATTGCCTCTCTGTGGAGTATGCATTCCACGCTGAGGACAGCTGTTAGCATAGTGTCCTAACTCTCCACATTTGAAACACCCATTTGGCTGTACTGGAGCATTGTTTCTCGCAGGAGCGCCTGTGGCATTGTTTGGGCGGGGAGTGGCTGAGTTGTTGTTTGACCGATTCTGCTGAGGATTCGGAGTGCGGGGTGATTGCTGATTGAAGCGTTGAGGCTGCTGGAATGAACGTTGCAGCTGCATGTTCTGTGGGTAACCTCCATTCTGTCCACCAGAGCGGAAGTAAGAACCCTGAGGGGAATTGTAGCGGGGGCGAGTGTTACTGCTGGATTGTCCCTGAGATTGGAACTTGTGTTTGTGTTCTCCAATCTCCTTGCGCTTGCTTTCCAAGCCAATAGCCTTATTCAGAAGAATCTGAAAGTCAGGAAAGATATGACTTTGCAGTTGATAATTGAGTGGCCCTATGAGACCGTCCAGAAATCGTTCCTGTCTCTTGGCATCAGTGTTGACTTCCTCAGGTGCATAGCGAGACAACTGGGTGAATTTGTCCAGATACTCGCTGACTGACATGTTGCCTTGCTTCAGTGCGAGGAACTCCTTCTGCTTAAGCTTCATGACTCCAGAGGGAATGTGGTAAGCTCTAAAGCTATCCCTGAACTCTTGCCAGGTGATGGTCTGTGGTGCGGCATGTGCAGCGGTGTACGCATCCCACCAGTCAGCCGCTGGTCCTTCAAGTCTGCCTGCAGCGTATAGCACCATCTCACGATCGGTGCATTGTGTCATCTCCAGCTTCCTGGTGACAACTTTTAGCCAGTCATCAGCATCCAAGGGATCTGATGAGTCAGAGTAAGTGGCCGGACGGTGGCTCATAAACTCCTTGTGCTTGTCTTTGGGCGGTAGTGGTGCTGGTGCTGGTTGTGGTGGCTGATTTTGCTGTGCCTGCAAGTTCTGCACTGTTGCGGTGAGAGTCTGCAGCAGCTGAGTTTGGGCAGCCAGAAACTGTTGCATAGCCAGATCCATTGGTGGGTTTGGTGGGGGAGGTGGTGCTTGATTTTGCTGATTGGCGATGTGGGCTCGTATCACTGGTGGAATATCTTGTCCTCCTCCTGACCTGGTGTTTACCATCTGATTGTTAGAGAAAGGTATCTCAGATAAGAACTAAACAGATAGAGATGAGTAAGGTAAAAGCATAAGGGGGCTAAGGTTAATTAATTAAACTAATTATTTTATTAACGCAGTTGTGGCCATCACTCCACAAAAGCATTCATTCATCACAAAGATCCAACTCAAGCATGTGTTCAACCAACTAACCATTATTACAACGCATCGTCCTCGCAGGAACGGAATTATTAACAAAAGAAAAAAAGGTAGACATCTAAGACTCCTAGCCAAGACTGGTGGTAGCTCCAGGGGTGCCGTAGCGGAGCTTCTTGCGCGGTGGAGACGACGTGGTGCAGTGCTGTACCATCTCCTCTGGGGGTGCCTGCCCCGCAAGCTGCGCCTCAAGCTGTGCGATCTTGGCCTGAGCGTCCTGGAGCTTCCCGTGCAGTCCCTCGATCTCGGAGGTGGCTCCCTCCAGGTCGGTGTTGAGCGCAGCCGTGACTCGAGCAAGGACGTCCACTCGGTCGTCTCCTGTCTGAGAAGCTGGTACCACAGTGTCCTCGGTACCAACAGGTCTGCTGGGTACGTGGCGGAAGTCGGAGTAGTGCAGCTGGTCGCGGAAACGGTAGCTGTAGGAGTAAAGTGCCCTCCTGGCAGCGTCGTTGATGGCGGCGTCCTCGGTGGAGAAGGGAACACAGCTGTAGTGCGTCGAACGGATCCTCCATCCGGAAGCCTCTAGCTGAGGTACCCGGATGTGTACTTGAGCTGTGTAGTAGTCCTCCAGGCCGGGCTCCTCAAAGTGCTCGACCACATACTGAGGCTTTAGAGTGAACTCTAAAAACCCCTGTAACTCCTCCAGAAGTCTGCAGAACTGCCCGGTCCCACCCAACGAGGCGTGTAGGTGGTACTCCGGACCACGCTGGCGAGGCTCCTCTTGATCTTCTTCCTCGTCGTTGTTGTTGTCGTTCTCCTGGTCATCAACCTCCATGTCGGGGTCATCCCCGTCACTGGGCTCCTCCTCGTCGCTGTCATCCCCAGAGTCATCTGGGTCACCACCAGCAGCGTCTGGTGCAGCGTCGCCGGCAGCAGGAGCAGCTGGTGGAATCACCATGTCTCCGTCGGCGTCCACCTCAAGCACAGTGTCGTCGAAGAGCTGAGGTGGCTCCTCTGCCTGTGCCTCAGGCAGTACCTGTACCGGGGCTTCCTCAGCCGGTGCCTCCTCGGGGTGCTGGGGAACTGACGGTCCAGCTGGGCGTGAATCTCCGGTGACAGCACGAGCGGTCTGAAACTCACGAACCATCTGACAAAGGCAAAAAAACAGTTTTGACTCAGTATAGAATATCAAAACACATATGATAGACAAAAGAGTGTAATATCAAAACACAGTATTCTAAAGTACAAGGGATTTATTATAATATTCGTATTACACTCTCGAGAGACACGAAGGTCTTTATCGTAGAACTAGCGATAGCTAAACAAGGTGTCTTCAACTTCCATCTTCCACAGGCATCTTGACTGGGGGAAGCGCAAGCCTCAGAACTCGTCGTAGTCGTTGTAGTATTCTTCTCCATTTCCTTCTTCTGAATCAGCAATGGCAAGCGTGAGTACACCTAACTAGGTACTCAGCAAGCGGGGTGAAAATGCAAGGCCACAAGGATAGGCTATGGTTCACAGCAGTGAGCTTTTTAGAGTTGATCAAGTTTTATTAGCAATTTCCTATTTACTAGATGTAAGTTTATCCCAACCCACTTAAGCATTTAAAAGAACATCTTATTCCAAAACCCACGAGTAAAACCACGATTTATATTCCATCTTTAAGTTCAATTATCATGTGAGGGTCCAAGCCGCTCTTGACCGTGAGCACGGTTGATCGATCAGTTTTCACTCTGCAGAGGTTGTACACTTTCACCATAGCTCGTGTTCCCCATGTTGCCCGGGTTAGCTAGGCCCTTAAACACTTCCAAGGTGAGTGGCTAGGGGTCCACTTTGAAGCCTTTACAAAGGTATGCAAAAGTGCAACAACCCGCAAGAGTTTCAGCTAGGGCGGACCACAACCCTCCTAATGGTCAGCACCTTAGCAAAGGCTGCTACCCCAAGAGGACCGAGTTGTACCCCTGCAACCCCAAACCCCCTCTGCTCCTTTCGGATAAGGCCATCAGTACGATCACACCCCTAATTAATCGGCTAAGGTCAGAGCCCATTTTGACACCATGGTTGCACTGCTTTCTTGGGTGGTTCTCCATGTTCCGATTAAAGAATTGTTCTCTTGCATTAACCATCGTTTCACCAACAGAGTTGCCATGATCAACATTCTATAAAGATTCAGTTTTAACCATTCCCAAGGTATAGCAGTGCTAAGCATAACTAACCCAAAACATTATTTAAATCGGGGTTGTTTACAAGGAATCATGGATGAAAGACTAGGTAAATCCTTAAAAAGGTGTTCCCATCAAATTAATGCAATAAAAGTAAATTTTAGTTGTCATGCAATTATATAGGACAAAAGAATATGCGGGGAGGGCCACTTGCCTTGGTCTACAAAAAGTTCTTCCTCAAAAAGTTGTTCTTGATCCGCGTCGACGGGCGGCTCGGTGGCAACTGGCACGAGATCTACGATTAAAACATACAACAATAAGAAAAACAGTACATCAAACATCTCTAACAGACTAAAACAAGCGTCTAAAACTAACAAGCTCGAAAAGACGAACGCTTGGACACCAAGAACGCTAAAAACGGAGCTAAGACGGAAAAGATATGGCTAAAACAAGTTTTAGGGACTTACTGGCAAGAAAACTAAGCTTACAGGGGCTTAACTGCGAAAACCAGGGACTAAAATGTAAATATGCGTTAAAACCCGAGGGCTAACGCGCAAAACTGACAGGGCTGGACTTCGGGATACAAAAACAGAGAAGCTTAGGGTGTTTTCTGTAAAAACCAGGACCTAAATCTAATTATTTTTGAACTAGACAGGACGGCGGGTTGATTAAGGAAAAGTTTGGGGTCTCTTTTGCAAAATGGCCTAGGTTGACTGTTACTCGGCCGGTCTGACTTAGGTTGGGTTGGATGTGGGCCGTCGGATGCGAATCGGACGGCTGACAGAGAAGGGGGCAGTCGGGCGGCGGCGGAACGCCGACGCACGGCGGCGCCGGGCCGGGAGTTCGCCGGAGAAGCTTGAACTCGAGCTGCGGGGCTCGGTTTGGAACGGGATTGACTCCTATGGCTTCAGGGCGAAGCGGCGAACACAGCACGGGGGTTGTGGTCGTCGGGTTTGCGGCGGCTGCGGCGCTCGTCGTCGAGCAGTGGCGGCGGAGCTCCGGTGAGGTGGTTGGGGGTGTTAGAGGGCGAAACAGAGAGCGAGAATGGGTCGAGGAGCTTCGTTACCTCAGCGCGAAGGCTCCTGTGTGGTCGGTCTGGACGGAGCGGCTCTGAGTCAGCGGATCGACGACGCGACGGCGCTCCGGCGACTGCGGCGGCGTGGATTGGTGCTGCGCCAAGTGTGCGCGAGGTGCGAGCGAGCGAAGAGAGGTTCCTAGGGGCTCAGTCGATGTCTTTATAGTGCGGAGAGGAGGAGGGGGAAGGCCGGCTCGGCGACTCTCGAGGTGGTCGGCCATTAATGGCGCTCGGTGGTGGGGAGTTTGGTGGTGCCGTTTCGGTGGGGGAGCGAGAGGGTGGAGGAGAGAGAGCGGCAGTTACTGCGGCTCGGTGGGAGAGGAGAGGAAGGGGCGCGGGAGAGGGAGCGACGCGGGGCGCCGAGGGGTCGAGCGACGCGGTCGGAGGTGGAAGAAGGTCCCGACAGGTGGGCCCACCTGTCGGCGGCTGTGAGAGGGAGGAGAGGGAGCCGGGCTGCAGCTGGGCCAAAAGCGGGGAGCGGGCCGTCGAAGCGGAGGGAAAGAAAAGAGGGGGGCGAGCAGGCCGGCAGGGGGGGCTGGGCCGCGCGCTGCTGGGCCGGAAAGAAAAGAGAGAGGGAGAGATGGGCTGGGCTGAGGGAGAGGAAGAGAGATTGAGAGAGAGTTTAGGGACGGTTTCTGGACTTTTTCATGGTTTTGAAATTCTCACACAAATCAAACAAAAGACATGCAAACCAAAAATGATGCACAAACACTTATTGCTCAAAAAATTATTTAAATGATGTTTAAATATTTTTAGGCTCAAATTAATTGAAAATTTTAATTATGCCTTTAGAAAATTAAATCCAACCATGTTGCTATGATTTATTTGTGATGGAATTTTAGGGTGTTACACATAGAGTCAGAAACATGTACGGTCTGCCGGCCCTTCTTTTCTACAACTAAGCCCTTGTTTAGATGCAAATTAGGGGCAGGGAATCAGTGAAAGATGTCACTTTGTTATAAATGCGACACTGTAGCATTTCTTTTATATGTCTAAAAAATTGTCCAAAAATTGATTAATTAGGCTCAAAATGTTCGTCTCGCCGAGTACAACAAAACTATGCAATTAGTTTTTAATTTCATCTACATTTAGTATTACATGCATGTGCCGATATTTTGATGTGATGGGAATCTTCTTTTTGCATAGTAAACTTTGGGGTTGCTTTTTGGAACTAAACAATGCCTAATGCCTTATTTACATCCAAATTCTACCCTAAATTTCACTATGCAAAAAGAAGATTCTTATCACATCAAAATGTCGGCTCATACATGGTGTACTAAATATAGATGAAATTAAAAACTAATTATACAGTTTTGTTATACTTTGCGAGACGAACATTTTGAACCTAATTAATCAATATTTGGATAATTATTCACAAATACAAACGAAATGCTACAATAACGTATTTATGATAAAGTCCTAATTTTAATATGCCATGGGAGCTAAACCAGGTCTAACTGGGAAGTTGCAGCACAATTGTTTGTTCCCAATAGTTGATAAAAGAATTGTAAATATAAATTACTGGCGCCTCCAGAACTACTCCCTCTGTCCCGTTTTAACTGCACTTCTAAAGTTTAAAAAATGTCCCAGATTGACCGCATCAATAGGTGCAGTGCTCATGGGATGTTAGACAAATTGTAAAAAAAAGTTGAAAAGCGCTCCTGACCACTCGTTCCTTCCGAAGTCCACTGCTCTGATTTCCAACTTCCCATCACCGCTAGTTTTTTTCACCAAATTATATATTGCTACAGTGACTACCGATATCCAACGGCTACTTTACATAGGGGTAGTATTGTAATTTGCTATATACACAAATTTGTTGACCAAATTCTAGAAGTGCACTTGAAATGGGACGGAGGGAGTAGGCTTTAGAATGCTGCAGCAAAGTCGTGATTTCAAAACGTCAGTTACATACTTGATTATAGTCTAAGCGTAACAAAATCACAAGCTCTATTCAACGTCAAAATTTGATGAATAATAAAAAAGTGAGCTGCAGGACTGTCTTCAAGTTTTTTTTAAAGAAATACAATGCAGACGTAGACGCTCACACCCAAAACTATGGATACACGCATGCAACCCTACCGCTTAAGCAACCCTACCCCTATGAGCACATCTAAGAGACTGAGCCGGCAGATATCGAGATTAACAAAATCACCACAAACATCTCGTTGTTGACGGGAACATTGTCTACCACTGAAAGAGTAGCACGGGTTAAATCCTACAATAAATCTAGGAAAATACGGCACCAATGCTGACTCGAGTAATCAAACCCTAGTGGGCAGGTTCCACCACAAAGAACCTTACCAACTGATATCTATGATCAATTCGCAACCGTCTCCAAAACTTTAGGGCATTGGTGTGAAATGTAAAATGGGGCCCTAAAATACTGAAAATCATATGTGTAATACAGTTAAGACACACTGTCACACAATTATATAACTTCAATATTTTTCTTCCATACAATATTTAGGAATATATCAAGTAATAATTAATGCTAAAAAGTAAAGATATTACTGACAAATG
This sequence comes from Echinochloa phyllopogon, assembly GCA_033239725.1. NCBI lineage: Eukaryota > Viridiplantae > Streptophyta > Magnoliopsida > Poales > Poaceae > Echinochloa > Echinochloa phyllopogon. The sequence goes on along the minus strand of BTCW01000015.1, from coordinate 29,197,524 downwards.
GCCTCATATTCTACTAAAAAGTATCGTCAATCTAGTATTTCTTGAAATAAAATCTTCAATTATGTCTTCATAATTAATCTTCTTCAAGATATCATTTTCAAGTGCTATTCTTGCACTTTCCAGAACTAGAACCATACTTCCTTATTGTATACATAATCATCCAGGAAACAACATCCGTATAAAAATTGGCACTATTGTTTAGGACCAGTGATGGACAAACTTCAATTAAGGATTAAGAATAAAAGAACTTGGAGGATTAGAGGAATCGCATCCATAAACTCACCTCACGTTGGAATTGGATCTTGGGGGGAGTCCTGTTGACTGTCGTCGAGGTCTCCAGGACTCCTGGCAAAGAAGGCCGAGATCCCCCTCTCAGCTCTGATCCTCCAGCGCCACGAGGAATAGCTCAACGGAGTAGCCGGGAAGGCGCAGCCGCAGCGGAACTAAAGGGATGCGATCACACGATGCCCATCAGGCGACGCAGGAATTGATGGGCAGATGACGGCGCGGGCGCACAATGATCAGTTTGCCGCTATGTTGGACGAGAAGGGGTGTGTTTAGTTCCTGTTGACACGAAAACGCGCCAACAAACTCGAAGCCGATCAAACGCGCAGCACAGCCGTCACAACGGCCAACTCCTGAGCTCCTCGGGCAAACCGGTCTGACCGGTTCCTGAAACCGGTCTGACCGCTTTCAAGCAGGAACTCGTGAAGACCTAGAAACTCGAGCTCGGGAGGGACCCCGTCGGAGCTCAAGCAAGCTAGGGTTGCTCTAGGGTCGGCAGGCCACCTAGAACGCCCTTGAACGCCGTAGAGACGAGTAAAGAACAGAATATGGAGGTTGGAAAAGATTAGGGTTTGAGAGATAAAAAGTAAAGGATAAACATGTTTGATTCGATTGGAATACATCTCAATCGGCCTTAGCCTTTATATTTATAGGCCGGGGAAGTCTTACCCCTTTCGAATAGGTTACAATATGGGATTAAACTCGGAATCCTAATCCTACTCGAATTACAGAACCAAACCGGTCTGACCGGTTTGGCAAACCGGTCTGACCGGTTTGGCAAACCGGTCAGGTTTGGCAAACCGGTCAGACCGGTTTGGCCGGGCCAGAGCCAATTTTGACTGTCAACACATGCCCCCCTGCGTTTTTAGTGAACTTGAGAACTAAAAAGCAAGTAATTACAATTCAGGAGCTAAAATTTATGCTAAGGGCGATATCAACAATATATCGGCCATTGGTCTGCGTCTTGCCAAACACTTGGATAGAATTTCTTCAAATATCTTCCGTTGATAGCTTTAGGCAAATGATCTCCCTTCAGCGTCTCTAGCATGTAAGAATTCCCAAAAATGACTTTGACAACTCTATAGGGTCTTTCCCAACTTGGTGACCATTTACCAAACTTATTGCTTTTCGTCCCAATAGGCAAGATCGTCTTCCAAACAAGCTCACCAATCTAAAAATATTTTCCTCGTACTTTCTTGTTGTAAGCTTTAGCAACCCGAAGCTTATCTTTCTCAATCTCCTTCAAAGCTTTCAATCGTTTGTCGGTTACCTCATCAATATTGTCCAACATCAAATTGTGGTAATCAACAGCATCAAGGTCATTTTGTTTAGCCAATCTATAAGCGTCCAGATTTACCTCAACGGGTAAAACGGCCTCTTGACCATACACAAGCTCAAAAGGAGTAACTTTAGTAGCACCATGTCTAGATATACGATGAGCCCATAATGCTTCGGATAAAACTTCATGCCATCTCTTAGGACTTTCTTCTATCTTTTTCTTGATTAATTTGATCAAAATTTTATTACTTGACTCGGCTTGTCCATTAGCCTGAGCGTAATATGGAGATGAATTGAGCAACTTAATTCTATAGGATTCGGCGAATTCACGTACCTCTTTAGACATAAACGAAGTACCTTGATCCGTTGTCAAAGTTTGAGGAATACCGAATCTATGAATAATATTTTGCGTAACAAATTCAATTACCTCTCGATGCATCATATTCTTCAAAGGAATCGCTTCGGTCCACTTAGTGAAATAATCTGTAGCAACTAACACAAAACGATGTCCTTTTGATGATGGAGGATTAATTTGTCCAATAAAATCCAATCCCCAACCTCGGAACGGCCATGGCTTAATAATAGGATGCATCAATGCAGCAGGAACAAGTTGCAAATTTCCAAACTTCTGACATTCCTCACATCCTTTGTAATATTTGAAACAATCTGCCATCATAGTAGGCCAATAGAAACCGGCTCGTCTAAGTAACCACTTCATCTTTGGAGCCGATTGATGTGTACCACAAATACCTTCATGGACCTCACCCATGGCAACTTTGGCCTGATCCGAATTAAGACATTTCAACAGCAAATCTTCGGCGTTTCAACGATAGAGTTCATCGTCAAGCAAAACGTATTTAAACGATATTCGCCGAACATTTCTTTCTGCACCACGACCAGGATCTCTCAAATAAGTAATAATAGGCACCCTGCAATCCTGATCTTCAACTTTGGATTGATTAGCATCATCCAAAGGATTTTTGCTTCTGTCAGGGGACGAAGCGGTCAGACCGGTTTCAGAACCGGTCAGACCGGTTCTGGCAGTCAGACCGGTCAGACCGGTTTCTGAAACCGGTGTGACCGGTTCATCCAGAACCAGAACCTCGGCTTTCGTTTGCATCGGTTTTTGGAGATAGAAATACTTCTTTGCAACCATACAACCAGATGCTTTCTGAGCCAGAGTATTTGCCTTGTCATTCTCTTCTCTTGGAATATGTTTGATAGTAAATTCATCAAAAGAAGCAATGATATCAAGACATCTATCAAGATATGCATTTAATGAACCATTATAACATTGGCATACCTTTGACACTTGTTGTACCACCAGGAGCGAATCACCAAAAACTTCAACATGCTTTATTCCCATGTCTTGCAAAAATTCCAAACCAAATAGAAGAGCTTCATATTCAACTTGATTATTGGTTCGCTTTTCTTCCAATCGGTTTGAGAACTCAAAAACGGCACCACTCGGAGATATAAGAACAGCACCAATTCCTTGCCCATCACCACAAACCGATCCACCAAAATATAACTTCCATGGGATACAAGTAATATATCCGACGTCGAAGTTGTTTGTATCATTTATCCGATGTTCAACAATAAAATCAGCTACAATTTGGCCTTTCATTGATTTTAAAGGTTCACAAGCCAAATCATACTCAACTAAAGCATAAGCCCATTTACCGACTCTTCCACTAGAAATCGGCTTTTGCAACATATGTTTAATTACATCGGTTTGACACAACACGATGCAAGTGCTAGATAATAAATAATGCCTCAATTGAGTACAAGCATGGTACAAGGATAAACACAACTTCTCAATGAAACTATACCTTGTTTCTGCATCGATGAGCCGTCGGCTTACATAAGCAATCACATACTCCTTGTTGCCGATTTCTTGAGTCAAAACAGCCCCAATAGTTCTATCTTCAGCCGCCACATAAAGTCTAAATGGAACCCCTCTCTTAGGCGCCCTAAGCACCGGTAGTGAAGACAAGTACTCTTTGATCTTCTCAAAAGCTTCTTGCTGTTTTGCCCCCCAAGTAAAATCGGATTCATTCTTTAACCGAAGTAAAGGAGTAAAAGCATCAACCTTTCCAGACAAGTTAATTATAAATCTTCTCAAGAAATTTACCTTGCCTAGAAACTTTTGCAAATCTTTCTTGCAAGTAGGAGCTTCGACTTTCTTCATAGCTTCAATTCTCTTGGGATCAACTTCTATGCCGTTCTCATGAATAACAAACCCAAGAAACTTCCCAACCGAAACACCAAAAGCACATTTGAGTGGATTCATTTTCAATCCATACCGTCGCATCCTTTCAAGACCAAGTTTTAAATCGGCTAGATGAGGAATTAAACCATCCGATTTAACCACAATATCATCAATATATACTTCCACGATAACTCCAAGCAAATCATGAAAGATTAAATTCATAGCTCTTTGATAAGTTGCACCGGCATTCTTTAATCCAAAAGTCATAACCACCCACTCAAACAAACCAATAAATCCTGGACATTGAAAGGCCGTTTTGTGCATATCCTCTTCGGCCATGAAGATTTGATTATATCCAGCATTACCATCAAGGAAACTAACAACACGATGCCCAGAAGCTTCATTGATTAAGACATCGGCTATAGGCATAGGATATGAATCTTTTGGAGTGGCTTTATTAAGATCTCTAAAATCAATGCAAACTCTAAGTTTTCCCGAATCTTTCTTTTCAACGGGAACAATATTAGAAATCCACTCCGCATAACGACAAGTCCGAATAAAACCAGCATCTAGCAAACGATTAACTTCTTCTTTTATTCGGTCATAAATAGCGGGATTAAAACATCTAGCCGATTGTTTAACAGGTCTAAAACCGGCTTTTATCGGTAAACGATGCTCAACCAAATCACGACTCAAACCGGGCATCTCACGGTACTCCCAAGCAAAACAATAGACATACTCCTTCAACAAATTTATTAATTCGGCTTTAAATTCTGCCGATAAATTTTTGTTTACAAAAGTCGGCCTAGGAATAGTACCATCACCAATATCTATTTGTTCTAAAGGGTCGGCTGACGTGAAACCCTGACCCAACTTATCCATATCACCGAGATCTTCAATAGCTTCAAACATACCGGCCGAATGTGCTCGATGATGATCAATTCGGTCTTGAAGCCACTGTCCAGACTTAAACCGGTATGACCGGTTTCCATAAGCGGTCTGACCGGTTTTCCTCGGCTGACACTGTTCAGATCCAAACCGGTCTGACCGGTTCCTGGAAGCGGTCTGACCGATTTTGCTCGACTGATTCATCTGCTCCATTAATTACAGCAAGTAATTCAACCGATTTTTCATCGGCTTTAATGTAGCAGGAACAAAACCATCCTTGGTGCAACTGATCAGCTCATAGTCGGTCAAATCCATGCCCGACGGACATTTGACCTTCTCATTTGCACTAAGAGAATCGGAATCGGCCATTGCAACAAAGGAAGAAGTGTCACCATAGACAACTTCAACTTCATCGCCGATCCACTGAATAAGATATTGATGCAAGGTAGATGGAATGCATTTATTTGCATGAATCCAATCTCGACCAAGGATTAAACTGAAGTTACCTTGCACCTCGGAGACGAAGAAAGCCGTAGCAATAGTCTTGCTTCCGACGGTCAACTCCATAGAAGCCACCCCCTTGGCACCAATGGGATCACCTCCACCAACTCCACTGACCGTCATGTTCGTCTTGATCAATTCTTCATCTTTTCCGCCAATCTTCTTGTAGAGAGAGTATGGCATAAGATTTACAATAGCTCCACCATCAACCAGCATACGAGAAATTGGCTTCCCGTTGATGTGTCCTCTCATATATAAAACCTTGAGATGATTCTCTGATTCGCTAGGCTTCTGAAAAACGGCATCTTGATGCCCAAGTTGAAGATGAGAGACCTCCTCCTCTGGTACCACATAATAATCAGAAGACAAATATACAACATTGATTTCCATGTTGTCATGTTCTGGAGAAGGCTCAAAATCAACCAATTCTTCATCTTCAACCACTGGAGGAATTGGCGGAGTAGTATCGATGGTTGAAATAATCTCAGCTCCCGCTCCTGTCGTCAAACCGGTCTGACCGGTTCCAGAAACCGGTCTGACCGCTTCTGCAGCGGTGGGCTGATCCAAACCGGTCTAACCGGACTCAGAAACCGGTCTGACCGGTTGTGCTGCTGATTGCACAACGGGCTTAGCTTGCCAGATCTTGGTCTGAGGGATCATAGGCCTGTAATTGTTGAAGTATTCATCCCTCAACTTCTCAGCTTCCTGTTCCCTTTTTTCTTTGTTCCGCAGGCGTTGTAACTTCCGCTTCTGCGTATGAGTTAATCCGGAAGGACACCACCTTGGGTGGAAGACCTTCTTTACACCCTTGCTACTGCTAGCCTCATGATCATTAGCCATGACCGGCTTTTTGACTGGAACAGGAGCCGAATCTCCAATGACTATCGGCTTTCTACCCAAATCTTGCATAGCCACTGGAATATTGCCAATTGTTACAATCCCACTGGCTTTGGCTTGCACGTCCTCCTTTTTCTCCTTGACACGGTATTCTTGCTTAGGAGGAGCTTGGAACCTCTGCTTAGACCGAAACCGGTCTGACCGGTTCACAAAACCGGTCTGACCGCTTTTGGGAGCAGCCGAACGACCTGATTGGTATGAGCCCAATCGCTCATGTACCGAAGTCCCAGTAACATCACCACGGTGCTTATAAGCTGTAGAATTGATCCAACACTGTGGTGACCTCTGTCTCTTTTTTGTTGGCCGATCAACTTGAACGGCCTTTGTGTACTTGTTCATGAGCTGAGAGAAAGTAGGTCCTTGCTTCAGAACCCTTCCTTGAACCTTTGGCTCATTAAACTTCCAAGTACCCACTTCCGGACGCTTGGGCTTGAAAGTCCTTGGACGGTCTGGAGACAAACCGGTCTGACCGGTTTGGGAAACCGGTCTGACCGGTTTCGCCTGATTAGCGAACCGATTTTCTTCCAAGGAACTTCCTTGCCCCCCGGGCCTTGATGTGTTAATTGTAATCTTCAGAGACTCTTCACCATCAAGAGTTCTCCCAATCATCACTATTCTGACCGGAACTTTGTCATTAACTTTTTCCGGCCTTGGGTCTCCAATCACCACATTCTTTCCCTTAGCTCCATCGGCTTGTGACAGCCGAATCAACACCTTAGTATTCAAATCTAAGGTATGAAAAGGGAAAGGAGCCTTATCAATTTGCATTTCAGCTAGCACTAATCGACCTTCATTAAGGGCCGATTGTACCTGTCATCGAAACACATTGCAATCGTTGGTCTTATGAGAAAAAGAATTATGCCACTTACAATACGCACGATTTTTCAATTGATCGGCTGGTGGAATTGCATGAGAAAGTTTAATAAAGCCATTCTTAAGCAATTCATCAAAAACACGATCACATTTGGCTACATCAAAAGTAAACTTAATTTCCTCTTGCCGATTTTTCTGAATCGGCTTTAATGAGGGACAAGAACCAGGTTTATTCTTTGATGACCAAACAAATTCAGCAGCATAAATTTCTTTATCATCGTCCGAACTATCAGAATCATTATCAACAATATGCACATTCGAACGATGAGATTTAGCAGATTCTTTTGAACTTTTAAACTTAAGCTCTAGACTCATAGCCTTCATTTGCAAGTGATTAATAGTAAGGAAATCAGAACCCTCTAGCTTTTCCTTGAAATGAGACCGTAAGCCCGCAAAAGCTAAATCTGCTAAATCTTTTTCAGAAACAGTTATGTTAAAACATCGGTTCTTAACATCTTTAAATCTTTTGAAGTAATCAAGAACTGATTCCTCTCGGCTTTGCCTAACCGATGTCAAATCAGACAATTTAGCCTCGTTTTCTCCGCTAAAGAAATGATCATGAAATTTGCGCTCCAATTGAGTCCAATTTTGAATAGAATTAGGAGCAAGCGAAGAAAACCATGAAAAAGCAGTTCCAGTTAAAGATAATGAGAACAACCGTACACGCAATGGTTCATAAAATGATGCTTCTCCTAATTGTAAGATATATTGACTAATATATTCCCAAGGAGTTCTATTATCTTCGCCACTGAATTTAATAAAATCAGGAACACGCCAACCATTAGGATAAGCAACTAAATCAAATTCAGGCGGATACGGTTTTTGATACAAGCGTGAATTACCCAAATCAAGCCCGAGTCTTGCTCTAAGTGTATTAGCTATATCTTCTTTAAACTTAGCTAACTCAGCTTGATAGTTCCCATCACCTCTATTTTGTGGAAAATGGGAAACATTATACATCGCACTTTGAGAAGTACTCGGAATCGGCCCATGAGATGCGCCAGATCCGTGGGGTATACTTCCCACAACCGTAGTGCGTGGAGTAGTGTAAACAGGACCAGAAGCAACCGTACTAGATAAAACCATCGCACCCGGTGCCCCTGCACCCATGGAACCGGTCTGACCGCCAGAGGAAGCCAAACCGGTCTGACCGGTTGTGAAAACCGGTCTGACCGGTTCGTGGACTGAACTAGGGTGAGATGGTTGTCCCGCATAGAAATTCATTGGCATGCCTAAATTAGGATCTAAAACATGTTCTGGCACGCCTGATGAGCTAGGATCTGGGTTAGGTAATTCATTAGATTCTACGTTATTTTTACCTTTATCAGAATTACCCGACATACTAGCAATCAACTCACTAGTAACAGTTTGTGCAGCAATCAATTTATCATCAACCATACGAGTAATTTGCTACATTAAATCAAAGGATTCGCCAGTTACCTTTGGAAGTTCTTCAACTTGGTCATTCGCCAGCTTGAAAGCCGGCATGACGAATTCCTCCACTCTCTTGACAAGACCACCGCGATCTTTTTTGAAGCCCTTCAAGAATTGCGCCTTGAAGTGCTCCTCGGCGATCAGGTACCGCTTCCGCTCCTCGTCCGTGAGCTCTTCCATCGTCGCGGTGATGATGTTGTCTTTGTCAAGGTCACACGTTGATCCAGACATCATTGGAGTAGATCGAATCGGTTTTGAAACCAGATTAATCTGTCCCCAGCGGAGTAGCCAAAAAGTATGTTGACACGAAAACGCGCCATCAAACTCGAAGCCGATCAAACGCGCAGCACAGCCGTCACAACGGCCAACTCCTGAGCTCCTCGGGCAAACCGGTCTGACCGGTTCCTGAAACCGGTCTGACCGCTTTCAAGCAGGAACTCGTGAAGACCTAGAAACTCGAGCTCGGGAAGGACCCCGTCGGAGCTCAAGCAAGCTAGGGTTGCTCTAGGGTCAGCAGGCCACCTAGAATTCCCTTGAACGCCGTAGAGACGACCAAAGAACAGAATATGGAGGTTGAAAAAGATTAGGGTTTGAGAGATAAAAAGTAAAGGATAAACGTGTTTGATTCGATTGGAATACATCTCAATCGGCCTTAGCCTTTATATTTATAGGCCGGGGAAGTCTTACCCCTTTCGAATAGGTTACAATATGGGATTAAACTCGGAATCCTAATCCTACTCGAATTACAGAACCAAACCGGTTTGGCAAACCGGTCTGGCCGGGCCAGAGCCAATTTTGACTGTCAACAGTTCCCTCTAAATTCCAAACTTTCCGTCACATCGAAACATGAAATATAGCAAATGACGCATACATGAAACACTAAACGTAGGTAAATAAAAAAAACTAATTGTATAGTTTTGATGTACACGACGAGACGAATCTTTTGAGCCTAGTTAGGTCGTGGTAGGACAACGATTACCACAAACAAACGAAAAGTGCCACAGTGCGATACAGTGTCCAATACGACTTTTTCACCACACTTTTCGTGGATCTAAACACACCCAAGATAAGTTAAAGCAGGGACAGATTTCTAGGCCTCATCGTCTTGGGCTCGGTGGCTGACTGACTTTGGGGCCCCGGAGTTGTCAATCACCTCGCTCTTTGTGACGGGTACCCATATCAGGGGTTTCTTAAGTGGAGTGAGTGCCATGACAGTGGGCCTGCAAGGCCTCGCACGGCCAACCCGGTGATCACGCGACCAGTGGCGCGCTCCCGACCTACCAACACATCCTACCAAGCTTCGCTCCACCGGGGCCCCGGGGAAAGGTCAGCGAGCGTATGCAGACACACCGATGTTATATGCATGACCCACCTAGATGGACAAGGACCACGGTGTGGGTCAACCCGTCAGTAGGCCCGCAAACATCTGCGGGCAGACAGCACGCCCTACCAACTCCACGGAAGAATGGACACCCTATGCCGCCGCCCCGACCCATCAATGGGGGTGCGGCGGGAGAATGGGGACCCCCGGGACCCCAAAGAACCATGCGCCAAACGAATGCGCCGCACCGCGCCCACTGGAGCAAAGGACAGGGACCATCTCCACACAGCGTAGGACTGGCACCGCGGTCTGCCGCTATGACAGGCACAACATGCAGAGTGCTTTCGTGATAACTGACATATGTGCTCCCACGACCCATATTATCGCCCACACAACGCCCTGTTCCATGAAAGCCGAGGCTGTAGCATGTCATGGCCTCTGCGCGTTAGGCAAGCCACACTAGGATCCCCGATGAAGAGCGAATACCGGGCCAATGATGCGTCGCCCCACCAACCCCCGGGGGAAGCCAGCAAGCTCGAGACATGGGACCCCTCACTCTTTTTCCCACATGGTCACCTACCCCAGGGTCTATATAAGGGGAGTAGGGCCTCACTTAGAGAAGGTTCGAAGTCATTCACGCACGCCACACACACACACACTCACGCGCATCATAGCCAATTTCTCATCCAGCCTTTGCTTATGAGAATCCTTGTTGCAAGCTTGAAACACTCCTTGAGAGGACACACGATTGATCCCCACTAGATGTAGAGCGATTGCCCGAACCAGTGTACTTGTTTACCGTCAAGACTGGAAGAGTGTGGCGTAAGTAAACTCGCCGACGTCCACTACACTTACACTTGGCCATCGACGGCCCTGCGTTTACAATGTCAAAAGAAACACCATATCATTGCAGAAGAATGGCAATATCTTATTTGGTTGTTTACTTGTTATCTGCTTCCTTATTAATTGGATGTTAGAACTTAGAAGAGATGGAAAAAAAGAAAAATAAAGCAAAGAAGGATTGTCCAGTCTGATGAGGATTGAAGATTATGGGAGGGGATTAAATCCCTAACTAACTTGCTAGGTATTTAATCCCCTCCAAGCTTTAGGGGATTAACCAAACAAGTCCATTCAGGGGTCAAATCATAGCAAATAAATTATGAGAGGGCCATTGTCAACTCTCTCTCACATCAAATGTGGTTCATTAAGTAACAAATATACATATTTTATGGAGTAAATTTCACCAGCGATCCTTAAACTTGTCTCGAGTTGTCATCCTAGTCCTAATACTCTCATATTGTATATAACAGTCCTTAATCTTGTACTGCACTCTCATCTACTTGTCTCCACTTCCCCTTCCGGTCTTGTACTCTCCAAATGCATATGAGGGTGCTCTAATCTCGGTCCTTAAACTTGTTCTACCTTTTCATCCTAGTCCATATACTACTAAAATGCATTGATTTATTTACAATAAATATTTGCCAATTCTTTTAACCTTTTACGATTCCAAACCAAATTCGAACCCCACTCAAAATTGATCCAAAATTCATGGAAAAATTTTCACAAACACATGGGTGTACAAGAACCTTGGTAAAAGATTTGGTGAATTTTAGGGTTTTTATTTTAATATAATTATGAAATAGTTGATTTGATTTTCAAGATTAAAAAGATTTGTGAAAAGAATTTGTTTTTGGTTATTTCAAATGGTTTTTTAGAAAATAAAAAATGGATTCTTTTTATTTTAGCGAGTTTAATATTTCACACTTAATTTGTGATGGTAACTACCCCTTTAATTTTGGATCATTTTTGTGTGGGATTTGATATTTTTTTCTCGAACACGCTGCGTATGTTTGTATTAAGAGAGAGAATAGTCCAGTTACAAAATCATCACCTCACCTTGGACTAAAGTGAGGGATGTGAAAAAACACAACACACTGCGACTTCTTACAGAACAAACAAGGTAGGACTGACCCAAAACCAACTATTGGACCAATTACTAGAACACCACCCTTCCTAGGTCCAGAGCTGACTGCCCTTTGGCGCCAGTCACCTGTAACAGCAGTTTAAAATTTAAACATTTCATATAAGTTCCTTTCCTAAATAAATGAATGTATTTTTAAAATATATGGACCTTGATGAGAGGACACAACAAGTTTAAGGACCGGGATGAGAGCTCAGGAAAAGTTTAAGAACCGTTATGTGCATTCTGAGAGTATCGGGACCAGGACGAGAACTCGGAACAAGTTTAAGCACTGGGATAAGAGCTCGGGATAAGTTTATGGACCATTATATGCATTTTGAGAGTACTTGATCAAGGATGAGAACTCGACAACTTTAAGTACCGTTGGCGAACTTTACTCTATTTTAAGCTATTTTTAGTAAGGGAATTCCAAAGGCACAAGGGATGAAAACACAAAAAGCTTCTCAAACCAGAGTAGGAATTCAATGAATTACTGGTATGTATACATGTCACATCAAAATCCAAGGGAGAGAGAGCCTGTCTTCTGAGAAGGACCATCAAGCAAGGAATAGGATAGCTCTTATCCAATTCTAGGGATTCATTTACAATGTCTAATGAGAGGGCCATATGGCTTGTACAGAGTAGTCCAGATTGATGCTAGTCCACTACTTCCTTTGAGTTATGAGAAACGTTTATGGGAGTGCCGCCTTCTTCTCTCAAGTGTCTTCTTGGCCACAAAGAGAGGTAAGCCTTAGCTCAAAGATTGACAATGGCTTACAATCCTACGTAGTATATTTGGCCACCCAATCACTCTTAGAAATAATGCGTACATTCAAAACTAGACACGGATACATTCTCCTAAGGTTGCTCAGAGGTAAACAATGACGAAGGCCTACTCCTGAAGTGTAAGGAGTTAACTTCGTTCACACATCACAGATTCTGGCAGAGTCTAGACAAGCACAAGTAAAACATATGATCCATCTATGTAAACACTATTTCGCTATAACACATTTCATCTACCAACCAGCCTCGATAAGTTTAACTAGCAACTAATGCACTAAAAGAAAGATTGTAAAGTGGCAATTAAAATTAGCGCCTTCCCAATCTCTGATAGAGTGATGGAAGAGCTTTCCTTAATTTCTACAAGTTCATAACACCCGCACCTTTCTTTGGCAAATAACACAAACGTGTGCATGTAAGTCACCACTAGAACATTGCGCGGCAAGGCCGCGCGAAATGGCCCTCCGGCTAAATAAATCTATGAATATTGAATACAGTATTTTTAAAACAGAAATGGCAATCGTAAAGTATACTGCCTTTTGGTTTTGTCGGAACCTGGTTATTTCTTTATGGTCACCATCTTGACAATACCAGATAATTTGTAATGGTGGGTAGCATATTGAGCTTTGTCTATAGTTGGAAGTGGACATACAGTGAAACAGTAAAGTAGTAAAGCTGTCATGCATGACTTGTAGTAAGTTTGAAGCAAAGTTGTCAGACAATACAATTTATACATCGATTTACACTCTGAAGAATCTTTTTATTTTCTTTTCTTTAACATCTCTGATGAATCTCATCTTGTTCCAACTGCAACTTGTCCTACAATGACTGAAATTTTGGTGTCACTGTATTATCATCTGTACCATCCTACAGATTGCCAAGTTACCATTTTAATCTGATGCGCATGTCACACAATCATTTGATAAACTCATGGTAACCTAATGGATCGTATTCTGATTTGATTTGTGAATGTAAATAGCAACCAAACTTAATTAAAACATATATAGTGGTCTTGTTCACTGGCGTGTGCACATCTTGACACCTTTCCTGGGGTTATCCGGCCAGGTATGATCATGCCACTGCACAAAATAGGTCAGTAGAATCAATGGGATTGAGACTTGAATGGGATGATACTAAATATGTTAGGTATATGTCATTACATGATTATGCTTCAGGACACCAAGTGCATAGTTAAAAACCATAATAGACCTCTAAACTCCCTAGCTCCATCAGTGACAGAAGTATGCCATCAAATATCAGACTAAATAAAACCAATTCAAAGTTCCAGCCTGCTTTGTTTAACCTCATGGTGTATAATCTGATGGCCTTGTAGTTGCAGTTGTTTGATACATTCCAGTGAGTTTTTATTGAACACAATAATTTAGTTACACAGTGAGGAACTAAAATTATACATGCTTAGTCACTTTCATTTCTATGTAGTAAATGGCAAAGAAGAAAATCTGTGATAGACGATGGCATTGAACTTAGAACCAAATTGGTTATAGTTTTATCGAATTTGACATAAACTAAAATTATATTTTCAATTTAACATGCCTGGATTTTTTAGCAAATAGATTAACTGGCAAATTATTTGCATATCAAGCATGCTACGTTTATCTAAACTGAACTGACCTCATAAAATTTGAAGTACATATCATTGTTGACACCAAAAATTAGCACCAGGAAGAGGCTGACATGTGAGCCGGATTTGGTGGAAGGATGCCATTCGGCTAAAGGGTTTTCTCTGAAGCATTCGGCAAAGATGCTCTGCGGTCGGGAACGCGTCGTCATTCGGCTAAGAGGTGTTCTTTGAAGCATTCGGCAGAGATACTCTGCGGTCGGGAATGCGTTATCATTCGGCAAAGGCATTATTCCGCAGGCGAAGAGTGGTAGCGTTCGGGAAGACATGATGACGTGGATCAGTATAAGGAAAAGACCGGTTCGAGCAAGGAACGCAATATGGGCACGAAGATTCGTCATTTATTTTTAGAAACAAGTGTTGTAGTCGTGTCCGACTAGGAGTTGTATCAAGACCTGGGTATAAATATAAACCCATGGCAATTGTAAAGAACAATCGAATCAATCATACAACAAACCGGCCCCGTGCCAACATCGAGTCCTTTAGTCGAGTCGTCGAGTTCTTCGAGAGGAGTCATCGATCCGTCGACCTCCGTAAGTACCGGCAACCTTGTATCATGCTTAGTATCATGCGGTGGATTTAAGCTTTGATGCAAGTAGTCTTGTTACCATGCTTAGTATCATCCGGTGGATTTAAGTTGTGGTCTCAAGAAGGTTCCTCTGTTAGGTCATGAGCCATGCGGTGGGCTAAGATCTAGTATGGACCAAGTTATCGGCTCTGTTAGATTTCGGCAAGATCTAACAGATTCATTAAGTTACCCCGTGTTGCTTCGTTTTTACTATGTGCTTAATTCATGCAACACACCTTTGCCCAATCTAGATCGGCTAGAATCGGCTTTGCTTTACGGTGCGACGACTCATCCCCTCACAGCCGAATCCGAAACCGATCTAGGTTGCCACGTGTTGCGGGTTCGAGCTTGCTGGCATTGTGTAGATCTTGACAGAACCGGGTATCATGCGGTAGATGCAGGTTTTTGGGTCGTCTTAGAGCTAATCATCCGGTGGATTAGAATTCGATTCGATCTGATAGATTTATCTTTACCGATTAGGCTTGTTCCTTCGCCATGGACCCCGATTCGGCTAAATAGCCGTATTCGGCAGTGCTCTCACGAGTGAACGTGTGTTCGTGGGTTTGCATTGGACAATGAATGCTTTTAGCCTTTCACGATTAGATTGTATCATGCGGTGGATTGGTCTAATCTGATTGGTGGTGTGGCCTCAAACGAGTTGTATCATGCGGTGGATTAACTCGTTTGCTGCCATGCTTGACGGGTGCTGCTTTCGGCCTATGCATTCTTGTTTCAACGTAAATTCGTGGCTGTGTTGTAGGTTCGTAATTAAACATTGAATGCTTTTAGCTTTTCATGGTTAGATTGTATCATGCGGTGGATTGGTCTAATCTGATTAGTGGCGTGGTCACAAACAAGTTGTATCATGCGGTGGATTAACTTGTTTGTTATCATGCTTGACGGGTGCTGCTTTCGGCCTATGCATTCCTTGTTTACTGCGAATTTATGATCATGTTTCACCCTTTTATTTATCTATCATGCTCTGTTTCTCGTTAATCGGCTATGAGTATTTGTTACAACGTTCATTTGGTTGAAAGCCGATCTTTCGTCATGCTTACGTCACGCATTCGGCAGTGCGCTCCTTGCATGCCTTGCCGATTGCCGAATGAAACTCTAACTGCCGACAGATAGCTTGTCCATAGCTATATGTCTCTCGAGATTGGCTTCAACGCCGCAAATATGGAACTGTCTGGTCTCAACCGGCACGTTCCAGGTTTTGATCTAAACTTTTTATCCCTTTGTTAGTTTTCAGGCAAACTGACTGGCACGCTTCCGGATTCAAAAGCCAGGGCCACGTGTGAAGCCAGCTAATTCGGCTTGCTGTGTGCTTGGCGTGAGGTGCGGATTTTACGTCAACACACTTTTTGGCACGCCCGGTGGGACACACACAAGTTTTCAAGATGCCTGAGTTGAGCGACATCATGGATGTCACTTTGGAAGAGTTGTCTGAAGAACATCAACAGATGGTAAAGGCTGCCGCTGGTCAATTCATTAACAAATGTTTACTGTCTTTCGCCAAGAACAGGAGTGGTGCACCTTTTCTCAAGTCCGATCTGCCAAGAGTTCTCCTTCCTGGGCAATCTGATCTTACTGAAGAAGAAGAGAGGGAGAGATTCTCGGGCTTGTTATACAAGGCTTTGGGAGAAGCAATGACCAATCACAATGCTGCGTTCTTGAACAGTTTTCGGCATATAATGATAAGCATTTTTGGTCAGCATGTGGATAAACCCTTCGAGCAAATACATGGGCAATTGGGTGGTCCAACGTACTTCAATGTTCAAGCACCAGTTCAGAAACCACATGGTAAAGGAAATGCTGATGAAATTGGAGGTTCTGGAGCTAAAGATACAAATGGACTACCGATTCGGCAAGATCCTCAGCCTGCACTGCCAAAAACTCGCACATACGGTGATATGGCATTCGGCACCACAGGGAATCCGCCTGCTTCTGCTTACAAGATATCTCCCTTGAACAACAGACTACAGAGGGATTTATATGGAAACGGATATTCAGAGTTTATGGATTACAATGCTATCGATGCTCTCCCGAATCCTGGATATGTTGGTACTGCGGGTATGCTTGCTGGAAGACCAGGGAATCAAGATACCAATATTGACCTCATGGTGCAAAAAATGACCGATGTATTGCAAAATCAATTCGGTCTGAAGCCTAAAAGTCAGGGGTACATGTACTCGTCTCCTTTCCCGGAATGGTACCAAAGGGTATCATTGCCGAATAGAGTCAAGGTTCCTACAGAATTTACTAAATTCTCAGGACAAGATGATACTAGCACTGTGGAACATATAGCTCGATATCTGATGCAGCTTGGAGAGGCTTCGGCAGATGAGGCTTTCAGAATCAGATACTTTCCTTTGTCACTGACGGGTCCAGCTTTTACATGGTTTGCTTCTTTGCCTGCTCAGTCGATTTGTACTTGGAAAGACCTGGAACAGAAATTCCATGCTCATTACTACATTGGCAGTACCGAGAAAAAGTTGGTTGATTTGACCAGCTTAAGGCAGAGGAATAATGAAACACCTACAGAGTTCCTCAGGAGATTTAGGGAAACTAAGAGTATGTGCTTTTCTCTGAACATACCTGATGATCAACTGGCTGGTATGGCTGTAGCTGGAATGCTGCCTGCCATTCGGGAGAAGCTGTTCGGGATGGAGTTTGATGATCTAGGCCAGTTGTCGCACAGATTGGCCTTGATGAGTAACCAGGCATATGGTTTCAAGAAAGATGTCAGATTTGCTAAAAATAATGATGTAGCTGACATCTATAACCAATTTCTTGAAAGAGCAGATCAAGAAGATGAATATGAAGATAGCGAGGAGATAGCTGCAGCAGAGATAGTGTGGAGCAAAGAACCAGTTACAATGACTCAGAGATGGATCAAACAGATGAAGGGAACATATGATTTTGATGTGACTAAGGCAGACAAATTGTTTGAGTTCCTGGTGAAAGAAGGCCGAATCAAATTGCCAGAGGGGCATTCTATGCTTCGGCCTGATGGAGTGAAAGATAAGAGGTACTGTGGATTTCATGATAGAAATTCTCATTCCATTAATGAATGCAGAGTCTTTAGGATGAAGATTCAGAGAGCTATCCAGGAAGGACATCTGAAATTCGACAACAAGATGAAACTGGACAGTAACCCTTTCCCTCAGAATATGATCGGGTTCTCGGTTAATATGGTGAATGCTGTTCCATCTGGAGAAAAGGGAAGATTGAAAGTTTTAACCTCAAAGAAGGCAAGACAGGATGGTTCAGTTGATCCCACTCGGCAGATCACAATTGAACAGATTCGCCAGAAAGAGCTTCGGTTCCCGAATAGCCGATTTGAAGTGGGAGAATCCTTTAAACCTAGAGTTACTACACGTATTCTTCTCAACAAATGGCAGCGTCAGCAAGAAAAGGAGCGTTTTCGAAGGCGTGAATACGAGGAGGAGAAAAGAAGGCGCGAAGAAGAAAGGTTTGAGGAAGAACAAGAAGAATATGCTCGAGAGCAGGAACGTGCGCATTGGGGGTGTGCATTCTTCAGACACTGTTGGAACGAAGGTTTAAAGCTGCCTACAAGGAATAACTGTCCTGAATGCAATAATGGGTATGTCGAACATAGGCAAAATGTTGCCAATCGCCGATCTGTCCATGAAAGAATTAGTAGGATGCATCCTAGTGATGATCGGCGTTTTGATGATCAACCAAGAAAGAGACATGCTGATTACAGATGGGTTGATCATGAGGAAGAAGATCGCGAGTATGTTTGGCAGAAAGGGTAGTGGTGTCCACCTGGTTTAAGAAGGAGTCAGAAGAGAAGAGTCCAACGCCTGAGGAATCAAGAATTAAAGCAAACAAGGCCTAGGATGAAATCGATATGGCGTCCAAAAGACAGGCCTGACGAACATAGTCACTCGGCTCCTACATGTATGGTATGTTTTCTGCCGAATGAATTCATGGCTCCAGCTAACCAAATTGTACAGGAAGAAATATTGCCCGATATAGATGATGCCGAACAATTTGGGTTAATGGCACAATTGATGTTGAACAAACAAGCTGTTTTTGAGAAGCCAACCCAGAATCGGCACATGAAGCCACTGTACTTGAAGGGATATGTTAATGGCAAACCATTGACCAAGATGTTTGTCGATGGAGGAGCTGCTGTCAATGTAATGCCATATACCACATTCAGGAAGCTTGGTATGGGCCCTAGAGATTTGACACCAACGAGCATAATTCTGAATGATTTTGCTGGAAATCCTTCGGACACCAAGGGATGCGTGCACGTTGATCTGATGATTGGGTCCAAGACTCTGCTTACGACTTTCTTTGTCATTGAGGGCAAAGGGGCATATAGCTTGCTGCTTGGAAGAGATTGGATTCATGCAAATTGTTGTATTCCATCTACTATGCATCAACAGCTTATTCAGTGGATAGATGATGAGGTGGAGATTGTCCAAGCAGATGATTCAATAAGCGTGGCAAATATGGAACCAGCTTTCTGGGAATACCAAGGCATAGATTGTTTCTCAGGCAAAGACTGGGGAGAAGGTCCTGTAGCACCAGCCAGCAGTGATCAACAGCCGATCGAAGCAGTCGGCTCTCATAGTAATTTTTGATGGAAAATCCAATTGATGGAACTGATGGAAAATTAGGACGTGGATTTGTGTCGGCCGATAAATTAGAAGAAGTGGACATTGGAGATGGTGACAAGCCAAGGCCGACATTTATCAGTGCTAATTTGGATTCGGTTTTTAAAGAAAAGTTGGTGACATTGTTAAAAGAATACAAGGACTGCTTTGCTTGGGATTATTCGGAGATGCCCGGTCTAGACCGTTCTATTGTTGAGCATCGGTTGCCAATCAAGCCTGGATACAGGCCTTACAAGCAACCACCCCGAAAAATCTACAAGGAAGAAGTGTTGGCCGACGTGAAAAAGGAGATTGAAAGATTACTAGATGCAAATTTCATTCGGCCATGTAAATATGCGGATTGGATCTCTAATATTGTTCCTGTCTATAAGAAAAATGGAAAGATGAGAGTTTGCATAGATTTTAGAGACCTAAACAAGGCTACACCCATGGATGGATATCCAATGCCTATTGCTGATTCATTGGTTGATGCTGCTGCTGGATACAAAGTGCTCAGTTTCATGGATGGTAACGCAGGATACAATCAGATTTATATGGCATTGGAAGATATAGTAAAGACAGCTTTCAGGTGTCCTGGACACATAGGGTTGTTTGAGTGGGTTGTCATGACCTTTGGATTGAAAAATGCCGGTGCAACTTATCAAAGGGCTATGAATTATATTTTTCATGAGTTGATCGGCAAGATTGTGGAAATATATATTGATGATGTGGTGATCAAGTCATTGGATCATGAGTCTCATTTGGCCGACATAAGGAAAACTCTAGAATGCACCAGGAAACATGGGCTTAAGATGAACCCGAACAAGTGTGCTTTTGGAGTTTCGGCTGGAGAGTTTCTGGGATTTTTGATACATGAAGGAGGAATAGGAGTTGGTAAGAAAAGCATGAAGGCAATTGATGAAATTGTTCCTCCAACTAATCTTAAAGAGCTACAATCACTGCTGGGCAAGATAAATTTTGTGAGAAGATTCATATCAAACTTGTCACAAAAGGTGTTGCCCTTTTCCTCACTGTTGAAAATGAAAAAGGATCAAAAGTTTGTATGGGGTGACGAACAACAGAAGGCTTTTAATGAAATAAAGGAGTACATGAAGAAGCCACCAGTATTGGTGCCTCCACAATTGAATAAGCCTTTCAAGTTGTACGTGGCGGCCGATGCCCAAACTATTGGATCGGCCCTCATTCAAGAATTTGAAGGGAAGGAAAGAGTGGTTGCATACCTTAGCCGAAAGTTACTAGATCCAGAGACAAGGTATTCGGCTATAGAGAAGCTTTGCTTATGTGTTTACTACTCCTGTACAAAATTTCGGCACTATTTACTACATGCCGAATGCATTGTGTATTCAAAGTTTGATGTGATAAAACACATGTTGTCTATGCCAATTTTAAAACGGAAGGATTGGCAAATGGATTTTAGCTTTGTCTGAATTTGAGTTAAGGTTTGAATCGGCAAAGGCTGTTAAGGGACAGATTATTGCCGACTTTATTACTGAACATCATGATACATCGATAAATTTGCTTAACATTGTTCCTTGGGTGTTATTCTTCGATGGATCTTCATGCAACAAAGGTGGTGGAGCAGGTATCTTATTAATTTCACCCAAAGGAGAAACATTTGAGTTTGCTGTTCCCATTCAATCTGCTGTTACTAACAATCAAGCTGAGTATGAGGCATTGCTCAAAGGGCTCCAATATTTGAAAGAAGCAGAGGCCATTGCAGTTGAAATTTTTGGAGATTCAGAATTGGTCATAAAACAATTGAATGGTGAATATGAGTGCAAAAGTGATACCTTGAGGAATTACTATGAAGAATGCAAAGAAATATTGAAGAGCTTTCGGTCAGTAATTCTACAACACATTCCTAGGGGGGATAATGGAGAGGCAAATAGATTGGCCCAAAGTGCATCAGGTTATAAAGAGCTTCAAGAAGTTTTTGCTAATGATGTATATGCATTCGGGAGTAATCTGGCAGAAGATGATTGGAGAAAAGAGATTGCCGATTATCTGGAGAATCCATCCCGAAAGGTTTCTAGAAAGCTCAGGTATAAAGCTTTAAAATTTGTTCTTCTTGATGATAATTTGTATTATAAATCCCTGGATGGAGTGCTGTTACATTGCTTAAATCATGAAGAAGCAAAAAGGCTGATGAGTGAAGTACATGATGGGTTGTGTGGAGCACATCAATCGGCCTATCGAATGAAGTGGATTATTAGAAGAACTGGATATTACTGGCCGACAATGTTGGAAGATTGTTTTGAATATTATAAGGGATGTCAAGACTGTCAGAAATTTGGAAACATTCAGAGAGTTCCAGCATCGGCTTTGAATCCCATTATCAAGCCATGGCCATTCAGAGGATGGGGAATAGATTTGATTGGCCAAATAAATCCTCCATCTAGCAAGGGGCATAAGTTTGTGCTTTTGGCAACCGATTATTTTACCAAGTGGGTTGAGGCAATTCCATTAAAGAAGGTGACGTCGGAGAATATGGTTGAATTTGTTAAAGAACATATCATTTACAGATTTGGGATTCCTCAAACAATCACCACAGATCAAGGGGCTCAATTTACATCTTCAGAGTTCAAAGATTTTGCTGAGAATATGGGCATCAAATTGTTAAATTCTTCTCCTTATTATGCCCAAGCTAATGGTCAGGCAGAGGCTTCTAACAAGATTATGATTAAAATTATACAGAAGAAGATTGATCAGAAGCCGAGAAAGTGGCATTCGGTACTCAATGAGGCTTTATGGGCTTACCGAATGGCTCCACATGGGGCTACACAGACGTCTCCTTATGAGTTGGTGTATGGACATCATGCTATTTTGCCATGGGAGCTACAATTAGACTCAAGGAGA
Organism: Echinochloa phyllopogon; assembly: GCA_033239725.1. Classification (NCBI taxonomy): domain Eukaryota; kingdom Viridiplantae; phylum Streptophyta; class Magnoliopsida; order Poales; family Poaceae; genus Echinochloa; species Echinochloa phyllopogon. The sequence goes on along the minus strand of BTCW01000015.1, from coordinate 29,175,380 downwards.
ATAAAGTTGCAGAAGGATTTAAGTTCTAAGGATTATAAAGATTTAATGATGGACGAATTAGAAGATTTGCATATGGTTCGTCTTAGGGCCTTGGAGAATATTGAGAAGAACAAAATGCGAGTTGCTAAGTATTACAACAAGAAGGTGAAGGTTAAGCAATTCACAGAAGGTGATCTAGTTTGGAAAGCGATATTGCCGATTGGAACCAAATATGCAGCATTCGGCAAGTGGTCTCCAAATTGGGAAGGTCCTTTCAGAGTGGTTAGGTGCGTGCCTGGAAATGCATATATTTTGAAGACATTATTGGGAGAAGAATTTGCTTCTGCTATAAATGGAAGATATTTGAAGAAGTATTATCCCAGTATTGAAATCGATCGATGATTGATATATCAAATTGCCGAATAGTCGATATTCGGGAAGAAATCGCCTTCAGAACAAATGTTGACAGAAAAGGAAAATGGCCAGTACTGAATGTATTGCCCTTAGCACAAAATATATTACATCAGATGTTCATGCAAGATCACAAAAGATAAGTTTTATTGCCGAAATTCCATAAATCCCTAGTACAAACTAATGGAATAGCTTGTTCAAAACGGACTGAGGATGAATGGAATCGGCAATGGCGGCGCCATGAGCATCAAGGCGATCTATGGAGGCCTCGATGTCGTCGATCTCCTCCGGGTTACCATTAGCGAAGCCGGTCGGTAGCCTGGAGTAGTCGGTGTTGGTGTGCGTCGACATGGCGACTAGGCCTGCGGCAGTACCCAGACGGATGCCGTGCGAGGCCACCTCATCGATGCGGCCCGCCACCGCGCCGAGGCGAGCTTCTGGTGTTTCCCCAGGAGCATTCACCTTGTTCGCCAGCTCCTCCACCAGCGCCTTCAGTTGATCGAGTTCAGCATCACGCGCTGCAAGTTTACAAAAGGGGCAGCAGAATAATATCAGTTGGGGGACAAGATTGAGATTGAGCAGATTGCAGGACTCACCATCAATGACTTCGAGCAGTTGCTTGCGCTCGTGCTGCCATTCGAGGTCAGCAATCCCGGCTTGCTTGGAGATAGCCTCCAGTTCGCGACGAGAGTCGTCGCGCTCCGCCTTGAATCGGCGAGCATCGCCGTCCGTGTAGCGGTAGTCGTCTGATTCGAGAGATCGATTGGACGAACTCGAAGATGCCGCAGGAGCAGCGGCTGGAGCTGCAACTGGCGCACCAGCGCCGGCAATCCATTGGATTACCCTGAAAGAACAAAGAGATTCGTCAAGAAAGAGGGAGGAAATCTCGAGAAAGAACGGAGAGAAGCAAGCAGCCAATCACCTGCGGCGAGCGCCGGCGCGGCTTCCTTCGGCCTCATCGGCGGCCGGGCGCCTCCTGTTGTTATCAGCCATTGGAAGTTCCTCGGAGTTACTGTGGAAGGGGAAAAGAATGACTTGAGTCGGCAAGAACTTGGGAGACGAAGAACTTGGTGAAGAAACTGTGGGCTGCCTGGGTGTTTATTTATAGAACCCGCAGAGGAAATCGTGGCCAAAGATCGTGGCACGTATTCCGAAGAGTTCGGAAGGTGGAAAGGATTTTCCAGCCGATCAGTTCCCATGTCGTTTGAGATTCTTATCGAGTCGTATTCGGCTTTGACTGGATGAGATTCGGCTATGTCGTGGTTGAAGTGTTTTCGGGTCTAAGTGCTATTATGACCAACTTTGCCGAATGAGTCATCCACAATGAAGAAAAACAGAGTTAAGGGATGACAAGATTACAGGGTTGATAAAACATTCGGCTATCAAACTATTTGACATAATTCACACACCCAAGAACTTTGAGATTACATTTTTGGCATTTGATATCATATTGCTAATGTTCTCTAATAAGTTTTTATCAGCTTCTTGGGTTCTGGTCAGGGTAGCAAGCTTCGCCTTGAGTTGTTTGTCTTCGTTTAGAGCTGCTAAGGCTTCCTTTCGCCTCCTCTCTGTTAGCTTGGGAAGCTCAACTATGTTCTTCTTGTCAGCTTCGATTTCGGCCGATAGATTTCTCAATTCGGCTTCAAGTGCAGCTTTTCTGATCTCCTTCATTTCAAGTTCAGATTCCAATTTGGTCAATAATTCCTTATCATTCTGGACTTGAGTATGCAGGTCTTTTACAGATTGCTTGACCAAAATTCTCCTTTGCTCCAAGGCTGGTTGAGCCGATTGATTCTTCAGAGCTTGCTTCACTGCGATAAAATGATCATCCAATCTGGAAATTGGATCTAAAGAAGTCTTGATATCGGCAGGAAGATCTTGGTCAAATGATTCAAGCAAATCTCTTAAAAGATCAGCATTGGTAACTTGTTCCCGAGTGTCCTTATGCAGAAAAGAGAGGATTTCCTTCAATTTTGCTTGGTTCTCCTCTGATAAAGTTTGACCAGAAGAGGTCTCTTCTCCTTGTTCGGCTACTAGATCATCCACAGCAAATGAATAGCTGGGTGAAGAAGTGGTTTTCTCCTGAAAGAAAATTATGCCGAATTATTGATGATCCATTGAATAAAAAACTGGAAGACTGGATAATTATCTCTACCTCATTCCTGGTTTCTTGGATGGAAAGAGAAGGCAGCTCGAGCTCAGGCAAAGATTCTTGTATGTCATGCTGAGGAGAGCTTGGAAGATCTTTTGGCGGAGAAGAGGCTTCTGGTTGAGGAACATCAGGAGAAGCTGAAGCTAGTTCTTGATGAGAAGGAGGACTCTCCAAGATTGGGTTTATTGAGATTTGCTCTGAAACTGAAAAGGAATCAATGCCGATGGAGAGGAACTTTTAAGACAAAATAGTGAGAAATTTTACCAATCATTGAAGCATCGGCAGGACCTGTACTGATTGCTGGCTGCTGTTCTCTGGCCTGAAATAAAAGAAATTAAGCTGAGCAAAACACCAAAAGCATTATAGTCAAAGAAAAAGGACTCTGACCTTGGTTTTACTACTTGTTCTTTTCTTCTTTACAACTGAGGGAGCAGCTATAAGGAGGGTTTTCCTCTTGACAGATGATGGTCTAGTGAGTATTGGATCTGAAGAAGCTTGTCTAGCCATCAGATGAGCCAAGGTAGGAGATTGGTGCCCCAAAGCAGAAATTGGGCCTGCAGTTTTGTATAAAATTACCCTGGCAAGAGGGGCAGGTGTTATGTCCTGCAAAATAATAGAATCAGAATCGATTGGGGCCAATGTTGTTAAGACAGATAAAGGAATAAGCATATTACCTCTGCAGTTGGCTGATAATCAGGCATTAATTCGAGACAGAAGGGATGAATTGGCATGTTGAAGATATGATCATGGAATTCTTGCCACCAGAGAGTAAAGGAAGGATGAGCAGATGTTATTGGCACAAAAGGATCAGGTGCATAAATAGTTCCACAGCATTTATAGTTGAAAATCCTTCTTGTTTCTGTGAAATCCTTGACTATCTCCCTAGGCCTGAGGAATTCATGGAGGAAAAGCCTAGGGGGCACTTGGCCACATCCCAACTGTCTAGCCATCATGTTTGGCTGATAATATTCATAAGTGCTTTGGACTAGCCTCCCTCCACAGAATTCGGCTGGCAGGATGCAGGGCTGGATGAAGGCATTAAAAATTGCTACAGATTGCACATCAGTGCATCCAGTCTCAAAGCTGAATTCGCAAGGGAGAGTAAGATTGTCATTGTCCAAATAAGGGAACCAAAGAGGATTGGCAAAACCTCTGAAGAAGAGCTCAAACAATTCACCAATGTTTTTGTTGATAGGTACAGTGGAGGCAGCTTCTCCGTAAGTTTGACAACCTTTGGTTCTCCGGGTTTCTCCTTCTTTATAATTGATTGAAGGGAAGTCTCGGCTGTTGAGATCAATAGCAACGATTTGGTGCATATATAATTGCAGCCACATTTGGACAAACCACCAGGGACCATTGACACAGGGGATCTTCTTGCTAGTGTGCATCAGGTGGGTGGTTTGGTTGAGCATATGGTAAACGCTTCCCAGGAGGTATTTCCCAAGTGGGATGACTTTTCCAGCAGCCAGCTCTTCGGCCATCACGATATGATTCAAGGTTGGCTCATTGGCTTTGCCACAAAAGACTGATCTGCATAGCCACATGTTCAGGAAAGCTCTGTATTCGACATCAGTCAGAGGACCGTCAGACATGTGATTCTGGATATATCTCTTGTATCCAACCCCTGTTCTTACTCCTGTTTGCTTGGAGGAACCTTTATGGTCATATGGGTGCACAGTTCCTGTAACATTCAGGCCGGTTATCATGTAGACATCGGCTAAGGTAGGGGACATTGGGCCATGGCCGAAAAGAAAAGCATTTGCACCATTGGACCAGAAATGGCAAGCTGCGATCAGAAGGTTCTCATTCTTTGGTGTTTCAGCTAATGACAGCTCCAGGCAATGAGAAATGCGCAAATGATCCCAATTCTGTGTTTGAGGGCTTTTATCATCAGACATCCTTTTATACCAATTTCTCCAGCCGGCAATTGGGGGCAAGGGCCAGTTCTTGAAAGCGTCTTGCCACTCATGAGGTTTTGTCAGAGAAATCTTAAAAGGAATCCGCTGAGATTCGGCCGCAATGATTTCAGAAGGGTCTGAATCTCCTACGGGACCGAGGAAATAGGATGGAGATTTTTCCTCAACAGGGATGAGAATTTCGGCAGCTAGGGCCTATCAAGAATGAAAGGGGATAAAAAGAAATTTAAAATGCAAATCGAAAGAAGAGTGCCGAACATGCTTGAGGGGATTGAAGTTTACCTGGAGAGCAAAATCTTGGTTCGCCATTTGGAGGTTGGATCTTGGAAGTCGATGGCTTAGGGTTCGGATCCGGATGAGAGCTCTGAAGATTTAAAAGGAGAAGTGGGTGCCAAGCAGAAAACGGATGTCGAACGGGCTCAGCCTGGAAATGTTGAGGATTCCTGGTCAATTCCGAGATAAAGTATCCTTTATCCCGAAATTGAAGGGGCATGTGTTGACACCAAAAATTAGCACCAGGAAGAGGCTGACATGTGAGCCGGATTTGGTGGAAGGATGCCATTCGGCTAAAGGGTTTTCTCTGAAGCATTCGGCAAAGATGCTCTGCGGTCGGGAACGCGTCGTCATTCGGCTAAGAGGTGTTCTTTGAAGCATTCGGCAGAGATACTCTGCGGTCGGGAATGCGTTATCATTCGGCAAAGGCATTATTCCGCAGGCGAAGAGTGGTAGCGTTCGGGAAGACATGATGACGTGGATCAGTATAAGGAAAAGACCGGTTCGAGCAAGGAACGCAATATGGGCACGAAGATTCGTCATTTATTTTTAGAAACAAGTGTTGTAGTCGTGTCCGACTAGGAGTTGTATCAAGACCTGGGTATAAATATAAACCCATGGCAATTGTAAAGAACAATCGAATCAATCATACAACAAACCGGCCCCGTGCCAACATCGAGTCCTTTAGTCGAGTCGTCGAGTTCTTCGAGAGGAGTCATCGATCCGTCGACCTCCGTAAGTACCGGCAACCTTGTATCATGCTTAGTATCATGCGGTGGATTTAAGCTTTGATGCAAGTAGTCTTGTTACCATGCTTAGTATCATCCGGTGGATTTAAGTTGTGGTCTCAAGAAGGTTCCTCTGTTAGGTCATGAGCCATGTGGTGGGCTAAGATCTAGTATGGACCAAGTTATCGGCTCTGTTAGATTTCGGCAAGATCTAACAGATTCATTAAGTTACCCCGTGTTGCTTCGTTTTTACTATGTGCTTAATTCATGCAACACACCTTTGCCCAATCTAGATCGGCTAGAATCGGCTTTGCTTTACGGTGCGACGACTCATCCCCTCACAGCCGAATCCGAAACCGATCTAGGTTGCCACGTGTTGCGGGTTCGAGCTTGTTGGCATTGTGTAGATCTTGACAGAACCGGGTATCATGCGGTAGATGCAGGTTTTTGGGTCGTCTTAGAGCTAATCATCCGGTGGATTAGAATTCGATTCGATCTGATAGATTTATCTTTACCGATTAGGCTTGTTCCTTCGCCATGGACCCCGATTCGGCTAAATAGCCGTATTCGGCAGTGCTCTCACGAGTGAACGTGTGTTCGTGGGTTTGCATTGGACAATGAATGCTTTTAGCCTTTCACGATTAGATTGTATCATGCGGTGGATTGGTCTAATCTGATTGGTGGTGTGGCCTCAAACGAGTTGTATCATGCGGTGGATTAACTCGTTTGCTGCCATGCTTGACGGGTGCTGCTTTCGGCCTATGCATTCTTGTTTCAACGTAAATTCGTGGCTGTGTTGTAGGTTCGTAATTAAACATTGAATGCTTTTAGCTTTTCATGGTTAGATTGTATCATGCGGTGGATTGGTCTAATCTGATTAGTGGCGTGGTCACAAACAAGTCGTATCATGCGGTGGATTAACTTGTTTGTTATCATGCTTGACGGGTGCTGCTTTCGGCCTATGCATTCCTTGTTTACTGCGAATTTATGATCATGTTTCACCCTTTTATTTATCTATCATGCTCTGTTTCTCGTTAATCGGCTATGAGTATTTGTTACAACGTTCATTTGGTTGAAAGCCGATCTTTCGTCATGCTTACGTCACGCATTCGGCAGTGCGCTCCTTGCATGCCTTGCCGATTGCCGAATGAAACTCTAACTGCCGACAGATAGCTTGTCCATAGCTATATGTCTCTCGAGATTGGCTTCAACGCCGCAAATATGGAACTGTCTGGTCTCAACCGGCACGTTCCAGGTTTTGATCTAAACTTTTTATCCCTTTGTTAGTTTTCAGGCAAACTGACTGGCACGCTTCCGGATTCAAAAGCCAGGGCCACGTGTGAAGCCAGCTAATTCGGCTTGCTGTGTGCTTGGCGTGAGGTGCGGATTTTACGTCAACAATCATATATGATTGAAAGTCAGGTTAGCCAAGCATTGTCTGGACACCTGAAAGAGTCAAATTAGGACATGACATTCAATATTATAATAAAAAGGAAACCTGAGATGTATCATGTATATGATGCCTTTTAGTATAAAAACATCGAACACTATTGGACATTGACTTGTCAGAACAAACTCGATGTTTTTGAAAATAGGGATGGCTGAATTTTGTACAGTTAGCTTATCGATACTAAACCATGATCAAAATAAAATCAAAATCACAATACCCTTTTTATTTCAAAATACATAATACTATGTTGAGCTGTATCTATGCCTGTACCTATAATCCCAGTGTTCGGTTCCTTTTGAAATAGTATAAGGCTTATGGACCTTTTAGCTCACACTGAAGAGAAATAGTGGCAGCAAAATACCCCTAACCTGTGATTATAGCCAGGACAAAAGGTACTTCAGAAACACTGTTGAAACAGAGGTGCAGATTTCTTTATCAACATCATATATTCCGAAATTTTATTTGACCAACACATGAATTGGCAATTTGCCCTTTTGTACAAACATACCAAATAAGAATAGACTGTTAATACACTTCCATGGGAATCCATGTCAGTAGCTTGAATAAGTACATCAAAAGTTACTGAACATTGTCTTTTAACAAGATTTCGGTCATGAGAAGATAAACAGGTATATTTATATACATCTGAATAAAGTACACCACAGAATTCATGTCAAACATTTGGTATAAATATAAATCTGTAGATGCATTCACCTGAGTGAAACAGGGAAATTAAATGCAGATTGTGTTGGTTTATTCGCTTAATTGATTATGTAGGAAAGTGTTACACCAAGAATAGTCACAAAACAATAAGAAAGGAGGAAAAGTTTGGAATTTAGGACTGAGGATACATCTGTTACCTGTATAGTTTGGGCTCCAATTGTGCCCTCAATAATCTTGATTGAACAGCCTCTGATGGACTGGAAAAGCAGAGGTGCTGCGCCGGGCGCCGGCTGAATTCATGGCTAATAGTGGTGGAGAAGGGTGATGCTGGAGGCAAGACGGTTGTGTGCTGTGTGGCTGTGCCTCTCCATAGAACAGCCTGCTGCTCAGATTAAGAAGGCGCTCTGAGTATCGGCCGCTCCGCCTAAGGAGCACCGTGCAAGGCGTAAGACTCGTCAATGGTGCAACCGAGAAGCCATCTGAGCAGCAAGACGTGGTACCGGCCGGCGGAGGCCTTCGCGGTGGACAGCGTCACATAAGTATTCAAGGTGCCGTCAGAAAGGAAAGGGCAATAGCACAATCAAGGCGAAGAAGCTCGGTGCCGGTGTACATCTGAAGAGCAGGGGAAGGCGGATGGAGAGGTAACACATGGTGGCTGGAGGTGTAACGGCGCTGGTGCGAGAGGGAGAGGCGGAGAGCAGCGGAGAAGAAAGGCGAGGACCTCTATGCGCATCTGCGGCTCTGTGCGAAGAATCCGGATGAGCCTGGATCCCGTGTGCCATGCAAGAAGCAGCGGACGTCATGGAGGCTCCATCCAACGTTTGTGATTCTACACATCTCTGATCTGATGGCTCTCAGGACGATGATGACGTGGCGCGACCGATTTTCTGTACAGCGACGTGGTTTCAGTCGAGAAAGATATGCGCATTTGTTCAGGCACACTGCATCGTATCTGTACCACCTGTTTTCCACATTTCTGCTGTTCTAACTGTTGCCATCCATCCTAACATCTTTTCTTTTAACATGAAAAATGGTAGGCCTCTTTTGATTACAAGAGAAAAATATGAAAACGGGGACTGATTTTTTTTTCGCTATCTATAGTCATCATCCTTTGTGCCAATAATGTGAAAACCAAAATGCATGGCCTTCACCTCCCCGATCAAATTCTCATGCGCTTTCTCCGTGACATGTATCCTCAACTCTCAATCCCCTTATTGAAATATGTGTTAATTCAGCAGCCGCGATTACCCATTATGCACAGAATCTTCGTCTCTGCATAAACAAGTAAAATAGTGAGACCAACGATGGAATGACAAGCCAATCTAAATTGGAAGACTAAAGAAAGAAAGTGGGGTAGTTCATCTTACCCGTAGATTTGACCTGATCACTTCCTCTAGTGACTCTGCAATTTCCAGTTGCTTCATCACCGTAGCTTGCAGCACCTGACCAACAAAAGAGGGACTCTTAGTTTCACTTGAGGCTGGCAGCAACATTTAGATACTAATTTCTTTGGACAGTCTTGAATCATCTGTCTCAAGGATTCATGATAATGATATTCTTATTCCTGCAATTCTTTTTTATCTTTTATTCGAAACAGGAATTGCCTTGTATTCAGAATTGTTTAACATCCTATGGTCTTTTTGCATTCCAACATTTCGGATACCTTCATTTCTCCTTATACTTTGTTTAATTAACAATCTAATATCAAAAGGAATTGCAAAACATTCTCCTTTTATGGATAAGTATCTAGTGCTTTCTTTTCTTTTCTTTTTTTTGAGAAAAAGTACATAATGCTTTCATGCGTTAGAAATGGGGATAAACTGGCATACTTAATGAAGATTTACCTTCTTTGTTCGCTCCAGGTCAGACTCGATACATTTTATTCTATTCCATGACTCCAAGAGGGACCGTTCTTTCTCCAGGGGAATCTCTGGAGGCTTGCTGCCAAGCTCATCGACTTTCCCTTCGAGCCTCTGAAGGCGCTCTATGACAGGACTGATGTGGTCTATACTGAAAGTCTCTACTGCTGGATGATCATCAGAAATCGGTTCTGGTTCCACTGGAGGTAGTGGGTTGTTGACCCTCGTCTCCTGCTGACCATATGCTATGTGGAAGAAGGTGAAGACTTTGACAATCAAAGCCAGAAGTTGTCTGACGAAGCGATGGAATATTCCTTCATCCGAAGCATCTTTAGGTACTACTGTACTTCGTCTATTACTTGAAGGACCTATAGAAAGCGGGATATGTGTATAAGAGTCAGTGGTCGAACTCAAAAGAATAAATGCAAACAGCTTGTTCTATAGAGATAAAGACTTGAGCAACACGCTGTCCTAGGTAACCAAAAACATCAACAATGTTGATGGCTCTAAACCAACATTACTCTTGAGCTGGTTGTTGAGATCTCCTTATAGTTCAACATATAATCAAGGCATGCATGAAATGTAAAGCTAACTTTTTACATGTACTCATCCTTGGGACCTCACTACCTGCACTGTATCAGTCCAGGTTGAAGACACTTCTTTTAAAAATTAGGAAAGTGAATGTAGATGTCTGGGGAAGGAATAAATTGCAGCCTCATGATTGTACAGAAATTTACATTTCAGAAGAACCAATGAGCAAATACCTGCCATATGTGCTGCTGTGTGGGTATCCAGTGGCCGAACTTTAGCTCTTACTTCTGAAGCACTGCTTTTATCTGACATTGATACTCCTCTTCCATAGTCAACCGTTTTATCCACCACAACAAAGTGATCGTCGCAACTGTAATAAGCTGCAGAGTCTCGTGCTCTCATCTGCATCTATGTAAAACATAAACTTCAGTACACATGATTTAGTTTTTATTTTTTTCCCTTTTTGCATTAGGACAAGCCAACAAGGATAAGCTACATTGTTGGGACTTCAAATCTGACCTCTTCACGAACTGGAGCCAATCGACTACACCCCACTGTGCTTCTCTCCATTGTGCTTCTCATCATTGGAGAACCTAGATCATCAATGTCAGATCCTGACTCCACGGTTGATGTGTCACTGTTTCTACCCTGTCATCGGAAAAGAAGAAAAGGAAACATAATTGTAATTAGTTGCTCAGGTAAATGTGATTGATGGGAGTAAAAGAGTTAATCCAAAATAAAGAATAAAGCATGATTCAGTTAGTGGTTCAGAGTTTAAAGTTTACCTTCAAAAGATGTAGCCTAGCAAATGAACTCCTCCTCTGCTCAATCTCGGATAAACGTCTGGTATGTCTTGTAAATTTTGCTTCTTTGTTATGTGCAAGCTACACACAAACACACAAAGAACTGCAGTTGTCAGATGGTGCATGGAGAAGACGGTTATCACAACATGTATCAAATACAGAGGGAGTATTCTACTGAAGCTATGAATTAAAAATCCCAAAGATTAAACTGCATTGAGGATACTCGAGTTAATTTGTATGTTCAGATGCCATCACAACATGCGTTGCGCAAAATTTATGTTCATATTTGATCTGAAGAAAGATCTGTATGCTTGACCAGCATATGAAAACTAATGTGCTGAAATATGAATTCCATGTAAGCATGTACTATCCATCTAAGTTGTAACTACGTCCAGCACAAGATGCATGGAAGTTAGTACATACTATACGTTTTCCATTTCAAATTATTTTAAATCATAACTCATTAAAAAACAGAAACTCATAAAGCAACCCCAATAAGAAGCACATATGTGGCCATATGGGTATATGGTTATGAAATAAATCAATGCAAGTTATACCTTCATAATATTTGGATCATTCCATGGACCTTTGTTAGACCTGAGACATCCTCCCTCAGCAGCACAAGTGCAAGTTCCACCCAAAAATTCAGGAAGTTGGCTATAAACAGAAAAATAAAGTTAATGATATTTATTATGATCAAGAAGCTATGCTTATATGGTTTTAAACAGAATATAGAAACCGTACCTTGCATCTATTGCTTCAAGAAGTTTGTTCTGAAACTTTGTTCCCAAAACCTACAATTGAGGCACCATGAAAATCTGTAACATGTATTTGGATAAAAGCAGGGAATAAAGTAGTTCCAAAGATCATTTATGCTCACATGTATCTTTGAGGCAGTTTTAGGGTCGAGGAATCCTTTCACAGAATTCCATAGTAGCTTGAAACCACTACCAGCATTCACAACGAACATCTGATGCAATGTCTGATCACAAGAAAAAAGTGTTACCCGATCTGGCACTAAGTATTGACCAAGAAAAGGAACAAAAGTACACATACCTCCGGATAATAGTCACTGTCAATCTTCTGCATTCTACTTAGCATATCTCTTGCTGTTTTGCTGAAGTTCTTCAGACCCTGCAACATAACTCACGATCAGCAGCGGTAATATTACAGGAATCTAGTCTTTACTTACAATATGTTTAGCTGCAAACTAAGGGTTACTAAGCTAATCTTTCACAAAGATATAGCATCCTTTTAAATATAAGAAAAATGATCATACCACGCCATCAACATCTAGTATAGTTGTTGTCGAATCAATATGCCTTTTCGCTGCAATAGAGCATGCAGGAAACCTGTCTCTGAAGGCTCTCTCAAATTCCTGCACATGATACTTCATGTAGCGGTCAACTGTAGTAATGTGCATCAGTTTGTTTGGTTCTACTTTCCCTAATCTCTCAATGTATACAGGTCTTCCCTGCCTGTCAACTCCATGGTAGCCCTGAGGATAATAGCACAGCACCTCGTCTAGCTCTTCAAAATTGAAGTCCTGCAAGATTTAGTTGCGATTGATAGACACAAGTTATAGCTTTTCATGGTTTCATGAAGCATAAAAATAGATTTGAGATCAGAGATGTAACTTTGCCAATAAAGACACACTACCATTTATCGCTTGCATGTTAAAAACGGCTACTTTAAGATGGTGACAGGCATTTTCCTACACTAAGACTAGGCAATCTTATGAACCAACAGAAAATCGCAGCCAGAGTTAAATGGTCATAATGTTACTGTATCAACTAACACAGAAGCATTAGCCTTACCTCTAATATTGTACCCGCTCCAAACTCCTTCCTCCATTGGAGCATCTCAGACCACATTTGGATTGCCTTCTCGACGTCCAATTTTCTAGCCTTCAAAAACCTACACAGATACAACAAAAATGTGAAATGGCAATAATCAGAGTCTGTACGCCGAGGAGCTATCCATGTTATTGTAGCTTTCATTCTGTACAGTATTCATAGTGCACTAACCTCAGCAATAAGTGATAATCATTATGCTTGTCAGGAAGCAAGTTCCTGTTCAAAAGTTCTTGCTGGAAGGTAAAGACAGCACGCTCCTCTTGCTCATCCCTGACATCTTCGATTGTGAACGACGAGGCTCGATGCTCCACTTTTCTTTTTCCCCTCTTCTTGAGTGAATGTGTGAGTTTGTTTGATGCATTGAGCGCCTTTTTCTTCAGTGACCCGATGGATAGCCGCCTTCTCTCATCCTCTGAGTTCTCCACATCTGACCTCCGTTCTTTCCTGTCATCAAGCGTGAACAACCCTTCCATGCTTGCTGATCGACGCCGCGCTTCAGAAAGAGCAAGAGGATATAAGTTAGTGATCTGAATCAACAGTGGCTCCTATACTGTGACCAAGACAAGAAATAGTATGCATATGTACCTGACATTTTGTAGAAGCAGAGGACGGAAAGTCTACAGGTTCTGTAGTTTTGTAAAGAGATCCGCACAGATGACCTGGAATGGAGTAGAGATTGAGCAAAGTATCATGGGAATATGCCAGCCAGAATTCAGAGTTCAAAACAAGTATCCATTTTGTTTGCTAGAAGCTGACTTTTCTGGGACTAAGCTAACGTGATGCTCTCGGTCGGTCCGCTAGTGAAAATGGGAACGAGAACTTTAAAGGAGGTTTGCAATTACCAGTGGGTTACAGACAAGAGGAATTTCCCCATTAAAATAAAGAATAAAACGCTCTCCGTTTGTATACGGTGGTGGTAACCATCGGCTGAGTTACTACAGATTAAAGAGCCATAAACAAACAGATTAAAGAGCCATAAAAATACGTGCTCAGGAAAAGGGCAGACAACCCCTGTAACTGTATCAGCCTACGGGATGCAGGAAAAGGAGGGTCGGTAAAGTAATTTTGAACAAGTTCAGTGGGGTGACAATGAAACAAAAAACAAGAAATAGAGAGCAAGCAAGGATTTAATTCGAAGAAAAAAATGAAATGGTCTCAAAACGTGCCTTGTGAACAATAACGTGCTTAGTGGTGCTTAATTTCCAAGAAAGAGCAATTGGTGCATGGCCTGCCTGCCAGGGTTGCAGAGGCAGAAAAAAACTGTGTGGTCAACAAGCAGCCTTTGAACAGGCCAGAGCTGATCAGAGCCAGGAGTGGCTCATACGAGATTAAACCATGTTAATGCTGCCGCTAACTGACGAGCAACACACGTTCGGTCGTTTGCGTGACCTCGACGGCTTGCCGAAGCTAAAAAGGGAGCCAGAAATACGGGCTGGATTTCAACGAAGATGACTTCCATTGCTGCCGGTAGCGGGTACAGGTCAACCACTCGTTTTCAGGACATGTTGGTATAGCACCACCGGAATCAATTACTTCTTGCTTTATCAAAAGGGCTCCTTTTTTTAGGCGTGCCGAAAGGACTACTATGTTCTGGGGTAATGTGAAATGCAGCAGAACATATGGTACCAATTATGTGATTCCTGACACTTGAAGAACATAAAAATTTTGACAAAATCCTGTGGAATTTGCAGGGGAGCCAAACTGTTCCTTGCTCTGCAACTGGGATGTCAGAGAAGCGGGGAGATTCTGTGGTCAAAATATTTCTCTTATCGAACCATCTGAAGGTTGGAGGGGAAAAAACGCATGATTCCGTGAGAACAAACAATAATTCGGTTCTGGCAAAAAATGATGCGAAATGATGAGGCTTGAGAAGTGGAGTGAAGCCTAAATAAAAAGCTGCAGGTGAAGCGTCACGGTTGCGTCAAATTTGGTATGGCTGGAAGTGGAACCGTATCCGGCAGCAATCCGGGGATTGAGATGGCGATCAGAGACTCCACTTCGACGCGTTTTGTTTCAGCAGTCGCCGGGACGGGGCGGACCGCCATGAAATCGCGAAAAAGTGGAGCTCGCTCCGGCTCCAGCTGGATGGCTGTATCATCCAGGAGGCAAAGCAACCGCCGGCGAGAAAGGGCAGCGAAAACGCAGGCACGCCGCGCGCTCGAGGCCAAATTCAGAACCAGCCCGAACGGATTCCCTTCGAGAGGGCCAACGAATGGGACGAATCCCATCCCAGTTCTTCAAAAAAGAAAAAACCAAACAAACAAACCGGAAAGAAGGCTACAGGGGCAGCAGGAAAAAAGCTCTCTCACCTCCTTCCCCGTGACGACGGCGACCGAGCTCCGCGCCGGCCGGGGCGAGCGCGACCCCCTTTTCTCCTTCCTGGGCCGCAGCTCCCGCCACCGGCTCGGATCCTCCCCGCCCTCCGGCCAAGAACCCGGAGCGCGAGCGAGCACGCAACGAGGCGTGGCGGCCTGCCTATATCCTCGAGACAACGACGGGCCAAGGCAAATTGGGAGGGAGGTAGGAAGAGGACAGGGTGTCCGCTTGTCTATTCCTCGGCGTCGGCCGTTGCCCCGTCGCGCTGCACTGCGCTGCTCCTGCTAATTATACGCAAAGGCGAGGCGAGCAGCAGTGGGGAGGAGCATCTCAATACCTCATCGTTGCGACGCCGGCGGGGCAGGCAAGGCAAGGGGGGGCACAAGTTAAGGAGAAGCTTCTGCCCCTTGGCGCTTCCGCGGAGCCTGGTTCCGTGATTTCTCGGGTGTCCGTTGGGGGTTTCCGCAAAAGCTCGCGGCCTTTCCATTTGGTTGTTGGTCTTCTTCCAGTTCTGTCCGACTGCGCGTGGGGCCTACCTGTTCTCGGTTCAGTATTGTGGGCCCACCCAGTGGCCTACAGGCAGGCGAGCAGCTCACGCCGTGGGCCCGCCGCCTCTGGAATAGAGGCCACCGTGCGCGACGGTGGTGGTCCCTCCCCCGGCGTCTTTGGTCTGATTTGATTTCCTGCCGGCGCCTTGATTTTAGGGGCTCGTTTCCTCCTTTCCTTTTGATTAAAATTGCATGTCCAAAAAAAAAAACTTATCTGTAGACGTGTGTGTGTGTGACAAAGGCGAGAGGTTTCCTTTTGGCAACTCGTTACTCACTGACAATTTTTACCGAGTTGTTATTGCACGTGGGAGAACAAAGATATTCTTTCACAGACAGTATGGTTTTATTGTTTTGATATTATTATAATATTAGAGTATTCCATTCTCAGCAGCAATCTCATCTATTTTCTTATTGTCCTACAAATAAAAAAAGAAATGCCTGTAAATGTGGATATTCCAAACAAGGCCTTGTTTAGTTCCAGAATTCCCGCACCCAAATTTACTATGCAAAAAGAAGATTCCCATTACATCAAAATGTCATAGCATGCATGGAGTACTAAATATAGATAAAATTAAAAACTAATTACACAGTTTTGTTGTACTCTGCGAGACGAACATTTTGAGCCTAATTAATAAATTTTTGGACAATTTTTCGCACATACGAACGAAACGCTACAGTGCGCCGGCTGACGCGCGTCAGCCGGCGTCAGGCCGGTCAGGCCCGAATCGGGCGTTGCCTTTCTGCATCTAAACACGCCACAAATCCAGTTTCTTTGGCCTGGGGGAGCCGACAGTGACAGAGGGTGACACGTGCAACGATGCCATTGCAATTCACCGTACAAAAAGAAGATTCTCATCACATCAAAATGTCAGTCCATACATGGAGTACTAAATGTAGATGAAATTAAAAACTAATTACACAGTTTTATTGTACTCTGCGAGACAAACATTTTGAGCCTAATTAATCAATTTTTGGATAATTTTTTACACATACAAACGAAATGCTACAGTGCGCATAAAATTCCATACTCCCGAATTGGGAGTCCCAAATTTGGGAGCTGGCCCTAAACGGGAGATGAGAAGGAGTTACTTTCAAAAAAGATGAGAAGGAGCTACTGTAGAACCTGGTTTGAACACAATGCAAGGAGGGGAAGGTTCAGCATGCAAATCCGTGGTCACACCGTGGGACCATTCTGACGACGATATGTTTGGCCGTGTTTCTTTAGGAGTGGAATTTTTTTCCACCGTTTGACAAATAATTAAGGGTATTAAATAAAGTCAATTTATAAAACTAACTTCACAACCCCGGGTTAATTCACGAGACAAATCTAATGAGGCCTCTGACCGTACGATTAGAGGATGGTTACTGTAGCAAATCATGGACTAATTAGGCTCGTTAGATTCGTCACGTAAAGTTACCCTCATTCCTAAAAAGGTTTTGCAAATAGACTTCATTTAATAAAATGAATACTTCATGCTGGTAAGATTTCTTTAAAAAAAATTTCTGGGTAGTAAACAAACACGGATGTCGCGATCGCAGGCTAGCGACAACAAATGCTAAATTTCACCGCGGCAAAGAGCACGGGAATGGGTTCATTCGGACATGAGACATTCTCTCGCATCTTACCGGTATTCTTTTGGTAGTACTCGCATGCAGTAGTATCTATTTGTTTGTTTGTTCCTCTCTCTTTTGGCACGGTTGGGGGAGCAAGAGCATGGGCACCAGTCGTCAGTTGTTGTTGTTCCTCCGGCGCGGGCGGAGTAATACGTGGAGACCGTGCAGGTGCGGCCAGCATGGCAGCCTGCTCTCTTTGGGCTCGGCTTTTGAGGCGGTCGTGTCGGGATCCCGCCGAGCAAGCAGCGGCAGCGGCAGCCGCGTGCTGAATTTGCTTGCTGGTGTTCCACAGCACAGGGGCAGCAGGCCATCAGGGTGGCGTAGCGTAGCCTTGGCCCACCAGCCATAGGGCGGGCTACCGACCCGTCGTCGATGCCGAGCCCATGGCCATACCTAATCCGGATGGAATGGAAATGGAATCCATGCGTCCCGGCATAAGCGAACGCGACCGCCGCAACTGCTGCCTGCCTGGCTCGGTCGCTCTCGCGTGCACTCGTTCTGTCGCTTCACAGGCTGGGTGTCCACGTCCAAATCCACCAGCATACTGTATGTACGGAGTACCATCAAAATTGAGCGTCGGAAAAGCAGGCGAATCACACGGGGGTATTAAAAAAATTACAAATCGCTGGACTCTCTACAATTCCGGTATAATAATTAATATAGCTCCATATAATTTTGTAGGAATTCAAAACCATTTGTTCTACGGGGATATTTGGTTTCCTCCTACCAAACTTTAGTCCCGTGACATCTGATGTAAAAATGTTAATTATAAGTATTAAATATAGATTAATTAAAAAACTCATTATATAAACGAGGGTTAATTTGCGAGACGAATCTATTAACCCTAATTACATCATGATTAGACAATATAATGTTATAGTAATTATATTATAATTATGTACTAATTATAGATTAATTAGGCTTGTTAGGTTCATCTCGAGAAGTAGACATAACTTATGTAATTAGTTTATGTTTACTACGTTTTAATTGTTATTTATTTAAGGGACTAGACTTTAGCCCATTGAATCTAAACACCCCTTAAATGGTTATGTAGGGATTTTGAGTATGTATATAATATGATTCAATCTACGTGATATTCCTTCCGTACGTTCCCATTTCGGAATAAGGATGACAAAAATGATCGCCTGTGAATAGGAAAAACAATGTAAATCGTGACAGCTTTTGTATCCCCGCGGCGCCCGCTTCCAAGGGCATGTCATGTGCTCGTTGCTTTTGCTACAATTGGCTTGTTTAGTTCCAAAAAATTCTGTCTCCAAACTTCATTATTCACTTATCATATCAAATTATATCAAATCCCTCTCCTCATGCATGAGCATTAAATGTAGGTAAATAAAAAAATTAATTACATAGTTTGCATGTACATGACGAAACGAATCTTTTAAGCCCAGTTAGGTCATTGTAGGACAATATTTACCGCAAACAAACGAAAAGTGATATAGTGCGCTACAGTATCCGATGTGACTTTTCTACTAATTTTTCACCCCCTTTTTCATAAACTAAACACCCCCAATAATAACGTGCATGCATGTTTTTCTTATTTCCACAAAGAAAACGAGTGGAAGCGAACTAAGGCTAAGCTGCCGTGCGGCCGTGCCTGCTGCCAACCTCGTGCTTCCGGTCGATCTAGTTACCTGCTTTAAGCCAAGCTTCATAGTTTGTTAATTGACGCTGTTGCATTGCACTGCAGGACCTCTCCAAAGACACATGAACAAAAATAATAATAATAAAATCATCCTGCTTAGATGACCGCAATGGACTGAATTACAGATTTAATCTGCCGAATTGAAATAGAGGTTCTGTTCCTAAAAACTACGGTTGATATAAATAGGAAAGGTAAATATGAATAACACAAATAAACGTGAATGTAAAGCGCAAAGAGAACACATGAGTAGATTTATCTTAAGACATTGCACTTTCCTCAAATTACCTTGTATTTCTATTAACAGCTAATTTTTTAGTTAGTTGGAACCCAACTATCCAATTAGCTACTCACACCCAGCTAATTGGGAGGAAAAAAATCCAAATTACCTCGTACTCCCTCGGTATAGGATTTAGATGTCGTTTTGGACAAGATTTTAGTCAAACATTAGGAATATAAATCACGAATAACTTTTAAATCGTTGAGTTTGGAAATATGAAAACCATGTGAATAGATTTATCTTTAAAAATATTTTTATAGAAGTATACATATATTATTTTTAAATAAACATTTTTTGTAAAAATAAGAAGTCAAAATTATGTTTTGGAGACCGTATCATTGTTTCTAATCACATACGGAGGGAGTATTTCTATTAAAGTTAGCCGGTGGATACAAATTAGTTAGCTAATTTTTAGCTTTAGCAATTACTCCATCCGTTTCAAAATGTAGGTCGTTTGACTTTTTTTTATCTTAAGTTTGACCGCTCGTCTTATTCAAAAAATTTATGAAAATATAGTCAAATTTAAGGTATTTTTGTAGATTATATATTAATAAAGCAAGCCACCATAAAAAATATGATAATTTGCACAAAATTTTAAATAAGACGAATGGTCAAACTTGAGGTTTAAAAAGTCAAACGACCTACATTTTGAAACGGATGGATGGAGTAGCTAACCAGTATATTAGCTGAGTGGATCGATCCGAGAGGATGCGGCCAAATCAGCGGCAGTTGACGAGGACGAGCGAGGTAACTGGTTGGCGATTGTGTTTAATTAACTCATCAGGCGTGCGCCCGTGGTCACTCGGATCCTGCGCGGGCGGGCCCACCCCCACCGGAAACAAGAAAGGCCGGCCGCCGGCGAAGAGGGGGGCACTGTTTACCGCGCGGCTGCCGCCGGAGTGGGCGTCAGCAGAGGCAGACCAAGCTGCTTTTCTGCCGCCTTTGCATGGCGGCATCTCTCATCTCGCATGATGATCATCGGGCGATGATTCCGCGTGCTCCTCTCCATCGGCCGGGCATCTTTTTGATTCATCGAGGCCGGCCCCTGCTTGCTTTCTGCATGAGCATCAGCATAATACTCGTACTGGACCGGCTTTACTTGTGCCTTAATTTAACAATCTCTTTCTCTTTTTCCAGGGATTCCGATCGATGGAGGATGAAAAGCAAGGGGACAGGTCAGGCGATAGTGTGTGTGTGTGTATATATATATATATATATATATATATATATATATATATATAATCAGTATGTTTGCCAGTTCACTCGCCTCGGTCTCGCCAGCTTGAAGTTGCAGCACGTAGAGAGTGATTCCATAGAGAAACTCGTCAGTTTGCTGCTGGAATTGTTTAGCCGGGCACTCTGGGCAAATAGGTTCGGAAAAACTAGAGAAATAGTTTAGCTGGATACACTTCCAAATTAGTACATAAGTTACCTAAATTTTCTAATGCGGTCCCTCGAACTGAGCATGGTCCAAAGCAACCGAAGTAGGCGAACGTAGCCTCGCTCGCAATCATGAGGAGCAATAGCGCCACCCAATCATGTACCGCAGGAGTGCTAGTTTAGCCACTGACCGATGATTTACACTATAGCTATATAATTATAAAAACACTAGAAAATGGTCTCGAAACCTTGACTGAAGCTAACATACATACGTTTTGAAGTTTGAACAGTGATATCATAAAGACCACTCTAATGCATTATTATGGACAAATCTCTTCAGAATATTATAAACAAAAACCATTGGACTTACCAAAAAATAAAATATTTATTGTATGAACTCACAAATAAAAAAAACCATAACTACTTAATATTCTATTAGACAGAAATCGGCATATACAATTACCCAGAGTACCTTTGTTTCAAGATTCCCATATCTTCTCCATCTTAAGGGAAAGCTCTAAAGAATAAACATCTCTATTTTGGGGGTCAAATCATCACCAAATAAAGTATCGCATGTTCAGATCTTACCATGTCCATTCTACAATTTTTTATTCCATTATATGTCCAGCAACAAACAACTTACCACTATGATTAAGGAGACATGACATTCCAACCTTCTCATTCGTCAATTCTTATTTCCTAACAAGATCGTAGTTATTGTGTTCGAGTCCATTATTTTTGTGAGTGTATCAAGGTCCTACTCGTGTTTCACAGTCCATGCTGCTAAGGTCAGTCTCAACGGAAGTTTCGTGGACACAATTACCTAGAGTGACACATCATCTAAAAGCGTTTGAAATTATGATGAAACACCTCTCTCTCTCTCAATGCATAGTTTCATCAATCGTTGTTTTCTAGGTCACATGCAAGACACAAGCTGTCTAGGTAACTGTGTACATGGACTTTCATCACCATGAAACTCATTTCACCTCTCTCTTAATTAATATAGTGACACATTATCAAAAATGCTGACATGACAGTCAATTTATTATCCATGAAACTCCCACTGAGATTGGCCTAATTCAGCGTTTTAAATTCATGTTCAAGGACAATATTAATTATGAATCACTAAAAGCTAAAGCAAGATTTAGGTATTCAAAGCTAATCAATGCAAGAAGAGTATGTACATCAAAATTCAGTTACTCCCTCCGGTATCGTATTAGAAATCGTCTAGGACAGCGACACGGTCACCAAAGCATAACTTTGACTTCACTTTTTTATAAAAATATTTCTTGAAAAGTTATATATGTATATTTTTATGAAAGTAATTTTCAAGACCAATCTATTTATGTGATTTTCACATTTTCAAACTCAACGACTTAAATGTTATTCATGATTTATATCCCCAATGTTTGACTCAAACCTTGTCCAAAACGACTTCTAATACGATACCGGAGGGAGTACATCAATATATTTTTAGTATAATAAATTCCCCCGCTCATCATTCTAGGGAGGAAAATAGAATGTCCTAATTAGTTAGCAACAGACACGTACTGCTAACTTCTAGAAAATCCAAATGCCTAATCATTGGTAGGGAAGAACTAAACATCTAAATCCTTTGTTAAGTGGTAGGTGTAGTATTTGCATTATGTGATGGTTGAGATGTGATATTCTGCAATGTAATTTATAGTGAAGCCATGTCAAATGCGGTCCGTCTTTTAGCTACTACCTATGTACTGATTCACTTGCGTCAGGGAAAAGAATAGTGATCTGTACTTGCAATTTTCTTTTATAAAAAAGCTATAGAAGGCTGCCTATAAAGAATTGCTTCTATATGTTGTAAATATATACTATATAAGTATTCAGTAGAATTGAAAACAATTCTCATTCAAAATTTTTATATCCACCTCTTACAGAAGACCCACACGTTGGGCTCATGGGGAAAGTGCGTCAATGAATTTGCGACATCAAACAAAAAAAAGCAATTTCTATAGCGTTTCCACCATTTGGAGGCTACTTTTTCACTGAGAAAATGCTTACCCATCTTGCGTACCCACGCTTCTACCTATCCACGCTATAATCTTCCTAATGTGATTTGATCTTTGTACGTTGACCTTTCTAATTACTAATAGCATCTCGTAAATTGTTATGCAGTTAAGAAAAAAATACACTTAGATTCGAGTCAGACGATCAGAAACAGGTGGAGGGGGTGTGCACCCTCACGCCCAGTTAGGCTCTGTTCCTAAACTACGACAGTAGGATACTGCATCCTGACCTTTTGACTAAAGCTAAGAAAAATGTGTTGGATATGTTCCAAATTCACATCCACGATATAGGCCAGGCTTGGGCCAGAGCGAAGCGGAGGCCCATTGTGCTGTGGTTTCTCTCAGAAAGTGCACAGTTTAATCCCACCTTGGTAACGCAACCAAGTACGGGCGCGTGATCTGCCTATATATATGTAAGCCTATGTAGACAGTAGGGTAAGACAAGACAAGACAAGGCAAGACAGATAACCCATGTATCATCCCTACTTGTAAACTCTCCTCAATAGTGATTGTCTTCCGTGGTTTTTTCCCGCAAGGGTTTTTCCACGTTAAATCGTGTCTCGTGTTCGATCTTGTTTTCGCATTATTTGCTAACAAGTGGTATCAGAGCTTGGCACGAGATCGAGTGAAAAAAAAATTAGGAGTCGCGTCGCCGCCGTTTTTTTCCTGCGTTCCCTCACCGAACGCATCAGCTATCGGCTACCGAGTACTGGCTGTTCTCCACGGAATCGATTTCCGTGCATCGGTGGAAGTCGCCGAGTTTGATTCGAACCTGCTGGTCGTGTCATCTACAAAGGTTGTCGCTCGCCTGTCTCGTTGTCGTCGGGAGAAAAAAAAATTGCTGCTGCCACTTGATGTTTGCGCACGCAGATCGAGAGACAGAGCGTCGAGTGTCCTCCCGTGAAAATCAATTTTGCGGATCTGTGCTACGTGCACACGAAGACGTACCAGAGAGTTCTTAACTCTTTGCTAATCGTACACAGGAGGTGTACACAGGCTGCAAGTTTTCTGCTAGGGTTACACAGTACTATACCTAGTTGCAGATTATTTTCTTCTGGTTATTTCTTTCACGTGGCTTCTATGATATATGATTTCTGCTGCTGAGATATATTGAGATTTTGAGGAGATATTGGGATTACTATTTGATCACTTTGAGTTAATTCATCTTGATGTTTTGACAACATCGTTCATGCCAGCCTAGTAATTTTTCTTTTACTCCAATGGAGTTGGTTAATTGAAAGTGAAGGTTTTGCTCCGAATTGAGTTCGAGGTGGAGGATTCTAAGCGCAACAGAGGAAGTTTTGTTTGACTAGATACTACAGTGTTTGTATTGCGGGAGCAGTACGTTTATTGCTGTCTTTGCTCGTGTTGAGGGATCTAGTTCAGAGTTGCTGCATAGATACTACAATGTTTTGTACTGGCCAGCATTCAGTACATTTATTGTTCAAGGTGGAGACGTCCGCTCAGGTCTATTGCAGAAGTTTATACCGTTGGTTGCACATTTATACCCACATCTGAACCGTGTTTGAATAGAGCAGTAATTGAGTTCTTCACTGGATATTTATTTAATACCACAGGTGATATTGCGACTTTATGTCGTTTAATGATTGAGCATTATTGCCATTTATTTTTCCGATGCCAGTTGCACAGACTCAGACTTTTGCTGGGATTATGAATTTGTTGAAGGCCCAGATTGTTCGTCTGCTTTGTTGATAGCTGTGTGTGTTTGAACCTATTGGTTATTTGCTCAAGTGTTGGGAGAATACTCAAGTGATCTTATTTGTCCGATGGACATTGGTATTCAAGATTTGAATATGGAGGTTTATTATTCGTCTACATGATGAAATTTGTCTCAAGGTGGAGTTTGTTGGATATGTTCCAAATTCACATCCACGATATAGGCCAGGCTTGGGCCAGAGCGAAGCGGAGGCCCATTGTGCTGTGGTTTCTCTCAGAAAGTGCACAGTTTAATCCCACCTTGGTAACGCAACCAAGTACGGGCGCGTGATCTGCCTATATATATGTAAGCCTATGTAGACAGTAGGGTAAGACAAGACAAGACAAGGCAAGACAGATAACCCATGTATCATCCCTACTTGTAAACTCTCCTCAATAGTGATTGTCTTCCGTGGTTTTTTCCCGCAAGGGTTTTTCCACGTTAAATCGTGTCTCGTGTTCGATCTTGTTTTCGCATTATTTGCTAACAAAATGTTTAATTGTGTGTCATTGTATTCTAGATTTTTTTGAATGATTAACCATTCGGTTGAGATCATGAAATGATCCACTTCGTTCATGATCATGGGCAAATCTCTCTGGAATATTAAAACTAATTAGCAGCTCTTTTTCAACATGCGCATCGCTTGCTTCCTCCATCCGAAAGAAATCTCTTTAGAAAAAAACAGGGCAAATGGAGGGCCAAATCATCAGCAGATAAAGTATCACCATGTTGGGATCTTACCATGTGCCTCCTACAAAGTTTATTCCATGCTCAGCTACTAACAACTTACCGTGATGATTAAGGAGGCGTGACGTTCCAATCTTTTAGTTAGTCAAAGTAATATTTAGTTTTTTTGTGGCATTCAGAACAAGTAAGGTTATCATGTTGTAGATTTGTGGTCTGAATGTTTTAAACTTCTGCCAGCTCTATCAAAATACGAGCTGGCACAGTTCCGCTCTTTAGGCCTTGTTATCCTTTTCCAGCTCTTGCAAAAACTAAGCTGTTATTCTTTGGAACGAAGGATTTTTTTTCGGTTTCCTGCGTTATTCCTGTGAAATCGAACTGTTTTCTGTGAAATTCCTGAAAAAATTCCTGTGTTCCAAAGGAGCCTAAATGCCTACATTGTACTAAATAATAGTGTTGTTCAAAGTGGGTGTACATGTATTCTGTTTCACAAATCGTGCTCAAAGTCTATACACCAAAGTCATGTTCAAGTACAATAATATGGTAAATCAGCCCCCAACAAAAGAAAATATTTGGGATACTCAAAGCAATCATCAATACGTCCTGAAGTACTCATCTTACAAAATCAGTAACACAAATCAAAGTCAGTAATATCCTTAATACTTTTACTATCAAAGATTCCCCTTCTCATCATTCCATCAACGAAGAAAAATGTTCCGATTAGTTAGCAACAAGCATACTGCTAACTCCAAAGCAATCTAACGTCCTAATCATTTGTTATCGAATAAACAAAGGACCACAGATAGATATCTTAACCACTTTCCATTCAGATACTTGCAGTATTTTGCAGTAGGTCATGATTAAGATTCTTTTGTTTCTCGAAAAATTTCTACTGAAGTCATTTCAAATGTGATCCATCATCTATTGAAAGCCACATACTTTTCAAAAAGAAAAAAAAATCTGTTGAATGGAAACAAAATGATAGCACCCATTAGTCGTGGCATAAATGAGAATAACCGGTACATAAATGAGAAATGCTTCTGTACTAGCCGAAATAGGGTGTGACTTGTTAAATGGTAGTTGACAAGCAATCATTAGTCGTGGCAAACTATTCAGGATGTCTAATTTCAAGGGATGTTGGAAAAATGTACTCGCTGTCGAAGTTGGCACCTGCACCTCATGCTTGTCCTTTTGAGCTCATGAACTGTCGAGAAGGGACCATGTACTCGAGAAGGGACCATGTACTTATGTTCCTTCATTTTGATCTAGTTAGTGATGCCTACAAGCTTCCTGCGGTCATCTTAGGACCATCACCCTTTACCCATTTGCTTGAACTAGAAGCAACAAAAGAATGGTTAAGGAAGCACAATTACAGCACACTTTGAGTGCACATGGGAAGCACACAATGAAAAAGTACATGATTTTGGACAAGCCATGCTTGGAGTGGTCTTGATTTTGTACCTAATCCAATTGTTGTTTGCACAAATAGTCACTGATAGGAGAATGCATAGGGATGCAATGTAGCTGATGCACGGTAGGTGCATCATATGGACTGAAAAGAATGGTCATAGTTGTTAACACCTTTTGAAATTTCAGTTAACCAAATAAGATAAGTATCTATGATTGCAAGTTTACGCTTATTGAGGCTAGTGGTTAGACGGCTAACAACATGATTGTGACTCGTTATTTTTCTGACTAAAAGAAAAAAAGAAAGTCTTGTGATTTCTTTTCGATGTATGATGCTTACATCAAGTCAGCGATAGCACCCACTCGTACATTTTTCAAAAAATAATGTTCTTATGATCACTGCGTTCCTAATATATCTAAGCTTGTGGGACTTACTGATTATCCCAAATAAATGTACGCTTTAAAATGTGTCCTGAGCCCATTTCAATGAAAACAAGGTTCATAACTCTCGAGCACTTTCAATAAAAGCAGGTCACCAATCATGTTGATCATAATAAAGTTCACAATTCACCGACTATAGTATTTATGTGCAAATCATAAACCAAGAAGCGGTGAAAATCCTATTGGCTGCAATCGGCACAAGAACCAGTGAAAGATTTGATTTGAGGAGACCTCCACAAGCTCCTGATTATCACTGGGACCACATCAAGACATGTAGACATGAAGCGGCAAGCACCTGAATCACCACATGAAGTAATAATTTGACATTGGTACATCAAGTAGCCGTGTCATCTACATTCCTTGATATCCACATTCTAACATCTAGAAACATTGCAGACATCACTTGACAGATAGGATATATGAAAATTGTGCAGCGGCAAGCAAAAGTGAAGCATTCAAGTTATTGCTTCAGTTTTTACATAACTTCTAAACAATAGGAGAGAACCACATGGCGGTTGTGGACAAACAAGTTATAAACTTGCCATTGAATTATGCAGCTTTGCAGGTCTCAGAATGTATGAATACCTTGCTATGATAGAAGGCATTATTATTCAGCTCAATTCAGTTTGGTAGAGTAGCTTTTGGCAAAATTTCACTGCAAACTCCTAGGTGCTAGGTCAGCATCTGTATAAGGATGAAGCCATGGGCAGAGAGTTTATAACCCAAGAAATTCTTAGGAAAGTAAAATATCCAAAAGAGGAAGTTCACCATCCTAACAGTCTCATTTGATCCATATCTGTTTTAAACCTATGCAGTGTGAGCCATGGGTTCTGAGCCATCAGCAGCTTCAGGTCTGCCAAGCAACAAAAAACATTGGTCAAAAGTTGATTATATGAACACAGTTACTAAAAAAACTCGATTCGGAAAATTGGTATAAGCCAAAACAAAATAAAACCCCCTGTTTCAGTAAAATAACTGGTGCCTGAAATAAACTATAATTTATATGTAAATGATAAACATAATTTCATATGTCGCATATGCTGCTAAGGACACTGATGCTGATATGCACCACAGAAAAAGGTTTACAATAAAGATCACCATCCTACCCACCAATTACACATCAATGCAACCAAAAAGGTCGCTTGTTGATGGAAATGACATGGGACAAAGATGTTGTACCTCCCAATTCCTTCACCAACTTGCATTCTGATAAAATTACTGATTGTTACTTTAGAACCAACCTCCTTTGACAAATCATTCAGCACGGCCTGAAAAGAATGACACCAGAAACAAAATCTATTAGAAAGAAACAATTCAGAGCCATACATCATCAAATAGGAAAATATTTTATCAATTCACCTTAATGTTTGTGCTATCATTGAGAATATATTTTTGCTCCATAAGCACAACCTCTTCAAAGTACTTCCTTAATCGGCCTTCCACCATTTTATCCATAGCCATTTGGGATTTCCCTGAACTTTCAGCCTAACATGTTACAAGATGTCATGTCATTTCATTTCTAGTGCAACCTGACATGAAGGTGAATATGCAGTCCATGTGTTTAGAAGAAAATCATTTATAAAAAGATAGTCATTAAACTCATGGAAAAGAAGCAGGTCCAGTTCTATCTAAAACTTGCAAAGTATTCTCCGCCTCCCAGGTATTAACATATATACAGAACTCATCCTATCAGAACCATACTGCCTATCTTCATAATCTCATCTCTGAAACCTGACTCTTGCTGAACAACACACTGCATTGCCCAACCTCAACATTCCCCTGTACATATCTGGGGCTGCCTATATCCCATAAAAGGCTGAGGAAATGTGACTTAATGGCGTGGATCGAAAAGATAGTGGACAAGCTCCCAGCATGCAAAGCTTCTCTCTTGAACATGTCTGGTCGAGCAGTTTTGGTACGGTTTGTCCTTACTGCTATCCCCCTGTACCTGCTAATTGTTCTCAAAGTCCCAAAATGGTTTATCAAAGCCATTGACAAAATCAGGAAAGGTTTTCTTTGGAAAGGTAGAAAAGAAGTAAATGGTGGCTGCTGTTTGGTGGCTTGGGAGAAGATCATCAGACCAATCGATCTTGGTGGCCTTGGAATCCACAATTAGGAAATCATGGGGTGGGCTCTCCAAATGAGATGGCTTTGGAACGAAAAAACCAGGCCAGATCGACCAGGGGCTGGTCTAGATATCCCTGTCCATTCTAACACCCTGGCCATGTTTGCCATCTTCATGGTGACATCTAGTGGTAATGGAGCAAACACTTTGTTTTGGTCAGATCATTGGCTGCATGGCTGTACCCTGGAAGAATTGGTACCTGAAGTATACAAATGTGTCCCTAAGAGAATAAGGAGACAGAGATAGGTGGACCAAGCCTTGCAGGACCACAGCTGGGTAACTGATATAAGTCTGGCTGGTCTAACTGCATATTTGCAACTCTGGGGGGCCCTGGCCGATATTGCACTAGACCAATCTGACGACCAGCACAAATGGAAGCTTGAGGCCTCGGGCCAGTTCTCCACCAGATCAGCTGTAACGTCCCGCCTCCCCAAGGCCAGGCCCGCCTACACCTGGGAGCTCTCTAGACCTCAAAACTGCCCTCAAAGACCAACACAAGTCTTTTCTGCGCACTTTGTCCTCACTCATGAACACCCGGGAACAACTTCCCGATCAGTCACCCATCCCTAAATTGCTCCGGGCCAAGCACGCTTAACCTTGGAGTTCTTTGGATATGAGCTTCCGGAAAAGAAGTTGCAACTTTTTGGTATGAGTATTCAATCAATCCTATTAAGCACTAGGTTGTCACATCAGCATACAGGGTATTCTTTGTGGGCGCTATAACCTTTGAACCTTGGAATCGGCTTTGGAAATTATGGGCTCCAGGAAAGTGCAAGATGTTTATTTGGTTGGCCATCTGAAACCATTGTTGGACAGCTGACCGCTTGGGAAAAAGGGGGCTTCCTCACCCTGAGTATTGCCCACTCTGTGATCAAGAATCTGAGACTGCCCAGCACTTATTAACCTCATGTGTATTTGCTAGACAGTTTTGGCAAATATCATTCAGACCCTAAAATTAGCAACATTGGTACCGACCCGCAGGACCAGTTCCTTTGCAGATTGGTGGAGCAAATCCTTGAAGAAGGTTCAGAAACAGCAGAAGAAAGGATTTAATTCTCTGATTATACTTGGAGAACAGGTTCTTTGGAAACACAGAAATGCTTGTGTCTTGGAAGGTACTGCTCCCTGCCTCCAGGGTGCTACATAGGCCTTCAAGGATGAGGTCCAATTGTGGCAGCTAGCTGGGGCTAAGGGACTGATTGCCCTGGACCTAGGAAGGCTGCTGGTCTAGAGTTCGGTTTGGGTAGCTTGGTCAGGTCTTGTGTTGTTTTAGTTTAAGTTGTAAATTTTTTTTCCCTGAAAGTAATTGGACCTTTTATTCTCCCTTAATACAAAAATACACAGCTCTCCTGCGTATTCGAGAAAAATAAAACTGACTCTTGCTTATATAGAAGAAAAATATGGTGCATTGTAAGAGCCCTATGCCAGGTCCGCATGTACCGATTATCTTTCAATAAAAAAAACCAATGCATGTATCTATTCGAACTATTATTCATCGTCTCATGTTTTTTAATCATTGAGCTGTTCTCTCGTAGTAAATAGTATGATTTTTCTTTTCACCCACGGCAGATAGAAACACCTCATTTTTCTTTTCATCATAATGAACCATGGCAATGCATGATTTGCTTCATATCTTTTTCATGTCAGTGTCACTCCATTCTTTCTTAATCATTTTGTTTATTCCTGTTGAGCTAGAAAGACATCAATTGCAACTTTATGGTCCGAGCTGTGATATTTGGTTGCTAAATCAGCCATCACAGGTCACAACCATGGCAAAATTGGGCAAATAACATGTGGGACATCTAGGAAAGAATGGCACACCACAGTTGTGGCAGGGAGCTTTATACTGCCAAGAAGTCAAATTTACCTAACCAAACATGCTGGAGAAAAGGTGGTATTCAAAGTAAAGCACCTGAGTTCGGAGTATTTCACGTTCATTTTGTACAGCTGCGTCAGAAACAAGTTCTTTTGATAAAAATAATGGTTTTGTTGCAACAATATGCATCGCAATAGATGACCCAACTGTCTTGAGAGCATCAAGGGAAGCACTGCTATCTTCTGCTTCTAGTGTGACCAATCCAGCAATACGACCCAAACCTGAACAGAAAAAAAAATTACCGAATGCATCATCTCAGTTTTAAAATGGAAGTAAAAAACATACTTAAATTAATGAGAACCAAAAATGACGTGGTAACAGCAACTAAAACAATAACAGCATTGGCTCAGTCGGGAGCCTCCAAATTACAGGAGCTTCTAGCAAGGTCATTGGCTCAGTAGAGCAGACAGCCACTAGGATAAACATATTCAAGAGAGAAATGTTGAAATTGTTATCTGACGGGAGTGTGAATTCATGGTTGCATTATCACCAGCAGTTGTATACAAGAGTAAACAAAGAAATTGCATTCTTCTAATGATAAAGGAGGGAAAAAATCATCAGTAAAAAGCCCAAAATTTTTATTAATTACTACAATCATGAGAAATACAAAAAAAATTAAAATTATAATGCTTAGT
This sequence comes from Echinochloa phyllopogon, assembly GCA_033239725.1. Classification (NCBI taxonomy): domain Eukaryota; kingdom Viridiplantae; phylum Streptophyta; class Magnoliopsida; order Poales; family Poaceae; genus Echinochloa; species Echinochloa phyllopogon. The sequence continues at coordinate 29,144,034 of BTCW01000015.1, read as the reverse complement.
TGTCTTCAAAATTTTAGATTGGTGAAAAGGATTAAAAATCAAGGAGCATATAACCATCCTACTCAGGCCTATGTTGTGGATTGCAGTTTGCACATTGTTAATTCTGCAAGCTGAAACAACCAGGTCCCAAAATGTAACCAGATTGTAACAATCCACAGGTCAGATTGTTACAACCCAAATCCAACAATCTGATTCCCGCCAGCTTGCAGATTCTAAGCTGCAATCCACAATCTGCAATCTAAAACAAACAGGTCCTCAGTAGAAAACTACTGTATTTATGTGTCCTGGTTGGCTTAATCAAACTTAACTGACTGGGGGAAAAAAGGAAAACAGATCTGAAGAACAAAGAATATATATTATTCACAAAATTGAAAGATCTGAGATTTCATTGTCCACACACCTGGCTGAGGACATGTATGCAAATAAGACGAAATAACACCATGAGCAGTAGTTGATAACACGAAACCTCTTCTGAGTTTCACATTCTCCCCAATCATGGCAGCAACTTCTGTAACAGCACTTTGGACAGTTGTTTCCCCACTGAGCTTAGGATGATCTAGATTGATAGACATGTCCTGCAAGGTTGGAGAAATGATCAGTCAAGATCTAATCTCCTTTGTTGCACTTTTAGATGCAATCAAGCAATCTGGAATTTATCATGATAACTGTTGTCAATTGCCATTCTACATTCTATGTTAGAATTGTACATCAATTTCAACATATCCTCATCCAATCATCTGTGCAGTAGTCGCATACACCTTGTTGAAGCATTAATTTTCTTTTCCGAGAGTAGTAACTTATTTTGCGACGGGTGTGTGTGGGGTGATGTAAAGGGTTCTAAACCCATTCTTATTTTTCTTCTTAATTAATGATACACAGTTCTCCTGCGTATTCGAGAAAAAAATAGTTTTCTTTTCCTTTTATTTAGTCAAACAAATTATGATCAAAAGTAGCATCAGTGCCACTACAACTCATCAAAATGATTCCATAGGAAGCGAAATTCTAAGGCCTGTGGGACATCAATCCCTAATGATATAAGTTTCAAGACAAAAGTTCAATTGAAAAACACTGAGTAAATGGAAACTAACTCAATATGGATCTTGATAGAACTTAAATATAATAGTTCAGAGTTCAAATGATGACGAATCGAAATCTATATCTGGTAGTGCAGGTAGAACAATTTGTCAACCACAAAATAATATTATATTGAAGATCAAGCATTGGAAAGGTTAGAATACAGGAACCAGACTGTCATGGTGGGACTGCAGTAGCAAGGGAGTAGCTACATAGGCGGGTGTGCCTGATTCAGCTGCGACAGGAAAAGCCCCACCTATGACTTTTCCAGTTGGTTGGGTCTTTTGTAACTGAGGTCCAAAATGTGGTCTCCTTTCTTAGAATATCCAAAATATCCATACACTCACCAACACAGATGACTCATCAAGTAACATATGACATACCTCCAAATATTCAGGACCAAAAGGCAAAAACAATTCACCAGCACCCTGAGCAGACAAAGCCATCTTTGCCACTGATGAAGCCTGCATGGTGAATGAAATTGGAAAATATACATAAATCAAGGCTGAAGATCTTTGCGCTTGTGTGCGAGGAAAGATGATGAATGGAAGCAACAAATGAACTAAAATATGATGTTGTACCCAAAATGTAAAAGGAAAAGGTATTAACAACCTAAAACATAGCATACCTACGACAGAAGCATGCAGTTGCTACAGAAGTTCAAGCTGATATCACAGCCAACTGATTAACTGATGGGTAGAAAACTTCCTTTCTATAAATGATTAATTAACACAATTTTACATATATAGATCATTGCTCTTGGCATATCCAGCAAAAAAGAAAACTGGAATGGCATTAGAAAACACAAGACACTAATAGGAGAAATAATAGAAGCAAAAAATCCAGGGTGTATCAAACAATAGGCTGTAGTATCAATACACAATTTGATGAGTGAACAGAAGCAAAAATGAGGTCCGGAGAATCATCTTTGCATAATAAAGTGTGACTGTCTGACAGCAAAGGATGGATTTTACAGAGAATGTCATGTGCATACTTCAGATGGCCCTGAACCCAAGCAGCCAACAATGCCGAAGCCCAGCGGCCGCACCACGAGTGAAGGGATAGAGGAGATAGGAATTCTTGATCTATTTCTTGCTTAATCACGGATACACACCCCACCTATATATAGATGAGATGACTTGACCTATAAGAAACATATATCTCTAGAATCAAGGAAACAAACCAATCTAACTCTATCTCTAACTAACAACCAAACCCTAAGGCTGGTGCCCGTCCCGTGGTTACTGTTTGCATGAACACTGCACCAGGTTCTGTTGCTCTCTCGTATGGGCCCTATTGGGCTGCATGTGACAGGGAATCACTATTAGGCTGATTCTGTGAAGTGATTCTCTGAAATGAACTAAAGTGCAAGAAGTAGGAAAAAAGTCTGGAGGATCTTCTTTGCATAATAAAGTGTGACAGTCTGACAACGAAGGATGGACAATCACTCCTAGGATGATTCTGTGAAGCGATTCTCTTAAAATGAACTAAGGTGCAAGAAGCAGAACAAAAGACTAGGTTCTCAGAATCACTTCCTCCATAGAGTTTTATCCTAAGAATCACTTTCACCCACAAAATCACTTCCCCAAGAGAATCACCTCCCACAGAGAATCAGAAGCACGATGAGCTCTACTAAGCAGGCCCTTAATTGAGCTGAATAGCAACTAATTTAATTTTCAAACGTTAATGGAATAATCTAAAAGAACCTTATCTCCAAATTGCTAACGGAATTTCATGTGCAACTTGCTTTTTAGGGAAACATTCTTGAATATAAACCAAAAAAGCAGCTCAGTTCCCTATTAATAAGATAAAATATTACTGGGAATGAAACCAACCAGATACTGGAAAACATCATTTCTTGCTACGAAATCAGTTTCACAGTTAAGCTCAACCACAGCCGCCCTTTTCTCATCTTGTGCAATAGCAAGCAAACCTTCAGCAGCCGTCCGTGAAGATTTTTTGGCAGCAAGAACCACCCCTCTCTTCCGCAGGTCTTTATGTGCAGCATCTGAAAGAAATAAACAAACTCAAATCAAACAAATATAAATAATTAAAGATGTCAATTAAAATATACTTACACAGAGAAAAAGGAGCTAACCAATATCCCAATCGCAGCTAACTAAGGAAGCCTTGACATCTTTGATTGGCGCACTCGTTCTTTCTCGGAGCTGTTTAATAAGGTTCATTTGCTCTGAAGAAGACACTTGGGAGCTGAATTTCCTATGAAACATATCATTTTGGGGAACATGACTGCCCAATAGATGAGTTTGGAATGTGGAAGAAGAGTATCCCGTAACAGCTTGTTGTTGAGCACGAAACAGGAGCCCCAATATGGGCTTTCTAGCACCTTGACCCCAAACCATCCTCAGAATATACTGCACCATGGCATATACAATATTTTTTTAGTGAACTAAACACAAAAGTGAACATCGCAACGGTGCAATTTCCTTTCAGATGTGTCGTTTTTTTCAGAACTGTATTGCTCCAGCAATGGAGGCATTTACACTAATTGAACTGAGTACCGCAGAAAGGTTTGGGTTTGATTTCCCAAAGCAGAGACAAGACAGAACAAACCAAGTGAGAGTTAACTCAATGAATCAATGCAGATCTAAAAGCGACAAAAATGACAGGACTAGCTATATGCCAGATCAAAGGTTAAACTAAATTTGCATCTGCAGGGACCTCAACTACTAGCTACAAAGGTCAATTATCACTTCATTCAGGGGATAGATAGACAGAAAATATATTGGGGCAATTTCAAGTAAAAGAAGGGGTAAAACTTAACACCCAAAGAAGTATACTTAGAGCCTTAAGTGACGGAATGGAGACCTCGTCCCAAATCTAAATCAACACCATCACCAAGCATCTCCAAACTAGCATCATCGGCCAAAATCAAATCCTACGGTATCATTTCGCCTGGCCCAGCAATAAGAACAGCTATCCCATTATAAAACCACAAGCAACTAGCAAAAAGGCAGCACTAGACAACGATAGATCAGAGGAGGGAGACTAGTATCGCCATTACTTGATGGGGAGACACTGGTGAGCGCGCGAAGCGAGGCAGCGGCCAGCGCTTGATCGAGGGCGGCGCCGGCGAGCTTGGTAGGGGCCTCGGGGGAGCAGCGGAAAGGGCACTCTGTGGGTCTTGGTAAGGGTATAGGTTTTCCTCTAAACCTTTTCCAGTTTGGGCTTTGGGCTACAAAAGAGTTGCTAATGAATTAGGCTGGGCCACTATCTATCTGGTTCCAGACCAGCCCACCAGAGAGAGAGAGGTGGGTTATAAGTAGCTATTGGGCCACGAGCTCGGCTCAAGCAATAGCCTGGTCATGTACAAACCATCATTTTTTTTCTTAGATGTTCAAAAAATTTAAAGAGATTCAGTCCAGCAACCAAACGTATGCTCTTGGTTTAATAATCACTAGCAAAGATGTATGTGTGTATATACGAGACGCGGGACCGGAACTGTAAAGTTTATACCGGACATAGTCATATATGTGTAAACAAGTAAATATGCCCGTGCGATGCTATGGGATAAGCACAAGCGCGAGAAAGAAAAACCTAGGATCAGATTTTATCTAATGGAGCCCTTGTTGCTCGCAAGTTAAGGATCATGTCGAAAGAGGACACGGATCATGGTCTTATTCTGTTTTTTTATACGAGGATCTACTCGTCGGTGTCTTACGACGGACCAAAAGTCAAACTACCGGGGAAACGGTGCTTGTTTTAGTATTAGATAGAGATAAGGTAAATATGTCCACACATTGCTACGAACAAATACCACCTGTATTAAAATAATATCATAATATAATCATTTTTATCGTAAGTACATAATAAGATGATTAAACAAGACAATAAATTTAAGAGATGAATGCCGTTTGCAATAATATCATAATATAATTATTCTTATTGTAAGTACATAATAAGTTGATTAAATAAAGACAATAAATTTAAGAACTTTATAAGCACCCGCATTCAACGAGACTATGACACACTACCAGAATGATCAACATCTGCACCGGGTGGGAAAGCCCTTTAGCACCGGATTTCCCACCCGGTGCAACTAATCCGAGGCTAAAGGGGTACCCCTTTAGCACCGGGTTGAATAACCGGTGCTAAAGGGTCCCTTTAGCACTAGGTGCAGCCACGACCCGGTGCTAAAGGGCATGCCCCGCAGCGCTTTTAGCAGGGCCTTTAGCATCGGGTCGTGGCTGCACCCGGTGCTAAAGGGCCTGCCTTTAGCACCGGTTGCTGTCTGCAACCGGTGCTAAAGGCCCCGAATTTCTTTTTTTTTTGCTTTTTTCAGTAGCCATGCATGCACGTCTATATACGTGTATATACGTATATATTCTAATACGTGTATTCTAATGCGTATTCGGCCGACTCTATATTCATATTAGCTGACATTTCATCAAAATAGAAGACATATATATTACAAAAGTAGATATTCATGCATGTCAACTCGAGTTATATATATTTAAACTGTATTTTCTACTTAATTAAGATTGACGACTAGCTTGTTGGACTGTCCGGCACGTCCTCCAGTACTGGCGAGTGGAATTCTCCTCGGGGATTGACGACCTCGTCCCAGATCCATCCGATGAGCTGTTCTGCAATTGCGTCAATTCTTTCTAGCTCTAGAGACTCTTCCTTCAGGTTCAACATCTATAATTTACATATAATTGAATGATATTTAATCCGCCGAGTTGGAGACAATAATTGTGCACTTAATAATAATGGAAATATGTTTATTATTACGTACCATAATATCGTGTTGTGTAAGCTTTTTATGTCCCAAATTCCACATGTAATCGCAAACATAGTATGCACATAAATTATTTCCCTTCCCCTGTTTGGCACACTGTCGACCAAAAGAAATTAAGTAAAATTCATATAATATATTAGCCGAGGCCTACATGTACAAATTACTTGCTTACCGGAAAGCCAATGTTCCATTTTAGTGTTTCATGTTGAATACCCGGGTGTTCCTGATGAAATTGATTCCAGGCCCCGCGAACAAAAAAATTGAGTTAAGTCATTGCGAGTGTTAGGGGTGAATTAAGTAGGGGAAAATATACATCACCTTGTCATCATGTCCATGATGTTCTGTAGTTTTTCTTTTGGAGTATGCAATGAATCAAAGACGTTCACGACACCCCGGTCAGGACACAATATTATTAGGAACCAGTGGAATCTGTATACATGTATACATTATAATCAGAAATGAAATAGTACACAGACAGTATAAGAAGAAGCCTGTATATGTACTCACTCGATGTTGTACGAGATTAGTATGGAGTCGCAGTAATTTTGTTTCTTAATATACTTGTATAGGTTTCCATATGTTTCCTCAGGATTCATCAATATCATTTCTTCACTTATCCTTCGAGGATCCACGAAACCAACGTCATATATCCCGGATCTCCGACATTTTTGAATCTCCATTCTGCATATGTTAAGCAATAAATAAAGCCCGCGTCAGCATAGATTGGAATTATTGTTTTCAAACTGTGAATTATAAGCAACAACAAAGTACTTACAGTGTCCAACAGGTGATCAAATCCACGTCCATGGCGTCGCGGTGGTACAACTCATATATATCCTTAAACCTCAGCCAGACCCAATCATCGTCACCATTGTAGAAATCATGGTCCTTCACGCCTACTTTGATCATGCGCCGTTTATTCCTTCTTGATTCTTCCAAGTACCACTCATGGAATCGGCGCATTTTCGTCTGTAGCTTGCTCTCCATTTCAGGAGGGACCATAGGCTCGCCAAGCTTAAACGGCCACTTCAACGTTGTGTTTACAGGCACCTCTTCTTCCCCCAGGACTTGCGCTCTGGTTAGTCCAGTCTCGGCCATTACTCGTTGCACGTTAATCTCGTCCAGAGATGGCAATGGACCCAAGGGCCGCTGAGGTTGCTCGCCGAGCTGAGGAACCTTTTTGGATGGGCCCGCCTCCTTATCTGCAGCCTTCCGCTTCCGGCGAGATTTCAGTAATGAGCGGTCATAGTCTGTTACTATTACTTCCTTCTGTTGACCCTTGCTCAAATTACCGAGGAATGACTTGACGACAGTGGGATCAAGCTTCGGCTCCGGCTCAGGTTTTTTCCTCCACTCGGCCATTTGCCTCTTTGTGTCTGCTTTGACCGAGGCTTCGAGCTCCTCTAGAGTCTTCTCACCCGCTCTTTTCTCTGGTGCGGGCTTCTCTCTGGTTTTCCGCGCCTTCTTCGCTGGTGGAGTGGGGGCAGAGGCTTTAGTGCGGTGTCCCCTCTTCAGCGGAGGGGGCGGAGACCTCCGCGGCGGAGGAGACGGAGACCTCTTCGGCGGAGGAGACGGGCTTGCATCAGGAGCTCCCGGAGAATTGTCATGATCCGGTGGATCTCTTGGAGACGGTGGAGGTGACGGAGGCTTGTTGGTAGCCGCAGGTGTACCGGGTATGACGACGTCTGCCTTGCTCCATAGAATGATGCAGTGAGAACACTGACCGAGTTTTGTTTCTCCGTCACCTCCGGGGATGTCAAGTTCCAAGTCTTCCCAGTTGGTGATGACTTGCTCCACCTCAACAGGTACGTAACCATGTGGAATGTCATTGCAATGCCATTTTTGCCCTTCTTCCACACGTTTGGTCATACCGTATGCGACCTGATAATTTAGTAGTCACAAAGAAAGTTAGTAAATGAATGGTATTTACGGTGAAATGTATGCAGTACGAACTAAGGTCGCATACGTACCACCACAGCTAAGTTCTTCTGCCTGTGTATCTGCAACCATGCTACCTTCATCCGTCGCTCCATCTCTGACTCCATTTCTTGGAGCTTTGAGCCCTGGGCGGCAACCGTTTGCTCTAGGTCCCTCACCCTCTGCTCATATTCGGCCTTCTTCCTCGAACGGCTCCTATAGGTGGCGGCGTGCTCTTGGAAACCTTTCTTCCATGAGATGCTTGTGCCTACGCCGCGCGTCCGTCCAGGATGCTCCTTGTTCCCTAAGGCATAGGTTAGCTCATCTCTGTCTCTATCAGCAACAAATTCTCCCCTCTCAGATGCCCTGAGGATATCTAGGAGACGCTGAGCTAGTTCTCGCAAGTCCTCGGGAAAAACTAAGGAGCCGTCGATTGGGCTTAGGGTGCCTCCATGACCATAGTACCAATGCTTGGTCCTTGTGGGCCAGTCATGTGTCGCTGGAGTGATGCCTCTAGCATATAGATCTTCTTCCATCTTCTCCCATTTAGCGATGCTTGCCTTGTAACCTCCCGAACCCATCTTATGAGACTACTTCTTATTTGCGGCGTTTCCAGCGTTTCTAGCGCTAGCCGTTGCACCCTCTTCAGAGGTTTTGTACTCAAGGAATGCTTCCCACTCGTCATCAGTGATCTTCTTATACTTATCAGGATCCGGGGCCTCTCCGGTTTTGAGAAAATGCGAGTACAACTTCTTCTTGAAATCCTGAAACAGAACTGTCATCTTCTTCATTGTCCAATCCCTCAGTTCTGCTTCATGAGTGCTAGGCCAGTCGAATATTGTCTTTAATTCCCTCCATAGCATCTCCTTCTCTGTATCGGGGAGCACATACTCCTCAGTGGGGTCCGTGGACTTCCATTTTCTGATACTAATGGACACATTGTCCCGTACAATTACCCCGCACTGAGATACAAATTTCTTGGCCACTTTTGGGGGCTCAACTGGCTCCCCATCATCCTCCACTCGGGTGATGTGTAACTTGACATCCTTCAGCTTCTTCGTGGTCGATTGTTTTGATTTCTTAGCTCAACTTGTAGAAGCAGAGGCGGCCTACACAAATTACATATATACGAGATGATATAGAGATGGTATACATAATTGACATGTACAGTACAAATTTATGTTATCTATATACACACCTGACTAGACGAGGGCTCGTTACCGGCCGCTTCAATAGTGCTTCCCTGGACACGTTCGCCCTGGACATTGGCGGCCCCTTCAACATTTTCGGCCCTTGCAACATTGTCGCCCTGGATATTGTCGTCCCTTCCAATGATCCCCAACACATCATCCATGGACATTGGTTGGGTTACAATATTGAAAAGTTGATTCGCAAAGAACGTGTCGTTGTCCTCTTGCATGGGTGGGACAGGGGTGTTGTTGTCCTCTTGCATGGGTGGGACGGGGTTGTTGTTGTCCGCCATCTATAGAATTAAAAATAATTGATAAGAAATATATACAAAGCATACATATTCCCAATATTTCTAACATTTTCGCTAAGGGGGTCGGTGCGTGAAAAACGGATTTGCCAAGGGGTTCGGGTGCACGGTGTGAATTGATTCGCTAAGGGTTCGGGCACGTGACGCGAACGGGTTTGCTAAGGGGGTCGGTGCGCGAAAAACGGATTCGCTAAGGGGTTCGGTTGTGCGGTAGGTTCGGGTACACGATAGAATTTCCGATAATAAACATTTTCGATAGTATACATTATACAAACATATAACATTTCCAATATACATTTAAATGAAGCACATATATTTCTAATATACATAGAATTAAAAATAATTGATAAGAAATATATACATTTAAATGAAGCACATATACTTCTAATATACATAGAATTTCCAATATACATTTAAATGAAGCATTTTCCAATATACATTTCAAACATATAACATTTCCAATATACATTTCCAATATAGCATTTCCAATATACATTTCAATGTAATTTCTAATATTTTCAATGTATGTGGTTAGCGAACGCGTTCGGCCAAGCGTTAGCGAACGCGTTCGCTAACCAAATGCGCATGGCCGAACACGTTCGCTAAGCAAATGTTCGGCCATGCAACGGGTACCTGCACACACAAACACGTACACGACACGAAGGCCGGCTCACAAAGACGCACGCACGGCATGAAGGCCGGCTTCACAGAGGCTCACCGTGACGGGCGGCGGGCGACGGCGGCGCGGGGACGAGCGGCGGCGGCGGCGAGGGGACGAGGAGCGGCGCCGGCGCGGGGACGAGTGGCGCCGGCGTGGGGACGACGGGCGGCGGCGGCGTGGGCGCGGCCGGGGACCACGGGTGGCAGCGGCGTGGGCGCGGGGACGACTGGCGTGGGGACGACGACGGCGGCGGGGACCACGGGTGACCACGGCCGGGCGGCGGGGACGACGGGCGCGGGACGACGACGGCGGCGGGGACGACAGGCGGCGACGGCTGAGGAGACGAGGCGCCGACGGTTTCGATCTGTGAGATGAGGGCGAAGTGAGGGAGGGGAGAGAAGTCCCCGGCATATATAGGTCCCCCGCCTTTAGCACCGGGTGCAGCCACGACCCGGTGCTAAAGGCCCTTTAGCACCGGGTCTGTACAGCACCCGGTGCTAAAGGCCCCCCCTTTAGCACCAGGTCTTCCCACCACTCGGTGCTAAAGTCCCTTTAGCACCGGGTCTTCTACACCCGGTGCTAAAAGCCGTAACTGTGCGCCAGACGAAAATTGGTGGGGGCCTTTAGCATCGGGTGCAGCCACGACCCGGTGCTAAAGGGCCTTTAGCACTGGGTCTGTACAGCACCCGGTGCTAAAGGCCCCCCCTTTAGCACCGGGTCTTCCCACCACCCGGTGCTAAAGGCCCTTTAGCACCGGGTCTTCTACAGCCGGTGCTAAAGGCCGTAACTGGCGCAAAACGAAAATTGAGGGCCTTTAGCACCGGATTTTAGATCAACCCGGTGCTAAAGGCCCCAAATTTTCGTTTGGCGCCAGTTTCCAAACCGGCCTTTAGCACCGGTGGCTACTATTTGGGAATCTTATAAATATAGTTTTTAATATATAGTTATTAATACTTGTTTTAATTCAGTTATTAATACCTATTAAAAATATATATTAAATAAGAAAATCTTATAAATTACTAGAAAATCAATATAAAATGCTAGAAAATCTTATAAATTAATAGAAAATCTTATAAATTACTAGAAAATCAATAGAAAATGCTAGAAACTCTTATAAATTCATAGAAAATATTATAAATTACTAGAAAATCTTATAAATTACTAGAAAATATTATAAATTACTAGAAAATCAATATAAAATGCTAGAAAATCTTATAAATTACTAGAAAATCTTATAAATTACTAGAAAATCTTATAAATTGCTAGAAAATCTTATAAATTACTAGAAAATCTTATAAATTACTAGAAAATCAATATAAAATGCTAGAATTAATAAAAACAATCTTATAAATCAATAGAAAATGTTAGAACATAGGTGGAACATAAATGCAAATATAGTCATTACAAATTGGGTGGAACATAGTGCAATTAAATTACATGACATCATCGTTTACTCGGACACTAATAAACTTCCTCTTTACAAATGTTCCTTGATTGTGATCACGCCGTAGATACGGTGTCTCCTCCGCCGCTAACAGGATGCTTGGGTCATCAGCCACAGAGAATGGAGGCCGGCCATCGAGCATATCATAATCTTCATCCGTCTTGTCCTCAACTCCTACGATTTTTCTCTTTCCAGGAAGAACTATATGACGCTTTGGCTCGTCTTGTGATGGGTCCAATTGCTTACCCCCACCTTTCTTATCCGCCCCTTTCTTCGGTCTGCTAGCCATGTCCTTCACATAAAAAACTTGTGTGACAGCTTTGGCCAGGACGAACGGTTCGTCTAGAAAGCCAATCTTGTTTAGGTCCACTAACGTCATTCCATAGTCCGCTTCAACTTTAACACCTCCTCCAGTCAGCTTCACCCATTGGCACTTGAACAGTGGGATCTTCAAAGGTCCGTACTCTAGTTCTCATATCTCCTCTATGATTCCATAGTATGAGTTTGTATTGCCATTGGTGTCTGTCGCGTCGATCCGGACACCACTGTTTTGGTTGGTGCTTTTCTTGTCCTGGGCTCTTGTGTAAAATGTATACCCATTGATGTCGTATCCTTGGAATGTCAAGATCGTGCTCGATGGACCTCTAGCTACAAAAGCTAGCTGCGCATCAATGCCCTCGACACCCATAAGACGTCTTCGCAACCAATCGGCGAAAGTACTATTGTGCAGACGCTGAATGAAGGCCGCAGACTTTGTTGAGTTTTCGTCCCTGAGAATCTGCATGTGCTCCTCGATGTACGGAGCAACTAATGTTGATTGTTGCAAAACTGTGAGGTGCGCTTTACGAAATGTCTCAACGTCCTTGATCACCATCGATCTTCTCCCTAGTGTGCCCTTTCCACCAAGTCTCCCCTCGTGATGGGATTCGGGGACACCAATCGGCATAAGATCGTCGACAAAGTCAACACAGAATTCAATGACCTCCTCCGTTTCGTATCCCTTAGCAATGCATCCTTCTGGACGAGAACGATTACGGACATACTTCTTTAGGACAGCGAAGAACCTCTCAAATGGGAACATGTTGTGTAGAAATACTGGGCCCAATATACGAATCTCTTTGACGAGGTGAACCAATAGATGTGTCATGATATTGAAGAAGGATGGTGGAAATATCATCTCAAAGCTGACAAGACATTGCACCACGTCGTTCTGTAGCTGATCTAAGTGGTCTGGATTGATCACCTTCTGAGAAATTGCATTGAGGAATGCACATAGCTTCACAATGGCTTTCCGCACGTTAACTGGTAGCACACCCCTGAGTATGACGGGAAGCAGCTGTGTCATCAACACATGGCAGTCGTGAGACTTCAGGTTTGTGAACTTCTTCTCTTTCATATTTATTATTCCCTTAATATTGGAGGAGTAGCCAGACGGAACCTTGATACTGTTCAAGCATTCAAACATGCTTGCCTTCTCTTCTTTGCTGAGAGTGAAGCTGGCAGGACGCAAGTACAAGCGTCCTTTGTCTCTCTTTTCTGGATGTAGATCAGTCCGTTGCTTCAATCGTTTCAGATCCTGACGTGCTTCTAGTGTATCTTTTGGCTTCCCATAAGTACCCAGGAAGCTTATCAAGTTCACGCAAAGATTCTTCGTCAGATGCATCACATCAATCGCGTTACGGACCTCTAAACGTTGCCAATAAGGTAGCTCCCAAAAGATAGACTTCTTCTTCCACATCGCGGCACGACCATCCTCGCCCGTCGGAGCAGCCTGGCTTCCGTCTCCCTTGCCAAACACCACGTGTAGGTCCTTCACCATATCAAATAGCTCTTCTCCACTCCGGTGTCTCGGCTTTGTACGGCGGTCACCATTCCCGCCAAAATGCGCACATTTCTTTCGTAGCTCATGCTTCGCCGGAAGGAATCGACGGTGACCCATGTACACAACTTTACGACAATGTTTCAAATACATGCTTTCGGTTTCCTCTAAACAGTGAGTGCATGCTTTATATCCTTTGTTTGATTATCCTGATAGGTTACTTAGTGCAGGCCAGTCGTTGATGCTTATGAAAAGCAGTGCTCGAAGGTCAAACTGCTCCTGTTTGTCCTCATCCCACATGCTAACACCTTCATTCTTCCACACCTGCAAAAGTTCGTCAACCAATGGTCTTAGGTACACATCAATGTCGTTGCCAGGTTGCTTTGGGCCTTCGATGAGCACTGGCATCATAATGAACTTCCGCTTCATGCAGAGCCAGGGGGGTAGGTTGTAGATACAAACAGTCACGGGCCAAGTGCTATGACTACTGCTCATTTCACCGAAAGGGTTCATGCCATCGGTACTTAAACCATGCCTAACATTCCTCACATCAGCATCAAACTCTGGGAATGCTCTGTCGATGTTCCTCCACTGGGATCCATCGGCGGGGTGTCTCAACATGCCATCCTGCTTACGTTCTTCTTTGTGCCAGCGCATCAGTTTGGCATGGTCTTTGTTCCTGAACAAACGCTTCAGACGGGGTATCAGAGGGAAATACCACATCACCTTCGCAGGGATTTTTTTCTTAGAACGCTCTCCCCCAACATCACCAGGGTCGTCCCGCCTGATCTTGTATCGTGCGCAGGTGCAAACCGGACAACGATCCAAGTGTTCGTACTGTCCGCGATAGAGGATACAGTCATTAGGACACGCATGTATCTTCTGCACCTCCAAACCGAGAGGGCAAACAACACGTTTTGCTTGATACGTCGTCGATGGCAATGTGTTACCCTCTGGAAGAATCTTCTTTACGAGTTTCAGTAGCTCCTCGAAACCCTTATCAGTAACACCATTTGCTGCCTTCCACTGCAGAAGTTCAAGTGTGCTACCCAACTTCTTTAGCCCCTCTTTGCAATCTGGGTACAGGTCAGTCTTGTGGTCCTGCAACATGCGCTGTATCTTTTTCAGTTCCTTATCATTGCCGCAGTCTTTCTCGGCATCACGCAACATTTGCCCGAGCCCATCAGTAGGTTCATTTTCCTGAGCAACATCTTCCTGAGCATCGCCTTCCCGAGCAACATCTTCCTCATCGGCATCACCCATTGCAGCATATGCAAAGGAACCGTAGTATTGAGCCAATAACGGAATGTCGTCATCGGCCTCGTCTTCTTCATCTTCATCCATTAGAATTCCTCTTTCACCGTGCTTCGTCCAAACAGAATAATTCCTCATGAAACCGTGCCTCATCAAATGCACCTGAAGACAACCTCTTTGTTTGTACGATTGTATATTTTTACAATGGGTGCATGGGCAGAACATGAAACCGGACGGCGTCCTGTTAGCCTCGGCGGCATCGAGAAACGTCCTAAGGCCATCACGGAACGCCTGAGCGTGGGGGTCCCCGTACATCCATTGTCTATTCATCTGCATTATTAACAAATAACAAATATACAATACAATTTAAAGATAATAAAATTTAATATATAAATAAATACAAATTATAATATATATTCCATTATATAAATAAATTTCTAAAACTACATTACTATATTCATTGAATAAATAAATATACCTTCCGTTAAATAAATAAATAACTATTCTACCTTTTAATAAATAACTAATAATATATATTTCATTAAATTAATAAATAACTATTCCAACTTTTAATAAATAAACCTCTCTAATAAATAAAATACATAAGCCTTATAACTATTCACAAGTCATACAAAATAAAATACTAACTAGCTTGCCTTCTCTCTCCATTTAAAACACAACATGAACACTCTCTCCACCATGAACTCAAGCTCTCTCCTCTCTCTCCTCCAAGAACACAAGCTCTCTCTAGCTAGCTTTACTTTGATTCACAAATCCCTCTATTTCTAAATCATAGAAGGATTACAAGCTAAATAAAACATTAGAGAATGAAAGAGTGTACCTTATAGTGCTCCTTAGATGAGTAGAATCTTCACAAATTTTGAAAAAAATTTGGGCAGCACCTCCCCTCCCACGGCCGAGCAGCATGAACACAGCGCCTAAGTGTTCAGCTGGCTCGGGCGGGGGAGGAAGAAGCCCCTATATTCAAACACATTAGCACCGGGTCGTGGCAAGACCCGGTGCTAATGCGCCCCCTTTAGCACCGGGTGCAGCCAGCAACCGGTGCGAAATGGCCTCGGCACATTAGCACCGGTTGCTGGCTGCACCCGGTGCTAAAGGGGGCGCATTAGCACCGGGTCTTGCCACGACCCGGTGCTAATGTGTCCGCCCTAACACATCTTCGCGCCGCCCCCGCTCCTAGCCGTTGGACCCGGTGCTGAAGCCCCATCAGCACCGGGTCCAAAAATGGCCGAGGCGGAGGGGGCGGGCGGATGTGAAGTATTCTGGTAGTGACAACCTAATGGTGAGCTTTTGTTGCGTAATATATTAAATTAAATAAAGAATAAAATGGCATATACCTTTTGCATTTAACTTGTGCGACCTACGGTGAACTTGCTCAATCTGTGACCAGTACTGCAAAATAACTATGGTGGTTGTTTCTCCTTTTAGGTAATATAAAGCTTATAGTACGTAGAAGTAATTGGTGGACTTTGCAGTAGTATCTGCTCTTTATTGAGGCACGCAAAAACATATATTAAACAATCATCAGCTATATATAGCAAGATAAATTACTTGGAATATTATAAAGTCACAGAAAATATGAAAAAACAGGACAAAAACACACGGTCTTATCTCTTTGTTGCCCTGCATCTCTCGAATACTTGATTCTTCTCTCCAGTTTTGTTGTGTCGAAGGCGGAGCAAGAGTAGTGTGATCCTGTCAGCCCCGTCCTGCAAGTGACAGATCCTAGGCTGTTGCCGCGCCGGCCGATGGGTCCTGGCCGCCGTTGCGTCGCAGCATCTCGCATCTCAGCTATCTTTTTCTTTTATGTTCGTTATACCTAAAAATTTTTGGATTTTGGGATATGATTTGTCAGCATAATTAATGCAATGATTTTTTCAATTTTCTAAAATTTTCCAACCTTTAAATAATTAATAGGGAATTTAGTATAGGAAAATTTTGTTTTTCAAGTTAAATTAAAACAACATAGGTTATAATATTGAGTGATTTGCATTCATGCTAGTTTCATTTAGTGGTTTTATGTGTGTAAAGTTTTCTAAAATGCGTTAAGAAGCCAATGGGAATTTTTCAGAACTTTCGCGGATTTATTCCTATTTTTCTATAGCTAATTCTAATTTATGGAAGGTGCTAAAATCTTTTTCATGAGCTCCAAATATTTTATTTGGGTTCCTTATGTTCAAATCTATCTCTGGAATTTTTCCTAGGATTTTAAGAATTTTCAGAATATTTTTTCTAGTTTTAATATCAATTATGGACTTATCTGGAATTATTTTATAACCAGGAAAATAATTATTCCGAAAATTAAAATCACCCTAAATCTTAGTAGACCAGCCTTGGCCCAAAGTTGACCCACTTTTAGGCCAAACCCATCCCACCAATTTATTGGGCCAAATTTCAAAGCCCATTCGTATTGGAACGTGGCAACCTACCTTTAGTCCCATGTTGCTAATGAATCTGGAAGTGGGAGGTTTTCTCCCTATATATACGAACCACCTCTCCTTTGGAAAAGCCACACCATCGACTCTTTTACAGGGATGCCCCTTTGTTTGGGATTCCCTAAGGTAGTCTTCTTCCACCATATCTTCCACTACTGCCCATTCTTCATCTCGTCGTCGCGCCGAGCCTTCCGTCATTTTTGGCCTCAAGATTTTCGGTAAGACCCTCAACGAATCTTGTAATTTTCTACCATATTCGTTTAGTCTATACTCTTTCGTAGAAAAGCTCCTGCCTTTTGCGCGTTAGCCCTCAGGTTCTTATATAAAATTGCGTATAGGTCCTCGGTTTTTCATGAATAGGTCCCTGGAGGTTTTTAAACCTTGCCAGCAAGTCCTCGAACCTTAGAAACGCCGTAACTTTCTCGTTTTAGCTCCGATTAGTGTGATTCTTGCGCTCACGTGTTCGTACCGAAGCGTAGATTAGTTTTAAAACTTTCTTTTGTTCCGTTTCTACTGTTTGGTGTACTATTCTTAGTTGTATATTGTTTGCTTGCTTGTTTAGCTGTATGTTGTGCTCGTGTCATTGATTACTGCGAGTAGATGAACCTCATCAAGGGATTTCAAGCAGAAGAGTAGGAACAAGAGTTGAAGACCATGAGTAATTATATTGGATTTAAGGCAAGTTATAGCACAGACAATCATTGCTACCTAAACACACCCTTTGCAATTATTTAATTTCATATGCATGTGTCTAATTTACTGTCCCATTAAGGTTGTACCTAGTTTTGTATATCCTGTTCCTTTGATAACCTTGGGTTTATGCATTGGGTAGAATCTTTGCTATGCGCAGCTACTGTCACCAATGTGTAAATGTTAATCTTGATCTAATGATTCAATTTGATGATAATGATAAAACTTGCTTTGTAGCAACATGGTTTAGGGAACTGGGGCATGTGCTGTGTGCTTTGCTCCAGTATCTCTCCCTAAGGTCCGGTTCTTAAAGAGGCAACCCAGGAGCCTGTCGCCACCGCTAGAACTATTATGGCTATGGTATTGGTCAAGTAACTTGTACGTCTCTAGCTTGCCAGTGGTTACCGATGGGCCGACGGCGTTGTGGGAGGCAAAGTACGGGGTGTTTCCGGATTCCACCGAGGACGGGTGATCCGTCGGCTATGTCTCGTTAGGCACAGTCCCGTGCTGGGAGTCCCTGCGATGAGGAACTCCACACGTTGCGCATGGATGGGTGTGATGCCCGCACTCTGGACGCCATCGACCCCCCCCTATGGTGTGACTCCGTAGGTGTACGTCGATCTCGGTGCCTATGGTCTCACCGCCTTGTATTACCACAGCGGCTACTGTCTTGTTAGGGTGTCTTGTGAAAAGCCTCGTAGCGTCCCTATGCGATTACACCTCGGAAGTGTGATTCGTGAGGTTTGATCCACCTCCGCATGGTTGGGTTTAAAGTTCCATGAACTTTTACGCGACTGGTGGGTAAAGAGCGAAACCTCAGAGTGTAAAATCTATCATGATAGCCTTGCTCAGGGTCACGAGCGGCCTGGATCCTTTTTTATTAGAAGATGATGTTTATTTATGCTTAATGTCACTTATACTTTATTAATCGGGTTGCAACTGGGACTTCATTCACTTGTAGTAACTTGGTTAATGCTAAAATGAATCAACTAAAAGTGCTAATGCAGTTCAGCCGTGTCAAGCCTTCTTTTAAGCCTTCATACACCGTACTATACTTGCTAAGTAAATATTTTACTTACACTTGCCATTATTCAACAAAATCCCGGACGGGTAACAGATGAATCAGTGATTGAGATGACTACTAAGTTTCCTGAGGATTTTCCATTACTTCTGGGCTGTGGTCAACCAGTCAGTGTCCCTGTAGACTTGAGGCTCTACCTGTCGAGAGAGTTAATACATAGACTTCCGCTGTGTTTTTTTAGGTAAACTCTGATGTAAAATGTTTTATTCGAGCATATGTACTCTGATTTCCATATTTGTAAGTTGTATGTGTTCTGTGGACATCCTGGGCACACATATGGCAGCATTCGGGTTTCTGTGTAAATCCGGGTGTGACACTGTTTTGGAAGTTTTTTCTCTCCGGCGAGCGAGACGTAGTGCAGCAGCCTCCAAGCCCGAGCTGCTCACCTGGTTGTGCGGTTCAGGCCAACTATCGGCAAGGCAAGAATACAGCGCCTGCAGTCTCTGGCAGCCGGAGCTATTGACATCAAGCTCGCGATGAAAGAACATGGCAAGATTGGTTTGTTGGGGACCTTTGGAAGGGAGGAGAGGGGCACTCTAGGGTCCTATTTGTGACACAGTTAAAGGCGGTGGACAAAATCGAGTTGAGACTGTGTTGGTACACAACACGAACTCGTTCTTCAGTTTTTGGAAACAAGAAAGATGGCGGGTATGGACAGGACTGGGGAAGCGGTGGCGGGCGCCTACAGGACTGCAAATTGATTAAATTAGACGGCAAGGTTTTTTGTATAAAAATTACTATGGTCTCTATAGTAGATGTGGGTTGAATTTCATAAACATAAGGGTCTTTTTAGCAAAATTATGTCGTACCGCAGAATCAATCCTTGCTTTAGTATTAGATATAGACTTGAAGATACATGTGGTTCCATAGAATCTTATATCATGACCCCATAGAATCTTACGTTACATCAAAACAACTCGCGCTTTATAATATATAAACTAGCAAAGATGTACATACACATACACATGTGCTAATCATATATGAGTACGATGGGACCGAGACTCGACATGAAGTCCTGTATGTAGAGAAAATACAGACAGAGTCTTGGATCTAAACATGAAGATATATGTGGTCACATATAATATGATGTCGTGGCCCCAAAATCTTAAGTTACATCACTAGCAAAGATCTATGTGTGTCGCGCATGCCAGTCATATACGAGTACAGCGGGACTAACACGGTAAAGGCCATACTGGACGTGAAGTCATACTGAACGTGAAGTCATACTGAACGTGAAGTCCTATATATAGAGAGAATATGAACAGAGTCCTAGACATAGACATAAAGATATATGTGGTCCCATAAAATCTTATTTCATGGCCCCACAGAATCTTACGTTAGATCAAAACAACTCGTGTTTTATAATATAGATGAGAAGCAAAGAAGCATAGCGTAACAGAGCCATGTTATCATGCTGAAAGCCCATGATACTTTAGAGAGAGCCTTGACCGTGATATTATCGTAGTCAACGACATGAACATATCAACTGTATGTATGTATTCAGATAGAACTTGCTCTATTCGAAACTATAGTTGTACTTAGTTCTAATCTAGGTCTATTTTTTTTCTAGTTTTGACTAAACTCATATAAAAGATAAAATACTAATTAAATGCATTATAAATAATTGAATATATATTTTATGGTGGTTTTGATAAAACTAATTTGATGTTGTAGATATTGGGGTTTTTCTATAAATTTAGTTAATATTAACGAAATTAACTTATGGCAAAACTATAATAGACTATTGTAGGGAGTAAGGAAGAAGCCCGTGCATGTATGGATAATAAAGACAAAATGTAGTTTTGTACTTTGTAAGTTAGAAATAGAGAGAGAAATGAAGGTGATAGTGTCGGGGAATAAGCTAGGGTTATGTTGATGTTTTAGGACCGGCGACTGAGAAAGGCAATGATCGAGGTAGAGTTTTGGTTGGTGAGAAATTACCAAACTTGAAACTTGATGGTAATACAAGGGACACAGGTTCGGACTATCAAAATAGTGTAACACCCTACATCTTGTTGAAGGGCTCATGCCGATTGGCGGCCCTGTCACGTTGAAATCTTTGGGATAAGAATAAGTCTTGATGACCTTTTAAAGTCCTATTTGATTCACCTTGATCCCAAGATCAACTTGCCAAATCTTGGGTAACTTAGCCTCTAAATCTTCTACGATAGTTGTATGCGAGATTTGAGTTTCATTGGGCCTTAAGATAGGCTAGGCCGACTGGCCCAGTGGGCTTAGTCCGCTCGGCTTGGGCTCCTCTAGTTGTTATCTTTTGTAGACTTGTCTTTATTTCAGGTCTTGTCTATTTATGCTGCAAATTTGGTTTAATTCCTGCAAAAACACAACATTCTTCAAAACATATTGTATATGTAAATACCTATGAATACTTTTGAGAGACTATGCCAGCAAATGTCGAAATCAACGAAGTCACCGTTCGTTTTGCCGTCGATAGACACATTACCTACCAATGAAAAATACAAACGCTTTACATGCTCGGTCCGTAAAATTCAACCCCTGGAAATTCCTGTCCTTCGTCTTAAGGGAGCCTGTAATAAAATAAAGAGAGAGAAATGTTGCAACAAAGTAGGCAAGCGCATGCATCTTTACTTATGGAAAGTAGAAAGTATCCGGAAAGTCAAACTCCAGCCAGAATCCGAATATAACTATCACATTCTTGGTCTTTCCAAATAATAGTCAGTAGCGGGAAATACATTGCTATATATGAACAGTACTATATATGAACAATCACACAGAATCGAGTAGCTATACGCTCTAGTTGGTAATTCTACATGGGGCTTACACAAAGAACATGCGCCCTTCACTAAATTCTCTCCCAAGCTTTACCCTGTGTTTGGTTCAAGGGACTAAAGTTTTAGTCCCGTCACATCGAATGGAAGAATGCTAATTAGAAATATTAAATATAGATTAATTACAAATTAAATACATTACATAAGCAAGGACTAATTTACTATACGAATCTATTAAGCCTAATTAGTCCTTGATTAGACAATATAATGCTACAGTAATAATTTGATAATTATGTACTAATTATAGGTTAATTATGCTTGTTAGGTTCGTCTTATGGAGTAGATATGACTTATGCAATTAGTTTTATAATTAGTTTATGTTTAATGCTACTAATTGTCACTTATTTTAGGGACTAAACTTTAGTCCCTAGGATCCAAACACAACATAAATCAAAGGATTATACAAGCCTCAGGCAGCTCAGTTACTTCAATTCTTATTGAATTGACAATATGAACAGAAGAGCTACTCCAAGGCTAAGCAATTGTCGATCAATCCTGTATATACAGGTTCTTCAGCAGGCAGATCGAAGTTCCAAAGGCATATCCATCATGGATAATATATGTAACTGTAATACTCCAGTATTATTCTTGGATTCAGATATGGTACGAAAACGACGATGTCAAGGAGTAGGGGATCCGGGTAACCGCTGCGGATTGCTGCTGGAGCTTGTGGATGTCCTTGACGATGTCAAACACGGCTTCAGGTTGCGCTAGCCGCAGCGCGTTACGGGAACATCTCTTGAGCTCGTCCTCATCCGTGGTGAACCACCGGGCAACCTGTCTTGCAGCCTCCCTTGGGTCCTTGGAGAACACACCGGCACCGTTGTCCACGACATACGGCACGTTTCCAACTTCCTGCATAATTAAGAGCAAAATTTTTACTGCTTGTATATACTTTTGTACCAACAAAAATAAAACGTTATACTGCATTCTATTTATACTGTAAAAGCAACAAGAGACAAGCACGGACCTGTCCAGGAATGAAGTCGTTGATGATGATAGGAAGTCCCCTTATCAATGCCTCTGCAATCGTGCCAGGACCAGCCTGCAAATAATGCCAGGAACAAAATCCATCCATCAGTAATATTGGCATCGCAGCGTTTCCATGAACTTGCCACAACAAACCAACCTTTGTGATGATGCAATCGCAGGCCCCCATCCACTTCTCCATCTGCTTCTCGAACCCTCTTATCTGAAGGCACAACCAACGCGAGGCCAAAAAAAAAAAAAACAAAACCGTAAGTGCAAAGGTATGGTATCCTTCTGAAATGCGCATCTAACTAGGCATCGTCGTCCTGCAGATCCGGCATATTCTTTTCTCACGTGGCAGTGGCACTGTATACCTTGACAGGGACCTTCCATCTCACGGACTGCAGCGTGCACCGCAGCGCCTGGTTCCTGCCGCACACGACCACGACCTGCCCCACCGCGCGCCGTCTCCGGCGGTCGTAGAGCTCCTCGCCGAGCGCCCTCGCGGTCTCCTCCACCGGGCCCATCCCCTCGCCGCCTCCCATCAGCAGGACGGCGGGGAGCTCAGGGTCCAGCCCGAGCTCCCTCCTGGCCTCGTCCCTGTCGAGCACGGCGCGGCAGAAGGAGGGCCTGATGGGCAGCCCGAAGACGCGGAGCTGGGAGGGGTGCAGGCCCCGGAGCAGCGCCCGCTTCGCCACCTCGGCCGACGGGCAGTAGCACCTCGTCACGCCGTGGTGGAACCATGTCGGGTGGCAGGTGTTGAGGTCGGTGACGACGGTGACGAAGGGCACCCGCAGGGGGTGCAGGCCCTGCTGCTGCCACTTGAGGACCCACAGCGGGATGTGCTGCATCAGCGGGTGCACGCTGATGATGATGTCGGGCTTGTACTTCATGATCCCGGCCACCACCTCGCTGAGACGGAAACCAACCATTAATTTGCAATTTGCATCAACCAGAAGATATGATCGAGCGTCCAACAACAATGCTCGCGCGCGCGTGCGTACTTGGCGTAGAAGTAGGCGAGCGCGGCGAGGTAGACGCCGTGCACCCACCGCGGGGAGGTGCCGTGGAAGGCCACCTTCCAGAGGCGCGCGTGGCGGACCATGAACCTGTACGACCGCTCCATGTCGTTCAGCGGCCAGCCACCGTGCTCCTTGCCAAGATCCCTCACGAACACCTGTGCATTCGCCAAATTGTCAAACTGAATTCGTTCAGAAAAAAAAAGAGATTGAACGTAAAATTGTTTGGAGCTCGATGGATATCGGTTTCGCGCACCTGGTAGGCGTCGCCGAACTCGATGCGGAAGGCGTCGCGGAGGGCCTCGGCGGAGGCGCGGTGGCCGCCGCCGGTGTCGCTCATCAGGATCAGCACGTTCTTTTTCGCCACCTTATTAATATTGTTGCCGCCGGCGGAGAGGAGGGCGGCGGTGTCTGCGGTGGCTTCCGGGTCGGAGAGCACGGCGGTGAGGCCGTCCCCGCCGCCGCCTCCGGCCGCGCCGTCGTAGAAGGCGCAGCGGAGGGGCTGGTACAGCTGCCGGCCGCCGCCGCCCAGCACGGCGTCGCGTATGGAGCGCCGAGGAGTGGCCACCGAGATCACCATTGCTGCGCGGCTGAGGGGGGCTGCGTCTAGAACTCTATAAGCTCGTGGTGGACGAAAACTTGCAGGCGCGGTGGCCGGAGGGAGGAGACGAGAGAAGGTGGCGAGGCGAGGGAGGCTTCAGGGAGTGTGGAGCTTTATTGTCAGCGCTCAATGCAAAGGATGGATTGCTTTGTTATTTATTATTTCTCCCAAACTTTTCAGGAATCAAAAGCGTAATATTCCCTCCTAGGTACCGGCACTGTTAATGAAACCATCTCGCTCTGTGTCCCTCGCAAAGAATATGCCATGGTAAGGAATACTTGGAGACAGTTACCTGATGGCGAATCGCTTACTTGTGGCAGTGGAGTAAGGTGGGGGCAATCGGGCATCTATGCATGGATGGCACATCCAAAGAACAGAAAATGATTCGAACAATAATATATACATATTATTAGAAAAAACATTTATACATGGCTACCATTACTTGCTATTTGTACTTCATGTTAGTGGACACAACAGCGTACACAGTCCTATTCGTTCGTTCTCAAATACATACATTTTTGGTACATCCTCACATACACATATTTGGTGTCTTGCCAAATTTTAATAGGCTATTTGATTTGAGGAACCACCACATCTTGATTATCCTATGAGATGATCCTATAAAATTTGGTGGGATGATCTCATTTCTCATGGTTATATTATTGTTAACTTGTGAGTGATTGGCTCGAATGCTAGATGAATGAGAGAAGGTGGGAGATGGTGGCTGTGCAGAATGGCAATATAGCTTGTAGAGGCACCGGTGCTTTCGTCAATAAAAGCAATAGTAAGGGTATCAGCTTGAGGTGGCTTGGGAACTTCATTAAAGAAAACAAGTTAAATATATAGATACCCGCGGGGGGGGGGGGGGGGGGGGGGGGGGGGGGTTGGGGGTGGGGAGTTAGTGGAAACTAAATTACGTTACAAAACTGGAAGCCTAAGTTCTTCTTTGACCCGAAGAAGCTGAAGCAGAACTTGATCTCTGAACATCAAAGACCATTTTCCAAATGCTACCCCTATCAAAGATCCGTTCATTCCGCATTTTCCAAAGTTCCCAAGCAGCTATGACGAAGATCTCCATAAAGAAAGGTAGTCCACAAGACTTGACGAGCACTTATAATCTTCTCATGTAGGTCAGCATTGCCATCCCAGAAAATGTTGAGCTTGTTCCAACAGGCTATCGAGAAGCTACACCCAAAGAATAAGTGGTCTCCATCTTCTTCAATTCCTTCTTGGCAAAGGACAGATGATGAGTTATATTGTATATTGTAATGCCGTCGCTTTAACATGTTCCTGGTGTGTAAACGATCAACAAAAACAAGCCACATGAAAATTTTGATACAGTCATAATAATGAAAACATGACTGGCACATCCAGTCCTTGGTAAGCTAGTCTGTATAGTCTGGTGGAAGTGTATACTCCATTGCCCCACATGAAGGTCCACTGATGAATGTCCTTGTTTGGTTTTGGTAATTGAGTGACAACTTAGGTGGACTAATATGTGTTAAGTGAAATCCATAGGTAATTATGTGATGAAGGAGCTCATTGCATATGAGACATGACATGGAGTCATGTGACTACGTGGAAAAGATCTAAGACAAGACTTGGTTTGATGGACTGGTTGCAAGTGTGAAGGGCAAGTCAAAGGCTAAGCGCTGGACCACGTGGCGGGATGCTTGAGTAATGACTTGCGCCGATGAACCAATGCAACGGTGAAGAGCAAGTGAAGTCAAGATCGATGAACCAATAAGTCACATGATGATATGAAGTGGATCATATCATTTGTGATGATGTTGGTGCATGTGTTGCATCAATATTGGAGAAGATGGAATGGAATGCGCAAGGCAAAGGTATGACCAATAGGCATTTCATTTAACCTGTCATAGGTGAGTAGAGAAGCTTATGATCGGGTTTAGGATAGATGGTCGTACTATCAAGAGGGGCAAACTTGTTTGCATATCAGTCATCTAGTGCCACTAGAGCGATCTAACATTGCGATGTTGCTAGGATCGAGTGGCGACTAACATCGTGCAAGGCGTAGTTGAGAATCTTGAGAAAAAAAAGTTCTGACGTGAGGGTTGGACTGTCCGTGGATAGGTCTCGGACAGTCCGTGGCTCATGGGTTGACTTGAGCATTGACTTGGAGAACTTTGAGCTAAGTGTCAGACTGTTTGTGGGGGGGGGGGGGGGGGTCTCGGACAGTCCGTGGAGCCTTTAATTAAAATATTCGGGAAATTCCGTTCGGACCTTGTCCGATCGTGTGTCGGACTGTCCGTAGCATGAGTTTGAATATTCCGTGACTTGAGTGTTGTTGTTGATAATCACTCTGTAATTTGTGTGAACTAATGGTAAAGAGAGCGAAAAACCTTTTGAGAAATGTGTGTGAAAATGCTAACTCACTCATACATAAGGTGGTACACTTGTAGAGTTGGCACATTTGCAAAGGGGTTGAAGAATTGGTTGATGGTTATGGTTTGTGGTGATCTTGGTTTGCAATTCTACTTTGATCCAAAGTATTTTGGGTCAAGAATTCAGTTAGGTGGGGTAGTCCTCTGAATGAGCTTTCTATAGAGTCCAAGATCAAATAATTCGGATAATGGAGCTAAAAGTTATGGCCGTTTTACCGAGCTTCGGTTGTGCTAAAAATGGGATGACGGATAGTCCGTGGGGAAGGACGGACTGTCCGTATAAAATCAACCAATTTTACACAGAGACGTTTCCCGCTGATCTAAGGTTCAGACAGTCCGTGGTGGCCTCACGGACAGTCCGAGGAAGGTCAAAGGATGGGTCTGACACTGTTTAACTTTGGAAAAGAGCCGTTGGTTTTCAAATCACGGACAATCCGAGGCAATGGGTTGGACAGTCTGTGAGAGTCATGTTTTTGACCATTGTGAACGTAATGGCTAGTTTCGTGGGTGACGGACCGTCCGTGAATGGACATCGGACAGTCCGAGGGAGTCGTTAGAGCTCAGGAAAATGGTGTAACGACTAGTTTTCCCCTCCCTCTATAAATAGAAGGGTGCCCGGGTCTTGGAGATGGTTGAGCACCTTGGGGATGTGTGTGCCCATGGTAGTGCTTGCCTTGGGAGTCCACTAACTCACTTATTCTTGTGAGATTGTAAATCTATTGCGAGTGAGTGCGAATCTAGTGCATTGCTTTGTGAGATTGCATCGAGTGGCACTAGGTGTTCGTGTTGCAAGCCGGTTTGCTTGTTACTCTTGGGTGTTGCCACCTCCTAGATGGCTTGGTGGATTGTGACTCCATTGAAGCACGCAAGGAGATTGTGCGTGGCTCCGGAGAAGGCTTTGTGAGGGGGATTGTGCTCACCCCGCGGGGATTGCGAAGGGCAACTCTAGTGGAGCGTGTCATTGAGTTACTGCACTTGTGAATGGTATCTTGGTGTGCCCAGAGTGGCCAACGGCTTGAGAGCCTTGCCCAAGAACCATCGAGGTGTTGATTGACACAACAAGGATTAGCTTGGTGGCAAACAAGTGAACCTCGGGATAAAAATCACCGTGTCAACATTGTCTACTCTTCTTGGTGGTTTGCACTTCTGTAGGATCTAGGATTACCGACTAGAGGGGGGGTGAATAGGCGGTTTTAAAAACTTCAACCACAACACTAGAGAAATTTAATTAGAACCACAAGGTGAATAAATTCTCTAGCTAAACTACGCCTATGTTGATGGTTTTGCAACCTAGGGTGACAAGATAAAGATCAATCTCTATGAATTTTAACTTGCTTCAAATAAATAAATCAAGATACAAGCAAGTAACAAAAGCAAAGAAACACAAAGACTTATCCCGTGGTGTCGATGACTTGCCGGTCACCCCTAATCCACGTTGAGATGGATTCAATGTTCAACCGCTCCTCTATCAAGCCTCCACTTGATGTATGAGCCGGCTAGAACCAATGAACCGCTCCAAATCTCGATTCCACTAAAGTTTCTCTTCACCGCTCCGGCAAGGTGAGCACAAGAACCTCTCACAATCAATTTCCACGGCAACTTCACAATCTTCTTGAAGTGCTCGGTGGAATCACGAGCTCCGAGCCGGCTAGGAGGTGGTAACCTCCAAGAGTAACAAATCAACCACAAGCTCGATGCAATCCTAGTGCCACAATGATCAAATCCTTGATGCAATGCACTAGAGTCTCTCAATCTCACAAAGAAATGCAATCCCAAAGCAAGTGAGTGAGAGAGGGGAGAAACAAGGGCTCTAGAATGAGTGTTCAGCTTTTCAAAGTGCCAAGAGACCCCCATGCCCGTGAGGGGTGAGTAAATATAGCCCTCTCCCCAAAACTAGCCGTTGGGGAAAAACCCGTTCTGGATCGTGCACGGCGGACCGTCCGCATGGTCCACGCGGACCGTCCGCGTTTGAATTACAACGGCTATGAAGCGCTGTCAGAGTGTGTCAGAGTCGACCGTTGGGGCTCGGTGGACCGTCCGCCAAGCACCTGCGGACCGTCCGCCATCACCACGGACAGTCCGCCAGAGAAGGCCGGACCGTCTACTCGAAACAGCTCTAGCTCCTGGAGAAAATGAGCGGAAATACGGACCGTCCGCGAGATCACTCCAAGTCAAAGCACGTGGGCCCCAGTACAGCAAACATAGTTGACAGTCCGCCAGCACCACGGACCGTCCGTCAACACTCCGCGGACCGTCCGACAACACTCCACGGACCGTCCGCCAGACACGACAGGGCGGAGTTTCAACAGAATTTCAGAGTGCACCCTTCCAAGTTAGTCACCACAAATTCTAAATGCACTACATGCACATTAAAGACCATTGTGGTACTAATATTTCATCGAACCAACAACGTTGATCCCTCTTGATAGTACGGCTATGTAACCTATCAATCCGGTCATTTTTCACCCACTAATCGCCTCATGACCGGTCAAATTTAAAAGCCCTATCATATACCTTTGCCTTGAGCTTCCATAATCCCATAGCACACATGCTGTCCACACATTGTCTTTTGAAGCTCATTCCAACTCTCGGGACTAACCTAATCTCATTATCTCAAATAAAATTGTTAGTCCACAAGGGTTGTCATTAATTACCAAAACACAATTAGGGGCCTAGATGCTTTCAATCTCCCTCTTTTTGGTAATTGATGACAACCATTACAAAGGAGTGATAGAGTTGATTGTGAAACATGAAATTACTTACTCTTATTCAAAGAATTCCATATAGAAGATATAGTAGATAAATTCATCTTTCAATAAAATAGAGAATGGCTCCCCCTACATGTGTGCATGGATTCCTTGTGACAATTCCCATACATGTTGAAATAATATAAATTTTGCGAAGCATCCCCTACAACATGGATATCAAGGCAACAACAAACACATATATAGATAAAATCGAGCCTCAAATTCCATAGAGCCATTAAAATCAAACCACCGTGAGATAGAGATGTAATAAATAGGTTCATCGCACAAAGAAATAAAAAAGTAGCACGCAAGCAATTAAGATTTAGCTTATTACATCCACACACATAGTTCATCTCACAAATGCCATAAAAGTAAATATGCAGTGCAAAGTCCATGCTCATGCAACAAGCTCCAAGCTCCCCCTGGAGATCACATCACTCCAAGTCCTCCAAATCTCTCCCCCTTTGGCATCAAATACCAAGAAGGGACTAGTCATCCTGCGGTGGAGGAGGAGGTGGACGAGGATATATGCTATAGAAGTGGTCACTGAAGTCGGTGAACGCCGTACTGAATGTAGCAAAAGACCCCTCAAGCTGAGTCTGGCGATCCACCATCTGCTGATACTGCTCTGAAGTAGACAATCCATTAAATCTAGCAGTCAAGTTCTCCATATCAGTGTGAAACCCCTGCTGCATACCCTGAAGCTGAGTCATAATAGGCAGATAAAACTGAGTGTTCGTCTGCTGCTCATAGGCATGAAACCTCTCATCAAATCGCTGCTGGAGGCCCTGCTGCATAGTATCAAACCCAGTAGCCATCTGTGCCCCAAAAGACTGAGCCATGCCATCAAAGTATGAAGTGAAGTATCCATCTGGAGGAACCCAAAAACCCTGTGGCTGCATAGGAGGAGGAGGAGTAGGAGGATGAGGCATCTCAGGCATACCCATATCAACATCCTCATGAGCTTCTGCCCCAACATTGGGCTCACCAGCATCATCATCAACATTTTCATAGGGGGTTAGTGCCCTTCTCATAAAGTCCTTGGCATTAGCAAATGGCTGAAACCATTCGTGGCGAATCTCACAAGGACCATTGTACCCACACTTTTCCTTAATTAAGGACATGATATATGGTGCAAAATATATGTTGCTAGCTAGTGACATCCTCTTCTCATCCATCAGCTCAAAAATCATCTTGATAACATTAAATTTAGTCCCAGTCATAATGTAATGGATCACATTCCAATAATACTCTCGAATCTTATCTTTGTTCCCACTCTTAGGCATGAATGTGTATCGAATAATTCTATTAATAGCAGCGGGGTAATGCCTTAGCCCAGTGGGTGTGCCATGTTTAACTGAAATATCAATACGTGCAGGCTCATAGAATCTCTGGGATTCTTCAAAAAGATCTTGTTGATACACATCAAGACTGTCAGCACCATAAAAGTAGTCATAGTCTAATTTATTTGCTGCAACAAACTCTCTAAAGGTAGCAGTGTATCTCGATTGGCCAGTCATCCACTCAACAGTTTGTGTCTCAATATCTAGCTCAAAGGTGGCATAGAACTGTCGAATCAGTGTTTCATTCCAATTACAGTGATGCTCCATAAAATTTCTAAGCCTAAGTCTCTCAAGCAAGACAGCCACATGTTCTAGCACTGGTTTACTAGCAAGGTAATTAAAATCAATCCTCTTATGAGCCCATAGAGTGCAACCAAGCAAGTGACCAAAGAAAGCATCTTCTTGAACTAAAGTATGGAAGAATTGATTATCTGTGTCACGACGCTGAGAGTAGGCATTGATGTTTCTTACCCTTGCATATTCTCTTGACTGCCAGACTTTCCTAGGAGCTGTGTGAGAGTGAATATCAATAATGTCCGGATGCAGACCAACCCCCCCTTGATGCAATCCTGCATCCTCCTCCACAATATATTCAGACTGCTGCCCCACAGAGGATTCTACCTCTGCATCACTTACATAGTCACTGTCATCAGGGTCGTCACTGCTAAGATCAACATCATCATCATCAACTCGACGTCTCTTGGACGGCCCATCATCACCCTTCTTCTTGGCCCCGCTCTTCTTGAAACGAGTAGCCAAAGTCTTGGCGAGCTTGCGAGCACTGTGGTAAGACAATCATTTGAGTCAATATACAAACATAGTTGGATAATATTTGATGAATGAGAGAATCCCAAAAAACCATATCCAAATCCACAACTGACAGTGCCTGGCGGACAGTCCTGCCAGTCACCGCGGACGGTCCGCCAAGTATTGGCGGATAGTCCGCGACGTCCTGGCGGACGGTCCGCTGGGCACTGTTTCGCGAAGAACATGAACAGTGATCCACGAACTTTCGATCCACAAATCTCAATATTTAACCAATGGAACTCGATCAAACTTTTGCCAAACCATTACTAGACCATATCCAACATATTCCCCAAGATAGATTTCCAAATCCATGGCCAAATTTCAGATCAGAAGCCCAAACCCTAGCCACATTCATCCTTAGATTCAAACCAAACGAGAGAGAAATCGATGAAAATACCCGGATGACATGATGGAGATTACTGTAGAGAGTCCGTGGATATCCTCGGACCGTCCAGGAAGTGCTCCAATCAAAAGATTGAGTGCTGGGCTCTTTTCTTCACCAAGAACTAGAGAGAGAGGTTGGAGAACAATGGCACGAGTTGTGTGAGAGAGAGATACACCCATCCTTTAGATCCCGTCGGCGGGTGGACCCACGCGCTTAGGCGCCTCGCGGTCCATGGCGGACCGTCCAACCCCCTCGAACGCGAACCCCCCAAACCTTCTGGTAAATTTCGGGGTAATTACGGACCGTCCGCGGACCACTGGCGGACCGTCCGAGCTGGCGCGGACAGTCCGCGGTCCGTTGGCGGACAGTTCGTCCTGCTCATTCTTTTCAGCCCGAGATCCAACCTTTTGAACACTTATTGTGATGGATCCTTGGGGTTCATTGCTTGACAAAATGATGCATAATTTTACAATCATAGCAATCATGACATGGTGAGCATTAGGGTTAAAAAATAAACATATGAATGCAAGATAAAAACAATATGCATAAGGATGCTCATGCTAGGGATCAAGCCACATTTGAGATATCAATGACATTCAACTCATTTCTTAATTTGCGAAACCGAGATTCATCCAATGGTTTTGTGAATATATCAGCCAATTGATCATCCGTGCCCACACCTGCAATTTTGTTATCACCTTTGCTCACATGATCTCTAAGAAAATGATGCCGGATATC
The DNA here is from genome assembly GCA_033239725.1 of Echinochloa phyllopogon. Taxonomy (NCBI): domain Eukaryota; kingdom Viridiplantae; phylum Streptophyta; class Magnoliopsida; order Poales; family Poaceae; genus Echinochloa; species Echinochloa phyllopogon. The sequence continues at coordinate 29,111,557 of BTCW01000015.1, read as the reverse complement.
AATATGCTTGGTTCTAGAATGTTGAACCGGATTATTTGCAATCTTGATAGCACTTTCATTGTCACATAAGAGAGGAATTCCATTGAATTTCACACCATAATCAAGAAGTGTTTGCTTCATCCACAATAATTGAGCACAACAACTTCCCGCCGAAATATATTCCGCTTCGGCGGTTGAGAGAGCAACCGAGTTTTGCTTCTTTGAACTCCATGACACAAGTGAACAACCAAGAAGTTGACAACCACCGGAAGTGCTCTTTCTATCAACTTTGCAACCGGCATAATCCGAATCCGAATAACCAACCAACTCAAATTGAGCACCTTTTGGATACCAAAGACCAATATTTGGAGTGAATTTCAAATATCTCATAATTCTTTTCACCGCGGTCAAATGACATTCGTTAGGTGCGGCTTGAAATCTAGCACAAATGCATACACTAAACATGATATCGGGCCTAGATGTGGTAAGGTAAAGCAAGCTACCTATCATGGATCTATAAAGCTTAATATCAACCGCTTTACCTCCCTCATCAAGATCAAGATGTCCATTTGTAGCCATTGGAGTCTTGATTGGCTTTGAATCTTCCATGCCAAATTTCTTCAAAATATCCTTGATATATTTAGATTGGCAAACAAATGCGCCTTCCTTAATTTGCTTGATTTGAAGACTAAGAAAGAAGCTCAACTCTCCAATCATGGACATCTCGAATTCCCTATACATCATTTCTCCAAATTCTTTACAAAAAGATTCATTAGTAGAACCAAAGATAATGTCATCAACATATATTTGACAAATAAAAATATCATTGCCAATTTTCTTAGTGAATAGTGTAGTATCAACCTTTCCAATTTTGAAACCCTTTGATAAAAGAAAATTCCTAAGCCTCTCATACCAAGCACGGGGTGCTTGCTTCAATCCATAAAGAGCCTTAGAGAGCTTATAAACATGATTGGGCAATTTTGGATCTTCAAAACCAGGAGGTTGTTCAACATACACTAGTTCACTAAGATCACCATTCAAGAAGGCACTTTTAACATCCATTTGATAAAGTTTTATGTTATGAGAGCAAACATAAGCAAGTAACATTCTAATAGCTTCAAGTCTAGCTACGGGAGCAAAAGTTTCATCGAAATCCAAACCTTCGACTTGAGTATATCCTTGTGCCACCAATCTTTCCTTGTTTCTCACCACAATACCATCTTCATTTTCCTTGTTGCGAAAGACCCATTTAGTACCAATAACATTGTAGTTCTTGGGCCTCTCAACCAAATCCCAAACTTTGTTCCGGGTGAAGTTATTTAATTCTTCTTGCATAGCCATCACCCAATCCGGATCAACAAGTGCCTCATCTACACGTTTAGGTTCAAGAGAAGATACAAAAGAATAATGTTGACAAAATGAAGCAACACGAGATCGAGTTTGGACACCCTTACTAATGTCACCCACAATTTGGTCAATGGGGTGATCTTTGGCGACTTGGCCATGAATTCTTGGTTGAGTAACTTGATCTTGAGAAGATGTGGACGATGATGTAGTAGAGATCACTTGCTCATCTTCTTGAGGAGAGTCATTTGCACTTGCATTATCAATCACTTGATTTTGAGAAGATGATACCATTTCTTGATTACTAACAATATGTTCCTCCTCATCATCATCATCTTCTTCTTCCCTTGGTCGAATATCACCAATATCCATGTTCTTCATGGCTTCTTTCAAACTATCCCCTCTCACATCATCCAAGTTATCTTTCTCATCTTGTGACCCATTTGTTTCATCAAATTGAATATCATAAGCTTCTTCAACAAATCCCTTGGACTTGTTGTAGACTCTATATGCCTTGCTACAAGATGAATAACCAAGAAATAATCCCTCATCACATTTGCTTTGAAATTTAGATAATCAAGATCCTTTCCTAAAGATATAGCATTTGCATCCAAATACTCTAAAATATGAAATATTCGGCTTTCTTCCAACAAGCAATTCATATGGAGTTTTGTTAAGAAAGCCATGACAATAAAGCCTATTTGATGAATGACAAGCGGTGTTAATAGCTTCGGCCCAAAATGAATCCGACACATTGTACTCGGCCAACATTGACCTTGCCATTTCAATTAAGGTCCTATTCTTTCTCTCAACCAATCCATTTTTCTCTGGAGTATATGTGGTTGAGAATTCATGTTTGATTCCCTTTTCATTGCAAAATTCCTCTACACGAGTATTCTTGAATTCACTACCATTATCACTTCTAACTTTCTTCAACTTGAGCTCAAACTCATTTTCGGCCCTAGTGACAAAGTTCTTGAAATGATCAAACACATCCGCTTTGTCATGAAGGAAGAATACCCATGTGAATCTTGAGAAATCATCCACTATCACAAGACAATAGCTATTCCCACCAATGCTTTTATATGTCGTAGGCCCAAAAAGATCCAAATGCAATAGCTCAGATATTCTTGTGGTAGACATGACACTCTTGGTTGGATGAGAATTTGCAACTTGCTTTCCGGCTTGACAAGAGCTACATAATTTGTCTTTTTCAAACTTTACATCTTTCAAGCCAAGGACTAGATCATGTTTGATTAGTTTATTAAGTTGCCTCATTCCAACATGACCTAGCCTTCTATGCCACAACCAACCCATGGAAGCTTTAGAAAATAAACAAGTTGAGAGATTTGTTTCCTTAGATGAGAAATCCACTAGATATAGACTTTCATGTCGAAACCCCTTAAAGATAGTTTCTTTTTCATCAAGAGAGGTTACTACAAAATCATTACTAGTGAAAGAACATCTATATCCATTATCACAAAGTTGAGCAATAGATAAAAGATTGAAATTCAAGGAATCAACTAGCAAGACATTGGAGAGTTTATAATCGTGAGAGATAGAAATGTCACCAATGCCTTGTACACCTCCCTTGCTATCATCACCAAAGATAATATTATCAAAGTCGGAGATATCTTCATCAAGACATGAGAATATTTTCTTTTCACCGGTCATGTGATTTGTGCAACCACTATCAATCACCCAATGCCTTCCTCCGGCTTTATAATTTACCTACACAAAAGAATCACTTCATCTTAGGTACCCAACTCTTGGGTCCTTCAATGTTAGTGATCATAGCTTTAGGCACCCAAATAGACTTTAGCCTAGTGCTATCCATAGACCTACCAACAAACTTGGCACACACAACACCCTTTGAATCTTTCTTAAGAATGTAAGATGGATCAAAGGATACGGTCTTCTTGCTCTTGCACTTGTGATTCACATCAACCTTTGTCTTGAAAATGTGACATTTCTTGAATTTAGCTTCTTCTTGCAATGTCACACTTGATGGCACATAAGTGGTCTTCTTTGGAATGAAGGCCGACTTCCCTTGCTTGGGCAAATAACCAATATCATTCTTGTTCAATGTGAATTTTTGACTTGTCCAACAATGATTAAACTTGACTTGACTTCCAAACCATTTGGAAAGATCATTGGACAAGCACTCCACTTCCTTCTTCAAAGATTCATTTTCCGATAATAGAAAAGATGCATCATTTGAATTTTTCTCACTAGTGCAAGAGCTTATACTTGTGCTACAAGAAATGTTAGTAGAGCAAGACAAGCAAGTATTGCATTTATCATTGTTAGCAACTATTTTCCCTTTGGCCTCTTGCGCAAGGAGTGAGTTGTGAGCTTCCTTAAGCTCCTCATGCTTTCCCTTTAGAATTCCCAATGAAGTGTTGAGAGTACCATGGGATTCCTTTAGGTTGGCATGAGAAATCTTTAGCTCCTCATAGGATTTTTGAATTGAAATGTTTTTCAATTCTAAATCCTTCAACTTTTCTTTTTCCTTGCGTAATTTTTCATCGGATTTTATAACCAAACTAGCAAGGTATTCATATGAAATAGCATTATCACCACTATCATCATCACTATCACTATCACTCTCTTCTTCATCCATTGTTACCTTTGAAGTACTTTTTGCCATGAGGCAATGAGGCTTGGAGAAGAGAGATGGAGCTTCCTTGATGGCAATCCCGGCAAGACCTTTTGTTGGCTTGTCATCATCATCATCATCACTTGCATCGGAATCCCATTCAACAAAGTAGGCTTGCCCATTTTTCTCCTTCTTGTAATACTTCTTCTTCTTGTGGTCATTCTTCTTGTTCTTGTTCTTGCCAAACTTGTCTTCTTTCTTGTTTGGACAATTCATTGATATAGGTCCCTTTTCACCACAAGAGAAGCAATCTTTGTCTTCAAATGGATTTTTCCTTGAGAATTGTTTTTTCTTCCCAAACTTCTTCTTCTCAAGAATTTTCTTAAGCCCTCTAACAATAAGAGCCATCTCCTCATCCGAGTCTTCTTCTTTTTCTTCAAGATGAGTATCTTCTTGAGTAGCTTGAGCCTTGACAGCAATGTTCTTCTTCTCTTCATTTGTTGCTTGACCATGAGCTTCTTTTTGAGATTGCTTGAAGATATCATGTGTGAGTACTTCACCAAGCACTTCCGTAGGAGTGTATTTCTTCAAATCTTCTCTCACTAGCATTGTGACAATTGTCTCTTATTTTTCCGGGAGACTCCTAAGAAATTTCCTAGAGAAATCTCGATCCGGCACATCATAATCAAGACACTTTAGCTCATTCACAATCTCATTCAACCGATTGAACATGGTTGAAACGTCTTCATCCTTCTTCATAGTAAACTCATTCAATTTTCCTTGGAGTACATAGAGTTTGGCTTCTTTGACCGAGGATGTTCCCTCATAAATTTCCGCTAGCTTGTTCCAAACATCTTTTGCAACTCTAATACCCTTGACACGGTTGAATTGATCACGAGATAGAGCCTCATACAAAATGCACAAAGCTTCCTCATTAAGGTCCTCATTCTCAAGGTCTTTTTCGGTCTTGTTGTCTTTGTTTGGGATGACATACCCATCCTCAACAATTTCCCAAATTTTTCTTCCGGCCGTCCTTAGATAGGTAGTCATCCTAGTCTTCCAATAATCATAATCTTCCCCATCAAAGAAAGGAACCTTCCTTTGCTTCATTTTGCCTTCTATAGCCATTTTAATCCTACTCCGGGATGATTAAATCCTTGATTAGGGAGTACTTAGCTCTGATACCACTTGTAGGATCTAGGATTACCGATTAGAGGGGGGGTGAATAGGCGGTTTTAAAAACTTCAACCACAACACTAGAGAAATTTAATTAGAACCAGAAGGTGAATAAATTCTCTAGCTAAACTACGCCTATGTTGATAGTTTTGCAACCTAGGGTGACAATATAAAGATCAATCTCTATGAATTTTAACTTGCTTCAAATAAATAAATCAAGATACAAGCAAGTAACAAAAGCAAAGAGACACAGAGACTTATCCCATGGTGTCGATGACTTGCCGGTCACCCCTAATCCACGTTGAGATGGATTCAATGTTCAACCGCTCCTCTATCAAGTCTCCACTTGATGTATGAGCCGGCTAGAACCAATGAACCGCTCCAAATCTCGATTCCACTAAAGTTTCTCTTCACCGCTCCGGCAAGGTGAGCACAAGAACCTCTCACAATCAATTTCCACGGCAACTTCACAATCTTCTTGAAGTGCTCGGTGGAATCACGAGCTCTGAGCCGGCTAGGAGGCGGCAACCTCGAAGAGTAACAAATCAACCACGAGCTCGATGCAATCCTAGTGCCACAATGATCAAATCCTTGATGCAATGCACTAGAGTCTCTCAATCTCACAAAGAAATGCAATCCCAAAGCAAATGAGTGAGAGAGGGGAGAAACAAGGGCTCTAGAATGAGTGTTCAGCTTTTCAAAGTGCCAAGAGACCCCCATGCCCGTGAGGGGTGAGTAAATATTGCCCTCTCCCCAAAACTAGCCGTTGGGGAAAAACCCGTTCTGGATCGTGCACGGCGGACCGTCCGCATGGTCCACGCGGACCGTCCGCGTTTGAATTACAACGGTTATGAAGCGCTGTCAGAGTGTTTCCGAGTCGACTGTTGCGGTTCGGTGGACCGTCCGCCAAGCACCTGCGGACCATCCGCCATCACCACGGACAGTCCGCCAGAGAAGGCCGGACCGTCTACTCGAAACAGCTCTAGCTCCTGGAGAAAATGAGCGGAAATACGGACCGTCCGCGAGATCACTCCAAGTCAAAGCACGTGGGCCCCAGTACAGCAAACACAGTTGACAGTCCGCCAGCACCACGGACCGTCCGTCAACACTCCGCGGACCGTCCGCCAGACACGACAGGGCGGAGTTTCAACAGAATTTCAGAGTGCACCCTTCCAAGTTAGTCACCACAAATTCTAAATGCACTACATGCACATTAAAGACTATTGTGGCACTAATATTTCATCGAACCAACGACGTTGATCCCTCTTGATAGTACGGTTATGTAACCTATCAATCCGGTCATTTTTCACCCACTAATCGCCTCATGACCGGTCAAATTTTAAAGCCCTATCATATACCTTTGCCTTGAGTTTCCATAATCCCATAGCACACATGCTATCCACACATTGTCTTTTGAAGCTCATTCCAACTCTCGGGACTAACCTAATCTCATTATCTCAAATAAAATTGTTAGTCCACAAGGGTTGTCATTAATTACCAAAACACAATTAGGGGCCTAGATGCTTTCAATCTCCCCCTTTTTGGTAATTGATGACAACCATAACAAAGGAGTGATAGAGTTGATTGTGAAACATGTGTGCATGGATTCCTTGTGACAATTCCCACACATGTTGAAATAATATAAATTTTGCGAAGCATCCCCTACAACATGGATATCAAGGCAACAACAAACACATATATAGATAAAATCGAGCCTCAAATTCCATAGAGCCATTAAAATCAAACCACCGTGAGATAGAGATGTAATAAATAAGTTCATTGCACAAAGAAATAAAAAAGTAGCACGCAAGCAATTAAGATTTAGCTTATTACATCCACACACATAGTTCATCTCACAAATGCCATAAAAGTAAATATGCAGTGTAAAGTCCATGGTCATGCAACAAGCTCCAAGCTCCCCCTGGAGATCACATCACTCCAAGTCCTCCAAATCTCTCCCCCTTTGGCATCAAATACCAAGAAGGGACTAGTCATCCTGCGGTGGAGGAGGAGGTGGACGAGGATATATGCTATAGAAGTGGTCACTGAAGTCGGTGAACGCCGTACTGAATGTAGCAAAAGACCCCTCAAGCTGAGTCTGGTGATCCACCATCTGCTGATACTGCTCTGAAGTAAACAATCCATTAAATCTAACAGTCAAGTTCTCCATATCAGTGTGAAACCCCTGCTGCATACCCTGAAGCTGAGTCATAATAGGCTGATAAAACTGAGTGTTCGTCTGCTGCTCATAGGCATGAAACCTCTCATCAAATCGCTGCTGGAGGCCCTGCTGCATAGTATCAAACCCAGTAGCCATCTGTGCCCCAAAAGACTGAGCCATGCCATCAAAGTATGAAGTGAAGTATCCATCTGGAGGAACCCAAAAACCCTGTGGCTGCATAGGAGGAGGAGGAGTAGGAGGATGAGGCATCTCAGGCATACCCATATCAACATCCTCATGAGCTTCTGCCCCAACATTGGGCTCACCAGCATCATCATCAACATTTTCATAGGGGGTTAGTGCCCTTCTCATAAAGTCCTTGGCATTAGCAAATGGCTGAAACCATTCGTGGCGAATCTCACAAGGACCATTGTACCCACACTTTTCCTTAATTAAGGACATGATATATGGTGCAAAATATATGTTGCCAGCTAGTGACATCCTCTTCTCATCCATCAGCTCAAAAATCATCTTGATAACATTAAATTTAGTCCCAGTCATAATGTAATGGATCACATTCCAATAATACTCTCGAATCTTATCTTTGTTCCCACTCTTATGCATGAATGTGTATCGAATAATTCTATTAATAGCAGCGGGGTAATGCCTTAGCCCAGTGGGTGTGCCATGTTTAACTGAAATATCAATACGTGCAGGCTCATAGAATCTCTGGGATTCTTCAAAAAGATCTTGTTGATACACATCAAGACTGTCAGCACCATAAAAGTAGTCATAGTCTAATTTATTTGCTGCAACAAACTCTCTAAAGGTAGCAGTGTATCTCGATTGGCCAGTCATCCACTCAACAGTTTGTGTCTCAATATCTAGCTCAAAGGTGGCATAGAACTGTCGAATCAGTGTTTCATTCCAATTACAGTGATGCTCCATAAAATTTCTAAGCCTAAGTCTCTCAAGCAAGACAGCCACATGTTCTAGCACTGGTTTACTAGCAAGGTAATTAAAATCAATCCTCTTATGAGCCCATAGAGTGCAACCAAGCAAGTGACCAAAGAAAGCATCTTCTTGAACTAAAGTATGGAAGAATTGATTATCTGTGTCACGACGCTGAGAGTAGGCATTGATGTTTCTTACCCTTGCATATTCTCTTGACTGCCAGACTTTCCTAGGAGCTGTGTGAGAGTGAATATCAATAATGTCCGGATGCAGACCAACCCCCCCTTGATGCAATCCTGCATCCTCCTCCACAATATATTCAGACTGCTGCCCCACAGAGGATTCTACCTCTGCATCACTTACATAGTCACTGTCATCAGGGTCGTCACTGCTAAGATCAACATCATCATCATCAACTCGACGTCTCTTGGACGGCCCATCATCACCCTTCTTCTTGGCCCCGCTCTTCTTGAAACGAGTAGCCAAAGTCTTGGCGAGCTTGCGAGCACTGTGGTAAGACAATCATTTGAGTCAATATACAAACATAGTTGGATAATATTTGATGAATGAGAGAATCCCAAAAAACCATATCCAAATCCACAACTGACAGTGCCTGGCGGACAGTCCTGCCAGTCACCGCGGACGGTCCGCCAAGTATTGGCGGATAGCCCGCGACGTCCTGGCGGACGGTCCGCTGGGCACTGTTTCGCGAAGAACATGAACAGTGATCCACGAACTTTCGATCCACAAATCTCAATATTTAACCAATGGAACTCGATCAAACTTTTGCCAAACCGTCACTAGACCATATCCAACATATTCCCCAAGATAGATTTCCAAATCCATGGCCAAATTTCAGATCAGAAGCCGAGACCCTAGCCACATTCATCCTTAGATTCAAACCAAACGAGAGAGAAATCAATGAAAATACCTGGATGACATGATGGAGATTACTGTAGAGAGTCCGTGGATATCCTCGGACCGTCCAGGAAGTGCTCCAATCAAAACATTGAGTGATGGGCTCTTTTCTTCACCAAGAACTAGAGAGAGAGAGGTTGGAGAACAATGGCACGAGTTGTGTGTGAGAGAGATACACCCATCCTTTAGATCCTGTCGGTGGGTGGACCCACGCGCTTAGGCGCCTCGCGGTCCATGGCGGACTGTCCGACCCCCTCGAACGCGAACCCCCCAAACCTTCTGGTAAATTTCGGGGTAATTACGGACCGTCCGCGGACCACTGGCGGACCGTCCGAGCTGGCGCGGACAGTCCGCGGTCCGTTGGCGGACAGTTCGTCCTGCTCATTCTTTTCATCCCGAGATCCAACCTTTTGAACACTTATTGTGATGGATCCTTGGGGTTCATTGCTTGACAAAATGATGCATAATTTTACAATCATAGCAATCATGACATGGTGAGCATTAGGGTTAAAAAATAAACATATGAATGCAAGATAAAAACAATATGCATAAGGATGCTCATGCTAGGGATCAAGCCACATTTGAGATATCAATGACATTCAACTCATTTCTTAATTTGCGAAACCGAGATTCATCCAATGGTTTTGTGAATATATCAGCCAATTGATCATCCGTGCCCACACCTGCAATTTTGTTATCACCTTTGCTCACATGATCTCTAAGAAAATGATGCCGGATATCAATATGCTTGGTTCTAGAATGTTGAACCGGATTATTTGCAATCTTGATAGCACTTTCATTGTCACATAAGAGAGGAATTCCATTGAATTTCACACCATAATCAAGAAGTGTTTGCTTCATCCACAATAATTGAGCACAACAACTTCCCGCCGAAATATATTCCGCTTCGGCGGTTGAGAGAGCAACCGAGTTTTGCTTCTTTGAACTCCATGACACAAGTGAACAACCAAGAAGTTGACAACCACCGGAAGTGCTCTTTCTATCAACTTTGCAACCGGCATAATCCGAATCCGAATAACCAACCAACTCAAATTGAGCACCTTTTGGATACCAAAGACCAATATTTGGAGTGAATTTCAAATATCTCATAATTCTTTTCACCGCGGTCAAATGACATTCTTTAGGTGCGGCTTGAACTCTAGCACAAATGTATACACTAAACATGATATCGGGCCTAGATGCGGTAAGGTAAAGCAAGCTACCTATCATGGATCTATAAAGCTTAATATCAACCGCTTTACCTCCCTCATCAAGATCAAGATGTCCATTTGTAGCCATTGGAGTCTTGATTGGCTTTGAATCTTCCATGCCAAATTTCTTCAAAATATCCTTGATATATTTAGATTGGCAAACAAATGTGCCTTCCTTAATTTGCTTGATTTGAAGACCAAGAAAGAAGCTCAACTCTCCAATCATGGACATCTCGAATTCCCTATACATCATTTCTCCAAATTCTTTACAAAAAGATTCATTAGTAGAACCAAAGATAATGTCATCAACATATATTTGACAAATAAAAATATCATTGTCAATTTTCTTAGTGAATAGTGTAGTGTCAACCTTTCCAATTTTGAAACCCTTTGATAAAAGAAAATTCCTAAGCCTCTCATACCAAGCACGAGGTGCTTGCTTCAATCCATAAAGAGTCTTAGAGAGCTTATAAACATGATTGGGCAATTTTGGATCTTCAAAACCAGGAGGTTGTTCAACATACACTAGTTCAATAAGATCACCATTCAAGAAGGCACTTTTAACATCCATTTGATAAAGTTTTATGTTATGAGAGCAAGCATAAGCAAGTAACATTCTAATAGCTTCAAGTCTAGCTACGGGAACAAAAGTTTCATCGAAATCCAAACCTTCGACTTGAGTATATCCTTGTGCCACCAATCTTGCCTTGTTTCTCACCACAATACCATCTTCATTTTCCTTGTTGCGAAAGACCCATTTAGTACCAATAACATTGTAGTTCTTGGGCCTCTCAACCAAATCCCAAACTTTGTTCTGGGTAAAGTTATTTAATTCTTCTTGCATAGCCATCACCCAATCCGGATCAACAAGTGCATCATCTACACGTTTAGGTTCAAGAGAAGATACAAAAGAATAATGTTGACCAAATGAAGCAACACGAGATCGAGTTTGGACACCCTTACTAATGTCACCCACAATTTGGTCAATGGGGTGATCTTTGGCGACTTGGCCATGAATTCTTGGTTGAGTAACTTGATCTTGAGAAGATGTGGACGATGATGTAGTAGAGATCACTTGCTCATCTTCTTGAGGAGAGTCATTTGCACTTGCATTATCAATCACTTGATTTTGAGAAGATGATGCCATTTCTTGATTACTAACAATATGTTCCTCATCATCATCATCATCTTCTTCTTCTTCCCTTGGTCGAATATCACCAATATCCATGTTCTTCATGGCTTCTTTCAAACTATCCTCTCTCACATCATCCAAGTTATCTTTCTCATCTTGTGACCCATTTGTTTCATCAAATTGAATATCATAAGCTTCTTCAACAAATCCCTTGGACTTGTTGTAGACTCTATATGCCTTGCTACAAGATGAATAACCAAGAAAGAATCCCTCATCACATTTGCTTTGAAATTTAGATAATCGAGATCCTTTCCTAAAGATATAGCATTTGCATCTAAATACTCTAAAATATGAAATATTCGGCTTTCTTCCAACAAGCAATTCATATGGAGTTTTGTTAAGAAAGCCATGAAAATAAAGCCTATTTGATGAATGACAAGCGGTGTTAATAGCTTCGGCCCAAAATGAATCCGACACATTGTACTCGGCCAACATTGACCTTGCCATTTCAATTAAGGTCCTATTCTTTCTCTCAACCAATCCATTTTTCTCTGGAGTATATGTGGTTGAGAATTCATGTTTGATTCCCTTTTCATTGCAAAATTCCTCTACACGAGTATTCTTGAATTCACTACCATTATCACTTCTAACTTTCTTCAACTTGAGCTCAAACTCATTTTCGGCCCTAGTGACAAAGTTCTTGAAATGATCAAACACATCCGCTTTGTCATGAAGGAAGAATACCCATGTGAATCTTGAGAAATCATCCACTATCACAAGACAATAGCTATTCCCACCAATGCTTTTATATGTCGTAGGCCCAAAAAGATCCAAATGCAATAGCTCAAATATTCTTGTGGTAGACATGACACTCTTGGTTGGATGAGAATTTGCAACTTGCTTTCCGGCTTGACAAGAGCTACATAATTTGTCTTTTTCAAACTTTACATCTTTCAAGCCAAGGACTAGATCATGTTTGATTAGTTTATTAAGTTGCCTCATTCCAACATGACCTAGCCTTCTATGCCACAACCAACCCATGGAAGCTTTAGAAAATAAACAAGTTGAGAGATTTGTTTCCTTAGATGAGAAATCCACTAGATATAGACTTTCATGTCGAAACCCCTTAAAGATAGTTTCTTTTTCATCAAGAGAGGTTACTACAAAATCATTACTAGTGAAAGAACATCTATATCCATTATCACAAAGTTGAGCAATAGATAAAAGATTGAAATTCAAGGAATCAACTAGCAAGACATTGGAGAGTTTATAATCTTGAGAGATAGAAATGTCACCAATGCCTTGTACACCTCCCTTGCTATCATCACCAAAGATAATATTATCAAAGTCGGAGATATCTTCATCAAGACATGAGAATATTTTCTTTTCACCGGTCATGTGATTTGTGCAACCACTATCAATCACCCAATGCCTTCCTCCGGCTTTATAATTTACCTACACAAAAGAATCACTTCATCTTAGGTACCCAACTCTTGGGTCCTTCAATGTTAGTGATCATAGCTTTAGGCACCCAAATAGACTTTAGCCTAGTGCTATCCATAGACCTACCAACAAACTTGGCACACACAACACCCTTTGAATCTTTCTTAAGAATGTAAGATGGATCAAAGGATACGGTCTTCTTGCTCTTGCACTTGTGATTCACATCAACCTTTGTCTTGAAAATGTGACATTTTTTGAATTTAGCTTCTTCTTGCAATGTCACACTTGATGGCACATAAGTGGTCTTCTTTGGAATGAAGGCCGACTTCCCTTGCTTGGGCAAATAACCAATATCATTCTTGTTCAATGTGAATTTTTGACTTGTCCAACAATGATTAAACTTGACTTGACTTCCAAACCATTTGGAAAGATCATTGGACAAGCACTCCACTTCCTTCTTCAAAGATTCATTTTTCGATAATAGAAAAGATGCATCATTTGAATTTTTCTCACTAGTGCAAGAGCTTATACTTATGCTACAAGAAATGTTAGTAGAGCAAGACAAGCAAGTATTGCATTTATCATTGTTAGCAACTATTTTCCCTTTGGCCTCTTGCGCAAGGAGTGAGTTGTGAGCTTCCTTAAGCTCCTCATGCTTTCCCTTTAGAATTCCCAATGAAGTGTTGAGAGTACCATGTGATTCCTTTAGGTTGGCATGAGAAATCTTTAGCTCCTCATAGGATTTTTGAATTGAAATGTTTTTCAATTCTAAATCCTTCAACTTTTCTTTTTCCTTGCGTAATTTTTCATCGGATTTTATAACCAAACTAGCAAGGTATTCATATGAAATAGCATTATCACCACTATCATCATCACTATCACTATCGCTCTCTTCTTCATCCATTGTTACCTTTGAAGTACTTTTTGCCATGAGGCAATGAGGCTTGGAGAAGAGAGATGGAGCTTCCTTGATGGCAATCCCGGCAAGACCTTTTGTTGGCTTATCATCATCATCATCATCACTTGCATCGGAATCCCATTCAACAAAGTAGGCTTGCCCATTTTTCTCCTTCTTGTAATACTTCTTCTTCTTGTGGTCATTCTTCTTGTTCTTGTTCTTGCCAAACTTGTCTTCTTTCTTGTTTGGACAATTCATTAATATATGTCCCTTTTCACCACAAGAGAAGCAATCTTTGTCTTCAAATGGATTTTTCCTTGAGAATTGTTTTTTCTTCCCAAACTTCTTCTTCTCAAGAATTTTCTTAAGCCCTCTAACAATAAGAGCCATCTCCTCATCCGAGTCTTCTTCTTTTTCTTCAAGATGAGTATCTTCTTGAGTAGCTTGAGCCTTGAGAGCAATGTTCTTCTCTTCATTTGTTGCTTGACCATGAGCTTCTTTTTGAGATTGCTTGAAGATATCATGTGTGAGTACTTCACCAAGCACTTCTGTAGGAGTGTATTTCTTCAAATCTTCTCTCACTAGCATTGTGACAATTGTCTCATATTTTTCCGGGAGACTCCTAAGAAATTTCCTAGAGAAATCTCGATCCGGCACATCATAATCAAGACACTTTAGCTCATTCACAATCTCATTCAACCGATTGAACATGGTTGAAACGTCTTCATCCTTCTTCATAGTAAACTCGTTCAATTTTCCTTGGAGTACATAGAGTTTGACTTCTTTGACCGAGGATGTTCCCTCATAAATTTCCACTAGCTTGTTCCAAACATCTTTTGCAACTCTAATACCCTTGACACGATTGAATTGATCACGAGATAGAACCTCATACAAAATGCACAAAGCTTCCTCATTAAGGTCCTCATTCTCAAGGTCTTTTTCGGTCTTGTTGTCTTTGTCTGGGATGACATACCCATCCTCAACAATTTCCCAAATTTTTCTTCCGGCCGTCCTTAGATAGGTAGTCATCCTAGTCTTCCAATAATCATAATCTTCCCCATCAAAGAAAGGAACCTTCCTTTGCTTCATTTTGCCTTCTATAGCCATTTTAATCCTACTCCGGGATGATTAAATCCTTGATTAGGAAGTACTTAGCTCTGATACCACTTGTAGGATCTAGGATTACCGACTAGAGGGGGGGTGAATAGGCGGTTTTAAAAACTTCAACCACAACACTAGAGAAATTTAATTAGAACCACAAGGTGAATAAATTCTCTAGCTAAACTACGCCTATGTTGATGGTTTTGCAACCTAGGGTGACAAGATAAAGATCAATCTCTATGAATTTTAACTTGCTTCAAATAAATAAATCAAGATACAAGCAAGTAACAAAAGCAAAGAGACACAAAGACTTATCCCGTGGTGTCGATGACTTGCCGGTCACCCCTAATCCACGTTGAGATGGATTCAATGTTCAACCGCTCCTCTATCAAGTCTCCACTTGATGTATGAGCCGGCTAGAACCAATGAACCGCTCCAAATCTCGATTCCACTAAAGTTTCTCTTCACCGCTCCGACAAGGTGAGCACAAGAACCTCTCACAATCAATTTCCACGGCAACTTCACAATCTTCTTGAAGTGCTCGGTGGAATCACGAGCTCCTAGCCGGCTAGGAGGCGGCAACCTCCAAGAGTAACAAATCAACCACGAGCTCGATGCAATCCTAGTGCCACAATGATTAAATCCTTGATGCAATGCACTAGAGTCTCTCAATCTCACAAAGAAATGCAATCCCAAAGCAAGTGAGTGAGAGAGGGGAGAAACAAGGGCTCTAGAATGAGTGTTCAGCTTTTCAAAGTGCCAAGAGACCCCCATGCCCGTGAGGGGTGAGTAAATATAGCCCTCTCCCCAAAACTAGCCGTTGGGGAAAAACCCGTTCTGGATCGTGCACGGCGGACCGTCCGCATGGTCCACGCGGACCGTCCGCGTTTGAATTACAACGGCTATGAAGCGCTGTCAGAGTGTGTCAGAGTCGACCGTTGGGGCTCGGTGGACCGTCCGCCAAGCACCTGCGGACCGTCCGCCATCACCACGGACAGTCCGCCAGAGAAGGCCGGACCGTCTACTCAAAACAGCTCTAGCTCCTGGAGAAAATGAGCGGAAATACGGACCGTCCGCGAGATCACGGACCGTCCGCGAGATCACTCCAAGTCAAAGCACGTGGGCCCCAGTACAGCAAACACAGTTGACAGTCCGCCAGCACCACGGACCGTCCGTCAACACTCTACGGACCGTCCGACAACACTCCGCGGACCGTCCGCCAGACACGACAGGGCGGAGTTTCAACAGAATTTCAGAGTGCACCCTTCCAAGTTAGTCACCACAAATTCTAAATGCACTACATGCACATCAAAGACCATTGTGGCACTAATATTTCATCGAACCAATGACATTGATCCCTCTTGATAGTACGGCTATGTAACCTATCAATCCGGTCATTTTTCACCCACTAATCGCCTCATGACCGGTCAAATTTAAAAGCCCTATCATATACCTTTGCCTTGAGCTTCCATAATCCCATAGCACACATGCTATCCACACATTGTCTTTTGAAGCTCATTCCAACTCTCGGGACTAACCTAATCTCATTATCTCAAATAAAATTGTTAGTCCACAAGGGTTGTCATTAATTACCAAAACACAATTAGGGGCCTAGATGCTTTCAACTTCTTGATCACAAGCATTGTATTTACATCCTTACATATCTTGTGCCTTTGAGATTGCTCTTATAATTAGTTGGCTTGTGTAGCTTGTTAGTTGTCTTCTTGCTTGTGTAGCTAGAAGTAGTGATCTTGTGACTAATTAGCTTGTATAGCTTAATTAGTCTCTTTGCTTAGTTTGTGTAGCTAAGTAAATTGAGCCTTTGGATTTAGACTTGTGTAGTCTTGTCCATTGAGCATTGCTAATGAGCTTAGAAGCTTTGTGCTTTTGCTTACTAGTTGTGTAGGAGCTCCCCGGTGTGTGAAGTAGTAGTGACATATGTTTGTGTGACCTTGCTCCTAGAATTATTTAGGCGAGCTCGTGCTAGCCCGACACCTTATTTGCTTGTTTTGGATCATTTATAAGGTGCTAGTGAACATAGATTGAGGGGTGAATCTTGACTAGACCGATAGTTTTAAATTCCACATCTGTTTTGGTTAGTCGGTGCGTTAAGTTTTAGAAAGGACTATTCACCCCCCTCTAGTCCGCCATCTCGACCCTACAAGTGGCATCAGAGCGAGGTCTCTCTTTTGTGGTCTTTAACGACCCGAGAGGATGACAAACTACGAGCTAGATGTTTATTGTCCACACATTTTTTATGGCACACACTTTACAAAGTGGAAAAATTGGATGGTATGCAATTTTAAGTTCATTTACCCTCAAATGTGGTGGATTGTAGATGTGGGCTTTTCTCATACAATTGATGAAAATAATCCAACTCAAGCGCAAGAGAAATTCCTACAACTCAATTACCAAGCTACTCACATCATGTATAGCTCTTTGGATGATTGCATATTTGGGGAGATTATGTACTTGAAGAATGCTCATGAGATTTGGATTTATCTCAATGAGAAGTATGGGGCAATCTCCGATGGCAACGACGATGATGATGAGCCCAAGGAAGTGGCTCATGAGGATGTTGAGCATGACCACAAATTGATGATTGTGGAAGATTGCTCCACCTCATGGTCAAGTGATGGTGATGATAGTCATTCTACCACAAGATCACTTGTCAATAATGTTGAAGGCCTAGACTCAAGTGGTGCAAGTGATATTTCTACTCCAAGCACACTTGATGTTTATGAGAATGTTTCATGCTCAAACTATGAGAATGATAGTGCTACCACAAGCTCTCCAACACCACTACATTGCCTCATGTCACAAGGTAACACAAAGGTATCAAGCTGCAATGTGATTAGTCATGATTCATATGATGAGCTTGTTAGTAGAATTCCTAGCATGAATATTGCTTTAGAAAATGAGATGGCTAGAATAAATAAATTGGAAAATGAAAAATCATTTCTAAAGACTACATGTGAACAATAAAAGCATCTACTTATGTCATTACTTGTTCACATGATGAGCTAAAAATGGCACATGAGGAACTTAGTATTGCTCATGATAACTTGGTACAAGACCGTGTTTTACTCATTAAGAAACTTTCTAATGAAAAGACTAAAATTAGTGAGAGCTCATCACTTGGGTCAAATGATCAATCACGTAATGTTGTTAACCCTTGTGATGTAGAGAAGAAGCATGTATCCATCTCTTGTGGTGATTTATTGGATATGCCATATTCTTCACAAATAGATGTTTGTTCTACTTCAATATCTTGTGAGGCTAACATTTTGAAGGAGAACAATGAGCTCAAAAATGAAGTGAAGAATTTGAGCAAGAAGTTAGAAAGCAAGAGCAAGGGCAAGAATAAGAAGAAGCAAGAAGAAAAGATGTCTTACTTCATGTGCTATCGGTACCATGATATGGTTCCTCTTGCAAAGTATTGCCCAACCAAGAAGTCTCAAATTGAGCCAAAAGCAAAACCTAAAAACCAAGTTCAAATCAACCATCAAGATGATGATTTGGGGTTAAAGAAGAAGAAGAAGAAGATTAGAAGAGGTAGTAAAGCAAGAGCAAAGCATCAAATTTCTAGTCAAGATACTCAAATAAAGAGCAAGAATCAAGATAAAAAGAAAGGTTATGCTCAAATCAAGTGCAAAGATATGAGACACTTTGCCCCAAAGTGTCCTACGAAGCTTGAGAAGAAGATTCAAGCAAAGTTGAAGAGGCAGGGTAATGAGAAGCAACACATGAGTAAGGAAGAAAAGGCCCAATCAAAGAGAGTTTGCTACTCATGTCGGGAAAGGGGACACATGGCTAATTCATGTCCCCTAGGTAATAATTCACAGCCTATTTCAACTGTTGATGATATTATGTTAGAAATGATGGCAATGGTACCTCATTAGTTGCAATTTCAAAACATCCCACTACCCATGCTAAGGCAATGCCAAAGTATGTTGCTCCTAACTTGAGAGGACCCAAACTAGTTTGGGTACCATCAAAAAGTGGATAAATGTGTGTAGGTACCATGGCATTGGAGGCTTAACTCAATTGGATTCATTTTATTCATCATACGATTGAGTGAAGTAATGAAACTTAATGCTATTCCATCCCAATGCCAAGTCAAATAAGTGAAGTCCAAATGTGCAACAATATACACGTGCAAATTATCAAGTTGTGGTGATTTATTGGATATAATTGTAGGCTTGCAAAATATTTGAGTTGAAGCTTGCTATAGGATGATCATGAGCTACAAAGGTATATTCTTTGTTGATCTAATTCATTTGGGTGCATATGAGTTGATTGCATTGGATATATCTATGCAAATGTTGCTTGTTATGAGTTGATTGAATGGATTAAATGATTAATATTCAAGTTTGGATTGATTTGGATGGATTAGTTCATAAGATAACTTTTAGTAAGTGGATTGAATGGATATATGTCTTGTGAAAGTACTAAATCAAGTTGATATCAAGTTTAATTAAATTTGAAGAAGTATAGCTTAAGTTTAGAAATCTGTCTGATATTGCAAAAACTAGAGTTGGATATATGTCTTCAAAAGTCACTTTGATTGAAAGGTCCTCAAGTTGGAATCATGTTTATTAGAAATTGAGACACCTAAGTTTGGTTTTGGATTAAACGAGAAGCTCGACAAGCAAAGAGTACAAGGTCATTTGATTGTGGAAGTGTACTTAACACACATTTGGTACTCAAGCTAGAGATCAAGACCAAGCTCAAGATGAAAATGGAGTTCAGGTTCTAGTGATTATTGGAGATTATTTGGTATAAAGAACAATAGTCAAAGAAGAATTCAAAGTTATTTATAAAGATAATTCCATCATATGGATCAATCAAACAAAGACATTTCAAGTGAGTGTCATGAATAATTCTTTAGAGAGAGGTCACTTCTCCCTAGTGTAGGGACTTGCCACCTTTTGGAGGTAAACCAAATGTGGGGCTTGGAAGGCTAACATGGAAGTGGTGATCCGAGGAACAATTGAGATACTTAGTTGAAGCAATCAAAAGAGTTAATCAAGAAAGCAAGCAACACCCAAAAGAGAACTAGTAATGGGATTTCGAGTGGTATTCTAAATAGCTCTCTCATGCAAGCATTGATCAAAAGAAGAAGCAAGCCAACCACAACATGAAGAGTGCACTTAATCATAAGTGGTTCTCAGTTCATATGGGTGAATGATGGATTCAAATTGGTATTCATTGATCTTCACCATGCTATTAATTGGACTTCACATTGCTATTGCGGAGCTAAATTAGAATCTTATTAACTATCCTCTACTCCAATGTAGCAAAGTTATCATTGTAATTTGCATTGATCATTTTCATCTCTTACTAGTATACGGTTAGTGCATATAGTACATGCTTATAGGATCATGCATTACAAATTAAGTTTTGAAATTCATAGCCTACCACAATTGCTTGAATTATTACTTGATCTAGTGGTTAGTATATGAGTTTGTTCATGAGCTAGTAAACCCAAGTACTTGATGCATTTTGGATTGCCTATGAGTGACAAGTACTACCTTGCTAAGATAATCACTTCATGTGAATGAAGAAGCTTAGAAAGGGTTTAAACCGAACTTGGAAAGCTTAGGTGTCGGTGTTCGGATCGGTCACCCGACACTAACTAGAAAGAATGCGTTGCGTCCACTCTCTCGATGGTTGGTGCAAAGGCTAACACAATGGCACGGGATTTATCCTGGTTCCGGCCACGGGGCCGTACGTCCAGCAAGAGGGGTGCACGCACTGTATTACTTCGCATCGGGATGCCTGTAGTAGGGGTTTACAAGCAAGGTGGGAGAGGAGGGGAAGCCCCCAAGTTCCAAGCATCTAGGACGGTCGTGTTGTTCGGGTTGTAGTGTGTTCTAAGAGTTGGATGCTGTTTCTCTTGTTGCTCGTCGTTTATCGCCTGCCCCTGGCCGGGAGTCTACCTCTTCCTTTTATAGTTCAAGGAGGGACAGTGATACACGTGTTGTATAGTTAAATCTACAGTCATCGGACACTATAGAGCATGGCGCTGGGCGTGGCAGTCGTCCTTGCGGATCCTTGTACCCGGCGCAAATCGATGAGCGTTTGCCAGCTTCAGTAGACGGCGTTATGGTTTCTGTAGGAAGTATGTATCCCTGTGCTTGTCCCGGAGCATCTTCGAGGGGTCATGCTGACCGGTGTCCATGCCAAGTCGTCGTTCGTACACCCGTTCGAGGGTTCTCCCATGCTTTGTCGAGGGCTTTGTCTGGGGGTTAGTACGGGAGTTAGCAACACAGGAGCGCCGGAGCGGGCAGCACAGGGTTGCACAGGGCCTCGCAGGTCGGCACAATGACATGAGTTGGTCGTATCGTGACCAGAGTCATGCACAACGTCGAGGATGGCCGCACAGTGACTGGAGTTGGCGGGCGTTGCTCAGGTCATATCGCCAGTGTGGCATGGTAAGCGATCAGCCTTTTGACTTTGGCGTCCCGTGACAGTGCCGAGCATTGAATGCGCTTGTCAACGGAGTAGACGGGGGCGTGCGTGCGGTGGGTCGAGGGGTAGCCTCGAGCGAGGCGGAGTTTTCTGGTGTAGAGGGCCGTGCGGGGTTCGACCATGGAGGCCTCGATCGAGGCGAAGTTTTCTGTTCGCTCGAGGGAGGGTCCGCACCCTTAATCAAGGCGGAGATGGAGCGCGCACCGGGACCCTTTCGGGGGTCTCGAATGGGCCGTTGGCCTATGTTGGGCCGTGGGCTTTGTGCACTTAGACCTTTGCCGGTTTGTGGTGATTTGATTGTGATTGATTCGCGTTTTTCAAGGGTGATTATCCCCTAGGTTAGGGGACCCCTTATGACCGTCCCCATCAGTAGGCAAATCAATTTGTTCAAGTCAAAATTAAGAAGCTCATGGATACAATCTAGTTAAAAAACAAGACAATAATGCAAATGGTTATCAAGTTTCATCCTACTAGTGGTTTCATCATATAAAGAAAATGCTTTCCTTGGTCACTTGGTTGATTGCACTGTCTTTCCCCACAAGAGAATTGCTTTTCCATACCTTGAATCAAAAGAAGTTTTAGTGGCAGTGGCAAATAAGCTTGAAAATCATAGACTTAGACCTTTCCTAGAGCATAGATGTGATTGGAATGAGACTATCTTTAGGCAATTCTATGCTACCTATGAAATTTATATGGATGAAGGAAAGATAAATTGGATGATGGGCAAAAGTTAGTTTACAACCACATTTCAAGAGTTTGCTGCTACAAATGAACTTGATCATGCATATTCACGGATATAGAGGCTAGGCTTAATGCCTATCAGCAAGACCTGTTTGAATATTCTCAGATTTTTTATGAACCTGCTAATATCGGGATTCCTAGAATGTTTGGAAAACCAACTGGGCTAAGATACCATCCAGCTGCTATAAACAACATCCTCATATGCACTTTCATGCCAAAGAGTGGAAATAGGGATGATATTCATGAGCATTATTGGAATGCCATAAATTATATCATGAATGGAACACAGTTTAATTTGATCAAGATGATTATTGAGGACATTGGTTAGTCACTTGGAGCATAGATGAATCAGCTTCAGGGGATGCAACAGAGCTTTCACAGACTTCAGTGGTATCTAGACTCATATGATCTATAAATTGGTGTTTTTTCAAGTGGTATATTTTCAATTGCTATTCAAAGTGATGTCTATATCAAGATTGCAAGTGATTTCCTTCAAGATTGCAAGTGATTTCCTACAAGATTACAAGTGATCCTCAACTTTAAGTGATCATCAAGAGAAGAATGCATCCCTCACATACTGTAACACCCTAAAATTCATCACAATTAAATTCTAGCAACTCTCTGAAATTTTCTAGGATTTATTAAGGCTTAAATAAATTTTCTAGGATTTAATTGGAATTTCTAGCCTTTTATCAATTTAAATATCATATTAAATAATTATTTTAGTCAAAATAAGTTTTTGTTGCATTCATGCTGTTGCATATATTTTTGGTTGCTAGTAAATCAAGTTGGAATTTAAATTTTGTTTAAATTCGAATTTGATTTGCTTTTGTTTGAGTTATAGAAAAGTTAAATAGGTTGAGTTTAGATTAGGCCCCTGAACTCTTTGCAAAGTCCACTTTACACCCCTGAACTTTCGGCCTAGTTCGATTTTCCTCCCCGCGCTCTTTTTCTTTTTCTAGCGGGCCGAATTCCTTTCGCTCGGCCCGTTCTTTCCTCTTTCGGCCCGACGCGGCCCAATCGAACTCTCCTTTTTTTTCTTTTTCTCCTGAGTCGCTGACAGGTGGGTCTCACGTGTCAGGCCCTTCTTCCTCGCTGACCCGGACTCTTCCCCGAGTCCGAGCGCCGCCGCCTCCGCCCCGACTCCGAGTCCCTCCTCTTCACGCCGCCGAGGTCCGGTCCGAGCCCCTATTTATAGCCGCCGCCGTGCCCTTGAGTTTCCCCAACAAATCGAGATCCGCAAGCCCTAGCCGAGCCGCGCCACCGCCCGATTTTCCACCGGCCGCCGCTCGCCGTCGTCCGTCGCCATCGCGTGCCAATCCTCTTCAAGTTCGCCCCTGGTGAGTTCGCCATCATCTCCTCGTTCTTCCTGTATAGATCTCGTAGCCTGTCTTGGAGCATAGTGCGAGTTTGTGTACTTCGACGAGCTTCACCGAGCAGCCATGGCGCCGCCGTCGTCGGCCACCGCCTGTGCGCCGTTCCAGCCTTCCCGATCATTCGAGTTGAACTCGTTGCTTCGCACCGCATCTATAGCACTTGATCCCGTCGCAAACCAAGCCTTGTAGCCTTAGATCGGCTTTGCTCCGGCGAAGCGCCGCCGCAGAGGAGAGCGGCGCCGCCGTCCCGGTCGTCGCCGTCGTGGGCCGAGAGCCCGATCCGTCCCTGGCCGTCCGATCGTGATCCAACGGCTCATATTAGATCGAGCGCTGAGTCAAACTTGAGGAAAACGGTCAGCACTGCCAATTTTGCAAAAGAGCCCTTGAGTTTTCTGGAAATCAACCCGCAGTCCATCCTAGTTCAAAAATAATTATAGATAGGTCCTATTTTCTTTCGGTTTAGCCCCTGCAAGTTTTAAAATAGCGCCCGTAGTCTAGCCCCTATTATTTTATGGTTTAGCCCTCATAGTTTAATACAAAATTATGTTTTAGCCCTAGGATTTTCGCAGTTAAGCCCCTGGAACTTTTAAAACTTTGCCAGCAAGTCCCTGAACCTTAGAAAAGCCATATCTTTTGCGTTTTAGCTCCGATTTCAGTGATTCTTGTGCTCACGCGTTCGTTGTAACGAGTAGAACAGTTTTGTACCGCTGTTTTGATCTGTTGGAATTGTTTGGTGTACTGTTTCTTATTTGTTGTATTGTTTCCTTGCATGTAAATGTGTGATGCGATTAGGAAACGACCAGTTCGAGGATTTCTCTAAAGAACCAACTGTTGGAGAAGGATTTGAGCAGCAACAGAGTTGGGAAGAAGGCAAGTGTATTATGTCATACAAATGTCCTAATCATTATTAATTTCACCACCCGTGCATGTGTCTTAATTTGATGGGTTCCTATTTAAGGATTTGCCTAGCCACTATATTTTTCCTGTCCCTGAAACTGGGTTACTTAATTAATTTTGATGGTAGATGATGCTTAGCTTGCTCAACTGGGATTGGTTAAATGAACACCTACTCTATGTTCCATATACTCTTTTAAATAATTAATTGGCAAGATCATATCTTTTTAATTGGAACATGGAGAACCACCCAGGAAAACAGTACAACCATGAGTGCCATGTGGCTCTGGCTTTGACTGACTAATTAGGTGCTCTGGTTTATGGTAGCTTTACTCGAAAGGGGCATGGGGGGCGGCGGTTGACGGGGTATAGCTCGGTCCTCTTGAGCTGTGGGCTTTGGTAAGAGACAGACCTCATTAGGGAGGGTTATGCTTTGCTTCTGAACCGGAAACCTTAGCGGGCTATCATTTATTAGAGTGCTTTTGTAAAGGTCTCATAGTGAAACTCAGTATTCGGTCCACGTGGTGTGGGACGGGTGCATGCTTCGGCAATGGGAATCACGGCTTATGGTGAAAGTGTACAACCTCTGCAGAGTGTAAAACTATTATAACAGCCGTGCTCACGGTCATGGGCGGCCTGGACCCTTACATGATAATCATACTTGAACATGGATTAAATTGTGGTTACTTGATTATGTTGGGATTATGACATTCATTAATTTGTGGGTGGTATATACTTTCATTTGCTAGTAAATAGCTGCTTAATAAAACTTGACCAACTAAAAGTGCTTACTGCAGTATTGTCAGCCAGCCCTTTTTTGCCCCAGCCTTGTATGTCATATTACATTTGCTGAGTACGTCATGTGCTCATGCTTGTTTTCTTTCTTTTATTGCATCAACTACACCCGAAATGCTGCTCAGATTGGGAGAATTTTGAGGATTTTACTGCTGATTTTGAGGAGTTCTAGGCGAGTCTCCCCCAGTCAATGCATGTGGAGTTGGAGTCATTTTTGCTTCGTTAGATGAACGTTCATTTAAGTCTTCCGCTATGACATTTGTGTCAACTCTGAGATTGTAATAAATGCACTTTAATACTCTTTCGTTATGCATGGTTATGGATATTCACTTGTGACGTCTACCATATGTGTGTAAACTGATCCTGGCGCACATATGAGATGCATCTGGTTTTGCCTTGAAAACCGGGTGTGACACATACAAGAGCTCAAGTTGAGCAAGTTGAATGACCAAATCTTTGAGATAGGGGAATATGCCCCACATACCGGTATCAATGTCAAAAAGATCCTACCTGAGGCATTCCAAGTAACCTATAACTGGTATCTTTCTTTGGCATCCCACAAATGATATCATTCATACATATGTGATAGTGTCCATCAAAATTGAAGATTCAAGTGTCAACCATCTACCCCATCCTTTAGTATCAAATCAACATACCTTTATGGAAATTGATGACAAAGGGGGAGAGAGTGGTACAAAGATATGGAATATTGGAGCCACTATGGTATGTGGGAGAAATTGTTGGAAAAATCTCATATGAAGCTTGCATAGCAAAGAAGAGAAGTAAAGTGAATATGGACATGGACATGGACATAATCAAGAGGGAGAAAAAGGGATCACAATTCTTGGACAAAGAGAAGCACACAAGTAGGGGGAACAAGCTCATGAACGTGATTGATTGCATTTGATATGTGCATATTCATGTGCTTGCTTGCATATTCCATAAGCTTTAAAATTCAATATGCATGCTTGTATGGTGTATGCTAGTTATAGGATTTGAATGATGAAATGTTAACTAGCATGCATGTGTTGGTAGCTAGATATATTTTATTTTTTCATGTACACCTAAAACCTTGCCTACAATGTTGATATCATGAGGTATCTAGTGTGTTTCTTGTGGTATCTAGCTAACCATAGTGCTAAGGATTGACTTCAATGTCCCAGTTTAATTGGTATCACGCTACGAAGGTTTATCCTATATACCTTAGCATCAACTAGTAGTGTTAACACTCCCAAAATTTCATATTTATGCACATGTGCAAGCTTGAAACCAAACCATTTGAGCACATATGTAGGGGGATCTATCACTACCTAGTCAGATTTTATGGTGCTTATCCAAATTATAACATAGATCTGAAATGTTGGATAAGGAGCATAAAATCCAAACAAACTTAATTTCCATATCTTTGTAAAGTTGTCATCAATTACCAAAAAGGGGGAGATTGAAGGTCCTTGTTTGGTTTTGGTAATTGAGTGATAACTTAGGTGGACTAATATGTGTTAAGTGAAATACACATGTGATTAGTCCACAGATAATTATGTGATGAATGAGCTCATTGTATATGAGACATGACATGGAGTCATGTGACTACGTGGAAAATATCAAGACAAGACTTGGTTTGATGGACTGGTTGCAAGTGTGAAGGGTAAGTTAGAGGCTAAGCGCTAGACCGTGTGGCGGGATGCTTGAGTAATGACTTGGCGCTGACGAACTAATGCAACGGTGAAGATCAAGTGAAGTCAAGATCAATGAACCAATAAGTCACATGATGATATTAGTTGGATCATATCATTTGTGATGATGTTGGTGCATGTGTTGCATCAACATTAGAGAAGATGGAATGGAATACGCAGGGCAAAGGTATAACCAATAGGCATTTCATTTAACCGGTCATAGGTGAGTAGAGAAGCTTATGACCGGGTTTAGGATAGATGGTCGTACTATCAAGAGGAGCAAACTTATTTGCATATCGGTCATCTAGTGCCACTTGAGCGATCTAATATTGCGATGTTCCTAGGATAGAGTGGCGACTAACATCGTGAAAGGCATCGTTGAGAATCTTGAAAAAACAAAGTTTAGATTTGAGGGTCGGACTGTCCGTGGATAGGTCTTGGACAGTCCGTGGCTCATGGGTTGACTTGAGCACTGACTTGGAGAACTTTGAGCTAAGTGTCGGACCGTCTGTGGGGGGTCTCGGACAGTCCGTGGAGCCTTTAATTAAAATATTTGGGAAATTCCGTTCGGACCTTGTCCGATCGGGTGTCGGACTGTCCGTAGTATGAGTTCGGATAGTCTGTGACTTGAGTGTTGTTATTGATAATCACTCTGTCAATTTGTGTGAACTAATGCTGAAGAGAGAAAAAAACCCTTTGAAAAACGTTTGTGAAAATGCTAACTCACTCAGACATAAGGTGGTACACTTGTTGAGTTGGCATATTTGAAAAGGAGTTGAAGAATTGGTTGATGGTTATGGTTTGTGGTGATCTTGGTTTGCAATTATGCTTTCATCCAAAGTGTTTTGGGTCAATAATTCAATTGGGTTGGGTAGTCCTCTGAATGAACTTTCCATATAGTCCAAGATAACCTAATTCTGATAACAGAGCTAAAAGTTATGGCCATTTTACCGAGCTTCGGTCGTGCTGAAAATGGGATGACGGACTGTCCGTGGGAAGGATGGACTGTCCGTATAAAATCAACCAAATTAACACAGAGACGTTTCCCGCTGATCTAGAGGGTCAGACAGTCTGTGATGGCCCCACGGACAGTCCGAGGAAGGTCAAAAGACGGGTATGACACTATTTAACTTTGGAAAAGAGCCGTTGGTTTTCAAATCACGGACAGTCTAAGGCAATGGGTCGGACAGTCTGTGAGAGTCATGTTTCTGACCGTTGTGAATGTAATAGCTAGTTTCGTGGATGCTTGGACAGTCCGAGGGAGCCGTTAGAGCTCAGAAAAAGGGTGTAACTGCTAGTTTTCCCCTCCCTCTATAAATAGAAGGGTGCCCGGGGCTTGAAGATGGTTGAGCACCTTGGGGATGTGTTTCCCATGGTATGTTTGCCTTGGGAGTCCACTAACTCACTTATTCTTGTGAGATTGTAAATCTATTGCGAGTGAATGCGAATCTAGTGCATTGCTTTGTGAGATTGCATCGATTGGCACTAGATGTTCGTGTTGCAAACCGGTTTGCTTGTTACTCTTGGAGGTTGCCACCTCCTAGATGGCTTGGTGGAATATGGCTCTTTTGAAGAATGTAAGGAGATTGTGCGTGGCTCTGGAGAAGGCTTTGCGAGGGGGATTTTGCTCACCCCACGGTGATCGCGAATAGCAACTCTAGTGGAGCGTGTCATTGAGTTACCGCACTTGCGAGTGGTATCTTTGTGTGCCCGGAGTGGCCAGCGGCTTGAGAGCCTTGCCCAAGAACCATCGAGGTGTTGGTCGACACAACGAGGATTAGCTTGATGGCAAACAAGTGAACCTCGGGATAAAAATCACCGTGTCAACATTGTCTTCTCTTCTCAATTTGCATTTCTCAATCACAAGCATTGTATTTACATTCTTACATATCTTGTGCTTTTGAAATTGCTCTTATAATTAGTTGGCTTGTGTAGCTTGCTAGCTGTCTTCTTGCTTGTGTAGTTAGAAGTAGTGATCTTGTGACTAATTAGCTTGTGTATCTTAATTAGTCTCTTTGCTTAGATTGTGTAGCTAAGTAAATTGAGCCTTTGGATTTAGACTTGTGTAGTCTTGTCCATTGAGCATTGCTAGTGAGCTTAGGAGCTTTGTGCTTTGGCTTATTAGTTGTGTAGGAGCTCCCCGGTGTGTGAAGTACTAGTGACATAGGTTTGTGTGACCTTGGTCCTAGAATTATTTAGGCGAGCTCGTACTAGCCCGACACCTTATTTGCTTGTTTTGGATCTTTTATAAGGTGCTAGTGAACATAGATTGAGGGGTGAAGTCTTGACTAGACTGATAGTTTTAATTCCGTATTTGTTTTGGTTAGTTGGTGCGTTAAGTTTTAGAAAGGACTATTCACCCCCTCTAGTTCGCCATCTTGACCCTACAACCGATCGATAGAAGTCGTGTCATAGGGGATACCAGTGAGGAGTGCTTGCAAATTGTGCAGCTCTTCCACTACGTGTTTAGATAGTGGGAATGCAAAAATGGAGGCGAGGTCTGACGCAGCCATAACGTCTTTAATAGATAGGTTTTGGTTGATCACAAAGAAGAACAGTCTGTGATATGAATTCACCATCATAGTGTCAGCCTAGAGGTCTTGCCAGAATAAAATAGTAGAACCATCATCAACCAAGCATTTAGCAATGCCTCGATATAAAACATTGAGGCGTAAAATGTCTTTCCACCAAAAAGACCCAACTTCCTTCGCAGCATGTGGTACCTTATTTGTATAATATGTTGACCAGATCAGGTTTACCCAGGGGATGTCCTTCTTTGAGTAGAATTTATGTAAATGCTTCAGCAAAAGGGCTTCATTTTGGAGTCTCAAGTTTAGTACTCCTAATCCTCCTTTATTTTTTGGTTTAGTAACCATGGGCCAGGCAACTAGGTTACCACCATTCTTTGTACTATCATTCCTGTGCCAAATGCATTATTTCCTTGCTCTATCCACGTTCTCAATTGCTCCCTCATGCAATTTGGTAGTACACATGGCGTATGTGGTTGTTGGGGTTATCACTGAGTTTGCCATTTGAAGTCTTCCAGAGTAGGATAGTAGGGACGAGCACGTTGATAGATGTCTTTAAATTCTGTTCATTATTGGTGAGAGACCTTCTATACTGAGGTTGTAAGAATTGTAGCCTAAACATATATGTATCTGTATGGAGCATAACTTTCTAGTGTGGTAGCCTCCGCTAGGCTTGCCCTAATAGGATTCTTGCTTGCAAGATACAGTGACTATGTAAGACCTTTTCTCCAACGATGACGATGCAATCATGGACGGTCACGTGGGAGGTTAGCTTCTTTGCATCTCCTTTGGGTTGTTATTGTTCTGGTCAACGGCTCATTACCATCAACCATCACTATGTAAAAATGAGGCATTAGTAAGGCATAATTGGAAATGGTCGTTAACAACCCACATTACAAATGAGGCCTCCAGATCAGGCCCCGATCGCGACCACGTTGAAGCCCATTACGACAAGAAATTGGTAATGGACGGAACAAAGACCGTTACCAGTACCAACATACAAACTTGACCAAAGTCAGTTACAAAGAGTCCATCATTGGTAATAGGTGACTTCTTTGTCCGTTACAAACTCGACTACATTTGTAACATGCTTGTTCTTCATCCGTTACCTCGTGCTTATCCCAGGTTATATGATGTTGCTCGTGTACCAAATCAACAAGTCATCAAATACATCTTTCTCTACCCTAACTAGAGCTATGTGCTGCCTCTACCAACCACCGCTACCCCGGCACACGCCACCGCCTCCTCCCCGACCGGATCCACACCGGAACCGCCTCCTCTGACCTCGATGGCGGCTGGATCTACCCCGGCACCACCACCTCCTCCATGATTGGCGTAGTGATGCTGGCCTCCTCCCTGACCCTGGTGTGGTGTTGCTCCTCCCCGACCCAAACCCCAGTGCAGGCGTGACATCGTCGTCCTTCCGCTCCCCGACCGCCGCGCTGTACATGCCGTGGCCTCACTCGATCCTATTAGTGCAAGCGCCCTTGGGTTGTTCTAGCGTATGTGTTTCAAACACCACCTTGGCCGCGCTGTACATGCACCACCTAGAATGCTTTCAAACACCATCAAGACGAAGAGAGTAAAACAAGTATGTGTTTCACGCCAACACATGTTTTGGCGACTCCACAGGGGAAGAAGGGTCAGGTTGCTAAAACCGTTGAATCAAACCTAGCTCAATTGAATCAGCTGCCATGGCCTGTGACAATTTTAAACATAGTGAGATTCATGAGTCCAA
Source organism: Echinochloa phyllopogon (assembly GCA_033239725.1). Lineage (NCBI taxonomy): Eukaryota > Viridiplantae > Streptophyta > Magnoliopsida > Poales > Poaceae > Echinochloa > Echinochloa phyllopogon. Next base: position 29,080,422 of record BTCW01000015.1, on the reverse strand, counting down.
CATCACCGGGCTAGATCTTGAGAAGATTGTGGCTGAATATTACTGAATATGTTAGAAGATTTAGAGGTGTAAAAACCGATGTTATGGTTTGGTTAATCTAAAAAAGATCTTACTGAATTGGTTCTTAGTGGTTCAAGATCTTACCAAGTTTTGCAGAAGGCTTTAGCTCAAGAAAGCTGAACTAAAGATAGTAGGCTCAAAACCGATCATCTTAATATGCACATTCTCAATTGTACTCCATAGGACGATGAGAGTAAAGATATTTATGCTGCTGAATTTGTGTGGTCATCTAAAGATGTGTCAAATACTTGTGCTTCTCTCAAGCCGGCAAGCAAAAATAGGCAAAAAATGTTAAATTTCCTTTTGATGTATCCAAGTGTGATAGAATCTTTGATGAATTAGCAAAGCAAGGAAAGATAAAGGTTTTTCATTCTATACCTGCACTTGATGAATTAAAGTGGCACGCTTATTGTTAGTGGCACAATTCTTTCTCTCATGCCGCTAATGATTGTAATATTTTACGTAGACAAGTGCAAGCATCCATACAATGCAAGTAGATCAGATCCCTTTTCCTGTCCATGCACTTGAATTGTAAAATCTTAGAGTGTTGGTCCGGATGAATCAAGTCGACACAACTAAAGGAAAAAAAGTAATATCAGTGAAGAGCGACCTAATTCTCTAAAAAAGGGCAAGAAGAGTCAATAAAGAAGGCCCCTCAAGTTACATTGAAGACTTCATTGCTCGGAGGGAAAAAACATCGACTCTGTAGAAACCGGTCGGATAGGTTCCGAACCTAGCCAAGCTGGATTTTCAAGAAAAGTTGGAAATACTAGAAAGCCTAAGAAAAACTTGAGGACAACGTTTGAGAAACTTTTTGCCAAGCAAAAGAAGGGATCTTCTCAAAAACAAGAGAATAATCCATCTAATACCAAGAAATTAACATCAGCACCAAGAGGTAATAGACGATCCAATTTTCATCGAGTACAAGACAATAGTAGTTTTGTGCCACATTCTTTTACATGGCCATTTACACCGTGGTCTTGGCCATATTCTTACCATTATTCACATTTTGATTATGCTGACATGTATATGCAACCTTATATATGTTATGCAATATCCTGTTTTATATACTTGTTGGGGAGCATCTCTACAACTGTCTGTTCCTAATAATGCTCTGGTTAAAAATGCATCCACTAATTCAAACAGGTGTGAGAATAGGACCCCAGATTCTAAGTATATGCAGCCAAGGTGGTGTCCTTTAGGTTTATTTTGCACTCAAAAGAGGAAATGGAACTACAACTTTAGGTGAAACCAACGAGGTCTACACAAGTCATCAAGAAAGAGTGGAGGACAAAGCAAGCGGATTCAGCTTCAACTTGAAGACATGAAGAGTTATGTGTTGGCGGTCATTACGGCCTGGTTTCTGACCTCCATCCGAGTATAAAATGGATACAATGGAACATCACACCATAGCTATAGGGTTTATTTATAACCATTTCTACAAGTTTTGGTATTTATTTGATTTTAGGAGACAAACTACCAAATTTGGGGAAAAACCACACAAGATGGTGGGTTCGGCCAGATCCCATGGTTTGACCGAACTCCACCCTTGTACACAAAAACATGCAAACTACCAAAACCAAGGGTATGAGTGGACCATCATGACAGCCCCAGCATGAAGATGGTGGATCAGAGGGTAGAATAGGCCTAGGCCCAATTTGGCCGAAGGGCCCAGTTTGCCCGAAGCCACCACCGACTTAGAACCGCCTCTGGGGAGCAATCCTGAGTGTTGGAGGTAGAGGCGGTGGAAATGGGTGGTTCGGCCGAACCAACCCACTTCGGCCGAAGCCCCCAATTCAACCGAAGTGGCGGGGCACTGCCCTATGGTGCCCTGGCCGCTGCTCCATCTTCCACCGCCCTTGTCCGCTATAAATAGAGGCCTCCAACACCTGCATAAGACACACAAGAGAAGAAGAGCTCCCTAGCGAAGCACGAGCTCCCTAGCGAAGCACTGACACTACTACACTTAGAAAATAGAGAGAGAAGAGAGGTGAGAGTGCCGGAGCTGTCGGCCCCTCTTCCACTTTGTACCTCTACAGATACGGCTCATCTTTGAGTGACATCCGAGTCATGTCTGGTAACACTCTTGCACCTTTCTGATTAATTGAGCATCAGTTCTTAATTTTATATGCTTCTGGTTTCCTCGTTCATTGCATTTTGGATTAGTATAATTGTACACTGGTTGCTTTACTTGGATGCTTATCTTTTTATTGGAGATAAATATTTACGGAGTAGTATAGATGTGGTGCCTAGACTTGAGGTTGGCTTGATTTGCACCCAATTCAATGGACTGTGTGGTAGCCGCTAGGTGGTGATAGCCCTATCGGCCTATGTAATTTACCATGTTAGTCTTGGCCTCTAGGACTACTATTGACAATGGATTTTGGTAAATCCGATATAATCTGAATTACGAAGTAACCGGCCATTGGCTTGCATCGGCGGGGTCATGATTTGCAGACTAGTTGGTAAAGTCACGTGGAAACAGAAAAGAAAGCAACATAATTAGCACCGTGGCCGAATTATTTTATTGATGTTAATGGAGAAAAGCAAGTGGACATGCAAGACAATTAAAGAGCCAAGGCATCGGCTAGTACATGCATGCGGCCAGGCTTCGTGTGATTGGCCGGCAAGGAAATAATATTTAATACCAAAGCATACATGAAAAGGTGATTAAGGAAGAAAGAGAAAGGGAATAATATGTGAGAAGGAAGAAATCTATAGTAATCACGCATGCAGGTTGATCTCGCTGCGGGTGGATCGACAAGAAACTTCATTAGCAAGGATTCTATAGAAAGGAAAATAGAGTGCATGTATCTTAATATTAGCATGTTTAGATATTTCTTTTTAGCAAGTTTGGTGTGCCGTGACCGGCTACGGATCATTAGTCTAGGGTATAAATATGAACCCCCGTCCATTGTAAAATGTTTTATCTCTCAATCAATTAAACTTGGTGCATCGCCACCCTTTACATTATCAGTTATGTTTTTACTTTAATTACCGGTGGAACTTGGCACACGAGGAAGGGCTGCATCATTTTGATCTCCAACAAAGGGGTAAGTCCAAAGTTCTACCAAGTTATCGAGCAGATTAGATCTAATTAGGGTTGTGTTCTTAGGCTTACATGTTTTATTTCTAATCACGTTCACCAGATATTAATTTTATCCTGTCTCGTAAAGCTGCATCATTTGATCTCTTGCTAGATGTGGTAGAATCATAGTTATCTTGCCTTGATTAAGCTCGCATGGGCTAATATTTCCTTAATCTATCGTCTCGTTCTCTAATTTTCTTTAATTAACATTAATCTTGCTGAAATAGATGATAGATCTATTTTTAATAGCATGATACATGCTTATTCTCAGTGTGTTACAAGCATCGTTGAAATCAAGGTCTGTCATGATCAGATCCATCGGTTGGAGGGATTTTGGTCTGACCCCTTACTACTAGTGCCTTTAGACTGTGTGATTACCGGCGCATCGTTGTGGTCACATCAAGATGTTCTGGTAGCAACGTCAGGCTAAGTCTCATCGGCTTATGGCCCAAGTTGTGGTGGTACGAGAAATCAACCACGCTATTTTCTGTTGGCTTTCTAGCTGATTTCTGCATCAGCTGTTTAGCTAATCGCACATGCTTTAACGTCCATAGCTTGTCTTCATGTTTATGTTGAGTATGAATAGATCTATTTACTTTGAAGATTTAATCTATTATCTTTATTACGGCTGCATCGACCCGATCGAACCCCACTGTTAAAGATAATAGGATAGACTTGATAAGTTTATAGATTTATTTATATTAAATAGTTGACTATACGTATGGTATGCCGTCTTGATTTTATTTATTGGCTTAATACTATCATATATTATCATAGCTAGTAAATATTCATCTATCTGTGGGGGTGCTTATTCAAAAAACACCCATCTATGAGATTGAAGGCTTTGCCGCCTATCGGCTCATGTATTTCATGTTTCCCTTATCAATTAACTGGTCAAATTGATTGGTACACATGTGCGCCGATTTACAAGGCTCTGTATCAGAGTTGGCAAATCTCTGACGCCTTATCATGTGCTGATTACACAAAGGTTCACTGCTCGATTTTTGCGTCAACAACTACCCCCTTTGTGATTATCAACTCCCCTTCTCATCCCTCTGTGTGAGTTGTTGGTCATGCGTTCTAACGCAAATACTTGTATCACCTGATCTGCTCAGTTAACCAGGAGGACACGATTATCAGATTTGTACGCTATCTACCCTCCTATCGCTTTTCTTTCCTTCTCTTCATCGTCTTCTATTCCATCCTATCGTCATTGGACAACTTAGTTTCGAATTATTTCACTTCTCATTCCTTATGGAAATCGATACTCTCCAATACTCCCAGGTGAATGCTACATCGGTATCCATCCGGTTGCGGATTTATCTGTAGACCGTAAGGAGAGCCAACATGCGACAAGATATTATCGCCCTTAGGAGGAAAAAAATATAGACGATGAGTGATAATCATCATCCTGAGTCAATTTTGCTCGTAGTTATAGATGTCCAAACGGGCCGCCCGGCCCGGCCATGGCCCGGGCCCGTCCTGGCCCGTCCTTCACCGTGCCGGGCTTGGCCCGGCTCAATGCCCTATCGTGCCGGGCCGTGCCAGCCCACGGGCTGAGCCGACGGCCACAGCCTGGGCCTACGGGCTCATTTCGTGCCGTGCTGGCCCGACATAGCCCGACACTATGTCCCGGGCCGGGCCACCGCCGGCCCACGGAGGCAAGTCCTCTAGGCTCCAGGCCTCCGACGGTCGACGGCCGCCGCCGTGGCCCCCCGCGCCGCCGCCCTCCAGTCCCACCCCGCTGGCCTGGCCTAGGCGCTGCCGCCGGCGCTCCCGCCGGTCTCCTCGCCACCGCCCGCGCGGGTGCGCTCCCGCCGTCCTAGGCGCCGCCGCCTGAGCTCCTGCCGGTCTGCGTGCCACCGCACGCGCTCCTGCCAGCCTGCGCGCTGCCACTTGGGGTCCCGCCGGCCTACGCGTCGCCGCCCACGCCACCACCAGCCGTGGACTGCTGGCTCGCGATCCTGTCCGCCGGGGAGCCCGGAGCCGCTGAAGCGAGTGAGCAGGGAGGTAGGGGATGAAGGAGAAGGGAGGGAAGGCCAGAGGAAGGGGAGGGGACACCGGCAAAGGGGAGGCGTGGGGACGGCAGTGCGGCGCAGACCGCGGAGTTGATGGAGGCGGCATGTGGGGGAGCCGCTGGGGTCTGGGGAGGGGCGGAGGGCGGCGGCCGAGGGGGGAGTGGGGGCCGGGGTAGGGTTTGGGGAATGGGGGAGGAGCTTGGTGGGCTGGTGTGGTGGCCTGGTGGGCTGGTGTGGTGGGCTGGCCTGGCCGGCTAGGCCGTTTGGCCTCGGGCCATTATCTGGCCGGTGGTAATCCTCCGTGCCGGGCTGGGCCGCCCGGCGTGCTGGGGTGGCGGCCCACTCCCGGGCATGCTGGCCGGGCCGGGCTAGCACAGGCCAGGAGATGGCCGGGCCGGGCTTTCTGGACATTTATAGTCGTAGTCATGTTTTCTGGTACATAAGCTTTACTAGAAAACAAAGGGGATCTGTTGCTGACAAAAATTTGTATTGCTTGGCTTTCTGGGCAAAACTGGTCAGACCAGGTTTAGAAACATGTCGAACCAGTTTATGTGATGGTGTCAATATGTGACTTAGACTTCACCATTGTGTATATCTCATTGGGGTAGACCGCACGATTTGGATATTGGATGAGGTAGTTATGACCTCGACAAGATCTACACCCGGGTAAAACCAGTCAGACTGGTTTTGGTAGAGTCGAATTCGACTTGTAAACGATATCCATATCGGGGACCTCCCCACTATAAATAAATTCTAAAGGGCTCGGCCCTTTAAGATTTTATGCAATCAATAAACATAATACAATTTATCTTATTGTCATTATCTTTTATCCTTTGCCCTAGCTTTTCCAATCTCAAGCATATTGTTCTTCTTTTGTCTCGATGGATGGCGTTTGATGACGTTCTAGGTAGCCTGCGGACCCTAGAACAACTCAATATGCGTTTGCTGGGAAAAAACTGGTATGACCGGCCTGCCAATCTGGTTTGACCAGGTTGGACGTGCAGAGGCGCTGCAAAGAGTTCCTCTACGCGTGTGTCGCATTTCGGTGCCGACAGATGCGCCCTCTATGGAATCCTCGTGTCATCCACCTGATTAACAATAACAACAACAACAAACATTCCTTTTTTTTTTCTATTGAACGTCCGCGGACATCACGGAATGGCCCTGGCTCCGCCCATAGCAATAATTGATGCCGCCATAGACAATTTTGCTAGTTTTCTACAGCTTTATTTTAGATATTGGATATAATTCAGCCTCTATATCCACATGTGGATATATATAACCAAAAGTTACAAGAGTTTTTAGACTCAATACCTCAAAATCGAGGACCATAGAAGACAAGTAAAAGCTGAAAGACTAAGTTTTATAACTTTTTCTATGTTATTACTCTGTCTTCTTCCGGCAACACTTCTTAACGTTGCTAGTCTACATAGAAACTTTGATGTCAGAATGTACCACATAATATAGTCATCAGCTGCTTGATGGTGTCCGTCGTGTAGCTACCGCACTAAGTCGATCACGTCCACAACTTCTCCAAATAACATGCTGTCAAATCAGCCAACAAGCAAATACACCGCAAACACGGTGAGCTAGACCTATTACCGTCAATCCTAAGAATCCAAGGCGACGCCCCCAAGAAGGAAACAACGTCAGCCGCCGCCAGCGCCTGAACCAGCGAGCCAGCAGTTTGCTACAGCTACAAAGCTTCCCCGGCCTGATATTCAACAGGTGTTCGACGCCTCGCATCACTGACGGCATCCCCGACCTCCTCTCCACACTACTAGAGAAATCATCATCCGCCCGGTACATATGCCACACCACCCTAAAGACCTGGTGCTAAAAGTGATTAGCACCGGATCTAACATTCGGGTGCGCTCGGCGACCCTTTAGCACTGGTTGACCGGTGCTAAAGGCCCCAACCCGGTGCTAAAGGTCTTTTAGCACCGATCGGTAAATATGATTCGGTGCTAAATGAGGTGTCACATGCTGCTACAAAAGGAAAGCATCTCATATCCCATCACATGTGTTGTGTAGGTGAGATGGTTAGGTGGGTATGCGCGAGCCAAGAGGTCCTGAGCGAATGGACACTTTTAGCACCGGTTATTTAATCTAATGCTAAAGGTACCACCCTCTACCACCGGAAACATAGCACATGTTGAAAAACCCGGGTTTCCCAGCCGGTGCAAAAGGCACCTTTTCTCCTGGTGCCACCACGGGATGCTATGATGTCTTTCTTGTCACCATCGCTAAGCTCCTAAGGATGGCGCCCACAAAAATAATGGAAATGCATGCTCCATGACACATGCAATATGCATATTACAGTAATTGAAAAAATAAAAGACATGCGTAATAACTTTGGACTCTGTTAAACTAAGTTATCATGTTTATGTAAAAAAAATTACTGCGTCCAGTGTAACTACGTTTCCATGCGGGCATGGATGATCTTAATTATTTTCTTCTTCCTATTTTGCTCCGTTTGATCTGTCAAGTGCATTGCATCGCATGATCCATATTTGGCAAGCAATCAGACGAATTCAATCCAACCTACCGGCCGGCACACCGACGAACTCATGGCTCCTAATGATAAGTACGTAATCCCTATTTTCTTCAGGCATATTAAATGAGATTGACCCTCTATCTATCTATCTATATCTATCTATCTATGTATCTATCTATATATATATATATATATACTATCTGTCTGTCTATCTATCTATCTATCTATATTATAAGGATCCAGAAGAATTAAAAACCCTTCTCACCCAAAAAATTCTACCCACCCCTCACAGAGGACCCACATGTCATGTCCAATGGTGGAAAAAACGTGAAAAGTTTTCACAAAACGATGTTTCTAAAGAGTTTTTGCCGTTTTGGGCATTACTTTTCTCATTATAAAATTTCTTTACCCACCCCGTATACCCACCAATCAAATAGTTTGTAATCCTCCCCATCAAGATCATCAAACTCAGGCAATGAATCGGTGTAGATGAAACGGATCAGCACCCTCAACACCTCCGGCAGCATGTCCTTGATGGCGACGCACCGCGTCCTCGTCTTCATCGGCCCGCAGAGCTCCGCCCTGAACACCGGCGACCATGCCACCAGCAGGAACTTGTGCGTCGCGACGCTCTCACCTCCGACGCTGAACATCACATCCGCGCCCTCCATGTTCTCCAGCAGCTTGCTGAGGTGCGCCGTGATGTCCGGCGGCGGCACCACGATCGCCGAGGCAGCTGTGGTGCGCGTCGTCGTCTTCGAGAGCTCCGTCTCCCTGATCACGGTGATCTCGCACCGGATCGCGAGACAGTCGTCGTGGATGTACCCGGAGGCCTCGAGCTCCGACTTGCTCACCTTGAAGGATACGGACCGGGCGGTGTCCGGCCGGGAGCCGAACACCATGGTCGGGTCCGGTGGCGGTGGCCAGAGGATGCCGCGGGACCCTGACGACAGCTTCACCAGGGAGACGTCATGGCTCGCGCGCACCTCAGGCGTTCTTCGTGGTGAGCTCGAGGTGGATGAAGGCGAGGTCGTCGGAGGAGCGGGAGATGCCGTCGGGGCAGAAGCAAAGGACCCAGTCGCAGCCGCCAACGGCGAAGGCGGCGGAGCGGACGGACTTGCCAGTGCCGATGCCCTTCTTGAGGCTGTACCCTACGATCTCGAACGTGTGGGCGCCTTCTCCGCCACCGTCGTGCACCGTGACGCCGTCTCCTTGGTTTTCGGATCTGCCGCCATGGCTGATGCTCCAAGAACAGGTGTTATGGAGCTCAGATCAATCGAGCGGGTGGGAGACGGGAGGAGTTGGTGCTTGCTGGTGATAGGTGTGCCAGCGAACATGGGAGAGGATTAGTAGGAGATGACGAGGGCCGGCGACGCCATCGATCTGCTGCTTCAGTTCACACAAACGTGCGCTATTGCATCAGCTACAACTGTTTCTTTTCTTTTTCATCAAAGCTGGGAAAAATGATCACAAACTTAGCACATATTCAGGCGCTTGAAGCTTACTGTCTTTTCTTCTTTCTTCTCGGTCGATTAGATCGATCGGCATGGCAACCTTTTAATTAGCTTGCAGTGTTGGATAAGCAAGCAAACAGTGTAATCTCTGGTAGACTACACGTGAACTATATATGAGTTACTGTTCATTTCTGTACTAAAGTAGTGTATTTTAGCAATAATGATACATACCTCTCGTGAATCGCTCTCGTCATTGTGTATGCATGAATCACAGCATACAGGCGCGTCTCGGCGAGTAATCTTCGCTCTTTTTCCACGTGCAAACCACCGCCCCTCCTCGTGCCCAAGGTTCGCCGCCGCCGCCGCTTTCACGGCTCAACGAAGCCCGTCTGCCGTACATCGTCGTTGATCTACCGCCGGAGCTACGCCGTCACAAAGGTCCTGCGCTCGTCGCTGTTTCTGTCATCATCCGTCGCGGGTGAGCACCGTATCATGTTCCCCACCTTGTCCTTGCTGCTCTGTTTAACCGCTCACCCATGCTTCTCATGTCCCTCGATCAGTGTCATGGTCTGATGTATAAGGTTTTCCATTCTCTGTAGATAAAGATAAGGTATGTCACACCCGGTTTTAAAGGCAAAACCAGGTGCATCTCATATGTGCGTCAGAATCAGTTTTCACACATATGGTAGACGTCACAAGTGAATATCCATAACCATGCGTAACGAAAGAGTATTATAGTGCATTTATTACAATCTCAGATTTGACTCAACTGTCATAGCGGAAGACTTAAATAAACGTTCATCTAACGAAGCAAAAGTGACTCCAACTCCATAGGCATTGACTGGGGGAGACTCGCCTAGAACTCCTCAAAATCAGTAGTGAAATCCTCAAAATTCTCCCAATCTGAGCAGCATTCCGGGCGTAGTTGACGCAATAAAAGAAAGAAAGAAAACAAGCATGAGCACATAACGTACTCAGCAAATGTAATATGACATACAAGGCTGAGGCAAAAAGGTTGGCTGACCATACTGCAGTAAGCACTTTTAGTTGGTCAAGTTTTATTAAGCAACTATTTACTAGCAAATAAAAGTATATACCACCCACAAATTAATGAATGTCATATTCCCAATATAATTCAAGTAACCACAATTTAATCCATGTTCAAGTATGATTATCATGTAAGGGTCCAGGCCGCTCTTGACCGTGAGCACGGCTGTTATAACAGTTTTACACTCTGCAGAGGTTGTACACTTTCACCATAAGCCGTGATTCCCATTGCCGAAGCATTGTACCCTTCCCACACCACGTGGACCGAATACTGGGTTTCACTATGAGACCTTTACAAAAGCACTCTAATAAATGATAGCCCGCTAAGGTTTCCGGTTCAGAAGCAAAGCATAACCCTCCCTAATGAGGTCTGTCTCTTACCAAAGCCCACAGCTCAAGAGGACCGAGCTATACCCCGTCAACCGCCGCCCCCCATGCCCCTTTCGAGTAAAGCTACCATAAACCAGAGCACCTAATTAGTCAGTCAAAGCCAGAGCCACATGGCACTCATGGTTGTACTATTTTCCTGGGTGGTTCTCCATTTTCCAATTAAAAAGATATGATCTTGCCAATTAATTATTTAAAAGAGTATAAGGAACATAGAGTAGGGGTTCATTTAACCAATCCCAGTTGAGCAAACTAAGCATCATCTACCATCAAAATTAATTAAGTAACCCAGTTTCAGGGACAGGAAAAATATAGTGGCTAGGCAAATCCTTAAATAGGAACCCATCAAATTAAGACACATGCACGGGTGGTGAAATTAATAATTATTAGGACATTTGCATGACATAATACACTTGCCTTCTTCCCAACTCTGTTGCTGCTCAAATCCTTCTCCAACAGTTGGTTCTTTAGAGAAATCCTCGAACTGGTCGTTTCCTAATCGCATCACACATTCACATGCAAGGAAACAATACAACAAATAAGAAATAGTATACCAAACAATTCCAACAGAGGAAAACAACAGCACAAAACTAATCTACACGTTACAACGAACGCGTGAGCGCGAGAATCACTAAAATCGGAGTTAAAACGCAAAAGATATGGCTTTTCTAAGGTTCAGGGACTTGCTGGCAAAGTTTTAAAAGTTCCACGGGCTAAAACATAATTTTGTATAAAACTACGAGGGCTAAACCATAAAATAACAACGGCTGGACTGCGGGTGCTATTTTAAAACTTGCAGGGGCTAAAACGAAAGAAAACAGGACCTGAACATAATTATTTTTGAACTAGGATGGACTGCGGGTTGATTTTGAAAACTTCAAGGGCTCTTTTGCAAAACTGGCAGCGCTGACCGGTACGCGGTCGGTTTGACTCAGCGCTCGATCTAATGCGAGCCGTTGGATCACGATCGGACGGCCAGGGACGGATCGGGCTCTCGGCCAACGACGACGACGACCGGGACGGCGGCGCCGCTCTCCTCCGCGGCGGAGCATCGCCGGAGAAACATCGATCTAAGGTTACGGAACTCAGTTTGGGGCGAGATCAGGTGCTACGGACTCGCTGGACCACGACGAGTTCATCTGGGCGGCTCTAGACGGCTAGGGATGCACACCGACGACGGACCACGACGGCAGCGCCATGGATCTCGACGGAGCTCGTCGGAGTACACGAATTCAAGCTACGGTTGATGATTACCTACAGGAACTACTCGGGAAGGACGATCAGGCGATGGGGAACTTACCCCGATGGATCAAGTCGAAGATCAAGCAGCACTGTGGGCGGACGACGACGAGCAGCGGCCGGCGGCGCTGAAGAACGACGGCGAGCGTCGTCAGCACGATAGAACCGAAATTGAACCAAGAATTCAAACGGGGAAGCCTCACTACTACCTGGCGAAGCTTTTGGAGGGGTTCTGGATGAGGAATTGTCGCCGACGACGACGCGACGACGAAAACCGACGCGGCGGCGACTTGAGCGGAGGCGCGAGCTCGGGAAAACGAGTTTGCGAGGGCTGGATTGGTTGGGGAAAGATTGCGGGCGGGTGCGCGCTTTAAATAGGCCGGAGACCGGGGCCTCGGCGGCGTGTAGCAGTAGGATTCGGTGATGGCTCGGCGGGGAAATGAACTCGGCCGGAGAGTCCTGCTCGGCGACGAAGGGGAGAAGAAAGGGCTGACAGGTGGGGCCCACCTGTCGGCGTCACACGGAAAGAAAAAGGACGGCGCAGCGAGATTGGGCCGGAGCTGGGCCTAAAGAAGGAACTCGGGCCGGCTCAGGAGAGAAAGAAGTAGAGGGGGCAAAGCCGAGCTGGGCCAAGAGTTGGAGGGGCAAAAAACGAACTGAGCCTAAACAACTTTTCTAAAACTCAAACAAAAGCAAATCAAATTCGAATTTAAACCAAATTTAAATTCCAACTTGATTTACTAGCATCCAAAAATATATGCAACAGCATGAATGCAACAAAAACTTATTTTGACTAAAATAATTATTTAATATGATATTTAAATTGATAAAAAGGCTAGAAATTCCAATTAAATCCTAGAAAATTTATTTAAGCCTTAATAAATCCTAGAAAATTCAGAGAGTTGCTACAATTTAATTGTGATGAATTTTAGGGTGTTACAAACCTACCCCCTTAAAGAGAATCTTGTCCTCGAGATTCGGATGGATTAGAGAAAATCTGAGGGAACTCTACAATCAACTCATCCTCTCTTTCCCAAGTTGCCTCGCTTTCCGCATGATGACTCTACTGAACTTTACACATCTTAATCACTTTACTCCTAGTAACTCTCTCAGCAATTTCAAAAATCTTAGCCGGATATTCCATATAAGTCAGATCATCTTGCACATTCAACTCATCTAAAGATAATTCTTCCTTAGGCACTCTAAGACACTTTTTCAACTGAGAGATATGGAACACATCATGCACATCTGACAATCTGGCTGGCAATTCTAGTTGATAAGCAACCTCACCTTTTCCATCATCAATCTTGAAAGGTCCAATGAAACGAGGGGATAATTTACCTTTCACCTTAAACCTTCTCAAGCCTCGAATAGGAGATACTTTCAGATACACATAATCACCCACCTCAAAGGTTAGCTCTCTCCTTCTTGTATCTGCATAGCTCTTCTGCCTGGACTGAGCCGTTCTCAAATTCTCTCTGATAATCTGAACCTGTCTCTCAGCTTCCTGCAAAATCTCTGGCCCAAACAGCTAACTTTCACCTGTTTCACTCCAATACAAAGGTGTTCTGCACTTTCTACCATAAAGCGCTTCGAAGGGGGCCATCTTTAGACTTGCCTGATAACTGTTGTTATATGAGAACTCTGCATATGGAAGACTCTTGTCCCAACTGCCTCCATGCTTCAGGGCACAAGCTCTCAACATATCCTCCAAAATCTGATTAGTCCTCTCTGTCTGACCATCTGTCTGAGGATGATATGCAGAACTAAAATTCAACTTTGTATCCATAGACTCATGCAACTTCTGCCAGAATTTAGATGTAAACTGAGTACCTCTATCAGACACTATCTTTTTAGGTACACCATGGAGACAAACAATTCTGTACATGTATAACTCTGCTAACTTAGCGCTGGTATAAGTAGTGTGAACGGGTATAAAGTGAGCTACCTTAGTTAATCTGTCCACAATAACCCATATGGAGTCATATCCTCCTCGAGTGCGGGGTAACCCAACAATGAAATCCATACTGATTTCTTCTCACTTCCATTCAGGTACCTTGAGTGGCTGAAGCAAACCGGCTGGTCTCTGATGTTCAGCCTTAACTTTCTGACAAACATCGCACAACGCCACATGGGCAGCCACATCCCTTTTTAGTCCATACCACCAATACATTTGCTTCAGATCCTGGTACATCTTGGTGCTTCTAGAATGAATAGAATATGCGGAATCATGAGCTTCTCTTAATATCTGCTCCCTGAGAGACTCGATATCCGGTACACATATCCTCTTTCTAAACCAAATTGTACCCTGATCATCTTCGGTGAAGTCGGGAGCTTTCCCTGCTAACATGGTTTCCTTGATTTCCTTTATCTTCTCATCAGTAAGCTGACCCTTCCGAATTTCCTGCTCCAGTGTAGACTCGACCTCCTTTGTCACGCCTTCGGTCTGACTCAGAAATCCCAGGTTCAGCTTCTCCATCTCTGCACACAACTCAGCTGGCAACTGGCGACCAAACATTGCATTTAGTTGTGACTTCCTACTCAACGCATCAGCAACCAAATTAGCCTTGCCAGGATGATAGTTGATCCCCAGATCATAATCCTTGATCAACTCCAACCATCTTCTCTGCCTCAAATTCAGGTCCTTCTGAGTAAATATGTACTTCAAGCTTTTGTGATCAGTATACAGTTCACATCTGTTACCTAGAATATAGTGCCTCCAGATCTTCAAGGCATGGACAACAGTTGCAAGTTCCAGATCATGAGTAGGATAGTTCAGCTCGTGTTTCCTCAACTGCCTGGATGCATAGGCTATAACTCTGCCTTCCTGCATGAGCACACACCCAAGACCTCTACAGGAAGCATCACAATATATATCAAAGTTCTTGTGAATATGTGGCATAGCAAGCACTGGGGCTGTCGTCAACTTCCTTCTCAACTCTTCAAAGCTGGCCTGACACGCTTCTGACCAAACAAACTCCTTGCCCTTCTCTAATAGCGAAGTAAGAGGTTTCGATATTTTAGAAAAGCCTTCAATGAATCTCCTGTAATATCCAGCCAATCCTAGAAAGCTTCTAATCTCAGAGACTGTGGTAGGAGGTTCCCAATCCAACACATCCTTGACTTTACTTGGATCCACTGCAATACCTCCATCAGTAACAACATGACCAAGAAAAGACACTTGATTCAACCAAAACTCACATTTACTAAACTTGGCATACAACTGGTTCTCCCTAAGAGTCTGCAACACCAACCTCAAATGCTCCTCATGCTCCTCCTCATTCTTAGAGTAAACCAGAATATCATCAATAAATACCACCACAAATTTATCCAAGTACTCCATGAACACCTTATTCATCAGGTACATAAAGTAGGCGGGTGCATTTGTCAATCCAAACGACATCACAGTA
Source organism: Echinochloa phyllopogon (assembly GCA_033239725.1). NCBI lineage: Eukaryota > Viridiplantae > Streptophyta > Magnoliopsida > Poales > Poaceae > Echinochloa > Echinochloa phyllopogon. The sequence continues at coordinate 29,065,222 of BTCW01000015.1, read as the reverse complement.
TACTCATACAACCCATACCTGGTGGTAAATGCTGTTTTAGGAATGTCGGAACGCCTGATCCTCAACTGATGGTAGCCAGATCTCAAGTCAATCTTGGAGAAAACCTTAGCTCCTCTCATCTGATCAAATAAGTCTTCAATTCTGGGCAATGGATACTTATTCTTGATGGTTACCTCATTCAATGAACAATAATCCACACACATCCTCAGAGTAACATCCTTTTTACCCACAAAAATTACAGGTGCTCCCCAAGGTGAAGAACTAGGACGAATGTAACCTTTATCCAACAATTCCTTAAGTTGTTTCTTAAGTTCTTCTAGTTCATTAACAGCCATTCTATAAGGTCTTTTAGAAATAGGAGCAGTACCATGTAAAAGCTCAATAATAAACTCAATGTCTCGTTCGGGTGGCATACCTGGCAAATCATCTAGGAAGACATCCGGAAACTCACAAACAACTCTGATATCCTCCAAAGGAACACCGCTGTCCTGATTCACTGAGTAAGTTGAAGCTGAGGGTTGAGTGACTCCGAATTCAATCTTCTCTCCCTGAGGGCTAGTCAACAACACGGACCTCTTGGCACACTGAATCACCGCATTAAAAGCAGCTAACCATCCCATTCCAAGTATGACATCAATTCCCTCAGAGTTCAGGACTATCAGATCAGCAGGAAAGTCTACCCCAACTATTTTCAGATTAACTCGGGGACAGATAAAATTGGCTTTCATGTTTCCACCGGGAGAACTAACCAGCATAGAATTTTTCATAGGGAGCATGGTTATATTATACTTAGCTACGTACTGAGCAGTAATAAAAGAATGAGAGGCTCTAGAGTCGAATAAAACTGATGCAGGGGCTGAGTTGACGAGGAACATACCAAGTACCACATCCTGGGCCTCCTGTGCGGACTCTGCAGCAACATGGTTCACCTTGCCCCGCATCTGATTCTGCTAGCCCTTGTTGCTCTGGGGCATCGAGTTCACATTCCTGTTCTGCTGCTGAGGGGTATTCTGCATAGATGCACTGCCACTCTGGCGCTGTGGGGTCTGAGCATTCCTCTTACGACAGTTGTGGGCAAAGTGGCTGGGATCTCCATAAATGTAGCAGGTACGGGGAGTAGGAGCACTGCCTGGTGTAGGGGTCTTCACTGGAGTCTGAGCCGGGGTGGTCTGACGGTTCTGCTGAAATGCTGGACGCTGAGGTGGAGGTGCTGACCGCTGACCCTGACTCTGCACAAAGTTACTCCCTTGCCCACCAAAATGAACGGGCATGTTCTGCTGAGGCTGCTGGAAACGAGGGCGGGTGTTACTGCTTGACTGTCCTGAGGCCATGAACTTCCTCTTCTGCTCTCCCAACTCACGACGCTTGCTCTCCAAGCCAATAGCCTTATCCAGCAGCTTCTGAAATGTTGGGAAGGTATGAGACATGAGTTGATATTGGAGCGGCGGAATCAATCCCTCCAGAAATCGCTCCTGCTTCTGCTCATCATCCTTCACCTCATCTGGGGCGTAACGGGACAACTGAATGAACTTATCCCGGTACTCACTGACGGTCATCCCACCTTGCTTTAGTGAGAGGAACTCCTTCTTCTTTAGCTTCATGACACCAGCAGGAATGTGGTGGCTCTTGAAGTTGGTTCTAAACTCCTGCCAGGTGATAGCATCAGGGGTACCGGCCCCGTGCCAACATCGAGTCCTTTAGTCGAGTCGTAAAATCCTGACCGAGCGTACCTATCAACAAAAACATTGGTGACGTTCGGCCCAACTCTTCCAAAGTGACATCCATGATGTCGCTCAACTCAGGCATCTTGAAAACTTGTGTGGGTCTCACCGGGCCTGGGGAAAAGTGTGTTGACGTAAAATCCGCACCTCACGCCAAGCACACAGCAAGCCGAACAAAGCTGGCTTCAAACGTGGCCCGGGCTTTCGAATCCGGAAGCGTGCCAGTCAGTTTGCCTGAAAACTAACAAAGGGATAAAAACGTTTAGATTAAAACCTGGAACGTGCCGGGTGAGACCAGACAGTTCCATGTTTGCGGCGTGGAAGCCAATCTTGAGAGACATATAGCTACAGGGAAGCTATCTGTCGGCAGTTAAAACCTCATTCGGCAATCGGCAAGGCACGCAAGGAGCGCACTGCCGAATGCGTGACGTAAGCATGACGAAAGATCGGCTTTCAACCGAATGAACACGTACTCATAGCCGATTAACGAGAAACAGAGCATGATAAATAAATAAAAGGGTGAAACATGATCATAAATTCGCAGTAAACAAAGAATGCATAGGCCGAAAGCAGCACCCGTCAAGCATGATAACAAAACAAGTTAATCCACCGCATGATACGACTTGTTTGTAACCACGCCACTAATCAGATTAGATTAATCCACCGCATGATACAATCTAATCATGAAAAGCTAAAAGCACTCAATGTTTAGTTACGAATCCACAACACAGTCACGAATTTACATTGAAAACAAGAATGCATAGGCCGAAAGCAGCACCCGTCAAGCATGACAACGAACGAGTTAATCCACCGCATGATACAACTCGTTTGAAGCCACACCACCAATCAGATTAGATCAATCCACCGCATGATACAATCTAATCGTGAAAGGCTAAAAGCATTCATTGTCCAATGCAAACCCACGAACACAAGTTCACTCATGAGAGCACTGCCGAATACGGCTATTTAGCCGAATCGGGATCCATGGCGAAGGAACAAGCCTAATCGGTAAAGATAAATCTATCAGATCGAATCGAATTCTAATCCACCGGATGATTAGCTCTAAGACGACCCAAAAACCTGCATCTACCGCATGATACCCGGTTCTGTCAAGATCTACACGATGCCGACAAGCTCGAACCCGCGACACGTGGCAACCTAGATCGGTTTCGGATTCGGCTGTGAGGGGATAATTCGTCATGTCATGAAGTATAGCCGATTCTAGCCGATCTAGATTGGGCAAAGGTGTGTTGCATGAATTAAGCACATAGTAAAAACGGAACAACACGGGGTAACTTAATGAATCCGTTAGATCTTGCCAAAATCTAACAGAGCCGATAACTTGGTCCATACTAGATCTTAGCCCACCGCATGGCTCATGACCTAACAGAGGAACCTTCTTGAGACCATAACTTAAATCCACCGGATGATACTAAGCATGGTAACAAGACTACTTGCATCAAAGCTTAAATCCACCGCATGATACTAAGCATGATACAAGGTTGCCAGTACTTACGGAGGTCGACGGATCGATGACTCCTCTCGAAGAACTCGACGACTCGACTAAAGGACTCGATATTGGCACGGGGCCGGTTTGTTGTATGATTGATTGTATCATGCGGTGGATTAATCTAATCTGATTAGTGGCGTGGTTACAAACAAGTCGTATCATGCGGTGGATTAACTTGTTTTGTTATCATGCTTGACGGGTGCTGCTTTCGGCCTATGCATTCTTTGTTTACTGCGAATTTATGATCATGTTTCACCCTTTTATTTATTTATCATGCTCTGTTTCTCGTTAATCGGCTATGAGTACGTGTTCATTCGGTTGAAAGCCGATCTTTCGTCATGCTTACGTCACGCATTCGGCAGTGCGCTCCTTGCGTGCCTTGCCGATTGCCGAATGAGGTTTTAACTGCCGACAGATAGCTTCCCTGTAGCTATATGTCTCTCAAGATTGGCTTCCACGCCGCAAACATGGAACTGTCTGGTCTCACCCGGCACGTTCCAGGTTTTAATCTAAACGTTTTTATCCCTTTGTTAGTTTTCAGGCAAACTGACTGGCACGCTTCCGGATTCGAAAGCCCGGGCCACGTTTGAAGCCAGCTTTGTTCGGCTTGCTGTGTGCTTGGCGTGAGGTGCGGATTTTACGTCAACACACTTTTTGGCACGCCCGGTGGGACACACACAAGTTTTCAAGATGCCTGAGTTGAGCGACATCATGGATGTCACTTTGGAAGAGTTGTCTGAAGAGCATCAGCAGATGATAAAGGTCGCTGCCAACCAATTCATTAACAAATGTTTACTGTCTTTCGCCAAGAACAGGAGTGGTGCACCGTTTCTCAAATCCGACTTGCCAAGAGTTCTCCTTCCTGGGCAGTCTGATTTTACTGAAGAAGAAGAGAGGGAGAGATTCTCGGGCTTGCTATACAAAGCTTTGGGAGAAGCAATGACCAATCACAATGCTGCGTTCTTGAACAGTTTTCGGCATATAATGATAAGCATTTTTGGTCAGCATGTGGATAAACCCTTCGAGCAGATACATGGGCAATTGGGTGGTCCGACATACTTCAATGTTCAAGCACCAGTTCAGAAACCACATGGTAAAGGAAATGCTGATGAAACTGGAGGTTCTGGTGCTAAAGATACAAATGGACAACCGATTCGGCAAGATCCTCAGCCTGCACTGCCGAAAATTCGCACATACGGTGATATGGCATTCGGCACCACAGGGAATCCGCCTGCTTCTGCTTACAAGATATCTCCTTTGAACAATAGGCTGCAAAGGGACATGTATGGGAACGGATATTCAGAGTTTATGGATTACAATGCTATCGACGCCCTCCCGAATCCTGGGTATGTTGGTACTGCAGGCATGCTTGCTGGGAGACCAGGGAATCAAGATACCAGTATTGACCTCATGGTGCAAAAAATGACCGATGTATTGCAAAATCAGTTCGGTCTGAAGCCTAAAAATCAGGGATACGTGTACTCGTCTCCTTTCCCTGAATGGTACCAAAGGGTATCATTGCCGAATAGAGTCAAGGTGCCTACAGAGTTTACTAAATTCTCAGGACAAGATGATACTAGCACTGTGGAACATATAGCTCGATATCTGATGCAGCTTGGAGAGGCTTCGGCAGATGAAGCTTTCAGAATCAGATACTTTCCTTTATCACTGACGGGTCCAGCTTTCACATGGTTTGCTTCTTTGCCTGCTCAGTCGATTTGTACTTGGAAAGACCTGGAACAGAAATTCCATGCTCATTACTACATTGGTAGTACCGAGAAAAAGTTGGTTGATTTGACCAGCTTAAGGCAGAGGAATAATGAAACACCTACAGAGTTCCTCAGGAGATTTAGGGAAACAAAGAGTATGTGCTTTTCTCTGAACATACCTGATGATCAATTGGCTGGTATGGCTGTAGCTGGCATGCTGCCTGCCATTCGGGAGAAGCTGTTCGGGATGGAGTTTGATGATCTGGGCCAGTTGTCGCACAGATTGGCCTTGATGAGTAACCAGGCATATGGTTTCAAGAAAGATGTCAGATTTGCTAAAAATAATGATGTAGCTGACATCTATAACCAATTCCTTGAAAGAGCAGATCAAGAAGATGAGTATGAAGATAGCGAGGAGATAGCCGCAGCAGAGATAGTATGGAGCAAAGAACCAGTTACAATGACTCAAAGATGGATCAAACAGATGAAGGGAACATATGATTTTGATGTGACTAAGGCAGACAAATTGTTTGAGTTCCTGGTGAAAGAAGGCCGAATCAAATTGCCAGAGGGGCATTCTATGCTTCGGCCTGATGGAGTGAAAGATAAGAGGTATTGTGGGTTTCATGATAGAAATTCTCATTCCATTAATGAATGCAGAGTCTTTAGGATGAAGATTCAGAAAGCTATCCAGGAAGGACATCTGAAATTCGACAACAAGATGAAACTGGACAGTAACCCTTTCCCTCAGAATATGATCGCGTTCTCGGTTAATATGGTAAATGTTGTTCCATCTGGAGAAAAGGGAAAATTGAAAGTTTTAACTTCAAAAAAGGCAAGACAGGATGGTTCAGTTGATCCCACTCGGCAGATCACAATTGAACAGATTCGCCAGAAAGATCTTCGGTTCCCGAATAGCCGATTTGAAGTGGGAGGATCCTTTAAACATAGAGTTACTACACGTATTCTCCTCAACAAATGGCAGCGTCAGCAAGAAAAGGAGCGTTTTCGAAGGCGTGAATACGAGGAGGAGAAAAGAAGGCGCGAAGAAGAAAGGTTTGAGGAAGAACAAGAAGAATATGTCCGAGAACAAGAACGTGCGCATTGGGGGTGTGCATTCTTCAGACACTGTTGGAACGAGGGTTTGAAGCTGCCTACGAGGAATAATTGTCCTGAGTGCAATAATGGGAATGTCGAACATAGGCAAAATGTTGCCAATCGCCGATCTGTCCATGAAAGAATTGGTAGGATGCATCCTAGTGATGATCGGCGTTTTGATGATCAACCAAGAAAGAGACATGCTGATTACAGATGGGTTGATCATGAGGAAGAAGATCGCGAGTATGTTTGGCAGAAAGGGCAGTGGTGTCCACCTGGTTTAAGAAGGAGTCAGAAGAGAAGAGTCCAACGCCTGAGGAATCAAGAATTAAAGCAAGCAAGGCCTAGGATGAAATCGATATGGCGTCCAAAAGACAGGCCTGACGAACATAGTCATTCGGCTCCTACATGTATGGTATGTTTTCTGCCGAATGAATTCATGGCTCCAGCTAACCAAATTGTACAGGAAGAAATATTGCCCAATATAGATGATGCCGAACAATTTGGGTTAATGGCACAATTGATGTTGAACAAACAAGCTGTTTTTGAGAAGCCAACCCAGAATCGGCACATGAAGCCACTGTACTTGAAGGGATATGTTAATGGCAAACCATTGACCAAGATGTTTGTCGATGGAGGAGCTGCTGTCAATGTAATGCCATATACCACATTCAGGAAGCTTGGTATGGGCCCTAGAGATTTGACGCCAACGAGCATAATTCTGAATGATTTTGCTGGAAATCCTTCGGACACCAAGGGATGCGTGCACGTTGATCTGATGATTGGGTCCAAGACTCTGCTTACGACTTTCTTTGTCATTGAGGGCAAAGGGGCATATAGCTTACTGCTTGGAAGAGATTGGATTCATGCAAATTGTTGTATTCCATCTACTATGCATCAACAGCTTATTCAGTGGATAGATGATGAGGTGGAGATTGTCCAAGCAGATGATTCAATAAGCGTGGCAAATATGGAACCAGCTTTCTGGGAGTATCAAGGCATAGATTGTTTCTCGGGTAAAGACTGGGGAGAAGGTCCTGTAGCACCAGCCAGCAGTGATCAACAGCCGATCGAAGCAGTCGGCTCTCATAGTAATTTTTGATGGAAAATCCAATTGATGGAACTGATGGAAAATTAGGACGTGGATTTGTGTCGGCCGATAAATTAGAAGAAGTGGACATTGGAGATGGTGACAAGCCAAGGCCGACATTTATCAGTGCTAATTTGGATTCGGTTTTCAAAGAAAAGTTGGTGACATTGTTAAAAGAATACAAGGACTGCTTTGCTTGGGATTATTCGGAGATGCCCGGTCTAGACCGTTCTATCGTTGAGCATCGGTTGCCAATCAAGCCTGGATACAGGCCTTACAAGCAACCACCCCGAAAAATCTACAAGGAAGAAGTGTTGGCCGATGTGAAAAAGGAGATTGAGAGATTACTAGATGCAAATTTCATTCGGCCATGTAAATATGCGGATTGGATATCTAATATTGTTCCTGTCTATAAGAAAAATGGAAAGATGAGGGTTTGCATAGATTTTAGAGACCTAAATAAGGCAACACCCATGGATGGATATCCAATGCCTATTGCTGATTCATTGGTTGATGCTGCTGCTGGATACAAAGTGCTCAGTTTCATGGATGGTAACGCAGGATACAATCAGATTTATATGGCATTGGAAGATATAGTAAAGACAGCTTTCAGGTGTCCTGGACACATAGGGTTGTTTGAGTGGGTTGTCATGACCTTTGGATTAAAAAATGCCGGTGCAACTTATCAAAGGGCTATGAATTATATTTTTCATGAGTTGATCGGCAAGATTGTGGAAATATATATTGATGATGTGGTGATCAAGTCATTGGATCATGAGTCTCATTTGGCCGACATAAGGAAAACTCTAGAATGCACCAGGAAACATGGGCTTAAGATGAACCCGAACAAGTGTGCTTTTGGAGTTTCGGCTGGAGAGTTTCTGGGATTTTTGATACATGAAGGAGGAATAGGAGTTGGTAAGAAAAGCATGAAGGCAATTGATGAAATTGTTCCTCCAACTAATCTTAAAGAGCTACAATCACTGCTGGGCAAGATAAATTTTGTGAGAAGATTCATATCAAATTTGTCACAAAAGGTGTTACCCTTTTCCTCACTGTTGAAAATAAAAAAGGATCAAAAGTTTGTATGGGGTGACGAACAACAGAAGGCTTTTGATGAGATAAAGGAGTACATGAAGAAACCACCAGTATTGGTGCCTCCACAATTGAACAAGCCTTTCAAGTTGTACGTGGCGGCCGATGCCCAAACTATTGGATCGGCCCTCATTCAAGAATTTGAAAGGAAGGAAAGAGTGGTTGCATACCTTAGCCGAAAGTTATTAGATCCAGAGACAAGGTATTCGGCTATAGAGAAGCTTTGCTTATGTGTTTACTACTCCTGTACAAAATTTCGGCACTATTTACTACATGCCGAATGCATTGTGTATTCAAAGTTTGATGTGATAAAACACATGTTGTCTATGCCAATTTTGAACGGAAGGATTGGCAAATGGATTTTAGCTTTGTCTGAATTTGAATTAAGATTTGAATCGGCAAAGGCTGTTAAGGGACAGATTATTGCCGATTTCATTACTGAACATCATGATACATCGATAAATTTGCTTAACATTGTTCCTTGGGTGTTATTCTTCGATGGATCTTCATGCAACAAGGGTGGTGGAGCAGGTATCTTATTAATTTCACCCAAAGGAGAAACATTTGAGTTTGCTGTTCCTATTCAATCTGCTGTTACTAATAATCAAGCTGAGTATGAGGCATTGCTCAAGGGGCTCCAATATTTGAAAGAAGCAAAGGCCATTGCGGTTGAAATTTTTGGAGATTCAGAATTGGTTATAAAACAATTGAATGGTGAATATGAGTGCAAAAGTGATACCTTGAGGAATTACTATGAAGAATGCAAAGAAATATTGAAGAGCTTTCGGTCAGTAATTCTACAACACATTCCTAGAGGGGATAATGGAGAAGCAAATAGATTGGCCCAAAGTGCATCAGGTTATAAAGAGCTTCGAGAAGTTTTTGCTAATGATGTATATGCATTCGGGAATAATCTGGCAGAGGATGATTGGAGAAAAGAGATTGCCGATTATCTGGGGAATCCATCCCGAAAGGTTTCTAGAAAGCTCAGGTATAAAGCTTTAAAGTTTATTCTTCTTGATGATAATTTGTATTATAAATCCCTGGATGGAGTGCTATTACATTGCTTAAATCGTGAAGAAGCAAAAAGGCTGATGAGTGAAGTACATGATGGGTTGTGTGGAACACAATCAATCATACAACAAACCGGCCCCGTGCCAATATCGAGTCCTTTAGTCGAGTCGTCGAGTTCTTCGAGAGGAGTCATCGATCCGTCGACCTCCGTAAGTACTGGCAACCTTGTATCATGCTTAGTATCATGCGGTGGATTTAAGCTTTGATGCAAGTAGTCTTGTTACCATGCTTAGTATCATCCGGTGGATTTAAGTTATGGTCTCAAGAAGGTTCCTCTGTTAGGTCATGAGCCATGCGGTGGGCTAAGATCTAGTATGGACCAAGTTATCGGCTCTGTTAGATTTTGGCAAGATCTAACGGATTCATTAAGTTACCCCGTGTTGTTCCGTTTTTACTATGTGCTTAATTCATGCAACACACCTTTGCCCAATCTAGATCGGCTAGAATCGGCTATACTTCATGACATGACGAATTATCCCCTCACAGCCGAATCCGAAACCGATCTAGGTTGCCACGTGTCGCGGGTTCGAGCTTGTCGGCATCGTGTAGATCTTGACAGAACCGGGTATCATGCGGTAGATGCAGGTTTTTGGGTCGTCTTAGAGCTAATCATCCGGTGGATTAGAATTCGATTCGATCTGATAGATTTATCTTTACCGATTAGGCTTGTTCCTTCGCCATGGATCCCGATTCGGCTAAATAGCCGTATTCGGCAGTGCTCTCATGAGTGAACTTGTGTTCGTGGGTTTGCATTGGACAATGAATGCTTTTAGCCTTTCACGATTAGATTGTATCATGCGGTGGATTGATCTAATCTGATTGGTGGTGTGGCTTCAAACGAGTTGTATCATGCGGTGGATTAACTCGTTCGTTGTCATGCTTGACGGGTGCTGCTTTCGGCCTATGCATTCTTGTTTTCAATGTAAATTCGTGACTGTGTTGTGGGTTCGTAACTAAACATTGAGTGCTTTTAGCTTTTCATGATTAGATTGTATCATGCGGTGGATTAATCTAATCTGATTAGTGGCGTGGTTACAAACAAGTCGTATCATGCGGTGGATTAACTTGTTTTGTTATCATGCTTGACGGGTGCTGCTTTCGGCCTATGCATTCTTTGTTTACTGCGAATTTATGATCATGTTTCACCCTTTTATTTATTTATCATGCTCTGTTTCTCGTTAATCGGCTATGAGTACGTGTTCATTCGGTTGAAAGCCGATCTTTCGTCATGCTTACGTCACGCATTCGGCAGTGCGCTCCTTGCGTGCCTTGCCGATTGCCGAATGAGGTTTTAACTGCCGACAGATAGCTTCCCTGTAGCTATATGTCTCTCAAGATTGGCTTCCACGCCGCAAACATGGAACTGTCTGGTCTCACCCGGCACGTTCCAGGTTTTAATCTAAACGTTTTTATCCCTTTGTTAGTTTTCAGGCAAACTGACTGGCACGCTTCCGGATTCGAAAGCCCGGGCCACGTTTGAAGCCAGCTTTGTTCGGCTTGCTGTGTGCTTGGCGTGAGGTGCGGATTTTACGTCAACACACTTTTTGGCACGCTCGGTGGGTACGCTCGGTCACATTGGTGAACTGTTTGAGCTCTTCTTCAGAGGTTTTGCCAATCCTCTTTGGTTCCCTTATTTGGACAATGACAATCTTACTCTCCCTTACGAATTCAGCTTTGAGACTGGATGCACTGATGTACAATCTGTAGCAATCTTTAATGCCTTCATCCAGCCCTGCATCCTGCCAGCCAAATTCTGTGGAGGGAGGCTAGTTCAAAGCACTTATGAATATTATCAGCCAAACATGATGGCTAGACAGTTGGGATGTGGCCAAGTGCCCCCTAGGCTATTCCTCCATGAATTCCTCAGGCCTAGGGAGATAGTCAAGGATTTCACAGAAACAAGAAGGATTTTCAACTATAAATGCTGTGGAACTATTTATGCACCTGATCCTTTTGTGCCAATAATATCTGCCCATCCTTCCTTCACTCTCTGGTGGCAAGAATTCCATGATCATATCTTCAACATGCCAATCCATCCTTTCTGCCTTGAATTAATGCCTGATTATCAGCCAACTGCAGAGGTAATATGCTTATCCCTTTATCTGTTTTAACAACATTAGCCCCAATCGATTCTGACTCTATTATTTTGCAGGACATAACACCTGCTCCTCTTGCCAGGGTAATTTTATACAAAACTGCAGGCCCAATCTCTGCTTTGGGGCACCAATCTCCTACCTTGGCTCAGCTGATGGCTAGACAAGCTTCTTCAGATCCAACACTCACTAGACCATCATCTGTCAAGAGGAAAACCCTCCTTATAACTGCTCCCTCAGTTGTAAAGAAGAAAAGAACAAGTAGCAAAACCAAGGTCAGAGTCCTTTTTCTTTGACTATAATGCTTTTGGCGTTTTGCTCAACTTTATTTCTTTTTGATTTCAGGCCAGAGAACAGCAGCCAGCAACCAGTACAAGTCCTGCCTTTGCTTCAATGATTGGTAAAATTTCTCACTATTTTGTCTTTAAAGTTCCTCTCCATCGGCATTGATTTTTTTTTCAGTTTCAGAGCAAATCTCAATAGACCCAATCTTGGAGAGTCCTCCTTTTCATCAAGAATTAGCTTCAGCTTCTCCTGATGTTCCTCAACCAGAAGCCTCTTCTCCACCAAAAGATCTTCCAAGCTCTCCTCAGCATGACATACAAGAATCTTTGCCTGAGCTCGAGCTGCCCTCTCTTTCCATTCAAGAGACCAGGAATGAGGTAGAGATAATTACCCAGTCTTCCAGTTTTTTATTCAATGGATCATCAATAATTCGGCATAATCTTCTTTCAGGAGAAAACCACTTCTTCACCCAGCTATTCATTTGCTGTGGATGATCTAGTTGCCGAACAAGGAGAAGAAACCTCTTCTGGTCAAACTTTATCAGAGGAGAACCAAGCAAAACTGAAGGAAATCCTCTCTTTTCTGCATAAGGACATTCGGGAACAAGTTACCAATGCTGATCTTTTAAGAGATTTGCTTGAATCATTTGACCAAGATCTTCCTGCCGATATCAAGACTTCTTTAGATCCAATTTCCAAATTGGATGATCATTTTATCGCAGTGAAGCAAGCTCTGAAGAATCAATCGGCTCAACCAGCCTTGGAGCAAAGGAGAACTTTGGTCAAGCAATCTGTAAAAGACCTGCATACTCAAGTCCAGAATGACAAGGAATTATTAACCAAACTGGAATCTGAACTTGAAATGAAGGAGATCAGAAAAGCTGCACTTGAAGCCGAATTGAGAAATCTATCGGCCGAAATCGAAGCTGACAAGAAGAACATAGTTGAGCTTCCCAAGCTAACAGAGAGGAGGCGAAAGGAAGCCTTAGCAGCTCTAAACGAAGACAAACAACTCAAGGCGAAGCTTGCTACCCTGACCAGAACCCAAGAAGCTGATAAAAACTTATTAGAGAACATTAGCAATATGATATCAAATGCCAAAAATGTAATCTCAAAGTTCTTGGGTGTGTGAATTATATTTGATAGCCGAATGTTTTATTAACCCTGTAATCTTGTCATCCTTTTAACTCTGTTTTTCTTTCATTCGGCAAAGTTGGCCATAATAGCACTTAGACCCGAAAACACTTCAACCACGACATAGCCGAATCTCATCCAGTCAGAGCCGAACACGACTCGATAAGAATCTCAAACGACATGGGAACTGATCGGCTGGAAAATCCTTTCCACCTTCCGAACTCTTCGGAATACGTGCCACGATCTTTGGCCACGATTTCCTCTGCGGGTTTTATAAATAAACACCCAGGCAGCCCACAGTTTCTTCACCAAGTTCTTCGTCTTCCAAGTTCTTGCCGACTCAAGTCATTCTTTTCCCCTTCCATAGTAACTCCGAGGAACTTCCAATGGCTGATAACAACAGGAGGCGCCCGGCCGCCGATGAGGCCGAAGGAAGCCGCGCCGGCGCTCGCCGCAGGTGATTGGCTGCTTGCTTCTCTCCGTTCTTCTCGAGATTTTCTCCCTCTTTCTTGACGAATCTCTTTGTTCTTTCAGGGTAATCCAATGGATTGCCGGCGCTGGTGCGCCAGTTGCAGCTCCAGCCGCTGCTCCTGCGGCATCTTCGAGCTCGTCCAATCGATCTCTCGAATCAGACGACTACCGCTACACGGACGGTGATGCTCGCCGATTCAAGGCGGAGCGCGACGACTCTCGTCGCGAACTGGAGGCTATCTCCAAGCAAGCCGGGATTGCTGACCTCGAATGGCAGCACGAGCGCAAGCAACTGCTCGAAGTCATTGATGGTGAGTCCTGCAATCTGCTCAATCTCAATCTTGTCCCCCAACTGATATTATTCTGCTGCCCCTTTTGTAAACTTGCAGCGCGTGATGCTGAACTCGATCAACTGAAGGCGCTGGTGGAGGAGCTGGCGAACAAGGTGAATGCTCCTGGGGAAACACCAGAAGCTCGCCTCGGCGCGGTGGCGGGCCGCATCGATGAGGTGGCCTCGCACGGCATCCGTCTGGGTACTGCCGCAGGCCTAGTCGCCATGTCGACGCACACCAACACCGACTACTCCAGGCTACCGACCGGCTTCGCTAATGGTAACCCGGAGGAGATCGACGACATCGAGGCCTCCATAGATCGCCTTGATGCTCATGGCGCCGCCATTGCCGATTCCATTCATCCTTAGTCCGTTTTGAACAAGCTATTCCATTAGTTTGTACTAGGGATTTATGGAATTTCGGCAATAAAACTTATCTTTTGTGATATTGCATGAACATCTGATGTAATATATTTTGTGCTAAGGGCAATACATTCAGTACTGGCCATTTTCCTTTTCTGTCAACATTTGTTCTGAAGGCGATTTCTTCCCGAATATCGGCTATTCGGCAATTTGTTATATCAATCATCGATCGATTTCAATACTGGGATAATACTTCTTCAAATATCTTCCATTTATAGCAGAAGCAAATTCTTCTCCCAATAATGTCTTCAAAATATATGCATTTCCAGGCACGCACCTAACCACTCTGAAAGGACCTTCCCAATTTGGAGACCACTTGCCGAATGCTGCATATTTGGTTCCAATCGGCAATATCGCTTTCCAAACTAGATCACCTTCTGTGAATTGCTTAACCTTCACCTTCTTGTTGTAATACTTAGCAACTCGCATTTTGTTCTTCTCAATATTCTCCAAAGCCCTGAGACGAATCATATGCAAATCTTCTAATTCGTCCATCATTAAATCTTTATAATCTTTAGAACTTAAATCCTTTTGCAACTTTATTCTCCTTGAGTCTAATTGTATTTCCCATGGCAAGATAGCATGATGCCCATACACCAACTCATAGGGAGACGTCTGTGTAGCCCCATGTGGAGCCATTCGGTAAGCCCATAAAGCCTCACTGAGTACCGAATGCCACTTTCTCGGCTTCTGATCAATCTTCTTCTGTATAATTTTAATCATAATCTTGTTAGAAGCCTCTGCCTGACCATTAGCTTGGGCATAATAAGGAGAAGAATTCAATAATTTGATGCCCATACTTTCAGCAAAATCTCTGAATTCTGAAGATGTAAATTGAGTCCCTTGATCAGTGGTGATTGTCTGAGGAATCCCGAATCTGTAAATGATGTGTTCTTTAACAAATTCAACCATATTCTCCGACGTCACCTTCTTTAATGGAATTGCCTCAACCCACTTGGTAAAATAATCAGTTGCCAAAAGCACAAACTTATGCCCCTTGCTAGATGGAGGATTTATTTGGCCAATCAAATCTATTCCCCATCCTCTGAATGGCCATGGCTTGACAATGGGATTCAAAACCGATGCCGGAACTCTCTGAATGTTTCCAAATTTCTGACAGTCTTGACATCCTTTATAATATTCAAAACAATCTTCCAGCATTGTCGGCCAGTAATATCCAGTTCTTCTAATAACCCACTTCATTCGGTAGGCCGATTGATGTGCTCCACACAACCCATCATGTACTTCACTCATCAGCCTTTTTGCTTCTTCACGATTTAAGCAATGTAATAGCACTCCATCCAGGGATTTATAATACAAATTATCATCAAGAAGAATAAACTTTAAAGCTTTATACCTGAGCTTTCTAGAAACCTTTCGGGATGGATTCCCCAGATAATCGGCAATCTCTTTTCTCCAATCATCCTCTGCCAGATTATTCCCGAATGCATATACATCATTAGCAAAAACTTCTCGAAGCTCTTTATAACCTGATGCACTTTGGGCCAATCTATTTGCTTCTCCATTATCCCCTCTAGGAATGTGTTGTAGAATTACTGACCGAAAGCTCTTCAATATTTCTTTGCATTCTTCATAGTAATTCCTCAAGGTATCACTTTTGCACTCATATTCACCATTCAATTGTTTTATAACCAATTCTGAATCTCCAAAAATTTCAACCGCAATGGCCTTTGCTTCTTTCAAATATTGGAGCCCCTTGAGCAATGCCTCATACTCAGCTTGATTATTAGTAACAGCAGATTGAATAGGAACAGCAAACTCAAATGTTTCTCCTTTGGGTGAAATTAATAAGATACCTGCTCCACCACCCTTGTTGCATGAAGATCCATCGAAGAATAACACCCAAGGAACAATGTTAAGCAAATTTATCGATGTATCATGATGTTCAGTAATGAAATCGGCAATAATCTGTCCCTTAACAGCCTTTGCCGATTCAAATCTTAATTCAAATTCAGACAAAGCTAAAATCCATTTGCCAATCCTTCCGTTCAAAATTGGCATAGACAACATGTGTTTTATCACATCAAACTTTGAATACACAATGCATTCGGCATGTAGTAAATAGTGCCGAAATTTTGTACAGGAGTAGTAAACACATAAGCAAAGCTTCTCTATAGCCGAATACCTTGTCTCTGGATCTAATAACTTTCGGCTAAGGTATGCAACCACTCTTTCCTTCCTTTCAAATTCTTGAATGAGGGCCGATCCAATAGTTTGGGCATCGGCCGCCACGTACAACTTGAAAGGCTTGTTCAATTGTGGAGGCACCAATACTGGTGGTTTCTTCATGTACTCCTTTATCTCATCAAAAGCCTTCTGTTGTTCGTCACCCCATACAAACTTTTGATCCTTTTTTATTTTCAACAGTGAGGAAAAGGGTAACACCTTTTGTGACAAATTTGATATGAATCTTCTCACAAAATTTATCTTGCCCAGCAGTGATTGTAGCTCTTTAAGATTAGTTGGAGGAACAATTTCATCAATTGCCTTCATGCTTTTCTTACCAACTCCTATTCCTCCTTCATGTATCAAAAATCCCAGAAACTCTCCAGCCGAAACTCCAAAAGCACACTTGTTCGGGTTCATCTTAAGCCCATGTTTCCTGGTGCATTCTAGAGTTTTCCTTATGTCGGCCAAATGAGACTCATGATCCAATGACTTGATCACCACATCATCAATATATATTTCCACAATCTTGCCGATCAACTCATGAAAAATATAATTCATAGCCCTTTGATAAGTTGCACCGGCATTTTTTAATCCAAAGGTCATGACAACCCACTCAAACAACCCTATGTGTCCAGGACACCTGAAAGCTGTCTTTACTATATCTTCCAATGCCATATAAATCTGATTGTATCCTGCGTTACCATCCATGAAACTGAGCACTTTGTATCCAGCAGCAGCATCAACCAATGAATCAGCAATAGGCATTGGATATCCATCCATGGGTGTTGCCTTATTTAGGTCTCTAAAATCTATGCAAACCCTCATCTTTCCATTTTTCTTATAGACAGGAACAATATTAGATATCCAATCCGCATATTTACATGGCCGAATGAAATTTGCATCTAGTAATCTCTCAATCTCCTTTTTCACATCGGCCAACACTTCTTCCTTGTAGATTTTTCGGGGTGGTTGCTTGTAAGGCCTGTATCCAGGCTTGATTGGCAACCGATGCTCAACGATAGAACGGTCTAGACCGGGCATCTCCGAATAATCCCAAGCAAAGCAGTCCTTGTATTCTTTTAACAATGTCACCAACTTTTCTTTGAAAACCGAATCCAAATTAGCACTGATAAATGTCGGCCTTGGCTTGTCACCATCTCCAATGTCCACTTCTTCTAATTTATCGGCCGACACAAATCCACGTCCTAATTTTCCATCAGTTCCATCAATTGGATTTTCCATCAAAAATTACTATGAGAGCCGACTGCTTCGATCGGCTGTTGATCACTGCTGGCTGGTGCTACAGGACCTTCTCCCCAGTCTTTACCCGAGAAACAATCTATGCCTTGATACTCCCAGAAAGCTGGTTCCATATTTGCCACGCTTATTGAATCATCTGCTTGGACAATCTCCACCTCATCATCTATCCACTGAATAAGCTGTTGATGCATAGTAGATGGAATACAACAATTTGCATGAATCCAATCTCTTCCAAGCAGTAAGCTATATGCCCCTTTGCCCTCAATGACAAAGAAAGTCGTAAGCAGAGTCTTGGACCCAATCATCAGATCAACGTGCACGCATCCCTTGGTGTCCGAAGGATTTCCAGCAAAATCATTCAGAATTATGCTCGTTGGCGTCAAATCTCTAGGGCCCATACCAAGCTTCCTGAATGTGGTATATGGCATTACATTGACAGCAGCTCCTCCATCGACAAACATCTTGGTCAATGGTTTGCCATTAACATATCCCTTCAAGTACAGTGGCTTCATGTGCCGATTCTGGGTTGGCTTCTCAAAAACAGCTTGTTTGTTCAACATCAATTGTGCCATTAACCCAAATTGTTCGGCATCATCTATATTGGGCAATATTTCTTCCTGTACAATTTGGTTAGCTGGAGCCATGAATTCATTCGGCAGAAAACATACCATACATGTAGGAGCCGAATGACTATGTTCGTCAGGCCTGTCTTTTGGACGCCATATCGATTTCATCCTAGGCCTTGCTTGCTTTAATTCTTGATTCCTCAGGCGTTGGACTCTTCTCTTCTGACTCCTTCTTAAACCAGGTGGACACCACTGCCCTTTCTGCCAAACATACTCGCGATCTTCTTCCTCATGATCAACCCATCTGTAATCAGCATGTCTCTTTCTTGGTTGATCATCAAAACGCCGATCATCACTAGGATGCATCCTACCAATTCTTTCATGGACAGATCGGCGATTGGCAACATTTTGCCTATGTTCGACATTCCCATTATTGCACTCAGGACAATTATTCCTCGTAGGCAGCTTCAAACCCTCGTTCCAACAGTGTCTGAAGAATGCACACCCCCAATGCGCACGTTCTCGTTCTCGGACATATTCTTCTTGTTCTTCCTCAAACCTTTCTTCTTCGCGCCTTCTTTTCTCCTCCTCGTATTCACGCCTTCGAAAACGCTCCTTTTCTTGCTGACGCTGCCATTTGTTGAGGAGAATACGTGTAGTAACTCTATGTTTAAAGGATCCTCCCACTTCAAATCGGCTATTCGGGAACCGAAGATCTTTCTGGCGAATCTGTTCAATTGTGATCTGCCGAGTGGGATCAACTGAACCATCCTGTCTTGCCTTTTTTGAAGTTAAAACTTTCAATTTTCCCTTTTCTCCAGATGGAACAACATTTACCATATTAACCGAGAACCCGATCATATTCTGAGGGAAAGGGTTACTGTCCAGTTTCATCTTGTTGTCGAATTTCAGATGTCCTTCCTGGATAGCTTTCTGAATCTTCATCCTAAAGACTCTGCATTCATTAATGGAATGAGAATTTCTATCATGAAACCCACAATACCTCTTATCTTTCACTCCATCAGGCCGAAGCATAGAATGCCCCTCTGGCAATTTGATTCGGTCTTCTTTCACCAGGAACTCAAACAATTTGTCTGCCTTAGTCACATCAAAATCATATGTTCCCTTCATCTGTTTGATCCATCTTTGAGTCATTGTAACTGGTTCTTTGCTCCATACTATCTCTGCTGCGGCTATCTCCTCGCTATCTTCATACTCATCTTCTTGATCTGCTCTTTCAAGGAATTGGTTATAGATGTCAGCTACATCATTATTTTTAGCAAATCTGACATCTTTCTTGAAACCATATGCCTGGTTACTCATCAAGGCCAATCTGTGCGACAACTGGCCCAGATCATCAAACTCCATCCCGAACAGCTTCTCCCGAATGGCAGGCAGCATGCCAGCTACAGCCATACCAGCCAATTGATCATCAGGTATGTTCAGAGAAAAGCACATACTCTTTGTTTCCCTAAATCTCCTGAGGAACTCTGTAGGTGTTTCATTATTCCTCTGCCTTAAGCTGGTCAAATCAACCAACTTTTTCTCGGTACTACCAATGTAGTAATGAGCATGGAATTTCTGTTCCAGGTCTTTCCAAGTACAAATCGACTGAGCAGGCAAAGAAGCAAACCATGTGAAAGCTGGACCCGTCAGTGATAAAGGAAAGTATCTGATTCTGAAAGCTTCATCTGCCGAAGCCTCTCCAAGCTGCATCAGATATCGAGCTATATGTTCCACAGTGCTAGTATCATCTTGTCCTGAGAATTTAGTAAACTCTGTAGGCACCTTGACTCTATTCGGCAATGATACCCTTTGGTACCATTCAGGGAAAGGAGACGAGTACACGTATCCCTGATTTTTAGGCTTCAGACCGAACTGATTTTGCAATACATCGGTCATTTTTTGCACCATGAGGTCAATACTGGTATCTTGATTCCCTGGTCTCCCAGCAAGCATGCCTGCAGTACCAACATACCCAGGATTCGGGAGGGCGTCGATAGCATTGTAATCCATAAACTCTGAATATCCGTTCCCATACATGTCCCTTTGCAGCCTATTGTTCAAAGGAGATATCTTGTAAGCAGAAGCAGGCGGATTCCCTGTGGTGCCGAATGCCATATCACCGTATGTGCGAATTTTCGGCAGTGCAGGCTGAGGATCTTGCCGAATCGGTTGTCCATTTGTATCTTTAGCACCAGAACCTCCAGTTTCATCAGCATTTCCTTTACCATGTGGTTTCTGAACTGGTGCTTGAACATTGAAGTATGTCGGACCACCCAATTGCCCATGTATCTGCTCGAAGGGTTTATCCACATGCTGACCAAAAATGCTTATCATTATATGCCGAAAACTGTTCAAGAACGCAGCATTGTGATTGGTCATTGCTTCTCCCAAAGCTTTGTATAGCAAGCCCGAGAATCTCTCCCTCTCTTCTTCTTCAGTAAAATCAGACTGCCCAGGAAGGAGAACTCTTGGCAAGTCGGATTTGAGAAACGGTGCACCACTCCTGTTCTTGGCGAAAGACAGTAAACATTTGTTAATGAATTGGTTGGCAGCGACCTTTATCATCTGCTGATGCTCTTCAGACAACTCTTCCAAAGTGACATCCATGATGTCGCTCAACTCAGGCATCTTGAAAACTTGTGTGTGTCCCACCGGGCGTGCCAAAAAGTGTGTTGACGTAAAATCCGTACCTCACGCCAAGCACACAGCAAGCCGAACAAAGCTGGCTTCAAACGTGGCCCGGGCTTTCGAATCCGGAAGCGTGCCAGTCAGTTTGCCTGAAAACTAACAAAGGGATAAAAACGTTTAGATTAAAACCTGGAACGTGCCGGGTGAGACCAGACAGTTCCATGTTTGCGGCGTTGAAGCCAATCTCGAGAGACATATAGCTACAGGGAAGCTATCTGTCGGCAGTTAAAACCTCATTCGGCAATCGGCAAGGCACGCAAGGAGCGCACTGCCGAATGCGTGACGTAAGCATGACGAAAGATCGGCTTTCAACCGAATGAACACATACTCATAGCCGATTAACGAGAAACAGAGCATGATAAATAAATAAAAGGGTGAAACATGATCATGAATTCGCAGTAAACAAAGAATGCATAGGCCGAAAGCAGCACCCGTCAAGCATGATAGCAAACAAGTTAATCCACCGCATGATACGACTTGTTTGTGACCACGCCACTAATCAGATTAGATCAATCCACCGCATGATACAATCTAACCATGAGAAGCTAAAAGCATTCAATGTTTAGTTACGAACCCACAACACAGTCACGAATTTACATTGAAAACAAGAATGCATAGGCCGAAAGCAGCACCCGTCAAGCATGGCAGCAAACGAGTTAATCCACCGCATGATACAACTCGTTTGAGGCCACACCACCAATCAGATTAGATCAATCCACCGCATGATACGATCTAATCGTGAAAGGCTAAAAGCATTCATTGTCCAATGCAAACCCACGAACACACGTTCACTCGTGAAAGCACTGCCGAATACGGCTATTTAGCCGAATCGGGGTCCATGGCGAAGGAACAAGCCTAATCGGTAAAGATAAATCTATCAGATCGAATCGGATTCTAATCCACCGGATGATTAGCTCTAAGACGATCCAAAAACCTGCATCTACCGCATGATACCCGGTTCTGTCAAGACTGACACGATACCGACAAGTTCGAACCCGCGACACGTAACAACCTAGATCGGTTTCGGATTCGGCTGTGAGGGGATACGTCATTGCACCGTAAAGCAAAGCCGATTCTAGCCGATCTAGATTGGGCAAAGATGTGTTGCATGAATTAAGCACATAGTAAAAACAAAGCAACACGGGGTAACTTAATGAATCTGCTAGATCTTGCCGAAATCTAACAGAGCCGATAACTCGGTCCATACTAGATCTTAGCCCACCGCATGGCTCATGATCTAACAGAGGAACCTTCTTGAGACCACAACTTAAATCCACCGGATGATACTAAGCATGGTAACAAGACTACTTGCATCAAAGCTTAAATCCACCGCATGATACTAAGCATGATACAAGGTTGCCGGTACTTACGGAGGTCGACGGATCGATGACTCCTCTCGAAGAACTCGACGACTCGACTAAAGGACTCGATGTTGGCACGGGGCCGGTTTGTTGTATGATTGATTGTGTTCTTTTTACAGCTGCCATGGGTTCATATTTATACCCAGGTCTTGATACAACTCCTAGTCGGACACGACTACAACACTTGTTTCTAAAAATAAATGACGAATCTTCATGCCCATATTGCTTTCCTTGTTCGAACCGGCCTTTTCCTTATGTTGATCCACGTCATCACGTCTTCCCGAATACTACCACTCTTCGCCTGCGGAACAATGCCTCTGCCGAATGATGACGCATTCCCGACCACAGAGTATCTCTGCCGAACGTTTCAGCCGAATGGCGACGCGTTCCCGACCGCAGAGCATCTTTGCCGAATGCTTCAGAAAAAACCCTTTTAGCCGAATGGCATCCTTCTACCAAATCCGGCCCACATGTCAGCCTCTTCCTGGTGCCAATTTTTGGTGTCAACACATGAGCAGCAAGATAGGCATCCCACCAATCTGAAGCTGATCCTTCCAAGCGACCTGAGGCATACAGGACATTCTCCCTGTCATTGCACTGAGCCATATCCAGCTTCTTCTCAACAGTCTTCGGCCAATCATCAGCATCAAGTGGATCTGCAGAGTGGGAGTAGGTAGGGGGTTTGTGACTCACGAACTCCCGGTGCTTGTCTCTCGGCTGGTTGTTGTTGTTGTTGTTCTGTGCTTGCATGGCTGCCAAGGTATTAGCCATGCCCTGGAGAATCTGAGTCTGGTTGGCGAGGATCTGATCCATTGCTACGGGTGCTTGATTCGGCGGAGGATTTGGATTGGGGTTGGCACGCCCCTGACGATTCACAGGTGGTTGATCCACTCCACTTCCAGACCTGGTGTTCACCATCTGGTGGTTAGAACATGAGGTTCAGAGGGTGGTAAAAAGATGTGACTCAAATCATGAACAGATAAAAGTTGATGTAGAACGAGTTGCCAATGACTGGAACATCAAATTCTAAAACAGGTTCTGTTCGTCACAATTAAACAGTTGTAACTCTCATTCTGAGTATCCAAAAATCGTAATCTTTTGTCTGAACGTAGACTATCAAATTCTGAAACTAACCCAACTTGAATCACCTCAATCGGAATTTTGTGGCTCGAGGTATAAAATAAACAAGACAGCTTTGTCAGGACCACGGGACAGATTCTGGTTACTCCAATAAAACCGTTATATCTCTCTGCCAGAATCCCAGAAAATCACGAAAAATTCCCAGAACCTAGGTTATCAAGTCCTTAATCCAACCCAATTGGATTTACGTCAAACGGAGTTCTGAAGCTCCAGAAACAATTCGGACAGTACCAGGATATCATGCAGCAGCGAGAACAGATTGTCGCATAACATGATTTATATGAGGGGTACAATTATATGGATAAAGTGATAGTTAAGTGATAAGATCAGAGACCAAGATAAATCCAAACTAACTAAATTTATTTATTTAATAATTACTCAATTGTGGTCATCACTCTACAATTAAGTTCAATCATTACAAAGATCCAAATCACACACTTAGCACGAAAGCAAACATCTCTACTACACTTTTAAACCGAACTAAATCACACGCTATACACGAGTCTCAATGATTCTAAACGTACTGAACTAACAAAAGAGAGGGTATCCTATCTTAATAGGTATGGGTGAAGCAACTAGACGATCCACCGAGCACTCTCTAGCGGGGCGGTGAATGACCCATCAACCCTTCTATATCTTCATCCAAGGACGGAAGTGCTTCTCCCTTGAGTTCAGCTATCAGCCTCTAGTTCTTCCTTCGTTCAGCAGCGAGTTCTTCACGCACTTCTTGTAGCTCTCTTGTGGTGTCATCGGCGTGCACGTTGAGCATCTGGGTGAACGCCACCTGGACGTTGAGTGTAGAGTTTACACCTGGCGGTTGTGGCACAACCCCAGTTGGAGTGCCTTGCTGCCTTTGAGGAAGATATGCCCAAGCAGTGTGACGTACTTCAGCAGCCTCCTCATGACAAAGCACAGAAAGTGCCCGCCTGGCTGCATCCTGGATTCTAGCTTCGAAGGTTGATCTCATGGCGATGGCATGGTGCACGGCAGCCTCTTTGGTTCCTCCATACTCATAACCAAGCTCCCGGATGTATACAGCGACATCCCAGTCCTCTGGGTAATTTGGATGTGTCCTCCTTCTTCCACAATATTCTATCTCCACTGGGTAGTTCAGACGCTCGAAGAGCATTCGAAGCAGCATCGGGAACCCACTGTTGCCTCCGTCGTGGTGGTGAAAAGTCACTACCCACATGTCAGGCGGTGGAGAGGGTCCTTCACTTCCTTTGGATCCAGCTGGAGCATTCCCTCCTGAGTTGACTTCTTCGTCCATTACTTCCATCTCTTCAGGTTCCGGTTCCTCTTCTTGCACCGAATGCGACGAAAAAGAGGAAAGAGTGCTAGCCAATCTACGAGCACCTTGCATTGTCAACACCATCTATCAAAGGGGTGAGAACAGTTCTAAAGACATCAAAACCAGGTGAGATGGTGAAAAAGATAGACCAGAATACAAAATCAAGGAGGAGACAATTATCAATGCCTAGGAATAATAGCAAAATAAACCAAGAATAGATAGAGCAAGAGTAGTTAAGCAAAATAATCCTTAGAGAATGACCATTGCTATCTAGGCTTGCGTCCTACAGTCAACACAGCTCTGATACCACTTCTGTCACACCCGGTTTTAAAGGCAAAACCAGGTGCATCTCATATGTGCGCCAGGATCAGTTTACACACATATGGTAGACGTCACAAGTGAATATCCATAACCATGCATAACGAAAGAGTATTATAGTGCATTTATTACAATCTCAGAGTTGACTCAAACGTCATAGCGGAAGACTTAAATAAACGTTCATCTAACGAAGCAAAAGTGACTCCAACTCCACAGGCATTGACTGGGGGAGACTCGCCTAGAACTCCTCAAAATCAGTAGTGAAATCCTCAAAATTCTCCCAATCTGAGCAGCATTCCGGGCGTAGTTGACGCAATAAAAGAAAGAAAGAAAACATGCATGAGCATATAACGTACTCAGCAAATGTAATATGACATACAAGGCTAAGGCAAAAAGGTTGGCTGACCATACTGCAGTAAGCACTTTTAGTTGGTCAAGTTTTATTAAGCAACTATTTACTAGCAAATAAAAGTATATACCACCCAGAAATTAATGAATGTCATATTCCCAACATAATTCAAGTAACCACAATTTAATCCATGTTCAAGTATGATTATCATGTAAGGGTCCAGGCCGCTCTTGACCGTGAGCACGACTGTTATAACAGTTTTACACTCTGCAGAGGTTGTACACTTTCACCATAAGCCGTGATTCCCATTGCCGAAGCATTGTACCCTTCCCACACCACGTGGACCGAATACTGGGTTTCACTATGAGACCTTTACAAAAGCACTCTAATAAATGATAGCCCGCTAAGGTTTCCGGTTCAGAAGCAAAGCATAACCCTCCCTAATGAGGTCTGTCTCTTACCAAAGCCCACAGCTCAAGAGGACCGAGCTATACCCCGTCAACCGCCGCCCCCATGCCCCTTTCGAGTAAAGCTACCATAAACCAGAGCACCTAATTAGTCAGTCAAAGCCAGAGCCACATGGCACTCATGGTTGTACTATTTTCCTGGGTGGTTCTCCATTTTCCAATTAAAAAGATATGATCTTGCCAATTAATTATTTAAAAGAGTATAAGGAACATAGAGTAGGGGTTCATTTAACCAATCCCAGTTGAGCAAGCTAAGCATCATCTACCATCAAAATTAATTAAGTAACCCAGTTTCAGGGACAGGAAAAATATAGTGGCTAGGCAAATCCTTAAATAGGAACCCATCAAATTAAGACACATGCACGGGTGGTGAAATTAATAATTATTAGGACATTTGCATGACATAATACACTTGCCTTCTTCCCAACTCTGTTGCTGCTCAAATCCTTCTCCAACAGTTGGTTCTTTAGAGAAATCCTCGAACTGGTCGTTTCCTAATCGCATCACACATTCACATGCAAGGAAACAATACAACAAATAAGAAATAGTATACCAAACAATTCCAACAGAAGAAAACAACAGCACAAAACTAATCTACACGTTACAACGAACGCGTGAGCGTGAGAATCACTAAAATCGGAGTTAAAACGCAAAAGATATGGCTTTTCTAAGGTTCAGGGACTTGCTGGCAAAGTTTTAAAAGTTCCAGGGGCTTAACTGCGAAAAACCAGGGGCTAATACATAATTTTGTATAAAACTATGAGGGCTAAACCATAAAATAACAAGGGCTGGACTGCGGGTGCTATTTTAAAACTTGCAGTGGCTAAAACGAAAGAAAACTGGACCTGAACATAATTATTTTTGAACTAGGATGGACTGCGGGTTGATTTTGAAAACTTCAAGGGCTCTTTTGCAAAACTGGCAGCGCTGACCGGTACGCGGTCGGTTCGACTCAGCGCTCGATCTAATGCGAGCCGTTGGATCACGATCGGACGGCCAGGGACGGATCGGGCTCTCGGCCAACGACGGCGACGACCGGGACGGCGGCGCCGCTCTCCTCCGCGGCGGAGCTTCGCCGGAGAAACCTCGATCTAAGGTTACGGAACTCAGTTTGGGGCGAGATCAGGTGCTACGGACTCGCTGGACCACGACGAGTTCATCTGGGCGGCTCTAGACGGCTAGGGATGCACACCGACGACGGACGACGACGGCGGCGCCATGGATCTCGACGGAGCTCGTCGGAGTACACGAATTCAAGCTACGGTTGATGATTACCTACAGGAACTACTCGGGAAGGACATCAGGTGATGGGGAACTTACCCCGATGGATCAAGTCGAAGATCAAGCAGCACCGTGGGCGGACGACGACGAGCAGCGGCCGGCGGCGCTGAAGAACGACGGCGAGCGTCGTCAGCACGATAGAACCGAAATTGAACCAAGAATTCAAACGGGGAAGCCTCACTACTACCTGGCGAAGCTTTTGGAGGGGTTCTGGATGAGGAATTGTCGCCGACGACGACGCGACGACGAAAACCGACGCGGCAGCGACTTGAGCAGAGGCACGAGCTCGGGAAAACGAGTTTGCGAGGGCTAGATTGGTTGGGGAAAGATTGCGGGCGGGTGCGCGCTTTAAATAGGCCGGAGACCGGGGCCTCGGCGGCGTGTAGCAAATGGATTCGGTGATGGCTCGGCGGGGAAATGAACTCGGCCGGAGAGTCCTGCTCGGCGACGAAGGGGAGAAGAACGGGCTGACAGGTGGGGCCCACCTGTCGGCGTCACACGGAAAGAAAAAGGACGGCGCAGCGAGATTGGGCCGGAGCTGGGCCTAAAGAAGGAACTCGGGCCGGCTCGGGAGAGAAAGAAGTAGAGGGGGCAAAGCCGAGCTGGGCCAAGAGTTGGAGGGGCAAAAAACGAACTAAGCCTAAACAACTTTTCTAAAACTCAAACAAAAGCAAATCAAATTCAAATTTAAACCAAATTTAAATTCCAACTTGATTTACTAGCAACCAAAAATATATGCAACAGCATGAATGCAACAAAAACTTATTTTGACTAAAATAATTATTTAATATGATATTTAAATTGATAAAAAGGCTAGAAATTCCAATTAAATCATAGAAAATTTATTTAAGCCTTAATAAATCCTAGAAAATTCAGAGAGTTGCTACAATTTAATTGTGATGAATTTTAGGGTGTTACAAGGTATGAACGTATGCGCCGCTGTCGCTTGCCGCCATCATATAGGAGCAAATCACCAGCCATGGTGCCATGAGCAAGAGGATAGCAAGCTAGAGAAAGAGACAACATACGTATACTAAAGCATGTACAGATTACAGAAAGCAAGCAACGACCCTGCATGTATGTATGTACATAACACCGTTGCACCACAATATCCAAAGTCTCAAGTGCCATGTACTGCAATTAGGCTTTTGATTTCCGTCACTGTGTTACATCATGCTGATCCTAATTATCTTTTACCTTTGAAAATACATATCTGTTCCCTGAACCGTGTCGTGTCGGCGCTGCCCGGCGATCTCGACTCCACGCGGAACACCTCGCTGCGCTTGGCGCCGAGCCTGTCGCCCCTCCCGGTGACCCGGACACGGTCGATCGGCTTGCCGTAGAAGGTGTACGCTACCACCAGTGGCTCGTGGTTGGTGACGCCGATGGCCCAATTCAGGTTGTGGAGCCGGAGCGTCAGACGCGAGAGGTTGTAGGTGAGGAGCACCATGGCGCCTTGACAAGCGAGAAGTGGGTGAGGGAGGCGTCGTCGACGGTGATCTTGACGTGGCGGAGGTAGCCGTAGGCAGGGATGAGGATGACGGCGGCGGCGACGAGGGCGAGCATGGCAAGGACGCCATGTTTTAGTGTTGTGTCAAAATTAACCTCCATTATAACTTAAGTCCAGTTATGTACTCCCTCCATTCTAAATTACTATTTGTCGTTGACTTTTTTGTACAACCTTTGACCATTCGTCTTATTTAAAAAATTTATTCAAATATACGAAAAAATAAGTCATACTTAAAGTATATTTGATGACAAATTAAGTCACAAATAAAATAAAGTGTAAATTGTGCTCACCATACAACAACTTGGTGGGTGGGTACAAATTGGTCCAACAATTTATAAAATACTCAGTTTAGTGCAATGACTTGATAGGTGGGAGCAAATTAGTCCTAATTTCGGCCTGTAATAGATAGTATATTCACGTATTAATTAGCTATTGATGTTCGCATCGCGATGGCAATGCATTTGGCTAAGATAAGAACTTTCAATGCATAGGGAAGTAACGATGTGTCTTCAAATTCATTATTTTTTATATAGTGATTTAATTTTGATTAAGAATATTAATTTTTATATTCAATATTGATAAGTTTGTCCTTGTTGTTTTCTACCTATTCGATTATATGCATTTTTCAACTTAAAAAGGAAACCAATATATGTGCTTTAGTAGCTTGGCATAAATATTTTTAAAGCCTCCAATACTTGTTTCGTAATGAAAAAGTAGCTAAAAGGACATAAACAAAATTGTTTACTATATAATTGTTGAATGCATGAGAAGAAGCCGAAAACAAACATTAGATCTCAAAGTCTCTCTTATGTACTTTAGTCTTTCGATAATACTAATTAATGTTGTTATTCTAAAATTTATTGAATTAGGACCGATGAACAAATAAGTTAATGTAAATATATTAGACAAAAGGTATTCATATGTCCATCTACTATACTTAATACATCGCCGTTGTAAAATTTGGACTATAGATGCACCTATTTTCAAAGTTATTGTACTAAATTGAGCATTTCACAAGTTGTTGGACCAATTTACACCCCACGTGACAACTTATCGTACCAACTTGAGAATTTTATAAGTTGTTGGACTAATTTACACCCGCTGTCAAGCTATTGTACTAAATTAAGCATTTTAAAAGTTCTTGGACTAATTAGCACCCACGTAACAATTTGTTGTATCATGGATGCAATTTACTCTAAATAAATGATATTTACATAAAATTTTAAATAGGGATTCCATCGTAGTGATCGGTCCAACGACACATCCTCGAGCGAATTGGATCCACTCATCACCAAAACTGATGGGTGAAGGAATTATAAATGTCATTTACTTTTCTAATATCCAACTTATAGTGAAGTATATCATTTTTTATTTACCTATGCACCGAGCAATATGGATATGTGGTCGTAATTTATTTTTATTGGATCTATAAATTATAATTTTGTTTTGTTTCGTACTGAATTTAACTCATTTAAAATACTTAGGATATTCCATTTTATAAAATTCTAACATAAAAAATTAAAAGTCAATCTAATTTTAAAAGATAAATTTCTTTTTATTAAAATTTTCTAATACAAGCACGTGCCGCGTGTGCACTCTACTAGTATTATATACTATAAAGATCTAGTATAATTGAAAACGCTTCTCACTCAAAAAAAATCCAACCCACCCCTTATAGAGGACCCACATGGCAGGTCCAACGGTGGAAACGACGTGGAAGGTTTTTAAAAAATGATTTTTATAGAGAGTTTTTACCGTTTTGGGCATTACTTTTGTCACCATAAAATTTCTTACCCACCCCACGTACCTACCAACCAAATAGTCCTAAAAATAACCCAACGTCTCCCTCTTGGTCTCTTCCTTTTATGTTTCTCCTCCTGCTCGGATTTGCATTGCATTGCCTGTATTAACTATTCATAGACTCCGCTCTCCATGAGTCATTGGCCACGATCTACAGCCGACGAGATGGCGGAGATGGTGGTTGGCTGGCTGGTAAGCCCGATCATCAAGATCGAGTCGAGAAGGCCAAGCGCGGCGCCACCGACAGTATCAAGTGGGCCATCGACGGCGTCCCCAAGGCGCTCGAGCGCCTGCACAACACGTTGGTCCATGTCCAAACCACGGCGCATAGTGTCGAGCGGCAGCAGAGCTCCCCTGACGCCAGTGGGGACCTCATCGAGTGGCAGCAGCAGCTCAAGGACGCCATCTTCAACGCCGACGACGTCCTCGACGACTTCCACGAATCGCCCCCCCACTCCGCCGAATCCCCCGTCGCCAGGGCCACCAAGCGCATCTTCGGCGCCGACGAGCGCGTCAACGCGCGCAAGGAGGTCTCCAAGAAGCTCGAGGACGTCAGCACTAACTGCCAGTTGCTGCTCGCGGCGGCGGTGGAGACCAGCGCACCGGCGCCGGGGCCGGGCGAGCCGAGCACCGGCCGCGGCGGCTCTTGTGGCCGTTCCATGGGCTCGGCGCGCCACTAGGAGCAGCCGGTGCTCGGGCGCAATGGGTAGCTGCGGGAGATGGTGTCCTGGCTCGTCGGCGGCGACGACGCCCTGTCCGGTGGCGGCAGAGCCGAGCCCGCGCCCATCCCCATCGCCACCATCATGGGCCGCGGCGGGATGGGGAAGACCACGCTGGTGCAGCTGCTCCTCAAACACCACGCGGTGGCCTCGGCCTTCGACCTCAAGATCTGGGCCCAGCCCAAGGCCACGGACAACGAGCTCGAGCTCGCCGCCCAGATCCTACAGTCCGCCGGCACCGCCGTGCCGGCGGGCACCACGAGCTTCGACTGCTTGCAAAAGGCGCTGCAGAAGGACGTCTCCTCGCGCAAGTTCCTCCTGCTCATCGACGACGTCTGGAGCAGGGACGACATGGCCGAAAGCCTCTACCGGGAGATGCGGAACAAGGTGTTGAACTCGCCGCTCCTCGGCGGCGACGGGAAGACGGCGACGGGCAGCAAGATTATAGTCACCTAGATGTTGTTGCTTCGGTGGATCAAATTTTAGATCCTGCAGCAAAAAAAGTCAAAGGCTAGGGAAATCTACCGTCAAAATCAAGATAAAATGAATCATGCGGACAAGGAGAAACAGAAGGAAAAAAGAAGGGCAAAATATTAACTCCAAACACATGAGTATCATGCTGCTCCGACAACACCAGGTAATACCACAAATTGATGTCAAATGATTTTATATCATGTCTATTTGTCCCGATAGATGCAATTTTCAGACTTTGGTGATCCACTCTTGGTGGATGAAATTCCCACTGGAAATCATGACGTATTTACTGGTTAGTTTGTGAACTAAAATAGTTTCTGGAGATTATTTTAAACGTTTACATTTGATATATATTCATGTGTGGGTAAAATTTTTGGGCATGAATGTACATCACGGCATTGATCTTTAATTTTATTCACGTGTACCAATCTTAAAGTATATATTAACTAGCTGGAACATACCACTATATTTTATCTGAACAACGGTACTGGTTGATTTTTTTTCAATCCTATGAACTCTGGAATTTTTAAATTTATAAACAAAATATTCATGAAAAAACTTGAAAATGATCAGTTTACTTTAAGCAAAATTCATGCCTATTCTGTTGTTTATTTAGATAGTAGCAGTCCGCCAAAAGAATCATCCAATATAACAAGTCTACCACAACAGCATCCAATTTTACCTTTTATGTCATGTACTTTTGATGAAATTTAACGTCAAACCATCAACAAAAAATTAATTTCATCTATTTGTCTAAATTTCACGCATAAATTTCTATAAATATATAATAACAATTATAAATGCAATATAAATTTTAGTTGACTAAATATTTCTTATTCACTTAATTTATTAATCACAATCAATTATTAATTACATATGTTAGGTTCAATTTATTTTTTAATACATGTGCCTGCTGCACTGCTCTCTACTAGTGTGTGTATATATATATATCTAATTTTTTTCAAAGCGATTCTCACTCAAAAAATACTACCAACCCCTCGCATAGCACCCACGTGTCAGATCTATATATGAAAAAAAAAGACAGGAAGTTTTTAAAAAACGACGTTTCTAAAGAATTTTTGTCATTTTTACGTTACTTTTTTTGTTATAGAAATTTCTTTAACCATCCTACGTACCCACGGTATACGCCCTCCAAACCATTATACCTCCTTAACGTTTCCAAATTAAAAAAAAAGCTTCTTTCTGTCGCGTTGCCACGTCGTGTCCGCCCTCGTGGAAGCGGCGGCAGCGGCGGCCGACCAGGTGGAGGTGATGTTGCAGTAGCACGGAGCCCGCACGGTCGCACGGAGCAACCTCTTAACTTTTTCCTCGTCGACGTCTTCGTCCATCCCGCGCATCTCCGGCGGTCCACAGTCCGAGACACTACAACTGCTGCGCGTGGCGATGGCTGCAACCCGATAGGAAGGTGGATTCGAAGGCTGCACCATTGAACGGCATGATACCGCCAGTCCAGTTGTCGATCTCGCCTGAGGTGGCGGCTGCGTGCGGGTCCACGACGCGCGGGCACCACGTCCTATCGGGCGTCATGGACCGCCACAAGTGCCGACCGTGGGGCGTCCTGGCGATCGCGGCGGAGGGTTTCGCTAGCGATGACCTCGGTGCCGAGTCATACCAGGCGTCCATGCACTGGCTGTCCTCGTTGTCGGGTGCGAAGGCCGGCACGTGCTCGACAAAATGCGGCAATGACGACCCTGTGCGACGAAGGCGGGGCAGATGCGTCTGGCGATTCTTCGTGCCGAGGGTACTACTTGGAGGATGCGTGTCAGGAACATGCGTCGTCGTCCATGCCGCCGCCATGTATCTGTCTCTCTCCGACGAGCAAGGAGATCCTCCGCAGCTTACCTCACCAGGTGAGTTTTGTTTGATTTTGTTTTGTTTGCACTCATTTTCCTTGTTACGGATCGGATCCTTTCATTTCGTTGTTTCCTAGCTCCCTCCTGTAGTCTTCGCGATTTCTGGTCACCACATTGGTCACGTGCTTCCCTGTATCTGCCATTAAGCTCGTCACCAAGCCCGATCCCATCCTACATAGCTTCCAGATGCAGGATCATGATCTTCATGACAACTCCACAAGTCTACTTTGCTGACTTGCTGAGTGATGTAGAGATCCATCCGGTCCTAGATCGGTTATGTGATCTGCTATTGGTGAGTAGCCCCAGCTTGTTTGCTTGCATAATTTCCCTTTGTGTTAGTTCTGTGCGTAATGAATCCAAAATTGCTGAAAATTCATTTTTGATGTTTCTTCCTGAACCGGTAGATTTCAGTGCCACGGCAGATATGCCAAAGGTGTATGAATCATCATTTCGCTCTTCTAGCACGCGCGTGTCGCGCGGGCATATTTGCTAGTTTTTTTTATGTCGAACAAATTTTGAATGCTCACATTCACTACCAGAATAGTTGATATCTGCACCGGGTGGGAAAGCCCTTTAGCACCGGGTTTCCCACCCGGTGCAACTAAACCGAGGCTAAAGGGGTACCCCTTTAGCACCGGGTTGAATAACCGGTGCTAAAGGGTCCCTTTAGCACCGGTTCCAGACACAACCCGGTGCTAAAGGGCCTGCCCCGCAGCGCCTTTAGCAGGGCCTTTAGCACCGGTTCCAGACACAACCCGGTGCTAAAGGGTCTGCCTTTAGCACCGGTTGTTGTCTGCAACCGGTGCTAAAGGCCCCGGATTTCTTTTTTTTTTGCTTTTTTCAGTAGCCATGCATGCACGTCTATATACGTGTATATACGTATATATTCTAATACGTGTATTCTAATGCGTATTCGGCCGACTCTATATTCATATTAGCTGACATTTCATCAAAATAGAAGACATATATATTACAAAAGTAGATATTCATGCATGTCAACTCGAGTTATATATATTTAAACTGTATTTTCTACTTAATTAAGATTGACGACTTGTTGAACTGTCCGGCACGTCCTCCAGTACTGGCATGTGGAATTCTCCTCGGGGATTGACGACCTCGTCCCAGATCCATCCGACGAGCTGTTCTGCAATTGCGTCAATTCTTTCTAGCTCTAGAGACTCTTCCTTCAGGCTCAACATCTATAATTTACAAATAATTGAAAGATATTTAATCCGCCGAGTTGGAGACAATAATTGTGCACTTAATAATAATGGAAATGTGTTTATTATTACGTACCATAATATCGTGTTGTGTAAGCTTTTTATGTCCCCAATTCCACATGTAATCGCAAACATAGTATGCACATAAATTATTTCCCTTCCCCTGTTTGGCACACTATCGACCAAAAGAAATTAAGTAAAATTCATATAATATATTAGCCGAGGCCTACATGTACAAATTACTTGCTTACCGGAAAGCCAATGTTCCATTTTAGTGTTTCATGTTGAATACCCGGGTGTTCTTGACGATATTGATTCCAGGCCCTGCGAACAAAAAAATTGAGTTAAGTCATTGCGAGTGTAAGGGGTGAATTAAGTAGGGGAAAATATACATCACCTTGTCATCATGTCCATGATGTTCTGTAGTTTTTCTTTTGGAGTGTGCAATGAATCACAGACGTTCACGACACCACGGTCAGGACACAATATTATTAGGAACCAGTGGAATCTGTATACATGTATACATTATAATCAGAAATGAAATAGTACACAGACAGTATAAGAACAAGCCTGTGTATGTACTCCCTCGATGTTGTACGGGATTAGTATGGAGTCGCAGTAATTTTGTTTCTTAATATACTTGTATAAGTTTCCATATGTTTCCTCAGGATTCATCAATATCATTTCTTCACTTATCCTTCGAGGATCCACGAAACCAACGTCATATATTGAGGATCTCCGACATTTTTGAATCTCCATTCTGCATATGTTAAGCAATAAATAAAGCCCGCGTCAGCATAGATTGGAATTATTGTTTTCAAACTGTGAATTATAAGCAACAACAAAGTACTTACAGTGTCCAACAGGTGATCAAATCCACGTCCATGGCGTCGCAGTGGTACAGCTCATATATATCCTAAAACCTCAGCCAGACCCAATCCTGGTCACCATTGTAGAAATCATGGTCCTTCACGCCTACTTTGATCATGCGCCGTTTATTCCTTCTTGATTCTTCCAAGTACCACTCATGGAATCGGCGCATCTTCGTCTGTAGCTTGCTCTCCATTTCAGGAGGGACCATAGGCTCGCCAAGCCTAAACGGCCACTTTAACGTTGTGTTTACAGGCACCTCTTCTTCCCCCAGGACTTGCGCTCTGGATAGTCCAGTCTCGGCCATTACTCGTTGCACGTTAATCTCGTCCAGAGATGGCAATGGACCCAAGGGCCGCTGAGGTTGCTCGCCGAGCTGAGGAACCTTTTTGGATGGGCCCGCCTCCTTATCTGCAGCCTTCCGCTTCCGGCGAGATTTCAGTAATGAGCGGTCATAGTCTGTTACTATTACTTCCTTCTGTTGACCCTTGCTCAAATTACCGAGGAATGACTTGACGACAGTGGGATCAAGCTTCGGCTCCGGCTCTGGTTTTTTCCTCCACTCTGCCATTTGCCTCTTTGTGTCTGCTTTGACCGAGGCTTCGAGCTCCTCTAGAGTCTTCTCACCCGCTCTTTTCTCTGGTGCGGGCTTCTCTCTGGTTTTCCGCGCCTTCTTCCCTAGTGGAGTGGGGGCAGAGGCTTTAGTGCGGCGTCCCCTCTTCGGCGGAGGGGGCGGAGACCTCCGCGGCGGAGGAGACGGAGACCTCTTCGGTGGAGGAGACGGGCTTGCATCAGGAGCTCCCGGAGAATCATCATGATCCGGTGGATCTCTTGGAGACGGTGGAGGTGACGGAGGCTTGTTGGTAGCCGCAGGTGTACCGGGTATGACGACGTCTGCCTTGCTCCATAGAATGATGCAGTGAGAACACTGACCGAGTTTTGTTTCTCCGTCACCTCCGGGGATGTCAAGTTCCAAGTCTTCCCAGTTGGTGACGACTTGCTCCACCTCAACAGGTACGTAACCATGTGGAATGTCATTGCAGTGCCATTTTTGCCCTTCTTCCACACGTTTGGTCATACCGTATGCGACCTGATAATTTAGTAGTCACAAAGAAAGTTAGTAAATGAATGGTATTTACGGTGAAATGTATGCAGTACGAACTAAGGTCGCATACGTACCACCACAGCTAAGTTCTTCTGCCTGACGACAAGCTCGCACGCGGTCCGTTGAGTTATTTCATCCACGGGGTCTCGGACCGGTTCGGCGGCCTGTGTGGAAGCGTGACTGCTTTGATATTGTTGTGGAGGGCTAATAAGGGCCGCATCTTGGAGAGGTGCATGCTCTGTGGAACCGGTCCCGCCTGCGGCTTGTTGGAGAGGTGCATGCTCTGTGGAACCGGTCCCGCCTGTGGCTTGTTGTATCTGCAGCCATGCTACCTTCATCCGTCGCTCCATCTCTGACTCCATTTCTTGGAGCTTTGAGCCCTGGTCGGCAACCGTTTGCTCTAGGTCCCTCACCCTCTGCTCATATTCGGCCTTCTTCCTCGAACGGCTCCTATAGGTGGCGGCGTGCTCTTGGAAACCTTTCTTCCATGAGATGCTTGTGCCTACGCCGCGCGTCCATCCAGGATGCTCCTTGTTCCCTAAGGCATAGGTTAGCTCATCTCTGTCTCTATCACCAACAAATTCTCCCCTCTCAGATGCCCTGAGGATATCGAGGAAACGCTGAGCTAGTTCTCGCAAGTCCTCGGGAAAAACTAAGGAGCCGTCGATTGGGCTTAGGGTGCCTCCATGACCATAGTACCAATGCTTGGTCCTTGTGGGCCAGTCATGTGTCGCTGGAGTGATGCCTCTAGCATATAGATCTTCTTCCATCTTCTCCCATTTAGCGATGCTTGCCTTGTAACCTCCCGAACCCATCTTATGAGAGTACTTCTTATTTGCGGCGTTTCCAGCGTTTCTAGCGCTAGCCGTTGCACCCTCTTCGGAGGTTTTGTACTCAAGGAATGCTTCCCACTCGTCATCAGTGATCTTCTTATATTTCTCAGGATCCAGGGCCTCTCCGGTTTTGAGAAAATGCGAGTACAACTTCTTCTTGAAATCCTGAAACAGAACTGTCATCTTCTTCATTGTCCAATCCCTCATTTCTGCTTCATGAGTGCTAGGCCAGTCGAATATTGCCTTTAATTCCCTCCATAGCATCTCCTTCTCTGTATCGGGGAGCACGTACTCCTCAGTGGGGTCCGTGGACTTCCATTTTCTGATACTAATGGGCACATTGTCCCGTACAATTACCCCGCACTGAGATACAAATTTCTTGGCCACTTTTTGGGGCTCAACTGGCTCCCCGTCATCCTCCACTCGAGTGATGTGAAACTTGACATCCTTCAGCTTCTTCGTGGTCGATCATTTTGATTTCTTAGCTTGACTTGTAGAAGCAGAGGCGGCCTACACAAATTACATATATACGAGATGATATAGAGATGGTATACATAATTGACATGTACAGTACAAATTTATGTTATCTATATACACACCTGACTAGACGAGGGCTCGTTACCGGCCCCTTCAATAGTGCTGCCCTGGACACGTTCGCCCTGGACATTGGCGGCCCCTTCAACATTTTCGGCCCTTGCAACATTGTCGCCCTGGATATTGTCGTCCCTTCCAATGATCCCCAACACATCATCCATGGACATTGGTTGGGTTACAATATTAAAAAGTTGATTCGCAAAGAACGTGTCATTGTCCTCTTGCATGGGTGGGACGGGGTTGTTGTTGTCCTCTTGCATGGGTGGGACGGGGTTGTTGTTGTCCGACATCTATAGAATTAAAAATAATTGATAAGAAATATATACAAAGCATACATATTCCCAATATTTCTAACATTCTCGCTAAGGGGGTCGGTGCGTGAAAAACGGATTCGCCAAGGGGTTCGGGTGCGTGACGCGAACGGGTTCGCTAAGGGGGTCGGTGCGCGAAAAACGGATTCGCTAAGGGGTTCGGGTGCGCGGTGGGTTCGGGTACGCGATAGAATTTCCGATAATAAATATTTTCGATAGTATACATTATACAAACATATAACATTTCCAATATACATTTAAATGAAGCACATATATTTCTAATATACATAGAATTTCCAATATACATTTAAATGAAGCATATATACATTTAAATGAAGCATAGAATTTCCGATATAAAATTTCCAATATACATTTAAATGAAGCACATATATTTCTAATATACATAGAATTTCCAATATACATTTAAATGAAGCATATATACATTTAAATGAAGCATAGAATTTCCGATATAAAATTTCCAATATACATTTAAATGTAAATATTTCAATACAATGCATTTCAATAAAATAAATTGTCAATACATATAAAGCATATATATTTCTAATATTTCCAATACAACGCATTTCCAATAAAATAAATTTCTAATATTTTCTAATATTTTCAATACATATGAAGCATATATATTTCTAATATTTCAATACAATGCATTTCCGATGTATGGGTTAGCTAACCAAATGCGCATGGCCGAACACGTTCGCTAAGCAAATGTGCTCGGCCATGCAACGGGTACCTGCACACACAAACATGTACACACGGCACGAAGGCCGGCTCACAAACATGCACGCACGGCACGAAGGCCGGCTTCACAGAGGGCTCACCGTGACGGGCGGCGGGCGACGGCGGCGTGGGGACGAGCGGCGGCGGCGGCGAGGGGACGAGGAGCGCGCGGCGCCGGCGCGGGGACGACGGGCGGCGCGGGGACGAGGGGCGCCGGCGCGGGGACGACGGGCACGGGGACGACGACGGCGGCGGGGATGACGGGCGGCGGCGGCGTGGGCGCGGGGACGACGGGTGGCGGCGGCGTGGGCGCGGGGAGGACGACGGCGGCGAGGACCACGGGTGGCGGCGGCGTGGGCGCAGGGACCACGGGTGACCACGGCCGGGCGCGGGGACGATGATGGGCTGCGGCGTCGGCGCGGCGACGGGCGGCGGCGGCTGAGGAGACGAGGGGGCGCGCGGCTGTCACACCCGGATTTACACAGAAATCCGAATGCTTCTATATGCGTGCCCAGGAAGTCCACAGAACACATATAGATAACAAATATGATAAACAGAGTACATATGCCCGAATAAAATGGTTTTACATCAGAGTTTGACTAAAATAACTAAATAACACAGCGGAAGACTAATTATTAATTCTCTCTCTCTAAACGAAGACGAAGGCGAAGCCGAAATCCAAAATCCACAGGGACACCGACTGGTTGAGCACAGCTAGTAAAATGGTAGATCTTCAGGAAATTCAATAGCAGCAGTACCATCTAATCCATCTGTTACCCATCCGGGATTTTGTTGAATGGCAAGTGTAAGTAATTGTCTTACTTAGCAAATACAACACGGATAATGAAGGCTTAAAAGAAAGGCTTGACACGGCTGTACTGCATTAGCAATTTTAGTTGATTCATTTTAACATAAACCAAGATTACTACATTTAAGTGAATCCCAGTTGCAACCCAATTAATAAAGTAGAGGTGAACATTAATCAATAATAAACATCATCTTCTAATCAAAAAGGATCCAGGTCGCTCTTAACCCTGAGCAAGGCTATCATGATAGATTATACACTCTGCAGAGGTTTCGCCCTTTACCCACCAGTCGCGTAAAGTTCAAAGGAACTTTGCACCCAACCACGCACATCAACACTTCCGAGGTGTGACTGCATAGGGACGCTACGAGGCTTTTCACAAGACACCCTAACAAAACAGTAGCCGTTATGGTACAACCTAGGCAGCATGACCCAAGGCACCGAGATTGACTGACGCCCATGTCGCAACATGAGGGGGTCAATGGCGTCCAAGCGCGGTAAAGAATAACAACAACAAAATAAATAGCGCAACGTGTGGAACCCCCGCCATACGGAAGCTCCCAACACGGGACTGTGCCTCACGGGGACATAGCCAACGGATACTCCGTCCTCGGTGGATCAAACCATACTCTCACCCATGCTTCCCATAACGCCGTCGGCCCGTCGGTAACTACTGTCAAGCTAGAGCCGTACATGTTACTTGTCCAAGACCAGAGCCATTATAGTTCCAGCGGTGGCGACAGGTTCCTGGGTTGCCGCTTTAAGAACCAGTCCTTACGGAGAGACACTAGGACCAAGCATGAAGCATACGCCCTAGCTCCCTGATCCATGTTGCTAAAAAGCAAGTTTTACCATTAACATTGAAGTGAACCATTAGGTCAAGATTAACAGTTAAACATTGGTGACAGTAGTTGCGCTTAGCAAAGGTCTACCCAAATGCAATAACCCAAGGTAATCAAGGTATAGGATAAACAAAGCTAGGAATAACCTTAATAGGAACAATTTAGACACATGCAAATGCAGCAAATAATGTAAAGGTGTGTTTAGGTAGCAAGGATTGTCCGTGCTGTACTTGCCTTCGTCCAACTGCTGCTGTTGCTCTTGCTGCTGCTGTTGGTCCTGCTCCTCGTAACCCTCGAACTCAAACGCGTACGGCTCACCGACTGGACTCATACATCAACACACAAGCATCCATACAAGCCAGTACATGCAAACAATATTATTCTATTAGAACAGTACACCAAACAGTAGCAACAGAACAAAAGAAGGCTTAGAAACTAATCTACGCTTCGCTACGAACACGTGAGCGCGAAAATCACTCAAATCGGAGCTAAAACGAAGAAGTTATAGCTTTTCTAAGGTTCAGGGACTTGCTGGCAAAGTTTTAAAAGTTCCAGGGGCTTATTTGCAAAATCCCAGGGGCTAAAACATAATTTTATATAAAAACAGGAGGGTTTATTTGCAAATTAACTAAAACAGGACCTCGGGTACTATTTTTAAATAAGACAGGGGGTTTTCTGTAAAAATCAGGACTTAATTGTAATTATTTTTGAATAAAACAGGACTGCGGGTTAAATTTGAAAAAGGGCAGGGGCTCTTTTGAAAAACGTCCAGGTTGACTCGGTTGACCGTTACGGTCAACTTTGACTTGGCTCGGTTGACTTGATCTGGGACGTCGGTTTGAACACGGACGGCTCGGATTAGATCGAGGGAAGGGGTTCGCCGGCGGTGAGCAGAGCTGCGGCGGCGAGCGGCGGCGCTTCGCCGTCTATGGGTGAACTCGGGCTACGGGGCACGGGTCGGGGCGCGGGCTGGCTCTACAGGACCGGGGCGACGCGGGGAAACGGGTGGGGGTGTTCTCGTCGGCGGGGAAGCGACGGAGGCGGCGCGTGTCGAGCTACAGCGGCGGCGGCGGTCGGGTAACGGCGGCGAGGCCTCGGCAGAGCGGGAGGGAGAGCAAAGAGGGGCTTGGGAGGTTCATTACCTCCACGCGAAGGCGCTGGGGCAACTCGCCGGGACGGGACGGCGACAGGCGACGAGATCGACGGCGGGGCGGCGGCTTCGGGCGGCGGCGGCGCGGGTGAGCTTGGAGCGGCGGCTTGGGCGCGGATTTGTTGGGGGAAAAAGGCGGCGGGGCTTCAGCCTTAAGTAGCGCAGACGAGGGGAGAGTCCGGGGGGGGGAAACCTCGGCGTCCGTGCCGTGTCCGGCCGGGATTCCGGCGTCGGGGCCGAGTCCAACTCGGACGGAGGTCAGGGATGACCCTGACGAGTGGGGCCCTCGGGTCAGTCGGCGTGGAGGGGAGGGGCACTGCGGGCCGGTTGCTGGGCCGTTTGGCCGCGGGATGGGCCGTGCAGGCCGACGCGGAGCTGGGCCGGAAGCGGCTGCGCGGGCTGGGCGAGCAAGCCGGCTGCGGGCCAAAAGTGGGGCAGGGGGGAGAATGGGCCGCTGCAGAAGAGAAAAGGAAGAGGGCCAAAATCGGACGAGGAAAATAGTTAAGGGAGGAAAAGTGAACTCGGGCCGCAGAAACTTTTCTAGAGCTCCAAACTCAGCGATTCAAATTCGAATTTAAACAGAATTTAAATTCAAATTGAACCACACACAAACAAAACTCAATGCAGTCGGCATGAATGCAACAAAAATGTTTCTAACCTTATATTTAATTTTATTTCTCATAAATAATTTATTTTCCTTAGATAAATATGAGCACAAATTTAAATAATAACAATTTAATTACTAAATTTTTAAAATAGGCATTTTTAGGGTGTTACAGCGGCGGTGGCGGCGGTTTCGATCTGTGAGATGAGGGCGAAGTGAGGGAGGGGAGAGAAGTCCCCGGCCTATATAGGTCCCCCGTCTTTAGCACCGGGTGCAGCCACGACCCGGTGCTAAAGGCCCTTTAGCACCGGGTCTGTACAGCACCCGGTGCTAAAGGCCCCCCCTTTAGCACCGGGTCTTCCCACCACTCGGTGCTAAAGGGCCTTTAGCACCGGGTCTTCTACACCCGGTGCTAAAGGCCGTAACTGGCGCCAAACGAAAATTGGTGGAGGCCTTTAGCACCGGGTGCAGCCACGACCCGGTGCTAAAGGCCCTTTAGCACCGGGTCTATACAGCACCTGGTGCTAAAGGCCCCCCCCCCCCCTTTAGCACCGGGTCTTCCCACCACCCGGTGCTAAAGGGCCTTTAGCACCGGGTCTTCTACACCCGATGCTAAAGGACGTAACTGGCGCCAAACGAAAATTGGGGGCCTTTAGCACCGGATTTTAGATCAACCCGGTGCTAAAGGCCCCAAATTTTCGTTTGGCGCCAGTTTCCAAACCGGCCTTTAGCACCGGTGGCTACTATTTGGG
Source organism: Echinochloa phyllopogon (assembly GCA_033239725.1). Classification (NCBI taxonomy): domain Eukaryota; kingdom Viridiplantae; phylum Streptophyta; class Magnoliopsida; order Poales; family Poaceae; genus Echinochloa; species Echinochloa phyllopogon. The sequence continues at coordinate 29,022,071 of BTCW01000015.1, read as the reverse complement.
AATCTTATAAATATAGTTTTTTATATATAGTTCTTAATACTTGTTTTAATTCAGTTATTAATACCTATTAAAAATATATATTAAATAAGAAAATCTTATAAATTACTAGAAAATCAATATAAAATTCTAGAAAATCTTATAAATTAATAGAAAATCTTATAAATTACTAGAAAATCTTATAAATTACTAGAAAATCTTATAAATTACTAGAAAATCAATATAAAATGCTAGAATTAATAAAAACAATCTTATAAATCAATAGAAAATCATAGAACATAGGTGGAACATAGTGCAATTAAATTACATGGCATCATCGTTTACTCGGACAGTAATAAACTTCCTCTTTACAAATGTTCCTTGATTGTGATCACGCCGTAGATACGGTGTCTCCTCCGCCGCTAACAGGATGCTTGGGTCATCAGCCACTGAGAATGGAGGCCGGCCATCGAGGATATCATAATCTTCATCCGTCTTGTCCTCAACTCCTACGATTTTTCTCTGTCAAGGAAGAACTATATGACGCTTTGGCTCGTCTTGTGATGGGTCCAATTGCTTACCCCCACCTTTCTTATCCGCCCCTTTCTTCGGTCTGCTAGCCATGTCCTTCACATAAAAAACTTGTGTGACAGCTTTGGCCAGGACGAACGGTTCGTCTAGAAAGCCAATCTTGTTTAGGTCCACTAACGTCATTCCATAGTCCGCTTCAACTTTAACACCTCCTCCAGTCAGCTTCACCCATTGGCACTTGAACAGTGGGATCTTCAAAGGTCCGTACTCTAGTTCCCATATCTCCTCTATGATTCCATAGTATGAGTTTGTATTGCCATTGGTGTCTGTCGCGTCGATCCGGACACCACTGTTTTGGTTGGTGCTTTTCTTGTCCTGGGCTCTTGTGTAAAATGTATACCCATTGATGTCGTATCCTTGGAATGTCAAGATCGTGCTCGATGGACCTCTAGCTACAAAAGCTACCTGCGCATCAATGCCCTCGACACCCATAAGACGTCTTCGCAACCAATCGGCGAAAGTACTATTGTGCAGACGCTAAATGAAGGCCGCAGACTTTGTTGAGTTTTCGTCCCTGAGAATCTGCATGCGCTCCTCGATGTACGGAGCAACTAAGGTTGATTGTTGCAAAACTGTGAGGTGCGCTTTACGAAATGTCTCAACGTCCTTGATCACCATCGATCTTCTCCCTAGTGTGCCCTTTCCACCAAGTCTCCCCTCGTGATGTGATTCGGGCACACCAATCGGCATAAGATCGTCGACAAAGTCAACACAGAATTCAATGACCTCTTCTGTTTCGTATCCCTTAGCAATGCATCCTTCTGGACGAGAACGATTACGGACATACTTCTTTAGGACAGCGAAGAACCTCTCAAATGGGAACATGTTGTGTAGAAATACTGGGCCCAATATACGAATCTCTTTGACGATGTGAACCAATAGATGTGTCATGATATTGAAGAAGGATGGTGGAAATATCATCTCAAAGCTGACAAGACATTGCACCACGTCGTTCTGTAGCTGATCTAAATGGACTGGATTGATCACCTTCTGAGAAATTGCATTGAGGAATGCACATAGCTTCACAATGGCTTTCCGCACGTTAACTGGTAGCACACCCCTGAGTATGACGGGAAGCAGCTGTGTCATCAACACATGACAGTCGTGAGACTTCAGGTTTGTGAACTTCTTCTCTTTCATATTTATTATTCCCTTAATATTGGAGGAGTAGCCAGACGGAACCTTGATACTGTTCAAGCATTCAAACATGCTTGCCTTCTCTTCTTTGCTGAGAGTGAAGCTGGCAGGACGCAAGTACTGGCATCCTTTGTCTCTCTTTTCTGGATGTAGATCAGTCCGTTGCTTCAATCGTTTCAGCTCCTGACGTGCTTCCAGTGTATCTTTTGGCTTCCCATAAGTACCCAGGAAGCTTATCAAGTTCACGCAAAGATTCTTCGTCAGATGCATCACATCAATCGCGTTACGGACCTCTAAACGTTGCCAATAAGGTAGCTCCCAAAAGATAGACTTCTTTTTCCACATCGCGGCACGACCATCCTCGCCCGTCGGAGCAGCCTGGCTTCCGTCTCCCTTGCCAAACACCACGTGTAGGTCCTTCACCATATCAAATAGCTCTTCTCCACTCTGGTATCTCGGCTTTGTACGGCGGTCAGCATTCCCGCCAAAATGCGCACATTTCTTTCGTAGCTCATGCTTCGCCGGAAGGAATCGACGGTGACCCATGTACACAACTTTACGACAATGTTTCGAATACATGCTTTCGGTTTCCTCTAAACAGTGAGTGCATGCTTTATATCCTTTGTTTGATTGTCCTGATAGGTTACTTAGTGCAGGCCAGTCGTTGATGCTTATGAAAAGCAGTGCTCGAAGGTCAAACTGCTCCTGCTTGTCCTCATCCCACATGCTAACACCTTCATTCTTCCACAACTGCAAAAGTTCGTCAACCAATGGTCTTAGGTACACATCAATGCCGTTGCCAGGTTGCTTTGGGCCTTCGATGAGCACTGGCATCATAATGAACTTCCGCTTCATGCAGAGCCAGGGGGTAGGTTGTAGATACAAACAGTCACGGGCCAAGTGCTATGACTACTGCTCATTTCACCAAAAGGGTTCATGCCATCGGTACTTAAACCAAGCCTAACATTCCTCCCATCAGCATCAAACTCTGGGAATGCTCTGTCGATGTTCCTCCACTGGGATCCATCGGCGGGGTGTCTCAACATGCCATCCTGCTTACGTTCTTCTTTGTGCCAGCGCATCAGTTTGGCATGGTCTTTGTTCCTGAACAAACGCTTCAGACGGGGTATCAGAGGGAAATACCACATCACCTTCGCAGGGATTTTTTTCTTAGAACGCTCTCCCCCAACATCACCAGGGTCGTCCCGCCTGATCTTGTATCGTGCGCAGGTGCAAAGACGCATTAGTACACGCATGTATCTTCTGCACCTCCAAACCGAAGAGGGCAAACAACACGTTTTGCTTGATACGTCGTCGATGGCAATTTGTTACCCTCTGGAAGAATCTTCTTTACGACTTTCAGTAGCTCCTCGAAACCCTTATCAGTAACACCATTTGCTGCCTTCCACTGCAGAAGTTCAAGTGTGCTACCCAACTTCTTTAGCCCCTCTTTGCAATCTGGGTACAGGTCAGTCTTGTGGTCCTGCAACATGCGCTGTATCTTTTTCAGTTCCTTATCATTGCCGCAGTCTTTCTCGGCATCACGCAACATTTGCCCGAGTCCATCAATAGGTTCATTTTCCTGAGCATCGCCTTCCCGAGCAACATCTTCCTCATCGGCATCACCCATTGCAGCATATGCAAAGGAACCGTACTATTGAGCCAATAACGGAATGTCGTCATCGGCCTCGTCTTCTTCATCTTCATCCATTAGAATTCCTCTTTCACCGTGCTTCGTCCAAACAGAATAATTCCTCATGAAACCGTGCCTCATCAAATGCACCTGAAGACAACCTCTTTGTTTGTGCATGGGCAGAACATGAAACCAGACGGCGTCCTGTTAGCCTCGGCGGCATCGAGAAACGTCCTAAGGCCATCACGGAACGCCTGAGCGTGGGGGTCCCCGTACATCCATTGTCTATTCATTTGCATTATTAACCAATAACAAATATATAATACAATTTAAAGATAAAAAAATTTAATATATAAATAAATACAAATTATAATATATATTCCATTATATAAATAAATTTCTAAAACTACATTACTATATTCATTAAATAAATAAATATACCTTCCGTTAAATAAATAAATAACTATTCTACCTTTTAATAAATAACTAATAATATATATTTCATTAAATTAATAAATAACTATTCCAACTTTTAATAAATAAACCTCTCTAATAAATAAAATACATAAGCCTTATAACTATTCACAAGTCATACAAAACAAAATACTAACTAGCTTGCCTTCTCTCTCCATTTAAAACACAACATGAACACTCTCTCCACCATGAACTCAAGCTCTCTCCTCTCTCTCCTCCAAGAACACAAGCTCTCTCTAGCTAGCTTTACTTTGATTCACAAATCCCTCTATTTCTAAATCATAGAAGGATTACAAGCTAAATAAAACATTAGAGAATGAAAGAGTGTACCTTGTAGTGCTCCTTAGATGAGTAGAATCTTCACTAATTTTGAAAAAAAATTGGGCAGCATCTCCCCTCCCACGGCCGAGCAGCATGAACACAGCGCCTAAGTGTTCTGTTGGCTCGGCCGGGGGAGGAGGAAGGTGCTATATACAAAAGACATTAGCACCGGGTCGTGGCAAGACCCGGTGCTAATGTGCACCAATTAGCACCGGTTGCAGCCAGCAACCGGTGCTAAATGGCCTCGGCACATTAGCACCGGTTGCATGCTGCAACCGGTGCTAAAGGGGGAGCATTAGCACTGGGTCTCGCCACGACCCGGTGCTAATGTGTCCGCCCTGACACCCCGCAGCGCCGCCCCCACTCCTAGCCGTTGGACCCGGTGCTGAAGCCCCATCAGCACCGGGTCCAAAAATGGCCGAGGCGGAGGAGGCGGGCGGATGTGAAGCATTCTGGTAGTGATTGCTTTCTTTAATGGTAGATGGAGTATGGCTTAGCGTCTCTGGTGATGGTATTTGCATCAAATAAGTTAACATATTGAATATCATGTTATAGTATGATTAAGATCCTTAATTCATACATCAAACACTGATACATTTTTCTTTAATAGAATATGTATATAATATTGGTTTCCTATGGCTGTTGGATTCTTTGCTGCATGACACCAAACGGTGTCTTACGTTCAATTTTTCCATCTTCAATGCTGAATTGGAATTTTACAAAATCACGGTATGTTGTAGCCATCTCTTTTCCCAAGAATGTATCATGATTGTAAGTTGGAAATCATTCTCAACTATTGGCCACTGAAGTTTCCACTATGAGCCTGAGTAATTTCAAAGTTGGAACATAAATTTTTATACTTATTTCCATAAATCAATAAACAATGTAGAAATATCGTATGAGCTATTTTACAACGATCGGAGAGACCACCGGAACCTAAAAGTACCTAGTGTAAATCAATGGTTGGTCCCACTATTTTAGGTATATGGTCCTACAAATTTGGTACCTCCTCGTACCTTTAAAGTTGGAAATCATTCTCAACTATTCGCCACTGAAGTTTCCACTATGAGGATGAATAATTTCAAAGTTGGAACACAAATTTTTATACTTATTTCCATCAATCAATAAATAATATAGAAATATTGTATATGCTATTTTATAATGATTAGAGAGGTACCCACCGATACCTAAAAGTATAGTGTAAAACAATGGTTGGTCCCACTATTTTAGGTATATGATCCCACAAATTTGGTACCTCTCACTGTAGATAACCGGGCTTTAGTCCCGGGCCTCAACCACCTTTAGTCCCGGTCGTGGCGCCCGAGACTAGGAGGCCGGGACTAACCTTTAGTCCCGGTCCTCACACCTGGGACTAAAAGTCCCCGACGCCAAAAAAATGTTTGCTTCCAATGTGATTCGAACCCACAACCTCTTGCATGGTGTCACGCACAGCCACCTACCCTCCACCTACGCAGTACATGTGATGGAAGGTGAGATGTTTTTTCTTTATTGTAACAAGTGAAACACCTTCACCCGGGACTAAAGACCTTTTACTCCCGGTTGGAGCCACCAACCGGAACAAAAAGTCACCCTAGTCCCGGGTGAAACCACCGCTCGGGACTAAAGGTCCTCCTTGGACCAAGAAAAATACGAACCGAGGCTAAAGGATTATCGTCTCGGTTCAGAACGGGACTAAAGATAAAGGATGAAAGGTCCTTTTTCTACTAGTGTCTTCGTACCTCTGGGTACTTCTATTTAGGTACCTCTGGGTACTCATTTTATTTCCACCATTCGATTTCTCGGAACGAATGGCTCTAATTAATCCCAATTATTTTAAATTTTCTCACGTTATTTAATGGTCTACGCAGAATCCATTTGACATACATGCTGATGATTACTTTTTTTGTGTAGAAATATAAACACACTGTAAATATCCAAATCAGAAGTATATAATAATCTCAAATATTTGAATCGACTAAAGATTAAAATGCTAACCCATGCAGTAGCACGGGTTGATGGGTTACAGTAACTGAAAAAAAAGACATGCGTAATAACTTTGGACTCTGTTAAACTAACTTATCATGTTTATGTAAAAAAAATTACTGCATCCGGTGTAACTACGTTTCCATATGCGGGCATGCATGATGTTAATTATTTTCTTGTTCCTTTTTTGCTCCGTTTGTCAAGTGCATTGCATCGCATGATCCGTATTACGCAAGCAATCAGACGAATTCAATCCAACCTACCGGCCGGCAAACCGACGAACTCATGGCTCCTACTGCCTCCTCGTCGAACCACCGTGTGACCATCCGGCAGACCGCGTCGACGCAGCGGCTTACCATAGATCCTTACTCGTGGTACAAGTTCTTGGGCGCCGGCAAGCCCATCAAGTCCGACGCCTTCACCTTGGGCGGCCACCCGTGGACCCTCGTCTTCTACCCCGCCGGCTACTACCCCAACAGCTCCTACGTCCCCGTCTTCCTCCGCCTCGAGGACAACCTCGTCATGGAGGAGCAGCTCTGCGTGGTCGCCGACTTCACCCTCGTCGACGGCAGCGCGACGGGCGGCGCCGACGTGCACGCGCGCCGGGCGCACCACACGTTCAGGCAGGGCGGCGAGATCAGCTGCGGCTTTGCGGAGTACCTCCGGCAGCACGACCTCGAGGCCTCGGGCTGCCTCCTCGGCGACCGCCTCGTCCTCGAGTGCGCCGCGCGCATTGTCCACGACGGCGAGGAGCTGCGCGCGCCCGCGCCGCCGCCCTCGGACCTGCAGCGGGACCTCCGCCGCATGCTGGAGGGCGGCGCCGGCGCGAGCGCCGACGTCACGCTCGTCGCGGCGGGGGGCCGGAGCTTCCGGGCGCACCGGCGCGTGCTCGCGGCGCGGTCGCCCGTGCTCCGCGCGCAGCTGTGCGGGCCGATGAGCGACGACCGGCCGGTGATCAAGCTGCCCGACGACGTCGCGCCGGAGGTGTTCGCCGCCGTGCTGCGCTTCGTCTACAGCGACGCCCTGCCGGCGACTGGGCACGGCGAGGATGCCGACGCGCGCATGGCGCGGCAGCTGCTCGCCGCGGCGGACCTGTACGCGCTAGACGGGCTGAGCCGGGCGTGCTAGGACACGCTGTGCACGCCGTGCACGGCGGCGGACACGTACGCGCTGGCCGAGCGGCTCAACATGCCGCGGGTCAAGGCAGCCGTCGTCGAGGCCCTCGCCGCCTGCCGGGACGGCATAGAGGCCGTAAAGGCTAGTGAAGGGTTCAAGCAGCTGGCCCCCGAGGACGCGGCGTTGGCGGAGGAGCTGGAGAGCAAGGTGACGACGGCGCGGCACAGGAACCCAGTCCGCGGCCGTGCAAGCCGCGAGGAGATGGTGGTGGCGTCGTTGGGTCTCGTCGTTCTTGTGGTGGTTGTTCCCTCTGTTGTCTATTACTTCACGCACTATTAGGCTTAGGCATCGATTGAAGTCACATGCTGTAAAATTTGAAGAGTATCGATCAAGCCTTTTTTGTTCAGAACTATATGTACATCAAGGGGCTACATGAAAGTACGTAGCACTAGAATCGTTTTATAGTGTGCATTTGTAATATCAAACTTTTGCATTAGGGCTCTCGTTCGTTACCAGATATGACCACCTAGTCAGTCTATATATAGAGTCTATAGTCTATAGAGAGACAAATTATTTCCCTTTTTTAGTATAGAGAGACAAATTATTTCCTAGGCGTCCGACGCGCGTCCTCCTGTCGGACAATATCGATCTCCTCCGTATGCAGTTTTGAAGCTTTATCCTCTTTTTGACTGGATGACTCTGCCGACCTGCACCTCGTTCTCTTTCCACGCGACAGCAAGCGCATCGCTGTCACCTCGCGACCTCGCGCTGTTGTCTTGAAGATCTCCGCCTCCGGCCGCCGGTCCCTAGGATGTGCCGCACGCCGGCGGTGTTGCCGCGTTGGTTTAGGTGAGTCTCCCCCGGCAAGCAGAACCACCATCATGTGAAGGGGGAGTACTGACCGGCCATCCTCCATCGAGGGGAGGTACTTAGATTAATTGGACCTTGGCCCATTTAAGTCTTAATTAATCAAAGAATTAAAGGTCCACTAGGGAATTAAATCCCGGATGGAGGGTCAAGGGAATCCTAACCAACTTAAATGGTAGACCAACTATGGATCACTTGTGAAGTTGGTAAAAGGAGAAGGGCGTGCCACGCGCGCGCGCTCGCTCGCCTCGTCGAGCCGTGGCCGAGCCGCTCGGCGTGTGCCGTGTGATGAACCTTTTGCCACAAATGACATTGATTGAGTCTTAAACGTTACTCCTTTCAGGAGACCTCTCACTCTCCCCCTCTGTTGTTCTGCATTCTCTCTTGCATTCCCGACGCAAGCCTTGCGCGCACATTGCTTGCGTGAGCAGAAGCCTCCGAACCCTCCCTGCCTTCAGATCCTGCTCGGGATAGGCAGGCGATAAGGTTTTTGGGGAGTGTACGAGTACGCGACTGCTCGCTGCTGTGAACGACTACTTCCTGGTGTCCGGCCTTGTCAACCCGAACGACTACTTCCTGGTGTCCGGCCTCGTCAACCAGAACGACTACTTCCTGGTGGTCGGCTTCGTCAACCAGAACGACTACTTTCTGGTGACCGTCTTCTTCACGCGAACGACTACGTCCCGGTGGCCGTTTGAGGGACTTCACTGCAACGACTCGCCACTGCACCGAATCAGATCGACTACTTCGAGCAAGGCCAGTCGAGGATGGTTAACACTATTCCTCCAGCTGGTGACGGCGCATCCGGTGCCGGCCCCGCCTCCGGGTACATCCTGAACATCGCTTTGTTCTGGTTTCGGTTTCTCATGCTATTCATGTTATTTAGGAGATTTAACTTGAACACTCGCACATGTTTTGTTATCTCTGGACCACTCACTGTTGTCATGAATTCGTTACTAATTTCTGAAATTAAAATATACCGAATGATGCCTAGATTTCTAACACAAAGGCCATCTGCACCGCAGCCATCAAGACGAAAGATAGGCCCTTCCCACATAGTTCATGCTCGATCATATTGCAAAAGGTAAATTATGTTGTTGCAGTAGGGATTGTTAGATGTTACAAATATTGAGATGGCTTTGATTTGAGTGTTGCAGTAGTTCAATTTCACTACGTGCTAACAGGTAACAGACAAAGATCGTCTTTGGTAACGGGCATGGCAACCATTACCCTTTATGGGTTATTAATGACTCATCATCGGTAACGGGCAGTCATTGGTAACGAACCTTCTGTTGACGTTCGTTACATATAATAGTCATTGGTTTTGATTTGACCGGCCATTTTTTTCACAAGAGCCACGATTTTTTTCACTCCTCCGAAGGATATTGTGCTTTCTCAGGATTCGAACTCAATAAGGATTCTCACGCGAGTCTCCACTAACCACTGCACCACACTATCCGTTATGGTTAGAAGAAGGATGCAGCCTTTTTATATAAACATTTGTGAATCTTTTTAAATTTCTATAGGCCACACCTTAAGTTCGATTGGTCTGATTTTCTTAGTCCATCCCTTATATGCTCATAGTTCAAGAAAAAATATTAGAAAAATAAAAAAAATTGTGTTCACCATATTGGTAACATTGTTAAAATCCGTTACCAATTATCATTGGTATCATTGGGGTGTGACAATTATTGATTTGTCCTAATAATTATCGGAAAAAGAAAAGGTATTGAGGTTCTGTTGCAGCACTATTTTCTATCAACTCTCCCGATACGATAGTTGGATTGGTAATTGGGGATCTACTGAAGATGCTCTTAATCACTCTCTCATGCATATATCCTTTTCTAATTCAGTTCTGATGGAATTTGACTAGCAGTCCACCACTGGACAACAGTGTGTATCAGAAGTGTTGTACATTAATCCAATTTTCTCAGTTAAATTTATCCGATGTATAGTAATTTTGATATTAAAAATTGTATCTGTTGGTTATGTTTTCATAGCACAAACAAACCAGCAGTATGATCTCTATTATCTTAGATCAATCATCCTTGAAAAGGGGAACACACTCCCCTTTTATAGGGTGGGTACAAGATTCTTGCTTACAATAATACCTTGTCCCCCCGGCCCTACCTTGCCTCTAACATACACTTAAATATCACTGACCTTGGGGGACAATTTGGTAATTTCTATGACTAGCGTACACAAATTGGATTTTGCCTCTCATCACGGAATACACGCTGCGTTCTTGCTGGCTTCGCCCCACCTTCGACCGAAGGTTGCCTTTCCCTTATTGGCATTAGCATCTTTGATGCAGAATCCAACATGTTCTCTACCGAAATCCAAGGTGACCCTTACACCAAACCTTATCAATGGAATGTCTCCTGACCTTCGATCCTTACCTTCACCTGCATAGCTTCGCCTATTTACAAAATTCTTCAACTCGAAGGTCATCACGCGCGATGTTCTAATTCCTCGACGCATGAGTGACCTTCGATTCCTTCCTTTTTAGGCTCAGCTCTTGAATCCTTTCTATTCTTGCTTGGCTAACATTTCTAGAGGTGAGACCTGCTGAAAGTTAACCCCAATAGTATCAGAAAGATGTTCCCAATTTGATCGAGTTTGAACGTTCCAAATGAGATCTTCAGGTTGGATCTGAACCACGCACCGCGGGTCGCGGCTGGAGTAGTCGGCAGCCGCGTTCTTGAGCCCGAAGGGGAACCGCCACCCCTGGGCGTTCCAACGCCTTCTCGGATAGAGCGATGCACTCTGCAAGGGTGGCATTGATGCGATCTAGCCCGGTGACGATCTCGTCGGGCGGCGGGACTCGGAATGGAGGAAACAAATCTGGGATATGTTCCTGGAGGCTGAGACGCTCGACACGCGGCAGGAGCGGGCCGGCGACAACGAGGGTAGCCCCCGAGCTTGCTGATGAAGATTCCACCGGCACCGAGTCGGTGCTGGCGGAGCTAGAGCTGCTGCAGTCGGTGAAGCAGCTGATGCCCGGCGAGTGCTTGGGGCTGTCCTTCATGCTCGCCGGAAAGGTTACGCCGGATCGATATGCCATCAAGCTGAAAACTTGACAATAACCCCTATCTAACGCACCAACTGTCAGATCTAAGACCTGGCAATCCACTGGGGAATACCCGAGTGATAGATTTGTAGGAGGGAAATTGCCGAGTTGAGTAGCTTGACACAGGGAACCCAGATTTAGACAGGTTCGGGCTATCCGTAGGTATAATACCCTACGTCCTCTGTCGGTGGTGGTTTGTATTTCTTATGCTCGACAAAGCTTCAGGAAGGTAGGGTGAGCTTTGTGGTTACAATGGATGGTCTCCCTCAAAGGGTTGACCTAGACCGCCTTATATAGGTCGACGGTCTAGGGTTTACAAGTCGGTTTCAATCTAGACCTCCTACTCCCTCCGTCCTGTAATACAAGGCATTCTAGAGTTCAAAATTTGTACTCAAATATAAGGCATCCTAGCTATATTTAAGCCAATGTTGCTTTAACTGTTCTTGGAGTTACTGTGGTTAGTTTAGTTGATTGGTGGACAAACACATGTTGGCTCATTGGTACTCACGGCTGTCATTAAAATAACAGAACAATACAACTTTTCATGTAATAACTCAGGGGTATATGTGTCTTTTGCTAGTCTCTCTAATATGTCCTAAAAACTCTGGGATGCCTTGTATTACAGGACGGAGGGAGTAGATTACAATACGAGTATCGTATTCGAATAGGTTTGTACAGATATCCCGAGATACCCGGAATCAAGCTAGCTACATCTTCATCAAACTCTTCTACCAAGTCGAGGATTCCTAATGGGCCGCCCTTGTGTCGGTCCACAATCTTATCAGACGTGGGCCCAAGTCGGTTGTCAATTTGTCATCCCCTTTGGTGGTGGACCCAATAATACCCGTATCCCACACCTGAGGTAACTGAAGGACGCCATGACTAAACAACTGTCAGACAATCTTTTATGCATCCACATTTAAAACCAGCTTTTTTATGCATCCACATTTAAAACCAGCTTTTTTTATGCATCCACATTTAAAACCAGCCTTCAAGAGATCTTGTTAGGTGACATGGGATTTTGTTAGACTGGGTATATGAAAGTTATTGTGTTATCAAGTATACTAGTTGGTTGCACGTGCGGCACACACGTATGTAAGAAAACACAGTGAATATTTACTCATGACACAACAAAAATCCGTTCGTAGCTATTATAAATATTGATCTACACTATAAAGATCCAAAACTTTCGTTTCGTCCATCAAATCATCGTAATTTTATGAAAAGCCCCTAATCTATCTATACTAAAAGGGTCGAGTTCTTTTGAAAACATTTGTTACTGATGAAAAACCCCGTACCCCTCACGTCGGACCTACTTGGACCCATGTTGCAGAGAAAAAAGGAAATATTGTGGAAGTTTTTTTTGACAGAGCGAAAAATCCCTTGTGAGTTCACCCTAGCCCCCCCGTTTTTTTTCACCGGTGTTTTTTGTACCCACCTATTTTTTTTTGGAAAGCAAACATCGTTCTTGTGCAAACGTTATGTAAGGATGAGCTCCTTGTGCTCTTTTTGTGCGACTACATGAGGGGCACACGTCATATTAAATTCTGATTTTAGACATTTTATACTTCTTTTGCGGACTATACGAGCTGTCACACGGCATACTAAATTTTGAATTGAATAAAACATAACAAATGCAGATATGGCAGCCATCAAGATGCCGATCTTGATCACGGTAATGATCAGAATAGAGTAAACTATTGTAACAGTGCAACATTAAGGAGAGGCAAAAAACCTAACTAAACCGCGGCTAGCTAATTAGACGAACGACCAGATTTCAGCGAACTATACCCACATTTTTTTGGAAAGGAATTTTTTTTCACCCAAAAAAGGGACCACCTAAATATACCCACATTTGTAACCACGTCTACACACAATTATCCCGTATTGCTAATAGACAATAGATTGGAGAGTTTTTCTCCATATAAATAAAGATCAACTATCTCAAAAATGATGTGCCTATACATTTCAGAGTACCTAAATCTGTCTATACATGAGAGCGAATATAAAGTATTTTTAAAAGCGCACTGGTCTGTTTACCATATCCCACTTAAGTGACATTGTTTTAGTACGTACGTGTCATCAATAAACGTGTGTGCCGCACGTGAGTTCTTGCTAGTACTGTAAAGATCCAAAAATTTCGCTTCGTCCATCAAACCATCGTAATTTTATGAAAACTCCCTAATGTCTATAGAACTCAACCACGGTCCTTTAATACGTTGTAATTTTACAAAAACCCTCTAATATAATCTTCGAGTTCGTAACCAGAATGGCATGCATATTTTCTATCAAACGTGCGTGTCGCACGTGCGTTCTTGCTAGTATGATTCAAAAATAAAGAAAATAAGGCATACTTCATATAAATTTATAAATATAGATAAAATATAAAACAATGATCATCTTCACTTCACAAGATGCTATATACACAATTGGCAAAAATTAACATTTCTGTTCATAATATACTGGGAGCTCTTCATGACAGCTATCACCTTTGATTTGGTAGCCTACGGTGGCGGGCACGCCGCACTCCCCTCCTCTCCCCTCTGGTAATATTTTTCCATCTCTCTTCTTTTCCCTCTCAGATCCAGTTTCAAGATTTTAATTTAAGTGGTAGTAGTATCAGATCGATTCCACCCACTGATATCCTGAGTCAAGTAGCATGACCTGTGCTCGCAATTTGGCATGATGCTTGTGCCTTAGTCGCTAGCACTGCCAGAAAGAGACACATACACGTAGATGTATTCAAGTCCTCCATCTGCAACCATACATACGTGTGTAATACTTGGAGTAGGCATTGTGACCTACTATAGATGTGTTGTGCTCGGTTTGTTTGCTCAGTCAAGCTTTCAGAGTTCAGACTTCACATCATGTTTGTGTGATCATTATTGGCGTGTGATTTCTGATAGATTTGCTAATGATTTGGCTAGTGAGTTGCGGCAACTGGCAGTGCAATTTGCAGCTAATTCTGTAGTGAGGGTATGTGATCTTAATCTAAATTTATAGCTAGGGGTAGTATTGTTTTGGGTGGAAATTTGATGGCGCCATGTGCGATGCATGTGAATCTCATAAGCTAGCTCTAGATAATCGATTAGAATAAGAACCATCATCTGATGCCGTTTTTATTTCTACTTTTCTTCTGCCCTGTTACATGCAGAGGTAGTGCTCGATCTATTGCATAATGATGTCTGAATATTGTTGTCCCTGTATAATCGCATATATGGAACAATCAGTACCCAAGCTAATGAATTGTATCCCAACTATTAATCGTTTTCATTGTCCAAACATGGAAGAGGAAGAATTCATGGTTATGTCTGAATTTAGATAAAAAATAGGATTCATGGTTACGACGTTGTCTCATAGTTTCAGACCTTGTCTATGCAGCTACAAGTGTGCGTCACTACTAATTTGTATTTCTTAATATAAGTCTGTAGTTTTTTTGTATCAGCAACATTCTGTTTCAGAATATTAATTTGCTAATCAGTGTCTTTCGTTTGATCCCGTTTGCTTTGGGCCTACAGGAGGTCACGAGGATGGTGCTGAGGTGTGCTCATAGAGTGAGGAAGCAAGTTGATATTCCCATTTTCAGAATGCTTTAATCCTGTTCTATATTGCTTGCTTCAGTAAACATCCATCAAGTGACAAACCAAAGTGGTGATAAGCGATGTAATGACATGTGATAAAACCTGTCATGAAGATAAATTAGATTACATGCGATGGCATTTAAATTCTGCTATTTGTCTAAATATATTTTCTTTTGCATCTGGCATGTCAGCATAAGCATATAAGCCGTTTACTATATTGGGTCGACCCGTGTCGCCCATTGGGCCATCAAAGCCACAACCAAAAGGCTTAATTGGGTCGACCCATGGCCCTTTAAATTGTCCTTGAGGCCACAAGGAGCAGGTCCAAGGCCAAGTCCCGGCCGACCCATTCCCATCTTGATGTTCCTCTACCAGCCAGATCTAGAATTAACAACACTAAAACCTATAGACAGTGATGACTTGCTTGCGTAGTTAGAATCAAATTAATCTGATTGAGGTCTATCACAAGAATTCATCAGATCGACACGGCACAATCCTTCAACGGAACCCATCCAAATGTGCATCTGTCTCGGATTTTCTGAATCTCCATCAGTACCAAGTTAATGGTTTGGTCTAATGCTGCAAAGTCTTTCTCAAAAGGGAGCATTGCCTTCTAGTCCAGCTGCATCCACAGCAGTAATATAACATCAACTCCAGCAAGCTTTGGGTTAGAAAGCCAAATGAAAATCAGGTGGTTAGGTTGATGTGTAACCTTATCAAGGCTTATATTAGATCTAGGGAAATAACATTTGCTCCTCTAAAATAATTCAGTGTACATACTATTTATATGCATATTAAACTAATTTAAAAAGCAACAGATAACTAAGGTAGCCTATTCTATCCAGTTTCACAGAGCAAAAATTCTAAATCAGAGTGTAGTGCCATTATTGTTTTTAAGCTGGAAACCAATTATTTTTAGAACAGTTAACCTGGACAGTACAATTGTTATCATATTTTTTTAATTTTCCAATCATCTTAAGTTGATGATACCACACTTTCTAATATAGGAATGATCGATCTGGACCAAGCTACCATAAGAAAAACTAACCAAATGGAAAGGTTAAAAAGTTCCCAAAAAATACAGTATGAACTAAGATCAGCAATGTAGTAGGATCCAAAAAAATATTATATGGTACATACATATCTTAGGGCGATCAGCATTGTAGTAGGATCCAAAAAATATTATATGGTACATACATATCTTAGGGGCTGATGTTTCTGGATACATCCTAATACAAATTATTTAATTATACAATCTACCTTATGTCATTCTGGCTAGTCCTTGGAAAATAAATTCATTCACTATCCTCATATATATCATAACAGACCACTTATTGCTTCCTAAGAAAACATAATAAGATGAATCTGTTTGTGATTAGTGATTTTATTGTACCACAAAAGAAACTGAGGAATGAAGAGTCCAATATATTGGGTGCTCAACAATCTGGAACCTATATGTTAGCAACGACAATTTCTGACATTATTATGACAGCACATTCACAATTTTTCACCTCCCCCATTAATCTGATCCATAGAAAATCAGGAGATTTTACATTTTTACTGCTACATAAAGTAAATTAATAAGAGATCTAGCTACAATTGTATTCTTCAGAAATGAGAAATGGTCTCAGTCTAAGAGAAGTACTAAGATCAGTAACTAAGAGTCTAATGCCCAAACCAAATGAACAGTGATGACTTAATATCTGTAACTTAATACTATGCAGTGTTCACTTGAAGTACCAAAAGACTCCCTGGGTTAATCTATATTATTGTCTGTAACTTCTATAAATCAACAGATGCTCCAATAAATTAAATAAAATCAAGTTTGCTTGATATTCCAATATAAAATGCTAATGGGAATAATTCTAACACAGCTGATACGTGACCATTGTAGCTTCTCACTTGATCAAGCAATAAGAGACTTTGACCATGCAAACTGTACCAATCAGTGTTCGACTTCATTGTCATGTGGGGCCTCCAATACCAGCGCCGGCGTAGGGGGCACGGCACGGTGGGCGTTGTCCAAGATGCTGGGGCAACAGACAGCTAGATTTTAGGAAATAGAATAGTTTGTTTCCTTTACTATTTTTTAGCTCGTTTGCTATTTAAAGATCTTGTAATCCGACTTTAGAAGTTAAGAAAGAATTATCAATCTCCCAAACCCTCCTCTCTACTCTCAATTGGTCGCCCGTGGAAGAACTCTGGCGCTGCTATCAACTCCGGCTACGAGCTGCGTAGTTGGGGCCCTGCTGTCTTAGGGCTTGACGCCCTTGACAACCTGGTATCACGTTCCAGGCGATCCTTGCCAGACCCTCCGCCGCCCGCCGCTTCACCGCTACCATCACCGTCGGACGTTCCCATGGCCGAGCCCACCATGGTTGAGCTCGCGGATCTTCTCCGCGCACTGTCGACCTTGGTCGACGGCATCCAATCCAAGGTCGACGGCCTCCAGTCCAAGGTCGACACGATCCAGTAGCATGCCCCGCCTGACGGTTCCTCGACGTCCAAGACATCTGGCTCGGGGGAACACCACAACGATCGCCCACCTCGGTTCCAGAAGCTGGACTTCCCCAAGTATGATGGCAAGTCTGACCCATTGGCGTTCATCAATCGTTGCGAGTCGTATTTTCGCCAGTAACACATCGTCGCCGAAGAGCAGGTCTAGATGGCGTCCTATAACCTCCAGGACACTGCTCAGATGTGGTACCCGCAGTTGCAGCAATAAGAGGGTACTCCACAATGGCGCCGATTTACCGAGCTCCTCAACTTGCACTTCGGGCCCCCGATCCGCGCCAACCCTCTTGGTGAGCTGATGGCATGCAAACGCACTGCCTCGATCGTGGATTACCAGGACCGCTTTGAAGCATTACTCCTTCACGCCGGACCACTCCTAGAGGCCTAGAAGGTGCAGATTTTCACAGCAGGGCTGCTTCCACCTCTCAGTCTCGACGTCGAGATTCACAACCCGCAGTCTCTCGCCGTCGCCATGAGCCTCGCCCAGAAGCTGGAATTGCGCGATTAGTGTGCACTGGCGGCCGCTCTGGTCCATACACTGCCGCGAGGAAGCCAGAAGGGCATCCAGCCAGCCCCGCCGCCGCACCCGGCTCTTCCTGCGCCCCAGTCGATTGCTGCGGCGCAGCATCATCAGACCGTAGTGACAACGCCGACCCTCACCGTGGAGGCACGTCCCGTGCGCCGCCTGTCCTAGACCGAGATGGAGGAGCGTCGCCACATAGGGTTGTGTTTTAATTGCAATGAGAAATTTGGACGGGGGCACAACAAGGTCTGCCAACGGATTTTTCTCCTTGATCTGTCTGTTGATGATGATGGGGAAGCGCCAGAGGGAGACACCACGGAGGAGCCCATGATCTCGGTGCTGGCGATCGCGGGCGTTCGCACAAAGAGAAACCATGCAGCTGAACATGAGGATCGGAGGCACGTTGTTCCGCGCGCTCCTTGAATCCGGTTCAACTCGTAATTTCATCACAGAAGAGGCGGCCGGCCGGACGGATCTCCAACTGATGTCCCGGGGCAAGATGCAGGTGACCGTGGCCAATGGTGACCGCGTGGCGTGCCCTGGCGTCTACCGCGCCACACCATTCACCATTGGGGACGAAGCATTCTCCGTAGACTTCTACGCCCTCCCGCTGGCAGGTTACGACATCGTCCTCGGAGCGCGCTGACTGGCATCGCTCGGGCCGATAGTTTGGGATTTTGGCACGTTGTGTAAGTCATTCTGGTGCAGCGACCGCACGGTGTGCTGGCAGGGGCTGGCTAGGCCATCCAGTCCGGGTCTCCACGTGTGCAACGACGGAGATTTGATAAAGGCCGTCCTCGACGAGTTTGCGTCGGTTTTTGTTGAGCCCTCAGGACTGTCGCCTTCGCGTTCCCGGGATCACCGCATCACCTTGGCTCTGGGTTCCGTGCCAGTGGCCATGCGTTCGTATCGCTACCTGGTGTCACACAAGGATGAGCTGGAACGTCGATGCGTGACCATGCTGGCCTAGGGCCTCATACGGCGCAGCTCCTCGGCGTTCTCTTCACCGGTTTTGCTTGTTCGGAAGCCGGATGGTACTTGGCGTTTCTGCGTGGATTACAGGGTGCTCAATGCCATCACAATCAAAGACACATATCCTATTCTGGTGGTAGATAGCTCCTTGATGAGCTCAAAGGTGCCCGCTACTTCACCAAGCTAGACCTCCGTTCGGGATATCATCAAGTTCGGATGCATGCAGACGATATCGCCAAAACTGCTTTTCGCCCCCAAGACGGCCTATATGAATTTCTGGTCATGCCGTTTGGTTTGTGCAATGTCCCGGCCACCTTTCAGTCGCTTATGAATGATGTGCTCAGGCCGTTCCTTCGACGATTTGTCCTCGTGTTCTTTGACGACATTCTCATATTCAGCAGTTCGTGGGGTGACCATCTTCGCCATGTTCGCACTGTCCTGGGCGTTCTGCAGCAGCACAAGCTCTTCGCGAAGCAATCCAAATGTGCATTCGGGGCAACGTCTATTGCATATCTTGGTCACATCGTTTCAGCAGAGGGTGTGGCTATGGATCCGACCAAGGTACAGGCCGTGGCGGTTGTAACGGTCATACTATGTCTCAAAACTAAAATTATTGAACTTAGAAGTCCAGATATTTAGATCATCTCAAAACCAAAAAGACCATGTAATTCAAAAGACCTTTAATCAAAAGCACTTTCACATACATGAGTACATGACCCAATTCAGAAAATCTGTAATTCACAACTATAGTTTGAACCTAGAACTGTTAGCTTGAATCAAAAGTATTCAACACTACACTATGCAAGAAATAACCACAACACATTCTTTTTCTCTCTTAGACTTCCTTTTAACAAGAAAAGCAAACAATCATTTTGCACCAAATCATTAGGGCACAACAAAGACATGTAGCCCCAAAATGCAGCCATCAAATGATAATTGTTCAGCCACTACATATACGCGGCAGTGATGGTCAAATCCATCAACACACTTGTAGCAACTTCGACAGTGTTTACTATATTTGCGAAACTGTATCAGAATGTACAGGAAACTACGTGAGTATCATCTAAAACTTTTCAATTGATTGCATCTGTCCAGTCATAAAGTACACTAAAGATGAAAACAAAACATACAGAAAAGCAACCATCTTTGCAAATGAGGGAGCCAACTGCCGACTTTGCAAAAAAAAAGGAGAAAAAATGGAGAAATCATGAACACAGAGCCACTTGCTGACCTTTCAATCCTACTATATGACAAATCAAAGTTTTGAGCCCTAAATTGTAAAAATCTACCAGGCTGGAAACAACTACTAATTTTGGATCAAAAGAACCGAGGAATAGAGAGTTCTTTTGGAAAAGTAAACAGGGATCGGGGTCCATATTACCTGTTCCCTCCCTTGCCAAGCCTGCTCAAAGAACCATTCACTCAAGTACATTAGCTCAGATGTCAAGGCACAAAACTCCATCAAATAAACCTGAGACATTCAGATATAGTATTAAAAGGGTTAGAAGTTTAGATGCCTCTTCTACCAGCTTGAGAAAAAGAGAAACCTTCTCTCTATACTCACGCCACGGCGATAGGGTGTATACTGAGGGAACTCATGTCAATACCATATGCTTCTCGCACTATTTCTGAGCTGATAACCTCAATAGCAGAATCAAGATCACGAACATGAAAACAGCAAGAGCTTATCTTAGCAACATAAACCAAGTAAAATTGCTGTGAGTGAAACAGATAGCATACATTATGTCAGAACAGAAGCCTCACAATGTACTCGTCCCCTCCAGGCTGAACATGAGGATCAGCAACCCTTCATTCTCCTACGGCTCGCTTTGTAAGCATCGTGATTTCCTCTACTGCCTCCCTATCTACAGGATACCATAAGCAGAGATATGAGTATCCATTACCCAGAAGGCCAGAATTATTTAAACTATCCAGTACCTAGTAGTACATGATGGCTAGTGATCATCATATCGTCGTTCAGACATTATGTCAAACACATCACCTGCACTGGATAAGTGGATAGCAAAATAGGAGAATGGGGTTATTTACCAATGGACTGCTACCGCGCCGTTGAATGTCTTGGTCTTGGGCTGCTGCCAAACGTCGCCTGATCCTGGGGTCGCCGATGAACGTTGCTCGGTCCTTGGGGCCGCTGGCGTTCTGGCGCGCTGTCGCTGGGCATCAACGAGCTGCCAACAAGGACTTTGCCGCCACCAGGTTGGGTAGAGCCACAACGCCGCTAGAGAGGTCAGAGATGCCTTGCGCCCACTGGATTGTAGTCGTTTGCCTGCGCCAGGCCAGGGAGGATTGCACCTGGCCGTCGTTGGCTGCGTTGGGTGCCTCCGCGCTGACCTCGCTGCTGGGCAACTCCATGCCGACAGCCATGAGAATGGGATGGGGTGCTGACCTGGGGGGAGACAGAGAACAAATACATGAGCCTGCTCCATTGGCATGAAAATCGATGGGATAGGCAATCGCAGGCCGGAGCACGGAGTGACGACTGGGGAGGGAGCTTACCGGTGTGGAGGAGGCCGACGCCCGAGATCTGCTCGGTGGCGAAGGGGGCAGGGCGGACCCTCGTTTACCATCGCCGTTGGCAAGGACGACGGGGGGCGTAAGAGCAACTCCGACGGATCCACAAAATCAATCCCTTTTCCTGTATCGCTGCCAAAGGCGATTATAAGTGATTGAATGGTAAAATTTTAGCTGCAACAGATCTCCTTTCGTAATCTTCTTTTCATATATTTTTTCTCAATCTCTTTTTCCTCCCCCTTTCTCCCCTTTCTTTTCTCAACCATCTCTACTCTTTTCTCAATCCCCTTTCATCTCCTCTGTCTCCACTGTCACGCCTCCTCCGTGTGTGCTGCCCACGCCGCCGCACACCCCTCGTCGCACGCCGTCGCCCACTGCCGAGTCGGCCAGCTGCATCGGGCCGCGTCCCGCTGCCGCCCGCCCGTGCGCCGGCCCACTACGCACGATCGCGCCTCTCGCCGCCGCCGGCCCGTGAGCTGCACCCAGCTGCCGCCCGCTCCTGTGCCGACGAGCTATGGCCGGGCCCCATGCCGCCGCCGTGTCGGCACACTGCACCCCTCGACGACGCGCGCCCCGCTCCACCGCCCAGCCGGCCTCGTGCTGCCGCCCCTCCACCTCGCACCGCCGCAGGAAGCCGCCCGGCCGCGCGTCGGCGTGCTGCGCGCCGCCGCCGGACCGCGAGGCAGCATCCTGCGCGCCGCCGCCTGCCCGTGTGTAGGCCAGCTGCGCCCGCCCGCGCCAAGCGCCGCCGCAGGCCACTGCCAACCCACGAGCCCGCGTCCCGCGCTCCGCGCCAAGCGTCGCCGGCTCGTTCGGAGAGGGGAGAGAATGTGAAAAGTGGGCCTCGCATGTCAGGAAGATGGAAAGGGAAATTAAGAAAGCGGATCTGCTGGAGCACCTCTCCCCAGTATAGTAAAAAGTTGTTTTCTCAATACCCTTTAGAAGGTACAGAGGAATAGTTTTTTCTCAATCCGTTGGAGTTGCTCTAAGGGGCAGAGCGGGCTACGGTACGGTGTCCCCGACGACAAGCGACACCGCCGCCAAGGGCAACAGGGTCATCGTTGAGACGCATGCGGCCACGGTGGCTGAGGCGGCGTGCGTGTTGGCCTAGCCCTCACTCACACACTCACGATCAGATCACCGGAGTTGGAGACGACACACAAGATTTGTCAGTGACGAACGCCGCGGAGCACAGGCTCCTGTATCTTGGCTTGTATTGATAAACTGGACTCGACAAATGTATACAGAGGACCAAGGGGCTACAAATATGCCACGGACTTGCCAGGAGCTCCCCCCACGTCCGGTCTTCCTGCCACGATCCGCAGGACTTGCGCAACATGCATCGTCGTGAGCCTCTCGCTCCCCGGACGACGCGGCTTCCTTCAGGCAGATCAGCACCAGGCACACCTATACACCTCTAACTGCCTAACAAACTCTATCCAAACTAATACTCGTACGTGACACACATACACGTACCAACAACTAGCTAGAGTCCTGTGTACGTGACACACGTACAGAACTGAACAGTACTCTACGTGACATGGACTCGACATCATCGTAGTTGCCCGCAGGCACGCACACACTCGGCACGGCGCACGACAAACACGACGATGCGTGTTTATTCCTAACAATCCCTCCCTAAACACCACACGGGCGGAACAATCTTCACAACAGTGTCGCCTCCACGTTGGCGTCGCACAGCAGCGCCACCTCCTCCTTCTTCCGCGGGCAGTTCCTCGCCTGGAGCCCGCCACCTCCTTCTTCCGCGGGCAGTTCCTCGCCTGGTGCCTGCGTTCAAAGCACCTAGCAGCTCCTACTGTGCCCCAAGCACGTGCTGGTGCCATCATCGTTGTCTTCACGATCGCCGTCGCGCCCATCGCCCTTTTCGCTGTCGCCGCAACGCGCGCCACTGCTGTGCACCCGCTCCTTGCCATGCTGGTGTCGCCTTGCCTCCCACTGCGCCTTAGTGAGCAGCAGCTGCCCGGCGTTGTCTCCATTGGCCGCCTCGTGCTCCTCGGCGTCAGCTTCCTCCGTAACTTGCAGCCGCCCGACGAGCTCCTCGACGGACATGGTGTCGAGGTCGCCAAAAATCTCGACCGCCACCACGACTTGCTTCAGCTTCTTGGGCACCACGCATAGCATTTTCTTGACGACGCGGCTGTTCGGTAGCTCCTCCTTGAGCTCGTGCAGGCTGGTGACGAGCCCGTTGATGCGCATGGCAAAGTCGGCGATGCTCTCCCCGTCACGGAACACCACGGCCTCGAACTGCTTCATCAACCTCTGGATGCTTGGGCCCTTCATGCGGTCGTCGCCGGCGCAGCTCTTGTCCACAGCATCCCACGCCTCCTTCGCGGATTTCTTCTAGGCGAGGTTGGCCTTCATCTCCTTCGGCACGTCGCGAATGATCGTGGCTAGCGCGTGCCGATCCTTGGCGCGATCATTGCACGCCGACTCCACCGCGTCCCACTGCTCCAACGCCTCCAAGCTCACCTGCATGATCAAGGTCCACTCATGGTAATTGGCCCTTGTCAACAGTGGGAGCTCCACAGTGCCGGGCATCGCCATGACGCGCTCGACGACACTCATGCCCGAGCCCTCCCCCTTGGACGGGCTCTCGTTGATCTTCATCGCCTTGGCTCTGAATACCAAATGTTGGCCTAGCCCTCACTCACAAACTCGCGATCAGCTCGCGGGAGTTGGAGATGACACACAAGACTTGCCGGCGATGAACGACGCGGAGCACAAGCTCCTGTATCTTGGCTTGTATTGATAAACTGGACTCGGCAAACGAATACAGAGGACAAGGGGCTACAAATAGGCCACAGACTTGCTAGGAGCTCCCCCACGTCCGGCCTTCCTGCCACGATCCGCAGGACCTGCGCAACATCGCCGTGAGCCTCTCGCTCCCCGAATGACACGGCTTCCTCCAGGCAGATCGGCACCACGCACACTCTATCCAAACTAATACTCGTACGTGACACACATGCACGCACCAAGAACTAGCTAGAGTCCTGTGTACGTGACACACACGTACAGAACCTGAACACTCTACGTGACATGGACTCGACACCATCGTAGTTGCCCGCAGGCACTCACACGCGGACACATCCGGCGCGGCGCACCACAGACACGACGACGCATTTATTCCTAACGGTGTGGGGCCGAAGGCGGCGGGGCCATCACGGTGATCGATGTCGGGACGCACGGGCCCATCACGCCGGTGTTCCTGCCGTCGCCGGACCCGGACCCGCCGTGTCGGAGCCTATCCTGTCCGCGAAGCAACGTGAAGCACGTCTGCTTCGCTGAGCGGCTCGGGAGGATAGGCTCGATGCGGCGCGGCTGGTCAGGGGAGTCGGCGGCCGCGGCCGCTGCCGTTGCCGCCGAGGACGACGTCTTTGTGGGTCGAGGAGGAAAGCGACGTCATACTCGGGGAGAGGTGCCGTGTTTGGGCTCGGGCATAGCCACGGGCGACGGCGGGCGAGGGAGGCAGAGCAAACGAGGGAGCCAGGACGGACCAGGATGGAGATGGAAGATCGGGAAGGGGAACATCGGGGCGGAGGAGAGAAGGAAAGGGGAACGGGACAGAGACGATGACGTCCGTGATTGACACCGGCGGGTAGATAAAATTTACGTGAAAAAAGTCCAGCTAAAACAGCAAAAAATGTCTAAAACATCCATTTTTTTTATTTTTTGTGAGTTTGATACTCTCTTCTCCCAACACCCGATAGGTGGGTCCCTGTGAGAGGGTAGGTATGGTTTTTGGGTGAGAAGTATTTTCAATTTTTTAGATACTTTTAGTATACTAGTAGAATGCACGTGCGTGCGCACGTGTATAAAATAGGGCATACATTGGATAATACAATATTATAATATGAAGTCTTATTAATATGATGCTAACACACGTCATGTGCCTCGTATGTATGTTGAATTCGAAGCTCAATGAACATATTGTCCAAAAAGAAACTAAAATTAAAACCATGTTTAACAAAATATTGACATAATGTCACAGGTTTACACTGGTTTCGAAAAGAAACATAGTGCAATACATGGACCAGATGAAAAATACTGCCGCAACTGGAGAAGCGACATTGGACATGGCTCACAACTATTTACATGGCCAAGCAGGAAATTGGTCTTCGCATTGTGTAACATAAAAAACATATGAATTTAATGTCTTTCCACCATTAGGTTAAAAATTTAATTCACATATACTGCTACTAAAATTGACGGTGGGTACAAACTATGCATAATATTAAATCTATACTGCCGTATGGAGTTCCCAAACGCAAAATCTGTATGATATATAATTATCACTCAGTGCCAGCATACTAAAACAGAAAAAAACAGGTTAAAAAATAAAAATAGATTAAAATTACCTAATATATTGATAGTAATAATGATTCATCAACCATGGATTGACGACCGGTCGTGTCAGAGCATCTATAAGATTTATTGCGGTGAAACCAAACATCACAAGAATCATCAATTTGACAATCTTGAGAATCAACCGCACAACATTTTTATGTTAAAAAATTGAATTAAATGGTTTTGAACTATATACCCCCAAAAACAAACCTGCGGTTGGAACATCCATGAAAGGAGCAGTTGTACACGCTACAGGAATTGATGAGTTGGTGACATCCATCTCAATTGTAGAAGCATTTGTTACTCTTATAAAATGGCGATCCCTAAACCAAGTCACACGAAATATATAATTGGATATTATTAATGAATTAAACAAAATACCTGGTGTCTGAAAAGAGATGTCTGATTTTTTTTCTGCTTTCCTATGATGGTAAGCTACCTTTTTTCATCGAGGACTGCTTTCTTATTCACCAGCATGTTTGCGTTCTCCAGCCCACTTTTGACGCTTACGCTCTCTTGCATCGACTCCAATGTCCGCGAGACCATCTATGAGATCAAAAGATAAAGTAATTATATATACACAATCAATAAGATAGTTTATAAGTAACAAAAGCAATAATTTATCATGATCTGACAAAATTTTCCGGCCCGTGAAACTGTGACAATAGTAATTCTGATCTCTGTCTCTTGACACCGCCACCAGACTGATGACTAAATGTGTTCTAAAATTGTCAAGGGGACCACGATGTGCCATGGTACTGAAACATCATACCTGAGCAACTTTAGACGATGAACCATATTACCGAGGAGGCATCGCTAGCTGTGCAACTTTAGACGATGGATCGTCATCGCCGCGTCACTGAGCGTTTGAGGGGCACACCTGCGGCCTCAGCGATAAAAAAGAAATAAGAAAAAGAAAGCAGAGGCGCTAGTGTTTGAGGGGCAGCTGCGGCATCAGCGATCGAAAGGAAATAAGAAAAGGAAAGTGTAGGAAAGGAAAGGAATATGGCAGAGAGGCAGAAAATGTCTCCGCCGCTGATTAGTATTCTTCCATAATTAATTCTTGCCGGATGACTTCCATAGTTAATTCTTTCCAGGTGATTAGAGGCAGGAAATGTCTCCTTCCATAATCGATGCTGATCAGTATCCTTCCGTAATTAATTCTTTCCAGAGTCACACGGTGCTGATTAGAGGCGGGAGATGTCGCAGGAGACGCCGCGGGGGATTAATTTTCCAACGTGGGTAGCACTGGCGGGTAAGGTCGGGTGACGGTAAACAAAAAATAAGATTTTAGCGGAATCACTCCCCTTCATCCGGTTTTGGCTGCCGCAACCTCCTGTCAACGTCCTGTCAAACTTTTTTGGACTGGTACGTGGGGACATTGTGAGGGGTATGGGTAGTTTTTTTTTGAAAGGTATTTTCAAAAGTTTTCATTATTTATCTATACTATAAAGAGAATTAGATTTGAAAACACTTCTCACCAAGATTAGGACCACCCCACCTCACAGAGTACCCATCTGTCATAAGAAAAGGACTACGAAAGGGGAGGGGAGACACATTTTGTCGTCCTTCGGAAGAGAATTCCCCCCAAAACCCAGAACTTTTTTCACCTAAATCGGGTCCACTGAATCTACCCACACGCCCTTTATGTTGCCATATGTAATATGTATAATCTTAGCAAGTTTTTAAATAGATGGTAGTTGATAATTATGTTTGGATTTAAGTCTAATATGTTACCATAATTAATATGTATAATTTGATTATGTTTTTAAATAGAGGATAGATTTCTATATTTAATATATATAATCTGAGCAAGTTTTCAGATAGATGGTAGTTGATGATTACGTTTGGATTTAAGTCCAATGTGTTGCCATAGTTAACATGTACAATCTGAGCAAGTTTTCAAACATACGATAGGTTTCCTTAGTTGATGATTGTGTCCGGATTGAAATCTAATAATTACCATACTAGACTATCCAAATTTAATATATACAATCTGAGGATGTTTTCAAACATATGATAGGTTTCCTTAGTTGATGAATGTGTCCAAATTGAAGACATAATTACCATACTAGACTAGCTAGGACTTATATAAATCACGTCAACCAGCCGTCACTTCTCATTATCCCCTGTCACACCCGGTTTGGGGAGAAAACCAGATGCATTTCATATGTGTGTCAGGATCAAAATTTCACACATACGATAGACGTCATAAGTGAAATATCATAAGACAGTGCATAAACGAATAAAAGAGTTACTGTATCATTATTACACTCCAAGACATAAGTCTTTAACGAAAAGGTAAAGCGAGTAGCTAGCAGCGGATAATCCATCAACTCCACATGCAGCTGACTGGTGAACACATACGCCTAGTACCCCTGGAAATCTTCTGGAAACTCTTCCAATTCACCTTGGTCTGAACAGCGTTGCGTAAAGCAAGGATGAGTACACTTATGGTTGGTACTCAGCAAGTGTAGAGTAAATAAATGACGTGCAAGGCTAAACAAGGATAAAGCTGACATGGTTTGACTGCGTTGAGCTTTTAGTGGGTCAACATTTTAATCATTAATTAACAAGTACAAGTTTATACCATCCCACATTAAACATTATACAATAACATGTTCAGAAAGTAAAGAACAACAATTTGATATCATCTTTGAATAATTAATCATGCGAGGGTCCAGACTGCTCATGACCGTGAGCACGGCTGTTATAACAGTTTTACACTCTGCAGAGGTTGTACACTTTCACCATAAGTCGTGTTTTCCCACTCATGCCTGAGGGAGCCAACCTCATAACAACACAAAAGTGTGTGGCTTGGGATACACTACGAGGCCTTTACAAAGATCCCCTAATAAGTGCAGCCCGCTAAGGTTTCAAAATCCAAGCAAAGAATAACCCTCCCTAATGAGATCTGTCTCTTAGCTAAGCCCACAGCTCAAGAGGACCGGGCTATACCTCATCGAAGTCTCCCCCACTTGCCCTTCCGGTAAGACAAGCACATATTAGAGTTTCTAATTAGTCAGCCAAGATCAGAGCCCGTTGATCTTATGGTTGTATTGTTTTCCTGGGTGGTCACTCCATGTTCCATTTAGCATATGATCTTGAGTTAACAGTATATGAACATGAAGTAAGTCCAGTTTAATAATTGAACCCAAAGTTTACCATGCCCAAGTTCAGCAACTAAGCAATATCCTACCCAACATAAGCGAAACTCCCAGGTGCAACAAGGACAAGGGTAAAAGACTAGGAACTCCTTAACATAGGACCCATCAAATTAATGCATTGCGGAAAAGTAAAGTGTATCGTTTATTTGGTGAATAATAGGGCCACAGAGATATGATAAAAAAACACTTGCCTCCTCCAAAGCCTTGCTGCTCAGAGTCGTCCTCGAACTGCTCTTCGAATCCCTCGAACGGCGTGGCTTCTAAACGCACCACACAAGCACATACAAGAGAGCAAAAGAAAACAATAAGAAACAGTACACCAAACAGTAGCAACAGAACTAAACAAGGCTATAAAATTAATCTATATGTTACAAGGATCACATGAGCGAAAAAATCACTAAAATCGGATCTAAAACGTGAAAGATATGGCTAAAACAAGTTTCAGGGACCTATTTGAGAAGAAACCGAGGACTAAAACAAAATTATGCTTAATTCTTCAGGGGCTAGAGCGTAAAACTTCCCTACCAGGATGGGGCGCACTATTACCAAAAAGCTCAGGGGCTAAATCGAATAAAAAGGACCGATCTGTAATTATTTTTATAACTACGATGGACTGCGGGTTGATTCGACAAAAGTAGAGGGGCTCTTTAACAACTTTGCCACGGCTGACCGGTATGCGACTTTAGTCAGAGCTATCTAGGCCGTAGGATTTAGATCGGACGGTTGTAAATCGCTGGTGAACTGCCGGCCGGCGACGAACTCGCAGCACGGCGGCGCAGCTCGACCGACGGCGGCGCTTCACCGGAAAAAGGCGTAACTCGAGCTATGGCGCACGAAAAACGACAGGGTTAGATCTGACAGCACCAGGGAAGAACGACGATCTCACCTAGGGGGTTCACGACGATGCTCGGGCGGTGGAGAGCGCGGACGTCGAGGAGGGGCGGCTTCGGCAGTTCTGAGCAAGTACGACGAGGGATTAGTCTCGAATCAACGCGAAAACGTGCACGGGACTAGTCCCAGTAGCTTCGTTACCTCCTTGCGAAGCTTTTAGGCTTGATCTCGTTGAGAGTTGAGCAACAAGGGCGGAGATCG
This sequence comes from Echinochloa phyllopogon, assembly GCA_033239725.1. Taxonomy (NCBI): domain Eukaryota; kingdom Viridiplantae; phylum Streptophyta; class Magnoliopsida; order Poales; family Poaceae; genus Echinochloa; species Echinochloa phyllopogon. The sequence goes on along the minus strand of BTCW01000015.1, from coordinate 28,992,157 downwards.
ACGGCCGGGCGACTATGGCGGCGATGTGAAGCGCTAGCAAGATCGGGAGCTCCTGGAGCTTGGATGGAGAGATGGGCGAGGGCTTCGGGGGCGCGGGGACTTGGTTTTATAGTCCCTGGGACTTGCCAAGGCGTGACGTGCACGAAATTTGGCTCGGGCGCCGGCGGCGATCGCCTTCCTTACGGGCGGCTTCTTTCCAAGGCGAAGGGGGCTTGTCTAAGGAAAGGATGGCTACGAAGGTGTGGAGAAAGGTCCTTGCGGAGTCCACAAGTCACACGAGAACCGAAGAAAGGAAGTCCGGCGCGGCGGAGAGATTCCCGAGCTCGGCTCTGTTTCGGTCGGGAGGAAGGGGATGACCCCCGACAGGTGGGGTCCTCCTGCCAGCGAAACAGCGCGTGGGGGGGGGGGGGGGAGGAAAAGTTAACTGGGCTGGGCTGCGGGATTGTGCTGGGCCGAGGGAAAGGACTCGGCCCAAAAGGAAACTGCGACCGACCAAAAGAACAAGGGCGGGAAGCGGACTGGGCTGAGAGTTGAGGGGGTGAAACTGAACTCTAGCAAAAACAAACAAAACTAAAGACTTTCAGTTTGAATTTAAATTCAAACCAAAGACTAGCACAAAAATAAAAGTGCACCAGCATGTAATGCAACAGTCACTTATTTTACTAAAATTTATTTAAATGATATTAAATATTTTAGAGCCTAGAATAAATTCCAATTAATCATAGAAATTTTATTTGACCCATAAATAAATCCTAGAAAATTCTAATAATTTAATGTGATGAAAATTAGGGTTTTACAAACCTACCCCCCTTAAATAGAATCTCGTCCTCGAGATTCGGATGAATTTGCAAAGAGCTGGGGAAATTCTGCCATCAGTTCATCCTCTCTTTCCCAGGTAGCCTCATCCTTTGCGTGGTGACTCCATTGCACCTTACACATTTTAACAACTTTACTCCTGGTGACCCTCTCTGCCGTTTCCAATATTTTTATCGGTTGCTCGGTGTACGTCAAGTCATCATGTACATTCAGTTCTTCTAGGGTCAACTGTTCCTCGGGAACTCGAAGACACCTTTTCAATTGAGATATGTGAAACACATTGTGAACATTTGACAACTGGGTTGGTAGCTCCAACTGATACGCTACCTCCCCTCTTCTCTCCAAAATCATGAAGGGGCCTATGTAGCGAGGGGCTAACTTTCCTTTCACTTTGAACCTCCGCAGTCCCCTTATAGGAGATACCTTCAGATACACAAAATCTCCTACCTCAAAGGTCAACTCTCTCCTTCGATTATCGGCGTAACTCTTCTGCCTCGATTGAGCAACTCTAAGATTTTCCCTGATGATCTGAACTTGTCTTTCTGCCTCATTGATGATTTCTGGCCCGAACAGATGTCTCTCCCCTGTCTCGTTCCAAAACAGTGGGGTCCTACATTTCCTTCCATACAGGGCTTCAAAGGGCGCCATCTGGAGGCTGGCTTGGTAACTGTTGTTATAAGAGAACTCTGCGTACGGCAAACTCTTATCCTAACTTCTCCCATACTTCAGAGCGCAGGCTCTCAGCATATCCTCTAGTATCTGATTCGTCCTTTCCGTCTGACCATATGTCTAAGGGTGATAAGCAGAGCTAAAATTCAATCTTGTATCCATGGACTCATGCAGTTGTTGCCAAAATCTTGATGTGAACTGGGTACCCCTATCAGAAACAATCCTTTTTGGCACTCCATGGTAGCATACGATTCTGGCAAAATACAACTCTGCGAGTCTAGCCCCCGTGTAGGTGGTCTTTACATGAATGAAATGAGCCACTTTAGTTAGTCGATCCACTATCACCCAGATGGAATCATAGCCATCTCGAGTACGCGGCAAGCCGACTATAAAGTCCATACTAATCTCTTCCTACTTCCACTCGGGGATTTTCAAAGGCTGGAGTAATCCTGTTGGCCTCTGATGTTCAGCCTTGACTCTCTGACAGGTGTCACATACGGCGACATGACTGGCTACGTCACATGTCATCCCGTACCACCAATATCTCTCTTTTAAATCTTGATACATCTTGGTACTCCCGGGGTGGATCGAATATGCGGAGTCATGGGCCTCTCTCAGTATGAGCTGTCTTAGTGAATCCACATCAGGCACACAAATCCTATCCTTCAGCCATAGCGTTCCCTGATCGTCCAATCTGAAATTGGGTGCCTTACCATCCTTCATGAGCTGCTTGATCTCCTCGATTTTCTTGTCTCCCAACTGACCCTTCCGTATTTCTGTCTCTAGGGTGGGCTCTACCTCCATGGTTATTCCTTTGGTGTGAGTGACCATCCCTAGGTTCAACCTCTCGAACTCCTTGTGCAACTCCGGGGGTAGTTGGTGGGCTAAGACCACGTTAGCTTGGCCCTTCCGACTTAAAGCATCCGCTACTACATTGGTTTTCCCTGGATGATAATGCACCTCCAGGTCGTAATCCTTGATTAGCTCTAGCCAACGACGCTGCCTCAAGTTAAGATCCTTCTGCGTGAAGATGTACTTCAAGCTCTTGTGGTCAGTGTAGATCTGACACTTGTTCCCCACAAGGTAGTGCCTCCATATCTTCAATGTATGCACCACCGCTGCTAATTCTAGATCATGGGTGGGGTAGTTCTGCTCATGTTTCCTCAATTGTCGGGATGCATACGCTACAACACGTCCACCTTGCATGAGCACACAGCCAAGACCCCTTTTTGAAGCATCACAGTATATGTCGAAGCTATTGTGAATGTCGGGCATCACTAACACTGGAGCTGACATCAATCTCCTTCTTAGTTCCTCAAAGCTGGCTTGACAAGCATCTGTCCACTTGAAGTCTCTATCCTTCTCCAATAAAGATGTAAGGGGTTTCACAATCTTCGAGAATCCCTCAATGAATCTGCGGTAGTAACCGGCCAATCCAAGGAAGCTCCTGATCTCAGACACACTCTTAGGGGGTTCCCATTCTAGCACTTCGCTAACCTTGCTCGGATCGACTGCAACTCCCCCATCTTTGATGACATGCCCAAGAAATGCCACTTCCTTTAGCCAGAACTCGCACTTACTCAGCTTAGCATATAACTAGTTCTCTCTGAGTTTCTGCAACACCAACCTCAGGTGTTCCTCATGTTCGCCTTCATTCTTGGAGAAAACCAAGATGTCGTCGATGAAAACCACCACGAACTTGTCCAAGTACTCCATGAACACCTTGTTCATCAGATACATGAAGTAGGCAGGGGCGTTGGTCAAGCCAAAGGACATGACTGTATACTCATAAAGACCATATCTAGTTGTGAAGGCTGTCTTGGGAATATCTGAGGGTCTTATCCTCAACTGGTGATATTCTGATCGCAGATCGATCTTGGAGAACACTTTGGCCCCTCTCATCTGGTCAAAAAGATCTTCAATGCGGGGCAGTGGATACTTGTTCTTTATGGTCACTTCGTTGAGAGATCGATAATCTACACATATCCTTTGCGTACCATCCTTCTTGCCCACAAAGATGACTGGCGCTCCCCAAGGTGAAGAACTAGGATGAATAAAACCCTTCTCCAATAATTCACTAAGTTGTTTCTTAAGCTCTTCTAACTCATTAGCAGCCATTCTGTAAGGTCTCTTAGAGATAGGTGCAGTACCAGGTAAAAGCTCAATAATAAACTCAATGTCTCGGTCTGGTGGCATACCTGGCAAATTGTCGGGAAAGTCGTCGGGATACTCGCATACCACTCGGATATCTTCTAGTGAGGCTCCATCCAGTTGATTCACTGTGCCATCAGCCGTAGTTGGTATAGTAGTCATGAATTCAATCCTTTCTCCTTGTGGACTGGTCAACAACACAGATCTTTTGGCACATTGGATCACAGCATCGTGCATGGTCAACCAATTCATCCCGAGTATAATATCAATCCCACTTGATTCCAAGACTATGAGTCTGGCATCAAAATCCTTCCCCAGAATCTCAAGACTAACTCCCGGACACAAGAACTTTGCTTTCATGTCCCCTCCAGGTGAGCTAACTAACATTTGAGTTCTCAAGGGTACCATGGTTATGTTTTATTTAGCTACATATTGGGCAGTAATAAAAGAATGGGATGCTCTAGTATCAAACAAAACTGATGCAGGAACTGAGTTGACAAGGAAGATACCGAGCACTACATCCTGAGCTTCCTGGGCGGTTTCTTTGACCACGTGGTTCACCTTGCCACGCACAAAATTCTGCTGCCCTTTGTTGCCTTGCGGCGTCTGATTCCCATTCCATGCTTGCTGCATCTGAGGACTGGGTCTAGGGGTGTTAGCATTCTGACCTTGGGCGCCTGGGTGCTCCTTTTGGGACAGTTGTTGGCATAGTGACCCGTCTCCCCACACTTGAAACATCCGGGACCAACGGGGGCGTTGGGAGCAGAGGGCTTTACTGGGGTGCTTGTTGGGGTGTTCTGACAATTCTGCTGGAAATTAGGGCGCGGAGTAGACTGGTTCTGACGCTGGAACTGAGTCTGCCCAAAGTTCCCACCTTGAGTTGCGGGACGGAAAGGGGTCCCATGTGGTGAAGCAAAACGAGGACGGCCGTTGCTGCTGCCTTGTCCCGATGAGTTGAACTTCCTCTTCATCTCCCCCATCTCACGACAGACATGTTCCACACTAATGGCCTTGTCCACCAGGCCTTGGAACGTGGGAAACACATGCACCATCAGCTGATACTTGATAGGGGCATTCAGTCCGTCCAGGAAATGCTCCTGTTTCTTCTCATCATCTGACACCTCTGCCGGAGCATAACGAGCCAATTGAAAGAACTTGTCCCTATACTCGCTCACAGACATGCTGCCCTGCTTCAGCGCGAGGAACTCCTTCTTTTTGATCTTCATCACACCGGTGGGGATGTGGTGCAACCTAAAGTTGGTTGTGAATTCCAGCTAAGTGATAGCAGTAGGGGTGGCATGAGCGGCTCTGAAGGCATCCCACCAATCTGAAGCTGATCCCGTCAGTCGCCCTGCAGCATACAGTACATTCTCTATGTCATTGCATTGGGTGATCTCCAGCTTCTTTTCAACTGTCTTCAGCCAATCATCAGCATCGAGCGAGTCTGACGAGTGAGAGAAAGTTGGGGGTTGGTGACTCATGAAGTCCCTGTGCTTGTCCCGAGGTGGCTAGTTGTTGTTGTTGTTGTTGTTCATCTGAGTCTGCATGGCCGTCATGGTGGCTGCGATGTTCTGCAGGATCTGAGTCTGAGCGGCGAGGATGTGATCCATCCCTGCTGGTGGTGTTGGTCCTGCTTGAGAGTTGGGGTTGGTGTTGTTGCGTCCTGGACGTATTACTGGTGCCCGATCAATTCCACCACCGGACCTGGTGTTCACCATCTGATGGTTAGAGATATGAGACTCAGATGATTGCTGGGTAAACAATCAATCACAAATAAAGGAAGAAAAAGGGTAAAGATGTTGCGCATATCCAAAAGATTCAACAACAATACTTGTCAATGCCATACTGCATCCAAACAGATTCTAAGTGCCTTAAAGAAACGAGTGTGGTGCACAAACAGCAGCTCTAAAAATTATGAAACTTGGTAAGAACGAAGCTGGTTAAGTTTTGAAACCAACCCAACTTGAACCACCCTAATCAGACTTCTAAATCTTGAGATATTAAATATACAAGCTCACTGCGTCAGGCATCTCGAGTCAGGTTCCCAGGGGCATACTATTATATGCACAACTCTGTATCCGACGATCCAAAAATTCTGAATAATTTCCAGAGTATAGATTATGAAGTTATGAATCTAGTCCAACTTGAATTTCAACAATAGGAGTTCTATATCTCGAGATATAAAATTAACAAGCTGGTGACGTCAGGCCAACTCTCCTCGGGCAGGTTCTGAGTAATTTGCTAAGAATTTCATAACTCATAATTTACTGATCCAAAAATTTCCAGAAGGTAGGTTACGGAGTTAGGAATCCATCCCAACTGGAATCATGTCAATAGGACATCTGTAACTCCAAAAACAATTCAAACAGTACCGACATGTCAGGGAGCTCGCGAACAGATTCCAACATCGCGTGAAACACAAGATAGGTAGAGGCGAATTGATTGGATACATAACATCGCGTGAAACCAAACTAACTTTATTGATTTAAGATAACTGATGCCTTGTGGTCATCACTCCACAAAACACCGCACTCACTGCAAAGATCCAACTCAAAACAAGCACTCATCAAGCAAGCACACCATAACAAAACTAACACACCGACCTCAACGACGACTCAAACTAAACGATTACAAAAGAGGGTTGACTGCCTAACTCCTAGAGTGCTTGTGTCACTGCACGAGCTTCTCCATAATCCAGTATATACCGCTCCGGTGACTCTGCCCGCAACACCTTCTTCATTATGATCTTCTCCCCATGGCTTGGGCAATGGGTCTCCATTCAGCTGGGCTGCCAGGATATCTCTTTCCCTCCTCATCTGAAGCAATGAGTACCTAATCCAGCACAGCTCACTTTGTACGGCGTCCAAGTCCGTGTTGAGAGCAGCAACGAGGTTGGTCAGCACTTCCTTCTCCATATCTCCTTGGACGGGTGAGAGGACGGTCTGAGGTGTTCCACTAGCGCGGCGTGGAATGACCCTGTAGTGCAACTTCTCCACTTCTTCCTTGTGCTTCTCGCAAAGTGCATATAGAGCGCGCCTAGCTACTTCACTGATTCCTGCTTGTGGACTGCACCGCGGAGTATCATCACTGGAAATAGCAACCACCCTCTTCAATCCTGTTGCAGGATCATCCACCCTGATGTGCACAGACACTATCCAGTAGGATGGGTACCAGGTGCTCTTGTGCTACACACAGCGATACTTCGGCCTCCGGGTGTATCCCAACTGGCTCATCACAAGCCTGAGCAAGATAGGCAAGCAGGCGGTGCCTCCATCATCTTGGTACTCTTCTATGCTCCTCTTCTCAGGTGCTCCTCCATCAGCAACTTCAACTTCTGGGTTGACTTCCACAGGATCTTCATCTTCCACTTGCATCTCTTCTTCAGGTGCGGTCTGCTGCTGCATCTCCTGCGGTTCTGGCTGCTCCTGCTGCATTTCCTCATCCTCCATGAGCTCTTCAGTGGGAGTAGCGTTCTTGCGCTGAGTCCTCTTGGTACGTGCCATTTACTAAGATAGAAGATGATTGGAATCAGAACAAGTCTAAAGAATCACTTAAAGCAAAGATAGCATAACCAAGATAAGAATAAAAAGCGTTAAGGACCAAGATGGGGTAAAACAAAATTAGAGAGGTATAAAGTATAGAAGCATAAATAATAGAGCAATAGACCTTAAATACGACCATTTTCTATCTAGGCTTGCGTCCTACAGTCAACACGGCTCTGATACCACTTCTGTCACACCCGGTTTTGGGGAGAAAACCAGATGCATTTTATATGTGTGCCAGGATCAAAATTTCACACATACGATAGACGTCATAAGTGAAATATCATAAGACAGTGCATAAACAAATAAAAGAGTTACTGTATCATTATTACACTCCAAGACATAAGTCTTTAACGAAAAGGTAAAGCGAGTAGCTAGCAGCGGATAATCCATCAACTCCACAGGCAGTTTGACTGGTGAACATATACGCCTAGTACTCCTGGAAATCTTCTGGAAACTCTTCCAATTCACCTTGGTCTGAACAGCGTTGCGTAAAGCAAGGATGAGTACACTTATGGTTGGTACTCAGCAAGTGTAGAGCAAATAAATGACGTGCAAGGCTAAACAAGGATAAAGCTGACATGGTTTGACTGCGTTGAGCTTTTAGTGGGTCAACATTTTAATCATTAATTAACAAGTACAAGTTTATACCATCCCACATTATACATTATACAATAACATGTTCAGAAAGTAAAGAACAACAATCTGATATCATCTTTGAATAATTAATCATGCGAGGGTCTAGGCTGCTCATGACCGTGAGCACGGCTGTTATAACAGTTTTACACTCTGCAGAGGTTGTACACTTTCACCATAAGTCGTGTTTTCCCACTCATGCCTGAGGGAGCCAACCTCATAACAACACAAAAGTGTGTGCCTTGGGACACACTACGAGGCCTTTACAAAGATCCCCTAATAAGTGCAGCCCGCTAAGGTTTCAAAATCCAAGAAAAGCATAACCCTCCCTAATGAGATCTGTCTCTTAGCTAAGCTCACAGCTCAAGAGGACCGGGCTATACCTCATCGAAGTCTCCCCCACTTGCCCTTCCGGTAAGACATGCACATATTAGAGTTTCTAATTAGTCAGCCAAGATCAGAGCCCGTTGATCTTATGGTTGTATTGTTTTCCTGGGTGGTCACTCCATGTTCCATTTAGCATATGATCTTGAGTTAACAGTATATGAACATGAAGTAAGTCCAGTTTAATAATTGAACCCAAAGTTTACTATGCCCAAGTTCAGCAACTAAGCAATATCCTACCCAACATAAGCAAAACTCCAGGTGCAACAAGGACAAGGGTAAAAGACTAGGAACTCCTTAACATAGGACCCATCAAATTAATGCATTGCGGAAAAGTAAAGTGTATCGTTTATTTGGTGAATAATAGGGCCGCAGAGATATGATCAAAAATACACTTGCCTCCTCCAAAGCCTTGCTGCTCAGAGTCGTCCTCGAACTGCTCTTCGAATCCCTCGAACGACGTGGCTTCTAAACGCACCACACAAGCACATACAAGAGAGCAAAACAAAACAATAAGAAACAGTATGCCAAACAGTAGCAACATAATTAAACAAGGCTATAAAATTATTCTATACATTACAAGGATCACATGAGCGAAAGAATCACTAAAATCGGATCTAAAACGTGAAAGATATGGCTAAAACAAGTTTCAGGGACCTATTTGAGAAGAAACCGAGGACTAAAACATAATTATGCTTAATTCTTCAGGGCTAGCACGTAAAACTTCCCTACCAGGACGGGGCGCACTATTACCAAAAAGCTCAGGGGCTAAATCGAATAAAAAGGACCGATATGTAATTATTTTTATAACTACGATGGACTGCGGGTTGATTCGACAAAAGTAGAGGGGCTCTTTAACAACTTTGCCACGGCTGACCGGCGCTGACCGGTACGCGACTTTAGTCAGAGCTATCTAAGCCGTTGGATTTAGATCGGGCGGCTGTAAATCGCTGGTGAACTGCCGGTCGGCGACGAAAGGGTGGCTACGAAGGTGTGGAGAAAGGTCCTTGCGGAGTCCACAAGTTGCACGAGAACCGAAGAAAGGAAGTCCGGCGCGGTGGAGAGATTCCCGAGCTCGGCTCGGTTTCGGTCGGGAGGAAGGGGATGACCCGCGACAGGTGGGGTCCTCCTGCCAGCGAAACAGCGCGTGGGGGGAAGGGAAAGTTAATCGGGCTGGGCTGCGGGGTTGTGCTGGGCCGGGGGGAAGGACTCGGCCCAAAAGGAAACTGCGACCGACGAAAAGAACAAGGGCGGGAAGCGGACTGGGCTGAGAGTTAAGGGGGCGAAACTGAACTCTAGCAAAAAGAAACAAAACTAAAGACTTTCAGTTTGAATTTAAATGAATTCAAACTATAGACTAGCACAAAAATAAAAGTGCACCAGCATGTAATGCAACAATCACTTATTTTACTAAAATTTATTTTAATGATATTAAATATTTTAGAGCCTAGAATAAAATCCAATTAATCATAAAAATTTTATTTGACCCTTAAATAAATCCTAGAAAATTCTAATAATTTAATGTGATGAAAATTAGGGTGTTACATCCCCCTCGACACGTGGTTGTTCCACAAATCCTCCAGTAGAGAGATCCGCCACTCCGCCATCACCCGCAGCCGTCGGCTCAACACATATGTACACATGCACGTCGTAGCGTCTCCAGCGTCGGAGGCCGTACTACAGGGCGTCGTGCATGATGGACAGAGGCAAGAACGCCGTCGACAGCGATACGACAACGTCGGATGAGGAGGACGACGAGGTCAGAACCAGCAGCTTCGCCATGTCCGACGTGATGAAGAGCCCTTGCGGCGGCGGCGTTGAGCCGGCGCGAGAGGTACTACATGGTGGCGTGCAAGCAGATGGTGGGTTGTTTGCGATGGTATGATGAGTCGAAGTTGGTGCCGCACGTCGGCCATGTCAGGTTCTCCTATGTCGGCCACGGTATCATGGGATACTAGACTAGATAGTTTGATGAACTTATTGATAGGAATATGTATAATATGAGCAAGTTTTTAAATAGATAATAGTTGATGATTATATTTAGATTTAAGTCCAATAATTTTACATTTTCTTCCCATTTTTGCAGTGTAAAATATGGTAAATTCTTCTTGCGATGCCGGGCCTTTTATATTACCATATATAATATGTATAATATGACCAAGTTTTTAAATATATGGTAGTTGATGATTACGTTTAGATTTAGTCCAATAATTTTACTTTTTTTTTCATTTTTGCAGTGTACAATATGGTAAGTTCAGTTTGCAATGTCGCGCCCTTTATGTTGCCATATTGAATATGCGTTATCTAAGCAAGTTTTCAAATAGACGGTAGTTGATGATTACGTCCGGATTTAAGTCCAATAATTTTACATTTCCTTTCCATTATTGCAGTGTACAATATGGTAAGTTCTGCTTGCGATGCCGCACCCTTTACGTTGCCATATTTAATATGTATAATCTGAGCAATTTTTCAAATATATGGTAGTTGATGATTATGTTTGGATTTAACTCCAATAATTTTACATTTCCTTTCCATTTTTGCAGTGTAAAATATGGTAAGTTCTGCTTGCGATGTCGTATCCTTAATATTGCCATATTTAGTATATATAGCCTAAGCAAGTTTTCAAATAGATGGTAGTTAATGATTACGTTTGGATTTAAGTCCAATAATTTTACATTTCCTTTCCATTTTTGCGGTGTACAATATGGTAAGTTCTATAGATATGACTATTTTCACCTACTTCCAAATAGTTATTTGGATCTTCATCACACAATGGTACCTCCTCCTCCGGAAGTCTATGAGTTAGAGTAGATGTGTCAATTGCACGTTTAGTCTCTATTTTATATTATCGTTTGGAACATTTCGGTCTCGAATATTTACTTATATTTATATATTATAGTATACACTTGAGTTCGATATTTTATCCATTATTCTCTCTTTTCGGTTTCTCTGATTTAACGTAGTGCTGAAATAGTTGATTACTGAGCCACTGAAAGGCGAGCTCCAAGCGAATGTTTGTGAGTTTGTGATTTCAATTTGTGAATTCACAAAAAGAGAAGAAGTGTTTAGCATAAAGTTTATAGAACTTGTACCGTGTGTCTTGCAAATTGAACATTTTCTTTAAATTACAATCAACTTTCTATTGAATTCAAGATTTTTCCCATGCCCTTTTTAAAACACGTGCCTGGGGCACGTGCATACCAACTAGTAGAGTAGAAGATAGATAGATAGATATATATAGATAGATATATTTGTAATATCAAAATTTTTCATTAGGGCTCTTTTGTTAAGTTCACCAAATGTTTATTAAGTATATTTATAATATCAAAATTTTGCTTTAAGGTACGCTGACCACCTGATATAGTGATATGGCATTTTGGCTCCCTAGTTGTATGTTCTTTTATTGCAATGGTAGAGATCGCATCTGTCTTTTCATTCAGAAAATATGACTTTATTTATTAAATTAAGTAAACTATCATATTCTTATTTATCCTGTCATCATCCTTCTATTCGTCACTTCTCTTATCACAAGCATTTTACATTTATCCACGCCATGGTTAAGAGACCATCATACGGTTTTCTTTGCATTCACATTTAAAACCATCTTTCAAGAGATCTTTTGAGTGTGTAAGTGACATTTATAAGCCCATCACTAGGGAATGGTAAACATGGATATTACAAATTGTCGTCTGAAGATTAGTGGGGGAACGGTGAACAAACCGAAGATGCAAAAGATAAACAAAATTTGTGTAGTAGAATTTGCTCTAAGGGCAGCTACATTACTACACGTAAGCGGTCTCATAGGCCGTCTCATGTAGTGTCACGTAGGATTTTTGCTGATGTGGAGGAGAGAGAGCGAGGTGAGAGAAGGAGGTCGTTGTTTCGCGAAACAACCGTCTCATGAACTAAATTTTAGGACATTGTACGAGTTTTGTTGCCATGCAACCAATAATATTTTTTTATTTCTCCATAAATTAAGGGATATTGTATTACTATGAGACAACTAAAACAATAACCTATTGTATAGGTTGTCTGATTAGTCGACTCAATATTCTGTGTCACTGCATAAGACCGCCTATCAGACGATACCAATGTACTTTCCCTAAGTTCTACATCCCAAACAGACTGCCAGATTTCAGTTACATGATTCTCCATACTCACTCACTAATTATCATCACCTACGAGTTATACACTTCATAACCTTCTTCCTCAACTTCTTCAGGCCACGGTATAACATGTTCAGGTCATCTAATATACCAGGATGCTCAAGAACGAACAACAAAAACTCCAGCAAGACACCGAGAGCGTGCCCAAAATTGTGATGCATGTAGGCGCAAGCCATTGCCATGAACCTCACGAACGAAGCCCAAATCTCGGCCAAGCACCACACGCACGAGAGGCAAACCTTCCCGGAGAACCGCAGGCACAAGCCGGGGGCCTCCCGGATAGCCATCCAACGCCGCGCCGCGCCGGCCCTGCTCACGATCTCCCCGGCGACGGCGGGGTCGACCTGCTCCAGCCGCCGGAACCCGTCACTGGCCGCGACGGCCTCCAACCTCCCCTGCCGCCGCGCCAGGAACTCCACCACGGCGGCCTTGAGCCCCGGGATGCCGTGCTGCGACGCCAGCGCGTACGTGGCCGCCGCCGTGCTCGCGTCCACGTGGCGGGCCAGCCTGTCCTGGCACACCAGGCTCAGCCGCTCCAGCGCGTACCGGTCGGCGGCGGCGAGCAGGTGCTGCGCCATGCTCGCGCCGTCCTAGCTCCACCGTCGCCTCGGCCTCCGGCGGCAGGGAGTCGGTGTAGATGAAGTGCAGCATCGCCGCGAACGCCGCGGGCTCCATCTCGCGGACCTCGATGACGGCGCCCGCTGCAGCCTCCCTCATCTGCGCGCCGTAGAGCTCCGCGCGGAGCACCGCCGACCGCGCGGCGAGCACGCACCGGTGCGCGCGGAAGGCCCGCCCGCGGACCGCGAACGTGACGTCGGCGCCGGCCCCGTCGCGGAGCAGCACGCGGCCAAGGTCCCGGTGGAGGTCCGGCGGGGGCACGCGCACCGAGGCCACCGCGCCCTCGCTGGCGAGCTCCCCTTCCACGACGCGCACGGCGCACCGGACCACCACGCAGTCGTCGCCGGCGGCGAGGCACCCCGAGGGGGCGAGGTCGGCGCGCCGGACGAACCGCGGGAAGCCCCACTCCTCGCCGCGGCGGTGGAAGGTGTGGGAGACCTCGCGCGAGTGCCTCACCGCGCACCGCGCGCGGTCCACGAGGCCGAACTCCGCGACGACTTGCACGCCGCCGGCGCCGGCGCCGGCGCTCGCGAGAGAGAGGAAGACCGAGACGTAGCCGCGGTTCTCGCCGGCCCCGAAGCCGTCGGGGTAGTACGTGATGGCCCACCGGTGTCCCCGGACCTTGAACTCCTCGGAAGTGACGGCGTTGCCGGCGCCGATCCCCTCGGCCGCGGAGTAGGGCGAGATTCTGAGCTGGTGGACGCCGATGTATACGCGTGCCCGGTGCGTGGACGCCGTCTCGGGGGCATGGTCACCGTCCGCCGCGAACGACGGCGGCGGTGCGGCGGCCATCTAGAATTTGTTGATTTCTTGGTTGGTGCGATGGGCATCCGAAGCTACTAGCTAGGGCTAACTGCCGCATGGAAGGCATCGGTTGGCAGATGACGTCACGGGTGGATTCAATTCAATAGCGTGTCAACCGTCTCGCTTGTTTTCGTGATCGTGCCCAACGGGGTTTCGGATGACCCGTGCAATTAAACAGAGACTTCGAGTCCCTTATCCGTGAGGAGCTCATCCGCCGTTTCTGAGGTTGAGTCGTCTACTCCGTAATTTTTTAATAAGAGGATATGTATCCATATTCTAGCCGCTCCATCGCTCAATGTATATAGTTATTGATAATGACATGTTTATGATGTTCAAAATTTATCCCAATTTTTTACGGTACTAAATAGCTAATGATATTCTGACTAAAATTGGCATTAGCAAATAACCCGTTTAGAAACAATGACGTTCTCTTTGATGATACTCAAGTTCTAATATATGTGTGTTGGGGAAGGTCGTGAGGGGGTCATCAACCTTTGGAATAATCACCCCAGAAAAATGCAAACAAGCCCCGACTAACATCCTTACGAACCTGAAAGGGGCCCAAACACACAGAGACCACGGCCCATCATCATCCGGCGGCCCGTTCGAGACCCCCGAAAGGGCCCCGACGCGCGCGCTGCAACTCCGTCTCGATTGAGGGTCCTGGTGCGCGCGCCACCACTCCGCCTCGGTCGAGGGTCTTAACCCTCTCCGAGCAGGAGGCAAACTCCGCTTCGATCGAGGCCCCCGCGGTCGAACCCCGCATTACCCTCCTCTCCAGAAACTCCGCCTCGCTCGAGGCTTTCCTTCGACCCGCCGCACAAGGACGTCTGTCTGTTCCGCTGGCAGGCTCATTCAATGCTCAACGCTGCCACAGGACGCCAAAGTCAAAAGCTGGTCGCAAGCCATTCTGCACAGGTGATGTGACTCGGGTCACGTCCTCCAACCCCGGTCACTGTGCGGCCAACTCCGGTCACTGTGCGGCCATCTCCGACGATGGGCCGGTCTGCGAGGCTCTGCGCAACCCTGTGCCACCAATTCTAGCGCTCCTGTACTGCCTAGTCTCGTGCTGATCTCTTGGCGAAGCCCTCCACGCGGTATGGGAGAACCCTCGAATGAGTGTACGAAAGGCAACTAGGCATGGACACCAGTCAGTACGACCCCTCAAAGACGCTCCGGGACAAGCACAGGGATACACACTTCCTACAGAAACCGCCACACCGCACACTGAAGCTGGCATAGGCTCAGCGATTTGCGCCAAGTAAAAGGATCCGCAGGACGGCTGCCCCGCCCAGAGCCATACTCTCCAGTGCCCGATAGCAGTAGATTTAACTATGCGACATGTGTATCTCTGCCCCTCCTTGAACTATAAAGGGGGAGGTAGAGTCTCGGCCAATGGTCGTCGAGAGCAACACCAGCAATAGACGATAAGCCTGTTATGAGCAACCGGAACACCACAACCACCATCTGATACGCACGGGACTTGGAGGCTTCACCTCCTCTCCTACTTTGCTTGTAATCCCCTACTACGAGCACCCCGGTGCGAAGTAATACAGTGCGTGCACCTCCCTTGCTGGACGTACGGCCCCGCGGCCGGAACCAGGATAAATCCCGTGCCATTGTGTAATCCTTTGCACTAACCATCGAGAGAGTGGGCGCAGCGCGTTCGTTCTAGTTAGTGTCGGGCAGCCTCCGGACACCGACAGGGGCGCGCCAGGTAGGTGTAACACACAAAAATAGCCTATTTAAAATTTTTAGTAATTTATTGGCTTTTATTTAAATTGTTCATAATTAATATAGGTTAAATAAATTATTTATAAATATTAAAATCAAATATAAGTTGTAGAAATATTTTTGTTGCATTCTTGCTGCTGCACTGTGTTTTGTTTGATAGTAAGTTAAATTGGAATTTAAATTCTGTTTAAATTCGAATTTAATTTGCATTTATTTGAATCCTAGAAAAGTTATTCTAAGCCGAGTCCACTTTTGCCCCCTAGACTCCTCCCTCGGCTCGCTTACACCCCCTCCACTTCCCCCCTGGTTCGGCCCATCCCCCTCTTCTCTTTTCCTCCCTCGGCCCAGCCGAAGTCCCCCGCCCCCACTCGGCCCGCTCAGCCGGCCCAGCTTCCCCCCGCGCCAGCCCAGCCCCGCTCGCCCCTTCTCCTCTCTCCTTCCCTCGTCGACAGGTGTTGGCGGTCGTTACAACCCAAATCCGACCACCAATACTCGGGAATAAATGAGGCTTTATGCAACATTCCATGTACTTAGGTTTTATTTCTAATAAAGTTCCACGAGTTTTGGTGAGTGTCACTTGTGCAGGTACGACTACGACAAATACATGCTATTGGGGCCGAAATTGACCGAATCGGCCGAATGACTCCGTTCGGCCGGTTACCTCCCCTTAGCCGTACACGACGCGAAGTGCAACCGAGGGCCAGCCACGTCAGCAACCACCGTACAAGCCACATAGGATTACCGCCACGTCATATATGGGCCGAACCACACGAAGACCACCTGAATCAAGTCATCCACGAAGCCCAGGTTGCAAAGACGGTGCAGGGGGGCAGGCCTGGGCCTTCGGCCCAGTTCGGCCGAATCCATCCATTCGGCCGAACCGCCCCCACTGCACAAACCGACCCACAACCGACTCCACAAGCAAATCAGGGCCATGGGAAGCATGGCGGTGCAAGATCAATGGTTCGACCGAACTGGAGGGTTCGGCCGAACTGGCCGGGGTGCACCGCCTTGCGATGCCTTGGCCCCTGCGCTTCCTCCACCGCCTCGAAGTCTCTATAAATGCTGGCCTTCGCCTCCTGGATCAACACACAACACAAGAGTAGAGTGCAGGCGAAGCACTATTAGTTTTCCACTTGTATCTGTAGAGATAGGGAGAGAGGAGAGGTGAGCGTCCAAGAGAGGAGCCGAAGTGTCGGCCCCTCTTCCCGATGTACCTCTACGGATGCGACTTCACTTCGAGCAACATCCGGGTCTTGTCTGGTAACTCTTGTATCTCTCTCTGATTAATTGAGCATTCAGTTCTTACTTTTATATGCTTTCTGGTTCTTCGTCCAATGCTTAGTTGATTGGTATAACTATATACTGGTTGCTTAGCTTGGGTGCTTATCTTTCTATAGGAGATAAGTATTAGTTGACTAGTGTAGGCGTGGTGCCTATACTTGAGACTAACTTAGTTTATTCCCGTCGCAATGGAGGTGGTAGCCGTAAGGTGGTGACAGCCCTTCCGGTCTTTGTAGCCCATCACGTTAGTTACGGTCCGTAGGATTCCCTAGTTGGGAAATAGTGGCACCCCTTCTCATCCCTTTCTGTGTGTCCACCGGTTCCCTTGTCCCGAAGCAAGTATCTATCTGTATCCTCTGATCTGCTCGATCAATCAACAGAATACCTCTACCAGACTCGTACCCTCTCTACCCTCATATCACTCCTCTTCTCTTTGTTGTTGTCATCCACCTCATCCATACCATTGATAGGACAACTTAGTTTAGAATCAGTCCACTTCTCGTTCTCCGTGGAAATCGATACCTTGGAATACTCCCGGGTGAAAGCTACATCGGTATCCGTCTGCTTGCGGATTTATCTGTAGGCCGTAAGGAGTGCCAACAAGCATTCTGGCGCCGTTGCCGGGGAACGGTAGCTGTTCTGATTCCGAACCCAAGTTGTCCGTGTATCCCACCACCAAACATATGGATCCCACGCTTACCTTACGCCAACACTCGGCTCCAAAGGGCAATTGTTTGGAGCCTCCACCATCATCACATCCCATATCCACACCCGGCTATGAGCTACGTCCCGGCTTCATAGCCATGGTTCGTGAGCAATCGTTCTCAGGAACGCGTGACGAGAGTCCATACGCGCATTTGCGCGAGTTTGAGCAACTCTGCTCATGTCTGACCATTGCGGGCATGACACAAGAGACACTCAAATGGAAGCTATTCCCGTTCTCATTGACGGGAGGAGCAAAGAAATGGTACTCTCTGGCTGTCAGTACTATGGACGGGAGCTGGGAAGTTCTCAAGGAAAAATTCTGCCTAAACTTCTTCCCAGTCTCCAAGGTAGCCAGTCTCCGAGCGGAAATCATTAACTTTAAGCAATTAAAGGGAGAATCGTTAGGAGCTGCCTGAGCTCGTTTCAAGCAAATCTTGGCATCCGGACTAGATCTAAGCCTACCAGAACCTGTTGTTTTACAACACTTCAGCCTTGGCCTCTGTCCCGTAGCCGCAACTTTCTTGGACTCTGCTTCAAAAGGGTCGTTTTTTCATTTGACTCCTAGTGAAGCGAGGATAGTCCTGGAGCGCATCCTGGACGACACTCCCTACACTGGAGTCTATGACGAACTCCCTGATGAAGAAGAGAAGCAGCCTAAACCTGAAGAGCCTGTACACCAACAATCCAAATCTATCAGCACTTCCATTCCATCAGAACTCGATGCTCAATTCGAACCACAACCTTACTCTAGCCTGGACTACTATCCTCCACTCTACACCACTCCTTACGATTTTGACGATGGTCTATTCGATGACATCGACTGTGCCATACGTTTCCCACGGGGACAATGTGTAGAGGAAAAGGATCCACCACCCGACAAGGAAGCACTAGAATATCAAAGAGAGTACTTAGGCCGTCTCTCTGCCATCAAAAGTCAGGAATGGCTAGACGAGGCAGAAGCCTCGACCGAGGTCGTTAAAATGCCCAAGAGAATCCGAACAATCTTTTGTGAAGTTATGGGCATGGACAAAGAAATTGGGTATGACCCGAGCCTCGGAATCAACATAGTCTCTAGCTCTTTGGTGCGAGCTCAACTCCCCGATGAACCATGGTCATCATCTCAGAAACATCTAAGGATCACATCGGGAAGGATCCTCGACTGTTTAGGGATCTTGCAGGTTATACCCGTTAAGATTAACGACCCTAAACTTTTCCTAGATTTCCATATCTTTGACCTACCCAATGATTCCACACATTCCATCTTTATTGGTAGGCCAATCATGAAAATCCTAGAGAAATCACCACATCAGCTAGTAGAACTTAGGATCGGAGAAGAACTTGTTCCAGTCTCGTATTCTTATTCCTTGAACACACCTATAGAGACAGACCCCGATTCTGATCCAATAGAGGAGGTCATGTCAACAACTCTGGCAGACTTAGAGCAACCTTTCCTAGAGGAAGATGCCCAATTCCTTATGGAGGAAGAAGAAATTCATCCTCTAATCGAGCCTATACCTCTTCCCTCTGGATTGAAGTGTGCTTCCCTCTTTAAGGACGGACAAACTCCAGTGACCATCAATGACAAACCCCCTGGAACCCAACCGACTTTCACTGTTCTGGAGGAAAATCAATCAGTCTATGGATATTCGGTCCAAGACTCAAAAGGGATTACTCCTAACCTTTATACTCATCATATCCCTATCTTATCTTACCTTGGGGTTGTAAGACAATTGTCATGAAGATTCGTATTTGATCGGGGAAAGACTAGATTCAAAGCCTAAAGCCATCAGCTTCTCCTGCCATACTCCCAAATACGACCCTATGCGTACACCTCCCACGAGTAAAGGGGATTCGTAGTTCCTTGGCCACACCGGGCTTTATAGGTGTCTCATCGAAAATTTCTCTCAAATAGCCCGGTCGTTGACCAATCTCTTGGCCAAGGAAACCCCTCTCGTCTCTAATCAAGAGTGATATGCTTCCTTTCACACCCTAAGAAAGCACTCAATTCTGCTCCCATCATCCGGTCTCGCGACTAGAGTATCCCATTAGAAATCATGTGTGATGCGAGCAATTATGCTGTTGGAGCTGTTGTGGGCCAAACCAAGGACAAGAAGCATTATGCTCACTGGCCCCAGCTCAACTACGCAACCACGAGAAAGGAACTCTTAGCAGTTGTGTTTGTTATAGACAAATTCCGGTCCTACCTAGTTGGGGCAAAGGTCATAGTCTATTCAGACCATGCTGCTTTGAAGTACCTTTTGACCAAAAAGGATGCGAACTCAAGACTCATCCATTGGGTCTGTCTCGGGTACAAGTCACGTTTGATCTTCTCATCAGCGATTTTCTTACGAGGTGATACGCTCCTCAAGGTCACAACATTAGATCCGTGGTATGCCAGCATAGTCAACATCAAGGTGTCAGGGTGCGTCCTACCAGGTGAAAATAGGAAAAGATTGGTTTATGAGAGCAGACTTCACCTATGGGACGATCCGTATCTCTTCTGGATACAAGATGGACTCAGACGATGCATACCTGCACCTGAGGCACATAAAACCTGGGAGAGATATCATGCAGCACCTTGTGAACGACATTATGGAGTGTTTAGAACAAAGGTCTGGCAATATGGAGATGCTAAGAAATTTATCAAGAGATGCCCACACTTCTAGAAACACGGGAATATAAGAGACACAAAGCCGCTTACCAGTAGTCTTCAAGTAGAAACCTTTGATGTATGGGGAATAGACCCCATGGGTCATTTCCCTAACTTAGAGAACTACGAGTTTACTCTGGTAGCCATAGATCCCGTCTCTAACTAGGTAGAAGCCAAGCCCTACCGAGCCGCAGCCACCAGGCACGCTAAGCAAATGTCCCATGAAACATCTTTCCTCGCTAGTCATAGGGGCTCCCATCTCATTGACTCCATCTCGCGAAAATATCTAAGTTTGGGGGAGCCGCATTTTATAGCCACACCTTCTCACCCCCAAACTAGCTAGTGGTCAAGCAGAACATCCAACACTCACATCAAGAACGTTCTGCAAAAAGATCGTCAATGAGATAGGTGTGCATTAGAGAGATAGACTCCGTAAAAGCACTTTGGGCAAACTAGAACACTCTAGTTTGGGAAAATTAGGACAATTCGGCCAAACCATGTTGGTTTGACCGAAGGACCCCTCTTTTGCCCCCTGAGCGTCCTTTTGGACCCTTGATCCTATCTCTATCCCATCTTGTCTCGAAGTCGCTAGGAAAATGTTGGGGAAAGCTGCTTGTCGATCTCAAATCAGAAACCATCCTCCATCACTTTCCCGAACACGACCGAGTGTTCACATTTCCTAGTCGCCATGGCCACCCAATCCTTATCCAAAGACCTTTCCTCACCCAATGGTTCTCTCTCCATGAGTATGACAAGTCCACCAACGAAGAAAGCCATGGAGGAGGGAGAAGAGAAACCCATGGTTGAAGAGCCTGAAAAAGAACTGGCATAAACATGCCAGAAGTTGAGCAACCCGGATGAGAAGGTCACTGAAGGCGAGCCTTGGCAGATGGACAAGAACAATGTCCTGTACCAAGCATTCACAACCAAATTAGAGAGGCTCTCCAAAGCCACGTAACATCTAGACCTTTATGATCCATCTATAGAGTAGATGTCATGTGGTTGTATCCTCGATCTAGAGCACCATTAGTTTCAATTTATTTCCCAATTCAATTTCCCTTTGCTTAAATCATTGTTTAGGAGGTGCTCTCTTTATTTCCCTTACAATATTTGCTTTTCCAAATCTTAGCTTGATGAATAAATAAAATTAGAGTTGAATGCAAAAAGAATAAAATTGTCGCTCCGGTTGGTGCATTTGAGCCAACCGGAGATTGCCCTGTCTAACAGAAAGATACATGAGTACAGGCATGACACAGTGGAGGAACATGACAAGAACACGCAGGACGACCCGTCCGGCTGAACCATTTGGTTCAGGCGAATTGGCTTGTCTAGGCGACCTTGTTGGTTCAGGCGAACCAGCCAGACTCAACCACTTCGCACGCACGCACGCTGTATAATGCCTTGCACGACATCCGAGAGCAGGCCGACCAGCTGACTCAGTACCTTTCAAGGTTGAATCCCTACCAGTGAAGAGTCCAAGCTTGGGGGAGGAACCCCATCAGGTACGTTCCGAATTACTCAGCACTTTGGTCATTCAATTGAAAATACCAAAAATATTTCCCTTGAATAAAATTAACTCCCAACTATGCATGGAATGAATCATATGCCTCTCACTTTGGAAATGATGAATAGTTGTTCTGTCATTAATTTTGCCAGTACTTTATTGCAATTAGTTGCTTGATTATGCTTGAGTTATTTGGCATGAGTAAAAATGAACCTGAAAACCTTGTGGGAGCACATACTTTATTCCAAGTCTAGGTTGTTGTGGGGATTGATATAGTGAGACTTCGGTTGAACTCTAATTCTACTCTTAGTAAGGTGAAAATCTCGGATGTTTATGCTTTAAAAAATAAAACAAAGTTCCTCATTGGTCAAACATTCCTACCAGAGCCATATGATAGGATTAGTTTCAAACTTTCTACCATATGCTGCTTGTCATCTTAGTGAGCTTTGTCAAATTGTTGTGACCTTTGTGAGGAATATGTCATGCTTTCAAGATCGAGATTCACATACACTCCACCTCTCACTTGCAATTCCTACACTGGGAGTTAGCAAAACCTTGCCATCATCCATTCCACAAAATAAACTCCATGTTCTTTGATTCCCTCTTCAAATATCCTTGAAGTAGAGGCATGGGCTATGCAAAAAAAAAAGAAAAAGAAAAGCATGCCAAGTGGCATGGCAAAAAAATATATATATGAGAAAAAGAAAAGCATGCCAAAAAGGCGTGGCAAAAAAAATGAATGAAGAATAAAAGATAGCCCATGCTCTCGAAAAAATAAATAAAGGAGAGGAAGAATCATTCCATGAAGTTCCTCCAAATTCCACTCCATATATTCCACTCCGCATATTCCACACACTTGCACTTCTCGATCTAAGAGTGTGATTTGATTCTCCTAATGTCCGGTTTTTGACTTAGCAAAATATAAGATGCTTGTATGCCATTATCCTTTGTCCCTGAACTGCACAAAAAGCCAAGTTAGATGTTAGGATGAAAAGAAGGCAAAGCCTTTGGTGAGGAATCAAATACACTTGAGCGATTGAGTGAGCCAATGAGGAGCAACTTATCTTTTCACAAAAGGGTGAAAAACGCCGAGATAGGATCCTGAAAAGAGTAGAGTGGAATAAAACTAAGTTAACCTATTCATCCTTTCAAACGCCCAAGATAAGGAGATTGCTATAAGCCCCATAGGTAAAATGGTGAATTATACCTTGCTAGTAATTCAAGTAAAAATTTGAGTACTAGTTGTTTATAAAGTTACCTGCAAGAGAAATGACATTGTAGCAACTCCTGATCCACCGAGCCTAAGTTTTTATCTTTGCTCGAGGACGAGCAAACAGCTAAGCTTGGGGGAGCTTGTTGGCGGTCGTTACAACCCAAATCCGACCACCAATACTCGGGAATAAATGAGGCTTTATGCAACATGCCATGTACTTAGGTTTTATTTCTAATAAAGTTCCATGAGTTTTGGTGAGTGTCACTTGTGCAGGTACGACTACGACAAATACATGCTATTGGGGCCAAAATTGACCGAATCGGCCGAATGACTCCGTTCGGCCGGTTACCTCCCCTTAGTCGTACACGACGCGAAGTGCAACCGAGGGCCTGCCACGTCAGCAACCACCGTACAAGCCACGTAGGATCACTGCCACGTTAGATCTGGGCCAAACCACACGAAGACCACCTGAATCAAGTCATCCACGAAGCCCAGGTTGCAAAGGCGGTGCAGGGGGGCAGGCCTGGGCCTCCGGCCCAATTCGGCCGAATCCATCCATTTGGCCGAACCGCCCCCACTGCACAAACCGACCCACAACCGACTCGACAAGCAAATCAGAGCTGTGGGAAGCATGGCGGTGCAAGATCAATGGTTCGGCCGAACTGGAGGGTTCGGCCGAACTGACCAGTTCGCCCGAAGTCCCCGGTTCGGCCGAACTGACCGGGGTGCACCGCCTTGCGATGCCTTGGCCCCTGCGCTTCCTCCACCGCCTCCAAGTCTCTATAAATGCTGGCCTTCGCCTCCTGGATCAACACACAACACAAGGGTAGAGTGCAGGCGAAGCACTGTTAGTTTTCCACTTGTATCAGTAGAGATAGGGAGAGAGGAGAGGTGAGCGTCCAGGAGAGGAGCCGAAGTGTCGGCCCCTCTTCCCGCTGTACCTCTACGGATGCGACTTCACTTCGAGTAACATCCGGGTCTTGTCTGGTAACTCTTGTATCTCTCTCTGATTAATTGAGCATTCAGTTCTTACTTTTATATGCTTGCTGGTTCTTCGTTCAATGCTTAGTTGATTGGTATAACTGTATACTTGTTGCTTAGCTTGGGTGCTTATCTTTCTATAGGAGATAAGTATTAGTTGACTAGTGTAGGCGTGGTGCCTATACTTGAGACTAACTTCGTTTATTCCCGTCGCAACGGAGGTGGTAGCCGTAAGGTGGTGACAGCCCTTCCGGTCTTTGTAGCCCATCACGTTAGTTCCGGTCCGTAGGATTCCCCAGTTGGGAAATAGTGGCACCCCTTCTCATCCCTTTCTGTGTGTCCACCGGTTCCCTTGTCCTGAAGCAAGTATCTATCTGTATCCTCTGATCTGCTCGATCAATCAATAGAATACCTCTACCAGACTCGTACCCTCTCTACCCTCCTATCACTCCTCTTCTCTTTGTTGTTGTCATCCACCTCATCCATACCATTCACTCCATTCCATCTACCTAGGACAACTTAGTTTAGAATGAGTCCATTTCTCGTTCTCCGTGGAAATCGATACCTTGGAATACTCCTGGGTGAAAGCTACATCGGTATCCGTGCGCTTGCGGATTTATCTGTAGGCCGTAAGGAGTGCCAACAACAGGCAGGTCCCACTTGTCAGGCCTGCCTTCTTCCTCCCGCGCGCCCGCGCCGCTCGCGCCCTCGCATCTCGCCACCCCGGCCTGCCTTCCCTAGCGCTGCTCTGCGCCCGTGGGCCACACCAGGAGCTCCCCTGCCCCCAGCCCGCGAACTCCTTCCATCATTGGCCCCCCCGCGCGCTTGGCAAGTCGCTCCCCACTTGGAAGGGAAGATTCCCCCACCGTCCGCCGTCGGATTCCATAGCGCGCACGCCGAGGGCTCCACCCTGGGGCCATTTAAGCCGCCCCACGGGAGCCCGACCCTCACCGGACCCTCCCTGAGCCCCTGAGCCACAGCAGCGCCTCCCCACCCGAGCTCCCCGCGCCGCCGTCCCCCGAGCCGAGCGCCGCCACCGTCGACCGCATGCTCCGGCGCCGCTCCGGCCAAATCAACCCCTCTAGGAGCATCGCTTGAGGGTGAGGACTGCGCCGAGCTCGTTTTCCCTCTCTATCTCGCCCCATAGCATCGTCGTCCACCTTCACCGTAGCTTACCTCCGCCGGCCACCGTCGCCCAGAAATCCATTCAACATATCGCATGCAAACAAGGCCCAATAGCTATCACCCAACCAGTTTCCTTTTCCCAAGTTTATTTAGCACCCAAAACCCCGGACCAATCACACGGGAGCCAGCCCGTACAGCTTCCCTTTTGGTTTTGTAATTCCATTTTCGGAATTAGCTAATTAGCCAATCTTGCAAATGCTATATCTCCTGCATTCCAACTTTGATTCACTTGATTCTTTTTCCTAAATTCATCTAAAAGCATAAGCTACACCTTCCAACTGTCCTCATCTTTAGTTGAGCTCATTTTATTTGTACACTTGTTTGTGTGTGCGCCGTAGATCGTGTTGTGAACGAGGAAGGACTCGAGGAGGAGCAGTGTTACGAGCAGGAGCCCGAAGGCCAGTACCACGGGCAGGAACTCCCCGAGGGTTTTGAAAATGGCAAGTTCTATCGCACCCTTTGATGCATATTTCTTTCCTAGTTTTATAACCACAACCCATTGGCCTGTTTAATAAAACTTGCATATTTTATTGCTAAACCATGATTGGATAGCCACCCCTTGATTTTTATGACAGTTTCCTTGACAACCTAGATTAATGTTTAAATAGCATATTGCTCTGTTTAAACATTAATTACTGCTAGCAACGCTTAGGATTTGGTTACTACTACACTTAATATTATAATCACAAATGTTTTTATAAAAATAACTGTGCGCGTGTTTTAAAAAGGAAAGTGGGTTTGGGAAAAATAAGAAAGAACTGTGTATTGGGGCAGACGGTGTTTCTGTGTGAAATACCGAGGTGAGTTCGTACCTATGTGGTTGAGCAAGGTGGGAGATGCCCATTTTTATTAAAATGAAGGATGTGTTGATGTGTCATCTTGCCTAACCCAATTTCAGTACCTCCACTCGACCGTTGTATGTGGCAGTGGCTTGGCATAAATTCCACTAGTTGAACTGGTAGTTATCGGGTGTGCTGGTGAGCAACAGAGGTCCATGGAGACGGGTATAAGTTCTTGGTGAGTTATACCCTGGGTAGAACCTCGTGGGTAGGTTGCTGCCCCCCTGGTTGCTTCTGTGGTGACTTGTCAGTTTAGCTAAGGTGGGTAATGGCCTCGATAGGATCTGCACTGACACTAAGGTGCTCATGTTGTGGTACCCTACTTGTGGTTGTGTACACCTCTGCAGAGTTGAAACCTATCCGGATAGCCGTGTCCACGGTATTGGGCGAGTTACGGCTTGGTCATTTCACGAATCCTTTTTGGGTGTTTTGTGGCGTGAGTTGTTTTGGAAAATGTCAGCAGTTGTGCCAGAGGCTACGACGGATGGGAAGTCCGGTAGCATTTGTTGGAGTTGTGTCGAATATTGTGTACTAGTTGGTTACGCGTTGGACTTGGAGTTTTATTAGCGGTAGGATGTAGAGTTTGTGTCGGACTGTTGTAATCCGGGCTCCTCATAAATATGAGAGGAGAACCGCTGTTGTAACCATGACGACATAGCGACAGGCTCGCAGGGGGGAGGCGGCACATTGCCAGGACCCCGGAGCGACCAGTGTTGCGGTTTGGGGAGGAGCGCCCGTAGTCATGCCCCGGGGATGTAGGCCTTGCGGCTGAACCTCGTCAACAAATATCGTGTCTCTGGTGTCGTCCATGATCTCGTATACATCGTCTTGATAGATCAATCGTTGCTTCCGCGCGCTAGTTTTCTAACAAGTGGTATCAGAGCTATGGTTAGATTGGATCTACAGATGGTATGGAGATCATCATGGAGGTACGAGGATTATGCTCGATAGGTATCGCGGAACTGCTCGATGCGGTGCAAGGTGGAGCATGGTGGCGATCGACGATTCGATCGGTGGTGTTGGACACTCCGAGCAGGAGGCTTGGACCGTCTGACGGGCTGCGGTTGGTAAGGATCGGCCAGGCGTGGTGATCGGACCAACAGTGTGGCCGTTGAAGACGACGTGAATAGGGCGGCGGCTTCGGCTTGCGATCAGACCGGCGACCAGACACAGGTGACAGTCGGATAGATCGGAGCGTGGGAGCATCACGATGAAGGGTGGTGTGACTGGTGTTGTACAAAGGCGGCATTGCGGCACGGCGAGCAGATTGTGTCGGCAATGAGCCATGGTATGACATGTTCATGCACGGGCGGTGCGTGATGGCGCGTCTGTTGTAGCAGGGCCGGCGTGAGGAGCATGTGCGGTGGAGCACGACAGTAGAGCGCAAACAACGGCGTTGATGAGATGGTATGGTGTAGTTGGTGGCGAGGCGAGTGCACGAGCTTGTTGCGGACGGGAGTTGAAGCGGGGCTGGCGTGGAGACCTGGATGATTTCCAGTAGTTGGCTGGAGACCAGGTGGCTGTGGACATGCGCAGGAAAGGACTCGTATACTACTCAATGTGCGGTTTGCATGCAGGCGTGATCCACGCGTGTGCATGTAATATCTATTTCCTGATTTTATTTTGTGCAACGTGCAAGCAAATAAATTATGGAAAGGGACAGGGGCACGGGTCGGACTCGTACTTGTTCGAGGCACTAAAGGAGTTGTATGTGAATCCGAACTGGTGCAGCTCAGGCTGGGCTCGGACTCGACGTGGTGGGGCTACGCAGTTGTGTGTGACTCGGAACAGAGAGGCCAAGGACGACATCAGCATCACGCACATAAAAGCAGGCGCAGGGACCTGGAAGTACATCGACTACTCAAATTAATCCAAGTGCAGAAGGCTTGCGCTGAGGGATTGCTGGACTTGGTCGGCAGCTTCGGAGGACTGCAAAGAAGGCTTTGTGGTGTGCAGCGATCGACGCAAGTTTCTTCAAACAGTCTGGTTAGGAACGAGGGGTCGAGGAGCAAACGATCTGCTCGGTGATCCGGACGAGAAGCCAGAAGGTTTGGGCGGTGTTTCCGGCGACAAAGGGTCGGTTAAGCCGCGTGTCGACGAGATGTCGACGGCGACCAGATTTAAGGTGGTGAAGTTTGATGGCACTGGCAACTTCGGATTATGGCAGATACGGGTCAAGGATTTGTTGGTTCAACAGGGAATCATGACGGGTCTGAAGGAGAAGAAGCCAGAAAAGATGGAGGATGACGAGTGGGAGGAGAAACAGGCGCAAGCGGCCGCAACCATACGGCTATGTTTGTCTGACCACGTCATGCACCATGTCATAGCACTAAAGACACCGAAAGAAATCTGGGAGAAGCTGGAAAGTCAATTCATGTCAAAAACTGTGACGACCAAGTTGTATCTGAAGCAGAAGTTGTATGGGCTGAGGATGCAGGAGGGGTCGGATCTCGCAGAGCACATCAATGTTTTCAGTCAGATGGTCACGGATCTGGAACAACTGGGTGTGACGGTTGATGATGAAGACAAGGCAATTATTCTTCTGTGTTCACTGCCATCGTCTTATGAGCATGTGGTCACGACTTTGACGTACGACAAGGAAAGCATCAAAATTGAGGATATTACTGCAGCGTTATTGGCTCGAGAACAGAGGAGAAAGAACACTGCAGTGGAGGGGCCTCTCGGTGATGCATTGCTGGTCAGAGGTGAGCTTAAGAAGGAGAAGGCAGAGAAAAGAAAGAAGAAGTTGCGGTGCTATGACTGCGGGGAGTTAGGACATGTGAGGAGGGACTGTCCAAAAAAAAAGGAGGCAAGTGCTAATGCTGCAATTCATAATGACTCGGACAATGATTGTGATGTTCTCTCAGTATCAGACAGGGTGCAGTCAACTGAAGCGTGGATGTTAGATTCAGCAAGCTCTTTTCATGTGACGCACAAGAAGGAGTGGTTCGCTTCGTACAAGTCTGGTGATTTTGGCTTAGCCTATTTGGGCGATAACACGGGTTACCGTGCTATTGGAGTAGGCGACATCAAGATCAAGATGCAAGACGGAGTTGAGTAGGTGCTTCGGGGTGTTAGGCATGTGCCGGGGCTGCAGAGGAATCCAATACCATGAAGATCTTCATGATCTTCATGGTATTCCCATCCGGCTCAGCTCGGAATAATAAACCACTACCATGTAGAGCTCCAAGCAAGATTTGGGCTAATCCCTTTCAGGTCTTGGAGAGAATATCCTAAGACCGATCGATTTTTCTCCAGGATAGTGATGAGTTGCTGGGTTTCTACCTCAGAGAGTTTATCACTAATGATCACTGGAGTTTCCTTATTCCCGAAGAGGAAAGCATACCTAAGTCCAGGCGGAAGAAGTTTGAGCTTGATTGGAGATGGTTTTGGAGTTTCGTTTGTATCAAGCTCAATCGGAGGATGAGTTTCCTCCTCCTCCGTAAAGAATGGAATATCCTCTTCTGGAATAGGTTGCTCGAGGTCTAGCAAAGAAGCTGACCTGACTTCCTCTAACGGGTCAGGATCGGGGTCTGCCTCTATTGGAGTATTCAAAGATTGGGCATAGGAGACAGGGATAAGTTTTTTCCGATCCTAAGCTCTACTAGCTGGTTTATTGGTGCTTTTTCCAGAATCTTCAAGATTGGCCTGCCTATGAAGATGGGATGTGTGGTAGTGCTAGGTAGGTCGAAGATGTGAAAATCCATGAAGAGTTCAGGATCGTTGACCTTAACGGGTGTGACCCGTAAGATCCCCAAACAGTCCAGGATTCTTCCTGAGGTAAACTTAAGTCGTTTTTGAGAAAACGACCATGAGTTATCAGGGAATTCGGTTCGCACTAAAGAGCTAGAGATTATGTTGATTCCGAGGCTCGGGTCGTACCCAATTTCTCGGTCAAGGCCCATGATCTCATAGAATATCCTTTTGGTTTTTCTGGGCATCTTGACCACCTCGGTCGAGGCTTCGGCCTCATCTAGCCACTCCCGACTCATGATAGTAGAGAGACGTCCCAGGTACTCCCGCTGGTATTCCAATTCTTCTTTGTCGGGGGCCCGATCCTTTTGCTCTACATATCGTTCCCGTGGGAAACTTGTTGCACTCCCGATGTCTTCGAATAGATCATCGTCAAAATCATAAAGAGTGGTGTAGAGTGAATCATAATGGTCTGGGCTAGAATATGGTTGTGGTTCGAAATAAGCTTCAGGTTCTGATGGACTGGAAGAGCTAATGGATTTGGATTGGACTGGTATTGGCTCTTTAGGTTCAGGTTTAGGCTGCTTCTCTTCTTCATCGGGGAGTTCATCATAGATTCCAGTGTAGGGAGTGTTGTCTAGGATACGATCCAGGACTATCCTCGCTTCACTAGGAACCAAATGAAAGAACGACCCTCCAGAAGCGGAGTCCAAGAAAGTGGTGGCTACAGGACAGAGGCCAAGGCTGAAGTGTTGTAAAACAACAGGTTCTGGTAGGCTTAGATCCGGTCCTGAGGCCAGTATTGCTTGAAACGAGCCCAGACAGCCCCTAACGATTCTCCCTGTAATTGCTTAAAGTTAATGATTTCCGCTCGGAGACTGGCTACCTTGGAGACTGGGAAGAAGTTTAGGCAGAATTTTTCCTTGAGAACTTCCCAGCTCCCGTCCATAGTACTAACAGCCAGAGAGTACCATTTCTTTGCTCCTCCCACTAGTGAAAACGGGAATAGCTTCCATTTGACTGTCTCTTGTGTCATGCCCGCAATGGTCAGGCATGAGCAGAGTTGCTCAAACTCGCGCAAATGCGCGTATGGACTCTCGGCCTTCGTTCCTGAGAACGATTGCTCACGAACCATGGCTATGAAGCCGGGACGTAGCTCATAGCCAGGTGTGGATATGGGATGTGATGATGGTGGAGGCTCCAAACAATCGCCCTTTGGAGCCGAGTGTTGGCGTAAGGTAAGAGTGGGATCCATATGGATGGTGGATGGTGGTGGGATACACGGACAACTTGGGTTCGGAATCAGAACAGCTACCTTCCCCGGCAACGGCGCCAGAAAGCTTGTTGGCACTCCTTACGGCCTACAGATAAATCCGCAAGCGGACGGATACCGATGTAGCTTTCACCCGGGAGTATTCCAAGGTATCGATTTCCACGGAGAACGAGAAGTGGACTGATTCTAAACTAAGTTGTCCTAGGTAGATGGAATGGAGTGAATGGTATGGATGAGGTGGATGACAACAACAAAGAGAAGAGGAGTGATAGGAGGGTAGAGAGGGTATGAGTCTGGTAGATATATTCTACTGATTGATCGAGCAGATCAGAGGATACAAATAGATACTTGCTTCAGGACAAGGGAACCGGTGGACACACAGAAAGGGATGAGAAGGGGTGCCACTATTTCCCAACTGGGGAATCCTACAGACCGGAACTAACGTGATGGGCTACAAAGACCGGAAGGGCTGTCACCACCTTACGGCTACCACCTCCGTTGCGACGGGAATAAACTAAGTTAGTCTCAAGTATAGGCACCACGCCTACACTAGTCAACTAATACTTATCTCCTATAGAAAGATAAGCACCCAAGCTAAGCAACCAGTATATAGTTATACCAATCAACTAAGCATTGAACGAAGAACCAGCAAGCATATAAAAGTAAGAACTGAATGCTCAATTAATCAGAGAGAGATAAAAGAATTACCAGACACGACCCGGATGTTACTCGAAGTGAAGTCGCATCCGTAGAGGTACAGCCGGAAGAGGGGACGACACTTCGGCTCCTCTCCGGGACGCTCACCTCTCCTCTCTCCCTATCTCTACTGATACAAGTGGAGAACTAACAGTGCTTCGCCTGCACTCTACTCTTGTGTTGTGTGTTTTGCAGGTGCAACCGGGCCTCTATTTATAGCAGGGAAGGACAGTGGAGGCAGAGTAGCAGCCAAGGCAGCTGGGAGGCGGTGCTGGGCCGTTCGGGCGAAATCCCCGGTTCGGCCGAACTGCCCAGTTCGCCCGAACCGGTGGATCCACCGACTCAGCAGCCAAAGGCCAGGATTGCACCCTGGAGGCGGTTCCTGCCACTTCGGCCGAAGTGGGCCCGGCCCAGTACTGCACCGCCTCTGCTTTGCACACGTGCTAGTCCAGCTCCTGAGGTCGGTTGGCAGGTCGGTTCGCGTCTTGGGCTGGCCTGGAGGGCCTCCGGTGGACTCGTGGGCTCCGTCGGGTTGGATATGGGCCACCGGTCTTCTGGATATGGGTTGAGTCGGCCCAGAGTGGCGTGGTCGTGGTCCACAAGTCTTGCCCAGCTAGGGGGCAACCGGCCGAACGGAGTCGTTCGGCCGAAACGGTCATTTCTGACCCTTATAGCACGTGTTTCTCCATTTTGTACCTGCACAGAGGACAATCACCAAAACTTGTGGAAATAGTTAGTGATAAGCCCTATAGCTATGGTGTGTATCCCCATTGTGTTTGTTTTATACTCAGTTGGAGGTCAGAAATCGGTCTGTAACGACCGCCAACAGTGACTTGTCAGTTTAGCTAAGGTGGGTAATGGCCTCGATAGGATCTGCACTAACACTAAGGTGCTCATGTTGTGGTACCCTACTTGTGGTTGTGTACACCTCTGCAGAGTTGAAACCTATCCGGATAGCCGTGTCCACGGTATTGGGCGAGTTACGGCTTGGTCATTTCACGAATCCTTTTTGGGTGTTTTGTGGCGTGAGTTGTTTTGGAAAATGTCAGCAGTTGTGCCAGAGGCTACGACGGATGGGAAGTCCGGTAGCGTTAAAACTTGGATCCTGTGTGGATCGAATCAACCTTACTTACTATCATTGGATCAAATAAAATGTTTGCAAAAGCTCTTCTGGAAATGAACCCTTGCATGTGAAACTACTAGCTTTTCCTGCAAAATAAACCTTAGCTTTTATCTTGAATTATCTTGGTCATGCTTCTGTTATAACCCCTCCCTGGGTGTGTGTGAACTTGCTGAGTACGTATGTACTCACCCTTGCTTAATCCTGTACAGAGGAAGACCCAGAGTTCGTTCCCGAGGACGTTGAGTAGGGGTTCGTTCTGCACCCAACCGTGCCTGTGAGTTAGGGACACCCGCTTGGAGACCCGCATAACGCAGCTCTCTGATGATGAAGTAGTTTGTATCTTCGTTTGGTTTGTAGCTCTAGTTCTAGCCCTTGTGATAGTGGCTCTCGAGTGCCCACTACCGCGAAGGCTTGTTCGGTAATGAACTATCTGTTGTAATAAATGTGAATCAGCCTCCTGGGACTGATGTTTGTATCACATTTAGTCTTCTCTTTCGAGGGGACGCTTCAAAGGACGACTTCCCGGGACAGGACTCACAGCAGCAGCAGCAGCAGCCGCCGCCTTTTGAGGAAGGCAAGTTATAGCAAGGACAATCCTTGCTACCTACTCACCTTGTATTAAATTACTTCATAAATGATGTGTCTAATTTGATGTACCATTAAGATTGTACCTAGTTTGAATATCCTATCCTTATTTACCTTGGGTTTATGCATGTGGGTAGATTTTGCTATGCACAGCTACTATCACCATTATTTAACTGTTAATATTGACTTAATGGTCCACTTCAACATTAATGATAAAACTTGCTTTTTAGCAACTTGGTTTAGGGAGCTAGAGCATTTGCTTCGTGCTTTGCTCTAGAGTTTCTCCATAAGGTCCGGTTCTTAAAGCGGCAACCCAGGAGCCTGTCGCCACCGCTAGAACTATTGTGGCTCTGGTCTTGGTTAAGTAGCTTGTACGTCTCTAGCTTGCCAGTGGTTATCGGTGGGGCCGACGGTGTTATGGGAAGCAAGGCACGGGTGTTTCTTGATTCCACCGAGGATTGTAGCCCCGTCGGCTAGGTCTCGTTAGACCCAGTCCCGTGTTGGGAGTCCCTGCGATGGGGAACTCCACACGTTGCACATTGTTGGGGGCGATGCCCACGCTCTGGATGCCATTGACCCCCTTATGGTGTGACTCCGTAAGCGTAAGTCAATCTCGGTGCCTAGAGTCTCACCACCTTGTTGTACCTTAGCGGCCACTGTCTTGTTAGGGTGTCTTGTGAAAAGCCTCGTAGCGTCCCTATGGAGTCACACCTCGGAAGTGTTGATGTGCGTGGTTGGGTGCAAAGTTCCTTTGAACTTTTATGCGACTGGTGGGTATAGGGCGAAACCTTTGCAGAGTGTAAAATCTATCATGATAGCCTTGCTCAGGGTCATGAGCGGCCTGGATTCTTTTTTATTAGAAGATGATGTTTATTTATGTTTAATGTCACTTATACTTTATTAATTGGGGTTGCAACTGGGTTTCATCTACTTGTAGTAACTTGGTTAATGATAAAATGAACCAACTAAAAATGCTAATGCAGTTCAGCCGAGTCTAGCCTTATTTTGAGCCTTCATATAACCGTGCTATACTTTCTAAGTAATTGTTTACTTACACTTGTCATTTATTCAACAAAATCTCGGATGGGTAAACAGATTGGATGTGCATGAGTCTGCTGCTGAGTTTTCAGAAGATTTGCCATACTACTGAGTTATGATCTCCTAGTCAGAGTCCCTCTGGATTGCGGCTCCATTAGTATGAGAGTTTATTAGTCTTCCGCTGTATTTGGTTAGTTTTTTTATGATGCACTCTGATGTAAAACTTTATATATTTAAGAATTTATTCAAGCATATGTTCTCTGTTTATCATATTTGTTTGCTATATGTGTACTTTGACTTCCTCGGCATACATATGGTCACATTCGGGTTTTTTTGTGAAAATCCGGGTGTGACAGTAGGGGATGTGCTGTGATCATCTTTTTCACCCACACTTTCTCTCGATGGTGATTCGCACCAAGACCTTGCCGCTGTGATTCCCCATGGGGGTCTCGAACCTGTTTCCGGCTGGATACCAGATTCGGTTCGGGAGCCTGGAGTTCGAGGCGCCCGGCAACGGCTACCTCATCCGCCTCCTCCGAAGGAACGCAGACGTGGAGGCTTCAGTGCCATCCCCATCATCACCCCAGTACAGGAGGCGCTCGAGCCGGCGCGCACAACAAATGCGCACGGAGCAGCGCAGAGCGGCTCGTATATGCTCCCCCGAGTGGGTCCGAGCAGACGAGTCGCGGCCTGCAGCGGCAACGGCGGAGGCGGCGCCTTCACCGACAGCACCCACGACATGTCCCCTTGGGGAGAGCACGGCCAAGCCGTTGCGACGTCAAGTTATCACTATGGCTTACTCATCATCGGTCATCACAAACATGGACGTGTACGAGGATCTGCCAGGACATCACTTGATCTCGATCCGCAACCTCATCGCGACCTCGCCTGATGATCACTACCCCGACTCCGACAATGAGATAAACGCATGCGGGCAAGAGGCCCTGGAGTGGGATGACTCCGGGATCCGCAACCACGAGGGTTTTGTGAAGTTTCAGGCTGCGGCGGACTACTGCCTCACTGGCTCCGATGACTCTAGCGAGGGGGATTACGACCCCACGCGGGAGTGCTTCGTTGTCGGGCTGACGGGACCCGAAGAAGAGGGCGACGGGGTAGGAACCGCAACAGGACGCACCGACCGTGTGGTGAACTCACAAGCGGTGACACCACCGAACAACGCCGCACTCGAGCAGGAGCAGCTGGCTCAGGTCCAAGAGCTGGAGGCCAAGCTCGAGGAAGAGCGCCAGCAGATACGGCGTCTACGAGCCACGCTCGAGACGGCACCCCAGGAACGTGGTACACCAGCCACGGCCAAGGTGGCGCCCCATGAGCGTGGAGCACGCGTCAGAGAAGCAGGACGTGTCGCTCGCGCACGCATCGAAGCCGGTGATAACGTGGATGATCCCCTACCGATGGCAAGGGCGAGCCAGAAGCTTATCACCGCGGCAACATTGATTCGGGCCATGCCCGAACCATCGAACCCCTGAGGGCCACAACCTGCGTCGCGAGGCGCAGCTCCTCATCGAGCAGGCCGCCGTGCAGCAGGCCGAGAGCTCCGCGTCTCGCATGAGCCACACGACCAGTATGAAGGCTAGCGAGAGCATGCATGATCCGGAGGAGTTAGTCCGAATCCCACCCGGTGGCGGGGCGGTGCCAGCTCAGCTGACGAGCAAGGGCAAGGCCCCCTCGGTTCAAGACCGTGTCCAAAGGAAGTACGTAATGGAATGGATCCTGGACACACCCGACGCCGGCGATGGCGACGCCTGCAACACCCTGAACAAGAAAAGACAGGACCCAACAATAGCTCAAGGCTACCACCGTCGACGTGGAGGCCGCTATGACAGCCGGGAGGATAGGAGCCCGACGCCGGAGCCCCCAGGAACCCGTGTGTTCAGTCGGGAGATCCGTGCAGCTCCCATCCCCCCGCGCTTCCGACAGCCCATCACAATTACCAAGTACTCAGGGGAAACAAACCCCAGAGTTTGGCTCAACGATTACCGCCTGGCCTGCCAGCTGGGTGGTGCGATCGACGACGCCTTGAGCATCCGCTAGTTGCCCCTCCACCTTGCGGAATCTGCGCGAACATGGCTCGACACCTGCCAGCGAACCAGATCCACGACAGGAGTGACTTGGTGAAGACGTTCGTGGGCAACTTCCAGGGCACATACGTACGCCCTGGAAACTCGTGGGATATTCGAGGGTGTCGCCAGACATCTGACGAGTCCCTACGAGACTTCATCAGCCGCTTCTCCAAGCGCTGCACCAAGCTCCCAAGCGTCGGTGACTCCGAGGTCATCCACGCCTTTCTCAAGCACATGACCTGCCGGGATCTGGCGTGCGAGCTGTGACGAAGCCCTCCCACCAGCGTGAACAAGCTGTTCGACGTTGCCACCAGCTTCGCCTCTGGGGAGGAGGCAGTTGGGGCCATCTTCGATGGCAAGAAGGGAAAGCGCACGGAAGAAATGCCCGCAGAGGGCAGCAAGCCCAAGGGCTCCGCGAAGAAGCACAAGAAGGGCAAGAAAACACCGCGCGGGCAAGGGAGCGACAAGGACCCCGACGAGACCCTCGCGGTCGATGTAGCGCGTAAGGGCCCTCGAGGCCCCCCCAAGGTGGAGGCGTGTTCGATGACATGCTCAAGAAGCCGTGCCCTTACCACCAGGGCGTGGTCACTGTTGGCACTTCTTACGATCCAATATCAGGATTGTGAATCCAGGTACTGGGGTAAGGAGTGTTTCAGTGGTTTTTCTTATGGCTCAGTAAAATATATAAATATTTTGCAAGTGCACAGAATTACCGCTGTAGCACTTCACCAGGGAGTAATCCGAGGTATCGTAATTTATATTTCCGCAGGGAAGCTTTGGCAAGATTACTAGCAAACAGATATTCGAGACTATCAGAGAAGGGTACACTAGTAGCAAGACAGGGGATAAACGGTATTGGATAGGAGTGGTTATACCGTGACACATAGCTCAAGGGTGGCTCAGATAGGAAAGAGAAGGAATAGATAGTTGGGAGGACAACGAGAAGAGATAGAGGAATCCTGGGTCCTTTATCTACCTATGTCACTTGGGCTTAGAGATACAGTGGCTGAAGAGCCAGTACTCAGAGATCAGGGTTAACTCTAATGTGTTAGCGTCGGGACAATAGAACCTATGACACGCAGAAATGGATGAGAAGGGGTGCCACCAATCCTACACGCTGGGATCCTGCAGGCCACGACGAACGTGATGAACTACGTAGGCCGTATAGGGCTGTCACCACCTAACGACTACCACCTCCGTAGACGTGGGGACAAACTAAGGCCACTGGCTAGCCTGGGAACCACTCCCACACTAGTCAACAACTACTTACTCCGCTAGCAAGAGCAAGCAACCTTGTCAATACCCCAATGACAATTCACCACAAGTATTGAGCAAGATCGAAGAACCAGCTAAGACAAAGACTTAATCAAGATCTAGAAGCACTAGAGCTACAACTAACTATAGTCTAAACACGATATAGATGCTACTAGAATAAAGTAGAAGCAAGCTATAAATGACAAGGGCAAAGTGATAAAGATAACTATATTGATAACACAAAATCTTACAAAAGGAAAAGGAAAAGATACAAGAGCTTATACCAGAGCTTCTGAAGACGACTCCGGAACCTCCGAGGCACAGCTCAACTCAACTCTAACTCCCAACTAAACTATCCTAACACTACTAGAAAGAAGTGGAATGAAAGCTCCTTGGCTTGAGTGTGTGTTCATCTGGGCTTGGACACCTCCTTTTATAGCAAATGATGGCGGTTGAGCTTGGGTAACCGCCAAGGCAACCAGAGGCGGTTGAAGGCCGGTTCGGCCGAATGCACCGGGTTCGGCCGAACTGCCAGGATTCGGCCGAACCACAGGATGCACCGCCTCAGCTTTGGACGCCTAGGATTGCATCTTGGGGTCGGTTAGGCATGTGGAGGCGGTTCGGTCGAAGGCCCCCAGTTCGGCCGAACTGGGCTTCTGGCCCGGGGCCGCCCCCTTGCACTGCCTCAAGTCCTAGGCTGTCTTGGGTTGCTTGTACGTGATGGTCTTCAGCTGATTAGGCCCAAGGATGATGTGGCGGTGATGTACGTGGCTTGCACGGTCACTGCTTGGTCATCGTTGACTTGGATGGCCCCCCGGTTGTGCTTTGCGTCATTTACGGCTAAGGAGGGTAATCGGCCGAACAGAGTCGTTCGGCCAAATCGGTCAATTCCGATCCCTATAGCACGTATTTCTCGTTGTTGTACCTGCACAAGTCTAACTCACCAAAACTCATAGAACTCTGTTAGAAATAAACCTAAGTACATGGAATGTCACATATATCCTCTTTTATTCTCGAGTATTGGTGGTCGAAAATGTGCCGTAACGACCGTCAACAAGCTCCCCCAAGCTTAGACCTTTGCTCGTCCTCGAGCAAAGATAAAGACTTAGGCTCAGTGGATCAGGAGTTGCTACAATGTCAATTTTCTTGCAGGTAACTTTATAAACAACTAGTACTCGAAAATAATCGAATCATTGGCAAAGTTTTAACTCACCATTTTACCTATGGGGCTTATAGCAATCTCCTTGTCTTGGGCGGTTGAAAGGTTGAACAGCTTAACTCAGTTTTTATTCCATTCCTACTCTTTTCAGGATCCCATCTCAGAGTTTCCACAATTTTTGAAAATTTTGTTCCTCAATTGGTACACTCGATCGCTCAAGTGGTGTTTGTATCCTGACTAAAGGCTTGTGCCTTCTTTCATCCTAAATTCTAACAAAGCTTTTTGTGTGGCTCAGGGACAAAGGATGAATGCATACTTGCATCTTATATTTTGCTAAGTCAAAGACCGGATCTTTGGGGAACCAAATCATACCATTAGATCAAGAAGTGCAAGTGTGTGGAATATGTGGAGTGGAATGTGGAATGTAGTGGAACTCCTTGGGATGATTCTTCCTCCCCCTGACTTATTTTCGAGAACATGGGCTATATATATATATATTTCATATTTTTGCCGTGCCACTTAGCATGCTTTTTTCTCTTTCTTTTTGTCATGCTCTTTGGCATGATTTTCTTTTTGCATAGCCCATGTCTCTATTCAAGGATATTTGGAGAGGAGATCATAGAACATGGAGTATTTATTTTGTGGATGGATGATGGCAATATTTGCTAACTCCCTGTCGACGATTTATGTCGAGCACGTCCGCCTGGGGGTACCCCAGGGAGTAGATTTGTGGGTCTCGCTGAGTTATAGGAACGATAGTGCATGAACAACACAAAGATTTAGACAGGTTCAGGCCGCGAGTAGCGTATTACCCCACGTCCTGTGTGCTTGATTGTATTGCACGTGGGTTGAGTTGTATGACTTGTATGGTCTACCGAGCTAGGGACCCCTGCCCTCCTTTGTGTATCCCAGGGGGCAAGGTTACATGGTAGGTTCCTAGTCGGTTACAATATGAGAGTCCTAGTAGGAGTACACGAGTAGTTCCGAGTAGTTCTACTAGGACTCGATCTTCTGTCTTAAGGGTACCCGGGGATGCATATCCCACAAGCCCGCGAGCATCTTGCGCCTTCGCTTCAAGTCTTGAATCTACTTTAACATCTTCAAGGCATCATCTTTAGAGGATTTGAGTAGTTGGAGCTAAGCCCAAGATGCTCAAGTCTTCTCTGTAGAGTAGTTTACATTGGAGTGCATGTTTAGATGCACCCAATGGGTGTAGCCCTCGAGCCTCCGACTACTTTTTAAGTAATCGGAGGTTCAAAAACAGTCTTCTATCTTCATCTCGAGTAGTTCAATGGCGTCCACCGAGTAGGTCCACCCATTGGGTATAGCCCCCGAGCTTCGAGTAGTTTTTTTGATACTAGTCGAAGATCTTGAATAGATCAACAATAGGCACAAAAAAAGTGTACCCCTTGAGTGTAGCTCCCGAGCCTTGAAGCGAATGGTTTACATTCGATCCAAGGGTCAAGAACATAGTCTTCGAGTTGTTGTAATATGCAAGCATCGACTAGTTTAAAGTACTCGGCTAGCATTGTAAGGCCACGCCATTTGAGTACCGACTAGCTCTAGTACTTGTCTTCATGTCTTGTCTTGTACTGTGTAGCCTCCAAGCTTTAAGCAACTCATTGAAGTACTCAGCATGAGAGCATCTGACTAGTAAAAGTACTCAAGTGGCTTCGTGGTTGTGTTATGAATATTCAACTGGTAACCCTGCAATTTAAATATATAAAATGAGTAGTATCCGATCAAGAAAAAGTGAATAATAGCATTTGTAATACATGTTTAAACTTGTTAAGATCATTACTCTTGTTAGACCCGTAACCACTCGAGTAGTAGCTGTGGAGCCAGGATCCCTAGGGCCACTCATCTAAAGGAATTAAACTACTCGATATGGAGAGTTAT
The DNA here is from genome assembly GCA_033239725.1 of Echinochloa phyllopogon. Taxonomy (NCBI): domain Eukaryota; kingdom Viridiplantae; phylum Streptophyta; class Magnoliopsida; order Poales; family Poaceae; genus Echinochloa; species Echinochloa phyllopogon. Next base: position 28,951,475 of record BTCW01000015.1, on the reverse strand, counting down.
GATCCGACTGCTTTGGACTAGCCAGATAAGGTATATGATGATGTAGTCAAGTAGTAAAACTACTCGTGTTCGGATAGAATACATGATGGATTACCTTAATGTAGCCTTTCAGGTCGGATACGAGTAGTCTTTGTAATCGGTTTGTAACTTTGCTCCCCCAGTATATAAGGAGGAGCAGGGACCCCCTCGAAACAACTCAACTCACATACAATACAATCAAGCACACAGGACGTAGGGTATTACGCTACTCGCGGCCCGAACCTGTCTAAATCTTTGTGTTGTTCGTGCACTGTCGTTCCTAGAACTCGGTGAGACCCACTAATCTACTCTCTGGGGTACCCCCAGATAGACGTGCTCGATAATCATGACGATCGACCTCCCCAAAATCACAATCGTGGACGACAATACGACTCCGACCACATCACCTCTAGCTTCCGAAGTGATCGTTCACCAAGTGATAAATGTGACGGCTTCCCAGCTTTTTCCAGGTGCATAAAAGAAATCCAATGGCCAAGCAAGTTCAAACCTACAGGAATTGAAAAGTTCACGGGCAAGAAAGACCCTGAACAATGGCTCCGAATCTACTCTACAGTCGTCCAGATGGCCGGGGGATCCAACGACATCAAAGTCAGTTACTTCCCCGTTATGCTAGATACCACGCCCCTAACATGGCTCGAGGGCCTCCGCCCCGGGTCCATCGACTCCTGGGACGTTCTCACCAGGAAATTCACCACCAACTTCCAGGGAACCTGGGCTCGGCCCGGAACCCGTTACGAACTGGCAGCTTGCAAGCAAGGAAAAGGAGAAACCTTGCGAAAAATACATCAAGAGATTCTTCGATAAAAGAGCTACAATCGTGGATATCTCTGACCGGGAAGTAATCGACTGCTTTCATGATGGTCTCTACACCCGGGAATTACACCGTGAGTTTGGCCGACGTCGTCCGGAAAACATCAGTGAGCTACGACGCATTGTCGCTGAATGGGCAGACCAAGATGACCGCGAGTAGGAGCGCTTTGACAGACATCGCGATAACAACACCAACAATCACAACAAAGACAACGGCGACAGACACAATGATCGCCCAAACAACCGGGACTTCAGTCGCGATAATAGGAAGCGCAAGCCAGACAACACAGTCGCGGCAGTCCAGTGCCCTAGTCGTAAGACTCGTTCAGCGGCAGACGTCATGAACGGTCCTTGCCCGTACCACCCCAATGGAAATCACACAATGGCCAAGTGTTTCCACCTAAAGCAGGAGTTCGACAAGCAAACACCAGATGCTCCCAAAACCGTCAAGAAAAAGGAAGACAAAGACAACAAAGACCCTGGCAATAACTTTCCAACTGTCGAGAATGTCGTAGCTGTACTATTCAGTGGAGAAACCCTGAACCGGTCGAAGCGCGCCAAGAAGCTCACCCTACGAGAGATCATGGCGATAGAGCCCGTCACCCCAACATACTTAAAGTGGTTAGAAGTGCCTATCACATTCTCCAAAACAGATCAATGGATCAACTTTGCAAATCCTGGGAGATATCCTCTAGTTTTAAACCCAGTCGTGGCGCAAGCCAGACTGAATAAAGTACTCATCGATGGAGGCAGCAAGCTCAATGTCATATTCGCAAACACATTCAAGAAGATGGGCCTAGACATTACAAAATACCTCAAGCCTATAGATGCTCCATTCTATGGCATTGTTCCAGGCAATGCAGCAACCCCCCTAGGTTAGGTCACACTACCAGTTACCTTCGGGACGGAAGCAAACTTCAGAACCGAGTACATCAAGTTCGAGGTTGCAGACTTCGAGACCTCATACCATGCGATTCTTGGGCGACCAGCCCTCGCCAAATTTATGGCGATCCCGCATTACGTATACTTGGTTCTCAAGATACCTGCTCCTAAAGGAGTACTTTCCCTAAAGGGAGACTTAAAGATATCGTATGATTGCGATGTCGAGGCAGTAGAATTCGCCGCCACTTCGCACGTCCCTACCCAGATGCTGGAAATACTCGCCTTGGCCAAGAAGTCGAAGGAAGACGAACTAGAAGTACCCAGCAAGAAGTCGACAAGCACCAACTTCAAGCCCTCCGAAGAAGTACAGCTCAAAACTGTAGATCTTGGGATGGGTGATCCGTCCAAAACTGCCCTTATAGGGGCAGATTTAGACTGTAAATAGGAAGACACGCTCGTCAAGTTCCTTCGATATAATAAAGATATATTTTCTTGGAAACCATCTGATATGCCTGGTGTTCCTAGAGAACTTGTCGATCACAAACTAAATGTTGACAAGAACGCAAAACCCAAAAAACAGCGCCTCCGACGATTTGCACAAGATAGACGTGAGGCCATAAAAGAAGAACTCGCCAAACTACTCGCCGCAGGTTTCATCAAAGAAGTCTTCCACCCCGAGTGGTTGGCCAATCCAGTGTTAGTTCGGAAGAAAAACAACAACGAACGGCGGATGTGTGTCGACTACACAGATTTGAACAAGCATTGCCCGAAAGATCCCATGGGACTCCCACGCATTGATGAAGTCGTGGACTCCACTGCATGATGCGCATTGCTCTGCTTTCTGGACTGCTATTTAGGATACCATCAAATAGCTCTAAAGAAAGAAGATCATATCAAAACATCTTTCATCACCCCCTTCGGTGCTTACTGCTATACAACTATGTCTTTCGGATTGAAGAACGCCGGTGCCACATATCAACGAGCCATACAAACGTGCCTATCCAAACAAATCGGGCGCAATGTAGAGGCATATGTTGATGATGTGGTCGTCAAAAAAGGCAGTCAGAACATCTCATCAATGACCTTCAAGAAACATTTGACAACCTTAGAACATTCCATTGGAAACTTAACCCAACCAAATGTGTCTTCGGTGTTCCATCAGGGAAACTTTTGGGGTTCATGGTCAGTAACAGGGGTATTGAGGCCAATCCGGCAAAGATCTCAGCAATCCTTACAATGGAAGCACCGAAGAACGTAAAAGATGTCCAAAAGCTAACAGGATGCATCACAGCCTTAAACAGGTTCATCTCAAGACTAGGGGAAAAGGGCCTCCCTTTCTTCAAATTGCTTAAAAAGCAGGATAAGTTTTCATGGACGAATGAAGCACATACGGCATTCGAAGAACTCAAAACATATCTATCCACTTTGCCAGTACTCACAACACCTGTTAAGGGTGATCATCTCTATCTATACATTGCAGCGACAACCCATGTGGTCTGCACTGTAATAGTAGTCGAAAGGCAAGAGGACGGCCATGTATTCCTAGTACAGCGGCCAATTTATTACATCAGTGAAGTACTCTCCGAGTCCAAGATTCGTTATCCGCAAGTCCAAAAATTACTCTACGCCGTCTTCATCACATCACGGAAGCTACGACATTATTTCCAAGCTTTTCACATCACAGTCGTAACTAAATTCCCGCTAGGCGAAATCCTCAATAATCCAGACGCAACAGGTCAAATCTACAAATGGAAGGCCGAAATTGGAGCATACCACCTTGACTTCACATCTCAAACAGCCATCAAATCTCAGGCTCTTGCTGACTTCACAGTCGAATGGACAGAAATTCAAAATTCTTCGACAACCACTCGACCTGAGCACTGGGTCATGTATTTTGATGGATCACTTAAACTTGAAGGAGGAGGCGCAGGCATACTTCTTATATCTCCTAAAGGAGATCAACTCAAATACGTTCTACAAATCCTGTTTCAGGTCACCAATAATGAAGCAGAGTATGAGGCTATGTTGCACGGGCTCCGCCTGGCTGCATCACTCGGTATCAAGCGACTTGTTGTTTATGGCGATTCGGCTGTAGCCATCAACCAAGTTAATAAAGACTGGGACACTTCTAAAGAGACAATGGATGCCTACATTCACGAGGTTCATAAATTAGAATGAAACTATCTAGGCCTGGAGTTTCACCATGTCGTCCGTGACTACAACGTCGCCGCAGATGCCCTGTCAAAGCTAGGATCTTGGCGAGCCGACGTCCCAGCAGAAATATTCGTCCAAGAACTACTCCAGCCATCCATTAAGGAACGAGCATGAGCTGAGACCATGCAATTCCAGTCCCAGCCAGAAACTCAAATCATGGTAATCGACACTGACTGGATGACTCCTTTCATCGAGTACTTGAAAGACCACAAATTGCCAAAGCAGAAGCCAGAGCAAATACGTATTCAACGATGAGCTACTAATTATGTAGTAGTGGACAATGTACTCTATAGGCGTGGGGCTTCGGCCAACGTCTTAATGAAGTGCATCACAATTGACCAAGGAAAAGCCCTACTACAAGAAATTCACAGCGGCGTGTGTGGTAACCATGCCGCTTCACGAACCTTGGTCGGCAAAGCTTACATAGTAGGTTTTTTCTGGCCAACAGCCAAGCAAGATGCAGTGGACATCGTCAAAAATGTCAAGGATGTCAATTCTTCGCACGACAAGCTCATGTTCCAGCACACGACCTCAACACCATCCCACTCTCATGGCATTTCGCTTGTTGGGGTCTTGATCTCATTGGCCCGCTTACCAAAGCTCCAGGCAGATTCAAGTGGCTCGTTGTAGCCATCGATAAATTTACCAAGTGGATCGACGCAATGCCCTTAGTAAACGCTAGAGCCAGTAATTTGATCAAATTCTTTGACGGTATTGTCCAGAGATTTGGAGTTCCCCACAACATCATCATAGATCTAGGCTCTGTATTCACCAGCAAAGAATTCCAAGACTATTGTGATAGATACTCCATTGGGATACATAATGCTTCTGTCGCTCATCCTCGTGCCAACGGACAGGTGGAAAAAACGAATGGTTTGTTACTGCAAGGGTTAAAACCCATATTATATGAGCCTCTAAAGAAATATGGCGGAAAATGGGCAAAGGAGTTGCCCGCGGTGCTTTGGGGGCTACGCACCCAACCCAGCAGGGCTACCGTCCAATCACCATATTTCCTGGTTTACGGCTCCGAAGCAGTTCTTCCCGCCGATCTTTTATGGGAAGCTCCGCGTCTGGAGAATTACGATGAACAACTCGCTCATCAAGAAAGGTCTCAGGATGTTGATGGCATCGAGGAAGCTCAAGTAGCAGCTCTTATTCAGAACACACTTTATCTTCAAGGATTATGTCGCTTTCATCAACGCTCTGTTCAACCTCGATCCTTTACTATAGGAGACTTGGTACTACGCCGAATCCAAAAGACTGAAGGATTGCACAAGCTTATGTCTCGATGGGAAGGTCCCTTTCTTGTAAAACAAGTCATTGGACCTGGTACATACCGGCTGCAAACCCCAGAAGGAGAGGAATTGCCAAATGTATGGAACATAGAGCATCTCCGCAAATTTTACCCGTAACACGGGACATTGTATTCGAGTCGTTGTAAAACAACCCTTGTTCACAAATTAATAAAGTTATATTTCCCTGTCATCTATATGTCATGGCATCCTTTATCTCATTAGATAAAACTATACCATGTTCATTACGGCGCTAGCTGTCGTGTGGTATCCGAGTAGTTTTCTACTCCCGCTCAAAAGAAACCAGGATTCCCTTTTAAAAGGAGGTATCAAAACACCTAAAAATCTTGGACGAATTACCCTCACCTATACATGGTTGAAGGCGATAATCTCTTTTCTTTTGATTCTGTGGCTTTTTAGCGAGAGCTTCAAGAATTAGTGTTATACCAACTACACTCATTCTTCCTCTCCTATAAAAGTCACCTAAAGGTGCTCTAAAGTACTAAGAAGTACAACATGCTTATGCCTATGCGCATAACTTTTCGCCCTGCATTAGCAAAATTGCTAAACCTTAACAAGGCTTGATTCAACTCTACCTAGTTGCGAACCTTATACGACCACTGGACTACCTAAACTATAGTCACTCATTAAATATACTACCCACAGTACTTCGCATACGCACAAACTATTGGATATTACTTACACAGTAGTATTTCCAAAGGATTACTTTAAACAAGTATCAAATGTTATATACATGGACAAGTATCCATATCAGATCCAAAACAGAGTATTTGAACGAGTACTTCAAGTTACAACGTAGATCTACTCCTAGTCAATGAAAGTATCTGCGACTGGCTCTGTTTCTTTCACCAAATCTTCGAATCCTTCAATTTCCATTCCTTCTGGAAGCTCTATGACTTCAAGTTTGGCGTCCGGATTGTGTGCCTTCACCATCGCTAGCAGCTGATTGACGCACTCCTTCATGGTATTCTTACAAAAATCAGTAATTTGTCCAGGCACTGCACTGATCCGCTCCAATAATGACTGGTTAGTAGTAGCAACACCCTCTGGTGTTACCATGTCAATGATGGGGAACACCGCCTCTTCTATAGCCTTCTTCTCAGCTTGGAGATCCTCCACTTCTTGTTGTTTCGTTTGTTGTCCCGCCAAGGCCCTGGCGCAAGCTTGTTCCATGTCAACACGGATCTGATGCTCCTTGGCAAATTTTTCATTCACACCCTCGAGCCCTTTCTCCAAGCGGGCACAATCTTAGGTTTTGGATTGCGCCAAGTTATACAACGATGTGCTGTTGCTCTGTTCTTCAACCAATTCTTTTTTCAATCCTGCAGAAACAAGACAAGTCTATGATTACACTTCATAAGACCAAATTAATGATTAAGTGTACAAAATTTGTTTCACTTACTATTGTTGTCTCGGATCAATGCTCGGTTATGAGTATCCATTCGAGATTTTTCATATCCCATTCCCTCGAGTTGTTTGTGTAATCAAGAAACCAAGTCTTGATTATCAACTCGAGCTTTTTCCCGCGCCTCGTAGGCAACCGCAAGATCTTCTTCGAGTTCTTTTATTCCAGATTCCAGACTTGCATCTTTGTTCTTCTCCAATTTCTCTACCAAAGCCTGCATTTGATGTTAGTTAATAACTACTATATTGACTATTTTTATTAAGCTTTCCTCTTACCAGAGCGGTTTCCAAGTGTTGCTTTAGCTGCATTGCTTCATTATCAGTATCCTTCCCTTGTGGCGGTGGAGTACTTTGTTTGATAACAATGTTGGTGACTTCCTCAGTCTCCAAACCAACCTTCATGATTTTACAAGCATTGTTCATATAAAATTTTGGGAAATATACAGAGCAAAGGCTATATGATTTACCTCCACAATTGACGGTGGCCTTTCGGCATCTCCCTAGTTTGTGGTTTCTACGGGGTTTGCTTCTAAAGCTAGATTGGCATCAGATGCCTTTTTCTCTGGGGATTGGTTCAATCTTGAAATCCCGCCACTCTCATCGACAGTACCAGGGATGACTCCTTCTTCATCATGCTCTGTTTCTCCAGCTTTCTTCAGCTGTTCTTGCTACGCATGCAGCGCGCTCGCAAGTGCGCCAGATGAAACTCTTCAAAAAAAATGCAAGATTCAACAACTGAATGATAGTTCCATTGAAAGGATATTCGATTTAACAAACTTACTTTGTTAGCGCGGTAGTTTTTGGCTTAAAGTTGAACTTCTTCAACTTCAGCACACCCACTTTGGAGCTGGTTGTGCTCCCTGTGGTACCACTTGCCATGTCACTTGTGGTTGAGGAGCTTTGAACAGCGGTGATAAATTTGGAGAGCTTGATACGCTGACCTTCTTCTGCTCCAGGCACATATGCTCCTGCAGGGGTATCTGATCGAGACCGAGTAGTTCTCTTCCGTTTTACCCCTGCGGGAACTTTTGGTACTATTTCTATATCCTCTATTTTTTGGAAATAGTGCATCCAAATTAAATGGTGGAACGGATAAAGTACTCGAATTTTATTATGAAGACTTCTCTTACCTTGAAGATTAACTTGCTTGTCATCCGAGGCAGCTGCCTTCTCTTCGGATATTGTTTCAAGTTCTTCTACACTGTCAGCAATCGCCTCAATTTTCTCATTAGATGGCTCTGACTTGTCCGAAGAACTCTTTCCGAACTTCTCCCAATCTTGCGGAGACAGGCCACCAACTGGCCCATCAGAATCAGTAGCCGACTACAACGGAAGAATCATCATTGTGACGCATGTTCAGAATAACTGAAATTTAAAGGCTGAGAGTACTTACAGAACTTGGAGATTGGCCTTTACAGAATTCCTTGGCGATGTATGGCTTCTTGTTGTTCACATTGCTAAACATGCGCGACAAGCGCATTAGCACGGTCTCATCTGAGAGCTCTTCTGGCACCATCCGGGAAGGATCTGTATTTCCCTCATACTTGTATCCAAGATTGATAAGCTCTTGGAGTGGTTGGATTCTTCTCTTGAGGAAACTGAATGCTATCCCCACTCCAGTCAAGCCTTTATTCTTCAAAGATTGAACTCGCTTTAGCCAAGCGGACACATATTTGGCTTCTTCAGTGGTTGGCTTGGTGTTCCAATTGGATAGATCCCTTGGATACCATCCATCTTTGATAGGACATCTTTTTCCATGATTCCCTGCTGTATTACAATTACACAGGAACAAGATTAGTGTATAACAAAATACATTGATCGTAAATACTATAGAAAGAGTACTCGTTTTTTGACTACTCACCGATTATGAACCACTCGGACTTCCAATCTCCACACGATTCCTTAAGGGGCATGGAGAACCACTGTTCTTTCATCCTTTGACGGAATTGAATACCCGCTCCTCCAACCACTTCCATCCTTTGGAAATTTGGATGGGGCTTTACATGATACAAAGTGCGGAATAAAGCAATATTCGGGTTGATGCCAAGGAATGTTTCACAAGCGTGCACAAAGACAGCAATGTTCAAAATCTCATTAGGATTCACGTGATGGAGTTGGATTTTGTAAAAGTCAAGGAGCTCACGGAAAAAAGATGAGATTGGAAGGCCAACTCCGCGCTCACAAAAAGACACGAACAAATGAATTTCATTTGTGTTTTCAGTGGGAAATTGTGCATTGAAGCAAGCTCTCCACTCAAGAGTTTCCTGGGACAAAAGCAAACCTTGCTCCACCAGGGCATGGAGATCTCCTTCCTTCGCAGTGCAATACTTCCAAGCATCAGCGGGAGAAGGATGAGTTTTGCAATCCGGCTTTGTGTTTGGATCTATCAATGGAACCCTCTTCCTTGGTGCCTTCTTCTTCGCAGGCTTAGCAGCAGTGGCTTTCTCTATGTTTTTGGCGTCGGCTTTCTTTTGGCTCATGGTTGCAGATCGAGTTAAAACTTTACTTTTCTCTCGCATTCACAAGAGATGAAAGCAGGGAAAGTTCTAAATGTCCAGGAAGCTACGATGAGGAGACAAAAGGCAATAGTGCTGCGCTCAAAGGTTACGAAACAAGTGAAGGTCTCACTTCAGATTTATAACTTTCGGTTAGGGTTACTGTTTGGAACAGTATCTACGGCGTATCGCATTCTGTTACAGGGAAAGGCTTGGTTTTTCGTAAGTTAGTTTTTCCCGGCGTAAATTTTGGATTCAATTACAACAGAATCCTGGTGATTATTCAGATCTTCAAATCAAAGATATTTTTTTGATTCAAAGCTCGGGGGCCGCTAACGGATAATTTGGGATTTGATTTCCCTCCGAGATTTAAGGCGGAAAACTGTGGAAAAGATCTTTGACTGGTTTTAACAAAACCACTCGTAGATACGGAATTACAGTTGATCAGTTCTTACACTCGAATACAACTCGTAAGTTGTTATGCTTACATGGATGCTCGAAAAAGTACGCGTATTCTCGTGGAAATAATTATCGAATATGTATTAGTATCCATGGCTTGGAGTAAATAACGGGAGCGGAGCTTGATCCAAAAACTACTTAAAAGAACTCATGGATTCAGAGTTGCATTTGAAATATACAATTTCTTTTGGGTCTATTATCCTTTATTCAAGGCTTTTGACTAGTTTTAAAGAAACTACTCGAAAGACCGATGGTCTTACTTTATTCAAAGCTTTTGACTAGTTTTAACAAAACTACTTAAAATTCGATGGATGCATCTACTCGGAGTGCACCATTAGACTTCTTAGATGAAATTCAAGATTAGTTTTTTGAACCTTTAATTGCTTAATGAGTACTTAGAGGCTCGGGGGCTACACCTATTCGGTGTTTCAAAAGATGCACTTACAAGAAACTATCTGTTAGAAGAGATTTGAGCGTCTTGGGATTAGCTCTAACTACTTGAAAATGTTAAAAAGATTCAAGAGTTGAAGCATAGGCACAAGATGCTCGGGGGCTTGTGGGGCCAGGATCCCTAGGGCCACTCATCTAAAGGAATTAAACTACTCGATATGGAGAGTTATGATCCGACTGCTTTGGACTAGCCAGATAAGGTATAGGATGATGTAGTCAAGTAGTAAAACTACTCGTGTCCGGATAGAATACATGATGGATTACCTTAATGTAGCCTTTCAGGTCGGATACGAGTAGTCTTTGTAATCGGTTTGTAACTCTGCTCCCCTAGTATATAAGGAGGAGCAGGGACCCCCTCGAAACAACTCAACTCACATACAATACAATCAAGCACACAGGACGTAAGGTATTACGCTACTCGCGGCCCGAACCTGTCTAAATCTTTGTGTTGTTCATACACTGTCGTTCCTAGAACTCGGCGAGACCCACTAATCTACTCTCTAGGGTACCCCCAGATAGACGTGCTCGATATAAATCATCGACAGTAGCCCTGTTATGTTTAAACACTTGGTCCCGCTTAACCATAGCCCGTAACGCGAGACTAGTGTCTTCTTTGACGTGTAGGTGCGTACGTGTTTCAAAGGAACCAAAGTTTCACAAATTAAGGTGCATATTACCGAGCGTTGTTTGGTCATTAAGAGTTGAGAGAAAAAAAATAAAGTAGTCGGTTAGGACTTTTCTCCTGTAGGAGAGACCGCGCGAGGGTTTGTAACCTGTTGGCGAGATGTCAAGCAAGGTATTCTTTTAGAATAGTCGGCTCATGGCCAAGCATGTTTTTAAACAAGCTGATAAAATTATTATAAAGAAAATAATTATTAAATAAGACTTAGCTTGATTCGCGGACGAGCGTCGACGAAGCCGTGGCGGTCGGTGATGGAGCCGCGATGGTTGTTGTTGAAGTCGACTAGTCGGAGTCGGATCCGACTAGTTGTAGATGGCATGGTAGCCGATCTCGACTAGTTTTCTAGTCGAGATGAGTAGTCGAAGTAGTCGTCGCGCGCGATGAAGTGGTTGTCGATGAAACCGACTAGTCAGGATTGGTACCTGACTAGTTCTTGATCTTTGCATGATTTGTCCTCGACTAATTTGGGATTCAACCGAGTAGTTGAGGCTGTCATCATTGGTGTGTTGGTGTAGCAATGAATGGAGTATTTTTGCTATCCGCAGATGCTTCTGGTGCGTAAAGAGCTAATAGATCTCCTGGTGGCTTGTACGTGTGTGCAAAGCAAAACTTCCAAAAAATTCACGTAGAGTACTCGAAACTTGATAAGCCTTCCGTAATTAATTCTTGCTGATCACCCGTGTAGGCGAAGCATGCACGTGCACAGCTGCCTGCAGCATACCCACAGGGAACTCCGTTTTCCTCACGGGCTCACCTGCTCCGTAGATCAGAGCGCAACACAATATCAAGGGATCGGACTTTTCCACACAGTAGATGCCCCATGACCCTGATAGACTCTCGGAGTTGCTGCCATGCTGTCCAAGATTTATTTCTTTTCGAACTGGACTCGGTGATTGACTCCATATCCATCTCGAACTTCTGAACGGATGTCTGGCTGCCGCGTGCTGGTTATTATGACTGGAACTTGGTGTTCTGCGATTGAATCGGACTGCACCTTGGAACAGACATGTCCCGCTTGATTGTTGATTGATCGAAACGCGCGGCGCCGAGTAGTTTGATCTTGGTGATTGTAGCCATTGATCCTGTCGACCAGAGTTGTATCACGTCTTCTTGTACGCGACGATGAGCCAGGAGTTGAAATTGAAGTCGAGGTTGGAATCGAAATTGAAGTACTCACCGAGAGTTGTCTCTCGACGAGATCGCGGAGCGCCTCTGGTGGAGATGCTGTCATCGAGAGCGGGCTCGGGTAATCCGAGAGGTGGCTCGTGAATTTGCCATTGCCCAAGGCGACAAAGTTCTAGGCGCCGATGACGAAGGTTGCGTCCTTCTCGACGCCAGAGTTGTTGAAGATTGATCCCATCGCGCCTAATGTCGATGATTTATGTCGAGCACGTCTGCCTGGGGGTACCCCAGGGAGTAGATTTGTGGGTCTCACCGAGTTCTAGGAACTATAGTGCACGAACAACACAAAGATTTAGACAGGTTCGGGCCACGAGTAGCGTAATACCCTACGTCCTGTGTGCTTGATTCTATTGCACGTGGGTTGAGTTGTATGACTTGTATGGTCTACCGAGCTAGGGACCCCCTGCCCTCCTTTATATATCCCAGGGGGCAAGGTTACATGGTAGGTTCCTAGTCGGTTACAATATGGGAGTCCTAGTAGGAGTACACGAGTAGTTACGAGTAGTTCTACTAGGACTCGATCTTCTGTCTTAAGAGTACCCGGGGATGCATATCCCACACTCCCGCTGTAGGAATTGCAAGTGAGTGTGGTGTGTACGTGAATCTCGATCTTAGAAGCATGAAGGTTTCACCCAAAGGTCACAACAATTTGACAAAGCTCACTAAGACAACAAGCAGCATATGAGTAGAATTTTTTTTTGACTAAGCTTAGCATATGGCTTTGGTAGGTATTTTTGACCAATGAGGAACTTTATTTTATTTTTGAAAGCAAAAGACATCTGAGATATTCACCGTACTAAGAGCAAAAGCAAGAACTCAACCAAATCTCAATATATCATTCCTCACAACAACTTAGACTTGGAATAAAGCATGTGCTCCCACGAGGTTTTCAGATTCATTTTACTCATGCCAAATAACTCAAGTACTATAAAGCAACTAGTTGGAAACAAAGCACTTGCAAAATTAATGACAGAGCAACTATTCATCATTTCCAAGGTGATAGGAATATGGTTCATTCCATGCATAGTTGGGAGTTATTTTATTCAAGGGAAATATTTTTGGTGTTTTCATTTTAAGGTGGAAATAAAATGGAAAGGGAAATGGCAAGTGCAAGATCAAAGTGCTGAAGGGACATCGAACATACCTGATGGGGGTCCTCCCCCAAGCTTGGATTCTTCACTGGTAGGGTTGAAACTTTGAAAAGTACTCCGACATTTGATCCGTCTGCTACTGGACGTCGTACCGTAGAGAGTCCAGCACGCCGCTATTCTCTTGGTGATACTGAGAATGGTGTTCCGGGGTGTCTTCAATGCTCCGTGTACGGTCGTCGAGGAGTTCGACTCGGTCGGAGATGTAAGACAACTCTCGACCGATGTTGTAGCCACTGGGTGCAGCGAATCGTGCGGACTGAGAGTGCCCAGGGAAGTATGGTCGGGAGGCATTGTCGTACCCTCCTCCGTACCATCCCTGGGAGTACTCGGAGTCCGTACTCGGAGCATAGTCCCAGTAGCCCGAGGCGAAGTAGTCTGGGTCCTGGGGTTGTCTAGAGCCTCCTGCTACGGACGTCCCAGAACCACCGTATGCATCATAAGCTGCCTCAAATGTAGACGTGTGTCGATGTGGCTGCGTCAGTGAAGTTTCTGGTTCTTGAGCGGTGAAAAGCCCGTCATCACGCCTGGCTTGCCCCCGGGTGAATGGCCCCTCTCCTGCAACACTGTGCCGAGCCTCGGTACTCAACCGGAGTGTTAATTTCTTAGCGGTATACAACCTCAGTCCTGCACAAGGCAAGGGCACCTCGGTTGTATAACCGCGATAGATCATAACCAGCGTTGCATCGGGCGCCCGTCGTATCATGTGACCTTACACAAAGTGCTCAGCATAGACGACGGATCGCGCTGTCTCTAAGTACGCAAGTTGGGCGCCCTCCAGAATGCCCAACTGGTTAGCAAGGTGAGTGACTAGAGAAGTCACCGCCACGCTACCCACGCTAGAGTGATGAGACATCCAATGGGCAACCAAATATTTTACCAGAGAAACAGCAACTCGTTTAACCATGGCGTATAAGAACCGCAACTCGACTAAATTAACGGGACGCAAATCAGAACGTGGAAACACCGTCATAGTCATCCACCGATGCATGAAACGCAAGGTGGGGTTATGAATATTGTTTGTGCGTGGTGCAAAACAATTGGTTCTTCCCGACTCAAACTTTTCGAAGCTTTGGCAGGCTCCAAAGAACAATGACTAGCAAAACCCAGAGTCGTACTCAAATCCCTCCAAGAGTAGGAATACTCTTGGTTGAAAAATCAAAAGCAAACACCCTCCCGTCCAGATGTGAGAGTTGAAAGAAATTTGAGGGTGAGGAGATACGAACCTTGTTCGTCGACACGCCAGAAGTTGCCCCAGTCAACGGCTTCGAAGACTTCTGGGAACTCTTCATCCATACCCGTTCTTACGAGCAGGTCCTGCTCGTAGACACGGGTATGCTCAAACTCCTTCAGGCGTAGCATGTTGAAGATGTTCCGCTCCCGGTCCATCTGGAGAATGATGTCACTCTCGTCAGGAGCTGTCAGGTTGGGTGCGAGGCAAAGCCTCTCCCCAAGTTGGCTGCCCCTGACTCGTCCACATCCATCCGGCTTGAACCGCGGGACGGGGCTGGGGAGCTCCCAGCATCGTCCGAGCATTTGCTCAGCCGGGCAGAGCGACGGAACACGGAAAAGAGCTTCGACATGCTTCCTGCAAAAGGTTAGCGCGACGACTACCCGAAGGACTGAATATATGGGGTTAGCACAAGTAAATCAAGTCAGTCGTTCGAGAGAGTTAGTCGTTCTTGCGGGGATGAAAACCTCCACAAAAGATTAGTTGTTCTTGTGGGTGTCGGAAACCACCACAAACATGTTCAATTTTCAGCACAAAGATCGAACAAAGGCAAAATATTTTTTTGAGATTTTTCAGCAATGCAAGTGAACCAACTTGAGCAAGAACTAAAGAAGAACTTGAGCAAGAACTTGAGCAAGGAACTTGAGAGAGAGAGAGAGAGAGCTTCTGGTGGGATTTTTCAGAGTGTGAAGGTGCAAAGGAATGAGCAAGCAATGACCAACATTTATAGGCCAAGGGGGAGGTACCCAGCCCATTCGACCGAATGGGTTGGTTCGGGCGAATGGACTGATTCGGCTGAATCAGTCCTGCCCTCCCCCAGCACTCCCATGTGAGTGCACATCCACCTTTGCTTTGTTTGCACGCAAGTTTATGAGGCCAGCATTCAAGTATGGTCATTTTAGTGGAGTTTAGTGTTAGGTGGGATGCAAAATTGACATGACCAAAGTGGAAGTTAGTGGAGTTACCCCCATGCTGCCATGTTTTGTGATAATTGGTGAGTGTGCAGCCATGTTGAGTGGGGTAGACATGTTTTGTGCTGGTTGCTGATGATGGTAAATAAATGAAGATGTTCTAGAAGGGGTAAAAATGATGAGAATTACATTTTACACCCACTGTAAATAAATTTCAGCACGTTGTCCATTTATTTTTACCATGCTTGCAATTTTTCTACTCTCTTTGAAATTAATTACACAAGTGGTTCATTTATTTCGGAAGGGAAATATGCAAATGCAATGATGGAAAATAAAATTTTGGAAGGGAAACATGAGATACATACCGGTTTTCCACGTGGCGAGAGCTCGTGTTTAAAGTCCGTGAGCGGGACTCCTGTCTTCAGTTGATTTTATCATCGTCCGATCCCGGAGTGAGTGGTTCAGGTGATGCAACCTTCTTCCACCACATCTTCTTAGTCTTCTTCTGTGTCGGTGGCGGTGGGATCGGTTCCTCTGGAGAATTCCAGAGGGCTTGGTCTTCTTCGTATTTCTTTATGAGACGATCCATCTCTTCTGCATGCATTGGTTCTGTCGGCTCATTCCGTTTGAACTGCTCACCACTGAGTATTTCTATCTATCCATTGATGAGTGCCTTCAGGAAACACTCAGCGCTCTTCTGCTCCGGTGTGAGAGGCATTGTCTTCTTCTCTTCCCGTGGTTGAAACTTGAAGTATATCAATCTTCCGTCGATATGGAACAAGATTTCTCTCGCATCCATATCGATTCTAGCCCGGGCGGTGTTCAAGAATGGCCGGCCCAACACAAGAGGAAATAAATAATCGTTCCCCGTGTCAAGGACGACAAAGTCCATAGGGACATAACGTCCCTAAACGCGGACCAGTACATTCTCATCACCCCCTCAGGATAGCGGACCGTTGAGTCCGCAAGTTGTACCTGGGCACTTGTAGATGACAAAGTAGGGCAGTGTAATTTCTTAAATAATACCTTGGACATGATGTTTATGCTGGCCCCCAGATCATAGAGGGCATCATCAATGCGACGATTCCAGATCGTGCACTGAATGATGGGTACTCCGGGATCTTCCTTCCTCTCCGGAGAGGTCTTCGTGATTGCTCTCTTAGCAGCTCTTAGTAGGTAGGTCCATCTTGGTATTTGTACTTGGATGTGCGTGATCTTACCTGCATGATTAGTATGGAACGTACTACGAGACACCTTACCTTGTCTTGTAGTAACAACATTTACTTTTTCGATGGAAGGTTCGGGTTGCCCCGGGATCTTCCCCGATTCAGTGACAGGAACGGCTGCAGCTAACTGAGCAATTTGGGTTTCTATCATTTTATTGAAACTCAGTTGGCTTTTCATAGCAGAAGCAAAGGAATCCAGCCTAGAGTCTATGCTTTCCAGGATTTTATCGTTAGCAGCAAGCTTTTTATTGATATTTTCAGTGATTTTACCCTGGCCAAACACTAGATCTCTAAGTGATGGCTGATTATTGAAATTGCTGGAATTGAAATTGTTACCTTGTTGAGGCCTCTCGAATGGGAGGTTTGGGCGCGAATTCCAGCCTTGATTGTCGTAGTTGTTCGTTCGATACCCGTTGTTGTTGGAGTTGTTGACGTAGTGGGCGTCTTCTCGCGTTTCGAGGCAATCGCTCCCCGAATGGCCAGTGTTGCCACAGACCTCGCAAGTCATGCGAGCATCCATGGCTTGCGCCGTTTCTTGAGCAGGGGCCTCTAGTTTCTTCATCAGGAGGTCCATCTTGGCGGCGAGCATGTACAAAGCTTCAACTTGGTGAACTCCTCGGGTCCGAGGTTGGGCTCGATCGTCGGATCAACCTTGGTTCTCGACCATCTTCTCTATGAGAGCCTTTGCACGGCTCTCCTCAACAGAGAAGAAAGAACCTCCAGCAGCAGCATCCAGATACTCACGGGAAGAGCTTCTAAGCCCGTGGTAAAAGGTTTGAATGATATATGGTCCTGGAGGCGATCCCATGCCTCCAGGACTGTTTCATCTTTTAGCTACTGGAAACTAGCAATTTTGTTCCGGAGGGCGTTGGTTTTCCCAACTGGAAAGAATTTTAGCAAAAATGCGCTAGTGCACTTATCCCAAGTTTCTATGGCTTCGCGGTTAGCATAAAACCATTGTTTCACATGCCTAATAATGAAAAAAGGGAATAAACGAAGGCGAATGGCATCAATGCTTACCCCCGCGTATGGTGAAGGTGTTGCAAATCTCCAGAAAATGCTGAAGATGAGCATTGGCATCCTCGTGCGGCTTGCCACAGAATGGGCCAGCCTGCACCATGTTGATGAGGGCTGGCTTGAGCTCGAAATTCCCCTCTCCGACCGGCGGAGCTGGTCCGACACTCACGTTCTCGCTCGATGGAGCAGAGTACTCGCGGATCGTCTTGCTTGCCATCCTTGATGAAGCCAGGTCAACGACGGGAAAGACTGGGCTCGTCGGAATGAGCTGCTTTTGAGGAGGTACAACACGGGGTCGCACTTTCCTCACAAGAAAATCAGGATTTTCTTGGTAGTTTGACGGTAGTTGGAAACCAGTCATGCACTGCTCTGCTTCACAAGACCAATGAAACAGAGCAAGGATAAACCCGCTTGAGTAGCGGTATACTCAACTAAGATAGTTCGAGATAAAAGTTTGAAAGTATCTAGCCAATTGCTTCCCCGGCAACAACGCAAGAAATGCTTGTTGGCACTTCTTACAATTCAATATCAGGATTGTGAATCCAGGTACTGGGGTAAGGAGTGTTTCAGTGGTTTTTCTTATGGCTCAGTAAAATATATAAATATTCTGCAAGCGCACAGAATTACCGCTGTAGCACTTCACCAGGGAGTAATCCGAGGTATCGTAATTTATATTTCCGCAGGGAAGCTTTGGCAAGATTACTAGTAAACAGATATTCGAGACTATCACAGAAGGGTACACTACTAGCAAGACAAGGGATAAACAGTATTGGATAGTAAGTCCAATGACGAACATGACGCCCCGACAACGCAAGCGTGAACGTCGATAAGTCTTCTCCATTCACAAGTCCGCACCAACATTCCTCGACTGGTCGGTGGAGACCATCTCCTTCAACCGCAAAGATGGTGGGAGCTGCACTCACCTGGAGTGCTTAGGCCACACATGCCTGGTTCAGCCGAACCAGGCAATTCGGCCGAACTAGGGAGCTACTCCCCCTTCGCCTATAAATACCACCCATTGCTTGCTTGCTTCCTTGCACCATCACTCACTGAAAATTTTTTGCTTGAAGCCCTCTCTCTCTCAAGTTCTTTCTCTAGTTCTTCCTCAAGTTGGTTCACTTGCATTGCTGAAAAATCACAAAAATATTTTGCTTTTGTTTAATCCTTGTGCTGAAACTTGAACGTGTTTGTGGTGGTTTTCGACACCCATAAGAACTATTAAATTTTTGTGGTGGTTCTTCATCCCCGCAAGAACGACTAACCCTCTCAAAAGACTGATTTGTTTTACTTGTGCTAACCTCATATATTCAGTCCTTCAGGTAGTCGTTGCGCTAACATTTTGTAGGTAGCTTGTCGTAGATCTTCTCTGCATTCCATCGCTCCGCTTGGCTAAGCAAACAATCAGACGTAGCTCGGAGTTCCCCAGCCCCGTCCCGCGGTTCTAGCCGGATGGAGGTGGATGAGTCAGGGGCAGCCGACTTTGGGAGAGGCTCTGCCTCGCACCCAACCGGGCAGCTCCTGAACGAGGGTGACATCATCCTCTAGACGGACCGGGAGCAGAACGTCTTCAACATGTTGTGCTTGAAGGAGTTTGAGCATACCCGTGTCTTCGAGCAGGACTTGCTCATAAGAACGGTTATGGATGAAGAATTCCCAAAAGTCTTCGAAGCCGTTGGCTGGGGCAACTTCTGGCGTGTCAACGAACAAGGTTCGTACCTCACCCTCGAGTTTCTTTCGACTCTTTCACCTGAACGGGAGGGTGTTCACTTTCGATTTTTCAACCAAGAGTACTTCTACTCTTGCAGGGACTTTAGCATGGCTCTTGGTTTTGCCAGTCATTGTTCTTTGGAGCCTGCCAAAGCTATGAAAAGGTTTAGTCGGGACGGGTTTTGGAAAAAGATTTCCGGAAGCACCAATTGTTCTGCTCCTCGCACCAATAACATTCATAACCCCACCTTGTGTTTCATGCATCGGTGGATGGCTATGATGGTGTTTCCGTGTTCTGATTTGCATCCCGTTAATACAGTCGAGTTGCGGCTTCTTTATGCCATAGTTAAGCAAGTTGCTGTCTCTCCGGTTAAGGATATGGTTACCCATTGGTTGCCCTATCACTCTCGCATCGGTAGCGTGGCGGTGACTTCTCTAGTCACTCGCCTTGCTAACCAGTTGGACGTTCTGGAGGGCGCCCAGCTCGCTTACATAGAGACAGCGCGTTCCGTTGTGGATGCCGAGCACTTTGTGCAAGGCCACATGATACGACGGGCGCCCGATGCAACATTGGTGATGATTTACCACAGTTATACAACCGAAGTGCCGCTGCCCTGTGCAGAGCTGAGGTTGTATACCGCTCAGAAACTAACTCTTCAGCTGAGTACCAAGTCAGATGATTCTCCCCCTCGGAGAGAGCCTGCTCGGCACAGTGTGGGAGGCGAAGGACCATTCACCCGAGGACAAGCCAGGTGTGATGCCGGGCTCTTCACCGCACAGGAACCAACAACTTCACCAACACAGCCACACTGACATACGTCTGCGTTTGAGGCGGCCTTCGGAGAGTACACCGGTGCTGGGACGTCAGGAGCAGGAGGCTCTAGACAATCCCAGGACCCGGACTACTTCACCCCGAGCCATTGGGACTACGCCCAGAGTACGGATTCTGAGTACTCCCAGGGGTGGTATTCAGGGGGTATGATAGTGCCTCCCAGTCGTACTTCCCTGGGCACTCTCAGTCCGCACGCTTCTCCACACCCAGCGGCTACGACATCGATCGGGAGTTATCTTACATCTCCGACCGAGTCGACCTCCTCGATAACCGTACTCGAAACATGGAAGGCACTTTGGCACGCCATTCTCAGTGGTGTGCTGGAATCTATAAGGTACGATGTCCAGCGACAGACGGAACAAATGACAGAATATTTTTCAAGGTTTCGACCCTATCAATGAAAGATCCAAGCTTGGGGGAGGACCCCCACCAGGTATGTTCTATGTTCCTCTCAGCACTTTGATTTCACATTTGCCATTTCCCTTTCTATTTTATTTCCATCTTAAAATGAAAAGACCAAAAATATTTTCTTTAAATAAAATTAACTCCCAACTATGCATGAAATGAACCATATGCCTCTCACTTTGGAAATGTTGAATAGTTGCTCTGTCATTAATCTTGCGAGTGCTTTGTTTCGACTAGTTGCTTGATAAAACTTGAGTTAATTGGCATGAGTAAAAATGAACCTGAAAACCTTGTGGGAGCACATGCTTTATTCCAAGTCTAAGCTGTTGTAAGGAATGATATAGTGAGATTGTGGTTAAGTTCTACTTTTGCTCTTAGTATGGTGAAAATCTCGGATGCTTTGTGTTTTCAAAAATAAAACAAAGTTCTTCATTGGTCAGAAATTCCTACCAAAGCCATATGTTTAGTTTAGTTGAAACCTTCTACTCATATGTTGCTTGTTGTTTAGTGAGTTTTGTCAAATTGTTGTGACCTTTGGGTGAAACTTTCATGCTTTTAAGATCGAGATTCACGTACACATCACAACTCACTTGCAATTCCTACACCGGGATTTAGCAAACATTGCCATCATCCATCCAAAAAACAAATGCTCCATGTTCTATGATCTCCTCTCCAAATATCCTTGAATAGAGACATGGTCTATGCAAAAAGAAAAGCATGCCAAAGATGCATGGCAAAAAGAAAGAGAAAAAGAAAAGCATGCCAAAGAGCATGGCAAAAATAAGAAATAAGAAAAGCATTCCAAATGACATGGCAAAAATATGAGCAAAAAGAGATAGCCCATGTTCTCGAAAATAAGTCAAGGAGAGGAAGAATCATCCCAAGGAGTTCCACCATATTCCACTCCATTCCACTCCACATATTCCACACACTTGCACTTCTTGAACTAAAGGTGTGATTTGGTTCCTCAAAGGTCCAGTCTTTGACTTAGTAAAATATAAGATACATGCATGCCTCTATCCATTGTCCCTGAACCACACAAAAGCCATATTAGATTTTAGGATGAAAAGAATGCACAAGCCTTTGGTGAGGATTCAAATACCACTTGAGTGATTGAGTGTGCCAATTGAGGAACAACTTACATTTTTCACAAAATTATGGAAACTCCGAGATGGGATCCTGAAAAGAGTAGAGTGGAATAAAACTAAATCAAACTGTTCAACCTTTCAACCGCCCAAGACAAGGAGATTGCTATAAGTCCCATAGGTAAAATGGTGATTTAATACTTTGCTAATGATTCGAGTAATTTTGAGCACTAGTTGTTTATAAAGTTTACCTGCAAGATATTGACATTATAGCAACTCTTGATCCATCGAGCCTAAAATTTTATCCTTGCTCGAGGATGAGCAAAGGTCTAAGCTTGGGGGAGCTTGTTAGCGGTCGCTACGGCACGTTTTCGACCACCAATACTCGGGAATAAAAGAGGATATATGTGACATTCCATGTACTTAGGTTTACTTCTAATAAAGTTCCATGAGTTTTGGTGAGTTTCACTTGTGTAGGTACAACAACGAGAAATACGTGCTATAGGGGTCAGAAATGACCGATTCGGCCGAACGGTCGTTCGGCCGATTACCCCCCTTAGTCGTATACGACACATAGCACAACCGGGAGTCGTCCACGTCAACGATGACCAAGCGATGATGACACATGACACGTGGGCGACTGCCACCACATCCTTGGGCCAACACAACACCAAGTACATCACCAGAAGCCAGCCCGGGGAGGTCCAAGACCAAAGGCGGTGCTGGGAGGCCGGCAATGGGCCAAGCCCAATTCGGCCGAAGCTTGGCCTTCGGCCGAACTGACCCTAGGAGTGCATCCAGGCCGTAGGAGCAAATGGAGGTGCATCCCACGGTTCGGCCGAACTGGGTAGTTCGGCAGAACCGCGCAATTCGGCCGAATCACCAAGGGGCACCCCCTGGCTCCCTTGGCCGCCACTCCTCTCCACCGCCTTGGGACACCTATAAATGCAGTGGCACTTCACTTGTAACACACACACCAAGCCAAGGAGCTCTCATTTCCACTTATCTCTAGTTGAGTTAGGATAGTTTAGTTGGGAATTAGAGTTGAGTCGAGTTGTGCCTCGGAGGTTCCGGAGTCGTCTTCAGAAGCTCCGGTATAAGCTCTTGTATCTTTTCCTTTCCTTTTGTAGACTTTGAGCTATCAATATAAAGTTATCTTTATCACTTTGCATCTGTCATTTATAGCTTGCTTCTACTTTATTCTAGTTGCATCTATATCGTGTTTAGACTATAGTTGGTTCTAGTTCTGGTGCTTATAGATCTTGTTTAAGTCTTTTTCTTAGCTGGTTCTTCGATCTTGCTTGATACTTGAGGTGAATTGTCACTAAGAGTATTGACAATGTTGCTTGCTCTTGCTAGTGGAGTAAGTAGTTATTGACTAGTGTACGAGTGGTTCCTAGGCTAGCCAGTGACCTTAGTTTGCCCCTGAGTCTGCGGAGGTGGTAGTCATTAGGTGGTGACAGCCCTATACGGCCTTTATAGGCCATCAAGTTTGTCTCAGTTTGTAGGATC
Source organism: Echinochloa phyllopogon (assembly GCA_033239725.1). Taxonomy (NCBI): domain Eukaryota; kingdom Viridiplantae; phylum Streptophyta; class Magnoliopsida; order Poales; family Poaceae; genus Echinochloa; species Echinochloa phyllopogon. Next base: position 28,928,471 of record BTCW01000015.1, on the reverse strand, counting down.
CCCCAGTGCAGGGTCGATGCCACCCCTTCTCATCCCTTTCTGTGTGGCATAGGCTCTGCTGTCCTGAAGTTAAGACATAGGTTTGACCTTGACCTCTGAGTGCTGGCTCTACAGCCTCTGTATCTCTAACCCCGAGTGACATAGACAGATAAAGTACCTAGGAAACCTCTATCTCTTTCGTTGTCCTCCCAGCTATCTATTCCTTCTCTTTCCTATCTGAGCCTACCTTGAGCTGTGTGTCAAGGTATATCCACTCATATCCAATACCGTTATCCCTGTCTTGCTAGTTGTGTACCCCGCTCTGATAGTCTCGAATATGTGTTTGCTAGTACTCTTGCCATAAGCTTCCCTGTGGAAATATAAATTATGATACCTCGGCATACTCTCTGGTGAAGTGCTACAGCGGTAATTCTGTGCGCTTGTACCTCGGAATATTTCTATATTTTACTGAGCCATAAGAAAAAACACTGAAACACTCCTTACCCCAGTACCGAGATTCACAATCCTGATATTGGATCGTAAGAAGTGCCAACACAGCTCATAGCCGGGTGTGTGGATGGGATGTGATGATGATGCTGGCTCCAAACAATCGCCCTTTGGAGCCGAATGTTGACGTAAGGTAAGAGTGGAATCCATTGGATGGCGGGATACACGGACAACTTTGGTTCGGAATCAAAACAGCTACCGTTCCCCGGCAACAGCGCCGGAAAGCTTGTTGGCACTCCTTACGGCCTACAGATAAATTCGCAAGCGGACAGATACCGATGTAGCTTTTAGCCGGGAGTATTCCAAGGTATCGATTTCCACAAGGAACGAGAAGTGAACTAATTCTAAACTAGTTGTCCAAGGATGGTGTGATGGAATGGATGACGACGAAGAGGAGGGAGGAAAAGCACCCGGAGGATAGAGAGGGCACGAATCTGATAACTATATCCTACTGACTAAATGAGCAAACCAGATACTACAGCTATAAACTTGCGTTAGGATAAGGTGCACTCGACTCACAGAAAGGGATGAGAAGGGGAGCCACTAACAGCCTCTCAGGTTCCTATGGGCTGAGACATACATGGTGGATTATGTAGGCCGTATGGGGCTGTCACCACCTAACGACTACCACACGTACGTATGAATCAGGGGTAAACCAAGTTAACCTCAAGTATAGGCACCGTGCCTACACTAGTCAGTTAATACTTATCTACTGCAGAAAGATAAGCACCCAAGTCAAGAACCCAGTATACAATTATACCAATCAACTAAGCATTGAACTAGTAACCAGCAAGCATATAAAAGTAAGAACTAATTCTCAATTAATCAAAGAAAGATACAGAAGTTACCAGACATGACCTGGATGTTACTTGAACCACAGCCGCATCCGTAGAGGTACAGGTGGAAGAGGGGCCGACACTCCGGCTCCTCTCTAGCACGCTCACCTCTCCTCTCTCCCTATCTTCTAGATATAACAATGGCAGCGCTTCACTAGAGAGCTATTCTTCTCTTCACTCTTGTGTTTCTCTTTTTCAGGTGAAGGAGGGCATCTATTTATAGTGGCCAAGGATGGTGCAGGGGAGAGTAGCAACCAAGGCAGCAAGGAGGAGGTGCCGGGCTGTTCGGCCGAATTTCTCGGTTCGGCCGAACTGCCACGTGCACCAACCTGGCACCCCATGGCCTGGATCAACTGTTGGGAGGCGGTGCTATGCTGGGGCGGTTCGGCCGAACTGCCCAGTTCGACCGAACTAGGCTTCTGGCCCAACAACACCCCCCTGCACCGCCTCTCCCCTCTGGTCCTTGTGGGCTGCTTCTCCTTGGTGGTCTTCATGCTATTTTGGCCCAGAGGTGATGTGGCGGGGGTCCAAATGTCATGCCCGGTCACTGCTCGGTTGTCGATGGCTTGGATGGCCTCCCGATCGTGCTTCGCGTCATGTACGGCTAAGGGGGGTAGCCGGCGAAATCGTGCATTCGGCACATTTAGTCAATTACACCCACTATAGCACATATGTGTCCATATTGCACCTGCACAATGAATAATCACCAAAACTCATGGAAATGATTAGAATTAGGCCCTATAGCTATGGCAAAAGATTCCATTGTGTTTATTTTATACTCGGTTGGAGGTCGGAAATCAGGCCATAACGAGGCACAGCTCAACTCGACTCTAATCCCAACTAAACTATCCTAACTATACTAGAATAAGAAGTGGAGCTCCTTAGCTTGAGTGTGTGTTAATGTCACATCCCAAAATTTTTGGATTTTGGGATGTGATTTGTCAGCATAATTAATACAATGATTTTCTCAATTTTCTAAAATTTTCCAAGCTTTATATAATTAACAGGGAATTTAGTACAGAAAAATAATTCAAATAAAATAACATAGGTTATAATATTGAGTGCTTTACATTCATTCCGGTTGCATTTAGTGGTTTTATGTGTGTAAAGTAATTCAAAAATGCGTTTAGGAGCCTAATAGGAATTTTCTAGATTTTTTCTGGAAATTAATCCTATTTTCCCTAGAGAAAATTCCAATTTTTGAAACATGCTAAGATCCTTTTCGTGAGCTCCAAATACAATATTTGGGTTCCTCATGTCCAACTCTATCTCTGGAATTTTTCCTATGGTTTTTAGGGAGCTAGAGCATGTGCTTCGTGCTTTGTTCTAGTGTCTCTCCGTAAGGTCCGGTTCTTAAAGCGGCAACCCAGGAGCCTATCGTCACCGCTAGAACTATTATGGCACTGGTCTTGGTCAAGTAGCATGTACGTCTCTAGCTTGCCAGTGGTTACCGAGGGGGCCGACGGTGTTATGGGAAGCAAGGCACGTGGTGTTTCTTGATTCCACCGAGGACGGTAGCCCCATCGGCTAGGTCTCGTTAGACCCAGTCCCGTGTTGGGAGTCCCTGCGATGGGGAACTCCACATGTTGCACATTGTTGGGGGCGATGCCCACGCTCTGGATGCCATTGACCCCCTTATGGTGTGACTCCGTAAGCGTAAGTCAATCTCGGTGCCTAGAGTCTCACCACCTTTTTGTACCTTAGTGTCCACTGTCTTGTTAGGGTGTCTTGTGAAAAGCCTCGTAGCGTCCCTATGGAGTCACACCTCGGAAGTGTTGATGTGCGTGGTTGGGTGCAAAGTTCCTTTGAACTTTTACGCGACTGGTGGGTATAGGGCGAAACCTCTACAGTGTAAATCTATCATGATAGCCTTGCTCAGGGTCACGAGCGGCCTGGATCCTTTTTTCTTAGAAGATGATGTTTATTTATGCTTAATGTCACTTATACTTTATTAATTGGGTTGCAACTGGGTTCTATTCACTTGTAGTAACTTGGATAATGTTAAAATGAACCAACTAAAAATGCTAATGCAGTTCAGCCGTGTCTAGCCTTACTTTGAGCCTTCATACACCTGTGCTATACTTGCTAAGTAAATTTTTTACTTACACTTGTCATTTATTCAACAAAATCCCGGATGGGTAACAGATTGGGTTGTGCATGAGTCTGCTGCTGAGTTTCCAGAAGATCTACCGTACTACTGAGTTGCGTTCTCCTAGTCAGAGTACCTGTAGATTGCGGCTTCACTTAGTTGAGAGTTATCAGTCTTCCACTGTATTGGTTAATTTATTTATGTTAAACTCTAATGTAAAACTCTATTTATTCAAGCATATGTTTTTTGTTTATCATATTTGTTTGCTATATGTGTGCTATAACTTTCTGGGCGCACATCTGGCCGCATTCGGGTTTCTGTGTAAATTCGGGTGTGACAGTAAATCCGGCGCTTGGACAGCTGCATTTATAGTGGTTGAAGGCGGTTGAGGTGGAGTATCGGCCAAGAGAGCCAGGGAATATCCCCGGCTGATTCGGCCGAATGGATTGGTTCGGCCGACCATCCATTTCCACCCCCACCTTCATCTGGACGTTCGTGATTTGCTCCTGGGAGGCGGTAATGGCCTGGGGACGGTTCGGCCGAAAGACACTCACCCCTAGATATGGCAACACCTCAGATATCTCACTTTACCAGTGTTGCGGATTTCATTTGGCATGAGATCAAGACCACTTCTAAGAGTCCTCAGAAGATTTGTGTCTATAGCCCCTTTATCATGCTCATCATCGAGAAGGTCACACCCAACACAAGCCCCTACGGCCTCACGTGCCTCACAAGCCACGTATGCCATCTCCACCACATGAGGATCCTCCACAGCAGTCTGAGCATGAGCAGAAAGAACAACATGAGCATAGACAGCAAGGTGGAGACTTACTTCAGCAGCAGCAGCAGAGCCACAGCCAAACCAGTCTGACTGGTTCTCCAAACCGATCTGACCAGTTAGGACCCAGCAGCAGCTCTCATTCTGACAGGCGATCGTCTCCCATCAATAAATTGTTTAACTTGTTCACTGGCATGTGCAAGAGTTAAAGGGACATTCAGGTGGACCTTAGGCAGCAGCGGATTGATAGCAAGAAAACTCGGGATGAGTTTAAGTTGTGTGCCATTTTGAGTACGGACAACCCTCCATATCCTTTTTCACCACCTCCAGAGCTGCCAGAGATACCCCCGCTTCCAGACATTGTGACAAATCACATGAAGGTGGGATACCTTGAGGAGTTTCAGGACATTTTTGGATATGACCTATTGGATTGAGCTCACAGCCTCCATCAGCTCCTCCTCAGTCAGTTAGTGCTCCAGGGACTTTCACTTACATACCCACTTCGGAGGGTGACACCTTTGGATCATCATTTGTGTACCTATCGATAGGAGGACTTCCCGTTGTAGCTGCCTCATACCCCTCTTCATCATATGCATATGCAGGTACATCATCTTCTATGGCAAGCGTGCACTTCTCTAGTGCTCCATCTCCGTATCCCGAATACTTTGCTTCACAGGCAGCGGCTATTGACACTTCTTACGGTCCACTATCAGGATTGTGAATCTTGGTAATGGTGCAAAGAGTGTTTCAGTTGTTTTTCTTATGGCTCGGTAAAATAAATAAATATTCTGCAAGCGCACAGAATCACCGTTGTAGCACTTCACCAAGGAGTAATCCGAGGTATCGTAATTTATAATTTCCATAGTGAAGCTTATGGAAAGAGTACTAGCAAACATATATCCGAGACTATCATAGAGGAATACACTACTGATAAGACGAGGGATAACGGTAATGATAGGAGTGATATACCGTGACACACAGCTCAAGGATAACTCAGATAAGAAAGAGAAGGATTAGTTAGCTGGGAGGACAACGAGACGAGAAAAGGATTCCTAGGTACTTTGTCTATTTGGGTCACTCGGGGAAAGAGACACATAGCTGAGAGCCAGGTCTTACAGGTCAAGAATAACTCTAGTGTCTTAGCTTTGCGACACGGAACCAGCAAGCACGAAGAAAGGGATGAGAAGGTGTGCTGCCAATAACCGCAACAGAGATCGTACAGGCCAAGCCGGACATGGTGGACTACATAGGCCGTATAGGGTTGTCACCACCTAACGGCTACCACACAACCATGGACTCGGGGGCAAACCAAGGTCTGCCTAGTCTAGGTACCACACCCACACTAGCCAACAACTACTTACTCCACTAGCAAGAGCAAGCAACCCAGTCAATACCCCAGCGACAATTCACCGCAAGTGTTGAGCAGGATCGAAGAACCAGCTAAGACAGAGACTTAAACAGGATCTAGAAGAACTGGAACTACAACCCACTATAGTCTAAACACGAAAAACTTGCAACTAGAATAAAGTAGAGGCAAGATATAAATGACTCAAATAAAGCGACAAAGATAATCTATATTGATAACTCAAGTCTTACAAAAGGAAAAGGAAAAGATACAAGATCTTATATCAGAGCCTCTGAAGACGACTCTGAAACCTCCGAGGCACACCTCGACTCGACTCTATCTCCCAGGCTAAACTATCCTAACTCTACTAGAACAAAAGAGAGAATGGAGCTCCTTGGCTTGGTGTGTGTTGAAGCTGAGCACGAGCATCTCCTTTTATAGGTGGATCAAGGCGGTGGAGGTTGAGTGGCAGCCAAGGTACCTAGGAGGCAGTGTCGGGCACTTCGGCCGAACCAAGGGGATTTGGCCAAAGCATGGCGGTTCGCCCGAAGCCAGGTGCTTCGGCCAAACTGCCATATGGCACCGCCTTACTCCCCACAGTCCTGATCTACTCCCAGGATCGGTTTGGAGGCGGTTGTGGGTTCAGCTGAACTGCCTTGTTCGCCCGAACTGGCTCGGGGGCTCGGTTGCCCTCTGATGCACCACCTCTGTCATTGGATGGCTTCGATTGAGTACACTTGGCTGGGGTTGTGCTTGTTTGCCCTAGATTGGTGATGTCATCAGCCCATGTGGCATGCACTGTCATCGCTTGGTCACTACTGATATGGATCTCATGCATGAGGCCTCCTGTTGTGCTTTGCTTCATGGAATGTATATGGCCACTTGGTTCGGCCGAATTGGCCAATCTCATCCCTTTTAGCACATATTTGTCAATAATGTACCTGAACAATGGATATTCACCAAAACTCATGAAATTTTATTAGAAATAAACCTAAGTGCATGGAATGATACATATAACCGCTTTTATTGCTGAGAATTGGTGGTTTAAAAACATGTCATAAAAACCACCAACAAGCTCCCCCAAGCTTAGACCTTTGCTCGTCCTCGAGCAAAGATAGAAACTTAGGCTCGATGGATCAGGAGTTGCTAAAATGTCAGTATCTTGCAGGTAACCTTTGTGCACAACTAGCATTCTATAATACTCGAATCATTGTCAAAGTGATAACTTACCTTCTTACCCATGGGGCGTAGAGAAATCTCCTTGTCTTGGGCGGTTGAAAGGTTGAACAGTTTAACTTAGTTTTCAATCCACTCCTACTCTTTTTAGGATCCCATCTCGGAGTTTTTCAAATTTTGGAAATCAAAATTAGTTCCTCAATTGACACACTCAATCGCTCAAGTGGTATTTGTATCCTCACCAAAGGCTTTTGCCTTCTTTCATCCTAAAACCTACTGAGCTTTTGTGTGGCTCATGTAGGGAAATATGGATGAAAGCATGCTAGCATCCAATATTTTGGTAAGCCAAAGACCGGATCTTTGGGGGATCAAATCACACCTTTAGATCGAGAAATGCAAGTGTGTGGAATATGTGGAGTGGAATATGGTGGAAAACTCCTTGGGATGATTCTTCCTCTCCTTGAATTATTTTAAGAGCATGGGCTATCTTTCTTTTTCTTCTTTTTGCCATGCCCTTGGCATGCTTTTCTTTTTCTCATTTCTTTTTGCCATGCTTTTGTTTTCTCATTTCGTTTTGCCATGCTCTTTGGCATGCTTTTCTTGTTCTCATTTTTTCATAGCCCATGTCTCTTTTCAAGGATAAGTAGGAGAGGGAATCATGGAGCATTTATTTTGTGGATGGATGATGGAAAATGTTTGCTAACTCCCAGTGTAGAAATTTGTAAGTGAGATTGGTGAGTAAGTGAATCTTGATCTTGAAAGCATGAAAGATTCCACCCAAAGGTCACAACAATTTGACAAAGCTCACTAAGATGACAAGCAACATATGAGTAGAGATTTTTCAACTAAGCTTATCATATGGCTTTGGTAGGTAATTTCGACCAATGAGGAACTTCATTTTATTTTTGAAAACATAAAGCATCTGAGATTTTCACCGTACTAAGAGCAAAAACAAGAATTCAACCAAAGTCTCACTATATCATTCCTCACAACAACTTAGACTTGGAATCAAGCATATGCTCCCACAAAGTTTTTAGGTTTATTTTCACTCATGCCAATTAACTCAAGTACCAATAGATTAGCAAGTTGGAACAAAGTACTTTGGAAGATTAATGACAGAGCAACTATGAGAGGCATATGATTCATTCCATGCATAGTTGGGAGTTCATTTTATTCAAAGAAAATATTATTGGTCTTTTCATTGTTTAGATTGAAATGAAATGGAAGGAAATAGAAAGGGAAAATCACAAGAGAAATTAAAGTGCTGCTGGAAAAACGTAGACATACCTGACGGGGGCTCCTCCCCAAGCTTGTTTCTTGATATCACTGGTATGGGTTGAACATTGAGAAGAACTCGGTCATCTTGTCCGTCTACTCTCGAGTATCATACCTTAAGGAGTCCAGCATGGCATTGTTCTCCTGATGGTAATGGGAGTGTTGTGCCATCGTGTTCTCAATGTTGCCGGTGCGGTCGTCGAGGATGTTGACCCGATCGTAGATGCAAGACAACTCCCGATCGATGTAGTACCCACTCGGCGTGGTGTAGCGTGCGGGCTGGGAATGACATGGGTAGTATGGTTGATATGTACTGTCGTACAATCAACTGTATCCGTACCCCTCGGAATACCTAGAGTTTGAACTCTGAACATAGTCCCAGCGGCCCAAAGCAAAGTACTCCGGCCCCTGGGAATATCCAGAGCCTCCTACTCGAGATGTCCCGGTGCTGGTGTACTGCTCATAAGCCACATCGAAAGCTGGTGTTGCAGATGTGTGATGGTGGGGCTGCGATGGTGATCCTGCACGCTCCTGTGAGGTAGTGAGCCCAGCGTCTCTTCTAGCTCACCCCCGGGTTACTGGCACTGTGCCTGCAACACTATGTCGGGCCGGCTTTCTCCGAGGGGGAGAGTCATCCGAACCGGCACTCAACTGTAGGGTCAGTTTCCGGGTGTTATACAACCCAAGTTTCGGACAAGTCAAGGGAACTTTGGTTTTATGTCCACGGTAAATCATGACAAGGTTCCCATCAAACGTATTCCGTATCATATGGCCTTGCACAAAATGTTCGGCATCAACGATAGAACATTCTGTCTCGATGTTCTCCAGCTGGGCGTTCTCAAGAATGCCGAGCCGGATAGCAATGTGAGTGACTAAAGAAGTCATCGCCACGCTACCAACACGAGAGGGCAAGGAAATCCAATGGGCAACCAAATCCTATACAGGCAAAACCGCAATCTTTTTAGTCATTGCAAAAAGCAATCACAACTCCACTGTGCTAACTGGACGCAAATCCGATCGAGGGAACAAAATCATAGCCATCCACCAATGCATGAACCGTAAGGTGGGGTTATGAATGTTGTTCATACGGGGAGCCGTACATCTTCTGTTCCCAGAAATATTATACCAAAAATCTTCACGATGAAACTTTTTCAAAACTTTTGCAGGCTCTAAAATTAAAACCAAGAGCCAAACTCAAATCCCTCCAAGAGCAAGAAAACTCTTGGTTGAAAAGGCGAAAGTGAATCCCCTCTTTCCCAGAAGAAAGTGTCAAAAGAAATTCAAGGGAGAGAAGTCGCAAACCTGGTTCAAAGACTTGCCAGAAGTCTTCCCATCCAATGGCTTGGAACGCCTCCGCGACTTCGTAGATCATCCCCGTTTAAACGAGCAGATCGTGCCCGTACACTCGGGTGTGCTCGAACTCCTTGAGACGCAGCATGTTGAATGCTTCTCGCTCACGGTCCGTATGGAGGATGATATCATCCTCGCTCAGGAGCTACCGAGCCGGGTTAGAGGCAGAGCCTCTACCCGTATCGCTCACTCCCGGCTCATCAACCTCCATCCAGGCCGAGACGTGGGATGGTGCAGGGGAACTCCCAGCATCATCATCGTTTGAGCGCTTGCTCAACCTGCTGGACCTCCAAAACGGAAACCATTTTGACATGGTGCCAGCAAAAGGTTAGCACAACAACTACCCGAACGACTCAATATACAAGGTTAGCACAAGTAAAACACGTCAGTCGTCCAAGGATTAGTCGTTCTTGCGGGGATTGAAACCTCCACAAAAGGTTAGTCGTTCTTGTGGGGTACTAAAGACCTCCACAAACACGTTCAAGTGGCAGCACAAAGATTAAACAAGGGAAAATATTTGTGTGTTTTTATTGATGCAAAAGAATCAAACTTGAGCAAAAAATAGAAGAACGTGAGCAAGAATTTGAGAGAGGGAGCATTTCAGGAGTGGAATGTCACACAATCGAATGGTGCAAGGATCAAGCAAGCACCTAGGCAGCATTTATAGGCGAGGGGAGGTAGCTGGCTGGTTCGGCCGAACTGGCCATGTGGGTGCTGTCCACCTTGCCTCCCACCATCATGAAAGAATCACCTAGGTTCAGCACTAGGGCATGGACACTTTGGTGGATTTTAGTGGGTAAGATGCTTAATTGACATGTCCAAAGTGGACAAATAGTTGAGTCACTTTCATGCTTCCATGTTTCAGATAAGAATGAGTGCGCGGCCATGCGAAGTGGTCGTGGACATGATTTATGCTGGCTGGTGGTGAAAAGAAATAAATGGAGGACTTTGGAAAAGGGTAAAAATGAAAGGAATTGCAAGATGTACCCAATTCTAATCAAATTTTATTTTGTTTAGCATGCTCTCCATTTATTTTAATCTTGCTTGATAAATTTCTACTCTCTTTCAAATTGATTGCACAAGTGATTCAAAATTTTGATAAATTTCTACCATCTGGCACTGCCTTACTCCCCACGGTCTTGATCTGCTCCCACGGTCAGTTTGGAGGCGGTTGTGGGTTTGGCTGAACCGCCTTGTTCACCCGAACTAGCTCGGGGGGCTCGGTTGCCCTCCGATGCACTGCCTCTATCCTTGGATGGCTTGGATTGAGTCCACTTAGCTGGGGTTGTGCTTGTTTACGCCAAATTGGTGATGTCATCAGCCCACGTGGCATGCAGCATCACCGCTTGGTCACTGCTGACGTGGAACTCATGCATGAGGCCTCCTGGCTGTACTTTGCTTCATCGAATGTATATGGCTAAGGGGGTAACCCGGCCGAACCAAGTGGTTCGGCCGAATTGGCCAAATCTTATCCCTTTTAGCACATAATATTTATCAATAATGTACCTGCACAATGGATATTCACTGAAACTCATGGAACTTTATTAGAAATAAACGTAAGTGCATGGAATGATACATATAACCTCTTTTATTCTTGAGAATCGGTGGTCGAAAAAGTGCCATAACAACCGACAACAACGGCTTCCATCTTTGGACCTACTTCTGCTCCTAGACATGGTATGTATAGCACCTCCACATCTCACACCATGACTACACTACCAGATTCACTCTATCTTATCACACCTACACATTGGATTGAGTGAAGGTTTTCACTGGACTTCATCTTCTTCGTCAGATGATCATAGCTCGAGCTTCTAATGGGAGCTAGATTACAAGCTTCTCTAGGCCCTTTATGGATGATAGATTACAAAGGGGGAGAAGAATGGATTAAAGGCTTTATTGTTCTTGTAGTTTGTCAGGGAAAAGAGGTCTGACCGGTTTTTGCAAACTAGTCAGACCGGTTTCTATAGTGTGGGTAGAAACATGGATGTAATAAATTCGTATTTTATCTCTGTGTGGACTTGAGAACTTGTATTGTGTGCTACTGTGTGTAATGAACATGTTTATGTATTCTAAGTGATATTATGCTAGTGTGATATGCATGTATTGGTTGGTGTAATGTTTTGTGTATGTGCTGACTAAGCAAAACCGGTCTGACCGAATTACGGAACCGGTCTGACCAGTTTCTGCTGAGACAACACATGTACATCTTTCTCTTGGTATTTTGTGAAATACATGTCATATGCATCACGTACTATTTTATTTTGTCACACACACTTGTTGCACCTCTTGGATGCTGAGATATAGGGGGAGCTTTCGGCTTATTCTTAATATGTGCATTTGGCATATGAGGCCAAAATTTTTGATATTCCACTCAAAGCACATATTAAGGGGGAGCTCACAATATATCTCATATATTTAGAGCTTTAACATTCAATCTTTTGTAAGCTTTAATCATGTTGTCATCAATCACCAAAAAGGGGGAGATTGAAAGTGCATCTAGGCACTTATGTGTTTTGGTGATTTGTATGAGAACATGATTTGTGAACTAACTTGTTTGCTTAAGTATATAAGTAGGGGTTTATTCTTATGTATACACTTATGACATGTTCATTGATAAGAATATATGCTCTCTACTAGTTTTTAATGACATGAAAGCAAACAAGTGTATGTGATCCCATGATACAAAAGGTAGACAATGACAAGTGAATGAAAGTGACAAAGGAGACAAGAATTTATGTGTATTGATTGGTTTCATCTAGAAGAAACTTGTCAAAGGTTATTATGATAATTCATTTGAAGAAATTGAGATTTCTTTGTACATGGTCCTTAGTTATGTTTGCACATGGAATGAGACATGATTCTATGGTCAATTAATGGTCTCATATGAAGAAAAGCTTATAGACAAGTCATATGGTATAAATTACATAGAACATCACATTGGACATATCATAGGAAGGCATGGATTTCAAAAAGGTATTCATGGTGATGCAAAGCAAATCTAAACTTAAAGTGGCAAGATATGATGAAAGGATCAAGCTAGATGGCTAGTGTCGAGGTACTAAGCAAAGAGAAGGGCAAGTTGGTCTTGTAGCCGAGGGACTTTGCTAGGGTGAAGAATCTAGTATCGTGGTTTGATCTCTAGGCATTAATCAAGCCTTATCTAGTGAGATGCAATGGATCCAATCATTGTTTAATCATATGATGAAGTGGCTTATGAATTGGTGATGGATTCTCGATCATAACACTTGGATATTCTAAGCCATTGGCTCAAGTTGAATTTTCTCAGTAAGAAAAGAATGTTGTGATCCCTCAAGTTGAAAATAATCAAGTATGGCATCAATGAAGACATAGAAGCTCAAGTGGATGTTTTGTTTATCACTTGTAATCTTGAGTATAGATATGCCGTACTATCAAGAGGGATGCAACATTAGTTGTTTGACAACACCAAAAAGTGCTCATAGGTGAACCCATGTGAGATAGACTTTGAGAGAAGTCTTTTGAGACTTAGTGTGCTGACTGGTCCAAAACCGATCTGGCCGGTTTTGGAAAGAGGTCAGACCGGTTTGGGTGTTAAAGAGTGCTAACGGCTAGTTGGGTTTGAAAACTGGTTTTGGCAACCGGTTTGACCAGTTTGCCACTGACCAGTAACGGCTAGTTTTTAGAGAGTGGGGTATACCCCTTGGCCCTCTCCTTTGAGGGTTGCTGGTTCTTTTGGTCTCTTGAGCGTCCAGCAACACTTCTAACACCAGCAAGCTCTCCCAAGCATCACTTTATGAGATTGGTTGATATAGATCGTATCTTTAGATTTGGGTTGAGAGAGAGAGATTGTGTGTGAGCTATAAAAAGCTAGAGAGAGCTAGCAAAATCAGTGAAGAGAAATTCCATAGCTTATGCACATGCGGTTGAGGTCTAGCAACTCTTGAAGCATTTGTTACTCTTGGAGGTGAAGCCTCCTAGACGGCTAGGCGTCGCCGGTGAGACACCAAGGTTGTGGTGTGCCACGGACAGTTTGAGAAGGCTCCGATCTTGCCTCATTTGTGGGAAAACGTCACAAGTTAGTGGAACCAAGAAAAGTGGCTTGGCGTATATAAGTCCACCTTTCGTAGGCCCTCAACGGAGACGTAGGATTCATTGTGGTGAATCTGAACTTCAGGAAACAAATCTTTGCGTCTCTCATTTGGTCTGCCTCACTTATTCAATTCAAGTATTTATACTTGCTTCCTCTTCGATCTACTTGGTTGTGCTTTACTTGTGTGTAGAGACTTGGTGAATTTGCTAGAAATCATCTAGAGAAGCACCCCACCAAGTTTGGTTTGTACTAGAATTCGTAGAGGGGTTATTTCACTTTGTTAGTTTTCCCTGTGACAAACCGGTCTGACCGAACCGGACTGATCGGTTTTGGTATTGATTGTGCGAAAAAGTTTTATAATTTACAGATTAACCTATTCACCCCACCCCCCCCCCTTCTAGGTGACATCAAGGTCCTTTCAGCCACCATGGGGGGAGGGGTGGCCGCCGGGGCCAGAGTGGGCATTAGCGTGGGGCTAGTGGAGGGGCTACGCAGGGGAGAGGGGAGAGGGGAGAGGGAGCGGGCGGGACGGAGAGAGGCCATTCGGGTTCCCATGTTCATCACATAGGTAAACAATTTTGTTTTTCCTTGCTCTTTTTAGAATCACCTGTTGAAAGAATTTAGTGTTTCTGTCCCCATCTGTGACCCAGTTCTTCTTGAATCATTGTTTACGAAATTCTTCATGCTTGTCTAAAAGAATCTGGTGTTGTGTCAAATGTTGCTCAATGGAATGACTCAGTTGACCTTGAGAGAGGCTTTGAATATGAAGGACCTTATCTTCAATGGTCTGAAGTTGATTGTTGAGTTTGGGCTTACACTTCCTCCATTTTGTTTAGATCAGAGGCAAGAAAGGAAGTTTTGAGGTGGAAAGTTCGGGTAGCAGAATTGTTCCAACTTGTTTTTGCCTTAAGTTGAATATCATCTTCCAGCAACCACCAATTTTCGAATCTAAAAGGTTTCTTAGGTCTAATTTGAGAAGCTTGCAGCACAGCCAAAATAGGAGCATGGTCACTCTTCATCATTGGGAGATAAAAAGTAGCAGTGCTTGGAAAAGCTACACACCATTCTGCATTTCCTAAACAACAATCAAGCCGCTCAAAAGTAGGATTAGCATTAAATTGTTTATTACACAAGGTGTAGGCAGGATCACTATAACCCAGATCAATCAAACCGCATTACTTAATAAGATGAAAAAAATAGAGATTCTAGAAACACTAGCTGGTCTGGGTCCTAGCTTTTCATTCATGTGCGTGATATTATTCAGATCACCCATATAGAAAGCAGGAACATTGGGATTATTTACAACGAAAGTAGAGACTTCATGCTAGATAGAATTGGTTCTTCTATGGTGGGGGTCACCATGGACATAGGCTAGGATAAAATTAGTAGAGGTAGGTTTATACACACAACCAGATAGAATATAGTTGGAGCTAGACCATCTTTCCAAAGTAACCAAAGGCCATCTGAAAGCCCTAAGGCTGGAACAATATTAGCATAGTACAGAGCAAACTTACTAACAATCAAAGTGAAAGGACATTGATGTCACCTAGAGTGGGGTGAATAGGTGAATCTGTAAATTACAAAACTTTTTCACGCTGTCAGTACCAAAACCGGTCAGACCGAGAAACCCAACAATGTAAATTAACCCCCTCTACGAGTTCTAGCACAAACCAAACTTGGTGGGTGCTTCTCTAGATTATTTCTAGCAGGTTCACCAAGTCCCTGCACACAACTAAATCACAACCAAGTAGATCGAAGCAGAAGCAAATATAAATGCTAGAATTGAACAAGTGAGGCGAACCAAATGAGAGACGCCAAGAGTTGTTTCCCGAAGTTCAGATTCACCAAAGTGAATCCTACGTCTCCGTTGAGGGCCTACTAATAGGCGGGCTTATCCACTACAAGCCACTTTCATCGGTTCTACTAACTTGCGACCTTTTCCCCAAAGAAGGCAAGATCGGAGCCTTCACAAACTGTTCGTGGCACACCACAACCTTGGTGGCTCACCGGCGACGCCTAGCCGTCTAGGAGGCTTCACCTCCAAGAGTAACAAATACTTCAACAGTTGCTAGACCTCAACTGTGAGTGCTCAAGCTATGAACTTGCTCTTCACTGATTTAGCTAGCTCTCTCTATCTTTCTACAGCTCACACACAATCACTCTCTCAACCCAATCCCAAAGATATGAACAATTTCAACCAATCTCACAAAGAGATGCTTGGGGAGAGCTTACTAGTGTTAAACAAGGTGTTGGACGTCCAAGGAGCCCAAGGAACCAGCAGCCCTCAAAGGAGAGGGCCAAGGGGTATAGCCCACTCTCTAAAAACTAGCCGTTACTGGTCAGTGGAAAACCGGTAAGACCGGTTGCCAAAACCGGTCACACCGATTATCAAACCCAACTGGCCGTTAGCACTCTTGAACATCCAAACCGGTCATACCTCTTTCCAAAACCGGTCAGACCGGTTTTGGATCAGTCAGCACACTAAGTCTCAAAAGACTTCTCTCAAAGGCTATCTCATATGGGTTCACCTACGAGCACTTTTTGGTGTTGTCAAACAACTAATGTTGCATCCCTCTTGATAGTGCGGCATACCTATAATCAAGATTACAAGTGATAAACAAAACATCCACTTGAGCTTATATGTCTTCATTGATGCCATACTTGATCAATCTCATCTTGAGGGCTCACAACATTCTTTTCTTGCTGAGCAAATCCAACTTGATCTAGTGACTTAGAATTTCCAAGATTGTGATCAAGAATCCATTACCAATTCATAAGACACTTCATCATATGTTTCAACAATGATTGGATGCGTTGCATTGCTTCACTAGATAAGGCTTGATTAATGCCTAGAAACCAAACCATGACACTAGCTTCTTCACCCTAGCAAAGTTCCTCGGCTACAAGACTACCTTGCCCTTCTCTTTGCTTAGTACCTCGTCACAAGCCATCTAGCCTGATCCCTTTCATCCTATCTTGCCACTTTAAGTTAGGATTTGCTTTGCATCACCATGAATACCGCATTGAAATCCATGTCTTCAACTATCCCGATGATATATCCAATATGATCTTGTATGTTATTTGTACCATATGACTTGTCCATAAGCTTCTTCTTCGTATGAGACCACTTGCCAACAATAGAGTCATGTCTCTTCCCATTCAAACCATAGCTTAAGGATCAAGTCCAAAGAAATCTCAATTTCTTCAAATCAATTATCCCAAAAACCTTTGACAAGCTTCTTCTAGATGAGACCAATCAATACACATAAATTCTTGTCTCCTTCGTCATTTCCATTCACTTATCATTGTCTATCTTAGTTGCATGGGATTACATGCACTTGCTTGCTTTTATGTCATTTAGAACCAATGGTGAGCGCATATTCTTGTCAACAAATACATTACACGAATATCCACAAGAATAAATCCCTGCTCATATACTTAAGCAAACAAGTTAGTACACAAATCATGTTGTCATACAAATCACCAAAACAAATAAGTTCCTAGATGCACGTTCACAAAGATTTTTTTTGTGTTTTGCTTTTATTGGCGGTCATTATGGCACGATTTTGACCACCAATTCTCAGGAATAAATGAGGACATATGGTTCAATTCATGCATTTAAGTTTAATTCTAATAAAGTTAGACAAGTTTTGATGAATATGTGATGTGTAGGTACATAATTAAACAAATATGGACTAAGGGGGCAAAATAGTCAGTTCGGCCGAACCACCATGTTCGGCCGAACTAACCCCCCTTCGCCCATTCCAATGTGGCGCAACCCCATACAAGGAAACACACCCAGGGAAGGTCCATAGCGATGATTCCACGTCAACATGATCAAGTGATGACCGAGAGAAGTCATACGGATCGCTGACATCATCAATCCAGGGCAAACAAGCACAAACCCACTTAACCTAGCCAGGTGGGGGCAATCCTAGACGTCCATGAGGCAATGGCGGTGGATTAGTGGGTGACCGAGGCAGTAGACCAATTCGACCGATGTTGGCACTCCTTACGGCTAACAGATAAATCCGCAAGAGGTATCAGCTTCTTGGCACTCCTTACGGCTAACAGATACATCCACAAGCGAACGGATACCGATGTAGCTTTCACTCAGGATTATTCCAGAGTATCGATTTCCACGAGGAACCAGAAGTGAACTAATTCTAAAGTAATTTGTCCAATGGTGGTAGGATGGAATGGATGACGATGAAGAGATGGACAAGAAAGCGATAGGAGGGTAGAAAGGGCACGAGTCTGATAATCGTGTCCTCCCGGTTAACTGAGCAGGTCAGGTGATACAAATAGATGCTTTTGTCAGAACGCGGGACCAACAACTTGCGGAAAGAGATGAAAATGGGAGTTGCCAATCACCAAGGGGGTGGTCCTACGGGCCAAGACTGTCGTGGTGGAATACGTAGGCCGAAAAGGCTGTCACCACCTAGCAGCTACCACGGCTATCCGTTGAATTGGGTGCAACCCAAGTTAACCTCAAGTCTAGACACCACGTCTACACTAGTCGGCTAATACTTATCTCCTATAGAAAGATAAGCATCCAAGCAAAGCGATAAGCATATAATTATACAAGTCCACTAAGCAATGAACGAGGAACCACCAAGCATATAAAAGTAAGAAATGATGCTCAATTAATCAGGAAGGAACAAAGAGTTACCAAACACGACCCGGATGTCACTCGAATATGAGCCGCATCCGTAGAGGCACAAAGTGGAAGATGGGCCGACAGCTTCGGCTCCTCTGTAGTACTCTCCTCTCTCCGTATTTTTCTAAGTATGGTACTGCAGCGCTTCGCTTGGGAGCTCTCTTCTCTTGTGTGTTTGACACAAGTGCTAGGGGGCTCTATTTATAGCGAGAAAGGACGATGGGAGGTGCATGCTACGAAAGGCGCCGCGGCCAGTTCAGCCGAAGTGGGCATTTCGGCCAAACTTCCCCGTTTCCACCGCCTCTGCCTCCAACGCTCAGGATTGGTTCTCAGAGGTGGTTGTGAGGCGGTGCTACGCGGGACTTGGGCAATTGGGCTAGGCCTAGTTCAGCCGAAGCCTATCCTTCGGCCGAATTGGCCCATGTGCTCCTACGCTCTTGGATCCACCGCCATTGTGTTGGGGACCGTCATGATGATCCACCCACCAGGAATCCACCGCCATTGTGTTGGGGACCGTCATGATGATCCACCCACCAGGAAAAAGAAACAATCCAAATTGTAGTTTGACATATGAGTTTCACATCAAAATAATCATTTACTGACAAAATTTATACTGGTCATGGCACCACTTGTTCTTCTTTGGGAACTATCTCAAGGCAAAACAAAGGATGTACGTGGAAGTTTTGGATGTACGTGGAATTATAGAAGAACCATTATCAGTGATTTCAATAATAGAAGGAGCCGCACAGTTAACTGTTTATATTATGGAAATTTGGAATAGAACTTGAAGAGATTAATTACACATATATTTATACCGTTCGACTATTTCATATTGAGATCATTCTCATGACTAACTAATAATGCTTGATTTATTATTTGAATTCCTCAAATGATATATACTGAAATAGAATCAATAATTGTAATGGTAAGAACTAGTTTCTGCTTTATGGATGCGCATGCTATTTCAAATGGTTTTATCCTTTTTGGGATACAACTATTGTACTTGGGTTTATTGTTGTTGGGTGCAGATAACACCACAGGAAATACTGTACCGACTTCATTGTCATCTCAGTGCATTGTTGCATTAAGCATTGATCTCAGTGCATTGTTGCATTAAGCATTGATCTCAGCTGCTCACACTCACTCCGTTTGACACCTCAACCACAGATGTTGGAGAACATTGACTTTAAAATCTTCACTTACCATGCTTGAATTCGATGAGCAATTCCCCTATTACATGCTCAACAATTTTAGAGAGATGATGGAATATATAGCCTCCAAGCAGTGATGAAAGCAAGTTATCTGATAATCCATAAGTCAACAGTTCAACAGCTCAATTACACTGGTCAGATCAAAGGGAGTGCGGCAACGCCTCGACTATGGTTCTAGTTTACATGAGGAACCTAACAAGGACTGAAATAACTCCAATAGAAGTTAGTTGTGTGATATTGAGCTGAACTGTAATGTTATGTACAGCATTTTTCATCTCTCGAGCTGACTGTTAACTTGCTCTGAGTTTCCCAGAAGTACGCTGATTACAGCAGTGCAGGGAACTGCACGGTGTGGAACTAAGTAGTAATATACTGAAATATGGACTGTCAGCTCTCAGGCCAGCTAGATAGGATTTGCCAAACCTCCGGTATTTTACCAAATCAATTGGACTTGCTACCAAATGAAGCACTGCTGGGAGTCGAGAGGTCGCACAGTAGACGGCACTTCTGTCAGCACCTGAAGAAAGACATGGCATGCAGTTATAAGCTGATAACAGTCATGAAGTGACACTAATACGATAGAAGAGGGAAATAACTACTTACCGAAACACCCAAGATACAATGGGAATTCAAAAGCACTTTGCCACGGGTGGCTCTTATCATTTTTGCATCAACAATTCAGATGCCCATATCATGCACTTGCCAATCAAATTACTTCTGTGAGAAGTAAATGGAATCCTGAAAATGAAGTGGCTCATTTCCCCAAGAGGTCCATCCGGGAAACAACTCTCTGGCAAAAAGCTCAATGCATCTGGGAGGTTTAGGACCTGGAATATATTCTGAAAGTAATTCTTTTACAGGTTAAGGGTCGACTGATTGACCACTTGTTATATTCAGCTCAAAAGAACCATATTGCATTAGTATCTTCTCCAAGCCATGAAAAGAAGGGACACTGAAGTATTGCAGGTAAGGATACTCTCGAGCAGAGGTTTCCTTGAGTGAGCACCCGGAACACTCATAATTACTTGACTTTCTTCTACCAACTTGAAGTCTGATCCTTGCTTAGCATCTGTGTTCTACATGAACAAACCAGGAAAATAAAATATATGAATTTAAGAATAAAGTTGCAGAACAAAAGTCACAGACAAGATAAAGGACAAGTAAGCTGGTTGGATAAACTTACGACATTTATGTATCCAAGGAGGAGGCACTCGTAAGGCCTGTGATGGAATAAGTCTAGATCACCAATTAGAGAACCATCTGGTTTGACCTATGATTTTATGAGATCTTTTAGAACAAGATTGCAGAAAATAATGATGTCACTATAAAATCAGCAAATGTATCAGTGAAAATACTATGCCAGCAGGTGACAAATGAGTATCGGATGTAAACCTTCAGCCAATAAAACGTAGTGGGATCTTTCACCCCCCAAGAAGGAAGCAATTCTTTCTCAACAAACATACGCAATTTCTCCCTATTTGTAATCCACAAAACAAGAAGGGCTCCAGCTGGATGGGCAAATTCTTGCACCGGAAGATACAGCAAATATCTGTTGGGAAGAGTAGGATACCTGCAGCATAAATAGTTGAATGAATGATTTTTCACAGCACAAGGTCCCTAACTCAAAATATATAAATGTTAGAATTACAATTAAGGAGATGACGGACGGTGATGACCGTGAGCTCATTTAACCATAGATGGTTTTGCAGACACAGCCAACTCATGCTTTACATCATAAACATTATATGGTCAGCTATGGTTAATAACATCTGCACTGCATTGTTGACCACATTCTGACTTTAATATCAACTAAAGAGTGTACCTAAAACAAAGAAGTTAAAACCAAGAGCATGAATCGAAAGTAAACAAAAGAATGTTTGTATGTGCAGACATGAAATTGACACAGCTGTAAAAGGATAAAGCAATATCTGGCACTAATCCTAAGGATTGCAACAATGCAACGCCAACCTGCATATGTGGACCAATGCTTAAATCCTAAGGTCCATCTGACACTGTAGGCACTCTAACTTTTATTTACTTGATGGGGGGAAATGTAAGGAAAATGTTACTAAATACTTACTTCATAGACCAAAAATTAAAAAAAAACACTGAACTTACGCTTCTTTCTGACGAACACATCCATTCTCCCAAGGTGGGTCAACAACAATAAGATTATACCCTTGATTTGAACTACCTGGAGGAAAAAATAAATAATTTTTGCAAGCACAGAAAGATGTGTGCATATTCAGTCATCTTTAGTGGTACATACCAGCAATGAGATCTCGAACAAGTTTGAAGTCGGCCTTTATGTCAATAGGTCACCCAGAGCATGAAAAGGCATTTCCAAATCAAGGTTGGATCATTCAATTAACTGAAGCTACATGTAACAAAACGAAGAATAATATTTATCTTACCATTAAGAAGCAACTTCCTCTTGGTAAAATATAATGCCTATTCTGGAACTCTCCTTCCGACTCATCAATCCCTTCAATACCGACTATGCTATTAAATAGTGGAAACAATGTCCTTTGGGCATGAAAGGAACCTAAGACATCAGAACGAATACAACACTGCTTCAGTATAGCATTTCAGTATAGCATCATGTACCTCCAAAACATGGTCATCAAGAAGTAAATCATCTGCAACATTATCTTACCTTCCCCATTGCCCAGAACATGTGGTTTCCGAAAGCAAATAGAGATCTCATAAAAAGGTGCACGCCACGAGGTTCCAAGCTCAACGAAATTATTCTCAGAACCACTTCCCACATCAAGTGTGTGCTCCTTGCTCTCAGTCATCTTGGAAATGTACTCCAGTAGATATTTATCCTTAATGAGTGATTCATGTGCACTCAATAATAAAGGCCTCGCTTCCTAGTAAAATGTAACAACAAAGTGTACAGGCATTAAAACACTCCTCACCAGTTACTACACCTGCAAAAACACTTCAGAATTCTCCACAACCTCCAAACAAACATATTCTGTTTCCGCTTGATACTATCTAAACCTCTAAAAACCTGGCCCGCAGTCAAAGACAATCAATAATTCTACTAATTCCAGTGTATCAGTAATATCAGTTTAAACCAATGTTCCTCAACATTTATTTATCAATATTATTTTGTCACAGTAAAGTAGTGTCACACATCACCTGGTGTCGGGCGTCAGCGATCCGCTCCATGGCATTGAGCTCCCTGGGCTTCGGCTTCCGTTTACGCTTGCGCTTCCTCCGTTCCTCGGGCTGCTCGGTCTCTGGGTCGCCCACTTGACGCGGCGGCTCGAAGCTTCGGGAGTAGTACGCAGAAGGGATGACGCGGAAGCGCTGGTAGGACGCGTTGAGGAGGCGGACCGGGTCGAGGAAGGCAGCTCTGGTGCTGGTGTCGTTGCCATCAAGGCGGTAGATGCCGGTGGCCTCAAACGACCTCAGCTCGTCGCAGATTTCCATCTGCGGTGACGACGGCGGCAAGGGTTCGAGAGCGCGTAGGTTACCCTCAACCTGAATTGTGAACCGCTGGGGGTCTCCTTCCTTCGAGCCTGTGCAGCGGGCTGAATGCCGTGGATGCCACCGGGGGAGTGCGTGGGCTGCCTCACTCCACCTCAGGTAAGCGGTGGCGCAAGTAGCCCAAGCAAGGAGCGAGCGCGCGTGCGTGGAGGTCAGGTAGGCACACACCAAGAAAGGTTGGAATCATGTCATTGTCAAAATGAGCTTTACCACGGCGCCATCCTGGTTTTACCAAAAGATTATCATCATGTTGGATTAAACAGGGACATAAATTGTGGGTGACTTAAACCGGGGCTTATTTGCCTGCAATGTCCATTTGGATGTGAGTGTTATATTTAAAGATAATTTCCGTTAAACGACAGTAATCATTTTGGACTTTTTAGTTCAGAACTTGGCAAAAGCTAAGAGGACATATTTTAGGTTATTTCAATTTAGGTTGTAGATCGTAAAAACTGAACTAAATTATGATGTTTAAAGGATAAAATTGCAATATCTAAATCTCATAACCTAGGGTATACTTTATTTTATATTCTCTCTTATCTAAGTGTTTTGGGCGAAACTTTGCTCATAGTTGGAATGAATGTGACTTAATAGTATTAAAGTTAATCGTGTCCAAACTCCCTAGTTATAAAGAATTAGATGTTTAGAATTAAACCGTTTATGTTTCACTAACAATGAGAATGAGCGTGAAACCAAATGATTGGTTCATTTAGTGTTACCCTATGCTCGTGGCCTTAATTACATCCCAATCATGCACAACTTTTTTAATCCTTCACTACACCACCTCATGCTCAGTAGGTGCAAATAAGAAACTTATTACCTTATCTACAACTGTTATCATGGGTGTGCATTATCGGCTCAATCCCCTGAGGACTATGGCCCCACTCCCACAGTCCCACCCCATCATCCATATATTGATCGCAAGGCCAATTCCTCGTGAGTCAAACGGATCAATAACGATGGAGAGATAGCACTGGGATTCGGGTAGGTTATGGTTCAAGTTTAGCTAAGTATGTGAAGTTTCGGTGGGCTAGATCAAGGATAGGCGTTGTGTGGGTGTGGTGGCAATAAGAAGTGTGAGTTTCGAGTTTTATTGAGAGAGGCATTTTAGTCAATTCTAGCAAAAAAAGAAAAATTTTGAAAATATAAAGAATGACATAATAACACTCTTCGGAATTACAGTGGCGAAGAATTGGAAGGAAATCAAAAACTCAGCCCACGCCACCGATTGGAGTTGAACACTTGGCAGAACTGCAAAAACCTCGGCACGCGTCGCCGGTTGGGTTTCAACAGGTTAACTACCCAGAGGGAGGGCCACACCAGTCAGAGACGAGCGAAACATCAACTTGACTACAACTATCACACGCCACCACGGGGCATCCATTAGTGCAGCTTCAGTGGCCGCCGTCCACGGAAACGAAGCGAACCAAAACCCCGGCGAAATCCTCAGACCCATCGCCATTGTGCCATGCCCATCTCGCACATCCTCTCACCACCGTCCCTCCCCTCCCCGCCGCCGCCCCTCTTCCGCGACGGAGCACCAAGTTGGTGTGCGACACTGCTCCGTGCCGCCCTAGCTCTCCCGCCTCCGCGCCCCCTAGGGCTCCGTGGCGATGGCGGGACATTGGGCTTGAGTAGAGCGCGGGCGGCTAGGTCAGCTAGAGTTTCTGCAGTCCCCAGAGACGGTGGCGGCGATGCTGGTGGCATGGGGATCATGGCAGCAGCGGCAACAACTTTTGTACTCGCGGTGATGAACCGGGTGCTCTACAAGCTGGCGCTCGTTCCAATGAAGAATTACCCTTCTTCCTTGCCCAATTCACCACATTTGGGTAATTGGGAATTTGAGATGCTTACAATAACCTCTCACCGGCTGCCGCGGAAATTGTACATAGTTTGTCCTGTGCAGTATACGGAGGTTTGTATAATTCCAGACAGTTTGTTTATTTTTTTCATTCATTTTCGGATGCTGAAATCATGATTAGTTTTGTCATTTTTATATTTGCATAGGGAAAGCGGTCTGATATATTTGTAGTCAACTCTTTTGGTTCAGGTTTTCAGGTAAGAGAACACACTTTTGCTAGAAGTTACGCCAATCCTTAGGATACTAACCGCAAAACCGTCATCTCCTACCTCTAAACAGGTAGGAGAACCACCCTGGGCGATGTGCTCGGTAGAGCTCCGGCGTGCTAGAGCCTGGGCTAGGCTGCGGAAAAGAGAGGTGGGGGAGAGGGGGGGGGGGGGGGGGGGGTGTTCGCGCCGGAGTGCTCACCGGCGGGGAAGAGGATGGAGAAGGGCGGTCAGCTCGGAATTCCACCCGATGTTGGAGAAGACAGCCGGCGCTCGGCCCTTGCGTGGAGGAGCACCTATGGTGGAGGTACGGTGGCGAGAACCGGCGGCGAAGCTGCGTCTCGGCGTGGGGATGCTCCTAGGGTAGGCGGCTTCCTCCGGCAAGCGACTGTCGCGGCAAATCGGACGGCCAGAACCCGACGGCGGCGCTCAGCTCGTCCGGCTCACGGTGGCGGCAGCGATGTGGCGCAGGGAACAGGCGAGGGCGGCGGCGGTTGACAGCAGATGACCAGGCCGAGGAATAGGCGCCGGCGCCGTCCCGCGCGTACGGCGCAACATTTTTCGTGTTGGGCTAGACTGGGTCAGGTCCGTACCGGGCCTCGCAAGCTCGGCACGATAAGAAAAGCGGGGCCCGGTTTGAGATCTTGGGCGGGTTGGGCTAGGTAGATTTGGCCCGGATAGGATTTGGGTTTTTTTATTTTGATTTTCAAAATAGAAATATTTCCCATGTAAAGATATAAATCTACAAAGATTCTAGATAATCTATTTAAGCCACAAAAAATACTCTGAAATTTCAAAAAATCTTAGAAAAATCTGAGACATAGATTTGGACGTGAGGAATCCAAATAAACTATTTAGAGCTCATAAAAAAAATTTAGCATGTTGCAAAGATTAAAATTGCTCTAGTGAAAAAATACGAATAATGTCCAGAAAAATTTGGAACATTCATATTCAGCTTTTAAACGTGTTTTAAAAACTTTGCACACATAAAGACACTACATGCCACCAGCATGAATACAGGACACACAATATTATAACACATATTATTTTATTTAATTTAGATAATAATTATTTTCATGTACTAAATTCTCTAATAATTGTGTAAATCTTGAATAAAATAAAATTAGAGAAAATAGTTGTATTAATTGTGCTACCTATTCACATCCCAAAATCCAAAATTTTGGGATGTGACACTCACACCGGGGGAAGTATGCCTAGGGGAGATCACTAAGTTAATTAGCAGCTGAAAGCAAACCAAGCAAGGAGCGCCGATGAAGGGACAAGCGGTGGATACTTTTTAAACCTTGGAGGCAGTTCAAGTGAACAACAATAGGCAAGCGCACCGGTGACCACAGAACACTGCAAATACCGGTGACCATGTTAAGGCACTCTCATATATCACATCACCAGGCAAATCAGCATCGTACGGCCTATGGCATCCACCAAGGCAAACCCTCAGAATGGGAAAGCCGAAAGAGCTCACCAAAGGAGGAAGCGCGGGCGACGACACGCTTTATTTGTCGCCCCGTGAGTCGCCTGCTCAAGCGGCTCAGGACGCTCTCTCAGTTTTCCTTCGATGCTCAATCTCGATCTGGTGCGTGATTTCAGGTGAATGAAGCTAAACGTATGATACATCCGCATACTTCCATGTGCCAGCACTTATGTTGGGTTTTCTTAAGTAAGTTTGGGATCTTGACTTTTGCAAATCAGGAGAGCTGATGTTACAAGCAGGCCTAAGGGTTGTAGCTATGAAACTGGATAAGAATATGGAACCTGTACCTCTCGCCGGTGAAACTTGTTCACGCGGTTGACAACAACAAGATGTGTCTCACGGTGCCCATGGAATGAATCCCTTGACAACATGCTGCAAAGAAATCAAGGTTCTCGGTTTTGAATTGTTGTTATGCACTACCTTATCATAACAGGATTATTATTACACCGAGGAACTTTGGAGGGTTGTACTTGATCACTACTCTTCTAATTTAATAATTTTTCCACAGTTTCTACCATTATTAGTCCAACAAAGAGTATGAAAGTGCATAATGAAAAGAAAATGAATGTATATAAGCTAGGAATTACCTTCCACTTGAATACCTACCACAAATTTACGTGGAACAAAACTTGGATGGTCATGTAAAATACGTTTTTTGCTTCCCCGAATCCCCTATGTCTCCCAACCCCTAATGACATGAGTTTGATCTTGAATCTTTCCCACTGGACCTTTGACCTCTCATATACACCCAAGATGGATGCAGATCTATATTAGAGTAAACTTGTTTGAATTGAGGACCACTTATATGGTCTTGTACGAACACATGATCTATATTCTATAATGTGGATATGTCTCAATATCCTTTAAGAACAAACTTCCTTGCTCATCTCTACAACGGTACAATAAATGGCCATGTATGACTCCGTGCAGCAAGTTTGAATTAACTTACCAACTCTATTCATTCCATAATTGCCAACATAGCACCAGCTGAACAATACTAAATTCAATGGGATCTTGTTCATGTTCTCTCCCAATTGAGCATGAAGTTGAATTGAACAACATTCTTGGGGCTTACTAGGAACTTCGATTTTATAAAATCACTAATCATGAGGCTACCAAGAGATTTAACGTTTA
This sequence comes from Echinochloa phyllopogon, assembly GCA_033239725.1. Classification (NCBI taxonomy): domain Eukaryota; kingdom Viridiplantae; phylum Streptophyta; class Magnoliopsida; order Poales; family Poaceae; genus Echinochloa; species Echinochloa phyllopogon. The sequence continues at coordinate 28,901,002 of BTCW01000015.1, read as the reverse complement.
ATCTTTACCGTCATCAATTAGATATTTCATTTTATATTGTACTTTTCAGTTCTTTTTAAATTTTAGCAACATACCAATGATTTTGGAGGTATTAGTACCAATTTGTGGCAATGCCAATTTGCTTTTGATGTTCCAGTTTAACAACATTCTAATAATTTTGGAGGCAATAATACCAATTTATGGAAGTGACGTGCCACTTTCCTTTTGATATTAAAGTTTAGCAACATACTAATGATTTCAAATGCAGAGTACTTTTTGATAATCACGTGGAGTTTACTCTGATAGCCTGAAGGAAATATCACATTGGGTGGTGCCAACACTAGTTGAATGTAAACCTTTATGATAAATGTTCCAGGGCAACAAGTTTGACCATCTATGGCTACACATATATATGTTCCTGATGATTTGCATGCCCTTTAGGTGGCAAAAACATGTCATCATCGGGCAGAAAAATCATATTGAAGAAGATCACATATCGAATCTTATGTATTCCCTATGCCTCTTTAGCATGAGAGCCTTCAGGGTGAAGCTCTTACTGTCATTCACCACTGGATGAATGCATCCCTCCCAGCTTGATCATTTCCAATCCCAGCTAGCAAGCAACGCCTAGTATCAGAATATATAACCTTATTCTAAAGTTTATACCCGTCATTGTGTAGTTATGTCTAATTGTACCCATAAATTATTATTTGTTTTGCAAATTTAAAGACTAGTACGGATGCAGATGCTTAGAACGCACGCACACTCACCGTATGAATACACATGCACGCACACCCTATCCCTATGAATATGTTCGAGAGACTGGACTGACAGAGGTTGAGATTGATGAAGTCACCACATACTTCTCGTTGTTGAAAGAAAAGCATCGGTTAAATTATGTAATTAATCGAGAAAAATGGGACACCAGTGCTGAGTTGAAGACTCAAACCTTGGTGGGCAGGTTCCACCACAAGGAATGTTACCGACCCACGATCATGTTTTCGCGAGAGAAATACTCGAAATTTCTATGCGTACGGTGTTTTATTTGCGGGCGTGCCAGTATACGATTGTATACAAATAAATAAGTAAATCACACAGAAACACAATAAAATAGGAAAACTTGCATTCTTTATTCATTTCGAGAATTTTTTCGAGTCTCCTCTTTTACAGATATCTCTGCATAGCGCCTCAATACACAGACGATTGCATGGTTCCTGAATCCTAGAGCCTCGAAAGAACTCTAGTTAATTACATCCACAGGCTCAAACCCATGGAACACCTCCGATTACGCCCCGTCAAATGGTCGCCACGGTCAGGCATCTCGTCCTGTACTCCATGAATAGGTATTGTATAAAAATTAAATAAGATAGCAAAAAAGAACATGAGTCGCCAAGTGACTTAATTCCATATTCCATGGTGATGCACGGAATTCTAACTGAATGTGTCTGTTGTGTAGATGCGTTCGGCCTCATCAGTCACGAACGTGATGTATCCAGACTCGTCGGTCAGGACATAGTAAACACTCTCGGCCTCGTCGGTCACGGAAGGATGGTGAAAGTTCATCTAGGCACCTATGTGTTTTGATGATTTGTATGACAACATGATTTGTGATCTAACTTGTTTGCTCAAGCATATGAGCAGGTCTTATTCTTATGAATATTCACGTAATATAATTGTTGATAAGAATATATACTTGACATTGGCTCTAAATGACATAAAAGCAAGCAAGTGTGTTTGATCCCATGATGCAAAAGATGAGCAATGACAAGAGAATAGAAATGACAAATGAGACAAGGTTTTTATGCATATTGGTTGGTCTCATTTAGTAGAAGCTTGTCAAAACAAAATGGGACAATCTCCATGAAGAAATTGGAATTCCTTTGGACGTGGTCCATGGCAATAGTTACATTCATGATGAGACATGATCTTATGGATATTATATGGTCTCAAGTACATGGAAGCCTATGGACAAGTGATTTGACAAAGACAACATACAAGACAATATTGAATATATTTCGGGTTAATTGAATACATGGATTTCAATATGGTTTTCATGATGATGCAAAGCAAAGCGAAACTTAAAGTGACAAGATATGATGAAAATGATCAAGCTAGATGGGAGTGACATTCCAAGCAAAGAGAAGGGCAAGTTGGTCTTGTAGCCGAGGGACTTTGTTAGGGAAAGTATAGCGTCTTAGTTTGATCTCTCTACTTCAATCAAGCCTTATCAAGTTAAGCAATGTGAAGCATCTAATCATTTATGGATCATCTACTAGAATGGCTTATGAATTGGTTTATACTCTTGGAAATTCTAAGTCATTGGCTCAAGATGGGATTTGCTCAGCAAGAATGAAGTGTTGTGTGTCCTCAAAGATGAGAATGATCAAGTATGGCATCAATAAAGATATAGAAGCTCAATGAAAGTTTTATTTACTAATTGTAATCTTGAGTATAGGAATGTGGTACTATCAAGAGGGATGCAACATCAGTTGTTACAACACCAAAAGTGCTCATAGGTCAACCCATGCGAGATAGCCTTTGAGAGAAGTCGTTTTGAGACTAAGTGTGCTGACTGGTCCAAAACCGGTTTCAGTACTGATTGTGTGAAAATTTTTTATTAAGTGTAGATTCACCTATTCACCCCCCTCTAGGTGACATCAAGGTCCTTTCAATTGGTATCAGAGCTTGGCCTCACATCCAAGCTTAACCGCCGTGATGAAAGATGTCGACTTTGTGTGAGGTAACCTTTGAGCCACTAGCTTGTGACGACTCAAATTATTCTACTTGGTCTGCTCATGTTCTTCATGATATTAGGGCCATGGGTCCTACTCTTGAGCGAGTTGTAGTTGGAGGCATCCATCGTCATAACGTTGATTGGATCAATTCGTCCAATTTAACCAAAGACGAAATGAATTGCCTACAACTCAATGCTCTTGTTGCTAACTTCTTGTTTAGTGTTATGAGCCAAGGTGTGAAGGAACTTATGATACAAGATGAAGCGACTCTAGTAGATGTTCATCTTATTTGGTCTCAACTTGAAAGATTATTTGCAAACACCACAAGCGACAAGAAAGAGCATATAAGAACCAAGTCACATGAGGCGTGCTCTACATCAGCAGCAACATGCACTGAGCCTCATGTGACAACCACAAAGGAGCTAGAAGGCCAAGATTGTGCAGCTGCTGTCTCACTGCCAAAACCGGTCCAACCGGTTTCTAAAACCGGTCTGACCGGTTTGGGCAGAAGAGCCACAACTAGCTGCAAGAAGGGCGGCCGACGCCGTGCAAGCAAAATCTCAAGCGCAAAAGCAATGACATCCTCCAGTGATGAGGTGACGAAGTGCCACAAGACCAAAGATGACAAGAAGGCCAAAAATTCAAAGGATGCAACTATCCAAGCTCTCACCGAGGAGATTGAGAAAGTCAAACTCATGAACGCCTCCTTGATCTGTAAGTATGATGTTGTGGTTGAGGAATATGCTTGTGCCGCTGACACTCTTTCATGTGTAGCTACCTTGAAGAAAGAGAATCAAGTACTCAAGCAACAACTTGGTTTAATTGCTAGTAAGCATGAGATGCTACAAGCAAAGCATGAAGAACTCTTGTGTTCTCATGAAGAGCTTGTAGAATCATATGCTATGCTAGAAATAGCTCATGTGGTTATGGTAACGTCAGTAAAATTCTTTGCACCTCAATCTCACATATGCACATGTTCTCAAATTCAATATAACTTATCATGTGCTAACCTATGTTTCTCTCAAGCAAAACGATTTTGGTATGATGAAGTGTGTGTAGAGTCTTGTGACGACCTCATTGCAAAAGAAAATGAAGAACTCAAGCAAGAGGTGGAAAGGCTCACAAAGGACTTGACAACACTCAAGGACAAGAGCAATGCACACCCTTCTCAAGATAACCGTGAGATCATGGTGAAGAAGCTTGAGAAGGGATCAACCGTGCAAAGCTCTTTCAAAACTCAAGTCAAGACCGACTCAAGCCAAGATCAAACCGAACAAGAAAAATTGGCTCACATCAAGTGCTCCAACGAGAAAGAAGGCAAGCCTACTCTCTCCAAAAGACAAAAAATATTGAGAAAAGGAGATGCTTTGAGTGTCTTGAGAAAGGACATGAGATTGCATCATGTCCAAACAAGGTGGGGTCTCACCCAAGGGAATCCGGGAGTTCAAGACCGGATATTCCGGTGTTGACCGAGAAGCCCCACATCAAGCTCAATAAAGGTTTTCTCAAAGCCCAAGCAAGATTCAATGGAGAAGTGGTTGCCAAGGAACCCAAGAAGAAGGCAACAAATTTCAAGCACAAGACATGCTTCTCATGTTGGGAAAAATGGCATCTTGGTAAAGATTGTCCCAATGGTAAAATTCCTAAACCCAACTGTGTCCATACTAATCATATGAAGCTTGGGAACACCCCAAATGTCTCTTGTCCATCCAAGATGATTCATTCTCCAAAGAATGGCACAAGAGCTATTTGGGTCCCTAAGCATATTGGGACTAACCTTGTCGGACCCAACATGAGTTGGGTACCAAAGAATATTTGATGAGATGGTAGGAATCAAGAGATGTATTGGAGGCTTGGCTTGAACAACAACAATCTATGATCAAGTATCAAGCCAAGAAAAGTTGCTTCCGCTCCATACTCTATACCCAATGTCATCTCGGTAACATTGTGCCTAAAATGATTATATCTCCGTCACTAGTGCCTTTGGTAGGGTCAAGTATTTCTAAGTGTTGAACTTGTGACACTTGAAAAGTGATCTAGATTATTTTCCTAAATATTGACAACATATGCCATATGGTGCTTCTAATGGCTCTCTAGTAGAGCAATATTGTGTCTAATTGCAGAAAATAAAATACTCCAACCGAAGAAACTCAAGTATGAGTATTTGGCTGTGCACAACCGGAAATTTCCGCCCATACCGGAAATGTCCGTCGCAAATGTCGGATATCGGTTCAAGAATCGGAAATTTTCGGTGAACAGGCACAAGTCTGGCAAAACCGGTCTGACCGGTTTGGCCCAGAAACTTGGGACTTAGTTGTTCATGTGAGAAATAAAGACACTAGTAATTTATTTCATAAACTTCTCACTCCTAGCATATGTGTATCATATTGCTCCCATATAATGGTGTATGGATAAAAATTGATTATATTGCACGACACTTTCAACTAGAGGCAAAGGTATGGTTTCCATTCAACTAGTGTTTACCTTGTGCATCTAGGCTTTATATCATGCTAGTGTGTGCATTTGCATGCTACTATATTGAGTTTCCCTCTTGTGTACCAATTAGATATTTGGTTGACATCTTCTTAATATTGACTTTGTGTCAAGTGTTGATTAAACGATGAAAAGTGTGAACCAAATATGCTAACTTGGTCCATAACTCAATATAAGTGTATGCTCTTGTGTGACATAGGATAGTTTTTGGAAAATTCCAACTAGCATGATAGGTTAAGTGTGATTTTGAAAATATTTGAGTTTTGATCTTTTGATCCCTATCAATCTATCTGTGACTATAGTTAACTTTGTTTGTTTGATGGCTAGTCACAAATAGTGAGATTTTCTCTCAAGTCCACAAATCTTTATCCATCCATCCATCTTTTCAATCTCTCTTAGAAGTAATAAGAGAAAATGGTGTTTTTGGAAATCATGTCTCTATCCTTCTAGTTCACATGATCTTCTCTCCTTGTCCCGATTTATATCTCCGACCACTGCTCCGAATCTTCCAACTCTCTTTCATAAAAGGATAAAAGTAATCTGAGAAAATGTATTTATTGGAGATCTTATCTCTTCTAAAGGAATCTGAGGAATTTGGAAAAGATATATATCATATACTCTCTCAGATCAAGGGAATATGTTTGCAACTCAAAATCCACTCAAATTTAGCTTTTCTTAGCTGCCTGGGAGAAACCGGTCTGACCGGTTTCCCAAACCAGCCCAGGAAGTTACCCCACGTGGATATTTACCCCCTCAGCCTATTCTCTCTCCTCCCTCACCCTTTCACCACGAAAGTCTTTCTACTCCACAGTTTTCACCGTGAGATACCCCTCTATGACGATCTCTTGACTCATCCAAGGAAAAGGGGTGTTCTTGTTCGGATTGGAGTGCCCCTAGGCGGCCTGACTGGATTCCCCACCGGATTTGGATTCAAATCTTCATCCCCTCTCGTTTTCAAGGCTCTCAAGGTATTCAAATGTTCCCATCGCCCGATCTACTCACTCGTTGAATTTCTTTCAAATCCTTTTGGTGAAACATCTTCTGGCATGTCTAGGAACTTATCCCTAAGAGATTAATCGATTTGGTGGGCTACATTTTGTGAACCAAGGATTTGCATCTTCACTGCGTAAAGCAGTCTGACCGGTTTGGGTAACCGGTCTGACCGGTTTAGGCAGTGAAGGCTAAAGCCCCTGTTTTGCAGCGTGTCAGTCTACATATGGACTAGGGGTAGACTATACTAAAATATCTCTTCAATAATCTTGATCATAATCTATCCAGTTTGGACCCAACTTGTTTTGGGTCAGCTTAGGCAAAAGCGGTCTGACCGGTTTGGCTCTGAGCTGACTCAAAACTTGTTGAATGCTCTCAAGTTGATCAAATCTTTGTCAATCTTTTTCTTGGAAGCTTATATGTTGTATCTCATCATCTGTGGCCCAGGAAAGACAGTATATGATGCCAAGAAGGAAGCATGCCGAGAGAGTTAAGAAAAGTCGTCATGATCCAGCAACTGGCAGCAGCTCGGGCGTGACCAGTGGGAGATCACTGAGGCCTAGGAAGTCAAAAGAGAGCAGCAGAGCAGCAAATTGAGGAAGTGGATGAAGTAGAAACCACTTCTAGTGATGAAGATGATGTTGATGATAAAGCTTATCGGATTGTGCCTCGTCATGGCAGTGGGGCAGCTCATGATGATGATGATGAGATGGGTGAAGACCAGGGAGAAGAAGAGGAGGAAGCAGTAGGACAAGATGATGATGGAGAGCCACCATTTCCTAAAGTAAGAGATCCATCAGCCCCTGCCACTTGGAGATTGGCGAACTACAGAGCGTTCGGGATGACTGATGAGGCTAGGGAATAGAGGAGAGTGAGCCCTATTGGTGTACCTAGGACAGCCACTGATTATAGGTTTCACACATCTTTTCAGCAGGATTACTATCAGAAGGCTGTGATTAAAGGGAGAGTTGTTTGCGAGCAGCATTGGATAGACTGGGATTATATGGTGAAGGCAGAAAATGTCATATTCAACCAAATCATTGAGACTTGCAAACATAGAAAGATCTACTCCATCATGGGCTACAAAAAGGATTGGAACACAGAGGTGATAGCCCAGTTCTATGCCACAGTCTACTTTGAGGGAGATGAGCTAGAGAATAGAAGGATGCATTGGATGACTAAGGGGACCTCGTACAACATCTCATATCTAGTCTTTGCAGAGATTCTTGGCTTCAGGCAGGCTGACAGGAGTCGCCATAGGCTGCACCTAGATGGGGTCTTTCTAGCAGAAAACATGAAGTTCATGTACCCCAACACTGAGATAGGGAACTTTGGCAAGGTCGCCGGTCTCTACACTTATTATTCGGTGTTTAACCGGATGCTCAGAGTGACACTTGCACCTCGTGGAGGCAACACTTCAGATGTCTCCCTATTTGCAAAGAACTTGCTTGCTAGAATGAAGCCCGGAGAGGACAAGTTTTGTGTAGGTGACTACATTTGGGAGGAGATCAAGCACATATCTGAAAATCCTTAGAAACTTTGTGCTTATGCACCTTATATTATGAGAGTTATATAGAGGATCATGGGTATTGCATTTCATTGTGATGCATCTCATGGAAGAATTCGCGTACCCATTCCAAAGAAGATCAGACTTCCTTCTCCACGAGCAGATCCACCTACAGACACAGATGCGGCAAATGTTGATCAGCAGCAATAGCAGCATGAGGAGCTGCCGCCGCAGCAGGACACTGCTCAGCAGCAGCCCCAGGAAACCGGTCTGACCGGTTCCCGAAACCGGTCTGACCGGTTTGGCCCTGGGAGCTCCACTCATTCCGAGCGGTGATTGTCTCCGATCAAGAAGTTCATCTCTATGTTCACTGGTATTTGCAAGGGTCAGAGGGATGTCCAGGTGGACCTTAGGCAGCAAAGAATTGATAGCAAGAAGACTCGTGATGAGTTCAAAAAGTTGTGTGCCGTGTTGAGTCCGGATAACCCTCCATCTCCTATCTCTCCACCTCCTGAGCTGCCAAAGATACCCCCGCTTCGAGACATTATGACAGATCACATGAATGCGGGCTACTTTGAGAAATTTGGGGACATATTTGGATATGGACATATTGCATCGAGCTCACAGCCTCCACCAGCTCCTCCTCAGTCATATGGTGGTCCCAGTACGTACACTTACATGCCTACTTCAGAGGGTGACACTTTTGGAGCTTCGTTTATGTATCCTTCATCCGAAGGCCCGTCCTTTGCAGCTGCCACATACCCCTCCTCGTCATTTGCATATGCTGGTACATCATCTTCTATGGCGGGAGTTCAGTACTCTAGTGCTCCATCTCCATCTCCCAGAGACTTTGCTTCTCAAGCAGCAGCTTCCATCTTTGGACCTTCTACCGCTCCTAGTCATGGTACGTATAGCACATACATATCTTCTTCCTCCATGGCTAACCCATCTGAATCACTCTAAGTTATCATACATATACATTGGATTTCATTGGATTTCATCTTCTTCGTCAGATGATCCGAGCGCAAGTTTTTGAAAGGAGCAGGACTACAAGCTTCTCCTGGCCCTTTATGGATGATTGATGACAAAGGGGGAGAAGAATGGATTAAAAAGCGTCAAATTTCAGAGCTTCTTGTAGTCTGTCTGACAAAAGCGGTCCGACCGGTTTGGAAACGGTCTGACCGGTTTCTGTAGTGTTTACAGAAACATGGATGTAATAAACTCGTACTTTATCTATCTGTGGACTTGAGGCTTTGTACTGTGTGCTATTGTGTGTAATGAACAAGTTTATGTATTCTAAGTGACATTATGATAGTGTGATATGCATGTATTGGTTGATGTACTGTTCTGTCCATATGCTGACTCGAAACCCGGTCTGACCGGTTTTGGAAACCGGGCTGACCGGTTTCTGCTCAGACAGCACATGTACAACTCAATCTTGTTGTTGTGTGAAAGCCATGTCATATGCATCATGGGTTATTTCATTTTGTCACATACACTTGTAGCACATGCTGGACGCTGAGATATAGGGGGAGCTCTCATTTCTTTCCTTAAATGTGCATTTGGCATGTGAGGCCAAATTTTTGAAAGTTTATTCAAAACACATATTAAGGGGGAGCTCACAAGATATCTCAGATGTTTGGAGCTTTATTTTCTTATCTATTTGAATGTTTTAATCATGTTGTCATCAATCACCAAAAAGGGGGAGATTGAAAGTGCATCTAGGCACTTATGTGTTTTGATGATTTGTATGACAACATGATTTGTGATCTAACTTGTTTGCTCAAGCATATGAGCATGTCTTATTCTTATGAATATTCGCGTAATATAATTGTTGATAAGAATATATACTTGACATTGGCTCTAAATGACATAAAAGCAAGCAAGTGTGTTTGATCCCATGATGCAAAAGATGAGCAATGACAAGAGAATAGAAATGACAAATGAGACAAGGTTTTTATGCATATTGGTTGGTCTCATTTAGTAGAAGCTTGTCAAAACAAAATGGGACAATCTCCATGAAGAAATTGGAATTCCTTTGGACGTGGTCCATGGCAATAGTTACATTCATGATGAGACATGATCTTATGGATATTATATGGTCTCAAGTATATGGAAGCCTATGGACAAGTGATTTGACAAAGACAACATACAAGACAATATTGAATATATTTCGAGTTAATTGAATACATGGATTTCAATATGGTTTTCATGATGATGCAAAGCAAAGCGAAACTTAAAGTGACAAGATATGATGAAAATGATCAAGCTAGATGGGAGTGACATTCCAAGCAAAGAGAAGGACAAGTTGGTCTTGTAGCCGAGGGACTTTGTTAGGGAAAGTCTAGCGTCTTAGTTTGATCTCTCTACTTCAATCAAGCCTTATCAAGTGAAGCAATGTGAAGCATCTAATCATTTATGGATCATCTACTGGAATGGCTTATGAATTGGTTCATACTCTTGGAAATTCTAAGCCATTGGCTCAAGATGGGATTTGCTCAGCAAGAATGAAGTGTTGTGTGTCCTCAAAGATGAGAATGATCAAGTGTGGCATCAATAAAGATATAGAAGCTCAAGGGAAGTTTTATTTACTAATTGTAATCTTGAGTATAGGAATGTCGTACTATCAAGAGGGATGCAACATCAGTTGTTTTACAACACCAAAAGTGCTCATAGGTCAACCCATGTGAGATAGCATTTGAGAGAAGTCATTTTGAGACTAAGTGTGCTGACTGGCCAAAATCGGTCTGACCGGTTTAGAGCTCAGAGTGCTAATGGCTAGTTTTTGGGTGTGGGGTATTTATACCCCTTGGCCCTCTCCTTTGAGGGCTGCTGGTTCCTTTCCTTCTCTTGTGCGTCCAGAACCTTCTTGAGCACCAACAAGCTCTCCCCAAACATCTCTTTGTGAGATTGATTGAAATTTGATTGTATCTTTGGATTTGGGTTGAGAGGCTAATTGTGTGTGAGCTATTGCAAGCTAGCAAGAGCTAGCTAGATCAGTGAAGAGCAAATCCTTAGCTTGAGAACTTCCGGTGAAGTCTAGCAACCATTGAAGCATTTGTTACTCTTGGAGGTGAAGCCTCCTAGACGGCTAGGCGTCGCCGGTGAGATACCGTATTTGTGGTGAGCCACGGATAGTTTGTAAAGGCTGGCCCTGCCTCCTTCCTGGAAAAAGGTCACAAGTTAGTGGAATCGAGGAAAGTGGCTTGGTGTGTATAAGCCCGCCTTTCGTAGGCCCTCAATGGAGACGTAGGATTCATCGTGCCTTGGTGGCAGCCTTAGTGGCAGCGGTGAATCTGAACTTCGGGAAACAAATCATAGCGTCTCTCATTTGGTTTGCCTCGCAAGTTCAATTCTAGCATTTACATTAGCTTCCGCTTCGATCTACTTGATTGTGCTTTATTTGTGTGCAGGGACATAGTGAACCTGCTAGAAATCATCTACAGAAGTTATTCACCAAGTTTGGATTGTGCTAGAACTCGTAGAGGGGATAAATTGATTTGTTGTGTTTCTCTGCCAGAAACCGGTCTGACCGGTTTGGGAAACTTGTCTGACCGGTTTCAGTACTGATTGTGTGAAATTTTTTGATTAAGTGCATATTCACCTATTCACCCCCTGGGTGACATCAAGGTCCTTTACATGGTAACAATGAACAAATAAATCAGAGATTTAACTAGACCCCTGGCATCACAGAATATGGATTTTCATCTAACTGGACTGTCGTATTTCTATAATGCTGTTAAACCTGCACAAAAAACATAAGTGCCCGGCCAACGGATGTTATGGCCATGTATATGTATATTGCTTGAACCCTGCGATATGTGCGATTGGATCCGTATCCTTACAAGCCTCCTGTAAGAGAATAAATAGATACGTACTGCCATTGGCTTGTAACATGCATGAGCATTGCTGGCAATGATTTTGCATCTGAGCGCTGCCGGTGTTTCTTTTCTGAAGGAAACCTGAAGATTGTATGGCGCTCGCGGCCTCGCCACCGAAGTGGCATGTCCCTGTAAAAGAAGAAGAAGAATACAGGCCGTGACGACCATGCAAATTACTCACCATGAAACAGAGCCATGAAAACGATGGAGAAGAGGTGCTGGCCGGCAAGCCGATCTCCTGCCCAGCTCGCTTACGATCCCCACGAGATGGTGTTTGTGACTGGAATGAAGTGTGTGATGGTGTGTGTAGTGCGCAGGTGTGTGCGTGTGATCTCTGGAACTCTGACTCTCTATCCCCAACCTCTGTACCTGCAGTGAAGACCGCAATATATAATGGAGGCAGTAGGTCAGGTCAGGGGAGCGTCTGGGAGATGAGCGCCGCCGTCGTTCTGTTTACCAAGGCCGAGATGAGAGGGAGCAGCTCCTCTCGGCGCATCGTCGTCCGCTTATTCAAAATTCAAACGCTAATCAGTAATCACCGTTCCACATATCTTTTCCTTGCCCAGGATCATGCATCGTTCAAAGAAAAAATACGAATCGGCATCAGCAGGCTGTTGCACGATATGAAACGTGGACTTCGGCCCACACAAAAGCTAGTACACGTTAAGTAAAGTGATTAGCCTGGGCTGCAATTAAGCAAAGACTGCATGGCAATTAGATGGGCCTTATCCGAATATTTTTAAGGGCCTTTGCCGTCGTGCATGTGGCTCATTATTAACCTGATTGAATCTGTTCTAATTGTATTTGAGCCTTGATACACACGTATATCCTTGTGCCGGCCAATTAGTAATACCAATTCTGAATATTTTAGGAACAAATAGCATATAAATTTACTCTCCCTATATGACGGCAATTTATATTCAAACAGATCACTTGACACCATAAACTATTATTAGTATAGTCATGCAAATAAATATAAAATTATTTAATCAGTTGGAAACTTATGAGCATATATTCAAATCCACCCACGTGTAATATACATGAAGATGATGAAGATACATGTGCTCGGTTCTTTGGTGGTTTGCATCATGATATACATGATATTCTTGATCACAAAGAATGAAATAGGTTCAGCTAACTGGATCATATTACTCTTAACGCTAAAGGGGAAGTACATGGAAGACAATAAATGTTCCATGGTAACATGTTCTTTTCTCCACGGACTACACCAGCCTCAAACAAGTCTTCACTGCAAGTTGCTACGCCTCCGGCACCTGAGGTGAGCAAATCTTCTAGTGTGTAGATAGCAGTGGCTGAGAAGCCTTCTTCGAGCCCTTTACCGAGTGGTCCATCAAGTGTGCCACCGATGCAAGGGCATGAGACATGTCATGCGTGATTGTCCCGGTAAACGTGCTTGCATTGCTACAATTGATAGTGTGTATAAAAGTGCTAGTGATGTTGAAGTTGAACTTATTATTGTAGCTAACCTTATTTGAAGAATACCAATATGTGGAGAGCAAAGGTAAAAAACACGGTGATTGATAGCGTTGAGGCTACTCCAAGTTATTCATGTCTTATTGTTCACCATGTCATAAGTGAACAAGTGGAGCAACCTGAGAAGCAGCAACGTCAATACTTATTCAACCTTTTCATCATGATCAACAAATATTGTGTTCATGCTATAATTGATAGCGGGAGCTGCAACAACTTGGTGAGTTTAGATGTAGTCAAGAAGCTTGGCTTGGCCACACGAACTTGAATGTGTCAACGATAGTGGTAAGGTCAACGTAACACAATCAGCGAGAGTGCACTTTTCTATTCATTTATACCATCATTATGTTGATTTTTGTGCTTATGCAATTTTGTTCGTTTGTTTTATTCCTTCGGAATATGATCTAGATGCTACACATTATGGTCATAGTAATACTATAATTTCATGCAACATGGAAATAATATTGTTTTACTACCTTTGTCGCATGCTAAAATTGAAAGGTCATTAATGTCACCTAGAGGGGGGCATAGGCGATTCTACAAATTTCCAACACTTAAAACATTCAGTTAGTACAAACTCCGGGGATTCCGAAGATCTGTCCGAAAACTCCGGACCTATTCGGAGATTCCGCAAAAATCTCTGGAAACTTCGGACCTTTTTGCTGGAAATTAACAAGACTAATTCCTACTGTCGGTACCCAAACTGGCCACACCGGTTTCAGACAGAGAAACACAACAAAGCAAATTAACCACTCTACGAGTTCTAGCACAAATCAAACTTAAAGAGATGCTTCTGTAGATGATTTCTAGCAAGTTCAACAAGTCCCTGCACACAAGAGAAGCACAACCAAGTAGATCGAAGCGAAAGCAAATATAAATGCTAGACTTGAACAAGTGAGGCAAACCAAATGAGAGATGACAAAAGTTGTTTCTCGAAGTTCAGATTCACCAAAGTGAATCCTACGTCTCCGTTGAGGTGCCTAATAATAGGCGTGCTTATACGCTCCAAGTCACTTTCCTCGGTTCCACTAACTTGCGACCTTTTTACCAAAGGAGGCAAATTCAGCCTTCACAAATTGTTCGTGGCTCACCACAACCTTGGTAGCTCACTGGCGACGCCTAGCAGTCTAGGAGGCTTCACCTCCAAAAGTAACAAATGCTTCAAGAGTTGTTAGACTTCAACCAGAAGTGCTCAAGCTATAGATTCTAATCTTCACTGATTTCTCTAGCCATTTCTAGCTTTCTACAGCTCACACATGATCACTCTCTCAACCCAATTCCAAAGATATGAATTATATCAACCAATCTCACAAAGATATGCTTGGGGAGAGATTGCTGGTGCTAAAAGAGTTGTTGGACGTCCAAGAAGCCCAAGGAACCAGCAACCCTCAAAGGAGATGGTAAAGGGGTATAAATACCCCACCGTCTAAAAACTAGCCGTTATTGGTCAGTGGCAAACCTGTTAGACTGGTAGCCACACCGGTTTTCAAACCAAACTAGCTGTTAGTACTTTTGAGCACCCAAACTTGTCAAACCTCTTTCCGAAAATGGTCAATCCGGTTTTGGTCAAGTCAGCACACTAAGTCTCAAAAGACTTATCTCATAAGGCTATCTCACATGAGTTGACCTATGAGCACTTCTGGTGTTGTCAAACAACTAATGTTGCATCCTTTTTGATAGTACGACATACCTGTGCTCAAGATTACAAATGATAAACAAAACATTCACTTGAGCTTCTATGTCTTCATTAATGCCATATTTGATCATTCTCACTTGAGGGCTCACAACATTCCATTCTTTCTGAGTAAATCCAACTTTAACCAATGGCTTAGAATATCCAAGTGTATGATCATGAATCTATCACTAATTCATAAGCCACTTCATCATATGATTCAATATTGATTGGATGCATTGCAATGATTCACTAGATAAGGCCCAATTAATGCTTAGAGACCAAACCACGACACTAGATTCTTCACCCTAGCAAAGTTTATCAGCTACAAGACTACCTTGAACTTCTATTTGCTTAGTACCTCATCACTAGTCATCTAACTTGATCCTTCATTCTAACTTGCCAATTTAAGTTTACCTTTGCTTTGCATCACCATGAATACCACATTGAAATCCTAATTTCTTCAAATGAATTACCCCAACATCTTTTGACAAGCTTCTTCTAGACGAGACCAACCAATACGCATAAATTCTTGTCTCCTTTGTCATTTCCATTCACTTGTCATTGTTCACCTTTTATATCATGGGATCACATGCACTTGTTTGCTTTTATGTCATTTAGAACCAATAGAGAGCGCATATTCTTATCAACAAATATATTACATGAAGAATAAATCACTGCTCATATACTTAAGCAAACAAGTTGGTTCACAAATCATGTTGTCATACAAATCACCAAAAACACATAAGTGCCTAGATGCACTTTCAGAAATTGATAAGTTTAACAAAGAACTTACTAATGATGATAAGAATGTACATACTCACACTTCCACAACACCTAAGGATACACCTAAATCGACGAGCCATGCTTTATTTGCTAGTAAATCAGATCTTTCTCCCGACGATCATGTTTCTAAGGATAATATTTTGATGACCCATGATAATATATTTCTTCTTGCGGGCGAGAAGAAGTTTGGGGTTGATGATAGATTGTGAGACACCTTCAATTAATATGTTCAGGGGCAATTTCCTAGAGTTTCTTGATTGGTACAAAGAAAGGAATGAACAAGTGAAACTTCCATTTGATGAGGCATGCCCCAAAAATGTCTAGATGACTTCCCCAACAATTCAAAAAGAACAGAATGTTGTGCAACGGAGGTCACCAAAGCAATAAAGCAAGAGATGGAAGGTTGTCTCTTCTCCATTCTTATTGATGAGTTTCACTAGATTCAAGTCTTATCGGCTACTTTCCCTAAAATAACTGGTGACAAAAATTAGAACTAACGGAGTTAAATATTTAACCTTGTAAGGACTAATTGATAACTTGTGTATAGATTAGATTAAGGTAAAACGAATGTGTTGTAAACCTAAGATCTAATTGTATACGATGACTTGGTAAATAAGAGAAGAAACATACAAGATTTAATGAGGCATCGTCAATACAAGATTTAAATTACTCGAAAGACAGGAACTCACAAGCAAGCCGTAGAAGATGATGCAGTTCTGCCGATTTGAAAGCAAATGCCGGAAACTACTAAAAACTAAGGTTCATGATGTCATCATCAGTAAAAATCCCTTTGCCTCCTTACGCTCAACGTCTTTCATCGGCTTTCCCATTTCGGATTGGCATCGACCTTGCAACCCAAAACCATCGTATTCATCCTCTGTACTGCATTGGTTTCAACTCCCATATGGCATCGGCTTCCAATTGACACATGTCAAATTTTAGTTTTAACATATAAATATATATATATATATATATATATATACTACCAAGAAAACACAGATACACACGTGTGATAGAAAATAATATGGCATAACGGATAGTTGGTCCGAAACCATGTTGATTACGAACTCGAAGATTTCATACTACAAAGACAGAAGAGGGAGGCGAAGGGTTTGACGAAAAAAGGTCTGGCAGTTGGGATCGCTAGAAGGGTAGCATTTCAATGACTGGTGGGTCCATCGATTGTATATATATATGTATATATGTATATATATATATGTATATATATATGCACGTTGGAGCATAACAGATAGTTGATCAGAGACCGTGTTGGTTACGAACTCGATGATTTCTTACCACAGAGACGGACGAGAAAGGCGGAGGGTTTGACGAAAAAAGGCCTGACAGATGAGGTCATTATGAGGGATAGTGTTTCAATGACTGGTGGGTCTGTCGGTTATTAAAAGTTTCAGATGTTTATATTATATTTGTACTATGAGGATCTAGTTTTGTAACACCTACCCTCCAAAGCCGTCCCGCACAGCCCTTCTGAGGGGCGTGCATGCGTACCCATAGCACCCTGCTTACACTTTTATCCTCGCTTCATGTAAAGAGGGTTAACCCGAATGTGCTATGACCCATAGCACCCTGCTTACACTTTTATCCTCGCTCCATCCTTGTTAAACTAGCAAGGTGGTACTAAACATGTGCATCCCGCACTCACGGGTGGCTATACAAACTGGGCCGGGTGTGACAAGTTTCTTTTGAAAACACTTTTCAGCTAAATAATTCCTATCCACCCCTCACAAAGGACCCATATGTCTGGTCTAATGGTGGAAAAGACGTGGAAAGTTTCCACAAACAAGAAAAAACGATATTTCTAAAGAGTTTCTACTATTTTAGTATTATTTTTCTCGCCATGAAAATTTGTTATGCAACTCATCTACCAACCAACCAAATAGTCTAAAATAACCCCGTAATAAAGGTAGTATGCACGTCTTGCGCGGACAACTTATATTCCTATCTGAATCTGTTTTCTGCCCAAATAAGACGTAGGAGCTTAGGACACGTTTGGATTGCTTCCAATGGCAGCCCTGCCATTTTTTTTGGTCATTGATCAATCCTTATGCGCTGTTTGGATTGTAGCCAAACTTTGGTGAGCCTACATACCTACACAATGATCCAGTTCATTTTCATGACAACATTGGCCAAAACACCGACGGTGGATTTCTGGACCCAAAAAATTGGCTAGCCAACGATTTGGTGGGGCTGGCACCGGCAAAAACCAAACACGCCCTTAGTAGGTATTCGCTTTAGGAAACACGTACATAGTTTTTTATCAACTTTTTTTTATCAACAACACGTACACAGTTGAACCCATCAGGCCATCCCCAACCCTCCTAGTCAGCTGGTGTCTAGAATTAATGAGGATGCCAACTAAGCAAAAGGCTGATGTGGCATATAAATCAAAGAGAAGAGAGAAGAAAAAGTATGGATATCAGGTCGCCTGGCCGTGTTTCTTTGGGGTGGAAAATTTTTCCACCCCGTCTGACCAATAATTAAGGGTATTAAATAAACTCAGTTTATAAAACTACATTCACAACCCCAGATTAATTCACGAGACAAATCTAATAAGGCCTAATCAATCAGAGCATAGGGAGCCATCTTATTATCTTTCCCTAAAGAAAAACTATGGCGGATTAACTGATCTTTACATCAGTTGATGAAAGAGCCCAATGCAGAAAAATAAAAATGCATGTTGGGTCTTTGAAACAGTTCGAATCATTTCTATAATAATCCGTTTGATCTGTTTTACCGAGAAGGTCTACGGTTCGAATCCGTATAGTCCTAATATATACGTCTTTTTTTTTCATTAGGATTTAGGATGAATATCTTATGTTTCCTTTAGTATAGTTTTCTTTTCCTTATTAGTACTTGTTTATGGACTCGACGGTCGATTGCGCCATAGAATAGAGATAAAAGCATTACCATAGGCTCATTCATCGAAAATCATAGAGATAGGAAAAGAAAAAAGAATTTTGATAAAAAAAATAGAAGGAAGGATTCCTTAACTGATTTGAATTCCATCCTCCTTCAAATAGGATATGCTCTAAGTCCCTATACTTTCCTATAATGACTGCAACGATTTTCTCCATTTTGCGAATTCCTATTTTGTTTGAAGTATATTACTATATATACATTATCCAAATATACATTATCTAAATCGATCCACTTTAAATAAAATCGAAAGAAAAAAAAAAGAGTAAATAATAAAACTGGATATTCTGTTTCATAATTCTGAAATAGAGTTCTTTTTTTTTAGTATTACTTCTCATTATCATTAGGATGCATACATTAGTCATCCCATTTTAATTAGGTTCTAATCTAATTAGTAGTAAGTATTTTCTTTTTTATTTAACAATTAGAGGATGGTTACTGTAGCATTACTGTAGTAAATCATTGACTAATTAAGCTCCTTAGATTCATCGCGTAAAGTTACACCCATCTCTAAAAAGATTTTATAAATAGACTTCATTTAATACTCCATGCATGTAAGATTCTCTTTAGAAATATATTTTCCGTGGGAAAAGAAACACGCTGATGCAAGAAACAATGTCGGTCCGCTTTCCAACGATGCAGGACATCATAGGAAACGCAGTGAGGAGGTGCATCGTTTCCTACTTTACTTTTTTTACTTTTCTTATAGGGCCCACGTCGTCCACGCGGCTGCTACCGCTCGCCGCCGTCCACCGTCGCCGATCTGGCCACAGCCAGCAAACTGTCGTCCATGATCACTCCCGCCGTGGGTATGCCCCTGGCGCGACCGCCACCATCGCTGCGCCTCTCCCCTACCGCACGTGACCACCGCCGTCGCGGTGCTGCCTGCCCCCCGTTGCCACTACGACGCCCTCACGCGGTCAGCAGGCGGTGCTCCCATCCCTTCCGACGCTGCGGATCTGCCATCACGAAACTGCTCGAAATCAAACAAGGAACAAGCATGAATAGTTGAACGAGCATATACGTAGGGAACATCTCCTCAAATCCACTAGCAACAAGGCAAAGCAAGAACACCGTACCCAATCCACCCAGAACTTGATTGCTTGTCGCCCCAGCAGGTGCCACCTGCGGGAGCTCGACGCCATCCGCGGCCCATGGTCGCTCGGCTGCTTGTCGCCGTTGCTGCGGACCGGAGGCGCCTCGGATTAGGATGGGAGAAGGAGCCAGGAGAAGGAAGTGAAAATATTTTTTTATGGGCTAAAGGAATCAAGCGTTGGGCAGTCAGGTTTTCAGGGACAGTGTCCTGCTGATTTGGCATCTATGGACATTGGATGAGGGCAATCCTAATTTGCGGTCGACCGCACGTAGGGATGAAAACGATCGGAAACGGTCGGAAAACGGTATCACAAATTTCGCAAACTACACAAATGTATCACAAATTTGAAAAATTTATTTATTTTATCAAATGAATAGATCAAAACGAAATAGCATGATGAAAAAAATTAGTTAAAAATAATAAGTAATATAATACGATAAAAAATGAGAACAATCAAAACGGTTATCATTTTCATCCCTAACCGCACGGGACCCTTCTGTGCGGTCACCGCCTACCTCCCGTCGGCCGTCCATGCACCTCCCGCCCGCCATCCCGCCCGCCCACCTCCCCTCGCCCGCACCCAGCTGCCTCCTGCCCCGCCTCCTCCCCCACTGCCCGCGGCCTGCGGCGTCCGCCGCCGGCCCCGCCCTTCCGAACCTCTTCAAGCGGTCGTCGTGCCCAGCCTCCTCTTCCCCCGCCCCCTCCTGCACCGCCCACGGCCGGCGACGACCTCGCCGTCGTGCTGGCCACCCTCCTTCCGCCCACCACCGATGGCCCTGCCCTTCCGAACCTCTCAGGCAGCCGTCGCCCCCGTCGTCGGCCCTCCCCACCTGCTGTCCTCCGCCGTCCGGTCGGCGGCATCCCTGCCGCCTCTCCTTCGCCCGCCGCCCACAACCGCCGCCGGGCTTCCCGCCGCCCCTGACCCTCCCCCTCTATAGCCGGAGCTCCTCCCCAACTACGGCAACCCCAACCCTGAACCCTAACCCGCCTTCCCTAGGTCCTCTCATCTGATGAGGACATCCTCCACTATTACCTGGCAAAGACGCAACAAAGTTGTAGTCGGGCGGCGACGGTGTGAGCCTCTGAATAGTCCCATCTTGCTTATCTAGGGAGCAGGAAGTCACCTTAAAAGGGAGAGCCACCATTACCCTATCAGACTAGTCTTTTGGGGCGATTGGGCCTTTCCCCGAGGGGTGCGCCGGAGTGCGGTGCTAAGATTGCCGAGGCACAACAAGAGGCCTTAGTGGCGTTGTAGTCGGATCGGTGTGTCGTATTTTCGGCTGCTGGTGCTAAGACTGCCGAGGCGCAACAGGAGGCCCTAGTGGTGTTGTAGCCAGGTCGGTGTGTCGGGCTTTTCATCCTATCTAACCCGGGCCAGACTCATCATTTGGTATCAGAGTTGGGCCCTTGATAAGAAGGGGAGAATGATGAGGACATCCTCCACTATTACCCACTGGCAAAGACGCAACAAAGTTGTAGTCGGACGACGACCGTGTGAGCCTCTGAATAGACCCACTTGCTTATCTAGGGAGGAGGAAGTCACCTTAAAAGGGTCATCGTTCCCCTATCAGACTAGTCTTTTGGGGGCGATTGGGCTTTTCCTCGAGGGGTGCGCTGAAGTGTGGTGCTAAGATTGCCATGGCGCAACAAGAGGCCCTAGTGGCTAGGGATGAAAATGGTCGGGAACGGTCAGGAAAACTTCTTAACCAATTCCACTACTGTATTTTGTGGCCGGGAACGGGATCAGGAACGGGAAAGCCAGACGGGAAAACGAAATCGATATTACGGGATATCAGGAACGGAACATTTCGATTGGGAACTTGTCGATTACGGTCGGGAATCGATAAATCAAAACGGGAACAACGCATCTAACCACTTCAAACATTTAGCTTGAAGCAACAGTTATAACCATGCATAATGTATATCCAAATAATACACAGATAAGTAGACGCACACATAAAAATAAGACACAGATGCATACAGTGACATGAGAACATCGGCAGATAAACTAAATATGACAGGCAGTCAGACACCAGTGCACAAGCCAGCCGCACATGCAAACATACGCATACTCGAACTGACCAGTGCATACTTTTACTTCCAGAGTTCCAGTGATAAAATAGTTTAGGTTAAGGCATTCAGATGTTCAGGTAGAAATAGACCAAAATAAGTAGCTAACAGATGACAAGTTTAAATGAAAAAAAACATGCCGCATCAGGTAGCAGTAGAGAGCAGATCACAAGCACAGCAGTAGCCAAAAGCCTCCAATAGCTAGCAGCGAACAATCTAGTGATAGAAATCCAAGTCACTTGCATTTGGCCCATCAACTTCATCGTCATTGTCTACAACATCATCGCCCTACAATAAGGAGGCATTCAGATACTGAAGTATTCAAGTAACAATGTAGCACAAGTATCATAGACAGGTACACAGGAGGAAGCAAAATATAACAGCAGATTTGTAAAGAAACTTGGCACAATACCTCACACTTTAGCTTTGAAGCAAGGGCCTCAACAACTTCAAGATCACGAACAATTGAGCCAACCTTCTTATCTGAAAAAACAAAGTTAAACAAAGACACATAAATTAGAGGAGATTATCATGATAAAATAATGTACAACAACTAAAATTTAGGAGTTTTTATAACCTCTTCTTCCAGCACCAACCCAATCTTTCATGCATATCAAAGCTTCAACCATTTCAGGATCAAGTCGGCTACGGTAAGGATCAACTACACGTCCACCAGCACTAAACGTAGATTCGGACGCGACGGTTGAGACTTGTACAACAAGCAAATCTCAAGCTATTTTTGCAAGAACAGGATACTCATCAGTCTGATTCTTCCACCATGCCAAGATATCAAACTGACCACTCAGCCTCAGAGGAGGATCTGCCATATACTTCTCCAACTCATTCAATCATCACCATCAGGTGCACTGGACTCATATAAGTAGCTCTCTAGTTCCTCATCTCCATTGTCCACTAACAGATCTGTTGTATCAATATCACTAGGTTCATTTGTTCCACTTTTAGGCATTGAAGATGGAGGTGAAGCAATAGCATAGAACTGGTATAGTTTCTTGATAACATCAACAAGTTCATCAACATGAAATTGAGATGCATTGCCATAGAATTTTCTCATGTAGAACTCTATAAGCCTTTTCTTATACCTAGGATCTAGAAAGCAGGCAACAACAAGTGTAGTGGATGATTTCTTCCAATATTTTTCAAACTTCTTACTCATAGAAGTAGCCATTTCACTAATAGTGATATCTTGACTAACAGACCAATCATCTAGCAAAATCTTTATCTCACAAAACCCTTTATAGAACAAATTTGCAGTGGGGTACAAAGTACCAGACAATAGTTCAGTGAGATCAAAGAATTTCTTCAAGCACTGAAAAAGTTTGTATGCCATGGCCCATTCACTAGGAGATGGAGTAATTTTGTCATACCTACGGCGATCTGATGATTTCAGCCTTATAAATGCATTTTTGTAGTACAAGGCATCTCGAAGCATCAAATACGTTGAATTCCATCTTGTTGAAACATCAAGAGAAAGCCCCTTGTTTGTATCCAGTCCACATTCAGTTGCATGCTTCATGAGCTCTTCCCATTGTAACGGAGATCCTTTGACAACAAGTACAAGTTGTCTAATTGTCGGTGTTTAGAAATCATGGTCCCGACACCAAACAGAAATGCGTTGTGTTCCCTCCCCTGATGGTTGATGCAGAAGATAACACGTGACACGGGTTTATCCTGGTTCCGGACGGAGGACCGTACTTCCAGCAATGTGGTATGTGCAATGTATTATTCTGCACCAGACTGCAAGTAGTAGGGGGTACAAGCAGGCTGGGATAAGAGGCTGGACCTCCAAATCCCGGATGATTGAGGCAAAGTGCCAATATCGTGGTTTTCTGAGTGTGTGCGGATTCTTGATCTTTTTCGTCTCTTCCCTTTGCTCGATCACCCCTTCCTTTTATAGGCCAAGGAGGAGGGGTTACAGGAGCGTGTTGCTGTTCAGGCATAGTTGCCGCATAGTAGTAGGAATGACGTTGGGCGTGCTTCTTTGTCCTTGTTTGTTGTAGTCGATTCTTGTAATGGTGATGACATCGAGGAGTGGTTTTGAGGATCCGAGGTATCCTTTGTGCGATAATGGCTCGCCCGTACACCATCTCGAAGGTCTCCCATTCCTGCGCACGGCCCATTCTGTGGAAAATCACTGTGGGAGTCGGTAGCACAGGGAGTCAGAGTGACCCGGCCCTGTTCGCATAGTGGCGACATGTCCGCACAGCGTCGGGGTTGGTTGCATAGCGCTCGGAATGGCCCGTCATACCTCCGCCGTCCTGTCTTCTTCTTCCGCTGGGTGCTCGAGGGTCTCTTCCGTCCGACGGAGGTCTTCGAGTCATCGGAGTTGGCAGCACAGGAGCTTGGAGTGACGGGGCCTGTTCGCACAGTGTCGGCCTGCCCGCACAGAGCCTCGGTTGGCAACATAGTGACGGGAGTTGGCAGATGCGACGAGAGGGGTCGTGGCTGTCAGGGCGGTATGGCGAGAGATCTGCCTTTTGACTTTGGACGAATGGTGGTAGTGGGCGCCATTAATTGTCCGTCAGAGCGAGGGTCTCGACCGAGGCGGAGCTCTCCCCATTCTATGGTTTGCTCGAGGCTCGGTCCTCAGGCCTCGACCGAAGCGGAGTTCTCCGATTTGCTCGAGGGGTCGGTCCCCTCGAGCGAAGCGGAGATTTTGGTTCGCGTCGAGGCATGCCACGGGACGTCTTGACTGGGCCTTCGTTTGTTGCTGGGCTGTGGGCCTTAACTTTTGTTTCTTTTTCTGGTTAATTACATGAGATTAATGTTTACCGAGGGCGGTTATCCGATAGGTTTGGGTACCCTTAATGATCGCCCCCAACAGTAGCCCCCGAGCCTTTGTTGGAGTATGTTTTAATCCGACAAAGGCTTTTCGTCGTGGGTACTTCTAATAAGGTTTCCTTGAAGAATTCCGCTGGGTGCGCGCTAGCGCACCCGCGACTGTAGCCCCCGAGGCCTTGGAGGAATGGATATACTCCTGCAAGGGCTTATCAGTGTTTCGCGCCTTCGTGAGCTATAGCACGTTTCGTCTTCAAGGAATTCGACCTTGTGGTGCAAGGAGCCCCCAAGCCCTGGCCCTAGCAGGGTCGATCAGGGGCGGTCCTTGACTTTGAGTTACGACCCTCGTCGCCCCGTTCGTGGGGAGGAGGGGTGACGCAATCCATGCTTCCCTCGAACGGGCTGCGAGTCATGGATGCCTCTTTGAGCTGTTAGCGGGTAATTCAAGTGGACATTCGTGCCTCGTTCAGTGGAGGCCGGCTCGTGGTCCGGAGACATGCCTCATAAGAGCACTTGTGAAGGTTTGCTACGCAGGGCTCGACCCCGTTCGTTTGGGGTCGAGGGCTCATTGCTCTCCCACAGTGGGATCCCTCGACTAGTTGCCTCCATCTTGGCCTTGAATATAACATGAAGGGCATCCTCGAGTTTCGTGCTCGAGGATAGGCTCAATCACGTGTGCCCTTGGTTATCCCTGACTCTGTTAGATCTGGGGTGCCTGTCGAACCCTCGAGGGGCCAGGACTTCGAACCCCTGATCAGTAGGGCCTCGAGGAGAGGTAACTTACCTCGGAAGCCTTTCGGCTGGCCTCGAGCATTTATTTCCGTAGTCGTGGGTGACGTGGCTCGGAGTATGCGAAGTGGGCATGCCTTTTTAGACAGACCGGAAGAGATGTGGGCAGTTATGATGCGACGTGTCGTCTGTAGCGCCTGGATTCTCGCGCATAGTGGTTATCCCAACTCGTGGGGCCCGACCGTCACTGGTGTGGTGCCAATCGTATTGGATGCGTTTTTCACACGGCCGGGATGCCGGTTGCGCTTCGCGTGACACTATAAATAAAGAGACAAGGGGAAGGGATT
Organism: Echinochloa phyllopogon; assembly: GCA_033239725.1. Classification (NCBI taxonomy): domain Eukaryota; kingdom Viridiplantae; phylum Streptophyta; class Magnoliopsida; order Poales; family Poaceae; genus Echinochloa; species Echinochloa phyllopogon. Next base: position 28,875,493 of record BTCW01000015.1, on the reverse strand, counting down.
GGCTTACCCAACCCTTGCCTTCCGATTGCATCTATTACTTCCAAGCGCCGCCGCTCTTTGCCTTTCATCTTTCCTCGCAGAAGACTTCGCCTTTCGCCACCGCCGTTCGCCATGGTGACCATTGTTGACCCTGCTCTGTGGAGCCCCTCCATCGCCACCGAAGCCTATCTCGCCGGGCTGGTGAAGGCCAGGGGGCTGCCGGCGAACAGCAACCCGGACGAGCCGATGTGGATCGCGTCGCCATCCAATCACCACGAGCCTTCTCCACCGGAGGGCTTCGTGGTGAGCTTGGCGAGACTTCACGAGCGGGGGTTCGGAATCCCCGTATCACCGTTCTTCTTTGGGTTGTGCCTCCACTACGGCATGGAGCTACACAACTTCACCCCCGATGCCATCTCACAAGCGGCGGTCTTCGTCGCCGTTTGTGAGGGGTACTTGGGAATCGAGGCTCACTAGGACCTATGGGTTCACCTTTTCCGGAGTGAGCTTCATACGGCCGTTGGTGAGTCTCGGGGGTTCCACCGGGCAGTCCGTGCCGGGGGCCTTACCCTGCAAGTTTGGGGGCAGCGGAGCGGGCTGTACATCCCGGTGACGATGACCTCCAACAACGCTGACTGGGACAAGGGGTGGTTCTACCTCTGCAACGTCGACAACAAGCTGCCGGAGTATACCGGCAAAGTGCTGCGCGAGCGGCCGGAGGCGTGGAGCTACGGTATTTCCCCCGCCGACCGCCAGGAGCGACTCCGGGTCTTCACCGACGCCTTTGTCGCGCTTTCGAGGGCGGGTTTGACTGCGGCGAGGGTGATTACGAACTTCAATCAGTGGTATGTACTGCCGCTGATGAAAAGAACGCTGCGGCTCGACCAGCTCAGGGCGGACTCGCCCTGGCAGGGCTCGAAGATGAAGGAGGGGACCCTCATCCTCGAGTACTGCATCCATCGAGCACGGTGAGCCGTGGAGGTCTCCAAGCTTGACTGCAAGGAGGAGGCCCTTTTTGCCGTCAAGATGCGCCCCGAGGCGGGGGTTTTACAATTTGTAAGTTCTGTTTTAAGTTTGATCTAGATTCGATTTTTCTTTCTACCCTCGAGATTATCTGATCGCCAATCTTGGATTCTTTCTTCATGGTTTGTCTCAAAAAGGATATCGCCCCGCTCATCCTCTTCGCGAGGTCCGTGCGGCCAATCGCCTTTCTACTGAGAGGCAGAAGGCGTGGAAGGATGCGGTGAAGCAGAAAAAAGAGAGGAAGCGCCTGCGAAAAGCGGCGCACGAGAAGGAATGCCGTCGTCGAATCAGGGAGGGGCGCTCCCCACCTACTACCCCCGAGAGTAGTCCAGAGGAGTCTTCCTCGGAGTACCTCGTGGAGATTCCGCCACCTGCGCCGGTGGCGGCTGAAGTGAGTGTGCCCCCGAGGGGGCAACGCCAGGAGACCCTGTCGTCGTCACGGGGTAGGGGGGCCTCGAGTGGCCCGGCGCCTTCGACGACGGGTGCCCCCCCCCCCCCCCGAGTTGCGCAGCGGCGGCTGTAGGGGCTCGAGCTCGGAGCCCGTCGGTGCCTGGGGCGGACAAGGCGGCCGTCGCCCCAGGGGCCACTAGGGCTCAAAGCTCCGCACCCGCGGGTTCGAGGCCCGCGAGCGAGACCCCGTCGTCGAGGGGCCGTGGTCGTTCGGGGGCTCGGCGGCCCTCGAGTAGCAAGAAGCGCAAGCTTAGCCACCTCATCCGAGTTAGATAAGTCGACGTTCTTTTCTCGGGCTTAATTCACAAGTTGTTGATCTAATTTTGTTGACTTGGTTTCCGTCAGCCAATCCGGTCCGCCGGTACCGCCGACGAAGGCGCTGAAGGAGTCAGCGCGCGCCACACCTCGTTCGGCAAAGCCGCCCTCATCCGGCATTGGGGATTGTCGCCTGGTATCGAGCGGCCCTTACGCGAGGGGCCGCCCGATCAAGGGGGCAGCGGCGGCTGGAGAAGTGTCAGCGGTGGCGGGCGAGGAGCGGGCCATGGAGACGCCCTCGGCCCTCCCTGTGGAGGATGCGGCCCCTGCCGTTGCGGAGGTGACAGAGACCTCCGTGCCAGGCGAGGGCACGGGGGTGGTGGAAGGTGTGGCCCATGGTGAATACGCGGGTCAGACCGCAGCTGGATGCAGCGGTTCAGCGGAGGTCGAGGAGGTGTCTGGGGCCGGCTCTGCAATGACGACCCTCTCGGCCACCCTCGAGGCTAGTCAGGAGGATGAGGAGGAGGATGCTCCAGGATTCCGCGACGGGACCTGGAACCCTTGGGAGGAGAGGGCCGTGACCACCCTGCCTGGCAATCCGGCCTTCGAGGCCTGGCGCAATTTTGGGCTCGGTCACCACGAGGTCCCTCCCGGCCTGGCCAAGGCTGCTGAGGCCGAGCGCCTCCTATGGGAGGAACAGCAAGCCTTGGGGACCAGGTTCCAAGAAGCCCTGAAGCAGGTCCTCGAACTCCACCTAGGTCAGGGTTTGGACGTCCACTGGGTAAGTGATTTAATCACTAATTTTGTCGCACATTTTGCGTCTCTCCCCCTTTTTTCATTTTCATCTGTTGTGTTAATAACAGGATCTGAGGGAGATGGCCGGGCGAAAGGTCGCCGAACTTGCTGATGCGCACGTCGAGGTGCATCAGCTAAGGGAGGCCTTGAGCCACGCTGAGCGGGAACGCCTGCGCGAGAGGACACTCGCCGTGGAGACGGCAGAAGAGGTCCTTCGGCAAGGCGACGAGCTCCATCGGCGAACGCAAGCGCTGGCGGCGCTCAAGGGCGAGCTTCAGCAGGAGCGTGCCGCCCTTGCCGAAGCCCGGGGGAAACTACAGCAGCGGGACTCGGCGCTTGCCGTGGCTGAAGCCCAATTGAAGACCCAGGGCGAGGCTATCGACCTGTTCACCGTGGCGGTGATGGAGGGAGATGTCGCCATCACGGAGCTGCAGGCCTCGGTCGAGGCCCAACAAGGAGAGATGGCGACACTCCAGCAGGAAGCCAGCACTGCCCGGGAGGCCCGCGCTGAGAAGGAAAAGCTGGTCGAAGGTAAGTCTAGTATGAACTTACCCTAAACTTGGATTAGAGTTTTCGAAGACTTATCTGATTTTGGTGTTGGGCTTTCAGAGGTGCAGAAGGTGGCGGAGGAGACCTCCTCACAGGCGGAGTCGCTCCAGGTAGCCTACTCGAAGGCCCAGGAGGACCTCGAGGAGCTACGGGAGTTAGCCCTTGCCGTCTGCAAGGAGGTCGAGGGGTGAGACGCCCTCGAGTCCCAGTCGGGCAGCTCGGTGGCCAGCCGTCTAAGGGCCTTGTGCGGTTGCGTAACCGAGCGCCTGAAGGGGGCCCTTCTCCTTGGTGTGCAGAAGACCCTCGGGGTGATCTCGACGCACTTTGTCGTGGACCTCGAGGCGGTCAGCGATGGCTACGTGGTGGCGGACGATCTCGACGACGACGCTGCACTTGCCGTCGTGGAGAGTGTCGATGCTGCTGCCTCTGCTCCTGCTGCCACCCTCGCGTGAATCTTCGAGAGTGACCTCCTTCCCGACACTGAAGACGAAGAGGACGCCACCCCCGAAGACCCTGCTCCCTGAATAGTTTTAGGGATTTTTATGTAATAAGCACTCTAGTGGTTTAAACAATTTTATGCTTTGAAACGCACGTTCGAGTTTTTATTTGAATTATGTTTTCTTTATCACGTTTATCTTACTGAATTTGCAAAGGGCTTGTCGAGGAGAGTATCGTTCAAAGAGTAATTTTAGCATAGGGTGGCGAGGGGGATGACGTATCCTTTCGAATGCGTAGGCGGTCCCTCGACTCGTCCGGCCCTTGGCCTTAATCATTCTATGCATCGAGCTGCCTTTTGGCAACTATAGGAGATGGACGTAATGAAAGAATTTATAAAAAACTTTAAAATTGGGACAATTTTAGGAAGGGGTGCCCCCCGAATTAGCCCCCGAGTGAGACATGGCCTTTTTTCGATGGTAAGCCTAGTCTTACTCATTTTAAGGTCCTTTATATTTTTATTGACATAAGTAAAAATGTACATGAATGCTTGAGAGCTTAAGGGTAGAAGCGACGTAGCTGTTGGATGTTCCAGGCGTTGGCGAATACCTCACCTTTCTCGTTTGTGAGCTTGTATGTGCCTGGTTTGAGGACCTCATCGACGATGTAGGGCCCTTCCCATGGCGGTGTGAACTTGTGGCGCTCTCGATTATCTTGTCGCAACCTTAGCACTAGGTCCCCCTTGTTGATGTCTCGTCGTCGAACCTTTTGGGCTTGATACTTTCGTAGCGACTGCTGGTACCGGGCCGAATGTAAGACCGTGACGTCTCGAGCTTCGTCCGCTTGGTCGAGTGAGTCTTCCTGAACTTTCTTATTCCTTTCCTCTTGGTAGGCTCTGAGCCTTGGGGACCCATATTCCAAGTCTGTGGGCAGGATAGCCTCGGCACCATAGACGAGAAAGAATGGGGTAAAACCCGTGGCTCTGCTTGGGGTTGTTCTAAGGCTCCAAATCACCGAGGGTAGTTCTGATACCCATTTTCCGCCGAATTTATTCAGCTTGTTGAATATTCTTGGTTTGAGACCTTGTAGAATCATGCCGTTGGCACGTTCTACTTGGTCATTTGTCTGTGGATGTGCTACGGCCGACCATTCCACGCGGATATGGTGGTCGTCACAGAATTCCAAGAATTTATTTCTTGTAAACTGGGTGCCATTGTCAGTAATTATCGAATTGGGGACACCGAATTTGTGAATTATATCTGTGAAGAATTGCACAGCTTGCTCGGATCTGATGCTGCTGATTGGTCGAGCCTCGATCCATTTCGAGAACTTGTCGATGGCCACCGGCAGATGTGTAAAGCCCCCGGGCGCTGCTCGCATTGGGCCGACGAGGTCGAGCCCCCATACGGCGAACGGCCATGTGATAGGAACGGTTTGCAAGACGTGGGCCAGGAGGTGGGTTTTGTGTGCGTAGAATTGACACCCTTCGCAGGTGCACACGGTTTCGTTGACGTCTGCAACAGCCGTGGGCCAGTAGAAGCCTTGGCGAAACGCATTGCCCACGAGGGTACGGGGCGCCGCGTGGTGGCCGCATACGCCGCATACGCCCACGAGTCGATGGGGCCTCGTCGATCTCCATAATTTTACCATCGTAAGCCGAGGATATTTCCTGACTTGAGGCTTCATGTTCCTCTTTCGAAGGATCCTCGTCCATGGGCTCGATACATGGAGCCCCCGAGGGTTCGGTCCTCGAGAGAGCATCAGGAGCTTTGGGGGTCGGCTTGAGGTCGATGCTTGGCTGTTTCAGGTCACGGGCGAATACGTTTGGGGGAACGGTGATCCGCCCTGACGCAATTTTTGCTAATTCATCGGCCTCCTCGTTATATTTTCGCGCGATGTGGTTGAGCTCGAGGCCATGGAATTTGTCCTCGAGTCGGCGTACTGCATTGCAGTACGCTTGCATCTTGTCGTCGTGGCAGCTTGCCTCCTTCATAACCTCCTTGATGAATCCGGCCTCGAGGAGCTTGCACAGCTCCTCACCAATGGCCCTACGCTTGTGCTCGTTGAAGCGTCGCAGGTGTTGAACCATCGGTTTGGAATGGGGCAGGATGTCAAGGGAGTGCTCGGTGACCTCCATCGGTATGCCTGGCATATCCGAGGGGCTCCACGCGAAGATTTTGGCGTTGGCGCGGAGGAAGTGGATGAGCACCACCTCCTATTTGCTGTCGAGGGTCGAGCTGATCCGCACCGTCTTGTCGCTGGGAACATCTGGGTCGAGGGGCACAGCCTTGGTGTGCTCTACGGGCTCGAAACTGCCTACATGCTTCGAAGTGGAGGGATGGTTTTGTTCGCCATCTTCTCTAGGTCTGCGACGAGAGCCTCGTCCTCGGCAAGCGCCTCGGCGCTCTCGACGCATTACACATCGCATATGTAGGCATGTTTGAATGATGGGGCCACGGTGATGACACCGTTTGGTCCCGGCATCTTCAACTTGAGGTAGGTATAGTTTGGGATCGCCATGAACTTGGCGTAGCATGGGCGGCCAAGGATGGCGTGGTACGCACCTCGAAATCCCACCACTTCGAAGGTCAGGGTCTGAACTCGTGGTCCCGACACCAACCAGAAATGCGTTGTGTTCCCTCCCCTGATGGTTGATGCAGAAGATAACACGAGACACGGGTTTATCCTGGTTCCGGTCGGAGGACCGTACTTCCAGCAAGGTGGTATGTGCAATGTGTTATTCTGCACCGGACTATAAGTAGTAGGGGGTACAAGCAGGCTGGGATAAGAGGCTAGACCTCCGAATCCCGAATGATTGAGGCGAAGTGCCAATATCGTGGTTTTTCTGAGTGTGTGCGGATTCTTGATCTTTTTTGTCTCTCCCTTTTGCTCGATCACCCCTTCCTTTTATAGGCCAAGGAGGAGGGGTTACAGGAGCGTGTTGCTGTTCAGGCATAGTTGCCGCATAGTAGTAGGAATGGCGTTGGGCGTGCTTCTTTGTCCTTGTTTGCTGTAGTCAATTCTTGTACTGGTGATGATGTCGAGGAGTGGTTTTGAGGATCCGAGGCATCCTTTGTGAAATAATGGCTCGCCCGTACACCATCTCGAGGGTCTCCCATTCCTACGCACGGCCCATTCTGTGGAAAATCACTGTGGGAGTCGGTAGCACAGGGAGTCAGAGTGACCCGGCCTTGTTCGCATAGCGGCGACATGTCCGCACAGCGTCGGGGTTTGTTGCATAGCTCTCGGAATGGCCCGCCATACCTCTGTCGTCCTGTCTTTTTCTCCCGCTGTGTGCTCGAGGTTCTCTTCCGTCCGACGGAGGTCTTCGAGTGGTAGTGGGCGCTATTAATTGTCCGTCGGAGCGAGGGTCTCGACCGAGGCGGAGCTCTCCCCATTCCGTGGTTTGCTCGAGGCTTGGTCCTCAGGCCTCGACCGAAGCAGAGTTCTCTGATTCGCTCGAGGGGTCGGTCCCCTCGAGCGAAGCGGAGATTCTGGTTCGCGTCGAGGCATGCCACGGGGCATCTTGACAGGGCCTTCGTTTGTTGCTGAGCCGTGGGCCTTAACTTTTGTTTCTTTTTCTGGTTAATTACATGAGATTAATGTTTACCGAGGGCGGTTATCCCATAGGTTTGGGTACCCCTAATGATCGCCCCAACACTAATATTGTCAATTGTGGGTGTGATTACACTCAAACCATCCCTAGCAACTAGGTTCAGTATGTGACAAGCACACCTCACATGAAAGAATAGTCCATCACATATTAAAGATGAGGAACAAGCATTGGCCCTTAGATCACCGATGATGTCTTTAACTGCTACTTCATTTGCTGATGCATTGTCGAAGGTCAGAGCAAACAATCTCTTATCAATATACCACTTAACCATGAGTTCAGTAAATGTCTCAAACAACTTGATACCAGTATGACGCCCTTGTACATGCACAAAGTTGACAATCCTTTTCTGGATACCCCAATTTTCATCTATCCATTGTGCAGTGACACACATATAGGACTTGTTTTGATTTGAAGTCCACATGTCCATGGTGGCACTAAACCGGCAAGAAACAGATTTGAAATATGCATACAACTTCTCCTTTTCTTCTAAGAACATGTTCATAATTTCTTTCCTAACAGTAACCCGAGATCTAATTGGAAAGCTAGGATGCAGTGATTTGATGAACTCTACAAAATACTCATGCTCGGATATATTAAATGGGTACTCATGCATTACTATTGCCATATAGAACTTTCTCAAGCTGGCCTCTTCATCATACTTGTATGGTACTACAGTAGTGATGTCTTTTCCACTAACATTTTCAGCTTTGAGTAGCTGCTGGCCCTTCACTACATTGTGTGCAACCCTCCGGTGGGTCCAAAATCCAGTTGTTCCATAGTTGCTCTCACATCTTCCCTTGTGCTTGCATCTTGCATAATTGCAATGAGCCCACAACTAAACATATTGCTTCCCATTGTCCTCAATGATCAGCTTCTTCTTGGTAAAGTACCGCCACACATCAGACGTGCACTTCTTCTGCCTCTTTCCATCTGCCACCGGCTCATCACTCTCAACAACGATGGCATTTGCAGTATTTGTTCCTTGCTGACCACTACTAGCAGCACCACCATTGCCACTGCCATTAACACCAGCAGCACCAACACCACTGCCACTACCATTAACACCAGCAGCACCACCACCACTGCCACTGCCACCTCCACCAGCAGCACCACTAACACCTCCAGTTGCAGCAGCATTGCCACTACCACTACCACTGCCACTACCACCTCCAGTTGCATCAGTTCCTGTTATTGGGCTAGTCACAGGAGTTGCACTAGACAGAGACAGACCAATGGCCTGACTAGGGAGAGGGCTTCCATTTGTTGACCTTGACCTTTTAAATCCTGCCAATAGAAAAAAACAAATACATGTACTGACTTATGGGCTCACAACACAGGAGAACATTACATCTACATGTACTGATTATAACTACAGAGATAAGAAATTCTACTCATCTAAATCACTAGTAACTACACAGATTATACTCATCTACATGACTAATAACTACATAGATCCACCCATCTATTTCTATTTTCTGAAATCTAACTAGTAACTAGAGACTAACTGACTACATAGGTAATAGGTTGTGCTATTTCAATTACCTGATGTTGGTGCAGGCGAAATCGTGGTGCTGCTATGCACCACCACCGCCACATGCAGCGGCTGCAGCTCTAGGATGACCCGGCGCTTGGACGCTGACGAACCAACAGTAGATTCAGAAGCACCTCCAGTCGGCGGCATCATCCCAGGGTCCTGCGCTGTGCGCCGGTGCACCACCGCGTCGGGGTCTCCGTCCTCCGTGCGCCAGTGGCTTGGTGCGGCTGCTGAGCTGCAGTGCGGCTGCTGAGCTGCAGTGCGGCGGCGGCGGCGACCGGCGAGGCGAAATGGTTAGGGTTTGAGAGAAGGGGATGCGGCTGCAGCTGGCTTTTTGTTTGCGGAGGCCGGACTGCCGAGGGGGTTGGGGTTACTGGGCCGGGCCTAAAGGTAAGCGCGGCGCAGCTGCCCCGGATGCAATATTGGGCTCAATATACACGTGGGCTGAATAGGAAGTTTACATACGTATAATACAGGAATTTTCTTGGTTAAATACGGTAACCGTATAATACGGGAATTTTCTTGGTTAAATACGGTAACTGTGAATACGGTCGGGAAACACCTCTAACTGTTTCCGCTCCTGTTCCTGCTGTTTTTTCTCGGGATTTTTCATGTTCCTGTTTTTTTTGTTAATACGGTATACGACCAGTTTACGCGGTATACGGTGCCGGTTCCCGTCCCGTTTTCATCAATACTAGTGATGTTGTAGCCGGATCGGTGCGTCGTATTTTCGGCTGCTGGTGCTAAGACTGCCAAGACGCAACAGGAGGTCCTAGTGGTGTTGTAGCCGGATTGATGTGTCGGACTTTTCATCCTATCCAATCTAGGCCGGACTCATCGTCATCTTCCTCCTCTCCTCTCCTCTGCCCGAGCCCGTCGACCGCACTAGACCCCTTCAAACGGTCGACCTCAAAAGCAACATCGCCATTGGATGATAGTTTCTGGTTGGGCTGGCCTCATCAACCCCAAACTTCGTTTCGCCCGCGAGCCTTCGACTTTCCTCAACGCTTGCCTCCTCTGCTTCCCTCCTCCGCCTCGTTTCAAACCCTAGAGCCCCTCCTCCCCCTCCTGGCGCCCTAACCCTAGCCCCCTTCACCGCCCCGCTTCATCCTCTGCGCCTCCCTACGCCCGCGCTAGTCCACCCCCCCTCCCCCCCCCCCCCCCCCCAACTGCGGCTCGGGGTCGCTGCGGGGGCCTCGGTGTGCGCGAGGAGGGAATGGTGTGTTGGCCATGAGCCGACCCTCGTTCCGGCCGCGGCCGGTCGACATCCACAGGAGGCTCCCCATTGTCAGGTTCGCGCGGGAGTTCGAGGACGATGACCCCACGTTCGCGCTCCGGGCAGCGCCTCCCCTGCTTCGGCACTGTGCACCGGAGCCCGCGGCTAACGGCGAGGTAATGCACGATCACAATGCAACGGTTCTTTTTCATTTTGGTGCCATGGATTGGAGAATCGTTGCGATGTTGCTGCCTGAAATAGACTGAATTTTGGGACGTCTTTGGCCTGTTATTGGCTTAAACCTATTATAGTCTTATAAGTTGTGTGTTGTGGGTCAGTACCTCAGCAACAGAGTGATCGCCTCTTTCTTGTTGACCCGAGAATCCCCTTGTAACTGGCTCTGGCCTCTGGGTTCGCTGTTAACAAATTGGCCCTACTGAGCTTCAAGATGCATCACTGAAGTGAGTCAGAGAACTTTAAAATGTCGAACTCAAACTCTAATATCTATTATTCAGATGTGATATTATAATGGTATGTGCCATTGATTGTAGATAGATAAGGGAGTCAGAGAACACCTAATATTGGAGTCAAACTCTTAATACCGGTTATTTAAATATGATATTCTTGAATTTTACCTGGTACCAATTATTAAACTAGTAAGGGAGCTTATCCAGTTAGATTTCAAAATGGCTTGATAAATGCAGTTTATGATTCTATCTCCATATGAGGGCCAAAATTATACCCTGTGTCCATAAAGAACATCAGTATTAGGAATGAAGGCTTGATATACTAAAAAGTTGTTTAGACATGGATCATCTTCTGATAATCAATTAGCTTCACAGGTTGGCGATCGTATTTGTTTACTTTTTAGTATACATTTAGTATGCTTCTCATACTGTACCAGCTTGTCTGTTTGCATGCCACTTAACTGAAGCTGTGCTATGTTATGGTCCTTTAGTGCATTTATTGTTATCTCCCTCCCCCCCTTCTGTTTGGACACAGCTCTACAAAACCTTCTTTTTTGTTTTGTAGTCGATGTAAGGCGTAAGATATTGATATGTAGTTTGGCAGGTATGATCAAATCTCCTGCTTTGCAGGCACATCCAACATCTAACAAGAAGAATGCCCAAGAAATACCCACACCCCAATATGATGCCATTGATACATACGAAAGGGACTATACTCGTACCTTTGCACAACCCGCAACATACATACGCGGAAGAGGAGGTTTGTTTCTTGTGACTCCCATAGTTGAAATTACATAATATGTCCTCTTCAGTGTCTTTACTCCTTAGTGTAACTGCTACCTGCACTTTGCAGCCAGAGCTGAAATTGGTGATTTTATTGAGTATGACCTGGACAATGAAGATGAGGACTGGCTTGAAGAATATAACAATGAGCGGAAAAATCTTAACTCTGAAATGTAAGGAATAATCTGCAAAGCTAGATGTACTATTGTATTGTATATGAATGATATTCTGCTTGTTATAGAAAAAAAAAACTCAACCTGCAGGGAATAGGACAGCCCCTAGGCATTTCGCTAAGAAGATCTTATCACAGGTCGAGAAAACCCCTGAACCAGCGGCACCATAGCCCGTTTTAGACGACCAACGACCTGGGCCGGGCCTTAGACCTGTGCTTAGAGCTTAGGCATGGGACAGACGAGGAGATTTTTTTTACACCCAGCCTGAAATCAAACCCAAGACCTGAGGAGTGCTACTAGAGCCACCTAACCAACTCAGCTAGAGCTTGTTATAACTCCATCCACTACAGGAATATAGAAGTCAAAGATCAAGATTAACTTGCTCATATAGAAATGCTTATATTTTCTTAGCTATGGAGCGCTGCCAACTTTCTCAGTGATGAAGTTTATAATATTCTTTTGATGGCCAAAGTGTGCATATTTTGAAGTTCAAAGGGCGCTTGTTGACATTCATAGTTATCTACAGTTTAAACTGAACCTTCTGTCTCCAGCTTTTGGAAAATTGGTGATAAAATTGCATTCTTGCACGTAATGTAACTGTAGTCATGCCAAAAGAAATTGTACGTATGGATTGAAACATTTAAGGTGACATCACATGTTACAGGTTGGAGGTCCTCCTATTTAAGCTGGAAATTTTGGACCACAAAGCTCGAGAAAGAGCAGGGATCATAACACCCACCATGAGTGGACCAATTCCAGTTATTTTGCAGCTTGATTCTGCCTTCGAGGTAATAATTTTATGTGAAAACCATAACGCCCTTCAACTCATGCTTTGTTAAATGTCGAATCTGAACTTAAAGTGGGGAAAATTTCTTGTTCACTCTCACTTTTTTCCTTTTCGCTTTGTATTTTTGGATTTCTGTGTTGCTTGGCAGGCACCAATCTCCCATTCCTTAGGTTATGAAAATTTGGCCACATATTATACCAAAAGGAAAATTTTCCCTCAACAACTAAAGGGCAGCCCGGTGCATGTAGCTCCCGCTTGCGCAGGGTCCGGGGAAGGGTCTGACCACTTTGGGTCTATTGTACGCAGCCTTTCCCTGCATTTCTGCAAGAGGCTGTTTCCAGGACTCGAACCCGTGACCTCATGCTTACAAGGCAACAGCTTTACCACTGCGCCAAGAAAAAAAATTACCAAGCATACATGTCATATGCTGGCTTGCCCTAGGTGGCAAGTTTGGGGACTGTATGATTCAGACCATTAGATTCATAAGTTTAATTGCAGAACGCGCATGCCGCGCGCGCAGTTATGTCCACATATTTTCCCTCAACAACTGTTTATAAAATTTGCCATCAGGGCATGTTATATGTGAAGGTATTCTTCGCTGTTTATGTCCACATATAGTTAACTAACTGAAGATAAGATTTGCAAATCAATAGATAAGAGTTGCCATCCGATTCTGATAGTATTGTTTTTGTACGAAAGTAACTGCTGTTAGATTGATTCAGTTACTTATGATGTTTGTCTTCTGTTAGTTTGTTATTTCACCTTTGCTTGATTAATGAATATACAATTGTATATCTTTCACAAGGATGATTACATATTATGTGGAGTCCTTGTTGTGCCTGCCTCCTTTGGCTAGCTATTCTAGACATATTTACCCTTTGTTACTCTCCTTCACCTAGCATTGTTGTGCTTAAAGTCATTTCCCTATAGCCTTCAAATAATCTCCAATGGATTATTATCCTGACTGTGAACTTGTATATTTGATATCAAAGCCAACACCATGGCTCATGCTGCAAAGTTATCCCTACCATGCAACTTGAGTCTGTATCAAATGAAGACAACTTCGAAAATGATGCCTGAGTAGATATTACCCACCACATCAGGGGAGTTTTTACCCTAAGTTACAGCTCAAGGATGAGCTTTTTCACCAAGAGAGGGCATGATGCTATGAGTGTGCTTACTGTTAACTACGGGTAAGGGTGCCAGATCTGTGCAACTTTACCTTGTAGTTTGTTACCTTAAGTTTATTTTCACATGAGTCTAAGTCATCCCTACAAAAGGAGTAGAATTGTATCTTCTTTAATCAAGCAAAGATGAAATAAAATGTTTGTTATGGTGCTGGTCTGCTGGAATTATTGCACATAACAGTACACACGAGCACTTTTCTGAAAAGTGCCAGGTCCTCGGCAGGTGACATGGTGGGGCCTCGTGCCTAATAGCTAGGGTGTGTTGGAAAGTGGTTAGGTGCTAGGGGGGAGGGTGGTATTGAGCTTCTAGGCAGGCATATAGGTAGGCTAAATTGCATCCCATGTTTTTCTCTTTTGTGAACAAAGTGATTTTTCATATTGCATCTGATGCATCAACTAATCAAGCTATGATGATGCCACCTAACAAAAAGCATGTGGTTCAAGCATAATTTCATGTGCTCTTGCATTTATCATCAAGAATAAGGGTATGAATCTACTACACGATAACAATTATTTTAACTTTGATCCTCGTACTACTCTAGATATTAATTCCATGAATTAGCCACATAATATTTATGCTTAGATTGGAAATATATACAAAAAACTCGACCATGGTGGGAACCAGGCTTTGTTCTTAAGAAGGTGCCGTGCTTCGAACCCTATAACCGTTCCACCGCGAGAAATATAGTTGTATTGTTATACCAATATAACAGGTCCAATTAATCCACTGCACTTTAATGTGACATGCCAAAATGAATAGTTCAAATTTTCTTTGTATTATTGGTTAATCAGTGAATTTTTGGACTGTTTTCCCTGATTGTCGTGATTTTCTTATTATTTGGTGGCCTTGATTGTGTTAAACAGCTAACTAGCAGTGTTCTGAAATTTAAGAGTAGCTCTTAGATTTGTAGAATCATTACTTTTATGCTCTAAAAAAGGAATTACTGCTACTATCTTGTATTCACAGTTATTTCAATACTAGTTTATGCTTACAAGGTGTTTCTTATCCAGGCTTTGCAGTACTTATCTGTCCGATATGCTGTGTTCCAGGCTGCATATAGCTATTGGAAAGCAAAGGTACATCTCATCTTAATAATATAGTATATGTATTTAGTTCTTTTCATATGTCATGTGTGCTGCATCCCAAGCCTTGTTTTGTCATGGTTTTCAGCTTTCTCAGTTCTGTATTCCTATCTATTGGTAGATTTGTCATATGTATGGACACTCTCTTGGATATTATCCTTTTTATTTTGTTGACAACTGCTTATTTTCTTGATGTGTTAGTAGTGTTATTTACTATACTTCCATTGACTTTTTTTTTTGTGTGTTTGTCAGAGAGAGCGGTGGCAAAAGCCTATTTTGAGGCATTTGCAGGTTAGCACAATTTCTTTTGGTACCATGTCTAGATATTTTTTTGTGCATTCTTTTCTTGTGCTACTTTGCATTCTTTTTTGAACTAGAACTAGCCTTACGAGGATGCATGGTTTGTGCATGTGTGGCGGTGGAGTAGCTTTATAGAATTGCTTTTCAGGCTTTTTTCTTTACTATCTTTTGGAATATTAAGAATCACACCTGAAATATAATTAGAAGTTAATGCATTGGCAGCTATCTCCTGCGACTAGGATCTGTTATGCACCATGTGTTGCACCATATATTTTCCCGCTTTTAGATAAGAAACGCAAAGCAGAGTTCTACAGTAAGGGAAGTAACAGAACATTGGGTTCTTCAACTATTTTTGTGCTGCTTCAGTATTAGGGTTTTGTTTAATTATGATCAAGGCAGACGAAAACTTAATCTGTCCTTTATTGGTCATGATGTTCTTAATGCCATTATGTTCTTTTCTTTTTTATATATTGTGAAAAGAGCTGCCAGTTTATTTATGTGTGCTTTTGTTTTCTTGGTTACGTAACTTATTAACTCTAAATTTTTTGGTAAAGCCTCCTCCACCGACTAGTGATACAAATCCATACAATGTCTTCAGACCAAGAGAGAAGGCTCATCGTCTTCACACCAGAAGGGTGAGTGTTTGAACCAGATATGATCATTGAAAACCTTCTGTGTGGTAGTTTGAGTTGTTAAAAGCTAAAAGTACTTCTTTGATATATCTTCCCAGTGTGATATATTTCTTATGTATACTTACATTCTGATTATTGATTACATCCTTTTAGATGCAACGTCGAGAAAATAATACCCAATCATTCGAAAGGCTCCGCCTGGTATGTACAACAACAATAATTAAGTTGATTTGATTATTTTGTTTTTTAGAGTAGGTTGTTTGAAGTGCATACTACACAGGTGCTTCAAGTCTCTAGCCAATGATTTGGCATCATGTGGTTATTCTTTTGCTTACTGTAATATCTTCTTCATGTGCATTTTTTCATATGTAATTTCAGGAAAACTTAATTCAATGATAATGCATGTTTTGTTCAAAATGGGAAATATGGCGTAGTTGGAATTCATGTTTTGGTTGCAAGTTATGGCATCTTTTGCATTTGTATTTGCTTTTGCTGCATTTATAGTGCACACACTGACTTACGTGTCCTAATAAAGATTTCAGACCTATAGTGCCTTTAACATAATGGAATAATCTTTCTTATGTCTTTGTACATGTACAATGATTGGCAAGTAATGCTTATGTAATG
This sequence comes from Echinochloa phyllopogon, assembly GCA_033239725.1. Taxonomy (NCBI): domain Eukaryota; kingdom Viridiplantae; phylum Streptophyta; class Magnoliopsida; order Poales; family Poaceae; genus Echinochloa; species Echinochloa phyllopogon. The sequence goes on along the minus strand of BTCW01000015.1, from coordinate 28,859,602 downwards.
ATTTTCTTGCATTTGTATTCTTTGAAATTCAAACAGGTCAGGCGAAACCTAGAGCAAGCTAAGGTACTAGTAGAGGCTTTGATTAAGGTATGCTCATGCATGAAATGATCTTAAGACTCTGTCTTGAGAAAATAATAAACTCTAAAACTGATTATTTTCCTTTACAGAGGGAAGAGAAGAAACGTGAGGCCATGGAGTCTGAGGTCCACCTTCGACGTATACAAATGAAATACAAGGTATAACACAACAAATACATTGCTTGCAAATTTTATTGCTCACATTTCTGCTTGACTCAATAGTGACTTTTTATTTTTGCATGCATGCATGAACTTCTAACTTGAGTTTTACATGTTGAAGAAAGATGAATTTAATTGAACTTCATTAGTTGACCTGGAATCTGAACCATTATTATGACTAGATTCAAAACAGGATGCTGCCTGTAAAAATTGATGATTTCTTTTGGTAAAGAATGAGGATATCTGTTTCGTCTCATAATCTCGCTGATGATAACTGATGACTAATCGCTGTATTATAGCTTCAGCTCCCAGTAGTAACTGAGCTGTGCCCGGCTGCACTGGAACAGACTAATTTACTGGAACAGACTAATTTCCATTGATTATTAAGCATGTTCAATTAGCATGCCACCAAAGTTTTCCTTCCGTTGTTTTCTTTTTAATGCAAATACAGCATGCTCAACATCAACGAATACTTTTTTTTATTGAAGAACAATGCAAAACGTATTTGCCACTGAATTCTACTTCTATTTAACCCCGTGCTACAATGTTATATTACTTTTGCTGGCTTTTGTTTTTCTTTTACAATGTGGTAATGATGAAATTTGTTGATATGAACTATTTATTAGTCCTGTAATCCCAGTAAAAAATAGTAACATTTTGGACACGGACACAGTCCTCAAAGTACAAATTTGGCTACAATTTATATTATAAATATTAATTGTTGACCAAACAAAGTTTTTATATGTTGATAGTTGACTATGTGCAACCCAAAACATCTCTCTTTTGTGATTGGAGTGCTAAAGTTGGCTGGAGTATGTGTTTTAGGATTAATAGGCTTTGCTAGGGATCCATGTTTTCTGATGTTGGGTCATTTGGTCAATTCAAAACTCATCCAAATGAACTAATCTGATTTGAAAGCAAGAAAATTGATATGAAAATGAACTGAGGGAGTCACCCAGGCTTTGCATATAGGGGGATATATACCCTTGCATGGTTTTCTGGTTGTAGTTTCTAAATTTTATATTTTACTTTTCCTAAGCCGAATGAAGTTAGGCTTTGTGTCTGTAGTGGGATATGGATCAGTAAGGTACCCCCAACAAAATCGTTTGCAAATCACAAGACTTGTTATGAGCACATGCCACATACTAAGAATACTGGAAAATACAAGTTTAATTTGGAATCCCTGTATTATCTAGTTATTTCTTGCTCCAATAGTTAGCTTGGGATCACACTATCATTTTATTATCTCCCATAAGTACAATTCATAAGAATTTAATTTCTTCAGCATGAAGCACAACTTGTTGATGACGGGATTAAACTATCAGGCCTTCAGCATATTTCTACTCAGTTTGGATCAAGTGAAGATGATTATTCAGATTCAGATGATACAAGTTCTGAGCAACCATATTTACAACAAATTGCTTTTCACCCTCGGCTCCCTGATAAAAAGCTATCTGTCATCCCATCAGTACGTTTAAAGCATGAACACGTGTTGAAGAGAAGGCTACAGCAGACTGCCTGGTTATTCAAAAGGGTGCGCTATTTCTTTCTTTTTATCACCAATTGCGTCTTGAAAGTAGCCCCTGTCCTTGCATATTAAATAAACATTCCAGTCGAGTTCACAATGTCTTCTGAGAAGATTGTTGATGTGGTGATTATATTTGAAATATGACCAGATTTCTGAAATGCAGGATCCTGAGGAGCCAGTAATGTTGTTCACTAGACCGCTTGATCCTGGTAAGTTGGACATAGCTGGCATCAGGCCACCAGCAGCTCCACCAATTGATAGTGAAGTGACTGCACCGCCATTCCGATGCCAAAGCAGGATCGGGCGAGGTGGCCGGATCATATTTGACCGTTGGAATCCCCTCCTTCAAGTTCCAATTGGTCAACAGGCCTCTCAGTTTGTACTAGAAGGATGAAGCACCGTGTTTGTTATTATGTATGTCATCCGATTCAACTGGTGAGAGATGAACAGCGCGAGCAGCTGTTTCTCTATGAGCCAGATTGGCCCTGCGGGATGCTCCATTTTCTGCAGTAGGGAAGTTTAGGGTTTACCTACCTGATGAGAAGGAATGGATTTGCTGCTGCTTCTCACATAATTGGAGTGGAAACTGGCAATAGGCACATGGGCTCTCTTTTTTTCAGTTGTTTGTATAGTTTTTCCCAATAGATGAGATGTTAAGCAATTTAGTGCCCAATTTGTGCCCTCGCCTTACTTGTAGTGTCAGTATCTAGTGCAATGCTTTGGCGAACTATTTACTGGGAATGACAATCGTCCTCATTGATGTAGGAAAGGGATGTGTGACTGAGTAAATTATTTCATAGGGTCAAATACGTGGCGGCCTTTGAACTTGTCCTACAGTATCATTGAGGTCTTAAAACTCCATTTGACGTCAAAAGATAGCCCTTGAACAGTTGCAACTTGGAGAAGATCTTTTTACGTAAGTCGAGAAAATCCGTGAGGGTGAGATGACCCACTAGGTTAGTGGCCACGGCAACTACACTCGATAGGAAGGCTTAAACCAACCACTGCTATGCCGGATTCATTTAAGGTCTAAAATTAGTGAATAAATCTCTTAGTATATTTTTAAACTAACGTGGGATGCGAAAAAGTTTTTGTGCTATGATCAACAACTCTATGGATTAGATTTATACTTCTTATATTATTTAAAGCTATATTGACTTTTTGTCCTCCTGAACTAATATACTGCCTCTGTATTGGTAAAGGAAGCCGTTTAGGACAAAGTTTGAGTTAAACTTTGGGAATATAAATCATGAATGACTTTTAAATTGTTGAATTTAAAATTGTAAAAGTTATATGAATAGATTTACTTTAAAAAATACTTTTATAAAAGTATAAATGTATCACTTTTCAACAAATATTTTTATAGAAATAAGAAGTTAAAGTTGTGTTTTGAAGACTGTGTCGCTATCCTAAATGGCTTTCTTTACCGGTACGGAGGAAATACTCCCTCCGATTTGGTAAAGAAAGTCGTTTAGAACAGCGACACGATCATCAAAACATAACTTTGACTTCTCTTTATATAATTTTTAAGACCAATCTATTTATATATTTTTTACGTTTCTAAACTCAACGACTTAAATGTTATTTATAATTTATATTTCTAATGTTTGACTCAAATCTATCTTGTACTAAACGATTTCCTTTACAAACTAGAGGGAGTATACTTATCACATTGGTTGAAGATACTTTTGATTCGTTGGATATGACATTTAAAATTTATATTTCTAATGTTTGACTCAAATCTATCTTTTACTAAACGATTTTCTTTACAAACTAGAGGGGGTATACTTATCACATTGGTTGAAGATACTTTTGATTTGTTGGATATGGAGGTTCGTGAATGACAGCAGCAGGCGTCCCAAGAAAGAGGCCTAAAAAGGGTATGCAAGTGGGGGGTGGGGGCTAGGGGTCCAAGTGTCTCCGCCAACCAATGCGGTGGAAGTTCCATATGATAGGATGACGTTATCACCCCGGAGAGCACCTTGAAGAAGCCAACACACGTTGAATTTGGGAGGTCGAATTTGGGAGTGTGATGTTCACTTCGTAATCATTGTGTCACTGTAGCATTTCGTTTGTATTTGTAAAAAATTGTTCAAAAATTGATTAATTAGGCTCAAAATGTTCATCTCACAGAGCACAACAAAACTGTGTAATTAGTTTTTGATTTCATCTACATTTAGTACTCCATACATGTTACGACATTTTGATGTGATAGAGAATCTTCTTTTTACATAGTAAATTTGAGAGTTGCTTTTAGGATCTAAACAAGGCCCAAGATGCTAAGCTAAATAGTGTACATTAAATGTGTCCTACCATCGCTACAGAGTCCTCTAAAAAGCCATCGTTATGCTATGGTGTGCGGGCAAAGACAGGATAGGTTGCGGCGGTGGGATGTCGGGTGGATAGAAAACCCGATATTTGAAAAGCTCGAACCGGAAAACCTCGAGCCTGAATCCAAAAAATCTGAAATCTAAATTTCTAAAGTTAGATCGGATTTAAAATCTCATAACCTGAATTAAATTAGGGTAATTCGGGTTTGATCCCACGGTACCCGAATAACCCGATCTACCCGAAATATATTATAAATTTTATATATTGCAACTCATAAGACAACTGAAATGGTCTTATCGTTTTATTTTTTTCCTTTTATGTCAAAATACTATTACTCTATGTTAGTATGGCCTTTTTATGGTTAATAGATACATTATTGTGTTATTTTTACTTAAATGATGTTAGGTCTCTCAAATATTACTAAAATTTTGTTTCACTTTGTTGTAATGAGGTAGATCGGGTAACCTGAATCTGAACCCGAATTTATTGAAAACCCGACGTGAACTTTTATGGACAAATTTCGGGTTCCAATTTTCAAAACTCGATTTTTTTAAACCTCGAAAAACCTGACCCGAACTTTCCCGGTAACCCGAATATCACAACATCAGAGGAGGAGAATCACTATAATACACTACCAGAGATCTTCACATCCGCCCCTCTCATATGTCTCGGTGCACTCAAGATCGGGTGCTAATACAACATTAGCGCCGGGTGTAAAATATGGGTGCCCCGGGAGACCCTTTAGCACCGTTACCAACCGGTGCTAAAAGTCACATTTAGCACTGGTTGGTAACACCAACCGGTGCTAAACACCTTTTAGCACCGCTTGGTAAATACGACCCGGTGTTAAAGGGGGTGTCGCATGCTACTTCAAAAGAAGCGCATCTTCTATCCTATCATACGTGCTGCGTAGGTGAGATGGTTAAATGGGTATGCGCGAGCCAAGATGTCCTGAGTTCGAATCCCCGTAGCAACACAAATATTTTTTGACGAAGGCGCACCTTTAACGTAAAATAGTTCTCAAAAGTGCAAGGATATTTAGCGGGACAAGAAAAGTGAGTTCTCCCTGCTCGGCTGGCTGGTGACAGGTGGCTGGTGCTGATTTGTGCTGAGAGAAAAATATTGCTGGCCGACTGGTGGCTGGTGGCTGGTGATGGTTTGTGCAGAGAAAAAAATAATGCTGGCTGACGCTGATAAGCCGAGCGAGCATATATAACTACAAGGTCTTCAACTAGATTATTAGGGAGGATTGCTAGTCGTAATTATTCAAATTGTATTTGTATGATGACATTAACTGACACTGATTAATCAATCCATACAAATATCAACACTTCAAGATGCAAAATGACCTCACGCGTTTTCGCTGAAGCTCGTTTGGGTCGTGAAGACAGGGATAAAGATACTACTGAGCTACTGAGCTGTTATATATTTTGAGAAAAGAGAGCTCGCCCTCTGATTCATTCTAAGGCGGCGGAGGCCGAAACTTTAAAACCATGCCCTTAGTTCCCAAAATTAGGAGCCTAACTTTGATCTTTTAAAGTGCATGCATTATTGTAGCATTTTATTTATATGTGTGAAAAATTATTCAAAAATTGATTAATTAGGCTCAAAATATTCGTCTCGTATAGTACAATAAAACTGTACAATTAGTTTTTGATTTTATCTATATTTAGTACACAATACATGCTATGACATTTTGATGTGATGGAAATTTTTTTTTTATGAACTTTGGGTGGAATTTAGAATCTAAACAACCCATCTTGCACGACACGTCAATAAAACCTCGGGGCCACAAAAGACACAAACGCCCTCCAACTCTGAAGCGGCGTAGAGCCGTGACGCCGATGGCATAACGGTCTTTTCGCACAAATATCCCCCTGCCCCAAAACCCTTCGAGACCCTTCGTCGTGCGCCGCCCTCTCTTTCCCCGGATTCTTCTCGCCGCAAAACTAGCTGTCTCTCTTTCTGCCCGCTCGGATTCCGGCCGAATAAGATGGCGGCGGCCGCGCGTCTTCTCGCGCGAATCTCCAGGCGGGGCGTCGCCTCCGCGGCGGTGGCGGGTGTGACCAGGCGCCGGCCGGAGGCGGCGTCGCTCCTCGGGGCGTCCGCGCTCGCGGCGGCGGAGCCCTGCGCTTCGATCAAGGTCGGGTTTCTGGTCTCCGTGCTAGGCTCGCACGAGTCGCTTTTCGAAGTTTGGTCTTGGATGGGGCTGGATGTGCGTAGACGATTTACGAGTAGTGGGGGTTTATTCCTGTCAGCCTTTTGGTGGACACCGGGAGTTTGGGATTCGCTTGATAGTCAGTGGATTTTTTTCCCTCGTTCTGAGACATTAGGATTTAGAGAAATTCACTTTGATCGAGGATTTTGATGCGGGCTTTTGGTCAATGCCACGTGTGAAGAAATCGGGGACGCTTCTAGGGTTCACAGATTTTACGGATAGCACCTTTAACACCTTTAGGCTGACAATCTTCGTTTATTTTTTCTTATTTTCTCTGGATAAACAACCTTACTTCGTTTACAAGCAGGCCATTCCTTTTTTGAATCAGCCAGCTCGATATTCAACATCGGCATTTCAAAGGTTTGGGTTTTCAACTTCAGCCCCTCAGCAAGATGATAAGGAGGCAAACAAACACACAGGTGATGGAGTTGATAAAAGTGCGGGGGCAAGTACTGAAGCTTCAAGTGAAGCCAGTAACGTGCCTGGAGCCGAGAAGGCCCAGGAAGCAGGTTCACAAGATTCCATATCACAATCTAACAGGAGGAGAGCTACTAAACGAACTGCATTTTCTGATTCAGATTCAGAAGACCTAGACCTATCAAAGGAGGACCTTGTGAAGCTACTTCTTGAGAAAGACGAATCACTCAAGTCCAAAGATCAAGAGGTCAAAGACATGAAGGATAAGGTACTACGCAGCTATGCTGAGATGGAGAATGTCCTTGCTAGAACAAAGCGTGAATCGGAGAACACCAAGAAGTATGCCATACAGGTCTGTGCTTCATATCTACTTGCTTAATTTGTAGTTTTTTTGTTGTACATGAATGTATATCACTTTGCATTATTCCTGGAAGTTTGCTCTTACTTCATTGTTCTACAGAACTTCTCCAAGAGTTTGTTAGATGTTGCGGACAATTTGTCTCGAGCATCATCAGTTGTCAAGGAAAGTTTCTCAAAGATAGATACATCTAATAATTCTGATGAAGCTGTACCACTACTAAAAACCCTGCTAGAGGGTGTTGAGATGACTGAGAAGCAACTTGGAGAGGTATTGCTTTTTTTTCCTTCTAATTTTCCCTGCATCAATCATGCTAGTTCTGAAAATAATGCTCACGTTTGCTCTGAAAATGCTGAGATGTTTTCCTTTATGGATCTGTTTCTTTGGCAGTTAGGCTCCCTCTCCCATGCATTCATCCATGCAATTTGACAGACCCATAGATCTGAAACTAATAATAAATGTGCGCAGGTCTTCAAGAAGTTTGGAGTTGAAAAGTTTGATCCTCTGAATGAGAAATTTGATCCAAATAGGCACTATGCGCTTTTCCAAATTCCTGATCCTTCAAAACCTTCAGGGACTGTTGCTGCTGTTGTGAAGGTATGCATTTCTTCTTAATTATATTATTAATTTTTTTTGTTTACTTATCTGGTAATCATAGCTTGTTGAGACTCAGCGGTTGACCTTCACTGTTGATAAATTTAAGTTTTCTTTGACTGTTCTGTTGTTGAAGTTTTTCCTTCACCTTTTGCATGATATAGTGTATGCTTAATCCATTTTTCCTAACAAAAATAGATTCGCTGTAGAGTTTAGAAAATAACTTTTTTTGAAAGCTCTGTAAAAGCTTAGAATACAGCCATTGCTTTAAAATCTGTGGGTTCTGGTAGGGCTATACTTGTGACCATTGATTTAACTATATTTGGATGGAGCTAGCCTGGCAAATGGCATTGATATGTTCAAGAAAATAAGTTGAATTGGGAACATGTTAAAGCATAGAACACCAGTTATTCTTGAAAACCTGTGGGATTTGATAAGAGTTGTATATTTATCAGCAATTATCAGATTACTCTGCAAATGTTGTATTCAAGAATATAGCTTTTTTGTATTGAACAACTTAGATAATAGGATTGTCTTGTAGTTCATCATATATACAAGAACATCATCATATATAAGATGAAGTGGAGAAGTAATAATAAAATCTTCACAATGTTTTCTTCGTTAAAAATAAAGCAGGCACGGAGGGAAGTGTACAGACATTAGAAGGTTTGCATTGCTAGGAGGATTTCTGAATTTCAGCTTGCAAAGCAACTAGTTGATTTTTATTGATAAGAGTTTAGGAATGAGAATGACTATAAACCTGGTTGAGGCATAGCTGCTGCAAATCTGTGATTGTTGGACCCATGTGAAGGCAAACTAACTTCCATAGGCCGTCCTACACAGGTTGGACGCATGCGCCTAGCAAGACTCATTAGGTTGATCTGTGGCTGCAAGCCCTAAGGGGGGCTGTGCATCCTTATTTCAATTTACCCAAAGGAGCAGATGGGATCCTCAAATGTTTCAAGTGACATTTAGGATAACAGGGCTTCTGAAAATATTTGTTTGCTTGATGCACCAGCTTTTTCCCACTCCCCAAACACGTGGTATTTTCTTTGGCAATCTTTCTAACAATTGCATAATTTTTTAGGTCGGCTACATGTTACATGATCGTGTTCTCCGCCCTGCTGAAGTTGGTGTCACTGAGGGTGGTCCAGTTGAAGAACCAGAAGAGAAATCTAGCAAGTCAGAATAAACTCGGGATGCCTGCCGCATGCATCTACTTACCTTTTTTTGTTTGGATAAGCGTACATCATATGATAGGTTATGTTTTCACAAGGAGATTTGTAGCACATATCGCCATTTTTGTAGTGGTATGTTCAATGAGCCTATTTGTTGAAGTTAGCCTGGAATTTTGTCTTTTCCAATCCTGGTCAGTAATAAAAACATGATTGTAGCCCATGTACATTACTGAAATTGTTTGGCAAAGACGGTTTATCCTGCATTAACAGGAATGCTGACTTAAGTCCAACTAGGTGGTGCTTCGCCTGAAGCGTATTCCTATTTTGAACGATTATGAATTTATGGTTTTACGAGATACCTGATGAAGAATAAAAGACGGTTATGATTTTGCCGAATTTTCTTGTTTGCCTTACTGAACTGATTATATATCTTAGTATGGTTTTTAATTTCCAGGGGAACGTTGCAGGATTGTAGGGATTGTTTGTCTGGGGCTCAATTGCTTTTGGCAAGCGTTTATGTATGTTGAAATTACCTTGGACGAGGCGAAATTTGAATGAGTGACAGGTTGACTGCTGTGCAAGCTTACGCATTTTATGATCTGTTGCATTTGAAGGGTGTCTGATTTTTTTTTCCTAGCGGCAGATCAAAATATTGGCCCAAAAGACTTCGAACGCAGATCAAAATTGTCGGTGTTTAGAAATCGTGGTTCCGACACCAACCAGAAATGCGCTGTGTTCCCTCCCTTGATGGTTGATGCAGAAGATAACACGACACGGGTTTATCCTGGTTCTGGTCAGAGGACCGTACTTCCAGCAAGGCGGTGTGCGTGTGATGTATTATTCCGCACCGGAATGCAAGCAGTAGGGGGTACAAGCAGGTTGGGACGAGAGGCTAGACCTCCCTCCGAGTCCCGGATAATTGAGGCAGGGTGTCAATATCGTGATCTATTCTGAGTGTATGCGGATTCTCTTTTTCCCTTTTTCTCCTCTCTCCGTTCTGCTCGATCACCCCCTCCTTTTATAGGCCAAGGAGGAGGGGTTACAGGAGCGTGTTGCTGGTTAGGCATAGTTGCAGCACAGTAGTAGGAATGACGTTGGGCGTGCTTCTCTGTCCTTGTTTGCTGTAGTCGATTCTTGTACTGGTGATGACGTCGAGGAGTGGTCTTGAGGATCCGGGGCGTCCTTAATGTGATAATGGCTCGTCCGTACACTACCTCGAGGGTCTCCCATGCCGGCGCACAGCTTATTCTGTGGGAAATCGCTGTGGGAGTCGGTGGCACAGGGAGTTAGAGTGACCCGGCCCTGTTCGCACGGTGGCGACATGTCCGCACAGTGCCGGGGTTGGTCGCATAGTGCTCGGAATGGCCTGTCATACTTCTGTCGTACTGAGCTCTTCTCCTGCTGTGTGCTCGAGGGTCTCTCCGTCCACGAAGGTCTTCGAGTCGTCGGAGTTGGCAGTACAGGAGCTCGGAGTGACGGGCTTTGTTCGCACAGTGTCGGCCTGTCTGCACAGAGCCTCGGTTGGCAACGTAGTGACGGGAGTTGGTGGACACGATGGGAGGAGTCGTGGCCGTCAGGGCAGTATGGTAAGAAATCTGCTTTTTGACTTTGGAGGCATGGTGGCAGAGGGCACCATTTAATGTTCGTTGGAGCGAGGGTCTCGACCGAGGCGGAGCTTTCCCCATTCCGTGGGTTGCTCGAGGCTCGGTCCCCAGGCCTCGACCGAAGCGGAGTTCTCCGACTCGCTCGAGGGGTCGGTCCCCTCGAGCGAAGCGGATATTTTTGGTTCGCGTCGAGGCATGCCGCGGGGCGTCTTGGCTGGGCCTTCAGTCGTTGCTGGGCCGTGGGCCTTAACTTCTGCTTTCTTTTTCTGGTTACTTGGACAAGATTAATATTTATTGGGGCGGTTCTCCCATAGATTTGGGTACCCCTAATGATCGCCCCAACACGCAAAAGACTTCGAATACAATCTCTTACGACCTCGCTTGTTTGCCGACTAAAGCCTCACGCTAAAGAATTGGAAATGTGCCTCCTTAAACGGCCATGTGAATACTGTTATCTAGCCATGCTGAACTTTGTATGCTTTCGTCAAAATAAGCTGGCTCTATAGTTTTGAACACAAATTATCAGGTAACCGGAAAGTTACTTTCCAGTTTCCGTTTTTTCATCAACGTGTTCCAGTTTGAGCCTTGCCCCCTCTGTTTGCAGTAAAAGAAACGTTTTACCAAAGAGAAGCCATTTTACAAAAATAAGATGTGATGGCCAGTTTCAATTCTGTTCATCTCTGGAAATTAAATTGTTTGGCAGAGTTCAAACACTTCACACTATTGTAGGTCCTGTAATCGATTTTGCTGAATTGTCTCTATGATGACAATGTACCTAAGTTACACGCCTTCAGGCAAATAGTAAAGAAATCAAGAAAGAAATGGAACAGCCAGGTTACATTCTCATCTCGAGGTCAGGGGTTACGGACTTCCTCTTGAATCTATTATTATCTGTCTGCGGGTTTTTGGCCGCTTCTTGTTCTCCTGTGTCACCTTCATTATCACCGTCTGGGTCTTTCAAACCTAAATTCAAATTTAGGTCTGTTCCACCATTTTTGCCAGAATCTCGAGCATCCTCATCTGATGCCTGAAATATAACAGTTTCATTAAGTTCTTGATAGACTTGTTTGTCCCCAAAATGTTCTGAGAAACTCGAAAGATAACACATCAATACATCATTGTGTAATGGTGTTCACACGACAGTTGGGGAGGAAGCAACTAAATGATACAAATTAATAGAATTTTACAATTGCAAATAAGATAATTTATTCACAAACGATATAATTTATTGGTTGAGATGTGGAAGACATTTACACAAATTTCAAAAGAACCCATTTAGCACGCTTCTGAACAGGCATTTAAAATTTTACATCCCTTGTAAAAACTCCACGTTGAATGGATGTCCCATGTTCACATACAGCGAGACATTAGCTACCACTTTATTGTTTCACATACATGGGCTTTCTAAGCCTTCCACATAAAGAATTGTACCAGTAAAATCAGGTACTTGCCGCCATACCGAAAGGAAATCCATGTCTCTGGGATTTAAATGCCGGGACTCTCCTTATTAATCAATATCGATGAGCAAATTGATCCTCAAAGGACTATTAGTGACCATATTGATCCGTGGGTTCATAATATTCGGAACTCTTGGGATAACATGGCTTGGCTCAAGTTCGTGCATGTGCTTCAGCACCTGTTTTCAAACACCTGTGTCCACTGACTTCTAACATAGGAGATAGGACAAAAATGCTGCCATCGGATCAAAATTTCAATGAAACCTTATCATGTACCAATTGAGCAGTCAGAAGAGTGCTGCTGTAATTTATGCAGGAACTATCAACGGGTAGCTCAAACTATGAATTTAGGACCTGCAGGACTGGAGGTGGTACTTCTTCTGTAAGATTGATGAGCAGGGTATACCCAATCATGTGAAATGACTAACACTGCTCACTTATAGTTTCTTAATAACAACTACATCAATGTTCCCCCCAATTCAGCAAGGACACTAGGAGTAAGTAAAGAACCACATGTTGCAAAGGAAGCTCACGAGCATCCCAACTCAGTGAATAATTGCTATTTCTACTGAGGAATATGGTATATGTAACTCAAAGTTATACCAGCTGTTTGTCCACACAGTCACATATTATGACAAACTCATGAGAACATATTTGGAACTGGCTACTGGAAATATTCATACTTAGAAAAATGGTATGCCAGATGGGAACCATCAAACAGTAGACGGCTGATGCATGGGGATTTTAGCAAGGTAATCCAAAACCCAAAGAAGAACGACCGTTGAATACTGTGAAGTGCCCCTAATGAGGAATGGATAGAGTAAAACAATGTACAGACTAGCAAAGCACTTAAAAGGATCTTGTTACCTGAGATTCATCCATAGGTGTATCATTGATATCAGTCTTTCCATTTGATGGCTCAGTTTCATTTGAAGATGGATCTCCATCTGCCTTATTCTCATCATCGGATTTGGCAGATTCTTGCATTTGCTCTTCAACTACAGAAACCTGAAACATAAAGAGATTTTGGTCAATATTTATTGACAAGATATATGAGCAAAAAGTGAAAAAGCAATCTGTTCATAAAGAGAAATGTTACACGAAAAGTGAACTTGTCGGCAAATTTCAGTAGGTAAATCCTAAAAGAACCTAGATACTCCTTGAGATTTTGATGAAAAGAAGCTCAAGTAGTTTATCTTGTTTTATAACACTAAGAAATCACAAAAAATTGAATGACACCATAATCGTGTATAAGTTAACTACAAAAGGAGTGGAAAGCCAGATACCATATCAGCAATCCATACACATTAATACTAAACCATTAAAAGTATCTGCCAAAACAATCATCGAAAGAAATAGAATAACACTAAACAAGCTTAGATAGAACAGCCGTAAGAGGTAGATAGTCAACTAAGAGTCATGTAAATCAGTAATCAATTACATTGGACCTGATACAATCAATGTTCACATTTCATGATGTGTCCAAACACCATAATTATTTATATACTCAGTGAACTAACCTAAACCGTCATGAACAAGGGGGGTTTCTATCTTGAACCAGGGATCTAAAAGTCAGGGGTCAACTAAGAGTCACCGTGCGATACAATGACACGTGCGGCCGCTGATGAGGTGCAGCTGTGGAACATGACGGTTGCAAAAGGCTAACAAAGCTTTGGCAGAGATAGAGGCTAGTGCCACCCATTATTCGGGTGTTGGTCATCTTGTCCTTTGTGCCTCTTAATTTGGCATGTGCATGTTGAGCAGTTTCTTTCCTGTTTTGCTTCTGTTGTTTTATCTCCTCTCTTTCGTTCCCGGTCTTGTTTGGTTCATGAGGCATTATAAGCTGACCAGCGTTTCTTTGGCTACCTCTGATACGCAGACGCACAACTCTACTAAGGTTTTGGGGGGGAATTAGAGAAACCGTTGTGCCGTTTTTCTTTTTAGGACCATGGCCAATACAGTACTATATAGAATTAATCAAATAAAACTTCAAAAATAACTTAGGTCCAAAAGTAGCTTACTACCACGAAAAACTCTAAACACCATTCTAATTACGCTAATACCCGGTAACATCTAGAATTGCCCAATCTGAACAAACAACCAAACTGTTTAAGCCTGCTACATTATATTCGGGATCAGAAATTCAAATAGGTTCCAACCGATTGCTGACGGCAACATATAGTTGACACGATTCAGGCATCGACTAAGAATCCATATGTTGCGACTGGCACAAGATCCGAAGTTCTCAAATCTTGACGCCAACAGACCGACCAAAAAGAAGCTAAAGATCCAGCCATGTTACAAATTCGCACCCACGCTAGCGCCACTAGGAGCAACAAAAGATAGCCAACATTTCTTATCAAGAATCCTCACCGGAACATACCGCCGGCGTCTGGTGGCCGTCTCCGCCGCCGCCTGCTGCTCCCCGTCTCCTCCGCCTGCCCCGTTGTTGGACCCGTTCACCGGGGTCCACTTAAACAGGTGAAGATTATTCCCACGGGATCCGGTGCCGGATCCCGTCCCCGTGGAGGATGCAGCGCCGCCGTTGGCGCTGGCGCTGGCGCTGGCGCTGGCGTTCGCGTTCGCGTTGGCGGCGGGGGCGACGGGGACCCACTCCTTGCGCCACTTCCTAACGGGCCCCGTGAACGTCGTCGCGGGGCCGTAGCGCGCGGAGGTGCGCCCCAGCCGCGCGCCCACGCCCTCCATGTCCGCGAATTCCCGTGGCTACGGCGGCGGCGGCCTTATTTTTCCGGCTCGGCGGCGGGTGTGGGGCGCGGGTAAGGCCGGGGTTTGGCGCACGAAATTAATGGTGTGGCAAGAAGCGAGATCTAACACGGAACAGGCGTGATGTGTTTAATTGCGTCGTTGCCTTTGCCTGACAGGTGGGACCGGGATGCAGCCACACGAGGGGTGGTCCGGACCGCGGGTCCAGCACGGGAGCGGGTAGGGGTTGGCCGTCACGTGCGCGATCCGAGCCCTCCGTTTGCTTACCGACGGAGCAGATGTAGGCCGCAGCAGTCGGCCCTTCCAAAACCCAACAACACAAGGTTCTTCAAACATTTTAGGCTCACTTGCACCCGGAATTCTTAGGCCGCTCATCATTTCACCTGTCTGCCTGCAAATAGGGATACCCTAAATTCTACAATCTTAATAATTTTTTACCCCCTCAATTTTTTCACAAGATATTTTAGAATTAAAAAAGCCTAAAGTATTTCAATAAGCCGACTACTAAGCCAATGTCAACCAGTGTTAAGCCCCTACATGTAAGTAGGGAGACAAAGGGAGAACGATTTAGATTTAGAGAGAGAGAGAATGGTGATGTGATAGAAACAACAACCATTCCGGTGACTATAGCCTTACCACGCCATCAAACCTATCCGTTGTTAGTTAAAGCCCAAACAGTACATGAGAATCCTTAGACTACTTCTCTCGGTCTAACATGGTTTCTAGAGGACTTAGTTAGAATACCGAGTCACTTTCCTTTTCACTTGAGCTTACATGTTTTTTTAAGAAGCTCGCTCCCTCTAATCCGAGTCTAAATCCCAGAATCCCCCGGTACGATGCGTATGGCCAGTGGTCCTCTGATACAGGTCAGGGTGTTTTGGGGCTTTCCTGGCCTTTTGTGGTGTCCCCAAGGGTCGAGTTGACCACCCTCATGACGTCAGCCAAGTATAGTTGTCCTTCGTCCCCAGGGTTGACTCCTTGAGAGAGAGTTGAGAATCAAATTGGGTCCGGTACCGAGGGGGGGGGGTCCTCCGTCGTCTGAGGGCCTCTACTGTTGAAGATCTTGAGTTACTCCAACGCCTTTCCACTTGGGCTCCCCCCACTCTTTTCATCGGAACCCGAACTACCTAACAGGTTTTTGTTCAAAGCCAAATATGAGAAAACATGTGGTTAAATAGACAATTTATGTTTTACTAGAGTTATTGTACTTATGGAAAACTTGAGGGAAGTAAATTTGGGCCCTTTCCATTAGAATTTGTGAACTATCTAGAAGTATACTTTAACCCTTAGCATACATAGTGTTATCAATTGTTACAAAATCGTATCAAAAGAATATGTGAAATATCAATACATTGGTTCAAGTTTCATATACTAATTAATCATGCATATAATTTGATTAGGCTATTCCTAGTGGGGATTTCATTTTTGTATTTCCAAGAATGCCACATAAGCAAGTAGACAATTAATTCATAGATGAAATGGTTCATACAATGCATTGTTTCATTTTGATGTTTCATAGGCAATGCATGCAAGACAAACTTGTTGGAAACTATGTATACAGAGTTTCATCTACGTGAAACCCATTTCATCTCTCTCCTCATTAACTCTTTGCCACATCATCTAAAATACTGATTTGACACCCTATTTAATGTGTATGAAACTCTATGAAACATTGCACTGGGACTGGCCTTAATGATCAAAGTTTCTTAAGTTTGACCTTTTTGTATGCTCCTTACTAAGTCTTATATCATAAAACGAAGGGATTACCCTGTTTTAAATCATAATCACATATTAAACTTTAACACCCATTCCTTATGTTTTCACCATTGTTGATTAGCAGGAGGGCACCAAGACTTTTACAATTTTTGCCTAGAAACGTAGGAACCACCTCTGGTCGAGTATAGCTAGACGACTAGGTTTAACTACGTAGAGCTTTATTCGTTGCTCTTGAACACAAGAATATTGAGTACATGGTGGAGTTAATTGAGTACCATATCAACTCAATGACGAAAATGAGCTAGTAACTAAGGAGTAAGAATCGATGATATATATAGATCGGAACCACCTGGAGCTCGGCTGAATTAAGCTTTGGTGAGAACATCTATATTTTCCCTCTTTTATGGAGCCTCGTCATGTTGCAGTCCTTAACAGAAAAGGTTTCAAAGTATACATATAGTTTCTAAGCTTGGTTTAATCATATTCCTAGTTGGCACTAATTAAGAGCACATTTATTTTTGACCAAAACTGGCGAATATCGTTATATGTTGTGGTAAGCCAGCCAGCCAGCCAGTTGGTAGGTGATTCTCGTGCCTTGCTCAACCTGTACCGGTCGGCAGGCATCAGAAGCATGATCGCAACTGCTGCTGTCAAAGCTGCCTCCGGAGCCAACGAGAAGAGTTAGAGTAATCTCGCAGTTGCAGCATTGCTTTCTTTCTCTTCTTCGATCTGCAATCCAACCGCTGGTTTTCTAAGCACCGCATCTCAAATCTTTCCCGATGCATCCTACTCCCATATATGTGTATCGTTGGATATAGGCACCAGAGCCAAATTGAATTGGATCCACTAATAAGTTTTGATAGATTTGATCCATTAAGGTACTAGAGTCTTGATCGATCACAAATGTTAAACTCACTAGTAACCTCTGTATATAAGGGTGGAGGGAGGGGAAAACCTAATTCGCTACAACAATCGCGTATGAACAGTAACCGTCGCTACAGTACCACGGGTGAACAGTAGCCGCGCGCTACAGTAATTTCTGCAGCCCCACCTCCATCCATATCCTGCAGATCGCGGTCATTCGTGAGATCCTAGTACACCTACGTTTGACAATCCATCCTCGTACGCGTGGATACCTCCGAGGTGCTGCGCTTGGAGCACAAGGACGAACCGCACGTGCAGGACCAGACGGACGTGAGCAACTGCACGACACTGCCACTTCGATGCGTTCGTCTACATCGAGATGGCTTTTGCTACATCTGTGCATCTAGTGGTAATCATCCGTGATTTATAACTGCTGTTGTTTCTGTTTTGGGGTAAACGAATTTTCGTACGTGCTAGCATAGCCTCATCGTTTCCTTGATATATATATATATATATATATATATATATATATATATATATATATATGAAAAATCCATTCTACACGCGCGTGTAGCTACACCCACATGTGTATCTCATGATACATGAAGAATTTGATCCGACGAAGAGTATGTGCATGCAGTATGTGATGATACTAGACTATTCGTGATGATATATATGTTGGGTATGTAAGCATACCTTGAGTATATGGACATACTATTTTATATAGTATTATAAAGGTATAATCAAAATATATTTAAAAATAGGGTTGATTTTGAAATTTTTTCGTGTAACCCGCTTTGAAGTATCTTAGAATTAGTATATAAATATACTAAAAATGATAAACTAGTATGCAGACATATGTACAGTGGTATACTGATGATAGGTGTAGTACACGCATGTGTGTGTATATACACACACCCACTCCTCCTTCACATCATTGTACTTCCTACACGCACGACGGCCTTACATCCGGAGCGCTAGATCGATAAAGTTTTTGTGTGTTGTGTGCCTGTGCTCAATACGGATCAAGTTAGTAGTACTATTCTTGAATGAATGGTGCTGATGCCAGAATTTATCACGTCTCTCTTTCTGTACGTATATAATCCAAATAAATGAACCTGGTTGTGCAGGATGGTGCAGTGAATGCATTCAGTTCCCCAAATTCCAAATGAAAAAGTCACATCAATGTCACATTGAAACGTCTAATATAACAAATAACACACCGTATGAAACACTAAATATGGATAAATAAAAAAACTAATTGCATAATTTTGATGTACACGACCAGACGAATCTTTTAAGCCTAGTTAGGTCATGGTAGGACAATGTTTACCACAGGCAAATAAAAAGTGCTACAGTGCGCTACAGTGTCCGATATGACTTTTTTACCAATTTTTTACGGAAACTGATCACACCCCTAATCGATCTACTGCACTGACTGAAGCCGACCCACCGAAATCAGTGTCTGTTTCAGTGTTTTGTTTTCTGTGAGCAAGGCACGGTGGGCTTGTTGAGGCCCCACCCGGGCAATCATCAATCATCAGGCCATCACGTACACAATTGCAAACAAGCTCAGATCCGCATCGAAAAGTCCTGCTCCGCTGGCTAGGGCGTACGTTAGAATTGGGTGGTTGAACACTTCGTAATCATTGCGCTATTATAGTATTTTATTTGTATTTATGAAAAATTATGCAAAAATTGATTAATTAGGCTCAAAATGTTCGTCTCGCAGAGTACAACAAAATTATGCAATTAGTTTTTGATTTTATCTACATTTAGTACTCCATGCATGTTATAACATTTTGATGTGATGAAGAATCTTCTTTTTGCATAGTGTATTTGGGAGTTACCTTTTGGAACAGACAAGGCCTAGGTTGATGAAGAGGTAGCGCAGGAATCATGATGCGCTTATCAATTCCGCCTTTGTTGAGAACAAGGAATTGTGTTCAGTTCGGATCAAACAGGGACTGTTTATCTATTTCACCTCGGAATTACCCGGGACCTGCTTTTATCTTGGTATTTTTCCAATTTCTTTCGAAAACCCTGTTGATTTTTTCTGAAGGAATTGTTGATCTCATTCACCATATTATTTTTTAATTGGACCATAGAAATATTGCAATGAAATCAATTGGAAGGAATTTCAGTGCCGCCCTCACCAACTAGGATCTACGCCTTTTTCAACTCGAATTTGACATTGTCGTCGATTTTTAATTTTTCATATGATCAGCCAATAGATAGACCACTCTTTGTATTGGTTTCTTTACAGAACCAAAAAAAATAGTGTCGAATTTGGATGCTGCACAAGACCAATCTAATTTGTAAAAAGCTTTACCATGAGGTTGATTGCCACCAAAGCTTGCAATGAGAAATGCACGTAACAACCATAATAACGCAGCTAAGAGCCTGAGACGACATGATTTTGCTGCCTTTACCTAGAATCCTCTTTCCATCCAATCAATTGGTATTCAGGCTTACCGCTTACCCGCCTGATTGGGTTGCCTGAGGCTTACCCACCTAGTTCGCTTGAGGTGCCGGATCGTTAGAAGGATGAAGACCACCGCATAGTGGGTGGCATCACGCCGCGGCGAACGGGCATTATCAGAACAAGAGGAGGTTCACACTCATTGCCACAGATCTCCTAGATGTCATCCTCGACGATGTTCTTGCACTTCAGACTCGCACGACACTGAATACTCTTGGATGGAGGAGCTAGCCATCCAAAGAATTGGACGTGCGGCAGGGCACAACTATCCCAATTTGAAGAAGCCTTTGCATTCACTGTGGTCGGTGACGGCCTTGTAGATAGGTCCATCACGCAATTGCTGACCTGGTTCCACGAACGGGCAGTAGCGGTGGTCAGGGTCAAACTACAGGTGATCTTTTCATCTCTACTCATTTCTTTCTCTATGTATCCCATTCCCAATGGCGTTCTTACAATTTTGTCTCATTTCTCCTCAAAGCTTCTCCTCCAACATACTAATGTACTACTTGAGATTTTATAGGATCTTATATCGAAGAACCGAATGAAGCTTTGGTGTGCTTTTTAAGGTACGCTATGGTGAATGCAGAAGTTTGTGGACTTATTCGTGGTAAATTGACCTTATATCGTTGGTAAAAATAAAATCATTAACACATGACCGTTCTATACTAATGTATGTCTTTTGAATGAACAGATTTGTACAACTACCATCAGGGACCCTTTGTTCTGTAAATGATTGCAATTTCCTTTAGATTTATATTTTACAGTACCTCTACAACGCAGTCCAAATGAAGCTGAAGGGACCGTGACACCCTAAGAGGGGGTGAATTGGGTGTTCTTAAAAAACTAAGGATCCAAGCACATATAAAAACCTATTCCAATTTCTATCTAAACGTGCACTAGGTTCCTCTATGTGTTTCTATCTCTACCGCTCAAAGGTTTTGCACCATAGGTTCCAATCCTATCAACTACACTTGACAATTCTAGGAAATGTAAATGCAGAAAGTATTGCAAGAAGTAATGCGGAAAGTAAATGGTAGAGAATGCAAACTCCGGCACGCCGATTTATCCCAAGGTATCGACGCTTTCCCCTAGTCCTCGTTGTTGAAGCCCCTCTCAAGAGAATGCCCGCGCAAGGGCCTTGCTCCCCGGCCAAGTAACTCCATTGGATAGCCGATGGGCTCTTCCCACACTCGAGCGGGTCACCACCTTGCCTTTCCCGGATGCTCCTTGCCGCTTCCACTTGGTAGAGCTTTCGGCAAATTACCGAGCGTCTCTCCTCCCTCTCACAATCACCGGCGGCCACTCCACAAACTCGGTTGGAGGATCTCGCAAGAGTTACAAGCCCCGGATAAACAACACAAGGTGCATGCAAGCACCGATAGCAAAGAAGTGTGCAAACCTCTCCTAACTCTAGGCTAATCCCTAAAGCAATGCGCTAATAGGCCTAAACTAGCAGTAATCAAGACCTAAGCCTTGTTGCTAATTTCCCTAATATTTTCTTAATCACTTTGGTGGTTAGAGCACCCAATTTTGTGTACAAGACACACCAACAACTTATCCAAGCTCTAGCCCCCACAAATGAGCCAGCCAAGGGGGTATAAATAACCCCAAGGACCAAAACTAGCCGTTGCACAAAGTTGCAACGTTTTTGTGCATCACCGACTTATCCGGTGATCATAGGACGATCATCACCGGACAATCCTTCGATTTACAGAAGGTTTTGAACTTAAACGCGCATCACATGACAATCCTTTGATTATGTCGGTGACCATAGGACAATCCTTTGATTGCATCACCGTATGAATCGGTGACAGTAGTACATGGGACTTCACAGTACCGTTGACACCGACCCTTCCTCTGAATGCGTCGGTGATCATAGGACAATACGGTGAATGCGTCGCTGTTTCCATTTCTTTGCAAAACTTGTCCTATTCAATTCCTTTGAGTTTTGACTTTGTTCTTTTGAATTTATAGGCTTCATTTGAATGGCTTGGAATCAACCTTTGGGACCTATAGGATCTAAAAATGTACATCTAGAGAAGTTCATTAATCCCAATGATAATGTTGTCACTCAATCACCAAAATCATAAACAATGGCACATAGGGCCATTTTCCTTACAATCTCCCCATTTTTGGTGATTGATGACAACACAACCAAAGCAAGAGATAATAATAGAAATAAAATACAACTACTTGCTTTGATCAATGCAAGAGCAAGAACGTATGCTAATTGAGATATGCAAAGAAACCAATTCAAAGAATTTATGGAGTCCATACCTTGATCTTACCCATTGTATGCATAATCCCCCTTATGTGGTCATGAAGGACATAAGGCACCCCCTTATTCCATTGACATTCTTCTCCCTTTCTTGGACCAAATTCTTGCAATCTCCCCCAAGCTTGAAATCTACAATCTCCCCTACACTTGAGGTTCTTGCTTTCTTGCATGCCCCCCCTAAGAGCGGCTCCCCCTTAAGGTGTACTTGCTTTGGTCACTAAAATTCTCCCCCTTTGGAATCAAACACCGAAAAGGAAGACATCAAATGCACAAGGGAGAGTTTCATAGATCATTATCTTTTGGATGTGGAAGGCAACCAAGATCAAGATCATGAAACTCACATAACATAGACTAAGCTCCCCCTAAGTGTGTGCATACATATAGTGGATGTCAAAGCATATGCACAACTAGTCAATTAAGACAAAATGAGGAGTTTAATCTATATTATGCATGGAGATAGCTTCAAATGAATTGAAGGCTAGGAAAAAGCACTCGAAGATTGTTACCACTTCAAGATTGATATCAATTTAGAATTTGAAATCACTTGAAAACCATGCTTATCTCCAGGGAATCATTCTTGTAACATGAGACTACACACATGATAAGCTTGAAAACAATGTTAGTCTCAAAATCACAAACCATAAGATAGCTCCCCCCCTAAATATGTGCATACAAGCAATTGAATTACTTGTGAGAGACATGCACTAGTCAATAACGACATTGGGAAGATATCCTATGATTTGGACTTGGCACATAAGATTTGAAATAAGAACTAGTGCCATTTTCTTACAACTAATAAAACATGTGGGTTTCTCATGGATTAGAAAGAAACACAAGCAACCTACCATATGAAAGATTTACTCTAGGCAATGCACTTGAATTTAAATATGCTCATGTAATCCTAGACAAGCATAGGAACTAGATGCTAATTGAAATTGCATGAATGTACATCTAGTTACCTAGTTACCTATGGAGGATTTGGGCATTGGATTAATCAATGATTTGCAACTTGCTTCAAATCTTGATAAACTTGGCTTTGACTTGAAATCCACTTCTCTTGTTGCCAAGTCTCCACCTCCCGAGTCCCGCAGACTCTAAGTCGCCTTTGGAACCCAAACATTCTTGGAGCCCTTCATGGTGGTGATGATATCCTTGGGCACCTAAATAGGTTGGTTCCACCCCTTGCCTTGCTTGTTGATCATGTGAGCCACCACCTTGTTATCTTTCTTCTTAAGTAGATATGGTGTGCTCTTCTTGTCATTCTTCAAGTAAGGATTGTTGTTGTTGGGCTTGGTGTTGGAGTCGATCTTTTTCTTGTTCCTCTTCCTCTTTCTTCTTGTTCTTGCACTCATAGGACTTGTGGCCTTCCTTGTGGCATGAGTAGCAAGTCATGGTTGCTCCATTCTCAAGCTTCTTCACCATCTTGGGACGGTAATCTTGAGAAGGTTGTTTCTTGCACTCGTTTGCCTTGTCCTTTCCCTTAAGCCTTGTCAAGTCCTTCTTGAGCCTCTCTACTTCTTGTTTAAGCTCTTCATTCTCTTGAGCAATGAGATCATCACATGATTCTTTAATCACATTCTCAACACAAGTCTCATTGCAAGAGGGTGAGCTAGATATATCAGTTAAATCAATGCAAGAAGTAGAGGCATCCTTTTTAGGTTCAACATAGAAAACTGATTTGGATGCTTTAGAGGTAGTTTTAGTTTGTTCAAGGACCTTGAAAGGGCCTTGGTGTCACCTAGAGAGGGGGGGGGGGTGAATAGGTGATTCTGCAAAATTTCAACACTTAAAACAATTTATCAGTACAAACTCTGGAGACTCCAATGATATGTCCGGAAACTCTGGACCTGTCCGGAGACTCCGCAACAATCTTTGGAAACTCTGGATTCTTTTTGTTGGAATTTAACAAAGTCAGAAGCAAAACCGGTCAGACCAGTTTCCCAAATCGGTCAGATCAGTTTCTAACTGAGAAACACAATAATGTAAATAAACCCTGTGGGGCCAGGATCCCTAGGGCCACTCATCTAAGGAATTAAACTACTCTATATGGAGAGTTGTGATCCGACTGCTTTGAACTAGCTAGATAATGTATAGGACGATGTAGTCAAATAGTAAAACTACTCGTATTCGAATATGATACATGATAGATTACCTTATTGTAACCATCCAGGTCGATTTGTAACTCTGCTCCCCGGGTATATAAGGAGGAGCAGGGACCCCCTCAAAACAACTCAACTCACGTGCAATACTATCAAGCACACAGGACGTAGGGTATTACGCTACTCGCGGCCCGAACCTGTCTAAATCTTCGTGTTGTTCGTGCACTGTCGTTCCTAGAACTCGGCGAGACCCACAAATCTACTCTCTGGGGTAGCCCCAGATAGACGTGCTCGATATAAATCATTGACACTTGGCGCCCACCGTGGGGCCTCACGCCGAAAGCTCACCATCAGGGGCGATGGGATTCACCGCCTTCAAGATCGCCGACGTCGAGGAAGGAGCCACCTTCATTTTCGGTGTGTGGACCTTCATCGCCGAAAGCAACGGTAGGTTCGCGAGGTACCTTGCGAACAACCCCGGCTCCTACTCGACGACTACTCCCAATTCGACCTCGGCCCCAATTCCGAGTTCGATCCTAACTCCAAGTTCGCTCGGGATCCCCCAAGTCGAGTCCGGGTATAGCCCGACTCCAAATATGTAGAAGGCAGGGAACTCCGAGTTGGCCACGCCATCGGACAACCCCCTAGATTGACTCCCGCTCGAACTCTCCAGCGTACCGCATCCATATAAACAGATGCGTACCACAAAAGCAGGAGCAAGGATGACTCAGGAGCATCACTCGAAGGCAGATCATCCCGACAACCTCGAGCTGACATCAACGCCATCGAGGGACAACAACGATGACTTCACCATCCTGCTAAGTGACGCTCCTGACAACGTCGCGCGCCTACATCATCACGCTCACTTCAACACCAAGTTCGTGTTGGAGGAACCACTCGTTCGTCTCCCGTCCGGACTAGTCGTAACCAGAACACCAGGAGGACTCGTTGTTCACTGGCCCGGGGCGATTCCGGTCGACACCTGCCGGACAACGAGTCTAGACTTGCCGTCGTCATCCTGGAGGAACTGCCCTTCCAAGACGGCAAAACTGCATCGCTCACTACTTCAACTGAAAGCTCAAGCGACAACTTCTCAGCCATTCAGATCGTCCTCTCCCTTAGCGAAGAAGACCCAAGTCGTCAAGTGTTCATGGCTGGCAATGAGGACCAAGGCACCCAATACGATCGCGAGCTGATCACCGACGTATCAAAAGAGGAACGCACTGCTGATGGAGAAACAGAGGAGCAAAAGACCTCACGCCAAGCAAGGAACGCCAAGCGTAAGCAGAGGCGCATTAACGCCGCGATACGCGCCAACGCCATACGAAACCTTACACAGGATTTTGATATGGTCGGGGACCAGTTAGTATCTCAAAACGCGCCATTGAACATCTCCGTCGCAGTAGAACTTGTCAGGGCCATGCCCGACACCCCTACCACTAGACAAGTACTCTCACTCCTCGACACAGCTCACAAGGTTACGAACCAAGCGAATCCTAGCCACCACAAACCAGATACCAGACGCCCAGATGCTGAGAGGCCTCCTCCACACGAAGCCTCAATCGCTACTACAGGAGGACATAGACGCGACCGAGACGTTGCTCGCAATCACCAGCAGGGGAGAGGATGCAGTCACAACCAAGATGGTGCAAGGCCACGAGATCGAGACCTTCGCAACATCATTAATGAAACCGCGATGCTCGCTCTATCATCCAGTCGAGTCGACAGCTACGCGTGGAATCTGAACTCCATCGTCGCACAGACTACGACCGCAACTACGGGCCTCCTCCCCATCATAATTACAGAAATAGACCACGCGATCAGGAACGCCTTCACGATCGTCATGAAGAACGTCGTAACGATTGTCGAGGAGAGCGTCGTAATGATCGTCACCGACACCAATAGTCATCAAATCATGACGACCGACCTCTCCAAAACCACAATCGTGGACGACAATACGACTCCGACCACAGCACCTCTAGCTTTCGGAGCGATCGTTCACCAAGTGATAAATATGACGGCTTCCCAGCTTTTTCCAGGCGCATAAAAGAAATCCAATGGCCTCTACACCCGGGAATTACACCGTGAGTTCGGCCGACGCCGTCCGGAAAACATTAGCGAGCTACGACGCATTGTCGCTGAATGGGCAGACCGAGACGACCACGAGCGGGAGCGCTTTGACAGACATCACGATAACAACACCAACAATCACAACAAAGACAATGGCAACTGACGCAATGATCGCCCAAACAACCGGGATTTCAATCGCGACAATAGGAAGCGCAAGCCAGACAACATAGTCGCGACAGTCCAGCGCCCTAGTCGCAAGACTCATTCAGCGGCATACGTCATGAACGGTCCTTGCCCATACCATCCCAATGGCAAGCACACAATGGCAAAATGCTTAAATAGGAAGACGCGCTCGTCAAGTTCCTCCGTGATAATAAAGATATATTTGCTTGGAAACCATCTGATATGCCTGGTGTTCCTAGAGAACTTGTCGAGCACAAACTAAACATTGATAAGACCACAAAACCCAAAAAATAGCGCCTCCGACGATTTGCACAAGATAGACGTGAGGCAATAAAAGAAGAACTCGCTAAACTACTCACCGCAGGCTTCATCAAAGAAGTCTTCCATCCCGAGTGGTTGGCCAATCTAGTGTTAGTTCGGAAGAAAAACAACAACGAGTGGCGGATGTGTGTCGACTACATAGATTTGAACAAGCACTGTCCAAAAGACCCCATGGGACTCCCACGCATTGATCAAGTCGTGGACTCCACCGCGGGATGCGCACTGCTCTGTTTTCTGGACCGCTATTCAGGATACCATCAGATAGCACTAAAAAAAGAAGATCAGATCAAAACATCTTTCATCACCCCTTTCGGTGGTTACTGCTATACAACTATGTCTTTTGGACTGAAGAACTCAGGTGCCACATATCAACGAGCCATACAAACGTGCCTATCCAAACAAATTGGGTGCAACGTAGAGGCATATGTTGATGATGTGGTCGTCAAAACAAGACAGTCAGAACATCCCATCAGCGATCTTCAAGAGACATTTGACAACCTTAGAACATTCCGTTGGAAACTTAACCCAACTAAATGTGTCTTCGGTGTTTCGTCAGGGAAACTTTTGGGGTTCATGGTCAGTAACAGGGGCATTGAAGCCAATCCGGCAAAGATCTCAGCAATCCTTACAATGGAAGCACCGAAGAACGTAAAAGATGTCCAGAAGTTGATAGGATGCATCGCGGCCTTAAACAGGTTCATCTCAAGACTAGGGGGAAAAGGCCCCCCTTTCTTCAAACTGCTTAAAAAGCAGGATAAGTTTTCATGGACGAATGAAGCACATATGGCATTCAAAGAACTCAAAACATATCTATCTACTCCGCCAGTACTCACAACACCTGTGAAGGGTGATCATCAATACTTATACAATGCAGCTACAACCCATGTGGTCAGCACTGTAATGGTAGTCGAATGATAAGAGGACGACCATGTATTCCCAGTACAACGACCATTTACTACATCAGTGAAGTACTCTCCGAATCTAAGATTCGTTATCTGCAAGTCCAAAAATTACTCTACGCCATCTTCATCACACCACGGAAGTTACGACATTATTTCCAAGTTTTTCACATCACAGTCGTAACTAAATCCCCGCTAGGCGAAATCCTCAATAATCCAGATGCAACAGGTCGCATCTGCAAATGGAAGGACGAAATTGGAGCGTACCACCTTGACTTCACATCTCAAATAGCCGTCAAGTCCCAGGCTCTTGCTGACTTCACAGTCGAATGGACAGAAATTCAAAATTCTACGACAATCACTCGTCCTGAGCACTGGATCATGTATTTTGATGGGTCACTTAAACTTGAAGGAGGAGGCGCAGGTGTACTTCTTATATCTCCTAAAGGAGATCAACTTAAATACGTTCTACAAATCCTGTTTCAGGTCACCAATAATGAAGCAGAGTATGAGGCTATGCTGCTCGGGCTCCGCCTGGCCGCATCACTTGGTATCAAGCGACTCGTTGTCTATGGCGATTCGGCTGTCGCCATCAACCAAGTTAACAAAGACTGGGACGGTTCTAAAGAGACAATGGATGCCTACGTCCATGAGGTTCGTAAATTAGAGCAAAACTTTCTGGGCCTAGAGTTTCACCACGTCGTTCGTGACTACAACGTCGCAGCAGATGCCCTGTCAAAACTAGGATCTCGGCGAGCCGATGTCCCAGCAGAAATATTCGTCCAAGAACTACTCCAGCCATCCATTAAGGGACCAGCACGAGTTGAAACCATCCAATCCCAGTCTCAGCCAGAAATACATATCATGGTAATCGGCACTGACTGAATGACTCCTTTCATCGAGTACTTGAAAGATCATAAATTGCCAAAGTAGAAGCCAGAGAAAATACGTATTCAACGACGAGCTGCTAATTACGTAGTAGTGGACAACGTAATCTATAGGTGTGGGGCTTCGGCCAACGTCTTAATGAAATGCTTCACAATTGATCAAGGAAATCCCTACCACAAGAAATTCATAGCGGCATATGTGGTAATCATGCTGCTTCACGAACCTTGGTCGGTAAAGCTTACAGAGCGAGTTTTTTCTGGCCAACAGCCAAACACGATGCAGCGGACATTGTCAAAAAATGTTAAGGATGTCAGTTCTTCGCACGGCAAGCTCATGTTCCAGCACACAACCTTAACACTATCCCACTATCATGGCCTTTCGCTTGTTGGGGTCTTGATCTCGTTGGCCCGCTCACCAAAGCTCCAGGTGGATTCGAGTGGCTCGTTGTAGCCATCGATAAATTTACTAAGTGGATCGAAGCAACACCCTTAGTAAATGCTAAAGTCGGTAATTTGATCAAATTCTTTGATGGTATTGTCTAGAGATTTGGAGTTCCTCACAACATCATCACAGACCTAGGCTCTGTATTCACTAGTGAAGAATTCCAAGACTATTGTGACAGATACTCCATCGAGATACATTATGCTTCAGTTGCTCATCCTTGTGCCAATGGACAAGTGGAAAAAGCGAATGGTTTGTTACTGCAAGGGTTAAAACCCAGATTGTATGAGCCTTTAAAGAAATATGGCGGTAAATGGGCAAAGGAGTTGCCCGCGGTGCTTTGGGGGCTACGCACCCAACCCAGCAGCGCTACCGGCCAATCACCATATTTCCTGGATTACAGCTCCGAATCAGTTTTGCCTGCTGATCCTTTATGGGAAGCTCCATGTCTGGAGAATTACGATGAACAACTCGCTCATCAAGAAAGGTTTCAGGATGTTGACGGCGTCAAGGAAGCTCGAGTAGTAGCTCTTATGCAGAACACGCGTTATCTTCAAGGATTGCGTCGCTTTCATCAACGCTCTGTTCAACCTCGATCCTTTACTATAGGAGACTTGGTACTACGTCGAATCCAAAAGCCTGAAGGGCTGCACAAGCTTATGTCTCGATGGGAAGGTTCCTTTCTTGTAAAACAAGTCATTGGACCTGGTACGTATCGGCTGCAAACCCCGGACGGAGAGGAATTGCCAAATGTGTGGAAAATAGAGCATCTCCGCAAATTCTACCTGTAACATGGGAGATTATATTTGAGTCGTTGTAAAACAACCCTTGATCACAAATTAATAAAGTTATATTTTTCTGTCATCTACAAGTTATGGCATCTTTTATCTCATTAGATAAAACTATACCATGCACATATCGACGCTAGTCGTCGCGTGGTATTCGAGTAGTCTTCTACTCCCGTTCAAGAGAAGCCAAGATTCCCTTTTAAAAAGAGGTATAAAACACCTAAAAATCTTGGATGAGTTACCCTCACCTATACATGGTCGAAGGCAATAATCTCGTTTATTTTGATTATTTTCTTTCTCGGTGAAAGCTTTAAGAATTAGTGCTGTACCAACTACACTCATTCTACTATAAAAGTCACCTAAAGGTGCTCAAAAGTACTAAAAAGTACAGCATACTCATGCCTATATGCATAACTTTTCTCCTTGCATTAGCAAAATTGCTAAACCTTAACAAGGCTTGATTCAACTCTTTCTAGTTGTGAACCTTACACGACCACTAGACTACTTAAACTGTAGTCACTCATCAAATATACTACTCACAGTACTTTGCATGTGCACAAACTACTTGAAAGACATTACTTACACAGTAATATTTCATAACGACTACTTTAAACAAGTAGTAAACGTTATATACATGACAAGCATTTATATTGGCTCCAAAGCAGAGTGTTCGAATGAGTACTTCAAGATTACAATATAGAACTATTCTAATGAATCAATGAAAGTATCTGCGACTGGCTCTGTTTCTTTCACCAAAGCTTCGAATCCTTCGATTTCCATTCCTTCTGGAAGCTCTACGACTTCAAGTTTGGCGTTTGGATTGTGCACTTTCACCATTGCTAGCAGTTGATTGATGCACTCCTTCATGGTACTCTTGCAAAAATCATTAATCTGCCCAGGTACCGCGCTGATCCGCTCCAAGATCGACTGGTTAGCCGTAGCAACACTTTCGGGTGTTACTATTTCAATGATGGGGAGCACCGCTTCTTCTATGGCCTTTTTCTCGGCCTGGAGATCCTCCACTTCTTGTTGTTTGGCTTGTTGTCCAGCCAAGGCCCTGGGACAAGATTGCTCCATGTCCACACGAATCTGATGCTCCTTGGCAAATCTTCCACTAAGATCTCCGAGCTCTTTCTCCAAGCGGGCACAGTCTTCGGTTTTGGATTGCGCCAAGTTGTACCATGATGTGTTGTTGCTCTGTTCTTCAACCAATTCTTTCTTCAATCCTGCAGAAACAAGACAAGTCTATGATTAAACTTCATATGACTAAATTACTGATTAAGTGTACAACACTTTCTTTACTTACTATTGTTGTCTCGGATCAATGCCCGGTTACGCGTGTCCAGTCGAGATTTCTCATCTCCCATTCCTTCGAGTTGTTTATGTAATCGAGAAACCAAGTCTTGATTATCAACTCGAGCTTTTTCTCGCGCCTCATAGGCAGCCGCAAGATCTTCTTCAAGTTCTTTTATTCGGGATTCCAGACTTGCATCTTTGTTCTTCTCCAATTTATCTACCAACGCCTGCATTTGACGTTAGTTAACAACTACTCTATTAACTATTTTCTATTAAGCTTTTCTCTTACCAGAGCGGCTTCCAAGTGTTGTTTCAGCTTCATTGCTTCATTGTCAGAAGTTTTCCCTTGTGGTGGTGGAGTACTTTCTTTAATAACAATGTTGGCGACTTCTTCAGTCTCCAAACCAACCTTCATGATTTCACTAGCATTATTCATATAAAATTCTAGGAAACATTCAGAGCAAAAGATATATAATTTACCTCCACAATTGATGGCGGCCCATCGGAGACTCCCTGGTGCGTGGTTTCCACTGGGTTTGCTTCTGAAGCCAGATTGGTATCAGATGACTTCTTCTCTGGCGATTGGCTCGATTTTGAAACCCCGCCTCTTTCATCAATGGCAACAGGGATGACTTCGTCACCATGCTCTGTTTCTTCAGCTTTCTCCAATTGTTGTTCTTGATGCACTTGCAGCGCGTTCACAAGTGCGGTAGATGGTGATCTTCACAAAGGAAGCAATTTCAACAACTGAATGATAGCACATTTGAAATAATATTTGATTTAACATACTTACTTTATCAGCGGTGGTTTTTGGCTTAAAGTTGAACTTCTTTAACTTTAGAACTCCCATTTTGGAGCTGGTTGTGCTCCCTGTGGTACCACTCGCCATGGCACTTGAGGTTGATGAGCTTTGAACAACGGTAATAAATTTGGAGAGCTTGATTCGTTGACCTTCTTATGCTCCTGATGGGGTCTCTGATCGAGATCGACTAGTTCTCTTCCGCTTTACCCCTGCAGGAACAGTTGGTACTATTTCCGTATCCTCCGTTTTTAGAAATAGTGCAAGAAAATTAAATGGTGGAACAGATAAAGTACTCGGAATCTATTATGAGGAATTCTCTTACCTTGAATATTAACTTGGATGTCATCTGGGGCGGCTGTCTTTTCTTCGGATATGGCTTCGAGTTCTTCTACACTATTAGCAATTGCCTCGACTTTTTCATTGGATGGCTCTGACTTGTCCGAAGAACTCTTTCCAAACTTCTCCCAATCTTGTGGAGAAAGGCCACCAATTGGTCCATCAGAATCAGTGGCCGACTACACCAGAAGAACCAGCATTAAGATGCATGTTCATAATAATTCAAATTTAAAGGCTGCGAGTACTTACAGAACTAGGAGATTGGCCTTTATAGAATTCCTTGGCGATGTATGGTTTCTTGTTGTTCACATTGCCAAACATGTGCGACAAGCGCATTAGCACGGTCTCATCCGAAAGTTCTTCTGGCACCATCTGAGAAGGATCTGTATTCCCCTCATACTTGTATCCAAGGTTGATACGCTCCTGGAGTGGTTGGATTCTTCTCTTGAGGAAACTGAATGCTATCCCCACCCCAGTCAAGCCTTTATTCTTCAAGGATTGAACTCGCTTTAACAAAGCAGGCACATCGTTGGCTTCTTCAGTGGTTGGCTTTGTGTTCCAATTGGATAGATCCCTTGGATACCATCCATCTTTGACAGGACAGCTCTTTCCATGATTCCCTGATGTATTACAATTACACAGGAATAGGATTAGTGTATAACAAAGTACATTAATCGTAAATACTATAGAAAGAGTACTCGTTTTCTGACTACTCACCGATTATGAACCACTCGGACTTCCAATCTCCACACGACTCCTTAAGGGGCATAGAGAATCACTGTTCTTTCATCCTTTGGCGGAATTGAATTCCCGCTCCTCCAACCACTTCCATCCTTTGGAAATTTGGATGGGGCTTTATATGATACAGAGTGCGGAATAGAGCAAGATTTGGATAGATGCCAAGAAATGTTTCACAAGCATGTACCAATACAACAATGTTCAGAATCCCATTAGGATTCAGATGATGGAGTTGGAGTTTGTAAAAATCAAGGAGCTCACGGAAAAAAGAAGAGGTTGGAAGGCCAACTCCGCGTTCACAGAAAGACACGAATAAAGGAATTTCATTTGTGTTTTCAGTGGGAAATTGTGCATTGAAGCAAGCTCTCCACTCAAGAGTTTCCTGGGAGAAAAGCAAACCTTGCTCCACCAGGTCATGGAGATCTCCTTCCTTCGCGGTGCAATACTTCCAAGCATCGGCGGGAGAAGGATGGGTTTTGCAATCTGGCTTTGTGTTTGGATCTACCAAGGAAACCCTTTTCCTTGGTGCTTTTTTCTCCGCAGGCTTAGCAGCAGTGGCTTTCTCTGTGTTTAGGGTATCAGTTTTCTTTTGGCCCATGGTTGCTGATCGAGTTAAAACTTTGCTTTTTTCTCGCATTCATAAGAGATGAAAGCAGAGAAAGTTCTAAATGCTCAGGAAGCTACGAAAGGCAATGGCGCTACGCTCGAAGTTACGAAACAAATGAAGGTCTCACTTTAGATTTATAACCTTCAGTTAGGGTTACTGTTTGGATCAGTATCTACGGCGTATCGTATTCTGTTACAGGGAAAGGTTTGGTATTCCTAAGTTAGTTTTTCCCGGTGAAAATATCGGATTCAATGACAACAGACTTTTGGTGATTGTTCAGATCTTCAAATCAAATATATTCTTTGATTCAAAGCTCGGGGGCTGCTAGCGGATAATCCGGGATTTGATTCCTTCCGAGATTTAAGGAGGAAAGCCGTGGAAAAAGATCTTCAGTTTGTTTTAACAAAACCACTCGTAGATACAAAATTATAGATGATCAAATCCTACATTTGGAAACAACTCGAGAGTTATTGTGCTTATGCGGTCGTTCGAAAAAGTACACACATTCTGGAGGAGACAATTATCGAGTATGTATTAGCATTTATTGCTCAGAGTAAATAGAGGGAGCAGTACTCAATCCAACGACTACTTAAATGTACTCGTGGATTCAGGGTTGCATTCGAAAGATACAATTTCTTTTAAGCCTATTATGCTTTATTCAAAGACCTTTGACTAGTTTTAACAAAACTACTCGAAAGCCGATGGTTTCTCTTTATCCAAGGCCTTTGATTAGTTTTAACAAAACTACTCGAAGCTCGATGGTTGTATCTACTTGGTGCGCACCATTAGACTACTCGGGTGAAATTCAAGATTAGTTTTTTGAACCTTCGACTACTTAATGAGTACTCGAAGGCTCGGGGGCTACACCTATTGGGTGCATCAAAAGATGCGCCCTAAAGAAACTACTCGTCAGAAGAGATTTGAGCGTCTTGGGCTTAGCTCTAACTACTTGAAGATGTTAAAAAGATTCAAGAGTTGAAGCAAAGGCGCAAGATGCTCGGGGGCTTGTGGGGCCAGGATCCCTAGGGCCACTCATCTAAGGAATTAAACTACTCGATATGGAGAGTTGTGATTCGACTGCTTTGAACTAGCCAGATAAGGTATATGATGATGTAGTCAAATAGTAAAACTACTCGTATTCGAATATGATACATGATAGATTACCTTATTGTAACCATCCAGGTCGAATACGAGTAAGTCTGTGCAATCGATTTGTAACTCTGCTCCCCGGGTATATAAGGAGGAGCAGGGACCCCCTCAAAACAACTCAACTCACGTGCAATACTATCAAGCACACAGGACGTAGGGTATTACGCTACTCGCGGCCCGAACCTGTCTAAATCTTCGTGTTGTTCGTGCACTATCGTTCCTAGAACTCGGCGAGACCCACCAATCTACTCTCTGGGGTACCCCCAGATAGACGTGCTCGATATAAATCATCGACAAACCCCTCTACGAGTTCTAGCACAAACCAAACTTTGTGAGCTGCTTCTGTAGATGATTTCTAGCAGGTTCACCAAGTCCGTGCACACAAGAGAAGGACACCCAAGTAGATCGAAGTGGAAGCAAATGTAAATGCTAGAATTGAACAATGTGAGGCAAACCAAATGGGAGACGCCAATAGTTGTTTCCCGAAGTTTAGATTCACCAAAGTGAATCCTACATCTCCATTGAGGAAGCCCCTAGTGACCCAAAGGTCGAGCTCTTTCCTCGGTCCACTAACTTGTGACCTTTTCCCCAAAGGAGGCAAGATCACAGCATTCACAAACAATCTGTGGCACACCACAACCTTGGTGGCTCACCGGTGACGCCTAGCCGTCTAGGAGGCTTCACCTCCAAGAGTAACAAATGTTTCAATGGTTGCTAGACCTCAACCGCAAGTGCTCAAGCTATGGATTCGCTCTTCATTGAGTTAGCTAGCTCTCTCTAGCTTTCTATAGCTCACACACAATCACTCTCCCAACCCAATCCCAAAGATATCAACTATATTAACCAATCTCACAAAGAGATGTTGGGGAGAGCTTGCTAGTGTTGCAAAGTGATTCTGGACGCTCAAGAGACCAACTGAACCAGCAGCCCTCAAAGGAGAGGGCCAAGGGGTATAAATACCCCTCTCTCTAAAAACTAGCCGTTATATCAGTGGCAAACCGGTCAGACCAGTTTCCCAAACCGGTCACATCGGTTTTCAAACAAAACTAGCCATTAGCATTCTGAGCACCCAAACCGATCAGACCTCAGACCGGTTTTGGATCAACCAGCACACTAATTCTTTCTCAAAAGACTTTTCTCTCAAGACTTTCTCACACGGGTTGACCTATGAGCACTTTTGGTGTTGTCAAACAACTAATGTTGCATCCCTCTTGATAGT
Organism: Echinochloa phyllopogon; assembly: GCA_033239725.1. Taxonomy (NCBI): domain Eukaryota; kingdom Viridiplantae; phylum Streptophyta; class Magnoliopsida; order Poales; family Poaceae; genus Echinochloa; species Echinochloa phyllopogon. The sequence continues at coordinate 28,823,781 of BTCW01000015.1, read as the reverse complement.
ACGGCATACCTATACTAAAGATTACATATTATAAATAAAACATCCACTTGAGCTTCTATATCTTCATTGATGTCATACTTGATCATTCTCAACTTGAAGGTTCACAACATTCCATTCTTGCTAAGCAAATCCAACTTGAGCGAATGGCTTAGAATGTCCAAGAGTATGATCGAGAATCCATCACCAATTCATAAGCCACTTCATCATATGATTCAAAAATGATTGGATACAATGCGTTGCTTCACTAGATAATGCTTGATTAATGCCTAGAGACCAAACCACGATACTAGATTCTTCACCATAGCAAAGTTCCTCGGTACAAGACTATCTTGCCCTTCTCTTTGCTTAGCACCTCATCACGAGCCATCTAGTTTTATCCCTTTCATCCTATCTTGCCACTTTAAGTTTAGCTTTGCTTCGCATCACCATGAATACCACATTGAAATCCATGTCTTCAATTAGATTATCCCAATTTCTTTCGACAAGCTTCTTCTAGATGAGACAACCAATATGCAAACCTTCTTGTCTCATTTGTCATTTACTTTTACTTGTCATTGTCTATCTTAGTTGCATGGGATCACATACACTTGCTTGCTTTTATGCCAACATAAACCGATAGCAAGCACATATTCTTATCAATAATTATATTACATGAATATCCATAAGAATAAATTCCTGCTCATACACTTAAGCAAACAAGTTAGTTTAAAAATCATATTGTGATACAAATCACCAAAACACATAAGTTCCTAGATGCACTTTCAGACCTCAACCTTGCTAGTTAGCTCATCATTTTCTTCAATGATCATATCAAATTTATTGGCCAATTCTTGATAATTGGTTGATGAGCTAGCTAGCTTTTCTTGAGCTCCTTGTTCTTAGAAACAAGCTTTTTGATTACTACCTTTTGAGATTGAATGAGCTCAATTAAATCTTGAATTGGAAGAGGAGGCTCATCATCATCACTTACATCGCTATCACTCATACCTTGGGCCATAAGGCATATGCGTGAAGATGATGGCAAGAAGGAGCGCCTCTTGTGATTGGTTTCTTCTTCACTTGAGCTTGACCAATCAACTCCACCCTTCACGATGCTCATGAAGGCCCTCTTGCTTTCTTCCTTCTCCTTCTTCTTCCTCTCCTTTCTTTCTTTCTTTCTTTCTTTATCCTCTTCCTTCTTTCTTCCATGAGTGGGCGAAACTCAATATAGTGTCCCTTCCCATTACATTCAAGACATCTTCTCTTTTTCTCATGGTAATGGACTATTTGATCAATAGTCTTTTAAGGGACACCCTTTGATTTCAGCATCTTGAGTAGTTTGTTCACTCCAAGTATGAACTCCTTGACTTCCTCATCGGAAGAGCTTGATTGATCATGGTCTTCATCTTCCTCCTCATTATCACTCTCTTCTTCCTCACTTGAGCTTGAATCTTCACTTGAGCTTGAATCTTTACTTGAGCTTGATTCTTGCTCTTTAACCTTCTTGCTTCACTTGGAAGAAACTTGTAGCTTGTCCTCCTTCTCCTTCTCTTTGCTTGATGAATCAACTTCTTGGCTTGAAAGAGGAGCTTTTGGCCTATCTTCATGGTAAGCTCATGGGCCACAATCTTGCTCAAAACTTGAGTTGGTGTCAATTTCTTCAAGTCTTCAAACAAGTGGAAGTAGGTGGTGATGCCGGAGTACTTCTCTTTGGGAAGAACTTCCATGATCTTTCTTGTGACTTCAACCTCGCTTATTTGCCTCAAACCTATTGCATTTAGCTCATTAACAATAACATTTAAACGTGAATACATGTCATTAGCTAATTCATTAGGCAACATTTTGAAAGAATCAAAGGATTGCTTGACTGAGCAATACTTTTGTTCACGAACGTCACTTGTGCCGTCGTGAATTTCCTTGATTGCTTTCCAAATTTCATGAGCGGTCTTGAGGTTGTACACTCTATTGAAAACACTCATGCCAAGAGATTCAAGAACTGAATTTTGTGCAATGGCATTGAGTTGCAACTCTTTCTCATCGGCCTTTGTGGGATTTTTGGCCGAACAAGGGGTTTCATCCCTTCATTTGTCACTCTCCAAACACCTATCCCTCTAGCTTCCAAAAAACAAGACATGCGAACATGCTAATAGGGTAGTTTGTGTCGTCAAAGTGTGGAGGCCTACCGATATCACTCCTAACCTCTACATATGTCATTTTGCTCTTTGGCGGTGAAGCCAATGGTCCTAAAAAGAGCTTCCATGGTTGTACGGATAGGCATGCAAGAGAGGATATACATTCGTCTAGTAAGCTGGAGAGTTCTGTAGGCGTAAGTGATTGGTCGGAATAGAGGACTTATTTTTTTTTGAACAAACAAACACTCGATGAGTGTGTGAAAGTGCATCTAAGCACTTACTTGTTTTGGTGATTTGAATGACAACATGATTTGTGAACTAACTTGTTTGCTTAAGCATATGAGCAAGATTTTATTCTTATGGTTATTTGTGAGACACATGCATTAATAAGAATGAAAGATCTCTTGTGGTATTTGATGACATAAAAGCAAGCAAGTGGATGTGATCCCATGCAACTAAAGTAGACAATGACAAGTAAATGGAAATGACAAATGAGACATGAGCCTATGCATCTTAATAGGTCTCATTTAGAAAGAAGTTTGTCAAAAGATATTGGGACAATTTATTTGAAGAAATTGGGGTTTATTTGGACTTGGTCCTAAGCTATGATTTTGAGTAAACATGAGACATGATTCTATGGTTAGCAAGTGGTCTCACATGAAGAGAAGCTTATGGACAAGTTATATGATATAAAGGACATAGAGGATGATAATGAACATATCATAGGTTTAGTTGAAGACATGGATTTCAAAGTGGTATTCATGGTGATGCAAAGCAAAGCTAAACTTAAAGTGGCAAGATAGGATGAAAGGATCAAGCTAGATGGGAGTGACGAGGCACCAAGCAAAGAGAAGGGCAAGTTGGTCTTGTAGCCGAAAGACTTTGTTAGGGTGAAAAGTCTAGCATCTTGGTTTGATCTCCAGACATTAATCAAGCCTTATCTAGTGAAGCAATGCAATGCATCCAATCATTATAGAATCATATATTGGAATGACTTATGAATTGATTCATACACTTGGAAATGCTAAGCCATTGGCTCAAGTTGGATTTGCTCAGCATAAGTTCTTTAAAAAGACTTTCATCCATAACTCCACCTAGAAACTTTCTAGATACAAAGATTATCTAGTAAATACTTTCTACAAAACTTTTTCACGCAAATTTTCTAGAGAACCTTTTCTATATAATATTTTCAAAGAACTTTCTTATAAACATCAGTGCACACGTTTCTATACATATTTCTCTATATTACTTATGACTTTTATAAAACAACTTTATTTAGATGACTTTTGTGCTAAACTTTATGTAGATAATTCTCCTTGCACTTTTTCCAGTTCTTCAATCCCATAATCTGCACCTAACAAAGTGAAATGCAAAAAAGAGATTAAATATAAAAGAGTTACCAAGACAAAGTTTGTACAAACATTTTTTGGAAACATTATATATACGAAAGGTATATGAAGAAAATGTTTTTATGTTAAGTTATCTAACAAAGATTTGTAGAAAATAATTTGAAATGTTGTCACACCCGGATTTACACAGAAACCCAAAATGCGGCCATATGTGTACCCAGGAAGTCATTACACATATAGCGAACAAATATGATAACAGAATACAGTGCTCGAATAAAATAAATGGTTTTACATCAGAGTTTGACTCAAATAAATGAATAAAACAGCGGAAGTCTCATTATTAATTCTCTCTAATAGAAAACGAAGCCGATAACGATATCCCACGGGGACACCGACTGGTTGAGCACAGCTAGTAGAATGGCAGATCCTCAGGAAATTCAACAGCAGCAGTACCATCTAATCCATCTGTTACCCATCCGGGATTTTGTTGAATAGCAAGTGTAATTAAATGTCTTACTTAGCAAGTACAACACGGATAATGAAGGCTTACAAGAAAGGCTTGACACGGCTGTACTGCATTAGCAATTTTAGTTGTTTCATTTTAACATATTCATAATCACTACATTTTCATGAATCCCAATTGTAACCCAATTAATATAGTAGAGGTGAACATTAAACGATAATAAATATCAACTTCTAATCAAAAAGGATCCAGGCCGCTCGTGACCCTGAGCAAGGCTATCATGATAGATTATACACTCTGCAGAGGTTTCACCCTTTACCCACCAGTCGCGTAAAAGTTCTAAGGAACTTTGCACCCAACCACGCACATCAACACTTCTGAGGTGTGACGGCATAGGGACGCTACGAGGCTTTTCACAAGACACCCTAACAAAACAGTAGCCGTTATGGTACAACCTAGGCAGCATGACCCAAGGCACCGAGATTGACTGACGCTCATGTAGCGACACAAGGGGGTCAATGGCGTCCAAGCGCGACAAAGAATATCAACAACAAAATAAATAGCGCAACGTGTGGAGCCCCCCACCACATGGTGGCTCCCAACACGGGACTGTTCCTCACGGGGACATAGCCGACGGATACCCCATCCTCGGTGGATCAAACCATACCCTCACCCATGCTTCCCATAACGTCGTCGGCCCGTCGGTAACTACTGTCAAGCTAGAGCCGTACATGTTACTTGTCCAAGACCAGAGCCATTATAGTTCCAGTTGTGGCGACAGGTTCCTGGGTTGCCACTTTAAGAACCAGTCCTTACGGAGAGACACTAGGGCCAAGCACGAAGCGTACGCCCTAGCTCCCTGATCAATGTTGCTAAAAAGCAAGTTTTACCATTAACATTGAAGTGAACCATTAAGTCAAGATTAACAGTTAAGCAAAGGTGACAGTAGCTGCGCCTAGCAAACTGCTACCCAAATGCAATAACCCAAGGTAATCAAGGTATAGGATAAACAAAGCTAGGTACAACCTTAAAAGGGTAACAATTTAGACACATACGTATGCAGTAAATAGTGTAAAGTTGTGTTTAGATAGCAAGGATTGTCCGTGCTATACTTGCCTTCGTCAAACTGCTGCTGCTGCTGCTGCTGGTCATGCTCCTCATAACCCTCGAACTCAAGCGCGTACGGCTCACCGACTGGACTCACGAAGCAACACACAAGCATCCACACAAGCCAGTACATGCAAACAATAGTATTCTATTAGAACAGTACACCAAACAGTAAAAACAGAACAAAAGAAGGCTTAGAGACTAATCTACGCTTCGCTACAAACACGTGAGCGCGAAAATCACTGAAATCGGAGCTAAAACGGAGAAGTTATGGCGTTTCTACGGTTTGGGGGCTTGCTGGCAAAGTTTTAAAAGTTCCAGGGGCCTATTTGCAAAAACTCAGGGGCTAAAACATAATTTTATATTAAAACAGGAGGGCTAAAGCGTAAAATAACTTAAACAGGACCTCAGGTGCTATTTTTAAATAAGACAAGGGGTTTTCCATAAAATTCAGGACCTAATTCTAATTACTTTTGAATAGATCTGGACCGCGGGTTGAATTTGGAAAAACGCAGGGGCTCTTTTGCAAAAGTGGCTCGGCTGACCGGTAAGCACAGGTTTGACTCGGGCTCGGTTGGATCTGGGCCGCACGATTCGGATCGAACGGCCCGGAATAGATCTTGGGGAGGGGTTTTCCGGCGGCGGCGCGGCGAGCTCGTGGCGGCGGCGCATCGCCGGCGAAAATGCGTGAGCGCACTACGGGGCACGGGAGGCTGTGCGGGTTGCACCTACGGACGCGGCGCGGCTCGGCGAACTCAGCCGAGGTCCTCTAGACGACGGAAATACGGCGGCGGCGGTAGACGGCGGCGAACCGAGGCCGTGGCGCTCCGGCGAGGCAGTCGAGCGCGCTAGGGAGCGAAGAAAAGAGGGCAAAGGGGCTCGGCGTGACGCTTACCACCGCGCGGAACTTCGGGCGAGGACGAATCGACGGAAACGGCGGCGGACAGAGGGATCGACCGGCGACCGGCGGACAGTGGGCGCCGGGGTGTGCCGGCGATAGAGTTCCGGGGCGCGGGAGGGGTCGTGCGGGGGCTTGGCGTGCTCCTGGCGGCCCGGCGGTGCTGCTCCGTGGTTCGGCTGGGGCGGAGGGGTGACGGAGCGGCGAGTTCGTCGGCGCGGGCGCTCGGACGACGAAGAGCAGCGGCGGCTAGGGTTTTGCGGCGCGGTTTCGGGTGGGGGGGTTAGGAGGCGGCGGGGCCTCTGGTTTTATAGGGCGGCCGCAGGGATCCCAGGCAGACCTCGGCGTGCGTGCCCGTGGCCGTGCCGGACTCCGGCTCGAGTCCGGCTCAGCGAGGAAGACGGACCCGACCAGCGGGTCCCGCGCGTCAGCGGCTGCGCTGGGCCGGCTCGTCGGCTGGGTTGGGCCGCGATTTGGGCCGCGCGCTGGGCTGGCTAGGCCGCTGGACTAGCAGGGGAAGCGGGAGAGGAGGCAGGCCGGCGGGGAAGCGAAGTAGGCTTCGGGGCTGGGCCGCAAGCGAGAGAGCGGGGAGCGGGGCCGAGCTGAGGAAAAAGGAGGGGGAAACCCGCCCAGGAAAAAGAGTTCAGGGAGGAAAATCGAACTATGGCCAAAACAACTTTTCTAAAGCTCCAAACAATGCGAATCAAATTCGAATTTAAAGAGGATTTAAATTCCAATCTAATTCACAAGCAATCAAAACACAATGCAGCAGCATGGATGCAACAAAAATGTTTCTAACCTTATATTTGATTTTATTTTGCCAAAAATTATTTATTTACCCTATGTTGAGCATGGGAACTTTAATAAAAAGCATATTAATTACTAAAATTTTAAATAGGCCTAATTTAGGGTGTTACAAACCTGCCCCCCTTAAGATGAATCTCATCCTCGAGATTCGGATGTGGATGGGAACAACTGTGGATATTCAGCTCTGAGGTCTTCTTCCCTTTCCCAAGTCGCTTCATCCACTGCATGGCGGCTCCACTGAACCTTGCACATCCGGATCACTTTATTTCTGGTGACTCTTTCTGACTCCTCCAAAATCTTGACAGGGTGCTCAGCGTAGGTGAGATCTTCCTCCACATTCAGCTCATCAATCGGAATCTGTTCCTCAGGTACTCGCAAGCACTTTTTCAACTGAGACACATGAAACACATCGTGTACTCCTGCCAACTTCTCAGGCAGCTCTAACTGATATGCTACCTCACCTTTCCGCTCAAGTACCTTGAACGGTCCAATGTATCGAGGTGCTAGCTTGCCCTTGACGTTGAACCTCTTCACGCCTCTCATTGGTGACACCTTGAGATACACGAAGTCTCAAACTTCAAAGCTGAGATCCCTCCGTCTGATATCTGCATAGCTCTTCTGTCTGGATTGTGCCACTTTCAAATTATGTCTAACTATCTGCACTTGTCGCTCTGCCTCTCTTAGTATTTCAGGTCCAAATACCTGACTTTCTCCCGTCTGATTCCAAAATAGTGGTGTCCTACACTTTCTGCCATACAGAGCCTCGAATGGTGCCATCTGCAAACTCTTCTGATAGTTGTTGTTGTACGAGAATTCCGCGTACGGTAAACTCTTGTCCCAACTGGCACCATATTGTAGAGCACATGCTCTCAACATATCCTCCAATATCTGATTTGTCCGTTCTGTCTGCCCATCTGTCTGCGGATGGTAAGCTGAACTGAACTGTAGCTTAGTGTCCATAGACTCATCAGTTGTCGCCAAAAGTGTGATGTGAACTGGGTACCTCGATGTGACACTATTCTTTTCGGTACCCCATGCAAACACACAATCCTCTCCATATACAACTCCGCTAGTCTGGCTCCCGTGTAGGTGGTCTTTACTGGAAGGAAATGCGCCACCTTGGTCAGACGATCCACGATTACCCAGATTGAGTCAAATCCCCTCTGAGTGCGAGGTAAGCCAGTGATGAAATCCATACCGACTTCTTCCCACTTCCATTCAGGTATCTTCAAGGGCTGGAGCAAACCTGCTGGCCTCTGATGTTCAGCCTTGACTCTCTGACATGTGTCACATAGAACCACATAGGTTGCCACATCACGCTTCAATCCATACCACCAGAATCTCTCCTTGATGTCTTGGTACATCTTGGTACTACCCGGGTGTATCGAATACGCCGATTCATGGGCTTCCCTGAGAATTGCATCCCTGATCTGCACTACATCTGGTACACAATCCTCTTCTCATACCACAATGTCCCTTGGTCATCCACTCGAAAACCTGGGGCTTTTCCTAATGCCACCAGTTCCATGATCTCCTTGATCTTCTCGTCTGCGAGCTGTCCTTTTCTGATCTCTTGTTCCAAGGTCGGTTCTACTACCATCTCGGTGATGCTGGTCACAAATCCCAGACTCATCCTCTCAAACTCTGAACTGAGTTCCTCCGGTAAGCAATGTCCCGTGATCTTATTCACGTAACTCCTTCTACTCAGAGAATCTGCCACCAGGTTGGCCTTCCCTTGATGATAATGAATCTCCAGGTCGTAGTCCTTGATCAACTCTAACCAACGACGTTGCCTCATATTCAGATCTGACTGTGTGAACACATACTTGAGACTCTTGTGGTCAGTGTAAATATCACACTTATGACCAATCAAGTAATGCCTCCAAATCTTCAAGGCATGCACCACAGCTGCTAACTCCAGATCGTGTGTCGGGTAGTTCTGCTCATGTTTCCTCAACTGCCTCGATGCATAAGCTACTACTCTGCCTTCCTGCATGAGTACACATCCCAAGCCTTGACGAGATGCATCACAGTAGATAGAGAAACTCTTGGTTATATCCGGCAACACTAGCACGGGTGCCGTTGTCAACCTCTTCTTCAATTCCTCAAAGCTAGCCTGACACTCACCTGTCCAGACAAACTTAGCATTTTTCTCCAATAGTGCCGTCATGGGTTTAGCAATCTGTGAAAATCCTTCAATGAACCTCCGATAATATCCAGCCATTCCAAGGAAGCTTCTGATTTCACTCACATCCTTAGGCGGATTCCAACTCAACACATCACTAACCTTCTTCGGATCAACTGCCACTCCGCCATTGGACAACACGTGACCCAAGAATGCTACTTCCTTCAACCAGAACTCACACTTGCTCAGCTTGGCATACAACTGATGCTCACGAAGTCTCTGCATCACCAACCTCAGATGTTCTTCATGCTCTTCCTCATTCTTGGAGAAAACCAGAATATCGTCAATGAACACCACTACGAATTTGTCAAGATAGTCCATGAACACACTGTTCATCAAATACATGAAGTATGCCGGTGCATTTGTCAAACCAAAAGACATGACAGTGAACTCATATAGACCATATCGGGTTGTGAAGGCTGTTTTGGGGATGTCAGTCACTCGTATCCTCATCTGATGGTAACCAGATCGGAGATCGATCTTAGAGAACACACACGCTCCTTTCAATTGGTCGAAGAGATCATCAATCCTCGGCAGCGGATACTTGTTCTTGATGGTCACTTCATTCAAAGCTCGATAATCCACACACATTCTCTGGGTCCCATCTTTCTTATCCACAAACAAAACCGGTGCTCCCCAAGGGGAAGAACTAGGATGAATATACCCTTTTGCTAACAACGCCCTTAATTCCTCCTTAAGTTTCTCTAGTTCTTTTACTCCCATTCTATATGGCCTCTTAGCTATAGGTGCAGTACCAGGCTTAAGATCAATAACAAAATCAACTTCGCGGTCTGGCGGCATACCTGGTAACTCATCTGGAAACACATCTGGGAAATCGCACACCACTCTGATGTCTTCCAGTGCTACACCCTCAGCTTGGTAGATCTGGTTGTGCTCCAAGGGACTAGCTGCTTGATACTCCACTTTCTCACCAGTGTTTGCTGTCAGCTGCACTGCTCTTTTGGAACATTGAATCACCCCATCATATCTGGCTAACCAGCTCATACCCAGAATCAAGTCAAACCCAAGGGTTTCTAGGACTATTGGGTTCACCACAAAGTCTACCCCCCTTATTGTGATGGTGATACAGGGGCAACGTAAAGTGGCACGCTGTTCTCCCCCGGGCGAACTAACTACCATGGGGCTCCCCATAGGTTGCAAGATCATCATGTTCTTTTTCACGAAAGCAGCAGATATGAAAGCATGCGAAGCTCCAGTATCAAACAAAACAGTTGCGAGAGTCGAGTTGACAGGGAACGTACCCACAACGACATCCGTTGCTCCTTTTGTGGTTTCCGCACCCATGTGGTTGACCTTGCCTCTCGCTGGGTTCTGCTGCTAATTCCCATTCTGGTTCTGCGGTTGCCCAACCCTTTGATTGTTGTTCTGACCAACAGCGTTCTGAGCCTTGCGAGGACAAGCGCTGGCATAGTGTCCCAGCTCACCACAACCAAAACACCTCGGAGCCGTAGGTGCATTGTTGGCCGGGTTGGGGCGTTGGACCGGACCATTCTGTGGCTGGTTCTGAAGACGCTGCTGAGGTGGTGCTGGGAGGTACTGGGGACGTTGCTGGTACTGGGGACGTTGCTGATACTGGTTGCGGTTCATCATACCGGACTGTCCCTGGAAGCGTTGTGGAGTCACCATCTGCTGGTTTCCTTACTGAGGATTGAAGCGGGGACGAACATTGCTTCCTGACGGTGGGCCTTGAAGCTTCCTCTTCTTTTCCTCCATCTCACGGCGTTTGTGCTCCAGTAGTAGTGCGCTATCCACCAGTTCTTGAAAGGTGGCAAACTTGGAGCACAGGAGCTGGTACTGGAGTGCATCATGCAGGCCATCTCGGAATCGGGTCTGCTTCTTCCTATCAGTATTCACGTCCTTTGGAGCATAACGAGCCAACTCAATGAACTTGTCACGATAAGCGGTGACACTCATACCTTCCTGCTTCAATGCCAGGAACTCCTTCTTCTTCAAGGTCATCAGCGCTTCCGGCACGTGGTGAGAGCGGAAGCTATCGCGGAACTCCTGCCAAGTGATCTGATCACGATTGGGGTGAGCATATTGGTACGCATCCCACCAATCCAAAGCTGCTCCCTGGAGCTGTCCACTTCCATATAACACCTTCTCCCTGTCATTGCACTGTGCAATGTCCAGCTGCCTTTCCACTGCCTTGAGCCAATCCTCTGCCTGCATTGGGTCGCTAGACTTGTTGAAGGTAGGGGGGCGTCCCTTCATAAACTCGCCCCTTTTATCTCTGGGCTGCACGTGGTGCTGTTGAGGCGGGTTCTGCTGATTCTGCTGCATCAGTGCTATGGTCTGCGCCATCTGCTGTGTCAGCTGGAGTTGCATCTGCATCATCTGCTCCATGGTGAGTGGCGGTGGTGGAGGTGGTGGGTTCTGATTCTGGTTGCTTCCACTGCCACCGGGGTTGCCTCTGGTGTTAACCATCTACCATAGCAAGATATCTCCCATCAGTATTCCTGTCAATCGGTAATAGATATCCCATGCTTGCAGATGGTGCATAAGAAGATAGCAGTACTTGGAAGGATATGATTCAGAGACATAGAGAGTAAGACAGAGGAAGTGCAAAGGGGATAGATAACCCAACTATTTATTCATTAATATTCCTTAAACCTTAGTCCTATATCTAGATGGAGATAGACTTGCGTCTATGACCATCACAATCATTACAAAAATCCAAATCAAACATAAGCATAATAACAACAAAATCAAGCACCCAGAGACATGATTCACACAAGACTCGACAGCACTGGTTTTGAAAAACGTAACTAAATGATCTGAAACAAAATCGTGGTGGTCTCCTAATGATTTATCAACCGTTCTAACTAGGCTGCGATCCTACAGTCAGCACGGCTCTGATACCAATCTGTCACACCCGGATTTACACAGAAACCTGAAATGCGGCCATATGTGTTCCCAGGAAGTCATTACACATATAGCAAACAAATATGATAACAGAATACAGTGCTCGAATAAAATAAATGGTTTTACATCAGAGTTTGACTCAAATAAATGAATAAACAGCGGAAGTCTCATTATTAATTCTCTCTAATCGAAAACGAAGCCGATAACGATAACCCACGGGGACACCGACTGGTTGAGCACAACTAGTAGAATGGCAGATCCTCAGGAAATTCAACAGCAGCAGTACCATCTAATCCATCTGTTACCCATCCGAGATTTTGTTAAATAGCAAGTGTAAGTAAATGTCTTACTTAGCAAGTACAACACGGATAATGAAGGCTTACAAGAAAGGCTTGACACGGCTGTACTGCATTAGCAATTTTAGTTGTTTCATTTTAACATATTCATAATCACTACATTTTCATGAATCCCAATTGTAACCCAATTAATATAGTAGAGGTGAACATTAAACGATAATAAATATCAACTTCTAATCAAAAAGGATCCATGCCGCTTGTGACCCTGAGCAAGTCTATCATGATAGATTATACACTCTGCAGAGGTTTCACCCTTTATCCACCAGTCGCGTAAAAGTTCTAAGGAACTTTGCACCCAACCACGCACATCAAAACTTCCGAGGTGTGACGGCATAGGGACGCTACGAGGCTTTTCACAAGACACCCTAACAAAACAGTAGTCGTTATGGTACAACCTAGGCAGCATGACCCAAGGCACCGAGATTGACTGACGCTCATGTAGCGACACAAGGGGGTCAATGGCGTCCAAGCGCGACAAAGAATATCAACAACAAAATAAATAGCGCAACGTGTGGAGCCCCCCGCCACACGGTGGCTCCCAACACGGGACTGTGCCTCACGGTGACATAGCCGACGGATACCCCGTCCTCGGTGGATCAAACCATACTCTCACCCATGCTTCCCATAACGCCGTCGGCCCGTCGGTAACTACTGTCAAGCTAGAGCCGTACATGTTACTTGTCCAAGACCAGAGCCAATATAGTTCCAGTGGTGGCGACAGGTTCCTGGGTTGCCGCTTTAAGAACCAGTCCTTACGGAGAGACACTAGGGCCAAGCACGAAGCGTACGCCCTAGCTCCCTGATCCATGTTGCTAAAAAGCAAGTTTTACCATTAACATTGAAGTGAACCATTAAGTCAAGATTAACAGTTAAGCAAAGGTGACAGTAGCTGCGCCTAGCAAAGTACTACCCAAATGTAATAACCCCAGGTAATCAAGGTATAGGATAAACAAAGCTAGGTACAACCTTAAAAGGGTAACAATTTAGACACATGCGTATGCAGTAAATAGTGTAAAGGTGTGTTTAGGTAGCAAGGATTGTCCGTGCTATACTTGCCTTCGTCAAACTGCTGCTGCTGCTGCTGGTCCTGCTCCTCGTAACCCTTGAACTCAAGCGCGTACGGCTCACCGACTGGACTCACGAAGCAACACACAAGCATCCACACAAGCCAGTACATGCAAACAATAGTATTCTATTAGAACAGTACACCAAACAGTAAAAATAGAACAAAAGAAGGCTTAGAGACTAATCTACGCTTCACTACGAACACGTGAGCGCGAAAATCACTCAAATCGGAGCTAAACGGAGAAGTTATGGCGTTTCTACGGTTTGGGGGCTTGCTGGCAAAGTTTTAAAAGTTTCAGGGGCCTATTTGCAAAAACTCAGGGGCTAAAACATAATTTTATATTAAAATAGGAGGGCTCAAGCGTAAAATAACTTAAACAGGACCTCGGGTGCTATTTTTAAATAAGATAGGGGGTTTTCCATAAAATTCAGGACCTAATTCTAATTACTTTTGAATAGATCTGGACCGCGGGTTGAATTTGGAAAAACGCAGGGGCTCTTTTGCAAAAGTGGCTCGGCTGACCGGTAAGCACAGGTTTGACTCGGGCTCGGTTGGATCTGGGCCGCACGATTCGGATCGAACGGCTCGGAATAGATCTTGGGGAGGGGTTTTCCGGCGGTGGCGCGGCGAGCTCGTGGCGGCGGCGCATCGCCGGCGAAAATGCGCGAGCGCGCTACGGGGCACGGGAGGCTGTGCGGGTTGCACCTACGGACGCGGCGCGGCTCGGCGAACTCAGCCGAGGTGCTCTAGACGGCGGAAATACGGCGGCGGCGGTAGACGGCGGCGAACCGAGGCCGTGGCGCTCCGGCGAGGCAGTCGAGCGCGCTAGGGAGCGAAGAAAAGAGGGGAAAGGGGCTCGGCGTGACGTTTACCACCGCGCGGAACTTCGGGCGAGGACGAATCGACGGAAACGGCGGCGGAGAGAGGGATTGACCGGCGACCGGCGGACAGTGGGCGCCGGGGTGTGCCGGCGATGGAGTTCCGGGGCGCGGGAGGGGTCGTGCGGGGGCTTGGCGTGCTCCTGGCGGCCCGGCGGTGCTGCTTCGTGGGTTGGCCGGGGCGGAGGGGTGACGAAGCGGCGAGTTCGTCGGCGCGGGCGCTCGGGCGACGAAGAGCGGCGGCGCTGCGAGCTCGAGAGGCGGCGACTAGGGTTTTGCGGCGCGGTTTCGGGGGGGGGGGTTAGGAGGCGGCGGGGCCTCTGGTTTTATAGGGCGGCCGCAGGGATCCCAGGCGGACCTCGGCGTGTGTGCCCGTGGCCGTGCCGAACTCCGGCTCGAGTCCGGCTCAGCGAGGAAGACGGACCCGACCAGCGGGTCCCGCGCGTCAGCGGCTGCGCTGGGCCGGCTCGTCGGCTGGGTTGGGCCGCGATTTGGGCCGCGCGCTGGGCTGGCTAGGCCACTGGACTGGCAGGGGAAGCGGGAGAGGAGGCAGGCCGGCGGGGAGGCGAAGCAGGCTTCGGGCTGGGCCGCAAGCGAGAGAGCGGGGAGCGGGGCCGAGCTGAGGAAAAAGAAGGAGGGGGAAACCCGCCCGGGAAAAAGAGTTCAGGGAGGAAAATCGAACTATGGCCAAAACAACTTTTCTAAAGCTCCAAACAATGCGAATCAAATTCGAATTTAAAGAGGATTTAAATTCCAATCTAATTCATAAGCAACCAAAACACAATGCAGCAGCATGGATGCAACAAAAATGTTTCTAACCTTATATTTGATTTTATTTTGCCAAAAATTATTTATTTACCCTATGTTGAGCATGGGAACTTTAATAAAAAACATATTAATTACTAAAATTTTAAATAGGCCTAATTTAGGGTGTTACAAATGCTAGAAACAAAACTTTCGTATAAATAGTTAAGTAACTAGAATTTTTAGATATTTCTACAAACTTCTGTAGAAAACTTGTCTACAAAACAATTTGGAGTAATTTTTCCACGAGCATTTGTATAAAGCTTTATGGTAAAGCTACTGATGTGCATAGATTCAACTGACAAAATGGAACATATCTGCATGATACTAAGATACAAATTGTGTAGAGTAAGGGTAATACATTCAAATTTTTGTAAGCACATTGCCACTGGTAAATAGAGTGCATCCAAAACTTTATCGAAACTGAAATTAATATAACTGATGCTCTTGTTAAACTAGTGCATGCGGCTTTGAGCTAATTTTTAGAGGGCGGCAAAAATAGGTATAAAAGTGAATAACTAAACTAGACATGCCAATCTTAAATAGGTTAAGTTTTCTACGGGGTTAATGCACACAGCATGTCCCATGTTAGCTGAGCAAAAGCTTAGCCCTTATTGTTGACCTATTTTAATCTACACAGCTTCATACAAAAAAACATTTAAAATAAACTTGCAACCTGACACCGGAGAAATCAAATTTGACAATTATTCATTTCAAATCATATTTTAGTTTTCTAAACAACATAACCGATGCAATTAGTGGAGCCAATATTACCCTAAGATGGGAACACCACATATAGCAGCAATGGTAGCGGCCTATGTCAACACTAATAATACCTCTAGACTAGCAGCATGCGAGTTTGTCCATAAACAAAAGAAATATTAGTACGCATATAGCTAGCTATCCTAAAATAATCTGGACCAGCAACACTAAGCATCGCATCATCGATTCATCGTGACATGGAAAATTTGGTCTAATGTCAGGAGCACCTCACAACGAATTCTATGGAAGACTTCATCAAATTGTTTTATCCATGTATCCTAGTTATGCAATGCAAAAACTACTAGTTAGCACTCAACTGTGAATATATCTAATATTAAATCATTTGGATTTACCCCCATGTCGTATGACTAAGGGTGTGTTTAGATCCGTAAAAAGTTAGGTGAAAAAGTCACATCGGGCACTGTAGCGCACTGTAGCATTTTTCGTTTGGTTGTGGTAATCGTTGTCCTACATAAGCTAACTAGGCTCAAAAGATTCATCTCATTATGTACATCAAAACTATGCAATTAGTTTTTTTATTTACCCATGTTTAATGTTTCATGCATGCGTCATTTGCTATATTTAATGTTTCGATATGATGTCGATGTGATGTGGATGTGATGAAAAGTTTGGGTTCTCAGGGGATCTAAACACCCTCTAAATCTGCTCTTTACCTTGTCAGAGCTAGTTGATGCCGTTGCCGAAGGCTCATCCGCGCAGAGCTTAGTCTCTCACGGTGGCGCAAAAAATCGATGCTACTGCTGCTGCTCTACCAGGCGGCACGTCGCGGAAGGGCGCCGCCTCCACCCCTCCCATCCGCGCCCTCGTCGCCTCGCTTGCTGCCACGGCGACACGTTGTACGATGACCCTGTCCACTCCACCGGATCTGAGAGAGGGCAGGGGTGGAGATGCCCTCGTCACCCTCGGCCGCCGCACGCGGTGCTATATGTTGGTGGGAAGTCCTCCACCGCCGACACATGCGCTGGGGGTTCTCCGCCGTCGGCACCCCGCGCCGCACACCAGGGGCTCCCGCCGTCGCCCCCTCACACGAGGGAAGCTCCGTCGTCGCACGGCCACGGAGACTCTGCCGCAGCCTGTGCGCCGTGGATTTCATCTCCTCCGCCGCCGCCTCCGCCACCCTGGAAGGAGGGGCAGAAGCTCCTCTGTTGTTATCGGCCGCGCGCGGGGGTGAGCTCCGGAGCTCTGCCGCCGGGCCGTCAGCTCGTCGGGGGAGACGTCGATTGGGCGGGGAGGAGTAGATCTCACGAGTGAACGCAAAATGGAAAGAAAATAAAGGGAAGAGTCGGCGGGATGGGAGCCACGCACGTGGGAGCGGAAGGAGCGCACATCGACCGCGCAGGCGTATGTACCGTCGGCTGCAAATATAAGATTGCGGATCCGAGCCTGCGCACCTGCAGCCACAGCTTGGGGATAAACCCGAGCAGCCGGCACAGCAGCAGCAGCCCCTATGGCGCCTCCCGTCTCCTGCTTCTCGCCCATGGCTTTCATCCCAATCCCGTCGCCGCAGCTCGCAAAGACCAGCACCAGATCGCTTCGCGTCGCGGCCTGCAGCTCGGCGTCCTCCTCACCGTCCACCTCCTCGTCTCCTCCGTGCCACGCCGCCGCGCCTCAGGTGGCGTCGGCGGGCAGGAGGGGGTTACTGGCGCTGGGCGCGGGGTTCCTGGCCTCGGCCGTGCTGTTGTGCCCAGCCGGGGACGCCGGGGCGACGCGCATCGAGTACTACGCCACGGTCGGGGACCAGCTCTGTGACCTCAGCCTTGTCAAGTCCGGGCTCGCGTACTGCGACGTCGAGGTCGGCACCGGCGTCCAACCGCCGCGCGGCGAGCTCATCAATGTCAGTGCCGAGAGAACGGTTTCTTGCATGCCTGCGACTTTCTCCGACTGAACTTGCTTTGTACAGTAGAAACATTCCACTTCTCTGAATATACGAGGTTTTAAGTTTTATCGGTATCCGTCTTACTTGGAATCGTCCCTAATTTTATCGGTCCCGCAGTTTGTTATTGTTTTATCTTGTCGTGACGACAAGCTCATATCTGAATAAAACAGACTGTAAAATCAGATGTAACAATTCGTTCTCTCCTGATGATCGTTCAGGTGCACTACACTGCCAGATTTCCTGACGGGACAGTGTTTGACAGCACCTACAAGCGCGGCAGGCCACTGACAATGCGGATCGGCGCAGGCAAGGTGTGCTGCATTTGCTCATTCAAAAGATGTGTATTGCAGTCTACACCTTCCTTACCTGCATGTGATGACATCCCTGTTCCGCTGTTCCCATTTTCAGATCCTCCGTGGGCTCGAGCAGGGCATCAGTGGAGGTGGTGGTGTGCCGCCCATGCTTGTTGGTATGTTTGCGTTCAACAATTAGTTGTGAATTAGAAGAATTGACATGATATGCCTATATCCTAATTGTACGGCAAACCTGCTTCAGGTGGAAAGCGCAAGCTTATGATACCTGCAACTCTGGCGTACGGGCCTGAACCAGCAGGCTGCTTCTCAGGTCAATTTCACAGTCTAGCTTGAAAAATAGACAAGTTTTCCGAGGCATTTGACTGCACCATGAACAAAACACTTTGAGAATTGGTCTAACTTCAACATTGCCAGCAAACTGCATATGCGTTCAGAACTTCAGACCATCTGCTTATTTTTAACAGGAGATTGCAACATTCCTGGAAACTCCACACTTCTATATGACCTTTTCCTCGTCGGAATTTACAAGTGAGCAGCGGATGACAAAGAACATCCAGGAATTAGAACAGACAAGGTCCGATTTTTTTTTCTTTTTTTGCGGTAAGGTCCGATATCCTTCGTGCAAAGTACATCATTCTCAACTTTTCTGAATTTTCAGTGAATCATGTTGGCAAATTAACATTCTTCTTTCAGAGTAAAAATGGATCGTTTTCTTGCCCAGACTATTAATCATGTACCTGGAATTCTACTTTTGCAGTTTCCTAGAACACATGGTGACTTCAGGGAGAAGTCTATCCTGCAGAACAAGAGAATGCTTCTGCCAAGACGGATGGTGAAAGCATTCCACCGGTGATACTCGCAAAAGCTTGTTCATACATTTATATTCTCTTATCTAGTCGATCGGCATTCAGCCGTGTTCCTGACCTATTTAGACGAACATAAAAGCCCCCTGGATTGCAGCAACATGGTACAGGGGCAACTTGCAACGAGTAAATAAGAATAATTCCGGCCTTGTAACAGAGTATCATCATTTATTTAAAAAAAAACAGATTATCATCATAGGGCTTTGTAAGATCGATCGATCATATTGTAATTATAGCAGTTTGAAACAGCCAAAGCGTCAAAGTGACCAAGTTCTCTGTGGTGTTTGTCAAGTTGTACAGGAACTTTGCAAGAGCTCAAAGCCGTGATGGAATTGTGACCTGGCGCCAGTCGACATGGCTAGCCAATCTGCGTGAACCCTTCCGCACACGGCGCACAAGCCACCTAAATCACATGCATGATTTGTCATGGTTGGTAAAATCACCCACGTTAAGAACATGCAAGGACCTCGCGCTCATGTCAACGGCATGTGCAGCAGCTTTGACCCTGAACTAGAAATTCTTCAACACTCAACCATGAAGCAAAGCATCAAGTTTGGAGAAAAAAAATCCGTATCAAACTGTTAATGCATCTGAAATGGAATATGTACGCGTCAGGAGAATATCCTTTGAGAGAGCTACGAAACCCCATATTACAAAAGTTTAGACAACAATGCATGAGCACAGCTGGTTAAGAAGCTGCCCAGAATTTCAGAGGATGAACAACTCCACAACCGTAACGGTACACACACGTTATCTCCCACCATCGCTTTTCAACCCCCCCCCCCCCCACGCATCGCCCATCGCCGCGCCGCCGCATGCTGCCGACCCGCTGCCGCTGACCCATTGTCCGACCCGCTGCCGACTCGCCGTCGCCGCTGCACGCTACCGCACCTTCTTCTCCCTTGTGGCGCGACGGTGGGCATGTGCGGCAGCGGAGTGGCGGGGAGCGGCATGTGCGGCAGCGGAGCAGCGGCATATGCGGCAATGGCGGAGGCCGGGAGAGGCGCGGCGGGTGCGGCAGCGGCGGAGCGGCAAGGCGGCATGTGCGGCAGCGGCGGGGCGGCGGCAGCGGGTGCGGCAGCGGCTGGGCGGCGGCAGCAGGTGCGGCGGGTGCGCAGCGGCGGGACGGCGGTGGCGGATGCGGCAGCA
Source organism: Echinochloa phyllopogon (assembly GCA_033239725.1). Taxonomy (NCBI): domain Eukaryota; kingdom Viridiplantae; phylum Streptophyta; class Magnoliopsida; order Poales; family Poaceae; genus Echinochloa; species Echinochloa phyllopogon. The sequence goes on along the minus strand of BTCW01000015.1, from coordinate 28,803,886 downwards.
GGTGCGGTGGGCGGGCGAGGCGCAGCGGATGCGCAGTGGCGGGGCGGCAGCGGCGGAGCAGCGCAGCGGCATGTGCGGCAGCGGGTGCGGAGAGACAACAGCAGGGCGGCGGTGCACGGACGGGGTGGGGAGGGCGCGGGCGCGAATCTCCAAGCGCCGGTGGCACCATTGGATAAGGTGTGTTCCCACACCCGGTTGTGTGAAAACTGCGCTGGAATTTTAGAGGCAGGTAAGGCTGGACAAAAAAACTCAGCTTGCAGTTGGGTTGGCTCATTGTAGATTTTATTTCATTTCCAACCCAACAAGCTTAATAGATTTGGGCCCATGAAGCCCATCGTGCCATCCACCATCGTCCCCGTCTTATCCCGCCCACCACATCGTGCCACCTCGCATCGCAATAATTAGCGTCATGCCACCATCCGTTCCTTTTTCTCCACTCATCTTACCACTCTCCCTACCTTTCACCCCAGCAACAATTATTGTATGGTGTTAATTTACTCATTCTAAATTATAGATTATTTTATTTCCTAGAAATATATTTTTGTATTATCATATATCTGGATGTTGCGTATATGCATAGCACAAACTACATACTTAAAAAATCAGAATGACAAATAATTGGTGAGGGAAAATAAGCACACATTAAACAAATATCCTACCCAATCCCACATTGTAACTATATATGCATGAGCACGACTGGTGGTTCAGACGATGCCCACAGCCCACGGCACACGGGAAACGAATATCCTACCCAATCCGACATTAGTAAGGTAGGTGAAGCAAGAAAGACAGAGCTAACAACCACTGCATTATTTCTATGGGCGGCGACCTGATAGCTCAAGTATTCGAGAAGCATCTGGTCAGTTAAAACAACCACTCTCTCATCAAACTCTCAACAGTACCCAATCATCGTGTGCCCAAAAGAGTCTTAGGCATGAAATTATTCACGTTATTGGTGACGAACTCGTGAGATGAAGACGTAAAAATTCACAAAAGGGAAAGAGTAGAATAAGACCAGATAGAGCGCATTGTATGTGCTCACGTGGGAGTGTCTCTATCACGTGTTATTGAAAAAAAGATGGGGCTTGGGTTAACAAAAGTTCAGGATAATTTGATCTCACTTAGGATTAGAGAGAATAGAGAATATAAGAGAGCATGTGGTTCTTTGGAAGCGCCAACGGCTGTTTGATACAGCGAAGAAACGCTTTCACACACTGGAAAGGCAGTGAAGATTAAACAAACAGAGGGTAGGGTTGCTGGTACCTGCAAGGCAGCAAGGAACAAGAACAACACCTTTCTTTTTTAAAAAAAAAGAAACAGCGGCAGCAGCGCATATTGTTAACCATCTACCCATTTTTGTAGATGCTAAACACAGCCCACATCGATTTGACTTTCTCTTGTAAATTTGTCATGCTTTCTCCTGCAAATTTGTGAAGAATTCAACGATTTTTTTGCCCGGTTTCATGAAACGACGGCAGCCACCCTCTTTGTTCCCACGACCTCGGGAACATCATCGGCCGTGCGCCCGCCTCCCTCGTCCCGTGAATTTATCATCCCTCGACTTCTCTCCCGGGCCCTTCACCGTTCGTCTCACGGGGATTTTGTCCGGCCGTGCGCGCAGGTGTGCTGAGTGTCAACTTTCGCGCGTTACTACCGGCTGCGCAGGTACAACGCGCTCTACATATGCGGGACGGATGAGTACGGGACGGCCACGGAGACCAAGGCCATGGAGGAGAGGTGCTCGCCAAAGGAGATTTGCGATAAGTGAGTCAACAGGCCCTTCGCCTGGAATCCCTGCCTCTGGTGCGGGCGGGCACTACCAGAATGATCAACATCTGCACTGAGTGGGAAAGCCCTCTAGCACCGGGTTTCCCACCCGGTGCAACTAATCCGAGGCTAAAGGGGTACCCCTTTAGCACCGGGTTGAATAACCGGTGCTAAAGGGCCTTTAGCACTGGGTGCAGCCACGACCCGGTGCTAAAGGGCCTGCCTTTAGCACCAGTTGCTGTCTGCAACCGGTGCTAAAGGCCCCGGATTTCTTTTTTCTTGCTTTTTTCAGTAGCCATGCATGCACGTCTATATATGTGTATATACGTATATATTCTAATACGTGTATTCTAATACGTATTCGGCCGACTCTATATTCATATTAGCTGACATTTCATCAAAATAGAAGACATATATATTACAAAAGTAGATATTCATGCATGTCAACTCGAGTTATATATATTTAAATTGTATTTTCTACTTAATTAAGATTGACGACTAGCTTGTTGGACTGTCCGCCACGTCCTCCAGTACTGGCGAGTGGAATTCTCCTCGGGGATTGACGACCTCGTCCCAGATCCATCCGACGAGCTGTTCTGCAATTGCGTCAATTCTTTCTAGCTCTAGAGACTCTTCCTTCAGGTTCAACATCTACAATTTACAAATAATTGAAAGATATTTAATCTGCCGAGTTGGAGACAATAATTGTGCACTTAATAATAATGGAAATGTGTTTATTATTACGTACCATAATATCGTGTTGTGTAAGCTTTTTATGTCCCCAATTCCACATGTAATCGCAAACATAGTATGCACATAAATTATTTCCCTTCCCCTGTTTGGCACACTGTCGACCAAAAGAAATTAAGTAAAATTCATATAATATATTAGCCGAGGCCTACATGTACAAATTACTTGCTTACCGGAAAGCCAATGTTCCATTTTAGTGTTTCATGTTGAATACTCGGGTGTTCTTAACGAAATTGAATCCAGGCCCTGCGAACAAAAAAATTGAGTTAAGTCATTGCGAGTGTAAGGGGTGAATTAAGTAAGGGAAAATATACATCACCTTGTCATCATGTCCATGATGTTCTGTAGTTTTTCTTTTGGATTGTGCAATGAATCAAAGACGTTCACGACACCCCGGTCAGGACACAATATTATTAGGAACCAGTGGAATCTGTATACATTATAATCAGAAATGAAATAGTACACAGACAGTATAAGAAGAAGCCTATGTATGTACTCACTCGATGTTGTACGGGATTAGTATGGAGTCGTAGTAATTTTGTTTCTTAATATACTTGTATAGGTTTCCATATGTTTCCTCAGGATTCATCAATATCATATCTTCACTTATCCTTCGAGGATCCACGAAACCAACGTCATATATCCCGGATCTCCGACATTTTTGAATCTCCATTCTCCGGCCGCTGAGGTTGCTTGCCGAGCTGAGGAACCTTTTTGGATGGGCCCGCCTCCTTATCTGCAGCCTTCCGCTTCCGGCGAGATTTCAGTAATGAGCGGTCATAGTCTGTTACTATTACTTCCTTCTGTTGACCCTTGCTCAAATTACCGAGGAATGACTTGACGACAGTGGGATCAAGCTTCGGCTCCGGCTCAGGTTTTTTCCTCCACTCGGCCATTTGCCTCTTTGTGTCTGCTTTGACCGAGGCTTCGAGCTCCTCTAGAGTCTTCTCACCCGCTCTTTTCTTTGGTGCGGGCTTCCCTCTAGTTTTCCGCGCCTTCTTCGGTGGTGGAGTGGGGGCAGAGGCTTTAGTGCGGCGTCCCCTCTTCGGCGGAGGGGGCGGAGACCTCCGCGGCGGAGGAGACGGAGACCTCTTCGGCGGAGGAGACGGGCTTGCATCAGGAGCTCCCGGAGAATCGTCATGATCCGGTGGATCTCTTGGAGACGGTGGAGGTGACGGAGGCTTGTTGGTAGCCGCAGGTGTACCGGGTATGACGACGTCTGCCTTGCTCCATAGAATGATGCAGTGAGAACACTGACCGAGTTTTGTTTCTCCGTCACCTCCGGGGATGTCAAGTTCCAAGTCTTCCCAGTTGGTGACGACTTGCTCCACCTCAACAGGTACGTAACCATGTGGAATGTCATTGCAGTGCCATTTTTGCCCTTCTTCCACACGTTTGGTCATACCGTATGCGACCTGATAATTTAGTAGTCACAAAGAAAGTTAGTAAATGAATGGTATTTACGGTGAAATGTATGCAGTACGAACTAAGGTCGCATACGTACCACCACAGCTAAGTTCTTCTGCCTGACGACAAGCTCGCACGCGGTCCGTTGAGTTATTTCATCCACGGTGTAACGGACCGCTTCGGCGGCCTGTGTGGAAGCGTGACTGCTTTGATATTGTTGTGGAGGGCTAATAAGGGCCGCATCTTGGAGAGGTGCATGCTCTGTGAAACCGGTCCCGCCTGCGGCTTATTGGAGAGGTGCATGCTCTGTGGAACCGGTCCCGCCTGTGGCTTGTTGTATCTGCAGCCATGCTACCTTCATCCGTCGGTCCATCTCTGACTCCATTTCTTGGAGCTTTGAGCCCTGGGCGGCAACCGTTTGCTCTAGGTCCCTCACCCTCTGCTCATATTCGGCCGTCTTCCTCGAACGGCTCCTATAGGTGGCGGCGTGCTCTTGGAAACCTTTCTTCCATGAGATGCTTGTGCCTACGCCGCGCGTCCGTCCAGGATGCTCCTTGTTCCCTAAGGCATAAGTTAGCTCATCTCTGCCTCTATCAACAACAAATTCTCCCCTCTAAGATGCCCTGAGGATATCGAGGAGACGCTGAGCTAGTTCTCGCAAGTCCTCGGGAAAAACTAAGGAGCCGTCGATTGGGCTTAGGGTGCCTCCATGACCATAGTACCAATGCTTGGTCCTTGTGGGCCAGTCATGTGTCGCTGGAGTGATGCCTCTAGCATATAGATCTTCTTCCATCTTCTCCCATTTAGCGATGCTTGCCTTGTAACCTCCCGAACCCATCTTATGAGAGTACTTCTTATTTGCGGCGTTTCCAGCATTTCTAGCGCTAGCCGTTGCACCCTCTTCGGAGGTTTTGTACTCAAGGAATGCTTCCCACTCGTCATCTGTGATCTTCTTATACTTCTCAGGATCCGGGGCCTCTCCGGTTTTGAGAAAATGCGAGTACAACTTCTTCTTGAAATCCTGAAACAGAACTGCCATCTTCTTCATTGTCCAATCCCTCAGTTCTGCTTCATGAGTGCTAGGCCAGTCGAATATTGCCTTTAATTCCCTCCATAGCATCTCCTTCTCTGTATCGGGGAGCACGTACTCCTCAGTTGGGTCCGTGGACTTCCATTTTCTGATACTAATGGGCACATTGTCCCGTACAATTACCCCGCACTAAGATACAAATTTCTTGGCCACTTTTGGGGGCTCAACTGGCTCCTCGTCATCCTCCACTCGGGTGATGTGTAACTTGACATCCTTCAGCTTCTTCGTGGTCGATCGTTTTGATTTTTTAGCTCGACTTGTAGAAGCAAAGGCGACCTACACAAATTACATATATACGAGATGATATAGAGATGGTATACATAATTGACATGTACAGTACAAATTTATGTTATCTATATACACACCTGACTAGACGAGGGCTCGTTACCGGCCCCTTCAACATTTTCGGCTTGGACATTGGCGGCCCCTTCAACATTTTCGGCCCTTGCAACATTGTCGCCCTGGATATTGTCGTCCCTTCCAATGATCTCCAACACATCATCCATGGACATTGGTTGGGTTACAATATTGAAAAGTTGATTCGCATAGAACGTGTCGTTGTCCTCTTGCATGGGTGGGACAGGGGTGTTGTTGTCCTCTTGCATGGGTGGGACGGGGTTGTTGTCCGCCATCTATAGAATTAAAAATAATTGATAAGAAATATATACAAAGCATACATATTCCCAATATTTCTAACATTTTCGCTAAGGGGGTCGGTGCGTGAAAAACGGATTCGCCAAGGGGTTCGGGTGCGCGGTGTGAATTGATTCGCTAAGGGTTCGGGTACGTGACGTGAACGGGTTCGCTAAGGGGGTCGGTGCGCGAAAAACGGATTCGCTAAGGGGTTCGGGTGCGCGGTGGGTTCGGGTACACGATAGAATTTCCGATAATAAACATTTTCGATAGTATACATTATACAAACATATAACATTTCCAATATACATTTAAATGAAGCACATATATTTCTAATATACATAGAATTAAAAATAATTGATAAGAAATATATACATTTAAATGAAGCACATATATTTCTAATATACATAGAATTTCCAATATACATTTAAATGAAGCATTTTCCAATATACATTTCAAACATATAACATTTCCAATATACATTTCAATGTAAATATCTCCAATACATTTAAATGAAGCATTTTCCAATATACATTTCAAACATATAACATTTCCAATATACATTTCCAACATATCAAACAGTAGTGTCCATAAGTTCTGTACTTCCACAGCAACAACCTCCTCTATTCTGTTACAGATGGAGTCACCATATCAAACAGTAGTGTTACAGATGGAGTCCATAGTGTCCATAAGCATTTTCCAATTTTGCAGGGAGTACCCCATGAGTGATTTGCTGGTATATCTGTGAACCCTTTACACCCATGTCCATCAGTGGATAAATGAACTTGCCCATTGCAATTGCAATAGCTTTATTGGTCACACCACATGATTTATCGAATGTACCAATTGCATTTTGAAAGATTTCAACGCTACCATACCTTAGTGGAGTGATCAGCGCGGGGACGACGGGCGGCGGCGGCGTGGGCGCGGGGACCACGGGTGGCGGCGGCGTGGGCGCGGGGACGACGGGCGCGAGGACGACGACGGCGGCGGGGACCACGGGTGACCACGGCCGGGCGGCGGGGACGACGGGCGCGGGGACGACGACGGCGGCGGGGACAACGGGCGGCGGCGGCTGAGGAGACGAGGCGGCGGTTTCTGTGGCGTCGATCTGTGAGATGAGGGCAAAGTGAGGGAGGGGAGAGAAGTCCCCGGCCTATATAGGTCCGGGGCATTTAGCACCGGGTGCAGCCACGACCCGGTGCTAAAGGCCCTTTAGCACCGGGTCTGTACAGCACCCGGTGCTAAAGGCCCTTTAGCACCGGGTCTTCCCACCACCCGGTGCTAAAGGCCCTTTAGCACCGGGTCTTCTACACCCGGTGCTAAAGGCCGTAACTGGCGCCAAACGAAAATTGGGGGCCTTTAGCACCGGATTTTAGATCAACCCGGTGCTAAAGGCCCCAAATTTTCGTTTGGCGCCAGTTTCCAAACCGGCTTTTAGCACCGGTGGCTACTATTTGGGAATCTTATAAATATAGTTTTTAATATATAGTTATTAATACTTGTTTTAATTCAGTTATTAATACCTATTAAAAATATATATTAAATAAGAAAATCTTATAAATTACTAGAAAATCAATATAAAATGCTAGAAAATCTTATAAATTACTAGAAAATCTTATAAATTAATAGAAAATCTTATAAATTAATAGAAAATCTTATAAATTAATAGAAAATCTTATAAATTACTAGAAAATCAATATAAAATGCTAGAAAATCTTATAAATTACTAGAAAATCTTATAAATTAATAGAAAATCTTATAAATTACTAGAAAATATTATAAACTAATAGAAAATCTTATAAATTAATAGAAAATCTTATAAATTAATAGAAAATCTTATAAATTACTAGAAAATCTTATAAATTACTAGAAAATCAATATAAAATGCTAGAATTAATAAAAACAATCTTATAAATCAATAGAAAATCTTAGAACATAGGTGGAACATAAATGCAAATATAGTCATTACAAATTGGGTGGAACATAGTGCAATTAAATTACATGGCATCATCGTTTATAAGATTTTCTATTAATTTATAAGATTTTCTATTAATTTATAAGATTTTCTATCAATTTATAAGATTTTCTATTAATTTATAAGATTTTCTAGCATTTTATATTGATTTTCTAGTAATTTCTAAAACTACATTACTATAAGCCTTATAACTATTCACAAGTCATACAAAACAAAATACTAACTAGCTTGCCTTCTCTCTCCATTTAAAACACAACATGAACACTCTCTCCACCATGAACTCAAGCTCTCTCCTCTCTCTCCTCCAAGAACACAAGCTCTCTCTAGCTAGCTTTACTTTGATTCACAAATCCCTCTATTTCTAAATAATAGAAGGATTACAAGCTAAATAAAACATTAGAGAATGAAAGAGTGTACCTTGTAGTGCTCCTTAGATGAGTAGAATCTTCACAAATTTTGAAAAAAATTTGGGCAACACCTCCCCTCCCACGGCCGAGCAGCATGAACACATCGCCTAAGTGTTCAGCTGGCTCGGCCGGGGGAGGAAGAAGCCCCTATATTCAAAAGACATTAGCACCGGGTCACCGGGTCGTGGCAAGACCCGGTGCTAATACGCACCCTTTAGCACCGGGTGCAGCCAGCAACCGGTGCGAAATGGCCTCGGCACATTAGCACCGGTTGCTGGCTGCACCCGGTGCTAAAGGGGGCGCATTAGCACCGGGTCTTGCCACGACCCGGTGCTAATGTCTTCGCCCTAACACCCCGCAGCGCCGCCCCCGCTCCTAGCCGTTGGACCCGGTGCTGAAGCCCCATCAGCACCGGGTCCAAAAATGGCCGAGGCGGAGGAGGCGGGCGGATGTGAAGCATTCTGGTAGTGGGGGCTTCTCTTCTAGTTGAAAATTCGATCAATTGGTAATTTGGACGTGCAGATGATTTGTTTTGGTGTTATCTGGTTGTGCTTGAGCTGTTTGATTTTGGGAGTTTTAGGTATAGGGAGAGAACTACCGAGTGGATGTGAATTGCCTTATTCTTTTGCGTTGTGACGTCAACTAGTGTTTTGCGCGCACCCACGTGTAAAGTTGCGCATTTTTATACCATGTCTTATACAAAAATAGTAAAATGACCAGGAATAGGAAGCCTGAGAACATATTAGATAGATATAGATTCACATATAATGAGAAAGGGAATATTGCAACATGTAACATTGCCACGAGAACATTTCAAGCTTCTATTAAACAATCAAAATTTGTAAGTCATTTTCACTAAGCATACAATCCATGTACATTTCACACGTAGTGAGTGAATGAACCTTAAAGGTACAGTGCTACTTGTCTCCTTTGTATTTCCTTTAGCCCAAACCATACTCACACCATCCTACAACCCCTAGCACATTTACATCTGACCCTTTCCTTGATATAGCGGGAAAATATTTATTGTCCCCCTCTTCATGTCCAACAGAAACTTCTAATTAGTCATAATCTGCTAGCCATTACTTTAACTGGATGGCTGCATCATCCTTCGATTGACTTTGACATCATTTTTCATTCTATATGAAGCTTCATGCATAAGTGTGCCAATGATGTCATATTGTATGCAAAGTTGAGAAGCAAGTCCTTACCAAAGCAAAAATTGAAGGGAAACGAGGAGGCTACGCTAGCACATATAAAAACTCGTTTACCCCAAAACAGGAACAACAACCATTATAGATTACGGATCGTTACGACTAGACGCGCAGAAGCAGCGGAAGCCATCTCGATGTAGACGAACACGTCGAAGTGGCAATGCCGTGCAGTTGCTCACGTCCGTCTGGTCCTGCACATGCGGTCCGTCCTTGTGCTACAAGTGTAGCACCTCCGAGGTATCCACACATACGAGAATGGAACGCCGAATGTAGGTGTACTAGCACATCACGAATGGCTGCGATCTGAAGGATATAGATGGAGGAGGGACTGCAGGAATTACTGTAGCGCTGCGTTCTCTTAGGGTTTGGGGCGTCGACGACTGGTCCTTCCACCCTTAGCGCCTCCCACATATATATAGGCCGTACTAATGGGCTGCCATCTCATGGGCCCTATCAGTTAACCTAATCCCTCGTGGATCAAGCCCATAAACAAGCCCAATCCGATTGGCTCTTGGGCATATATCCAACAGTCTCCCACTTGCACTAGAGACAATCACATAGGCAAGTTTTCAGTGTTCCAAACCTCTTAAGTGTGTGACCCTATGGGTTCACATACACATAGACATGTCCCGAGTACTCCTACTTGGTTCAATAGCTGATAGCGGTCTCTAGAAAGACGTGTCAACTCCCATGTGCACGTAAAGATCATATCAGACGAACCACCACAACATCACGTACAAGCTATTCCCTTTGCCTCACGATATTTGGTCTAACTCCAAGTAAACCTCTCTTTCTCGAACATGTGAGTCAGATCCTTCAAGAGGTTAACACTTAACATAGCATGGCCATGCATTTCTTGATCCGATCACTCGAGGGGCCCAGAGATATCTCTCTCGCATAGAGAGGGGCAAATCTCATCTTGATTGACCACGCCTCACATCATGCTTCCTGACAAACCCAAAAATCACTTTTATGAGTACCCAGTTACGGAGTAGCGTTTGGTAGTCCCTAAGTAGGTCAATTCACATCTTAAGTACGTGCGACAATCTCAGGTCTTAGGACAAAGCATACGCGTTGTGAAAAGAGATAAACATACAACAAGATCTCAAGTTGGGTCAATCCAGCCCCATGTCATATATGTGCCCACATTATTAGTTTGACATCTCCATGTCCATGACTTGTGAAACATAGTCATCAACTAATACATGTGCAAATGAGATTAGGGACAATTTTAGAATAACCATACAAGTAAAGAGTTTCACAAACAATTCACATAATTGCCAACCATATACAAGTTGCCTTTCATGGATATTCAATAAATAAACGATATGTCATAGATATAATACAATCATCCACTCACACTAGAGCTAATCTAGATGATATCTAATACCCATAACTCTCATGTGTGACTCATGCTTAGGCTGTGGAAGAGCCTTTGTCAAAGGATCAACAACATTCAAATCCGTATGTATTTTGCATATCTTTATCTCACCCCGTCTAACGAACTCTCGAATGAGGTGAACCTTCCGCAGTACATGGTTGTTCTTTTGGTGATTCCTAGGCTCCTTAGCCAATGCAATTGCCCCATTGTAGTAGAGTTCTAATGGGCTAGATACATTGGGAAACACACCAAGCTCGACGAGGAACTTCCTCATCCAAACACCTTCCTTCGCCGCTTCAGAAGCTGCGATGTACTAGGCTTCTGTTGTAGAATCAGCCACAGTATCTTGCTTAGAAGTTTTCCAGGTTACAGCACCACTGTTTATCGTGAACACGAATCCTGATTGCGACTTTGAATCGTCTGGATTAGTTTGGAAACTAGCATCAATGTAACCCGTTACAATGAGCTCCTCCTCACCTCCATAGACTAGGAACGCATCTTTAGTCCTTCTAAAGTACTTAAGAATGCTTTTTACCGTTGTCCAGTGACTTTCACCTGGATTAGACTGGTGTCTGCTCGTAATGCTTAAAGCATATGAGACATCTGGACGAGTACTTATCATGGCGTACATGATAGACCCAATTGCCGAAGCATAGGGGATCTTACTCATGCGCTCCCGCTCATCAGCCGTCGAAGGACAGTGAGTCTTGCTGAGGTGTACGCCATGTGACATAGGCAAGAACCCTTTCTTGGACTGTTCCATGTTGAACCGTTTCAACACCTTGTCAATGTAAGTATCCTAACTTAATCCTATAAGCCTCCTTGATCTATCTCTATAGATCCTTATGCTCAGAATATATGCAGCTTCCCCTAAGTCCTTCATAGAAAGACTATTTTTCAGTGAAGTCTTAACGGATTCCAGCACAGGAATATCATTCCTAATCAACAATATGTCATCCACATACAAGATTAGAAATGTAACAGAGCTCCCACTTTCCTTCTTGTAAACACAAGCCTCTTCCTCATTCTGACGGAAGCCAAATCCTTTGACTACCTCATCAAAATGAAGATTCCAACTCCGAGATGCTTGATTTAACCCATATATGGATTTATGAAGCTTGCATATTTTTTCAGCATTAGTTGGATCGACAAAACCTTCGGGTTGTATCATATATACATCCTCATCCAGGTTACCATTTAGGAAAGCTGTTTTGACATCCATTTGCCATATCTCATAATCGAAATATGCAGCTATTGCTAGAATGATCCGAATAGATTTAAGCATCGCTACTGGCGAGAATGTCTCGTCGTAGTCAATTCCTTGAACTTGTTGAAAACCTTTTGCAACAAGTCGTGCTTTGTGGACGTAAACATTTCTGTCCACATCTCTCTTTCTCTTAAAGATCCATTTGCACTCGATGGGTCTCACACCATCAAGCGGGTCAACCAAGTTCCAAACTTGATTGTGTCCCATGGAATCTATCTCGGATCTCATGACACTTCACCATTTCTCAGAATATGGGTCCATCATTGCTTCTGCATAGGTCCTAGGCTCATCGTTGTCCATCCACAATATGTCACGCTCTCCCGTAACTAGGAGATTCATTCTATTAGTTGCGCGACGTGGCCTTTCCGACCTTCGTGGTTGTGGCGGTTCTTCTCTTGCCACGGGTGCCTCAACTTGTTTTGCTACATTAGCATCACTCGTAAAGTTTTGCCTCATAGGCTCATCTCGAACTTCTTCAAGATACACCTTCTGTCCACTTTTCTTGCTTTTGAGAAACTCTTTCTCCAAGAAAACACTGTTCCTAGCGACAAACACTTTGCCCTCTGATCTGTTGTAGAAATAATACCCAATTATTTCCTTTAGATATCCCATGAATATGCACTTTCTGACTTGGGTGTAAGCTTGTCCGACTGAAGTCGTTTGACATATACTTCACAGCCTCAAATTTTTAGAAAAGACAAACTGGGAGTCTTGCCAGTCCATATCTCATATGGCGTCTTATCCACAGACTTAGACGGTACCCTATTTAGTGTGAAAGCTGTTGTTTCTAGAGTGTAACCCCAAAACGATAACGGTAGGTCTGACAGCCTCATCATTGATTGTACCATGTCCAACAAGGTTCAATTACGTCGCTCGGACACACCGTTCCTCTGAGGTGTTTCAGGTGGCGTCAGCTGTGGAACAATTCTACAACTCTTTAGATGAGTGCTAAACTCGTGGCTCAAATACTCGCCTCCACGATCAGATCGCAAGGCTTTAATTTTCTTGCCACGTTGATTTTCAACTTCATGCTGAAACTCCTTGAACTTTTCAAAAGTTTCTGACTTATGCTTCATTAAGTAGACATAGCCATATCTCCTAAAATCTTCAGTGACAGTTATGAAGTACTGAAATCCACCTCTAGGTGTCATGCTCATTGGTCCACACACATCCGTATGTATGAGTTCCAACAAGTCTTGCGCCCTCTCAGAAAAACATGTGAATGGCACCTTGGTCATCTTGCCTAGCAAGCAAGCTTCGCATGTCTCGTATGATTCAAAATCAAACGAAGTTAAAAGTCCATCAAAATGGAGCTTCTTCATGTGCTTCTAGGGGTATAGGTATGATTCAAATCATCTAGCTGAGGCCTTTTAGCACTTATATTACATATAGGTGAATCATCAAGATTTAAAATAAATAACCCATTCACAATGGATGCAAGAGCCACAAACATGTCATTCTTAGAGATCACACAACCATTGTTTTCACTCGTAAATGAATAATCATCCTTCATCAAACATGAAGGAGATACAATGTTTCGACTCAAACTAGGAACAAAATAACAATTATTCAACTCCATAATAAATCCTGATGGGAGGTGAAGTTGCATCGTCCCGACGGTCAACACAACAACTCTTGCATTATTGGCCACGCAGAAATTAACTTCTCGTCTTCCCATGCTTCTACTTCTTATTAGTCCCTGCATCGTATTGCAAATATGAGCAACCGATCCAGTATCAAATACCCAGGAATTAATACTAGAATCAACGAGAAAAATGTCTGTAACATGAAGTGTACTTGAAGTGGAAGTACCCTTACTTCCCTTGCTATTTAAAGAAGCTAAGTACAACTTGCAGTTTTTTTTTCCAGTGACCCAGTTCATGACAGTGAAAGCACTCATTATCAGTAGCTAGTCCAGCTTTAGCCTTGGGTACTGGCTTAGATATCCCATCTTTAGCCATACCCTTATTCCAATAATTACCTTTCTTAAAGGTAGGCTTGTTCTGAATTGCCATCACATGGCTACTGCCCGCGCTTTTCTTAATTTCACCCTTTATTGGTAATGGGGTTTCTAGAGTGTTTTCCTTTTTCTCAGCCCTGAGAACAATTCTCAGGTTGCGGATCCAATCTGCATAGTTTGTTCCATTCAACTTATTCTTCTCAAGGACCGAACACAAAGAAAACGATGTGCTGGGTGCCATTGATCTATAACAGAAAATAATGCAAAATACTAAGACAAAATATCTATGACGGAGTAAAATACATTAAACAATTTAATAGAATCTACTCCCACTAAAATCAATATCCCTCCATTGATACTTAGTGATTTAGGATCCACAACTAACAAGTCCACTAGTGAGCTTTAGCATCACCGCTAGAAGGCATGGTAGATCGGTAAGCAACCCTTTGCTAATTATATCACATATGACTCATCTTGTTGGGTGACATCTCTATGTCTCGGCGCCCAACCTTTATGCCCCAAGGTCCTTAACCGTTAAGATGACCTTGTCTAAGTTAACCAACCCTTTATGCGAGTAAGTATCCGATACGAACCCATCTAGTCAAGGAAAACTAGTGGCTCCCTAATTTCATAGACCCACCACTAATTGTACAAGACATGTGACGGTGCAAGGTTTAGTTGGGAGGGCATTCAAGACTTAAACATTGCTGAGGGATCGTTCTACTTCTACCGTCGCATGCAGAAAAATAATCATTATCATCGCATAGGTAGAAGTAAAACAATAAGAACGACATTCACATAGTAATGACACGGTATGACCCATTCAAACATGGTGATCTCTATCTCCATTGTATTGTCCATCATGACGATCCCCATCTCCATGATCCATGTATGTCATCCTCCAGTGATGAGTCCTCCAAGAACTATCTAACACATGCTAGTAAAATAAATTACACAACCGCGCATCATCACAATTTGCCACACAGGCCATTACATCAAATTGACAATACATATGGCTCTAGCCGTATTGCCCTACTCACAACACGCAGGTCATGATTAATTACATACATGCATCATATACACATAGGGCCATACCGATCACATAAATCTGCAAAAACAAGTTAGCCGATTCCGACGTCCAAACTTAAATCACCGAAAACTCTATCTTCCTGGCCTTATTTTACAAATCTAAATTTAGCGATATTGCCTTGGGCAGTCAAAATCATGTGTAAAATTTTCTGTAGATGAATTTTCATATAAAAATCATCTAAATCCGAGGTTGTATGTAAAAGTTATGGCTGTTTGACGAACAACTTGTTTTTCACGTAAAACCCGGCCCGGTAGCGGATCCAATCTTCACTGCCGCGCATCACCATGCGCCTGGCCATTGACCTAAGTTCGATTCGACCAATCCAATTGATCTTCATCTCATCATGACTGGGTTTACATGTATCACTTAGCTCCGATGGCGGAATTCCGACCGGTAGGAGCAATTCGTTACACGACCATCATAGCAAGATCATGAACCGATCATAGACTCATCTACAGCCAAACATATATCCATATGCACACATCCGAACCTATAATGAGACAGTTATGGCTCTGATACCACTGATTGAAAACGAGGAGGCTACACTAGCATATATAAAAACTCGTTTACCCTAAAACAGGAACAACAGCAGTTATAGATCACGGATCGTTACCACTAGACGCGCAGAAGCAGCGGAAGCCGTCTCGATGTAGATGAACGCGTCGAAGTGGTAGTGTCGTGCAGTTGCTTACGTATGTGTAGCACCGAGTACTGTAGCGTCGGGTTGTATTAGGGTTTGGGGCGTCGACGACTGGTCCTTGCATCCTTAGCCCCTCCAACATATATATAGGCCGTACTAATGGGATGTCATGGGCCCTATCAGTTAACCTAATTCCTCGTGAATCAAGCCCATAAACAAGCCCAATCCAATTGGCTCTTGGGCATATATCCAATAAAAACATAGGTATGAACTGCATACAAGGAGGTCAGGACTCCGGAGGGTTAGGCTCGCATTTTGTCGGTATGTACAATCACATTCAGGCCGTCAGTGTTCCCACGTATAGAGAAACATTAAGAATCAGGGTCCATGATTGGCATAATAAATATTATATATTAAAATTCACTGAACGTAACCAATTTGAAATTTACAGTGATGTGAACTATTAGGTGTCATAGGCTAATAATAATTAAGTATAGGCAGTATATACTTGCCTGCATAGGCTGGTGAAGGGTACCAACCAAGAGAATAATAATTTGTTGGGCTTTAACATGATCGTAGGTCCCATCAATGATGAACCGTGCAGCTCATTGGCCCTAAAAATTTCATAAGGGTCCAACAAAGGCTTCTGATTCAGAGCTTCACTGGAGACAAACAACACATCTGATGAGCTCAAGCCATCAAGTACAATAAATTTTCAAAAATCTAAAGTCATCAAGTACAATAAAATTTAAAAACATAAAGATCAACTCACATATTTTGCTATTAAAGTTAAAAAAGCTCATGATGGAATCAATCATTGTATTACAGAGCCTATAAAATATGTTACACTATAAAAAGAAACCATGGATCTGAATGTTTTGGGAATAAAAGGCTTACCTTCTTAAGATCAGTTCTTGAATGAGACTCCATTGTGGCTGTAACGCCCGTAAAAGTTACCCTAATTAAATCACGCGTTAAAATGGTTTTCAAAATCTTTTTCCGCCGAGCTCCAGGAAATCCTGACCCGAATTTCCCCTCCCCGATTTTCCGTCGATCCGGCTCGAACCCCGTTGTGCCTAACCATTTTGCCGTCCCGTCACGCCCCGCACCAACCGCTCTCGATGCATGCGCCGCGACCGACCGTCGCCATCGTCGCCGCCGGAGATTCCGCCTCGAATCCCCTCCTTTCTTCCCTTTCTTTCTCTCTTCCGTTCTTTTTTTTTCTTTTTTTTTCTTTTTCTTTCTGTCTTTCCCCTCCTTCTTTCCTCTTTCCCGGCGCCACCACCCTCCCAGCTGCACCACCGCCTCCCAGAGCCACGCCCGGCCATCTCACGCCCCTCCAACACCACACGCGGCTTACCCATTCTCTAACGCTGCCACCGCGCACGCGCGCCTGCCCCTCCTGGCACGCGCGGGCCAGCCCTACCATGCCGATCGCTGCTACGCCACCGCATTCGCCGCGCACGCGCACTCCGCTCCGCACAGCGCCCCGGCCGCCACCACTGCCCCGTCGCCGGCTCAACCGTCGCCTTGGCGCCTGCCGGGACCGCGCTCCGCACACGCCGACCGCACCGCTCCACGTGCTCGCCGCGCCACACACGCGCACACGAGCGCCTAGTGTGCCCGAACCGCCGCGCCACCCGTCATCTGACCGCCGCGCGCTCCGCCGCTGCTCGCCGAGCATACTCAAGCAACCGCGTCCCACCGTCTGCTTCACGACAAGCACAGCACCCCACTATTTTATGTTTTAAACCCTGTTAACCTTTAGTATTCACAATTAAACCCCTTTACAACCTCCTAACCATCACAGATACACCCCTAGAACTTTTCGATTGAGCCCCTGAGACTTTCGGTAACTTCCCGAACGAGTCCCTTCCTCCGTTAACCGCCGAACGACGCGTCATTCTATGCGCCGTTCTAACCCGGATCGACCCCAAATTTCACCACCCACCTTTCCGTCATACCTTCCGCCAAATCATACGTCGCACTCCCAAATGAGACCTTCTTTTCCTCGCTCTCCATTTTTTCCCTTCTGCGAGCTCGGAATTAAAACCTGATTTTATTTTCTTTCTTTTATTTATTGTGTATGCTTGTTGTGTGCCCTGTAGATCAAGTTGAGGAAGCGCCCGAGGGAGAGCAGTGCTACGAGCAGGAGCCCGAAGGCCAGTACCCCGAGCAGGAACTCCCGGAAGGCTTCGAGAACGGCAAGTTCAATCTTACCCTTTGATGCATTTTTATCCCAGTTTTATAAATGCAACCCACTGGCCTGTTTTACAAAGGTTGCATGTATGTTGCTAAACCACTTTTGTGTGAGTCGTTCCTTGATTACCACAAATATTCCTTGATATCCTAGATTAATTTCTGAATATTTTAGTTGGGAATTAATCACTGTTAAAATGCCGCTTAGGACAAAGTTACATTTGTAAATAAATATTACTCACTAAAAATTCTAGTTAATATGAGAATGATGCTCTAAAAGAAATGGGTTGAAATGATAATAATTAGAGGATAAGCCGGACGGTGTTTTCCCGTGTGAAATACCAAGGCGGGCTCGTGCCTGTGTGGCTGAGCATGGTGGGAGAAGTCCGACTTGTCATTAGAAGGATGAGCTAATGTGTCATCTTGCCTAACCCAAATATCAGTACCTCCACTCGACCGTTGTATGTGGCAACGGCTTGGCATGAATCCCACTAGTTGAGTTGACAGTTATCACGTGTGCTGGTGAGCGACAGAGGACCATGGAGACGGGTATAAGTTCTTGGTGAGTTATACCCTGGGTAGAGCCTCGTGGGTAGGTTGCTCTGTGGTGACTTGTCAGTTTAGCTAAGGTGGGTAATGGCCTCGATAGGATCTGCACTGACACTAAGGTGTTCATGTTGTGGTACCCGTACTTGTGGTTGTGTACACCTCTGCAGAGTTGAAACCTATCCGGATAGCCGTGTCCACGGTATTGGACGAGATACGGCATGGTCACTTCACAAATCCTTTGACCTGGGTTGTTTTTGGTCATGAGTAGAGTTCTTGGTGTGAGTTGTTTCGGAAAGTGTTGGTGGTGCCTACGATGGACGGGGAGTCCGGTAGCACCGATTTGGGATTTACGAATCATTTAAATTATAATGCTTAAGATTAGATTACCTTGCGAAGCTTTTATAAAATAAACCCCTACATGTGGCATTTTCGCGAATAAACCAATAACTTGTCCTTGATATTTATCCTTGCATGCTTCTGTTGTAAACCCCCCCCCCCCCCGTGGGTTGGGTTGAACTTGCTGAGTACGTATGTACTCACCCTTGCTTATTTTTCAGAAGAGGACCTGGACTTCGTTCCCGAAGACGTTGAGTAGGAGTTACGTTCTGCACCCAAACTTGCCTGTGTGTTAGGGCCGTCCGCTTGAAGAACCGCATGGCGCAGCTCTCTGATGACGCCATGATTAGTTGTACCGTTTGGTTTCTAGTTTTTATCCTCGCGTTAGTGGCGCGTCTGTGCCCACTACCGCATAGGTTTGTTCGGTAATGGACCATCTGTTGTAATAAATGTGAATCAGCCTTCCTAGGACTTATGTTTGTATCACATTTAAGTCTTCTCATTTGAGGGGACGCTTCAGGTGGTATCAGAGCCGACAGGTTGGCCATAGGACGTAACCCCTAGGATCGAGACCCCCTTTCCCCAGCTTTTCGTTAGATAAGCCCTCCCAAGTTTAAGCCGTATTTACCACACAAGCACTCACCGATGATTTTGCCCTGTCCAGATGGCTGACGATGGATGGAGTGAGGGGATCTGCCCTGCAGATCCTGGCCTCCCTAAGTTGTTGCTACTCAGCCTGGAGCGCGTCGGAGTCACGAACCCACCAGAGTACTCCTACCGAGTGTACGACCTCCGAGGCACCCGTCGGTGTGAGATGATAATCTTCATGGGAAAAAGCACACTTCACCCCAAGGTCGAGCCCTGGTTCGTTAAGACCACTGGCTTTGGCTTACCAGATACCTACCATAAGGCCGCTAGAAAAGCCCTGATATGCCTGCGCGTGCTCTACAAGAGACATCTCCAAGGGACACCTATGGGATTCTTTCCGCCCACTAGAGGACGGGGACGCGCATGGATTGCCCAGATGAGGAACCTAGGAAGGGATGAAGAACTGGAGGGCACTGTTTCTCATCTGGCTATCTACCTCAATGGCTTGGACTGGCTGTACCGTGACCAGGCGATTCAGCTGAAGCACCAAGTCCGCCGGGCAGAAAAGGCGGAACAAGAAATGGAGAAGCAGCAGATAAGAGCCGAATGAGCCGAGAACTCCCTAGCTGCCCTCCAAGCCAAATGGCAAGATTATGCTGAAGTGATAGAGCAGATCGAGGCCCACCGAAGGAAAGTTGGGTTACTGGAAGGAGAACCTGAAGAGACACACCGGGACATGGGTACCCAGACTGAAGAAGAGCCTTATCTCCCACCCAAGAAGCGCATTAACTGGATCCTTAAGAGGACCCCCAGGGGTGAGGAGTAGTAGTGTCTTTGTTTTCAGATGGCTTCAGAATGATGGACCCAGGGCACTTGCCTCGCTGCACCTGGTTTTCCCAGCCTTTTCATCGACTCCCTGGTGCGGCTCGGTGTGACTGAGTGCCCAAGGTACTACAGCAGGGAGTACGAACACGATAGCACCCTTCGCTATAGGGTGGTCATCGCTGTCGCCAGAAGCAACCGCTACCCCGCAATCGAACCTTAGCGAGTGACCAACACAGGGTTCTGGCACCAAGACACCTATACCCTGGCCATCAGGAAGGCACTCCGCTATCTATGCCGGATTTATGAAGAACACCTCATCCGCACGCCAATGAGATTCTTTCCCCCGATCGTCCGGACTCCGGTCTGGCGAGCCCGGATAAGAAACCTGGAACAGCGCCGTCAAGAGGAAGGACCTTTGTACCAAGTGGTCACCTAACTCTCCGCTTTGGACCAACTCCTTGACGCGCAGGCCAATTTCCTGAATGAACAGATCAAAAGGGCCGAGCAAGCCGAACGCGCGGTTCGGATGAACCAAATCTAGGTGGCCCAATCCGAGGCCAGAGCTGCAGTAGCTGTCAGCCGCGAAGCCCTTGCCCAGGAAAGTCTCAGGCAGGCCTAGGACCAACGTATGCAAGAGTGGATCGGGAGTGGAACACCTGTCCCTGCCATAGGAGAAACCCAAGTCCTGCTGGGAACACCCATCATCGGGTGGGGAACGCTCTTTGGGACCCCACAAGCCCCACCCGAAAGCCCCGCAAGATCGGAGGAAGCCGCAGAAGAAGACGCGGTTGAGCAGCCCCCGGAAGATGGATACATCGAAGATGACGCGCTGCTCAACCCGCAGGAGGCACACCCCGCTCCAGAAGAAGGCTCGCCTCGCGAATAGAAACCCTGAAGCCACCAAGCTAAAGCCCCTAGGCCCCGTTTGGCATTGTACCCTTCCATGTCTACCCTTGTAATCGGTCGTGTAGCTGCGTTGTACCCCTCCACCGCGTGTTGTACCCCCTTTCCCCGGTTGTTGGAATAAATCCGCTTGTGTTTGTCTGCTTGTTTGCCTGTTAAGTGTTCCGGCAGGGTGAACCTTGCCTTTTCGAAAATCGCGAATTAAACAACTTGAACATCACCTAAGACCTTCTCAATCTGCAGATGGTTAACATGCGCACGAGGCCCTCCTAGAATCGCACCCCTCCCAGCGGTGCAGGTCAGCAGGGAGAAGGACACGGCCCCATGATGGAGGAACAGGAAGTAAGCCAACCAAGAGTGGGGAACTAGGGTGAAGAGCAGCAAATACCACCCCACCACCACCCAACAGCTTGGTGCAGGCAATACACAACCAGACTATTGCCATGCAAACCATGCTAGAAGCCTTCCTTCGCCGTGAGACATGTCAACAGAACCTTAATGATAAGCTGTCACACTTCCTAAGGACCAGGCCACCTACCTTTGGAGGATCCAGCAACCCACTAGAGGCAGACGACTGGTTGCGGGCTATTAAGAGGAAGCTTGAGCCGTTCGACTGTCAAGACCGTGACAAGGTTCTCCTGGAAACCCACCAACTCACCGGAACCGCACTTGCATGGTGGAAAAATTACTGTGAGGCTGCCGATGATGAGACCTCCATCACCTAGAATGAATTTGTGAGGGAGTTACGCCGCTATCATATCCCTGCAGCCACCATGAAACGGAAGGCGGACGAATTTTGAGCACTGCAGCAAGGGACCAAGTCGGTGGAAGAGTACACACACCAGTTCATAGAACTTGCTCGCTGCACCAGAAGAGGTGGACACAGAGGAGAAGAAGCAAGACATGTTTAAGAAAGGCTTGGCCCCAGAACTCAGAACCTTGCTCACCCCTCAGATCTACCCGGACTTCAACACACTGATGAACATGGCCATTCTCACGAAGAGAGCCAAGGCAGAAGAAAGAAGGGAGAATAAGCGCAAGTTTCTGGAAAACAAAAACCACCAACAGGACCGTTTCCAGAAACCAAGGAGCTCCGACTATACTGCACCAAGGACTCATGCCTCGATGCAGTACAGGACCCAGTCCCAGAGAACAGGTTCCCAAACCCAAAGCACCCAGTACAAGAGCCAGAACACCACGAAGCCCGCACAGAGCAATGCCAGCCAAGTCACCAGCAACGACAATAATGGTACAGCTTGCTTCAATTGCCGTGAGACGGGGCATTACATTGCCAACTGTCCCTATGCCAAAAATAGGCCCACTGCATCAACCTACTCCAACTCAGTAAATGGGCCCAAGCCGCCAGTCACCGGAGTGAACCGAGTTCCAGTCCGCAGCAACAACACTAACAACAACAACAACTAGCAGTCTTATGGACGAGCCCGTGTCAACCACATCAATGCGCAGGAGGATCAAGGAGCACAAGGAGTAGTACTCGGTGAGTTCTTAGTCAGCTCAGTCTTGGCAACAATATTATTTGATTCTGGAGCATCACATTCTTTTATATCATCGAGTTTTGTGGAAAAGAACAACATACCTACAATACTGCTAAAAACACCCCTGGTAACCCGAACGCCTGGAGGTGACCTAAAGTGCCAACTAGGCTATTTGAGGGTAAGGATCATTTTAAGTGGGGTAGAGTTCTTAGCTGACTTAGTAGTACTTAAGTCTAAGGGAATAGATATGATCCTTGGAATGGACTGGTTAAGCCTACACAACGGACTCATAGGCTGTGCCGACAAAATAGTACCCCTGACCAACCCAGATGGAATACAAGTAACCTGCCACACTCGTGGAAGTGGACTAGACCCAATGGTTTTCAGTATGGACGTAAGACCTCTGGAAAAAGTCCCAGTTGTCAACGAATACCCGGACGTATTCGACGTCCCAGAGGAACTTCCTGGAATGCCACCAGATAGGGACATAGAGTTCTCCATCGACCTTGTCCCAGGGACCTCACCCATAGCAAAGAGACCCTATAGAATGGCAGCCCCCGAGCTAGCAGAACTTAAGAAACAGCTGGAGGAACTACAACGACTCGGTTTCATCAGACCCAGCTCATCCCTGTGGGGAGCCCCAGTGCTCTTTGTTAAAAAGAAAGATGGAAGCATGAGAATGTGCGTGGATTACCGTGCACTAAATGAGGTCACCATTAAGAACAAGTACCCTCTCCCTAGGATAGATGACCTCTTTGACCAACTGAGAGGAGCCAGATATTTTTCAAAAATTGACTTGAGATCAGGATACCATCAGCTGAAAATCAAAAAGGAAGACATCCCAAAGACAGTCTTTGTTACCCGCTACGGACAATTTGAGTTCACAGTAGTGTCCTTTGGACTCACCAACGCACCAGCGTATTTCATGAATCTCATGAACAAGGTATTCATGGAGGAGTTAGATAAGTTTGTCGTAGTCTTCGTTGATGACATACTTATCTACTTCAAGACAGCCCAAGAGCATGAACAACACCTACGTGTGGCTCTAGAAAGGTTGAGAGCACACAAGCTCTATGCCAAATTCAGCAAGTGTGAATTTTGGCTTGAGCAAGTAGATTTTCTAGGTCACGTTTTGACTGCAGAAGGAATAGCAGTGGACCCCAAAAAGGTCGAGGCTGTTTCTAATTGGCAGCAACCGACCAACGTAAGTGAGATTAGGAGCTTTTTGGGCTTAGCCGGCTATTACCGAAGATTTATCGAAAGATTTTCCAAGATAGCCCGTCCCCTGACAGAGCTGTTCAAAAAGGAAAAGAAATTTGCTTGGACAGAATCTTGTCAAAAGAGCTTCCAAGAGTTGAAGCGTAGACTGACAACTGCTCCAGTCCTAACCCTACCAGACATCCACCGAGATTTCGTCATTTATTGTGATGCATCTCGACAGGGATTGGGATGTGTGCTCATGCAAGACGGAAAGGTAGTGTGTCCCGACAGCTTAGACCCCATGAACTGAACTACCCAACCCATGATTTGGAGCTTGCAGCCGTAGTCCATGCCCTAAAAATTTGGAGGCACTATTTAATCGGAAATAAGTGTGAAATATACACGGATCACAAGAGCCTGAAGTATATTTTCACCCAACTGGATATGAACCTAAGGCAAAGAAGATGGTTGGAACTAGTTAAGGATTATAATATAGAGATCCATTACCACCCTGGCAAAGCCAATGTTGTGGCAGACGCCTTGAGCCGGAAATCCTATGGGCCCAAGAATGGCCACCTACAAGAGGAAATGGCACGGTTAAACGTGCACATTGTTCCCCGAAACTCCAGCCAGAAATTGAGCGTTCAACCCACCCTGGAAGATGAGATCAGGAGGGCCCAGAATTCAGATAAGGACTTAGTGAAGATTCCCCGGCACACCGGAGAAAACAAAGCGTCGGACATCCGAGTTGACGACAAGGGAACCTTGTGGTACAAGTAGAGGGTCTGTGTACCCCGTGATGGAGACTTTCGACAGAAAATCATGGACGAGGCCCATAACACACCGTATTCCATCCACCCGGAATCCACCAAGATGTATCTAGATTTAAAGCAGAAATATTGGTGGAACGGAATGAAGGCGGATGTTGCCAAGTTCGTCGCTCACTCGGATACATGTCAGAGAATTAAAGCCGAACACCAGAAACCGGCAGGATTACTGCAACCCTTGCCCATCCCGGTGTGGAAATGGGATGAGATAGGAATGGACTTCATAGTTGGTCTACCCAGGACACGGAAAGGACATGATTCTATCTAGGTAATAGTGGACCGACTCACTAAAGTCGCTCACTTTTTACCCGTATGGACCAACTTCGGTGGAGAGAAGCTAGCCAAGCTTTATGTGGAGAATATAGTGAAACTGCACGGAGTGCCTAGCAGGATTGTTTCGGATCGAGGTACTCAATTCACCTCAAGATTCTGGAAAAAGCCTACATAATGCTATGGGCACTAAATTAGATTTTAGCTCTGCCTACCACCCCCAGACTGATGGTCAGACCGAGAGAGTAAACACGATCATGGAAGATATGATGAGAGCATGTGTCCTTACTTACGGTAAAGATTGGGAGCAGAGTTTACCGTACGCCAAGTTCTCGTACAACAACGGCTACCAGGCAAGCCTGGGCATCTCGCCCTTTGAAGCCCTCTACGGAAGAAAGTGCAGAACAATACTGATGTGGTCAGAAGTTGGAGAGCGTACCCTAGTGGGGCCCGCGCTCATAAAAGAAGCCGAAGAAAAAGTAGCCGAGATCAGAGAAAAGTTGAAAGTTGCCCGGTCCCGGCAGAAAAGCTACGTGGACAAGAGAAGACGAGAACTAAGCTTTAACCCCGGAGACTTTGTCTATCTCAAGGTCTCACCCATTCGGGGAACTCGCAGATTTCAAGTTCATGGAAAATTGGCACCTCGATATATTGGCCGATACCAGGCACTGAAGAAAGTTGGAAAGGTAGCCTACCGGTTGGAACTACCGGATGCATTGTCAGACATACACCCAGTGTTCCATGTCTCACAACTGAGGAAATGCTTGAGAGTACCCAAAACCGAGCATGTGCCTGTAGAGATGCTAGACCTACAGCCAGATTTGCGGTACCAGGAAGTGCCGGTCAAGATTTTGGACACCGTCACAAAAAGGACGAGAAGCTCCGAAGTACGAATCTGCAGAGTGCAGTGGAGCAGACACGGAGTAGAAGAAGCTACGTGGGAACGAGAAGACGCTCTGAAGGAGTTTCCCCATCTGTTTGGAAACCAGTCAAATCTCGAGGACAAGATTCCTTTTAAGTGGGGTAGGTTTGTAACGCCCATAAAAGTTACCCTAATTAAATCATGCGTTAAAATGGTTTTCAAAATCTTTTTCCGCCGAGCTCTCGAAAATCCTGACCCGAATTTCCCCTCCCCGATTTTCCGCCGATCCGGCACGAACCCCGTTGTGCCTAACCTTTTTGTCGTCCCGTCACGCCCCGCACCAACCGCTCTCGATGCGTGCGCCGCGACCGACCATCGCCGTCGTCGCCGCCGGAGATTCCGCCTCGGATCCCCTCCTTTCTTTCCTTTCTTTTTCCCCTTTTCCTTTATTTCTCTCTACCTTTCTTTTTTTTCTTTTTTTCTTTTTCTTTCTGTCTTTCCACTCCTTCTTTCCTCTTTCCCGGCGCCACCACCCTCCCAGCTGCACCACCGCCTCCCAGAGCCACGCCCGGCCATCTCACGCCCCTCCAACACCACGCGCGACTTACCCATTCTCCGACGCTGCCACCGCGCACGCGCGCCTGCCCCTCCTGGCACGTGCGGGCCAGCCCTACCGTGCCGATCGCTGCTGCGCCACCGCATTCGCCGCGCACGCGCACTCCGCTCCGCACAGCGCCCCGGCCGCCACCACTGCCACGTCGCCGGCTCGCCCGTCGCCTTGGCGCCTGCCGGGACCGCACTCCACACACGCCGACCGCACCGCTCCACGTGCTCGCCGCGCCACACACGCGCACGCGAGCGCCTAGCGTGCCCGAACCGCCGCGCCACCTGTCGTCCGACCGCCGCGCGCTACGCCGCTGCTCGCCGAGCATACTCAAGCAACAGCGTCCCGCCGTCCGCTTCACGACAAGCACAGCACCCCACTATTTCTCCACAGCGCCGCCCTGCCATTGTACCGACTCACCGGCCGGCCGCGATTCCCGGCCGCCATTAATCTTTGCTCGACCGGCCTCCTCCGCCGACCCGCCTCTGAGAGCCCCTCCGGCCTATAAATTGGGCGCCCAAGCGCCCCTTCCCTACCACACAGCTTCCCCGCCGTTCCCCGCTCATTCCCACCCTCCACAGCGCCGCCACCGCTCCCATTGCCGCCGCCGCAAGCACCCCTCCGTGGGCCGGTCTCCTCGGTCAACCCCTATGAAAGGTGAGCACGGGGGCAGACTCCACATGGCACCCTCTCCCTTTCCCCTCTATTCCCGACCACTATCGCTTCCCGAGGCGCCGGTTTGGCGGCCGCCGTCGGCCGCCGGCTCTCCTCCCCTGCTCTATCTCCGTTTCGATCGAGAGGGAGAAGAGGGCAGCTTTGCCCGGAACCCCCTGCCTCTTTTCTTTTTCCACCCGTGGCCCCGCTCAAGTCTCCCTCTCTCTGTTTAATCCACCTGGCACCCCTGCCCTTTGCCAATATTAGAAATATGCCCCTAGCTTAATTAAACAGCCCCTCAAAACCTCTGTTTATTATTCGTTTTACGTTTTAAACCCTGTCAACCTTTAGTATTCACAATTAAACCCCTTTACAACTTCCTAACCATCACAAATACACCCCTAGAACTTTTCGATTGAGCCCCTGGGACTTTCGGTAACTTCCCGAACGAGTCTCTTCCTCCGTTAACCGTCGAACGACGCGTCATTCTATGCGCCGATCTAACCCGGATCGACCCCAAATTTCACCACCCACCTTTCCATCATACCTTCCGCCAAATCATACGTCGCACTCCCAAATGAGACCTTCTTTTCCTCGCTCTCCATTTTTTCCCTTCTGCGAGCTCGGCATTAAAACCCGATTTTATTTTCTTTCTTTTATTTATTGTGTATGCTTGTTGTGTGCCCCGTAGATCAAGTTGAGGAAGCGCCCGAGGGAGAGCAGTGCTACGAGCAGGAGCCCGAAGGCTAGTACCCCGAGCAGGAACTCCCGGAAGGCTTCGAGAACGGCAAGTTCAATCTTACCCTTTGATGCATTTTTATCCCAGTTTTATAAATGCAACCCACTGGCCTGTTTTACAAAACTTGCGTGTATGTTGCTAAACCACTTTTGTGTGAGCCGTTCCTTGATTACCACAAATATTCCTTGATATCCTAGATTAATTTCCGAATATTTTAGTTGGGAAGTAATCACTGTTAAAATGCCGCTTAGGACAAAGTTACCTTTGTAAATAAATATTACTCACTAAAAGTTCTAGTAAATATGAGAATGATGCTCTAAAAGAAATGGGTTGAAATGATAATAATTAGAGGATAAGCCGGACGGTGTTTTCCCGTGTGAAATACCAAGGTGGGCACGTGCCTGTGTAGCTAAGCATGGTGGGAGAAGTCCGACTTGTCATTAGAAGGATGAGCTGATGTGTCATCTTGCCTAACCCAAATATCAGTACCTCCACTCGACCGTTGTATGTGGCAACGGCTTGGCATGAATCCCACTAGTTGAGTTGACAGTTATCAGGTGTGCTGGTGTGCGACAAAGGACCATGGAGACGGGTATAAGTTCTTGGTGAGTTATACCCTGGGTAGAACCTCATGGGTAGGTTGTTGACCCCCTGGTTGCTCTGTGGTGACTTGTCAGTTTAGCTAAGGTGGGTAATGGCCTCGATAGGATCTGCACTGACACTAAGGTGTTCATGTTGTGGTACCCTACTTGTGGTTGTGTACACCTCTGCAGAGTTGAAATCTATCCGGATAGCCGTGTCCACGGTATTGGTCGAGTTACGGCATGGTCACTTCACAAATCCTTTGACCTGGGTTGTTTTCGGTCATGAGTAGAGTTCGTGTGAGTTGTTTCGGAAAGTGTTGGTGGTGCCTACGACGGACGGGGAGTCCGGTAGCACTGATTTGGGATTTACGAATCATTAAATTATGATGCTTAAGATTAGATTGCCTTGCGAAGCTTTTATAAAATATACCCCAGCATGTGGCATTTTCGCGAATAAACCAATAACCTGTCCTTGATATTTATCCTTGCATGCTTCTGTTGTAACCCCTCTGTGGGTTGGGTTGAACTTGCTGATTACGTATGTACTCACCCTTGCTTGTTTTTCAGAAGAGGACCCGGACTTCGTTCCCGAAGACATTGAGTAGGAGTTGCGTTCTGCACCCAACCTTGCTTGTGTGTTAGGGCCGTCCGCTTGAAGAACCGCATGGCGCAGCTCTCTGATGATGCCATGATTAGTTGTACCGTTTGGTTTCTAGTTTTTATCCTCGCGTTAGTGGCGCGTCTGTGCCCACTACCGCGTAGGTTTGTTCGGTAATGGATCATCTGTTGTAATAAAGGTGAATCAGCCTCCTGGGACTGATGTTTGTATCACATTTAAGTCTTCTCATTTGAGGGGACGCTTCAGTGGCCCACATCAACTTCACTAAAATCTGAAATGAGAGAGCAGAGGAAAATGAAGGTATGAGTATTCATAAAATTATTGCAAAACTGTACTCTTAAGTCCACCAAATTGGTATTTCAAAGACATTTCAGCACATACCAGTACATACCTTTTAGTTGTAATACCTAGGTATATTTTTTCAGAAAGGAATTGGAGGAACCCATACCTGTACATCAAAGTAATTATAATCTGCACAAAACAAGGGTATAGCCGTATAGACCAATAATGTGCATTCTATTGTTATAGACCACAACAGTGCATCATTTCCTAAGTGACACCATGATGTCATTTTAGCAGAGAAAGGTCCAAAAAATTAACATATCATGTGAGAAGGATCCTATAATTAAAATATACTTGAAGCTAATGGTATCTTTCTCCATTAGGTTTACCTGCAACTGCAGGTTTCTATCAATAATTCTAAGTTGACAAATATGCTCTGAAGTAACCACAATTGGGTTTGTTCCGGACACCAAATCATCTTATTCATATTAAGAAGATTAAGCTCCAGCATCTCCTCAACCGCATATTTGTTCAGGAGTATACTAAAACCACAGCAGACAACATACGTGCCAATAACTGTTTAATTCTGCTAGACTGCTATTGTTATTGGTGGGCAGGTTACTTGTTTCATTTTACATCTTGAAACGAGAAAGTTACCTTCAGTTTGGAAAAAAGATTTCCTCCTTTACACTACGTGCCAATGCGCATGAGCTTCAGAATGAAAGTATCACCACCATGGTCGAACCAACCTTGCAAACAAGGGCAAGTGATCATGCACCTGAACAACCCAAAAGAGCATGCTAATAAAGAACTGTGTACATCTGCACAGGCATAGAGTCAATACATCGAGTACCTTGCCTGCGCGGTTGCCCTCCCAGCGGCCATCAAAGTTGTGCAAAAATAGGATGCAGCCCGCATTTGATCTGAGGGCAACACTAAACTCATGGCCATACATGAATTTGTGTTCGCTGCCATAGTTGCCTCCATGCTCTTCTTCTTCTTGGCACTGCACGGGACGACGGAACCACGCAGTGGAGGATGCAGCCCATATAACCAGCAGGGCGCCAAGGGTTGGGCCCTGCGGCTGCTGGTGCTGTCATCGCACCATGCCGCGCCTCCGCTTTCGTCGCCCTCAAAACTAAACATTGCATGAAACATATATATATATATATATATCTAATTAATGTCTCTAACTAATATCTCTAATTAATGTATAAATAAAAAAATCGTGCTCATTCTCCCTTCTTTTAAAAACTATAAATTCTCTAACTATAATGGATGAAACAAAGCACAAACAATATGAAAAAGAAGATGACAAAGTTGCTAACCTGTGACGCACTTAGATGAGTGAAATCCTCGCAATTCTTGGAAAAAATGGGCAGCACCTCCCTTCTAACACGCCATGGAGGAAGAGGAGAGCTCGAGCAAATATATGTGATTGAGCTCTCGAGGAGAGAAAAAGACCCAGATATATGAGGATTTTTCTGGTGCTTGGAATTTTCTAGAACCGTTGATGGGCGATCTGATGGTTTAAAAATAGTAGGAACCCCACACAAGGAACCAGGAACCTAGTACTTGGAACTAAATTAGTGGGCCAGGAACTCTGTTGAGAAGGGTATATTGGTCTTTGCACGTAGCGTTCTAGCCCAAAAGCCCTTTTCATTGCGTCGCCCCAAATTCATTCATCATTTGTCATCAAGGGTTTCGGGGACTGCCGAGCGACCGCCGCCACCGCCGCGGCCGCATCCTCCCCCTCCGGCTCCACCGTCTCATCGCCCTCAACGCTCTGCAGTTGGCTCTGTAGCATGCCCTCAACCCACCCGTTTCCCCCTCGGCCCATGCAGCACGCGGCGTCGCACCCAGAGGCGGAGCTGCGACTAGGGCCGCCCAGGCCGCGGCCCTAGTCGTGGCCCATGAAAGCCCACTACCCCCAACAAATTTTTGGCCCAATAACCACTACTCCACTAGGGCAAAGAGCAGCAGAGTCCATTCCGGCAATACGCCGTCTTGCTCTTGCCTCCTGCCCGACGCCCCGAGCCCGTGCGGCCGTGCGGTGGCCGACCCCGACCCCGACGCGCGACGCGCCGAGTCCGCCCTCCGCCGACGCTTCCTACGCCACGCGCTCGACCCGGAGGCGGGAGGCCGGCTGCCGTGGCTCGCCGCGCGCTCAGGTCGGTGCCGCGTGAGGCCGTGAGCTCCCTCGAGGCCGACTACGCCTTCGACGGCCAGCGCTTCGACCGCCATGTTCCGCCTCGCCAGCGGTGCCGACGCCGTGGGCGTCATGCTCGGGAGCGCCGGCGTGAGGGCGTACAGGAAGCAGAGCGGCAAGGGGGTGTTCAACATCGAGGCGGCGCTCTCCGGCGAGGTGAAGTACCACTGTACCAGCTGCAAGTTGGTTAATCTTGGACGCCTTCCTGATTGATTGTAATTTGGTCATGGGGTGACCCAACAACCTCCTGTACCCTGCTTCCGGTCATGGGGTGGAACCTCTGCAATCCAAGTTCTGGGCAACGGGAGATTCAGATTGTGAGAACCTCTGCAATCCAAAAGCAAACGTCGTGGCCGGAAGGAGTTTTGAGTGTAGAATCGGGCCCTAGTCTTGGCCAAAAGCTGGCTCCGCCACTGGTCGCACCTACCTTACTGTTGGCGGCGGCGAGACATGCCCATCATGGTCGGCATGGCCGCATGGAGGCTCCGGCCCGACCATCCTCCTCGCAACGGCGGTGCCCCATCCATTTGCTAGGGCATGCTACCCCATCCCCCTCCTGTCTCGTCAGGGTCAGAGAACTACCGGCGGCGCTTCGACCCAGGCCACTTCCTCCCTTCTGCATCGCCGCCGAGGTACTTGCTCTCCTCCCTAATCGACGACATGTGTTGATCTTGTTTTGCCGTCAAAATTTCCTGTGAAGGAGAAATGTCGTAAGTTTGTAGCTTAGTAATAGAAATTTGTGAGATAGGTATTGTATCTGTTACTGTACATGATGGTGGAGATGTCTGCAACACCTGGTGATGTACTTGATCTGCTTTATCTCGAAATTGATAGGGAAAGGAAGCACTGCATCCTCATATTAGAGGAGGGAAGTGAGTTGATGGGCTGAGATTAAGATGCCTGGAGTAGCAGTGACTCCATGAGCCCAGGAGTGGAGTTGCTGATTGATGGAGAACATCAACTAGACGTAGTAACCGAATGGTCGATTTTCCATCAGCCTAAATATATTTAGCTTGTCTCCTCTATCAGCCTAAAATAGATGTAGCTTGTCGCCTATATAAATCTGGTGGAGTCATTGAGGATTTCTTGTCATACTATTGTAGGGGCCCAATGACTGGCCCAGTGAAAGAAATGATTGTGCAGCACCAAACCATATTGAGGTAGTGATAGTCTCAAAGCATGTGACCATCAAGCTGTATCTGTCTATAGGGTTTAGGGTGTGTTTAGAATGCAGAAATATAACATTACTGTAATGAGAAGTAGATCACCTTTGTGACAATATATATGTTTGTTTTTGGGTAAGGTCAATTCTGAAACAAATCCTTTGTCCTCCAACAGAAAGTAATAATGATTAAGGTTCTTCTGAGTTCCAAACATCTTTCTACAATTATGTAATAGAGGACTATACAAAAAAAAAACTCTATGGTTTGATGCTCGGGTTGAATTAATAATCATCTTCCTCTGAACAGGTCCAAGATTCCAGTTTCAGGATACAACTCTTACACATAGTGAACAGGTAAAGATCATGTATGCCTAACTAGGAAGATAGATGTAATAGCTTAGATTTAATTTTCTTTAACTTAACCTGCTGCTTTAAAATCAAACTGAACATTGTGCTATATTCGTATGGCATAAACCTGTTTTTGTTCTATGGTGCTATGTGCAGCTTTGAAATCAAATTGAACAGATCATATCTTATGTTTTTCAGGTGGTTTGGGCTGAAAGATTAGCTTGATTTGTGCTGCAATATAAAACTCCTTTGAGATGTGAGAGGCGAGGGCGTTCAACAACATTTAGTATTGGCACATAGCAACATCAGCCAACTTAAATTAGAATAATATATGATCCATGATTTAGGATATGAGTATTTGGTGATGCCTAGTTTTAAATGGTAGGTGGTAGTATTTGGATGATTCACAACAGACTTATATATGGACTAATGCTGAAATTTGACTAATTATGTAATAATGTAGATGAAATCAGGACGTGTATGATGCATTACTTCTTATGCGCAAGCACTGTCATGCATGTTGTATGTAGCTAAGCAACTGGATATGTCTCAGTTTTCTTATCTCAATTACCTTATCACCATGATTTGGCAGTTCTACATTGGGCAACGGGGGTTTGTTCTCCAGAAATCCTGGTGACTTGGAGCATTAGGAGGGAGAGGAATGCAAGATTCTTCAACGACGAGGAGAGACGAGGAGTATGCAGGGGATCAAGGACATGGGATGCTGTTGGTGCTAACAATGCACAATCTGTTAACTTTATGCATTTTTTTGGTATGTAGTGGGAGTCCATCCCGGCTGTATGCAGCCTGTGTGTGGCAGCGACTCCATCTCGGTGCACTTGGCACCTGTAAAATTCCTCCTGGATTCTTGTGAATACATGCCGGTAGTTGTCTGGGCTTCTGGACAAAAAGAGATGACACTAATATTTGTGTGGGTATGTTACTTGTCAGCAAATGCTACTTGTGAACTGAAACTGGGAGATGGTGACCCTGATAGTTGGGCTATGCACATGCTCGATCTTCTACTTGTACACATATCTCTGTAGGTTGTGGCCTCGTCATTGGACCATCTATGTGCATACTCAGTCTGATGTTGTGAACACCACAAAGCGAATAAGGCTTGAAATTCTGATTATCTCTGACAGTCCGTGAAAATTTGATAAGGTAAATATTCAATGTACAAAGTGTGTGGCTCCATGCAATATATTACAAGCACCAATACTTCATAACAAAACAATATAATTTGAAGCTAAAACAATGTTATGCAGTCAAAACAATGTTCTAGTACCGGCGAAAAAGCTAAGTTTTGACCTTTTGTCATAATATCTTGGTACAACGAAAGCATACATTATGCTAAGTAAATAACAGTTATAAATGTGAAGCTTGAAAAAGACAGTGTACAAGCAAGTAAATAAATATCTACATAAAGCTTTCTCAGAATTAGATCTCAAACATGTAGACGGGATTATAACCCAAAATATTTCTCCTAGTAAGCTGGGCCAGCAAAATCCCATAATGAATCGATTCAAATGCATAATAAAGAAGATGTAGAAGTTTTATAAGAAGACATAAAAAGTACTAATTTCCTAACACCACTACTGCAGCACATAATCTCAGATCTATTCAAAATGCCAGCCATCACTTCTGAGCAAGTACATACTCGATCCATACAAGGCATACTCCATGCATCCTGGTAACTAATTCACAAACATTATACACTAATCAGCTTCAAAGCAGTTACATGTGACTCAGACCAGATAAACCCTAAGGGCTCCTTTGGAACGCAGGAATGAAAAAACACAGGATAGGAAAAACATAGGAATAGGATAGGAATGTAAGTGTAAAACAGAGGATTGCAAAACATTGGAATTTTGAAGAAACTATCGTTTGGATGAGTCATAGAAAAAGCACAGGAATTTTATGTAAGTATTTGGTAGTAATAGTAAATCACATTTGTTGACGAATGTTTCCCTAGTGGACTTCTCTATCTAATCTCTGCAATTTGCCTCGATCCTACGCACTGATGGAAAAAAGAGCTTCGACCAGATGTTTTGATTCCTGCGTTTTTCCTCCAAAATCGATAGCAAAGGATTTGTTCCTCCAAAATTCCTGAGGTCCAATCCTATGAACCAAAGGCATATACACAGTACTCATTCCACAGGATTTCAGAATCCTGTGTTTTTCCTTTGAAAATCCTCCGTTCCAAAGAACCCCTAAGCCTAGCCACTCAGCCAGCCCCGCCCTCTCCCCCGCGCCAGGTTCCTTATCATCGCTGCGGTGGAACAGAGATGCGTGGACTATGTACAAAGGGGTAGCCGGTGGACGGATGGACCGCCCGGGATTCGTCCGATGGGCGGACAGGGGATGGCTGGTACAGACCGCCGGCTGCCGGTGGATCCTCACACCCCTGGTCGCGCCCTTGCAAAGCGGCACCTGGCCGTCGACGTCGTCCCTGCACGCGATGCGCACGGCGCAAAACTGTACAGCACCGCGCTGAGGATCCGCATGGAGGATCTTGGGCACCCCCAGGTCGATCCGCTCCTCGCCATTCTGAGGATCCAATCCGCGGTCATCACCTGGATCGGGAATAACCGTGATGCATCGTTTTGGGCTTAATATATGGAGTGAAATGACCACTCTGCCCCTAATTACTCTTGACTACCAAAGAACCGGGTGCTTTCACGTGCTTTTTAATCAACGGTTCGGAAAAATTCTGGACGAGGGAACCAACTAGTTCCGTCCAAGCACCTTAACAAGCCTCCAGATATATAGGAGAACATTTAGTACCGGCTGGGGGCTCCAGCTGGTATTATATGTGGCATTTTAGTACCGGCTGGAGCTCCAGCATGTACTAAATGTCCCAGGGGCAGTTAGTATCGGCTGGAGAACCTGCTTACACGGCACTGTGCTTACATACCGGTACTAAGAGGGTGTTTGGTTCCAGGGACTAAAGTTTTAGTCATGTCACATCGAATTAAAGAATGTTAATTAGAAGTATTAAATATAGATTAATTATAAAATACATTACATAAGCGAGGACTAATTTACTATACAAATCTATTAAGCCTAATTATGGTGTGTTTGGTTGGGCTGTGGCTTTTGAAAAAGCTGCTGTGAGCTGTGGGCTGTAGAAAAGCAGCTGTAGAAAAAAGCAGAAGACTGTTTGGTTAGAGGTGTTGTCAAACTATGAGCTGTGTATGAAATAACTATAATGCCCCTGCAGACTTGGGTACATATTTATATGAAAATTGCTTGTAAGATAATAATTTGTTCACTAATTCACATAAATATGACTATTTAAGCAAGGTAAAAAAATTTAGAAAGGAAATCTTATTTTTTAAGTGTTGCATCATTAACATTTGCTTTCATATTTACATTTAAATTGATATGCGATGTTTGGTATGCACGTTTGAAACAAAAAAGAAATACATATTTTTAATAACCAAACGGAAAAAGAAAAATAGAAAGAAGAGGAAGGGGAGCAACGAGCCAGTAGCAATTAGCAAACGCAGATACATCCCAGCTACATTCGCTCGATTGCCTTTGCAATTCGATGCCTAGTGGCGTCCAAGCTTGCGCTTGCACGTGGATGCGTCAGACCTCTGCGGAGCTCGCGCTCGCCCGGGGAGGGGAGGAGCACGGCTTGAGGGGCTGCGCTGCCGCCCATGGGTCCGTGCTCTGCTGCGGGGAGGCGCGCTCTGCTGCTGCGGCGACGGGCTCGTTCGGGCACGCTTGATGCGCGG
Organism: Echinochloa phyllopogon; assembly: GCA_033239725.1. Classification (NCBI taxonomy): domain Eukaryota; kingdom Viridiplantae; phylum Streptophyta; class Magnoliopsida; order Poales; family Poaceae; genus Echinochloa; species Echinochloa phyllopogon. The sequence goes on along the minus strand of BTCW01000015.1, from coordinate 28,767,303 downwards.
GAGGCAGGGGCGGCGCTCTCGACTGCGGCAGCGACGAACTCGCCCGGCCACACATGTTGCACGGGAGGTGGGGCGGTGCGCTCGGCTGCGGCGACGAAGGGCTTGTCCGGCCGCGCCGCCGCAGGCGCGGGGCGGGGCGGCAGTGCCGCCATGCCGGAGCGACGCAGATGCGGCGGGAGGAGTCGCGCATGCGTCGGAGGGGGGCAACGGGGAGAGGACGGGGTCACGGAAGAAATAAAACAACCGTTTTTTTCCGTGGAAGGTGGGTAAATATTTATCTTAAAAGTCAGTGAAAGTAGAGGGGCAAGGTGCTTTTGGATTTGTACTACAATAAAAGCTGCTTTTGGGCAAAGTCACTAGTGACTTTTTAAGCCCTTTGGTTGGGCTTTTGGCTTTTTCGGAAGCAAAAGCAGGTTGGAAGCCCAACCAAAGGCACCCTTAGTCCATGATTAGATAATATAATGCTATAATAATAATTTAATAATTATATACTAATTATAGGTTAATTAAGCTTGGTAGGTTCGTCTCGCGGAGTAGATATGACTTATGCAATTAGTTTTATAATTAGTTTATGTTTAATGCTATTACTTATCACTTATTTGAGGGACTAAACTTTAGTCCCTAGGATCCAAACATAGCCTAAATGTGTGTATTAGTACCGGTCCCAATTCGTCTGGTACTGATGTGCGCCGATGAATGTGAAGTTTTGTAGTAGTGACAGCTCTGTTTTGCAAGTTTGTTTTGGATAAATCATGCTATTTATTAAGGAATACTAAAGGCATTCTGAATGACTTTAGGTGGTGCTAACAGCCACATGCACCTGCCTCCAAGTTGTTCGCTACCTCAGTTTTAATTCTATATGGCACCTTATTAAATACTATAAATACTGTCCTGGTCACAGGTTGTGACTGCCCAAATACCATCCAAATCACCGTTGATTTTTTTTTTAGAATTACTCAGCACAACGCAGACGCTCACACACGTATGCACACCCACATCTATGAATACACGTACGTAAACTCTACCCCCTATGAGCACCTTCGAAGGACTTAGCACCCGGCAGATCTGGAGATTCCCGAAGTCACCATTAACGTCTCGTTGTCGACGGGAACGCCGCTTACCACTTAACGTATAACACCGATAAATCCTAGGAAATCTCAGAAAAAGGTGCGAGCACCATAATTTAAACAGCGTCCCACTGAACCGTCCTGCCATTGAACTACGGTCCAATTCGCTCCAAACCACCGTTGATGCTCTGTTTTGCAAGTACATGTACCAGTTGCACGGGAGATCGAAAAATTGCGTTCAGTTGCAGCATGTCAGGAAACTTCCATTCCACCGCCGCCGGCCCAGCAGCTTGCGAACGGCGAGCCTGCTTCTGCAAACAACAAACTGACTGATTGATCATCCGGTGATTACGTACTCCCTCCGTAAGTAACTGTCATCGTAGATTTCCGTGTCAAGACTTTACTTCGCAGAAAATATGTGCAACATTTTAATCTAAAAACTTTTATTAAAAAATTAGATTTAAATATCTATCTAATAATATTTATTATGTATCATAAATATTAATATATATTTTTATATATTCAATTAAAGATGTTTCTTAGGAAGCGAAAACGACGTATATTTAGAAACGGAGGGAATAAGTATCACGATAAAAGCTAGCCAGCCAGTGGCACTATTTTTTGAACTGAAACAGCCAGCGGCACTATCGGAGTATTTATCGGCTAGCAACCTACTCGCAAATTTAGAAGCCAAACTTTAGCCTTTTAGAGTGCGGACATCACTATAGCATTTTCTTTATATGTGTGAAACTTGTCTAAAAATTGATTAATTAGGCTTAAAATGTTAGTCTCACATAGTACACTAAAACCGTGTAATTAGTTTTTAATTTTATCTATATTTAGTATTCCACGTATGTATAGATATTTTGATGTGATGAGAATTTTATTTTTATAGTGAACTTTAGGATGGAATTTGGTATCTAAACCAAGCCCTAGCACCTCGGCGGATCCGGTCATGTCGGAGTGGCTGACACAGCACGTGACCAGGCATGGCCCGGTCTGCTCCTCTTCTCTGTGCTCTGGTCACCGACTCTCTTCTCGCCGGCCGATGCGACCCGACCGACAGCTGAGCTGCCCGGAGTGGATAAGCAGGGAAGGCAAGCCTCCGCGTGGCACCACCGTCACGTGCGGGCACGTTTCTTCTAATCTCCAAGCTCAACATGTCCCTCAGTCGTAGATGCACCGAGTTCTCTTTTCAAAAAAAAATGCACCGAGTCCAAGCCACATCCATCCGTCGTCACGTCTTATGTTGACATCGTTATATAAAACCTACTCCGAGTACATGTGCATATTTAATCCTTGTTTTGCTGCTAATAGCAACGCCGCGCGCCGTTGCGATTGCGATGAATATGTCCGAGGAACTAGCTAGCGGTGCTGATGCATTGTATACACATTCCTCAGACTTGGTATGTCGATTTTTTCTTTTGGGAGGCATCGCGGTAATAAGTCAATTAATGTTAAGACGTACGTACGGTTACTGTTTCAATGCAAAGTAGGGCGAGCTTTCCAAATTTAAATCCTAGTCTCGGGCTCTCTTTGGATCCACCGGCTAAACTTTAGCTATTTTGCATGTCAAAAGCTACACGATTCTTTTAGCTTGTTGAACCTGACTAAACGCAGCTAAACGAGTTCAAAGACCAAAATACCCCACCTGTTTATGAAAATTTCCTACCGTCATATAATTCTATCCATAATTAATGAAGGGTAGCATAGTCCAATTAATTTAATTAGCTTATAGATCCAAACACCCTCAACTAAAGTTTAGCTAGGTACTCTTTAGCTAGCTAAAATAAATCATTATAAATTAGCTAGCTAAACTTTAGTCATTGTGGATCTATTTTTTTTAAAAAAAAGAGAGTAAAACTCACTCATATATTTTGGAGGCGGTTTGTATGTATTCCAGGTTTAATTTTGGATGCTCGATCCATGTCTTAATTGCTGCTTTGCCGAGCTAAGTGGTGGGGTCCAACATCGACATGTCTATACAATCCATGCCTTCAGAGAAAAATTATACAAGCACGACCGGTCTCATGCTCCCGTTGAACCTAAACCATGTGTGTTTCTCCGCCAAATCTTTCCTATATACTCCATCTTAATCCACCATTTGTGGCCGCTAGTCTGAAACGAAACAATCGAAAGATGTCTGAAACAAACGGTACACGGCACAGGATGGACACGGTGATGATGCCCTTTATATTAGTCAATCAATGGATTTATTTCGTTCAAATAACGTGGCACGGACTATATAATCCGCAGCTGGTGCTGGCCTGTTAACATGCGCATGCCCCCTAGAAAGAATATTGCTACGCACACTTGGCTTGGACGGCTTCAAAGAAGCTTCTCAACCAATCACCTACTGATTGGTCCGGCTAATTTGATTTGGTCTTTACGCAAAGCTTTGTGAACTTATACGAGCCTAATGATTGATTGAGGTGGGACAAAAAAACATAAAAGGACTTGCTTTGGGAGTTGTCTTGGAAGAGATGCCAATTATTTAAGATATTTTGTTTCTTATGAAATGCCTCCAAACAACACAGATATCTCGCACGATGAAACTGAACCAGATTATTGAAGGCGCAACTGGAACATTCAGTTGTTCAGTAATGATTTATAAGCGATGAGATGATGGGCACGCACTAATTTGGTTGTGTATACAAAATCTTGTTTCAAAATTAACTGTCAAGTACCCGCAAAAGAAAATTACTGTCAATTATTGCTGTACCGTACAATAACGATCGACGTCCCCTTTGTCCATTATTGTATTCTTAACATCTATATTTCATAAAATTGGTGGTGTATACAAATCTTGTTTCAAAATTATATGACGTACCATATCAGCTGAGTTCAATTAACAGTCGATGTCCCCTCGTCCAACCATACTTGTACTCCTAAGATCTAAATTTCACAAAAGTTACGAAATCTAAAAGCAACATTTTATTTTTGCCTTTCCAAAGTACACCCTACCTTTAACTACCAAGACGGTGTCTTTGGAGTTCCCGTTCTACCTACATTGTCTTCCCAACGGCTTATTTTCAGTGTTGGTGGTGCTAGTGAGGACCGTCGAAGATTTATCTCGAGTACGTCTGTCTAGGGGTATTCCAGACAATAGATTTGTGGGTCTCGCCGAGTTCTAGTAACGATAGTGCACACACAACATAAAGATTTAGACAGGTTCAGGTTGCAAATTGCGTAATACCATACGTCATGTATGCTTGATTGTATTGCACGTGAGGTTGAGTTGTTTTGGAGGGGTCTCTGCTCTGCCTTATATATCCGGGGAGCAGAGTTACAAGTCGGTTCCATGATCCTAGTCGTATACAACAGGGAGTACTACAACAGGGTACTTTGGGGAGTCTCCTAATAGTACACGACTAGTTCTCCTAGTCATCTACGCCGTCTTGCACCGTAGCCGACTAGTTTGGAGTAGCTAGGTCAAACTTCCCATAGCCAAGTAGTTTAATCCTGTAAATGAATGGCCATAGGGATCCTGGTCCCACAAGCCCCCGAGCATCTTGCGCCTTCGCTTCAAATCTTGAATCTGTTTTAACATCTTCAAGGTCTCATCTCTTGATGATTCGAGTGGTTGGAGCTAAGCTCAAGACGCTCTTATCTTCTCTGTAGAGTAGTTTACAGTGGAGTGCATCTTTTGATGCACCCAATGGGTGTAGCCCCCGAGCCTATGACTACTTTTTAAGCAGTTGAAGGTTCAAAAGCAGTCTTATGTCTTCACTTCGAGTAGTTTCAATGGTGTGCACCGAGTAGGTGCACCCATTGGGTATAGCTCCTGAGCATCGAGTAGTTTTGTTAAAACCAGTCGAAGGTCTTCGCGTAACTTATGCCTCAAATCTCGGAAAAATCAAATCCCAGATTACTCGCTAGCAGCCCCCAAGCTTTGAAGCAAATATCTTTGGTTTAAAGATTAAGGAAATCTTCATAAATCCACATCCATTTTGAATCATCCGAGAATCCTGTCATCGGTGGTTAATTAGGAAGTTTATCCCTAAAAAACCATCCCTAATGACAGAATGCGATGTGCCAGATATACTGTTCCGCACAGTAACCCTAGCCGATGGTTATAAATCTGGAGCATTAAGCCCGCTCATTTTGCATCTGTTAAGTGCTCTGTCTTTCGCTCCTCCTTGAGCTCGACGCCTCCAGCCCCCAGCGTGCGTGCGTAGCCCCCAAGCTTAGAGTCCTCAAAGCTTGTCTAGCTTTGCTCCCATTTGTGAATGCGAGACAAAAGCAAGGTCCTGACACGCTCGGCAACTATGGGAAAGAAGAAAGCTACCACGAAGAAAACCGATGATGCTCCATCCACCAAGCCTGTGGAGAAGAAGACCACAAGGAAGAGGGCGTCGTTGGTAGATCCAAACACGAAACCCGATTCCAAGACCCATCCTTCACCCGCAAATGCCTGGAAGTTCTGTACCGCATCCGCCGATGATCTGCATAGCCTACTGGCCCAAGTTCTGCTCCTACAACAAGAAACTCTTGAATGGAAGCCTTGTTTTAATCTTTAATTTCCCACCAAAGATACCGATGAGATTCCTCTCTTTATCTCGTTTTGTGAACGTGGAGTTGGATTGCCTATTTCGTCTTTCTTCCGAGAACTTCTTGATTTCTACAAGCTGCGACACCTCCATCTCAATCCCAATGGGATTTTATACATTTCTGTCTTTGTCCATGGTTGTGAAGCCTTTATTGGAACCAAGCCAAATCTCGCTCTTTTCCGTACCCTTTATCATATCAAACCCCAACCAACTTTCCAAAGGATGGAAGTAGTTGGTGGAGCAGGAATTCAATTCCACCAGAGAATGGAAGATCAATGGTTTGACATGCCAATCAAGGACTAATGTGGAGACCGGAAGTCCGACTGGTTTATCATCGATAAGTTGTCTTGGATGACTTCTTTTTCTATTGTGATTTGTTTGTGTATACATTAATCTTTTCCTTGTGTATTTTTAATACAACAGGAAACCTTGGCAAGAGTTGTCCAGTGAAAGATGGGTGGTACCCTAAAGACTTGTCTAGCTGGAACACCAAGCTTAGCGCTGAAGAAGCCAAGGATGTACCCGCTTTGCTAAAGCGAGTACACGCACTGAAGAAGAAAGGCCTCACTGGAGTGAGAAATTGCATTCAGCTTTTTAAAGCGAAGGGTGCAACCACTTTAGGAGCGAGTGAACCTTGGATACGACTACGAGGGAAGCACAGATCTCTCAAGGATGGCGCCAGAAGAAATAGCAGACGAGACAATGCTAATGCGGCTGTCTCGGATGTTCACTGGCATCACCAAGAAATCTGTCACCGTGAAGGAGTACTTGAAAGACCAGCCTCCAAGCCCCGTAAGTAGTTCTATGCCTTTTCTCATTGATAATTTGGAAATAACATTTCACATCTGAGTGGTTGATCTTGAAATAACGATTCTAATTTGAGTTGTGGCCTTGATGTAGTCTTCCGATGAAGAAAATGATGAACCAGCTGGCGGCCTCACCCAGGAGGAAAGGGAAGACTTTAGCAAGAGCTCTTCGGAGAAGACTGAACCTGCTAAAGAAGATGTTGACACAGCCGCCGGTGATGAGGAAGAAGTCGTAGTTGATTCGGATGAAGACACAACTACACATCCTATAGTCCAGGAGGACCCCAAGGGTAAGTACCTTATACCTGGCCCAATAATCATTGAAGATTATCACACCATGGGAGTAGAAAATCCTGACAGCTGTACTCCACCGCCAAAAATCCTATGGGGAAATTTTAAACTAGAGTGTTCAATAGAGCCCCCATCAATCCCTGTAGGGGTAAAAAGGAAAAGGACCGTGCGATCACGCTCAGAGACTCCATCAAGTGGTTATGTCCCTGGAGTGGAAGAAGGCGAACGCATCAAGCTGTCCAAGTTTATCACTGCACCTCAGAGCTCGTCCACGACTACTGCCATGGCGAGTGGAACAATAGGAAGCACTACTAGCTCCAAGATGGGTGTCCTAAAGCTGAAGAATTTTAGTTTCAAGCCCAAAGCAACATCTCTTGTAGAGTAAGTAAAACAGTCGCTTGAGCCTTATGTATGTGTCCAAGTATTCAATGAATAACTCTGTTACTTATTTCATAGCAGGTCACCAGCCAAAGCATTCTTGGCAGCAATGCAAGCCAACAAAGAGGATCAATAGCTTCCTGCTGCCTCAGAAGCAGAGAAAAGTGCTGAAGAACCACCCGCTGCAACCGAACAAGATCAGGCCACGGAAGAAGCACTAGGTTGTAGCGGATCCAAAGAAGGAAGAAAAATCTCCTGCAACCATGGACGTTGATTCAAGTGTGGCTGCTAAAGACGACAATGCGCTTGACTTGAACAAGCCCCCGGAAAAGGACTCGACTGTCGTTGTACCAGTGCCTAAGACTAGTTCAACTCCTTCAACCACTACTGGGAACACAGAGATCTTAGCCAATGTAGAGGTATGTCTAATTGCTTGGAATGTACAATCTTGTTCACTAGTTTATATGCCATGAGTATTGATTATAATCCACATAATATGTGATTTTGCAAAAACTGTAGGCTGTTGTAACAAATGAAACAGATATGCCCAGCATGGCTACTGAGAAAAGCACTCTGCAGGCAAGGGAAAGAACTTCCAAAGATGTAAGTAGCCTTGTATAAAAGTATGCTTGTAGATTCTGTATAAAAACAGTCCTATGAGCAATCATATAACTATCTTGTAGGTAGAAGTTGCTAAGGAAAATCTAGAGAGTGAAGCAGCACAACTCAGGAAGCATCTGGAGGTAGCCCTGGTAAGGACACTTGACCTGTGAATAGTTAGACTTCCAGAAAGTAGTCAATAATAATGATATCATCGAGTGCAGGCATTAGTAGAGAAACTACAGAAACCCAACGATGCCGGCCTTGAATCACGTGTCAAGGAACTCGAAGAGGATCTAGCCGCGGCCTTTGAAGCACGCGAGAAGGCTCGAGTAGAAAACCAATAGAAGATTGCTCATCTCCACAAGAAGGTTCAAGGCATGGACGATAAGAAGTCCAGGTTGGACAACCGCAACCGTTCGTTAGTCAAAGAAAATACAAGTAAGTAATGTCAAATGTTTAATCTTGACAGTAAAGTAATCATGTGAAGGCTTTTTACTAGTCAGCACCCTTTCTTGTTGACAGGGTTAAAAAAGGAGCTGAAAGAAGAACAAAGTACCAGCACATCTTGGTACAATTTAGCACAATCTAAGACTAAAGAATGCACTCGTCTGGAAAGGCTAGTAGAGCAAATAAAAAAGAAAACTCACCAAGGAGCATCAAATCCGAGTGGATATGGAAAAATCTTGTGTCAAAGCTCTGGCAGGTCAACAAACCAAGCAACAGGAAGTGGAAGATCTGCAGGCAGAGAAGAAGGCGATAGAAAGTGACATATTACACATCCTAGAGATGGTAACTCTAGAAGGCTCGAGTACCAGCAATCAGTCATTCCTGGAGCGAATTGGTATGGTGCCTGATCAGATCACCGACTTCTGCAAGCGCACAATGAGGGAATGCATCAATCAACTGCTAGCGATGGTGAAAGCTTATAACCCCGAGGCCAAGCTAGAAGTAATCGAGCTGCCTATTGGTGGGACTCTAGAAGAATTTGAAGCTTTGGTGAAAGAAACCGAGCCCATAGCTGACTTGTTTATCGACTCTTGTCACACCCGGATTTACACAGAAACCCGAATGCTACCATATGTGTGCCTAGGAAGTCCACAGAACACATATAGTTAACAAATATGATAAACAGAGTACATATGCTCGAATAAAATGGTTTTACATCAGAGTTTGTCTCAAATAATTGAATAACACAGCGGAAGTCTCATTATTAACTCTCTCTAAACGAAAACGATGAAGCCGATAACCATAACCCACGGGGACACCGACTGGTTGAGCACAGCTAGTAGAATGGCAGATCCTCAGGAAATTCAACAGCAGCAGTACCATCTAATCCATCTGTTACCCATCCGGGATTTTGTTGAATAGCAAGTGTAAGTAAATGTCTTACTTAGCAAATACAACACGGATAATGAAGGCTTAAGAGAAAGGCTTGACATGGCTGTACTGCATTAGCAATTTTAGTTGTTTCATTTTAACATCCTCATAACCACTACATTTACATGAATCCCAGTTGTAACCCATTAAATACAGTAGAAGTGAGCATTAAACGATAACAATTAACAACATCTTCTAATCATAAAGGATCCAGGCCGCTCGTGACCCTGAGCAAGGCTATCATGATAGATTATACACTCTGCAGAGGTTTCGCCCTTTACCCACCAGTCGCGTAGAAGTTCAAAGGAACTTTGCACCCTACCACGCACGTCAACACTTCCGAGGTGTGACTGCATAGGGACGCTACGAGGCTTTTCACAAGACTCCCTAACGAAACAGTAGCCGTTATGGTACAACCTAGGCAGCATGACCCAAGGCACCGAGATTGACCGACGCTCATGTAGCAACACGAGGGGGTTAATGGCGTCCAAGCGCGGTAATGAATATCAACAACAAAACAAATAGCGCAACGCGTGAAGACCCCGCCATACAGTGGCTCCCAACACGGGACTGTGCCTCATGGGGACATAGCCGACGGATACCCCGTCCTCGGTGGATCAAACCATACTCTCACCCATGCTTCCCATAACGCCGTCGGCCCGTCGGTAACTATTGTCAAGCTAGAGCCGTACATGTTACTTGTCCAAGACCAGAGCCATTATAGTTCTAGCGGTGGCGACAGGTTCCTGGGTTGCCGCTTTAAGAACTAGTCCTTACGGAGAGACACTAGGGCCAAGCACGAAGCGTACGCCCTAGTTCCCTGATCCATGTTGCTAAAAAGCAAGTTTTACCATTAACATTGAAGTGAACCATTAAGTCAAGATTAACAGTTAAGCAAAGGTGACAGTAGCTGCGCCTAGCAGAGTTCTACCCAAATGCAATAACCCAAGGTATTCAAGGTATAGGATAAACAAAACTAGGTACAACATTAAAAAAGTAACAATTTAGACACATGCGTATGCAGTAAATAGTGTAAAGGTGTGTTTAGGTAGCAAGGATTGTCCGTGCTATACTTGCCTTCGTCAAACTGCTGCTGCTACTGCTGCTGAAGGTCCTGCTCCTCGTAACCCTCGAACTCAAGCGCGTACGGCTCACTGACTGGACTCACGAAACAACACACAAGCATCCACACAAGCCAGTACATGTAAACAATAGTATTCTATTAGAACAGTACACCAAACAGTAAAAACAGAACAAAAGAAGGCTTAGAAACTAATCTACGCTTCGCTACGAACACGTGAGCGCGAAAATCACTCAAATCGGAGCTAAAACGAAGAAGTTATGACTTTTCTAAGGTTTAGGGACTTGCTGACAAAGTTTTAAAAGTTCCAGGGGCCTATTTCCAAAAACTCAAGGGCTAAAACATAATTTTATATTAAAACAGGAGGGCTAAAGCATAAAATAACTTAACCAGGACCTCGGGTGCTATTTTCAAAAAGGACAAGGGGGTTTTCTATAAAAATCAGCCCACCGCGGGTTAATTTTGAAATAGTGGAGGGGCTCTTTTGCAAAAAGGCCATGGTTGACCGGTATAGACTGGTTTGACTTGGGAGGTTGACTTGATCCGGACCGTGGAAAATAGATCGGGCGGCTGGGATTAGATCCAGGGGAGGGGAAATCGGCGGCGGCGGCGGAGCATCGCCGGCGAAACGCGCAAAAGTGCTAGGAGGCTCGGTTCGGGGCGGGGCTTGGCGCTACGGGTGCGCGGGACGACGGCGAGTGCAGCTGCGGGGTTGCGGACGAGTGGAGAGCGGCGGAGCGAGATTGCGACGAGCTATGGCGGTGGCGTCGCTCGGGCGAAGGCGGCGAGCACGCGACAGAGGGGGAGAGAGAGCAAGGAGCGGCCGGGTAGGTTCGTTACCTTCTCGCGAAGCTCCTGGAAGGTTCGGCGGTGGCGGAGCGGCGACGATGCGGTGGATCGATGACGGCGCAGAGCTCGACGGTGGCGGCTATGGCGGCGGCTGCGCGGAGAGCTCGAGCGGAGACGGCTAGGGTTCGATGGGGGGTCGTGGCGCAGGGTGGCGGCTTAAATAGGGCGGTTGAGGAGAGTCCCGATGGACCTCGGCGTGCGTGCCGGGCCTCAGCCGGACTCCGTGGCCGAGCCGAACTCGGTCGGGGGTAGGGGACGACCCTGACACGCGGGTCCCGCGTGTCAGCGGCTGGAGGCGGGGTGCTGCGGTGGGCTGGCTGCTAGGCCGGACTGGCTGGCGGCGCTAGGCCGCGAGGTGGGCCGAGCGGGCTGGCGCGGGAGCGGAAGAGGGGCAGGCCGGCGGGGAATGCGAAGCAGGCCGCGGGCTGGGCCGCAAGCGAGAGCGCGGGGAACGGGGCCGAGCTGAGGGAAAAAGAAGGAGGGGCGGGCTCGGCTCGGGGAGAAAGTTCAGGGGGGAAAACCGAACTATGACCAAAACATCTTTTCTAAAGCTCCAAACAATGCGATTCAAATTCGAATTTAAACTAGATTTAAATTCCAATCTAATTCACAAGCAACCAAAACACAATGCAGCAGCATGGATCCAACAAAAATGTTTCTAACCTTATATTTGATTTTATTTTGCCAAAAATTATTTATTTACCCTATGTTGAGCATGGGAACTTTAATAAAAAGCATATTAATTACTAAAATTTTAAATAGGCCTAATTTAGGGTGTTACAAACCTACCCCCCTTAAGATGAATCTCGTCCTCGAGATTCGGATGTGGATGGGAATAACTGTGGATACTCTCCTCTGAGATCTTCTTCTCTTTCCCAAGTCGCTTCATCCACTGAATGGCGGCTCCACTGAACCTTGCACATCCGGATCACTTTATTTCTGGTGACTCTTTCTGACTCCTCCAAAATCTTGACAGGGTGCTCAGCGTAGGTGAGATCTTCCTCCACATTCAGCTCATCAATCGGAATCTGTTCCTCAGGTACTCGCAGGCACATTTTCAACTGAGACACATGAAACACATCGTGTACTCCTGCCAACTTCTCAGGTAGCTCTAACTGATATGCTACCTCACCTTTCCGCTCAAGTACCTTGAACGGTCCAATGTATCGAGGTGCTAGCTTGCCCTTGACGTTGAACCTCTTCACGCCTCTCATTGGTGACACCTTGAGATACACGAAGTCTCCAACTTCAAAGCTGAGATCCCTCCGTCTGATATCTGCATAGCTCTTCTGTCTGGATTGTGCCACTTTCAAATTCTGTCTGTTTATCTGCACTTGTCGCTCGGCCTCTCTTAGTATCTCAGGTCCAAATACCTAACTTTCTCCAGTTTGATTCCAGAATAGTGGTGTCCTACACTTTCTGCCATACAGAGCCTCGAATGGTGCCATCTGCAAACTCTTCTGATAGCTGTTGTTGTACGAGAATTCCGCGTACGGTAAACTCCTGTCCCAACTGGCACCATATTGTAGAGCACATGCTCTCAACATATCCTCCAATATCTGATTTGTCCGTTCTGTCTGCGGATGGTAAGCTGAACTGAACTGTAGCTTAGTGTCCATAGACTTATGCAGTTGTCGCCAAAAGTGTGATGTGAACTGGGTACCTCGATCTGATACTATTCTTTTTGGTACCCCATGCAAACACACAATCCTCTCCATATACAGCTCCGCTAGTCTGGCTCCCGTGTAGGTGGTTTTTACTGGAAGGAAATGCGCCACCTTGGTCAGACGATCCACGATTACCCAGATTGAGTCAAATCCCCTCTGAGTGCGAGGTAAGCCAGTGATGAAATCCATACCGACTTCTTCCCACTTCCATTCAGGTATCTTCAAGGGCTGGAGCAAACCTGCTGGCCTCTGATGTTCAGCCTTGACTCTCTGACATGTGTCACATAGAGCCACATAGGTTGCCACATCACGCTTCAATCCATACCACCAGAATCTCTCCTTGATGTCTTGGTACATCTTGGTACTACCCGGGTGTATCGAATACGCCGATTCATTGGCTTCCCTGAGAATTGCATCCCTGATCTGCACTACATCTGGTACACAGATCCTCTTCTCATACCACAATGTCTCTTGGTCATCCACTCGAAAACCAGGGGCTTTTCCTAATGCCACCAGTTCCATGATCTCCTTGATCTTCTCATCTGCGAGCTGTCCTTTTCTGATCTCTTGTTCCAAGGTCGGTTCTACTGCCATCTCGGTGACGCTGGTCACAAATCCCAAACTCATCCTCTCAAACTCTGAACTGAGTTCCTCCGGTAAGCAATGGCCCGTGATCTTATTCACATAACTCCTTCTACTCAGAGCATCTGCCACCAGGTTGGCCTTCCCTGGATAATAATGAATCTCCAGGTCGTAGTCCTTGATCAACTCTAACCAACGACGTTGCCTCATATTCAGATCTGACTGTGTGAACACATACTTGAGACTCTTGTGGTCAGTGTAAATATCACACTTATGACCAATCAAGTAATGCCTCCAGATCTTCAAAGCATGCACCACAGCTTCTAACTCCAGATCGTGTGTCGGGTAGTTCTGCTCATGTTTCCTCAACTGCCTCGATGCATAAGCTACTACTCTACCTTCCTGCATGAGTACACACCCCAGTCCTAGACGGGATGCATCGCAGTAGATAGAGAAACTCTTGGCTATGTCGGGCAGAACCAGCACTGGGGCTGTTGTTAGTCTCTTCTTCAATTCCTCAAAGCTAGCCTGACACTCACTTGTCCAGACAAACTTAGCATTTTTCTCCAATAGTGCCGTCATGGGTTTAGCAATCTGTGAAAATCCTTCAATAAACCTCCGATAATATCCAGCCATTCCAAGGAAACTTCTGATTTCACTCACATCCTTAGGCGGATTCCAACTCAACACATCACTAACCTTCTTCAGATCAACTGCCACTCCACCATTGGACAACACGTGGCCCAAGAATGCTACTTCCTTCAGCTAGAACTCACACTTGCTCAGCTTGGCATACAACTGATGCTCACGAAGTCTCTGCATCACCAACCTCAGATGTTCTTCATGCTCTTCCTCATTCTTTGAGAAAACCAGAATATCGTCAATGAACACCACTACGAATTTGTCAAGATAGTCCATGAACACACTGTTCATCAAATACATGAAGTATGCCGGTGCATTTGTCAAACCAAAAGACATGACAGTGAACTCATATAGACCATATCAGGTTGTGAAGGCTGTTTTGGGGATGTCAGTCACTCGTATCCTCATCTGATAATAACCGGATCGGAGATCGATCTTAGAGAACACACATTCTCCTTTCAACTGGTCGAAGAGATCATCAATCCTCGGCATCGGATACTTGTTCTTGATGGTCACTTCATTCAAAGCTCGATAATCCACACACATTCTCTGGGTCCCATCTTTCTTATCCACAAACAAAACCGGTGCTCCCCAAGGGGAAGAACTAGGACGAATATACCCTTTTTCTAACAACGCCCTTAATTCTTCCTTAAGTTTCTCTAGTTCTTTTACTCCCATTCTATATGGCATCTTAGCTATAGGTGCAGTACCAGGCTTAAGATCAATAACAAATTCAACTTCGCGGTCTGGGGGCATACCTGGTAACTCATCTGGAAACACATCTGGGAAATCGCACACCACTCTGATGTCTTCCAGTGGTACACCCTCAGCTTGGTAGATCTGGTTGTGCCCCAAGGGACTAGCTGCTTGATACTCCACTTTCTCACCAGTCTTTGCTGTTAGCTGCACTGTTCTTTTGGAGCATTGAATCACCCCATCATATCTGGCTAACCAGCTCATACCCAGAATCAAGTCAAACCCAAGGGTTTCTAGGACTATTGGGTTCACCGCAAAGTCTACCCCCCTTATTGTGATGGTGATACAGGGGCAACGTAAAGTGGCATGTTGTTCTCCCCCGGGGGAACTAACTACCATGGGGTTCCCCATAGGTTGCAAGATCATCATATTCATTTTCACGAAGGCAACAGATATGAAAGCATGCGAAGCTCCAGTATCAAACAAAACAGTTGCGAGAGTCGAGTTGACAGGGAACGTACCCACAACGACATCCGTTGCTCCTTCTGTGGTTTCCGCACCCATGTGGTTGACCTTGCCTCTCGCTGGGTTCTGGTGCTGATTCCCGTTCTGGTTCTGCGGTTGCCCAACCCTCTGATTGTTGTTCTGACCAACGGCGTTCTGAGCCTTGCGAGGACAAGCGCTGGCATAGTGTCCCAGCTCACCACAACCAAAACACCTCGGAGCCGTAGGTGCATTGTTGGCCGGGTTGGGGCGTTGGACAGGACCATTCGGTGGCTGGTTCTGAAGACGCTGCTGAGGTGGTGCTGGGAGGTACTGGGGACGCTGCTGGTACTGGGGACGTTGCTGATACTGGTTGCGGTTCATCGAACCGGACTGTCCTTGGAAGCGCTGTGGAGTCACCATCTGCTAGTTTCCCTGCTGAGGATTGAAGCGGGGGCGAACATTGCTTCCTGATGGTGGGCCTTGAAGCTTCCTCTTCTTTTCCTCCATCTCGCGGCGCTTGTGCTCCAGCAGTAGTGCGCTATCCACCAGTCCTTGAAAGGTGGCGAACTTGGAGCACAGGAGCTGGTACTGGAGTGCATCATGCAGGCCATCTCGGAATCGGGTCTGCTTCTTCCTATCAGTATTCACGTCCTCTGGAGCATAACGGGCCAACTCAATGAACTTGTCACGATAAGTGGTGACACTCATACCTTCCTGCTTCAATGCCAGGAACTCCTTCTTCTTCAAGGTCATCAGCGCTTCCAGCACGTGGTGAGAGAGGAAGCTGTCGCGGAACTCCTGCCAAGTGATCTGATCACAATTGGGGTGAGCATATTGGTACGCATCCCACCAATCCAAAGCTGCTCCCTGAAGCTGTCCACTTCCATATAACACCTTCTCCCTGTCATTGCACTGTGCAATGTCCAGCTGCCTTTCCACTGCCTTGAGCCAGTCCTTTGCTTGCATTGGGTCGCTAGACTTGTTGAAGGTAGGAGGGCGTCCCTTCATAAACTCACCCCTTTTATCTCTGGGTTGCACGTGGTGCTGTTGGGGCGGGTTCTGCTGATTCTGCTGCATCAGTGCTATGGTTTGCGCCATCTGCTGTGTCAGCTGGAGTTGCATCTGCATCATCTGCTCCATGGTGAGTGGCGGTGGTGGAGGTGGTGGGTTCTGGTTCTGGTTGCTTCCACTGCCACCGGGGTTGCCTCTGGTGTTAACCATCTACCATAGCAAGATATCTCCCATCAGTATTCCTGTCAATCGGTAATAGATATCCCATGCTTGCAGATGGTGCATAAGAAGATAGCAGTACTTGGAAGGATATGATTCAGAGACATAGAGAGTAAGACAGAGGAAGTGCACGGGAGATAGATAACCCAACTATTTATTCACTAATATTCCTTAAACCTTAGTCCTATATCTAGATGGAGATAGACTTGCGTCTATGACCATCACAATCATTACAAAAATCCAAATCAAACATAAGCATAATAACAACAAAATCAAGCACCCAGAGACATGATTCACACAAGACTTGACAGCACTGGTTTTGAAAGAAACGTAACTAAATGATCTGAAACAAAATCATGGTGGTCTCCTAATGATTTATCAACCGTTCTAACTAGGCTGTGACAATACAGTCAGCACGGCTCTGATACCAATCTGTCACACCCGGATTTACACAGAAACCCGAATGCTACCATATGTGTGCCCAGGAAGTCCACAGAACACATATAGTTAACAAATATGATAAACAGAGTACATATGCTCGAATAAAATGGTTTTACATCAGAGTTTGTCTCAAATAATTGAATAACACAGCGAAAGTCTCATTATTAACTCTCTCTAAACGAAAACGACGAAGCCGATAACCATAACCCACGGGGACACCGACTGGTTGAGCACATCTAGTAGAATGGCAGATCCTCAGGAAATTCAACAGCAGCAGTACCATCTAATCCATCTGTTACCCATCCGGGATTTTGTTGAATAGCAAGTGTAAGTAAATGTCTAACTTAGCAAATACAACACGGATAATGAAGGCTTAAGAGAAAGGCTTGACACGGCTGTACTGCATTAGCAATTTTAGTTGTTTCATTTTAACATCCTCATAACCACTACATTTACATGAATCCCAGTTGTAACCCATTAAATACAGTAGAAGTGAGCATTAAACGATAACAATTAACAACATCTTCTAATCATAAAGGATTCAGGCCGCTCGTGACCTTGAGCAAGGCTATCATGATAGATTTTACACTCTGCAGAGGTTTCGCCCTTTACCCACCAGTCGCGTAGAAGTTCAAAGGAACTTTGCACCCTACCACGCACGTCAACACTTCCGAGGTGTGACTGCATAGGGACGCTACGAGGCTTTTCACAAGACTCCCTAATGAAACAGTAGCCATTATGGTACAACCTAGGCAGCATGACCCAAGGCACCGAGATTGACTGACGCTCATGTAGAAACACGAGGGGGTTAATGGCGTCCAAGCGCGGTAATGAATATCAACAACAAAACAAATAGCGCAATGCGTGAAGCCCCCGCCATACGGTGGCTCCCAACAAAGGACTGTGCCTCACGGGGACATAGCCGACGGATACCCCATCCTCGGTGGATCAAACCATACTCTCACCCATGCTTCCCATAACGCCGTCGGTCCGTCGGTAACTACTGTCAAGCTAGAGCCGTACATGTTACTTGTCCGAGACCAGAGCCATTATAGTTCCAGCGGTGGCGACAGGTTCCTGGGTTGCCGCTTTAAGAACTAGTCCTTACGGAGAGACACTAGGGCCAAGCACGAAGCATACGCCCTAGTTCCCTGATCCATGTTGCTAAAAAGCAAGTTTTACCATTAACATTGAAGTGAACCATTAAGTCAAGATTAATAGTTAAGCAAAGGTGACAGTAGCTGCGCCTAGCAGAGTTCTACCCAAATGCAATAACCCAAGGTATTCAAGGTATAGGATAAACAAAACTAGGTACAACCTTAAAAGGGTAACAATTTAGACACATGCGTATGCAGTAAATAGTGTAAAGGTGTGTTTAGGTAGCAAGGATTGTCCGTGCTATACTTGCCTTCGTCAAACTGCTGCTGCTGTTGCTGAAGGTCCTGCTCCTCGTAACCCTCGAACTCAAGCGCGTACGGCTCACTGACTGGACTCACGAAACAACACACAAGCATCCACACAGGCCAGTACATGCAAACAATAGTATTCTATTAGAATAGTACACCAAACAGTAAAAACAGAACAAAAGAAGGCTTAGAAACTAATCTACGCTTCACTACGAACACGTGAGCGCGAAAATCACTCAAATCGGAGCTAAAACGAAGAAGTTATGGCTTTTCTAAGGTTTAGGGACTTGCTGGCAAAGTTTTAATAGTTCCAGGGGCCTATTTCCAAAAACTCAGGGGCTAAAACATAATTTTATATTAAAACAGGAGGGCTAAAGTGTAAAATAACTTAACCAGGACCTCGGGTGCTATTTTTAAAAAGGACAGGGGGTTTTCTGTAAAAATTAGGACCTAAATCTAATTATTTTTGAATAGATCTGGACCGCGGGTTAATTTTGAAATAGTGGAGGGGCTCTTTTGCAAAAAGGCCATGGTTGACCGGTATAGACTGGTTTGACTTGGGAGGTTGACTTGATCCGGACCGTGGAAAACAGATCGGGCGGCTGGGATTAGATCCAGGGGAGGGGAAATCGGCGGCGGCGGCGCTGGCGGCGGCGGAGCATCGCTGGCGAAACTCGCAAAAGCGCTAGGAGGCTCGGTTCGGGGCGGGGCTTGGCGCTACGGTTGCGCGGGACGACGGCGAGTGCAGCTGCGGGGTTGCGGACGAGCAGAGAGCGGCGGAGCGAGCTTGCGACGAGCTATGGCGGCGGCGGCGCTCGGGCGAAGGCGGCGAGCACGCGACAGAGGGGGAGAGAGAGCAAGGAGCGGCCGGGTAGGTTCGTTACCTTCTCGCGAAGCTCCTGGAAGGGTCGGCGGCGGCGGAGAGGCGACGACGCGGCGGATCGATGACGGCGCAGAGCTCGGCGGTGGCGGCTATGGCGGCGGCTGCGCGGAGAGCTCGAGCGGAGGTGGCTAGGGTTCGATGGGGGGTCGTGGCGCAGGGCGACGGCTTAAATAGGGCGGTTGAGGAGAGTCCAGGTGGACCTCAGCGTGCGTGCTGGGCCTCGGCCGGACTCCGTGGCCGAGCCAAACTCGGTCGGGGGTAGGGGACGACCCTGACACGCGGGTCCCGCGTGTCAGCGGCTGGAGGCGGGGTGCTGCGGTGGGCTGGCTGCTAGGCTGGACTGGCTGGCGGGGCTGGGCCACGAGGTGGGCCGAGCGGGCTGGCGCGGGAACGGAAGAGGGGCAGGCCGGCGGGGAAAGCGAAGCAGGCCGCGGGCTGGGCCGCAAGCGAGAGCGCGGGGAACGGGGCCGAGCTGAGGGAAAAAGAAGGAGGGGCGGGCTCGGCTCGGGGAGAAAGTTCAGGGGGAAAACCGAACTATGACCAAAACATCTTTTCTAAAGCTCCAAACAATGCGATTCAAATTCGAATTTAAACTAGATTTAAATTCCAATCTAATTCACAAGCAACCAAAACACAATGCAGCAGCATGGATGCAACAAAAATGTTTCTAACCTTATATTTGATTTTATTTTGCCAAAAATTATTTATTTACCCTATGTTGAGCATGTGAACTTTAATAAAAAGCATATTAATTACTAAAATTTTAAATATGCCTAATTTAGGGTGTTACAAGTCTTTAGAGTGATGTATGAATATGATAGACTTGTGTTTTAATATTGCTACTGTGAAGTAGTCTTCGGAATGCGCTACTGGTTAAGTAGTCATGATTATTTGATACTTGTTAAGTAGTCATTTATAGTCGCTACTATTTAAGTAGTCTTTTCAAATTTCTACTAGTTAAGTAGTCTTTTCGAATTGCTACTGATTAAGTAGTCTTCTTGAATTGCTACTGTTAAGTAGTCTTTTGCGATAGCCGCTTTGTTTATAGTACCCGGTTTGTGGTCGTAAAGATTCGTAACTAGTTTTCTGAAGCAAACATAGTTATGTTAGTCTTGTTAAGACCCGATGGGCTGCTAGTGCAAGCCAAAAAGTACTAGTTATAGTAGTTTGAGTTGTGCGTTGTACGCAAAGAGGCAATACTAAAGTACGCGAGGCATGTTTTTAGGATTAGACTCTAATGAGTTTCTGTAGTGCAAAAATCGAGGGATGTAGCGTAATCATAATACAGCAGGAATTCCTCAAGCTTTCTAATGAAAGCAAGGCAGCAAAGAAAACGAGACTAGCACCTACAACCATCTATGGGTTGGGGTAGCTCATCCAAGACTTCTAAGACTTAGCGCCATTTTCACAGAAAGTGGTCTTGATCCCTTTGAGCAAAGTAGAACTACCCTGGGCTTGTGTCCCAACTAGTGTCTGTTGACAGGGAAGCTTTGCACATGGCCTCTCTAGTGAGAATTCTTCTGGAGAGTAGAACAGAAACACACTATAACTTGTAATTGGCAGGGAAACGTCATCCTTATTGATTTGTAATCATTGAAATTTACACCGAA
Organism: Echinochloa phyllopogon; assembly: GCA_033239725.1. Taxonomy (NCBI): domain Eukaryota; kingdom Viridiplantae; phylum Streptophyta; class Magnoliopsida; order Poales; family Poaceae; genus Echinochloa; species Echinochloa phyllopogon. The sequence goes on along the minus strand of BTCW01000015.1, from coordinate 28,746,658 downwards.
GAGTGTTACATGACCCCATTTTACGGGTAAAATTTCCGCAGATGCTCAATATTCCATACATTTGGCAAGTCTTCGCCTTCTTGAGTTTGGAGGCGATAGGTTCCAGACCCAATAACTTGTTTTATGAGAAACGGACCTTCCCAGCGTGACATAAGCTTGTGTAGGCCATCAGTCTTCTGAATGCATTTCAAAACTAAGTCTCCTATAGTAAAGGAACGAGGCTGGACGGAGTGTTGATGATAACGTCATAGGCCTTGGAGATATCATGTATTCTGGATGAGAGCCGCTACCTGAGCTTCTTCGATGTCGTCAGCATCTTGGAATCATTCTTGCTGGGCGAGTTGTTCATCGTAGTTTTCTAGTCGTGGAGCCTCCCAAAGGAAATCGGTAGGTAAGACTGCTTCAGAACCATAGACAAGAAAATAGGGCGACTGCCTAGTAGCCCGACTAGGCTGGGTGCGTAGCCCCCAGAGTACTACAGGCAATTCCTTGGCCCACTTGCCGTCGTATTTCTTCAAGGGTTCATATAATCTGGGCTTTAGCCCTTGTAGCAACAAACCATTGGCTTTTTTGACTTGTCCATTGGCACGAGGGTGGGCGACCCAGGCGTAATGGATCTCTATTGAGTACTTCTCACAGTAGTCCTGGAATTCTTCACTGGTGAATACTGATCCCAGATCTGTGATGATGTTATGGGGAATGCCGAATCTCTGGACAATGCCGTCGAAGAACTTGATCAAATTGTCCGCCCTGGCATGTACCAATGGCATTGCTTCAATCCACTTGGTGAACTTGTCGATGGCTACAATAAGCCACTCAAATCCTCCTAGAGCTTTAGCTAGAAATCCCACAAGATCGAGGCCCCGACAAGCGAAGGGCCAAGATAAGGGGATAGTATTGAGTTCGTGAGCTGGGACATGAGCTTGACGAGTGAAGAATTGGCAGCCTTGGCACTTCTTGACAATGTCTTCTGCATCCGCTTTAGCTGATGGCCAGAAGAATCCAACCATGTAAGCCTTCCCAACTAGTGTACGAGAGGCTGCGTGATTACCGCATACGCCCCCATGAATTTCTTGTAGTAGTGCTCTCCTTCGGTCAGCTATGATACACTTCATCAAGACGTTGACCGAAGCCCCACGTCGATAAAGTGTATTATCCACCACAAGATAGCTGTAGCTCGACGTTTAATGCATACTTGTTCTTTTTCATCCTCTGGAAGTTTGTGGTCTTTCAGGTACTCGATGAAAGGAGTCATCCAGCTGGTGTTGATTACCATGAACCATGTGTCTGGCTAGACCTGAGCGGGAGTAGTTTCTTCAAGTGCCAGCTCCTTAATGGATGGCTGATGTAGTTTGTGAACAAATATCTCCGCTGGGACTTCCGCGTGCCGTAATCCTAGCTTGGATAAAGCATCGGCAGCGACATTGTAGTCGCGAACAACATGGTGAAATTCCAAGTTGTAGAAATTATGCTCAAGCTTGCGGACTTCTTTGACGTAAGCGTCCATCGTCTCTTTAGAGGCGTCCCAATCATTATTGACTTGGTTGATAGCGACAACAGAATCGCCACAACAAGATGTTTGATACCAAGCGATGCGGCCAGGCAGAGCCCGTGCACCAAGGCTTCGTACTCTGCTTCATTGTTAGTGACTTGAAACATAATTTGTAAGACATAATTGAGCTGATCACCTTTGGGAGATATGAGTAGTACACTGGCTCCTCCGCCTTCCAGCTTCAACGATCCATCAAAGTACATGAACCAATGCTCCGGGCGAGTAGTTGTCGTAGAGTATTGTATCTCTGTCCACTCGACCCTGAAATCAGCAAGGGCTTGAGACTTGATGGCCATCTGGGGAGCAAAATCGAGGTGATATGCTGTAATTTCTGCCTTCCACTTGCATATACGTCCAGTCGCGTTAGGATTGTTGAAGATTTCACTCAGCAGAAACTTGGTGACAACAGTTATGTTGAAGGCCTAAAGATAATGCCTTAGCTTTCGCGAGGTGATGAAGATTGCATACAGTTTCTAGACTCGAGGGTAGCAAATCTTGGACTCGGAGAGTACTTCGAAGATGTAATGGATAGGTCTCTGTACTAGAAATGCATGGCCATCTTCTTGTCGTTCGACCACCATAACCGTACTGACCATGTGAGTAGTGGCTGCGATGTACAGATACAAATGATTGCCTTATGTTGGTGCTGTTAGCACTAGGGGGTAGACAGATATGCCTTGAGTTGTTTGAAGGCTGTGTTTGCCTCTGGTCTTGCTTCTTGAGTAGCTTGAAGAAAGGTAATCCTTTTTCTCCAAGCCTTGAGATGAATCTGTTCAGGGTGGCGATGCAGCCCGTGAGCTTCTGCACGTCTTTAATTTTTTTCGGCATTTCCATGTTAAGGACAGCTGTAATTTTGGTTGGATTTGCCTCAATACCTCTATTACTGACCATGAAGCCTAGTAGTTTCCCTGCTGGTACGCCAAACACGCACTTAGTCGGATTCAGCTTCCATCGGAACTTTCTGAGGTTATCAAAGGTTTCCTGTAGGTCAGCGATGAGGTTCTCTGGCTCTCTTGTCTTAACGACCACATCATCTACATATGCCTCTACATTGCGCCTCATCAAGCATTTTTGTATGGCTCATTGATATGTGGCTCTTGTGTTCTCCAATCCGAAGGACATAGTTGTGTAGCAATATGCGTTGAAGGGAGTGATGAACGAAGTCTTGATCTGGTCTTCCTTCTTCAGGGCTATCTGATGATACCCTGAATAGCAGTCGAGGAAGCAGAGTAGTGCGCATCCAGCAGTGGGGTCCATGACTTGATCAATGGGAGGGAGATCCATGGGATCCTTTGGGCAGTGTTGGTTGAGATCTGTGTAGTCAACACACATCCGCCACTCATTGTTGTTCTTCTTTTTGACCAAGACAAGATTGGCCAACCACTCTGGATAGAAGACTTTTTTTATGAAGCCAGCCATGAGTAGTTTGGCGATCTCTGCCTTGATTACGTTGTGTCAGTCTTGAGCAAAACATTGTAAATGCTGCTTCTTGGGCTTCACGTTCTTGTCAATATCAAGTTTGTGCTCGGCAAGCTCCTTGGAACACCAGGCATATCGGATGGTTTCCAAGCAAAGATATCTTTATTATTTTGGAGGAACTTGATGAGCGCATCTTTCTATTTACAATCTAAGTCTGCCACTATAAGGGTAGTCTTCGATGAGTCGCCCGTCCTAAGATCTACAATTTTAACATGTACTTCTTTGGAGGGCTTGAAGATGGTGCTAGTAGACTTCTTGTTGGATACCTCCATGTCTTTCTCCTTCGACTTCTTGGCCAAAGCGAGTACTTCCAGCATCTGGATGGGGACTTGCGAGGTAGCGGCGAACTCCACGGCTTCCACGTCGTAGTCGTAGGCAATCTTCATGTCTCCCTTTAGGAAAAGTACTCCTTTAGGAGTGGGCATCTTGAGAACAAGTTACACGTAGTGCGGAATCGCCATGAACTTGGTGAGGGCTGGTTGCCCAAGGATTGCATGGTACGAAGTCTCAAAGTCTGCCACTTCAAACTTGATGTACTCGGTCCTGAAGTTGGCTTCTGTCCCGAAGGTAACTGGCAGCGTGACCTGTCCTAGAGGGATTGCGGCATTGACTGGTACAATGCTGTAGAACGGGGACTCTGTGGGCTTCAGGTACTTGGTGATGTCAAGGCCCATCTTCTTGAAAGTATTCGTAGAGATGACATTGAGCCCACTGCCTCCGTTAATGAGTACCTTGGTTAGTCTGGCTTGTGCCACGACGGGATCCAGGACTAGTGGGTATCTTCCTGGATTGGCGAGGTTGGTCCGCTGATCCGCTCTGGAGAACGTGATAGGGACTTCTGACCACTTCAGGTATGTTGGGGTGGTTGGTTCAATCGCCATAATCTCATGGAGGGTTAGCTTCTTGGCCCGCTTCGACTGGTTTAATGATTCGCCGCTGAATAGGACTGCTACGACGTTCTCGTCTTGGCGGTAGCCATTGTCGGGATCTTTGTCGTCCTTGTCCTCCTTCTTCTTCTCGACCTTGTCATCCTCAGGGGTTTGCTTGTCAAACTCCTACTTCAGATGGAAGCACTTCGCCATCGTGTGCTTACCATTGGGATGGTAGGGGCAAGGGCCGTTCATGACATCTGCCGCTGAACGGTTCTTACGAGTAGGGCGTTGAACTGCCGCGAATGTATTGTCTGGCTTGCACTTCTTGTTGTCGTGGTTGAAGTCACAATTATTGGAGCGATCGTTGCGACGATCGTTGCGACGATCGTTGTTGTCCTTGTTGTTATTGTTGTTGTCGTGATGCCTGTCAAAGCGTTCACGGTCGTCTTGATCGGCCCACTCGGCGACTATCCGCCTTAGTTCACTGATGTCTTTGGAGCATCGTCTTCCAAACTCACGGTGTAGTTCTCATGGTCAGAGATATCTACGATCGTAGCTCTTTTATCAAAGAACCTATGGATGTACTTGCATAGGGTCTCTCCTTTTTCTTGCTTGCAAGCTGCCAATTCATACCGGGTTTTGGGTCATGCCCAAGTTTACTGGAAGTTGGTGGTGAATTTCCTGGTGAGGTCATCCTAGGAGTCGATGGACCCGGGATGGAGGCCATCGAGCCATGTTAGAGGTGTAGTGTCCAACATGACGGGAAAGTAGCTGACTTTGATGTCGTTGGAGCCTCCCGCCATCTGGATTGCAGTCGAGTAGATCCTCAGCCATTGTTCAGGGTCTTCCTTGCCCGTGAACTTCTCAATTCCAATCGACTTGAACTTGCTTGGCCACTGGATATCCTTGATGCGCTTGGAGAAAGCTGGGAACCCATCGTACTTGTCCCTCGGCGAGCGATCGTCCCGGTAACTGGAGTTGTTGTGGTCGGAGTCGTACTGTCGACCTCGGTTCCCCTCGTTTTGTCGCGTTCAATCATTACGCCAGGGTGAATCTTGGTTGTGGTGTCAAGGACGATCCTGATCATGCGGATTATCATGCTCTCGTGGACGGTCGTTGTCCTGGGGACGGTCACGATCACGTGGTCAGTCGTTGTCGCGACGACGATCTTGGTGGCGTGCGTGATCATGGTCGCGGGGGCGATCTTGATCGTGTTGGTGAGAAGGAGGTCCGCAGCGGCGGTCGTATTCTTCGTGTCGGCGTAGTTCTGACTCAATGCGTAACTGTCTACTCGTCTGGATTACAGAACGAGCCTCACGATTGGCGTTGATGGTGTTGCGAAGATCTCCGTCGCGTGGTCTTCCACCGTCTTGGCTGCGACCACGTCATCCGTCTTGGTTCTGACCACGGCCAACGTCTTGACCGCTTCTCCGGCCTCATGTTGTGGCGGTGGACGCCTCGCGTGGAGCACTCACCACGGCTCCAGTGCGCCTGCTTCCCGACGTGTGGTGGCTTGAGGCAGGGTTTGCCGGGTTGACACTTTTGTGCATCGTTTCCAAGAGCGTGAGTACTTGTCTGACTGCAAAAGTGTTGGGCATGGCCTTGACGTGTTCTGCCGCCATAGTGATGTTGAGTGGCGCTTCTTGGAGTACTGGCTGGTCTCCGACCATGTCAAAGTCTTGTGCAAGATTGCGGATCGCATCAACACGTAGGGCAGCGTTTAAGCGCCTCTGCTTGCGCTTGGCATTCCTCACTTGTCGGGAGTTTTTTGGCTCCTTAGTGTCTCCGTTGGTAGTATGTTCTTCCTCGGAGATGTCTGTTATGAGCTCACGGTCGTACTGGGTGCCTTGGTCGCCGTTGCCCGCCATGAACACCTGTCGACCAGGGTCTTGATCACTGAGGGAGAGAACGATCTAGGTGGTGGAGAAGTTGTCGCTCGAGCTCTTTGTTGAGGCTGTAAGTGAAGCAGTCTTGCCGTCTTAGTAAGGTAGATCCTTTAGGATGACCGCGACAAGTCTTGACTCGTTATCATGGCAGGTGTCAGCTGGGATCACACCGGGCCAGTGAACAACGAGTCCTCCTGGTGTCCTGGTTACGACTAGTCCTGACGGGAGACAAACGAATGGTTCCTCCAACTCGAAGCTGGTGTTGAATTGTGCGCGACAGTGTAAGCGCGCAATGTTGTCAGGAGCGTCACTCAGCAGGATCGTGAAGTCGTCTTTGTCGTCGTCCTTCAATGGCTTTTGAGCTGGCTCGAAGTTCTTGCCACGATCCACGATCGGGCTGGGCTCTTGACTTGAGGTCTTGTAGATCTATGTGGGTTGTATCTGCTGATATACAGCCGCAGAGTTGGCGAGTCCAAACGAGAATCGATCCGGGGGTTGTCCGATGGTGTAGCCAACTCGGAGTTTCCTGCTCCTTCCATAATTAGAAGCGAGTTGTACCCGGACTCGACTTGGAGAGTCCCGATTGGAGTTGGAGTCAGAGTTGAAGTCGAACTTGAGGTCACGATGTGTGTCGGAGCCGAGGTCGAAGTCGAGGCCAAAGTAGTTGTCAAGTTTTATTTCTTGACGAGGTCGCGGAGCGGCTTTGGTGGAACCGCCGTCATCGAGTACGGGCCCGGGCAATCTGCAAGGTGGCATGCGAATTTGCCATTGCCTAAGGCGATGAAAGTCCAGGCGCCGAAGTCGAAGGTGACGCCCTCCTTGATGCCACAGGTGTTGAAGTTGGTTGATCTTATTGCACCTAATAGCGAGCTTCCGGTGAGTGTCGAGTTGAAGTCGAACTTGAGGTCACGATGTGTGTCGGAGCCGAGGTCGAAGTCGAGGCCAAAGTAGTCGTCAAGTTTTATTTCTTGACGAGGTCGCGGAGCGGCTTTGGTGGAACCGCCGTCATCGAGTACGGGCCCGGGCAATCCGCAAGGTGGCATGCGAATTTGCCATTGCCTAAGGCGATGAAAGTCCAGGCGCCGAAGTCGAAGGTGACACCCTCCTTGATGCCACAGGTGTTGAAGTTGGTTGATCTTATTGCACCTAATAGCGAGCTTCCGGTGAGTTGCCCCACGGTGGGTGCCAAGTGTCGAAGATTTATCTCGAGTACATCTGTCTAGGGGGTATCCCAGACAGAAGATTTGTGGGTCTCGCCGAGTTCTAGGAACGATGGTGCACACACAACACAAAGATTTAGATAGGTTCAGGTCACAAATTGCGTAATACCCTATGTCATGTATGCTTGATTGTATTGCACGTGAGGTTGAGTTGTTTTGGAGGGGTCCCTGTGGGACCAGGATCCCTAGGGACACTCATCCGTGGGATTAAAACTACTTGATAAGGAAGGTTTAATCCGACTACTTTAATTCGGTCGGCTATGGTGCAAGACGGCGTAGTTGATTAGGAAAGACTAGTCGTGTACTATTAGGAGACTCCCCAAAGTACCCTGTTGTAATACTCCTTGTTGTATACGACTAGAATTATGTAACCGACTTGTAACTCTGCTCCCCGAATATATAAGGAGGAGCAGGGACCCCCTCAAAAGGACTCAACTCACATGCAATACAAGCAAGCACACAACACGTAGGGTATTACGCTACTCGCGGCCCGAACCTGTCTAAATCTTTGTGTTGTTCGTGCACTGTCGTTCCTAGAACTCGACGAGACCCACAATCTACCTCCTGGGTATCCCCTAGCAGACGTGCTCGACATAAATCGTCGACACTTGGCGCCCACCATGGGGACTACTCGCCGAAGCTCGACATAAGGCGCGATGGGATGAAGTTTCATCACCGACAACGTTGAGAAGGGTGCAACGTTCGTCATCGGCGCGTGGACCTTTGTTGCTGACGGCAAAGGTAACTTTACAAGTTTTCTTGCTGATTATCCAGGGCCATATTCGACGAAGGCGCCTCTAAGGGAGTCGCTCTATGAAGCACTTGCCTCGACAATCGCTCCAGAGACGATTTCGATCTCAATTCTGAAACCTCAAGGGAACCCGGGCTCGATTTCAACTCCTACTCTGACTAGGACCACTGACAATTTTGGGTACAACCTTCTTCCAAATATGGAAAGGGTTGGGAACTCCGAGATGGCTACGCCATCGGACAACCCCCCGAATCAAATCCTACTCGGAGTCCCTAAAGCCGCTGTTACATATAAATAGATCGACACCACGGAACTGAGGGAACAAGTGCCAAAAGTCGACAGTTCAACCGCAGAAAGCAGCAAGAACTGTGAGCCGACGTTTGAGCCATCAGAGGACTACGAAGACGACGATTTCACGATTTTACTGAGTGACAGCCCGGATAACGTTGCACGCTTAACCTGCTGTGCCCACTTCAAAACCAGCTATGATCTTGAAGAACCACTCGTGTACCTCCCATCAGGACTGGTAGTAACCAGAACACTAGGAGGACTTGTTATTCACTGGCCTGGCACTATACCTACCGAGGCCTGTCGAGACAACGAGTCAAGGCTAGCTGCAACAATCTTGGAAGAATTTCCCTACCAGGATGGTCGGACAACTTCCATTACCTCTTCCTCCGACAGTACGGGTGACAACTTCTCCAACGCCCCGACTCTGTTACTACAGACTTCTCCGGATCCTGGCAGACAAGTCTTCATGGCCGACTCGGGCGATCAAGGCACCCAATACGATCGTGAGCTGATCGGCGACATCTCCGAAGAAGAACCTACTGCCAATGGAGAGTTTGAGCAACAGAGAACCTGAAGGCAGGCAAGGAACGCCAAGCGAAAGCAAATGCGCCTTAATGCAGCCATAGGTGCAAATGCAACTCGAAACCTTACAAGGGATTTCACAATGGTTGGTGATCAACCGGTTCTTCAGGATGCCCCAATGAACATCTCCGTCGCAGCAGAAATGGTCAAGTCAATGCCGGAAACACCACAAATCAGGCAGGTCTTGAACCTCCTAGAGACGGCTTGCGAAAACATCAGCACCGGCCCTGCATTAAGCCATCACGCTTCAAGCGGCAGACGTCATGGCAACAGACCACCGTATGCCCCCATAGCAATGGCCCACCCGAGTCGTGCTCCCCGAGAGCCATCGGGCGGAGTAGTTGGAAGACAAGTTAACGCACAAGTCCCCCGCGCCAGACCCCAAGATGGCAATAGGCCACGCAACGGGCCAAACCATGATAGCGACCTCCGTTCCCACTGTTGACGTAAAATCTGCACCTCACGCCAAGCACACAGCAAGCCGAACAAGCTGGCTTCAAACGTGGCCCTGGCTTTTGAATCCGGAAGCGTGCCAGTCAGTTTGCCTGAAAACTAACAAAGGGATAAAAACGTTTAGATTAAAACCTGGAACGTGCTGGGTGAGACCAGACAGTTCCATGTTTGCGGCGTTGAAGCCAATCTTGAGAGACATATAGCTACAGGGAAGCTATCTGTCGGCAGTTAAAACCTCATTCGGCAATCGGCAAGGCACGCAAGGAGCGCACTGCCGAATGCGTGACGTAAGCATGACGAAAGATCGGCTTTTAACCGAATGAACACATACTCATAGCCGATTAACGAGAAACAGAGCATGATAAATAAATAAAAGGGTGAAACATGATCATAAATTCGTAGTAAACAAAGAATGCATAGGCCGAAAGCAGCACCCGTCAAGCATGATAACAAAACAAGTTAATCCACCGCATGATACGACTTGTTTGTAACCACGCCACTAATCAGATTAGATTAATCCACCGCATGATACAATCTAATCATGAAAAGCTAAAAGCACTCAATGTTTAGTTACGAACCCACAACACAGTCACGAATTTACATTGAAAACAAGAATGCATAGGCCGAAAGCAGCACCCGTCAAGCATGGCAGCAAACGAGTTAATCCACCGCATGATACAACTCGTTTGAGGCCACACCACCAATCAGATTAGATCAATCCACCGCATGATACGATCTAATCGTGAAAGGCTAAAAGCATTCATTGTCCAATGCAAACCCACGAACACACGTTCACTCGTGAAAGCACTGCCGAATACGGCTATTTAGCCGAATCGGGGTCCATGGCGAAGGAACAAGCCTAATCGGTAAAGATAAATCTATCAGATCGAATCGAATTCTAATCCACCGGATGATTAGCTCTAAGACGATCCAAAAACCTGCATCTACCGCATGATACCCGGTTCTGTCAAGACTGACACGATACCGACAAGTTTGAACCCGCGACACGTAACAACCTAGATCGGTTTCGGATTCGGCTGTGAGGGGATACGTCATTGCACCGTAAAGCAAAGCCGATTCTAGCCGATCTAGATTGGGCAAAGATGTGTTGCATGAATTAAGCACATAGTAAAAACAAAGCAACACGGGGTAACTTAATGAATCTGCTAGATCTTGCCGAAATCTAACAGAGCCGATAACTCGGTCCATACTAGATCTTAGCCCACCGCATGGCTCATGATCTAACAGAGGAACCTTCTTGAGACCACAACTTAAATCCACCGGATGATACTAAGCATGGTAACAAGACTACTTGCATCAAAGCTTAAATCCACCGCATGATACTAAGCATGATACAAGGTTGCCGGTACTTACGGAGGTCGACGGATCGATGACTCCTCTCGAAGAACTCGACGACTCGACTAAAGGACTCGATGTTGGCACGGGGCCGGTTTGTTGTATGATTGATTGTGTTTCTCTTTTACAATTGCCATGGGTTTATATTTATACCCAGGTCTTGATACAACTCCTAGTCGGACACGACTACAATACTTGTTTCTAAAAATAAATGACGGATCTTTGTGCCCATATTGCATTCCTTGTTCGAACCGGCCTTTTCCTTATGTTTTCCCACGTCATCGCGCTTTCCCGAATGCTACTGCTTTTACCTGCCGAACCATGCTTCTGCCGAATGACGACGCATTCCCGACCGCAGAACGTCTTTGCCGAATGCCTCTGGGGAAAAACTCCTTTGCCGAATGATACCTCCTCGACGACTCCGGCCCACATGTCAGCCTCTTCCTGGTGCCAATTTTTGGTGTTAACACATGCCCCTTCAATTTCGGGATAAGAGATAACTTTTATCTCGGAATTGACCAGAAGCACCTAACATTTCCAAGTTAGTTCTGCTCGGCACCCACTTCTCCTTTTGAATCTTCAGAGCTCTCATCCGGATCCGAACCCTAAGTCATCGACTTCTAAGATCCAACCTTCAAATGGCGAACCAAGATCTTGCTCTCCAGGTAAACTTCAATCCCCTCAAGCATGTTCGGCACTCTTCTTTCGATTTGCATTTTAAATTTCTTCTCATCCCCTTTGATAGGCCCTAGCTGCCGAAATCCTCATCCCTGTTGAGGAAAAATCTCCATCCTATTTCCTCGGTCCCGTAGGAGATTCAGATCCTTCTGAAATCATTGCGGCCGAATCTCAGCGGATTCCTTTTAAGATTTCACTGACAAAACCTCATGAGTGGCAAGACGCTTTCAAGAACTGGCCTTTGCCCCCAATCGCCGGATGGAGAAACTGGTACAAAAGGATCTCTGACGATAAAAGTCCCCAGACACAGAATTGGGACAGCCTTCGTATTTCTCATTGCTTGGAGCTATCTCTAGCTGAAACACCAAAGAATGAGAACCTTCTGATCGCAGCTTGCCACTTCTGGTCCAATGGTGCAAATGCTTTTCTCTTCGGCCATGGCCCAATGTCCCCTACCTTAGCCGATGTCTACATGATGACCGGCCTGAATGTTACAGGAACTGTGCATCCATATGACCATAAAGGTTCCTCCAAGCAGACAGGAGTAAGAACAGGGGTTGGATACAAGAGATATATCCAGAATCATATGTCTGATGGTCCTCTGACTGATGTCGAATACAGAGCTTTCCTGAACATGTGGCTATGCAGATCAGTCTTTTGTGGCAAAGCCAATGAGCCAACTTTGAATCATATCGTGATGGCCGAAGAGCTGGCTGCTGGAAAAGTCATCCCACTTGGGAAATACCTCCTGGGAAGCGTTTACCATATGCTCAATCAAACCACTCACCTGATGCACACTAGAAAGAAGATCCCCTGTGTCAATGGTCCCTGGTGGTTTGTTCAAATGTGGTTGCAATTGTACATGCACCAAATCGTTGCTATTGATCTCAACAGCCGAGACTTTCCCTCAATCAATTATAAAGAAGGAGAAACCCGGAAAACCAAAGGTTGTCAAACTTATGGAGAAGCCGCCTCCACCGTATCCATCAACAAGACCATCGGTGAACTATTTGAGCTCTTCTTCAGGGGTTTTGCCAATCCTCTTTGGTTCCCTTATTTGGACAATAACAACCTTACTCTCCCTTGCGAATTCAGCTTTGAGACTGGATGCACTGATGTACAATCTGTAGCAATTTTTAATGCTTTCACCCAGCCCTGCATTTTGCCAGCCGAATTATGCGGAGGGAGGCTAGTCCAAAGTACTTATGAATATTATCAGCCAAACATGATGGCTAGACAGTTGGGATGTGGCCAAGTGCCCCCTAGGCTATTTCTCCATGAATTCCTCAGGCCCAGGGAGATAGTCAAGGATTTCACAGAAACAAGAAGGATTTTCAACTATAAATGCTGTGGAACTATTTATGCACCTGATCCTTTTGTGCCAATAATATCTGCTCATCCTTCCTTCACTCTCTGGTGGCAAGAATTCCATGATCATATCTTCAACATGCCAATCCATCCTTTCTGCCTTGAATTAATGTCTGATTATCAGCCAACTGCAGAGGTAACATGCTTATTCCTTTGTCTCTCTTAACAATATTAGCCCCAATCAATTCTGACTCTATTATTTTGCAGGACATAACACCTGCTCCTCTTGCCAGGGTAATTTTATACAAAACTGCAGGCCCAATCTCTGCTTTGGGGCACCAATCCCCTACCTTGGCTCAGCTGATGGCTAGACAAGCTTCTTCAGATCCAATACTCACTAGACCATCATCTGTCAAGAGGAAAACCCTCCTTATAGCTGCTCCCTCGGTTGTAAAGAAGAAAAGAACAAGTAGCAAAATCAAGGTCAGAGTCCTTCTTCTTTGACTATAATGCTTTTGGTGTCTTTGCTCAGCTTTGTTTCTTTTTGATTTCAGTCCAAAGAACAACAGCCAGCAATCAGTACAGGTCCTGCCGATGCTCCAATGATTGGTAAAATTTTCTCACATTTTTGTCTTTAAAGTTCCTCTCCATCGGCATTTATTCCTTTTCAGTTTCAGAGCAAATCTCAATAGACCCAATTTCGGAGAATCCTCCTTCTCATCAAGAACTAGCTTCAGCTTCTCCTGATGTTCCTCAACTAGAAGCCTCTTTTCCACCAACAGATCTTCCAAGCTCTCCTCAGCATGACATACAAGAATCTTTGCCTGAGCTCGAGCTGCCCTCTCTTTCCATCCAAGAGACCAGGAATGAGGTAGAGATAATTACTCAGTCTTCCAGCTCTTTATCCAATGAATCATCAATAATTCGACAATATCTTTTTCAGGAGAAAACCACTTCTTCACCCAGCTATTCATTTGCTGTGGATGATCTAATTGCCGAACAAGGAGAAGAAACCTCTTCTGGTCAAACTTTATCAGAGGAGAACCAAGCAAAACTGAAGGAAATCCTTTCTTTTTTGCATAAGGATACTCGGGAACAAGTTACCAATGCTGATCTTTTAAGAGATTTGCTTGAATCATTTGACCAAGATCTTCCTGCCGATATCAAGACTTCTTTAGATCCAATTTCCAGATTGGATGATCATTTTATCGCAGTGAAGCAAGCTCTGAAGAATCAATCGGCTCAACCAGCCTTGGAGCAAAGGAGAACTTTGATTAAGCAATCTGTAAAAGATCTGCATACTCAAGTCCAGAATGACAGGGAATTATTAACCAAACTGGAATCTGAACTTGAAATGAAGGAGATCAGAAAAGCTGCACTTGAAGCCGAATTGAAAAATCTATCGGCCGAAATTGAAGCTGACAAGAAGAAAATAGTTGAGCTTCCCAAGCTAACAGAGAAGAGGCGAAAAGAAGCCTTAGCAGCTCTAAATGAAGACAAACAACTCAAGGCGAAGCTTGCTGCCTTGACCAGAACCCAAGAAGCTGATAAAAACTTATTAGAGAACATTAGCAATATGATATCAAATGCCAAAAATGTAATCTCAAAGTTCTTGGGTGTGTGAATTATGTCAAATAGTTTGATAGCCGAATGTTTTATTAACCCTGTAATCTTGTCATCCCTTTAACTCTGTTTTCCTTCATTGTGGATGACTCATTCGGCAGAGTTGGCCATAATAGTATTTAGACCCGAAAACGCTTCAACTATGACATAGCCGAATCCCATCCAGTCAAAGCCAAATACGACTCGATAAGAATCCCAAACGACATGAGAACCGATCGGCTGGAAAATCCTTTCCACCTTCCGAACTCTTCGGAATACGTGCCACGATCTTTGGCCATGATTTCCTCTGCGGGTTCTATAAATAAACACCCAGGCAGCCCACAGTTTCTTCACCAAGTTCTTCGTCTTCCAAGTTCTTGCCGGCCCAAGCCATTCTTTTCCCCATCCACAGTATTTCCGAGGAACTTCCAATGGCTGACAACAACAGGAGGCGCCCGGCCGCCGATGAGGCCGAAGGAAGTCGTGCCGGCGCTCGCCGCAGGTGAGTAGCTGCTTGTTTCTCTTTGTTCTTCTCGAGATTTCCTCCCTCTTTCTTGACGAATCTCTTTGTTCTTTCAGGGTAATCCAATGGATTGCCGGCGCCGGTGCGCCAGTCGCAGCTCCAGCCGTCGCTCCTGCGGCATCTTCGAGTTCGTCCAATCGATCTCTCGAATCGGACGACTACCGCTACACGGACGGCGATGCTCGCCGATTCAAAGCGGAGCGCGACGACTCTCGTCGCGAACTGGAGGCTATCTCCAAGCAAGCCGGGATCGCTGACCTCGAATGGCAGCACGAGCGCAAGCAACTGCTCGAAGTCATTGATGGTGAGTCCTGCAATCTGCTCAATCTCAATCTTGTCCCCCAACTGATATTACTCTGCTGCCCCTTTTGTAAACTTGCAGCGCGTGATGCTGAACTCGACCGACTGAAGGCGCTGGTGAATGAGCTGGCGAACAAGGTGAATGCTCCTGGGGACACACCAGAAGCTCGCCTCGGTGCGGTGGCGGGCCGCATCGATGAGGTGGCCTCGCACGGCATCCGTCTGGGCACTGCCGCAGGCCTAGTTGCCATGTCGACACACACCAATACCGACTACTCCAGGCTACCGACCGGCTTCGCTAATGGTAACCCGGAGGAGATCGACGACATCGAGGCTTCCATAGATCGCCTTGATGCTCATGGCGTCGCCATTGCCGATTCCATTCATCCTCAGTCCGTTTTGAACAAGCTATTCCATTAGTTTGTACTAGGGATTTATGGAATTTCGGCAATAAAACTTATCTTTTGTGATCTTGCATGAACATCTGATGTAGTATATTTTGTGCTAAGGGCAATACATTCAGTACTGGCCATTTTCCTTTTCTGTCAACATTTGTTCTGAAGGCGATTTCTTCCCGAAAATCGGCTGTTCGGCAAATTAATATATCAATCACCGATCGATTTCAACACTGGGATAATACCTCTTCAAATATCTTCCATTTATAGCAGAAGCAAATTCTTCTCCCAATAATGTCCTCAAAATATATGCATTTCCAGGCACGCATCTAACCACTCTGAAAGGACCTTCCCAATTTGGAGACCACTTGCCGAATGCTGCATATTTGGTTCCAATCGGCAATATCGCTTTCCAGACTAAATCACCTTCTGTAAATTGCTTAACTTTCACCTTCTTATTGTAATACTTAGCAACTCGCATTTTGTTCTTCTCAATATTCTCCAAAGCCCTGAGACGAATCATATGCAAATCTTCTAATTCGTCCATCATTAAATCTTTATAATCTTTAGAACTTAAATCCTTTTGCAACTTTATTCTCCTTGAGTCTAATTGTATTTCCCATGGCAAGATAGCATGATGCCCATACACCAACTCATAGGGAGACGTCTGTGTAGCCCCATGTGGAGCCATTCGGTAAGCCCATAAAGCCTCACTGAGTACCGAATGCCACTTTCTCAGCTTCTGATCAATCTTCTTCTGTATAATTTTAATCATAATCTTGTTAGAAGCCTCTGCCTGACCATTAGCTTGGGCATAATAAGGAGAAGAATTCAATAATTTGATGCCCATACTTTCAGCAAAATCTCTGAATTCTGAAGATGTAAATTGAGTCCCTTGATCAGTGGTGATTGTCTGAGGAATCCCGAATCTGTAAATGATGTGTTCTTTAACAAATTCAACCATATTCTCCGACGTCACCTTCTTTAATGGAATTGCCTCAACCCACTTGGTAAAATAATCAGTTGCCAAAAGCACAAACTTATGCCCCTTGCTAGATGGAGGATTTATTTGGCCAATCAAATCTATTCCCCATCCTCTGAATGGCCATGGCTTGACAATGGGATTCAAAACCGATGCCGGAACTCTCTGAATGTTTCCAAATTTCTGACAGTCTTGACATCCTTTATAATATTCAAAACAATCTTCCAGCATTGTCGGCCAGTAATATCCAGTTCTTCTAATAACCCACTTCATTCGGTAGGCCGATTGATGTGCTCCACACAACCCATCATGTACTTCACTCATCAGCCTTTTTGCTTCTTCACGATTTAAGCAATGTAATAGCACTCCATCCAGGGATTTATAATACAAATTATCATCAAGAAGAATAAACTTTAAAGCTTTATACCTGAGCTTTCTAGAAACCTTTCGGGATGGATTCCCCAGATAATCGGCAATCTCTTTTCTCCAATCATCCTCTGCCAGATTATTCCCGAATGCATATACATCATTAGCAAAAACTTCTCGAAGCTCTTTATAACCTGATGCACTTTGGGCCAATCTATTTGCTTCTCCATTATCCCCTCTAGGAATGTGTTGTAGAATTACTGACCGAAAGCTCTTCAATATTTCTTTGCATTCTTCATAGTAATTCCTCAAGGTATCACTTTTGCACTCATATTCACCATTCAATTGTTTTATAACCAATTCTGAATCTCCAAAAATTTCAACCGCAATGGCCTTTGCTTCTTTCAAATATTGGAGCCCCTTGAGCAATGCCTCATACTCAGCTTGATTATTAGTAACAGCAAATTGAATAGGAACAGCAAACTCAAATGTTTCTCCTTTGGGTGAAATTAATAAGATACCTGCTCCACCACCTTTGTTGCATGAAGATCCATCGAAGAATAACACCCAAGGAACAATGTTAAGCAAATTTAACGATGTATTATGATGTTCAGTAATGAAATCGGCAATAATCTGTCCCTTAACAGCCTTTGCCGATTCAAATCTTAATTCAAATTCAGACAAAGCTAAAATCCATTTGCCAATCCTTCCGTTCAAAATTGGCATAGACAACATGTGTTTTATCACATCAAACTTTGAATACACAACGCATTCGGCATGTAGTAAATAGTGCCGAAATTTTGTACAGGAGTAGTAAACACATAAGCAAAGCTTCTCTATAGCCGAATACCTTGTCTCTGGATCTAATAACTTTCGGCTAAGGTATGCAACTACTCTTTCTTTCCCTTCAAATTCTTGAATGAGGGCCGATCCAATAGTTTGGGCATCGGCCGCCACGTACAACTTAAAAGGCTTGTTTAATTGTGGAGGCACCAATACTGGTGGCTTCTTCATGTACTCCTTTATTTCATCAAAAGCCTTCTGTTGTTCGTCACCCCATACAAACTTTTGATCCTTCTTTATTTTTAACAGTGAGGAAAAGGGCAACACCTTTTGTGACAAGTTTGATATGAACCTTCTCACAAAATTTATCTTGCCAAGCAGTGATTGTAGCTCTTTAAGATTAGTTGGAGGAACAATTTCATCAATTGCCTTCATGCTTTTCTTACCAACTCCTATTCCTCCTTCATGTATCAAAAATCCCAGAAACTCTCCAGCCGAAACTCCAAAAGCACACTTGTTCGGGTTCATCTTAAGCCCATGTTTCCTGGTGCATTCTAGAGTTTTCCTTATGTCGGCCAAATGAGACTCATGATCTAATGACTTGATCACCACATCATCAATATATATTTCCACAATTTTGCCGATCAACTCATGAAAAATATAATTCATAGCCCTTTGATAAGTTGCACCGGCATTTTTCAATCCAAAGGTCATGACAACCCACTCAAACAACCCTATGTGTCCAGGACACCTGAAAGCTGTCTTTACTATATCTTCCAATGCCATATAAATCTGATTGTATCCTGCGTTACCATCCATGAAACTGAGCACTTTGTATCCAGCAGCAGCATCAACCAATGAATCAGCAATAGGCATTGGATATCCATCCATGGGTGTAGCCTTGTTTAGGTCTCTAAAATCTATGCAAACCCTCATCTTTCCATTTTTCTTATAGACAGGAACAATATTAGAGATCCAATCCGCGTATTTACATGGCCGAATGAAATTTGCATCTAGTAATCTTTCAATCTCCTTTTTCACATCGGCCAACACTTCTTCCTTGTAGATTTTTCGGGGTGGTTGCTTGTAAGGCCTATATCCAGGTTTGATTGGCAACCGATGCTCAACAATAGAACGGTCTAGACCGGGCATCTCCGAATAATCCCAAGCAAAGCAGTCCTTGTATTCCTTTAACAATGTCACCAACTTTTCTTTGAAAACCGAATCCAAATTAGCACTGATAAATGTCGGCCTTGGCTTGTCACCATCTCCAATGTCCACTTCTTCTAATTTATCGGCCGACACAAATCCACGTCCTAATTTTCCATCAGTTCCATCAATTGGATTTTCCATCAAAAATTACTATGAGAGCCGACTGCTTCGATCGGCTGTTGATCACTGCTGGCTGGTGCCACAGGACCTTCTCCCCAGTCTTTGCCTGAGAAACAATCTATGCCTTGATATTCCCAGAAAGCTGGCTCCATATTTGCTACGCTTATTGAGTCATCTGCTTGGACAATCTCCACCTCATCATCTATCCACTGAATAAGCTGTTGATGCATAGTAGATGGAATACAACAATTTGCATGAATCCAATCTCTTCCAAGCAGCAAGCTATATGCCCCTTTGCCCTCAATGACAAAGAAAGTCGTAAGCAGAGTCTTGGACCCAATCATCAGATCAACATGCACGCATCCCTTGGTGTCCGAAGGATTTCCAGCGAAATCATTTAGAATTATGCTCGTTGGTGTCAAATCTCTAGGGCCCATACCAAGCTTCCTGAATGTGGTATATGGCATTACATTGACAGCAGCTCCTCCATCTACAAACATTTTGGTCAATGGTTTGCCATTAACATATCCCTTCAAGTACAGTGGCTTCATGTGCCGATTCTGGGTTGGCTTCTCAAAAACAGCTTGTTTGTTCAACATCAATTGTGCCATTAACCCAAATTGTTCGGCGTCATCTATATCGGGCAATACCTCTTCCTGTACAATTTGGTTAGCTGGAGCCATGAATTCATTCGGCAGAAAACATACCATACATGTAGGAGCCGAATGACCATGTTCGTCAGGCCTGTCTTTTGGGAGCCATATTGATTTCACCCTAGGCCTTGCTTGCTTTAATTCTTGATTCCTCAGGCGTTGAACTCTTCTCTTCTGACTCCTTCTTAAACCAGGTGGACACCACTGTCCTTTCTGCCAAACATACTCACGATCTTCTTCCTCATGATCAATCCATCTGCAATCAGCATGTCTCTTTCTTGGTTGATCATCAAAACGCCGATCATCACTAAGATGCACCCTACTAATTCTTTCATGGACAGATCGGCGATTGGCAACATTTTGCCTATGTTCGACATACCCATTATTGCACTCAGGACAGTTATTCCTTGTAGGCAGCTTTAAACCTTCGTTCCAACAGTGTCTGAAGAATGCACACCCCCAATGCGCTCGTTCCTGCTCTCGAGCATACTCTTCTTGTTCTTCCTCAAACCTTTCTTCTTCGCGCCTTCTTTTCTTCTCCTTGTATTCACGCCTTTGAAAACGCTCTTTTTCTTGCTGACGCTGCCATTTGTTGAGGAGAATACGTGTAGTAACTCTAGGTTTAAAGGATTCGCCCACTTCAAATCGGCTATTCGGGAACCGAAGATTTTTCCGGCGAATTTGTTCCATTGTGATCTGCCGAGTAGGATCAACTGAACCATCCTGCTTTGCCTTCTTTGAGGTTAAAACTTTCAATCTTCCCTTTTCTCCAGATGGAACAGCATTTACCATATTAACCGAGAACCCGATCATATTCTGAGGGAAAGGGTTACTGTCCAGTTTCATCTTGTTGTCGAATTTCAGATGTCCTTCCTGGATAGCTTTCTGAATCTTCATCCTAAAGACTCTGCATTCATTAATGGAATGAGAATTTCTATCATGAAACCCACAGTACCTCTTATCTTTCACTCCATCGGGCCGAAGCATAGAATGCCCCTCTGGCAATTTGATTCGGCCTTCTTTCACCAGGAATTCAAACAATTTGTCTGCCTTAGTCACATCAAAATCATATGTTCCTTTCATCTGTTTGATCCATCTTTGAGTCATTGTAACTGGTTCTTTGCTCCACACTATCTCTGCTGCAGCTATCTCCTCGCCATCTTCATACTCATCTTCTTGATCTGCTCTTTCAAGGAATTGGTTATAGATGTCAGCTACATCATTATTTTTAGCAAATCTGACATCTTTCTTGAAACCATACGCCTGGTTACTCATCAAGGCCAATCTGTGCGACAACTGGCCCAGATCATCAAACTCCATCCCGAACAGCTTCTCCCGAATGGCAGGCAACATTCCAGCTACAGCCATACCAGCCAGTTGATCATCAGGTATGTTCAGAGAAAAGCACATACTCTTAGTTTCCCTAAACCTCCTGAGGAACTCTGTAGGTGTTTCATTATTCCTCTGCCTTAAGCTGGTCAAATCAACCAACTTTTTCTCGGTACTGCCAATGTAGTAATGAGCATGGAATTTCTGTTCCAGGTCTTTCCAAGTACAAATCGACTGAGCAGGCAAAGAAGCAAACCATGTAAAAGCTGGACCCGTCAGTGACAAAGGAAAGTATCTGATTCTGAAAGCCTCGTCTGCCGAAGCCTCTCCAAGCTGCATCAGATATCGAGCTATATGTTCCACAGTACTTGTATCATCTTGTCCTGAGAATTTAGTAAACTCTGTAGGCACTTTGACTCTATTCGGCAATGATACCCTTTGGTACCATTCCGGGAAAGGAGACGAATACATGTACCCCTGACTTTTAGGCTTCAGACCGAATTGATTTTGCAATACATCGGTCATTTTTTGCACCATGAGGTCAATATTGGTATCTTGATTCCCTGGTTTTCCAGCAAGCATACCTGCAGTACCAACATATCCAGGATTCGGGAGAGCGTCGATAGCATTGTAATCCATAAACTCTGAATATCCGTTTCCATACAAATCCCTCTGCAGTCTGTTGTTCAAGGGAGATATCTTGTAAGCAGAAGCAGGCGGATTCCCTGTGGTGCCGAATGCCATATCACCGTATGTGCGAGTTTTCGGCAGTGCAAGCTGAGGATCTTGCCGAATCGGTTGTCCATTTATATCTTTAGCACCAGAACCTCCAGTTTCATCAGCATTTCCTTTACCATGTGGTTTCTGAACTGGTGCTTGAACATTGAAGTATGTCGGGCCACCCAATTGCCCATGTATCTGCTCAAAGGGTTTATCTACATGCTGACCAAAAATGCTTATCATTATATGCCGAAAACTGTTTAAGAACGCAGCATTGTGATTGGTCATTGTCTCTCCCAAAGCTTTGTATAACAAGCCCGAGAATCTCTCCCTCTCTTCTTCTTCAGTAAGATCAGACTGCCCAGGAAGGAGAACTCTTGGCAAGTCGGATTTGAGAAACGGTGCACCACTCCTGTTCTTGGCGAAAGACAGTAAACATTTGTTAATGAATTGGTTGGCAGCGACCTTTATCATCTGCTGATGCTCTTCAGACAACTCTTCCAAAGTGACATCCATGATGTCGCTCAACTCAGGCATCTTGAAAACTTGTGTGTGTCCCACTGGGCGTGCCAAAAAGTGTGTTGACGTAAAATCTGCACCTCACGCCAAGCACACAGCAAGCCGAACAAGCTGGCTTCAAACGTGGCCCTGGCTTTTGAATCCGGAAGCGTGCCAGTCAGTTTGCCTGAAAACTAACAAAGGGATAAAAACGTTTAGATTAAAACCTGGAACGTGCTGGGTGAGACCAGACAGTTCCATGTTTGCGGCGTTGAAGCCAATCTTGAGAGACATATAGCTACAGGGAAGCTATCTGTCGGCAGTTAAAACCTCATTCGGCAATCGGCAAGGCACGCAAGGAGCGCACTGCCGAATGCGTGACGTAAGCATGACGAAAGATCGGCTTTTAACCGAATGAACACATACTCATAGCCGATTAACGAGAAACAGAGCATGATAAATAAATAAAAGGGTGAAACATGATCATAAATTCGTAGTAAACAAAGAATGCATAGGCCGAAAGCAGCACCCGTCAAGCATGATAACAAAACAAGTTAATCCACCGCATGATACGACTTGTTTGTAACCACGCCACTAATCAGATTAGATTAATCCACCGCATGATACAATCTAATCATGAAAAGCTAAAAGCACTCAATGTTTAGTTACGAACCCACAACACAGTCACGAATTTACATTGAAAACAAGAATGCATAGGCCGAAAGCAGCACCCGTCAAGCATGGCAGCAAACGAGTTAATCCACCGCATGATACAACTCGTTTGAGGCCACACCACCAATCAGATTAGATCAATCCACCGCATGATACGATCTAATCGTGAAAGGCTAAAAGCATTCATTGTCCAATGCAAACCCACGAACACACGTTCACTCGTGAAAGCACTGCCGAATACGGCTATTTAGCCGAATCGGGGTCCATGGCGAAGGAACAAGCCTAATCGGTAAAGATAAATCTATCAGATCGAATCGAATTCTAATCCACCGGATGATTAGCTCTAAGACGATCCAAAAACCTGCATCTACCGCATGATACCCGGTTCTGTCAAGACTGACACGATACCGACAAGTTCGAACCCGCGACACGTAACAACCTAGATCGGTTTCGGATTCGGCTGTGAGGGGATACGTCATTGCACCGTAAAGCAAAGCCGATTCTAGCCGATCTAGATTGGGCAAAGATGTGTTGCATGAATTAAGCACATAGTAAAAACAAAGCAACACGGGGTAACTTAATGAATCTGCTAGATCTTGCCGAAATCTAACAGAGCCGATAACTCGGTCCATACTAGATCTTAGCCCACCGCATGGCTCATGATCTAACAGAGGAACCTTCTTGAGACCACAACTTAAATCCACCGGATGATACTAAGCATGGTAACAAGACTACTTGCATCAAAGCTTAAATCCACCGCATGATACTAAGCATGATACAAGGTTGCCGGTACTTACGGAGGTCGACGGATCGATGACTCCTCTCGAAGAACTCGACGACTCGACTAAAGGACTCGATGTTGGCACGGGGCCGGTTTGTTGTATGATTGATTGTGTTTCTCTTTTACAATTGCCATGGGTTTATATTTATACCCAGGTCTTGATACAACTCCTAGTCGGACACGACTACAATACTTGTTTCTAAAAATAAATGACGGATCTTTGTGCCCATATTGCATTCCTTGTTCGAACCGGCCTTTTCCTTATGTTTTCCCACGTCATCGCGCTTTCCCGAATGCTACTGCTTTTACCTGCCGAACCATGCTTCTGCCGAATGACGACGCATTCCCGACCGCAGAACGTCTTTGCCGAATGCCTCTGGGGAAAAACTCCTTTGCCGAATGATACCTCCTCGACGACTCCGGCCCACATGTCAGCCTCTTCCTGGTGCCAATTTTTGGTGTTAACACCCACATCAACACCAACCGAGATGCTCGCTCAGTAATACAGTCTAGTAGAGCAAACCAAATCAACTCGGAACTTCGAAGGCGTGAGGAATTCGATTGTCGTTATGGGCCACTACCTCCACGCGGCCGCGATCGTGATCACCTACGTGAAACAGATTTTCAACAGCGCAATAACGATCCTCATCAAGATAACAAACGTGAAGGAGATCGCCCTCCACGCGGACGAGACTAGGACAAAGACCGTGACAACAACCACGGATGGTCAAAGCCTAACAATTCACCAAGCCACAGCTCGGATGGTCGTAGAAACCACTATGACTCCGACCACAGTGATAGTCACCGCGAACATAATTGTTCGCCAGCAGACAAGTACGATGGCTTCCCTGCATTCTCCAGCCGCATCAAGAAAATCAAGTTACCCAGCAAGTTCAAGGCAACTGGGATCGAGAAGTTCACAGGCAAACTAGACCCTGAACAATGGCTAAGAGTCTACTCGACTGCGATCCAGATGGCCGGAGGATCCAACGACATAAAAGTCAGCTATTTCCCCATTATGATGGATACTACTCCACTCACGTGGCTCGAGGGCCTCCGCCCTGGGTCCATCGACTCCTGGAAAGACCTCGCCAGAAAGTTCACACCCAATTTCACAGGAACGTGGTCCCGGCCTGGAACTCGATTCGAAACCCTACGCAAGTTCATCAAAAGATTCTTCGAAAAAAGAGCGACAATTGTGGACATATCTGACCGTGAGGTCATAGATTGTTTCCATGATGGACTCTACGCCAGGGAGTTACATTGCGAGTTTGGCAGGCGACGTCCAACAACTATCCCAGAATTGCGGCGTATGGCAGCTGAATGGGCCGATCAAGATGATCGTGAGCGCGAGCGCTTTGACAGGCATCACGACAACCTCAACAATGACAACAACTATCACAGGGGAGGCAAGGATCGCTGCAACGATAACAACCACGATTTCAACCGTGACAACAAAAAACGCAAGCCAGACAACACCGTTGCAACAGTTGAACGCCCTCCGCGGATGAAAAATACTGTCTCTATTGACAAAGTTATGAATGGACCTTGTCCATATCATCCGAACGGAAGACATAAGATGGCCGATTGCTTTCACCTTAAACAGTAATTTGATAAGGTCAAGGGCCACCAAAGACAGACAAAGAGGATGACAATAATCATGACAATGGTTTTCCCCAAGTCCAAAATGTCGTAGCAGTCCTGTTGAGCGGTGAATCCTTCAATCAGTCAAAGCGGGCAAAGAAACTGTCGCTCCGTGTGGCAATTCAACCAGCCACCCCGACATACCTCAAGTGGTCTGAAATTCCCATAACCTTCTCCAGGAAAGATCAGTGGACCAATTTCGCCAACCCAGGTAGATATCTGTTGGTTTTGGATACAGTCGTGGCACAAGCCAGATTGACCAAACTTCTCATCGACGGAGGCAGTGGACTCAATGTCATCTTCGCTAAGACTTTCACCAAAATGGGACTTGATATCTCCAAACACCTAAAGCCCATTGAATCTCCGTTCTACGGCATCGTGCCTGGTAACGCGCCAATCCCTCTGGGACAAGTTACACTCCCAGTGACCTTTGGCACAGAAGCTTATTTCAGGACAGAGTACATCAAGTTCGAAGTGGCCAACTTTGAGACCTCGTATCATGCGATTCTTGGGCGTCCAGCCCTTGCCAGATTCATGGCGATTCCGCATTATGCATATCTCGTACTCAAAATGCCTGCTCCTAAAGGAGTTCTTTCCCTACTAGGTGACCTGAAGATTGCTCACGACTGCGATGTGGAGGCAGTAGAGTTCGCTGCCACCTCGCAAGTTCCTATCTAGATGTTGGAAGTACTTGCTCTGGCTAAGAAGTCCAAACAAGAAGATTTGGAGGTTCCAAGCAAGAAGCCCGCAAGCACAAGTTTCAAGCCTTCTGAAGAAGTACAGCTTAAAACTATAGATCTTGAGATGGGCGATTCGTCCAAAACATCCCTTATAGGGGCTGATTTAGATTGTAAATAGGAAAACGCGCTTGTCAAGTTTCTTGGTGATAATAAAGATATATTTGCATGGAAACCATCTGATATGCCTGGTGTTCCTAGGGAGCTTGCCGAGCACAAGTTAAAAGTTGACGAAAAAGCAAAGCCTAAAAGGCAACGCTTACGACGTTTTGCTCAAGACAGACGTGACGCGATCAAAGCAGAACTCGCCAAACTACTCGCTGCAGGATTTATCAAAGAAGTTTTTCATCCAGAGTGGTTGGCCAATCATGTCCTTGTCAAAAAGAAAAACAATAATGAATGGCGAACGTGTGTTGACTATACAGACCTCAACAAACATTGCCCCCTGATCCCATGGGTCTTTCGCGCATTGATCAAGTCATAGACTCCACAGCTGGATGTGGGCTCCTCTGTTTCCTTGACTGCTACTCAGGATATCATCAGATCGCCCTGAAAAAGGAAGACCAGATCAAGACTTAGTTCATTACACCTTTTGGTGCTTATTGCTACACGACAATGTCGTTTGGGTTAAAGAATGCTGGCGCCACATACCAACGAGCCATACAAAAATGCTTGTCATCTCAAATCGGCATTAATGTAGAGGCATACATTGATGATGTGGTTGTCAAAACAAAAGAACCACAAAACCTCATCGCTGACTTACAAGAAATATTTGATAACCTCAGAACGTTTTTTTGGAAGCTAAACCCCACCAAATGCATCTTCGGTGTTCCCTCAGGGAAACTACTCGGGTTCATTGTCAGTCATTGAGGCATCGAGGCTAACCCCTCCAAAATCACTGCTATCCTTAACATGGAAACACCAAGAAGTATCAAGGACGTATAAAAACTCACGGGCTGCATAGCATCCCTCAACAAATTCATTTCAAGACTCAGAGAGAAGGGACTTCCTTTCTTCAAATTACTCAAGAATCGAGACCAATTCAGCTGGACAGAAGAAGCACATCAGGCTTTTGAACAACTCAAAGTATACCTGTCTACTCCTCCAGTGCTCATGGCTCCAGCCAAAGATGATCACCTCTATCTATATATTGCGGCTACTACACATGTAGTCAGTACGGTCATTGTGGTTGAGCGGAATGAGGAAGGCCATGTGTTCCCAGTACAGCGGCCAGTATACTACATTAGTGAAGTACTCGCCGATTCCAAAATACGTTATCCTCAAGTAGAGAAGTTACTCTATGTGATCTTCATTACTTCGAGGAAACTACGGCATTACTTTCAGGCTTTCCACATAACTTTGGTGACCAAGTTTCTTTAGGGGAAATTCTTAATAACCCTGACGCCACTGAACGGATATGTAAATGGAAGGCAGAAATATCGGCATACAACCTCGACTTCGCCTCTCAAACAGCCATCAAGTCACAAACCCTCGCAGATTTCACGGTTGAGTGGATGGAACTTCAATATTTCAGAACAACTACTCGCCCAGAACATTGGGTCATGTATTTTGATGGATCACTAAAGCTGAAAGGTGGCGGAGCAGGTGTCCTATTAATATCCCCCAAAGGTGACCAACTCAAGTACGTTTTGCAAATTCTTTTCAAAGTTACTAATAATGAAGCAGAATATGAAGCAATGTTACACAGACTCCATTTGGCCACATCCCTTGGCATCAAACGTTTATGCGTGTATGGAGATTCTTCTGTTGACATCAATCAAGTCAACAAGGATTGTGACTGCTCTAAAGAAACAATGGATGCCTATGTTAAAGAAGTTCGTCAACTCGAGCACCACTTCTATGGCCTTGAATTCCATCATGTTGTTCGAGACTACAATGTCGCTGCCGATGCTTTATCCAAGCTAGGCTCAAAACGTGCAGACGTTCCAGCCAAAATCTTCGTTCATGAATTACATCAGCCATCCATTAAAGAGCAAGCACACGAGGACACCACTCTAGTCCTCCCACAACCAGAACTACAAGTTATGGTCATTGATTCCAATTGGATGACTCCATTTATTGAATATCTCAGAGATCATAAACTTCCGGATGAGGAGAAAGAACAAATACGTATCAGACGTAGAGCTGCGAATTATGTAGTGGTCGATAACACACCTTATCGACGTGGGGCTTCGGTCAACGTTCTGATGAAATGCATTACAACCGATCGCGACAAAGCACTGCTTCAGGAAATTCATAGCGGTGTTTGCGGTAACCACGCAGCTTCCCGAACTTTGGTAGGCAAGGCTTATAGAGCCGGTTTTTTCTGGCCATCCGCCAAAGCCGATGCCAAAGAAATTGTCAGGACATGCCAAGGCTGTCAATTCTTCGCCAGACAAGCTCATGTCCCGGCTCATGAACTAAATACAATTCTGTTATCTTGGGCCTTCGCGTGTTGGGGCCTTGATCTCGTAGGACCCTTAGCCAAAGCCCTAGGTGGTTTCGAGTGGCTGATTGTAGCCACCGACAAATTTACCAAATGGATCGAAGCTCAGCCCTTGGTAAACACGCGAGAAGACAACTTGATCAAATTCTTTGACAGAATCGTTCAAAGGTCTGGAGTACCACACGAGATCATAACAGACTTGGGATCAGTTTTCACAAGCACCGAATTTCAAAATTATTGTGAAAAGTACTCAATTGAGACGCACTATGCTTCAGTGGCTCATCCACGTACCAATGGACGTGTCGAAAAGGCTAATGGCTTACTGCTGCAAGGGTTAAAACCCAGACTCTATGCTCCTTTGAAAAAATATGGGGGCAAATGGGCCAAGGAGTTACCCGCAGTACTATGGGGATTGCGTACACAGCCCAGCCTTGCAACTGGACAGTCACCATACTTTTTGGTCTATGGGTCTGAAGCAGTCATACCTGCTGATCTCCTTTGGGAGGCACGACGACTAGAAAATTACGATGAACAAATCACCCAGCAAGAAAGATTTCAAGATGTTGATAGTGTCAAAGAAGCTCGAGTGGCAGCTCTTACCCAGAACACTCGATATCTTGAAGGTTTACGACAATACCATCAACGATCTGTCCAAACTCGTTCTTTCGTCATTGGAGATCAAGTCTTGAGGCGCATGCAGAAGACCGACGGCTTACATAAGCTTATGTCGCGATGGGAATGTTCTTTTCTCATCAAACAAGTCATTGGAGTTGGAACGTATCGCCTCCAGACTCTAGAAGGAGACGATCTGCCAGATGTGTGGAACATTGAGCACTTTAGGAAATTTTATCCATGGAAAGGGTTTATGTCAAACTTTAATGTACTCTTTGATAATCACAAGATCAATAAAATCATGATATCCTTTACCACGAATTTGTGGTTCATCTGTTTAACTATATTGTCATAAGAGAGACTCTGCATAAAGCCTATGGCTTAACAAGCCTAGACTCAGAGTAGTTAATGTTTTTTACAAGAAAGCTAAGACTCTTTCCTCTTTTACACAAATGAAAGTGGCGCTAAGCTTCAAAAGTCATGGTAGAGCTACCCCAACCAACACACGGTTGTAGGCGATAGTCTCGCCTTCTTGATGCCTTTCCTTCAATGTAAGGTCAAATTTTTGTTCTGCTCTTTGTCCTTTCCTGACTACATCAGACTTTTTTGTGCATTACACGAACTCATGCGAGTCTCATGCATAGCGTACATCAGTATCGCATCTTTACGCGATTAAGCATAAGAGTACTCACAAGACTAATATAGGCAAAATCTCTTTCAATGGATATTCTTCTCTGGTGTACAACTACTTTGGCATGGCATGCACCATATCATAAACTATTACCGTAGTATTTCAGAATTGTTCCAGCAAGTCTACCTAGTCTCACCGAGACTTTATGGACATTATCACGACCACAGGCATTTCTACACAAAAATGATTGAATTCGCAAACACACTTGGCGGTTTATAAGCTACAAATGTTTGGCACCGACATCCAAAAAAGACTACATAACAGTAGCCAAATTATTTTTGCAGTATCATAATTTACAACATAAGCATGTCCAGTTACAATTCTGATTACTACTCCAAAGAATTGACAAAGTCATTTGCCATAGGCTCTGTTTCCGCTACTAAAGCTTCATACTGTTCTTTTGTCACGCCGGGAGGCAGATACCTTAACTCGAGCTTGGCCTCCGTATTGTGCGCTTTTACCAGAGCTAACAGTCTATTGGTACATTCCCTCAAAGTTGATTTGCAGAACTCTGATACTTGCTCTGGCACTTGACAGAGCCGCTGCACAAGTGTTTGGCTGCTGACTTCTGCACCTTCTGGGGTTAACATCCCCAGGATTGGTTCGACAGCTTCCTCCATGAGTTTTTTCTTAGTCAACAACGTGTTAACTTCTTTTTGTTTGGACTGTGTAAGTTTTACAGCTTCCACGACTTGATTCTCCCAGTCCTGGCGGTTCCTTTGCTCTTCAGCAAGCTTTTTCTCGCTCTTTTCCACACCGCTTCAATTGAGCAATCTCATCCGCCTGAGACTGTGAAAGTTTGAACCATGCAGAGGCATTATCTTTTTCTTCTTTCACAGCCTTCTTTAATCCTGTTCCATAACATATGTTGTTACACACAACAAAATCAAGTAACATTACTAATATAACACGGGTTATCATAGAACAGAGTACTTACTATTGTTTTCCTTCACCAAGTTGCTGCACCGGCCATCTAGCCTCGATCTTTCATCGCCGAGAGCTTGGAGTTGAGTGTGGAGGTTATCGATCGTCTTTTGATGCTCCAATTGCAATTCCACTCGTTGCTCGAAAAAACTGGCTAGATCCGCCTCCAGTTCTTCAATACGTGCTGCTAGTTTGGCGTCACCCGGTTTCTCCACTATATCTACTAAAGCCTGCAATTATATCATAGTTGTTATCAAATGCACTGCTCTATTACTTACTAGTATTTCAGTTCAGAGTTCCTACCAGGGCAATTTGAAGGTGGTTTCAGAGTTGTGCGGCTTCATCCATTGGTTCCTCCATGGCAACGTGTCATAGGATCATATAGTTATTACTCAAACTATGATTCTTTGCAAAGTATATGTTTCTCAAGAAACTACCTACATTTTTCGCAACTCCTGATGAGGACACCATCTACGACACGAGTACATCTACACCTTCTCCAGCGCCACCAGATGATCCTCCACCACAGGCGCCACCTTCTGGCCCAATCACGCGGGCCCATGCAAGAGAACTTAACTTCGTTATGCTACTGAAGAATGAAGGCCCAGAAGAATAGAAGCTGGCCCAACAGGGGTCTTTGTGTGGGCGCCTAGGGCTGTTGCCCTCTCCCTTTCCCTGGGCGCCACCTTCCTTAGGGGCTGCGCCCCCTTTCCCTCTATTTAGATAGAGGCTTCCTTTCATTTTAGACTTGAGTTTTGTTTTACATCTAGCTTTAGCTACCCCCGAAGAACACGCGCAAACCAGAGCTGTCCTCGTGTAATTCAGAACTCCACCTTCGAGTGATATTAAGATTGCTCGCATCTTTTCTTGTTTGTTTTTTCGATTGCGCACAGGAAACGATCTTCGTGATCAGGCTGATCTTGCACCAGCAAGGTCGGTAACCACAGGGAGTTGGTTCAGCGATTGCATTGGCGCTACGGGTTTGCTCGTCGTAGTCGGATCGTGAGGGTCTACTTCCACCAAGTCGAAATTATCTCCACTCACCGAAAGATCGGGCACTTCAGCTCTATCAAGTGGTATCAGATTTCAGGTTGATCGGTGAGTTTTATCGAGTGTTTTTCCATTTCCTACAGTCCACAAAACTAAAACAAATATATATTTTTAGGTTAGATCTTTGTCCCAGCACCCTTTTGAGCCTTGCACTTTCTTTCAATAATTTGCATTGTTGAATTTGTGTGTTTACGAGTTCAATTGTTGCTGGTTACTTTGTGTTCTATCTTTGTTTTTCTTTGCTTCTAACCCCCACGCCACCACCATTTCTCTGCTACTCGCCATCTCCCACGCGCCGGCATTCCGCTGATCTCGCGCCTTTCCCTGGATCGCCCCTCCGCTGTCTTCTGTGTTTCGGAAAGTGACAAAAAAAAAGGAAAGAAAGCAATCAAAAGAAAAGGAAAGTCAAACAAAAAAAGAGAGGGAAGGGAAAGAGTTCCGAGACCGAATCAGGGCTGATCGCCCTCCCCCCCCCACTGCAGCGCACCGTGATTGCCTCGGCCCTGCCGGTTACATTCCCTCCTTCCCCCCCCCCCCCACGCCGTGCTAGTTTTCCATATTCGCCTCTCTCTTCTTGGTACCTTTTCCTGCAGTTCGCCTCACTCTAGAGAGAGAGAGAGAGAGTGTGTGTGTGGCGAATTTCTCTTTTGTATTCCTTTGTTCCTACAATCTGTTTGTGAGTTTGTTCCAAAAAAAATAAAAAAAAACAGAAAAAAAAAGAACAAAAAGAAAACAGGACAACGGCGGGAGCCGTGTGCGCCCTCCCTGCTTCCTTTTGTTCGCTTCCTTTTCGCCTTGCTCCACTTTTGCGCTTTGTCTCCAGCAGCTTTGCACAAGTTTAGCACTATTATTCAACTTTGCATTATTGTTTGATTGTGCTAACCCTTGCATTGAGTGCAGCCTACCCAGAACTCCACATAGTCCTACGACGAGCAGATTTTATTTCTCCAGGCAATCGCTGCTCCAATCTCTCACCGGTACTACTTGTTGGTTGCAGCTCACCCCTGTGTGCTTGGTATGAACGGTTAAGCATTTGATAACAGCATTTTAGTGTGCGTGTTGAGAGCGATTCCACCTTTGTTGTTGCCTTTGCTTTGTGTTTGCGCTAACCATGGCAGATGACGACGACCCGAAGGATGCACAGCTGCAGGACATGCAGACTCAAGTTGATGGCCTTGCAGCGGACATGCAAACGTTGCATGAACGGCTTGATTCCACGGTCACTACGACGAACGCGCGGTTCGATCAGCTCGACCTCGCGCAGACGGCCACTAAGACCACGCTCGACTCCATTGTGGCCCGTCTCGATGCCATGAACACGGTGATCACAGAGTTACAGAAGGGTTATGGTGGTGACACGGAGCAGGAAGATGGAAACCGCCGCGGCCGCGCTCGCCGTGTGGTACGTCCCCCCGGTAATGATTCATTCGCTAAGATTAAATTTAAGATTCCATCTTTTAATGGCAAATATGATCCTGCTGCATATCTTGATTGGGAGTTAGAGGTCGAACAGAAATTTTCATGCCATGATATTCCTGCTACTTCTCAAGTTAAGGCTGCTATCAGTAAATTTTCTGATTTCACTTTAATTTGGTGGTGTGAATATAAACAAACCCATCCCACAACCACTCCCACATCGTGGGCTCAATTAAAGGCTGCCATGCGACATAGGTTTGTGCCTTCCTATTAGGCCCGTGATTTGCTTAACAAAATGCAGCGTTTTCAGCAAGGACAACAATCTGTTGAGGAGTATTACCAGTAGCTCCAAAAGGGTATGATGCGTTGTGGTTTACTAGAGGAGGCTGATGCTGCTATGGCACGTTTTCGTGGTGGTTTGAACCACGAAATTCAGGATATACTTGATTATAAGGAGTATGCTGATATGAACACATTATTTGAATATGCTTGCAAAGCTGAACGTGAAGTGCAGGGACGCCGCTCGAAGCCATATACTAACTCTTTTGCAGGGAGAAGTTCGGCCGCTCCAGCCAAGAATGCACCATCCACGTCCACCACTACAACGCGCGAGAAGTCGTCCACACCTGCAGCAGCACCACCCACAGGAGCTGCCCCTTCCACAGGACGTACACGGGATATACAGTGTCATCGTTGCAAAGGGTTTGGTCACATACTTCGGGACTGCCCAAACAAGCGTACTTTGCTCATCCGTGACAATGGTGAGTACTCGTCCGAAAGTGATTCTGAGGAAACTCGACATGCTATATTTGCCACTGACCATGCAGCTCATGCGGAGGTACATATCAACCCGGGGGACGCTGACAGGTATGAAAGTCTTGTTGTGCAGCGTGTTCTTAGTACACAGGTCGCCCCGGCCGAGAAGAACCAGCGCCACACTCTGTTCCATACTAAAGGCGTTGTGCAGGAGCGGTCGATTCGCATCATCATCGACAGCGGCAGCTGCAACAACTTGGCAAGTACCGTGCTGGTTGAAAAATTGTCTTTGCCCACACGTAAGCATCCAAATCCATATCACATTCAATGGCTCAATGATGGTGGGAAAATTGGAGTGACATGATCGGTTCGTGTTCCTTTCTCCATGGGCGCTTATTCTGATTTTGTTGATTGTGATGTTATTCCCATGGAAGCATGTTCCTTGTTACTTGGTCGACCTTGGCAATATGATACTGACAGCTTGCATCATGGTCGTTCGAATCATTATTCTTTCATGTTTAAAGGTCAGAAAATAATCATACATCCCATGACACCTGAACAAATTGTTAAAGATGATCTTGCTCGCGTTGCTAAGGCTGCTAAACAACCATCGATTTCTGCTAATTCTGAAATCAAATTGAATGCCCCTGTTCTCCTTGCTACACGTGCTGATTTTGATGATATTCGTGATGCTCATTTGCCCTGCTATGCACTTGTATGCTCTGGTATGTTCGTTTCACTTGATGCCACACCATCTTCGGATACTCCCCCTGCGGTTGCTAACCTTTTGCAGGAGTACGCTGATGTCTTTCCCACCGACTTACCACCGGGTCTTCCACCACTCCGTGGCATTGAGCACCAGATCGATCTCATCCCCGGTGCACAGCTTCCGAACCGCGCACCATACCGTACAAATCCGGATGAAACGAAGGAGATCCAGCGCCAGGTACAGGCGTTGCTTGACAAGGGTTACATTCGTGAGTCTCTCAGCCCTTGCTCTGTTCCTGTGTTACTTGTCCCAAAGAAAGATGGATCTTGGCGTATGTGTGTAGATTGTCGTGCTATTAATAACATCACCATTCGTTACCGATACCCTATACCACGCCTTGATGATATGCTAGATGAGCTTAGTGGTGCCATTATTTTCACAAAGATTGATTTGCGTAGTGGTTACCACCAGATTAGAATGAAACTCGGTGATGAATGGAAAACGGCTTTTAAAACGAAATTTGGGTTATATGAATGGTTGGTTATGCCGTTTGGATTGACTAATGCTCCCAGCACCTTTATGCGTTTAATGAATGAAGTTCTTAGGCCCTTCATAGGCTTGTTTGTTGTTGTCTATTTTGATGATATTCTCATTTACAGCAAGTCTATGAAAGAGCATTTAGAACATTTGCGTGCTGTTTTTGATACGTTGCGTGCTGCTCATCTGTTTGGTAACATGGAAAAGTGCCTCTTTTGCACACAACGTGTCTTGTTTCTTGGCTATGTTGTTACTCCACAGGGCATTGAGGTGGATAGCAGCAAGATCAATGCCATCCGGGAATGGCCTACACCGACGACGGTCACACAGATTCGGAGCTTTCTTGGACTTGCAGGTTTCTATCGCAGGTTCATCCGTGATTTCAGCTCCATTGCAGCACCTCTACATGAGCTTACAAAGAAAGGTGTGTCGTTTGCTTGGAGTGAATCTCAGGCGGTAGCGTTCAACACCTTGAAAGACAGGTTAACACATGCTCCTCTCTTGCAATTGCCTGATTTTGGTAAAATCTTTGAGCTTGAATGTGATGCCAGCGATATTGGGCTAGGTGATGTTTTGTTACAAGAAGGAAAACCGGTTGCTTATTTCATTGAAAAATTAATCGGTGCTAGCTTGCGATACTCTGCCTATGATAAGGAACTTTATGCTTTAGTACGCACTTTGCAAACATGGCAGCACTATCTTTGGCATCATGAGTTTATTATTCACTCTAATCATGAGGCTTTAAAACACATTCGTACCCAATCCAATCTGAACCGTCGTCATGCTAATTGGGTAGAATTCATTGAGTCTTTTCCTTACATCATTAAACACAAGAATGGGAAGGAAAATGTTATTGCTGATGCTTTGTCTCGTCGATATACCATGCTGTCCCAGTTGGATTTTAAAATCTTTGGCTTGCAAACTGTGAAAGATCAATATGTCGACGATGCTGATTTTGGGATATCTTAGTTCACTGCATGAATGGCAAACCATGGGGCAAATTTCACATGCAGGATGGGCTCCTGTTTCGCGCTAACAAGCTGTGTGTTCCAGCAAGCTCGGTTCGTCTTTTGTTGTTACAGGAAGCACATAGCGGCGGTCTTATGGGACATTTTGGTGTCTACAAGACACATGAGGTGCTGGCTGCCCATTTCTTTTGGCCCCGGATGCGCCGTGATGTTGAGCGCCTTGTTGCCCGCTGCACTACTTGTCAGAAAGCTAAGTCACGACTAAACAACCATGGTTTATATATGCCTTTGCCTGTCCCTACTTCCCCCTGGCTTGATATTTCTATGGACTTTGTCTTGGGCTTACCTAGAACTAAGAAGGGGAGGGACAGTATTTTTGTGGTTGTTGATCGCTTCTCCAAAATGGCTCATTTTATACCTTGTCATAAGACTGATGATGCTAGCAGTGTTGCTGAATTGTTCTTTAGAGAGATTATTCGCTTGCATGGTATTCCAAATACAATAGTCTCTGATCGTGATGCTAAGTTTCTCAGCCATTTTTGGAGATCACTGTGGAATAAAATGGGAACTAAATTGCTGTTTAGCACCACTTGTCACCCTCAGACTGATGGACAAACTGAGGTGGTTAATCGAACTTTGTCAACCATGCTTAGGGCTGTTTTGGATAAAAACTTGAAACATTGGGAAGATTGCTTACCTCATGTTGAGTTTGCTTATAATCATGCAACGCATTCTTCTACAAAGATGTGTCCCTTTCAGGTTGTTTATGGATATATTCCTCGAGCGCCTATTGATCTGTTTGCGCTTGATGCTGCGGATACTCCCCACATAGATGCTGCTGCACATGTTGACCAAATGATTAGCTTGCATGAACAAACTCAACAAAACATTGCTGCTGCTAATGCTAAATACCAGGTTGCAGGTAGTAAAGGAAGAAAACATGTTACCTTTGAACCGGGTGATATGGTGTGGTTGCATCTAAGAAAGGATTGATTTCCCACTTTACGCCGCTCTAAATTGATGCCTCGTGCTGCTGGTCCTTTTAAGATACTAACCAAGATTAATGATAATGCTTATGTTCTTGACCTGCCTGCGGAGTTTGGTGTTTCCACTAGTTTTAATGTTGCAGATTTGAAGCCGTATGCGGGTGAAGGTGAGGAGTTGCCGTCGAGGACGACTTCAGTTCAAGAAGGGGAGGATGATGAGGACACCATCTACGACACGAGTACATCTACACCTTCTCCAGCGCCACCAGATGATCCTCCACCATAGGCGCCACCTTCTGGCCCAATCACGCGGGCCCGTGCAAGAGAACTTAACTTCGTTATGCTACTGAAGAATGAAGGCCCAGAAGAATAGAAGCTGGCCCAACAGGGGCCTTCGTGTGGGCGCCTAGGGCTGTTGCCCTCTCCCTTTCCCTAGGCGCCACCTTCCTTAGGGGCTGCGCCCCCTTTCGCTCTATTTAGATAGAGGCTTCCTTTCATTTCAGACTTGAGTTTTGTTTTACATCTAGCTTTAGCTACCCCCGAAGAACACGCGCAAACCAGCGCTGTCCTCGTGTAATTCAGAACTCCACCTTCGAGTGATATTAAGATTGCTCGCATCTTTTCTTGTTCGTTTTTTCGATTGCGCATAGGAAACGATCTTCGTGATCTGGCTGATCTTGCACCAGCAAGGTCGGTAACCACAGGGAGTTGGTTCAGCGATTGCATTGGCGCTACGGGTTCGCTCGTCGTAGTCGGTTCGTGAGGGTCTACTTCCACCAAGTCAAAATTATCTCCACTCACCGAAAGATCGGGCACTTCAGCTCTATCAACTCCTTCGCCTACTACTGAGACATTTACATTAACAACCTTAATCGTCTCGACTTCCCTTGTTCCACCAGACTACAAACATTGCAGATTGCAAGTCATTGTTGATGAAAGGCACTAAATGGACTTTAAATTTGGAGGATTTGAATCAATGGATCATGGGTTACCTTTGCAACATAAGGCGTCACCACTCTCGTGGTTGGAGATCCCGGGATGTTCATAGTTTCTTGGACTTTAGTTGATGGATCTTCACTATTCTTATCAACTTCCATGAGCGTAATTGATTCTTGAACCTTTGGCTCCTCAGCGCCCTTTTTAATAGCTTCGGCTTCAGATTTCCCGCTACTTTCGTCAGCACCGACTAGGTTGATCTTGATGGTCTCTTCAACCTCAGCCAGTGTCAATGGATCTCTGGTACATTCATCGACTGAAGCGGTTTGTTTTTCCACATCATTGGCTTGAATTGCCTTTATAAAGGCCTTGGTTGAAGATCTGTCCAAAGAAAGAAGCAATATCAAATTGTGAACACTGGAGAGCAATACAACAACTCAACAATGACTAGAGATATTTTCCTACTTACTCCATGAGAGGTGTCGGGGCAGTCAGAGGTTGGAAGCTGAACTTCTTCAGAAGAGGTAGACTCCTTTTTGTGCTTATAGTGCTCCCAGTCGTTCCACTCGTCATTGCACTTGTTGTGGACGAACCTTGTGGCTTTACGATGCGCTTGGCTGCCTTGTCTTGCTCACCACAATCCACTTCAGATGGAGCAGTCTCGGTGATTGGCTTCGGAATACTAATGAAGGAGTAGCTTGAACGCTTCCTCTTCGCATCAAAAGGGATTGTTGGGGGTACCCTTGAGCTTTCTGGCTCGAAACCTGCCACGGTAGTGGTGAGTTGCAAGAAATTGTTAGTCTAACCTTATGATACATCGTTACCTAATTAGAAGACTAGGCATAAGGGGGCTTACCTTTGACATCGCCTTGTTTTGGATCTACCGCTGCTGTGTCCGCATCTGAATCGGCGACACATTCTTCATCAGCCTTGGCGGCAGTGTCGGGAATGTCCTCGGCGCTCAATGTTCTTTCGGAAGAAGTCTTGCTGATGTCCTTCCAAGCTTCTTCGGTTAAATCATCAACAAGCATCGCGGCCTGGGTTGTTAAAAACAACTCGAGTAAATATTCTTTCAAATACTGGCTTTCGAAGTAAAACACTACAATTACTTTCGAAGTAAAACACTACAATACTGGGTTGCATCTACTTGGTGCGCACCATTAGACTGCTCAGGTGAAATTCAAGATTAGTTTTTTGAACTTTCGATTGCTTAACAAGTACTCGGAGGCTCGGAGGCTACGCCTATTGGGTGCATCAAAAGATGCACTCTAAAGAAACTACTCGTCAAAAGAGATTTGAGCGTCTTGGGCTTAGCTCTAACTACTCGAAGATGTTAAAAAGATTCAAGAGTTGAAGCAAAGGCGCAAGATGCTCGGGGGCTTGTGGGGCTAGGATCCCTAGGGCCACTCATCTAAGGAATTAAACTACTCGATATGGAGAGATATGATCCGACTGCTTTGGACTAGCCAGATAAGGTATAGGATGATGTAGTCAAATAGTAAAACTACTCGTATTCGAATAGTATACATGATAGATTACCTTATTGTAACCTTCCAGATCGGATACGAGTAGTCTTTGTAATCGATTTGTAACTCTGCTCCCCGAGTATATAAGGAGGAGCAGGGACCCCCTGAAAACAACTCAACTCACGTGCAATACAATCAAGCACACAGGACGTAGGGTATTACGCTACTCGCGGCCCGAACCTGTCTAAATCTTTGTGTTGTTCGTGCACTGTCGTTCCTAGAACTCGGCGAGACCCCCAGACAGACGTGCTCGATATAAATCATCGATACTTGGCGCCCACCGTGGGGCCTCTCGCTGAAAGCTCACCATCAGGGACGATGGGATTCACCGCCTTCAAGATCACCGACGTCGAGGAAGGAGCCACCTTCGTTTTCGGTGCATGGACCTTCATCGCCGAAAGCAACGGTAGGTTCGCGAGCTACCTTGCGAACAACCCCGGCCCCTACTCGACGACAACTCCCAGTTCGACCTCGGTCCTAATTCCGAGTTCGATCCCAACTCCAAGCTTGCTCGGGACCCCCCAAGTCGAGTCTGGGTACAGCCCGACTCCGAATATGGAGAAGGCAGGGAACTCCGAGTTGGCCACGCCATCAGACAACCCCCAGATCGATTCCCGCTCGAACTCTCCAACGAACCGCATCCATATAAACAGATGCGTACCACAATAGAAGGGGCAAGGATGACTCAGGGGCCTTACTCGAAGGCAGATCATCCCGACAACCTCGAGCTGACATCAACGCCATCGAGGGACAATGACGATGACTTCACCATCCTGCTAAGTGACGCTCCTGACAACGTCGCATGCCTACATCATCACGCTCACTTCAACACCAAGTTCATTTTGGAGGAACCACTCGTTCGTCTCCCGTCCAAACTAGTCGTAACTAGAACACCAGGAGGACTCGCCGTCCACTAGCCCGGAGCGATTCCGGCCGACACCTGTCGGGACAACGAATCTAGACTTGCCGCCGTCATCCTGGAGGAACTGCCCTTCCAAGACGGCAAGACTGCATCGCTCACTACTTCAACCAAAAGCTCAAGCGACAACTTCTCAACCACTCAGATCGTCCTCTCCCTTAGCGAACAAGACCCAAGTCGTCAAGTGTTCATGGCTGGCAACGAGGACCAAGGCACCCAATACGACCGCGAGCTGATCACCGACGTATCAGAAGAGGAATGCACTGCTGACAGAGAAACAGAGGAGCAAAAGACCTCGTGCCAAGCAAGGAACGCCAAGCATAAGCAGAGGCACATTAACGCCGCGATACGCGCCAACGCCATACGAAACCTTACACAGGATTTCGATAAGGTCGGGGACCAGTTATTATCCCAAAATGCGCCATTAAACATCTCTGTGGCGGCAGAACTTGTCAGGGCCATGTCCGACACCCCTACCATCAGACAAGTACTCTCGCTCCTCGACACAGCTCACAAGGCTACGAACCAAGCGAATACTAGCCACCACACACCAGATACCAGACGCCCAGATGTTGAGAGGCCTCCTCCACATGAAGCCTCAATCGCTACCACAGGAGGACATAGACGCGACCGAGACGCTGATCGCAATCACCAGCAGGGGAGAGGACAAAGTAACAACCAAGATGGCACAAGACCACGAGATCGAGACCTTCGCAACAACATTAATGATAACCGCGATGCTCGCTCTGTCATCCAGTCGAGTCGACAGATGCGCGTGGAATCTGAACTCCATCGTCGCGCAGACTACGACCGCAACTACGGGCCTCCACCCCATCATAATTACATAAATCGACCACACGATCAGGAACGACATCACGATCGTCACGAAGAACGTCGCAACGATCGCCGAGGTGAGCGTCGTAATGATCGTCACCGACACCAAGAGTCATCAAATCACGATGACCGACCTCTCCAAAACCACAATCGTGGACGACAATACGAATCTGACCACAACACCTCTAGCTTCCGGAGTGATCGTTCACCAAGTGATAAATATGACGGCTTCCCAGCTTTTTCCAGGCGCATAAAAGAAATCCAATGGTCAAGCAAGTTTAAACCAACAGGAATTGAAAAGTTCACGGGCAAGCAAGACCCTGAACAATGGCTCCGAATCTACTCTACCGCCATCCAGATGGCTGGGGGATCCAACGACATCAAAGTCAGTTACTTCCCCGTTATGCTAGATACCACGCCCCTGACATGGCTCGAGGGCCTCCGCCCCGGGTCCATCGACTCCTGGGACGATCTCACCAGGAAATTCACCACCAACTTCTAGGGAACCTGGGCTCGGCCTGGAACCCGTTATGAACTGGCAGCTTGCAAGCAAGGAAAAGGAGAAACCTTGTGAAATACATCAAGAGATTCTTCGATAAAAGAGCTACAATCGTGGATATCTCTGAACAGGAAGTAATCGACTGCTTTCACGATGGCCTCTACACCCGGGAATTACACTGTGAGTTCGGCCGACGCCGTCCGAAAAACATCAGCGAGCTATGACGCATTGTCGCTGAATGGGCAGACCAAGACGACAGCGAGCGGGAGCGCTTTGACAGACATCGCGATAACAACACCAACAATCACAACAAAGACAATGGCGACCGACGCAATGATCCCAAACAACCAGGATTTTAATCGCGACAATAGGAAGCGCAAGCCAGACAACACAGTCGCGGCAGTCCAGCGCCCTAGTCGCAAGACTCGTTCAGCGGCAGACGTCATGAACGGTCCTTGCCCATACCACCCCAATGTCAAGCACACAATGGCAAAATGCTTCCACCTAAAGCAGGAGTTCGACAAGCAAACACCAGACGCTCCCAAAACCGACAAGAAAAGGGAAGATAAAGATGACAAAGACCCTGGCAATAACTTTCCAAATGTCAAGAATGTCGTAGCTGTACTATTCGGTGGAGAAACACTGAACCAGTCGAAGCACGCCAAGAAGCTAACCTTGTGAGAGATCATGGCAATCGAGCCTGCCACTCCAACATACTTAAGGTGGTCAGAAGTGCCCATCACATTTTCCAGAACGGACCAATGGACCAACTTCGCAAATCCCGGGAGATATCCTCTGGTTTTAAACCCAGTCGTGGCGCAAGCCAGACTGACTAAAGTACTCATCGATGGAGGCAGCGGGCTCAACGTCATCTTCGCAAACACGTTCAAGAAGATGGGCCTAGACATTACAAAATATCTCAAGCCTACAGATGCTCCATTCTATGGCATTGTTCTAGGCAATGCAGCAATCCCTCTGGGTCAGGTCACACTACCAGTTACCTTCGGGACGGAAGCAAACTTCAGAACCGAGTACATCAAGTTTGAGGTTGCAGACTTCGAGACCTCATATCAAGCGATTCTTGGGCAACCAGCCCTCGCCAAATTTATGGTGATTCCACATTATGTATACTTGGTTCTCAAGATGCCTGCTCCTAAAGGAGTACTTTCCCAAAAGGGAGACTTAAAGATATCATACGATTGCG
The DNA here is from genome assembly GCA_033239725.1 of Echinochloa phyllopogon. Classification (NCBI taxonomy): domain Eukaryota; kingdom Viridiplantae; phylum Streptophyta; class Magnoliopsida; order Poales; family Poaceae; genus Echinochloa; species Echinochloa phyllopogon. Next base: position 28,703,900 of record BTCW01000015.1, on the reverse strand, counting down.
ATGTTGAGGCAGTAGAATTCGCCGCCACTTCGCACGTCCCTACCTAGATGCTGGAAGTACTCGCCTTGGCCAAGAAGTCGAAGGAAGATGATCTAGAAGTGCCCAGCAAGAAGTCGACAAGTACCAATTTCAAGGCCTCCGAAGAAGTACAGCTCAAAACTCTAAATCTTGGGACGGGCGATCCGTCCAAAACTGCCCTTATAGGGGCAGATTTAGACTGTAAATAGGAAGACGCGCTCGTCAAGTTCCTCTGTGATAATAAAGATATATTTGCTTGGAAACCATCTGATATGCCTGGTGTTCCTAGAGAACTTGTCGAGCACAAACTTAACGTTGACAAGAACGCAAAAACCAAAAAACAGCGCCTCCGACGATTTGCACAAGATAGACGTGAGGCAATAAAAGAAGAACTCGCCAAACTACTCGCCACAGGCTTCATCAAAGAAGTCTTCCATCCCGAGTGGTTGGCCAATCCAGTGTTAGTTCGGAAGAAAAACAACAATGAGTGGCGGATGTGTGTCGACTACACATATTTGAACAAGCACTGCCCAAAAGACCCCATGGGACTCCCACGCATTGATCAAGTCGTGGACTCCACCGCGGGATGCGCACTGCTCTGTTTTCTGGACTGCTATTCAGGATACCATCAGATAGCACTAAAGAAAGAAGATCAAATCAAAACATCTTTCATCACCCCTTTCGGTGCTTACTGCTATACAACTATATCTTTTGGACTGAAGAACACAGGCGCCACATATCAACGAGCCATACAAACATGCCTATCCAAACAAATTGGGTGCAATGTAGAGGCATATGTTGACGATGTGGTCGTCAAAACAAGGCAGCCAGAACATCTCATCAGTGACCTTCAAGAAGCATTCGACAACCTTAGAACATTCTGTTGGAAACTTAACCCAACCAAATGTGTCTTCGGTGTTCCGTTAGGGAAACTTTTGGGGTTCATGGTCAGTAACAGGGGCATTGAAGCCAATCCGGTAAAGATCTCAGCAATCCTTACAATGGAAGCACTGAAGAACGTAAAAGATGTCCAGAAGCTGACAGGATGCATCGCGGCCTTAAATAGGTTCATCTCAAGACTAGGGGAAAGGGTCTCCCTTTCTTCAAATTTCTTAAAAAGCAGGATAAGTTTTCATGGACAAATGAAGCACATATGGCATTCGAAGAACTCAAAACATATCTATCCACTCCGCCAGTACTCATAGCACCTGTGAAGGGTGATCATCTCTACTTATACATTGTAGCGACAACCCATGTGGTCAGCACTGTAATAGTAGTCGAAAAACAAGAGAACGACCATGTATTCCCAGTACAGTGGCCAATTTACTACATCAGTGAAGTAATCTCCGAATCCAAGATTCGTTATCCGCAAGTCCAAAAATTACTCTACGCCGTCTTCATCACATCACGGAAGCTACGGCATTATTTCCAAGCTTTTCACATCACAATCGTAACTAAATTCCCGCTAGGCAAAATCCTCAATAATCCAGACGCAACAGGCCGCATCTGCAAATGGAAGGCCGAAATTGGAGCGTACCACCTTGACTTCACATCTCAAACAGCCGTCAAGTCCCAGGCTCTTGCTGACTTCACAGTCGAACGGACAAATTCAAAATTATACGACAACCACTCGCCCTGAGCACAGGATCATGTATTTTGATGGGTCACTTAAACTTGAAGGAGGAGGCGCAGGCGTACTTCTTATATCTCCTAAAGGAGATCAACTTAAATACATTCTACAAATCCTGTTTCAGGTCACCAATAATGAAGCAGAGTATGAGGCTATGCTGCACGGGCTTCGCCTGGCCGCACAACTCGGCATCAAGCGACTTGTTGTTTATGGCGATTCGGCTGTCGCCATCAACCAAGTTAACAAAGACTGGGACGCTTCTAAAGAGACAATGGATGCCTACATCCACGAGGTTCGTAAATTAGAACGAAACTTTCTGGGCCTTGAGTTTCACCACGTCGTTCGTGACTACAACGTCGCAGCAGATGCCCTGTCAAAGCTAGGATCTCGGCGAGCCGACGTCCCAGCAGAAATATTCATCCATGAACTACTCCAGCCATCCATTAAAGGACCAGCACGAGTTGAAACCATCCAATCCCAGTCCCAGCCAGAAACACATATCATGGTAATCGACACTGACTGGATGACTCCTTTCATCGAGTACTTGAAAGACCACAAATTGCCAAAGCGGAAGCCAGAGCAAATACGCATTCAACGACGAGCTGCTAATTACGTAGTAGTGGACAATGTACTCTATAGGCGTGGGGCTTCGGCCAACGTCTTAATGAAATGCATCACAATTGAAGAAGGAAAAGCCCTACTACAAGAAATTAATAGCGGCGTGTGTGGTAATCATGTTGCTTCACGAACCTTGGTCGGCAAAGCTTACATAGTGGGTTTTTTCTGGCCAACAGCCAAGCACGATGCAATGGACATCGTCAAAAAATGTCAAGGATATCAGTTCTTCGCACGACAAGCTCATGTTCCAGCACACGACCTCAACACTATACCACTATCATGGCCTTTCGCTTGTTGGGGTCTTGATCTCGTTGGCCCGCTCACCAAAGCTCCAGGTGGATTCGAGTGGCTCGTTGTAGCCATTGATAAATTCACTAAGTGGATCGAAGCAATACCCTTAGTAAATGCTAAAGCCGGTAATTTGATCAAATTCTTTGATGGTATTGTCCAGAGATTTGGAGTTCCTCACAACATCATCACAGACCTAGGCTTTGTATTCACCAGCGAAGAATTCCAAGACTATTGTGACAGATACTCCATCGAGATACATTATGCTTCAGTTGCTCATCCTCGTGCCAATGGACAGGTGGAAAAAGCGAATGGTTTGTTACTGCAAGGGTTAAAACCCAGATTGTATGAGCCTTTAAAGAAATATGGCGGTAAATGGGCAAAGGAGTTGCCCGCGGTGCTTTGGGGGCTACGCACCCAACCCAGCAGGGCTACCGGCCAATCACCATATTTCCTGGTTTACGGCTCCGAAGCAGTTTTGCATGCCGATCTTTTATGGGAAGCTCCGCGTCTGGAGAATTACGATGAACAACTCGCTCATCAAGAATGGTCTCAGGACGTTGATGGCGTCAAGGAAGCTCGAGTAGCAGCTCTTATTCAGAACACGTGTTATCTTCAAGGATTGCGTCGCTTTCATCAACGCTCTGTTCAACCTCGATCCTTTACTATAGGAGACTTGGTACTACGCTGAATCCAAAAGCCTGAAGGGTTGCACAAGCTTACGTCTTGATGGGAAGGTCTCTTTCTTGTAAAACAAGTCATTGGACCTGGTACGTACCAGCTGCAAACCCCGGAGGGAGAGGAATTGCCAAATGTGTGGAACATAGAGCATCTCCGCAAATTTTACCCGTAACACGGGAGATTGTATTTGAGTCATTGTAAAACAACCCTTGATCACAAATTAATAAAGTTATATTTCTCTGTCATCTACAAGTTATGGCATCTTTTATCTCATTAGATAAAACTATACCATGTACATATCGACGCTAGTCGTCGCGTGGTATTCGAGTAGTCTTCTACTCCCGCTCAAGAGAAGCCAAGATTCCCTTTTAAAAGGAGGTATAAAACACCTAAAAATCTTGGATGAGTTATTTGGCTTTCTCGGTGAAAGCCTCAAGAATTAGTGTTGTACCAACTACACTCATTCTCCCTGTCATTCTCCTATAAAAGTCACCTAAAGGTGCTCCAAAGTACTAAGAAGTACAGCATACTTATGCCTATATGCATAACTTTTCTCCCTGCATTAGCAAAATTACTAAACCTTAACAAGGCCTGATTCAACTCCTTCTAGTTGTGAACCTTACACGACCACTAGACTACTTAAACTGTAGTCACTCATCAAATATACTACACACAGTACTTTGCATACGCACAAACTATTTGAAAGATATTACTTACACAGTAGTATTTCCAAACAACTACTTTAAACAAGTAGTAAATGTTATATACATGACAAGCATTTATATTAGCTCCAAAGCAGAGTGTGCAACCGAGTACTTCAAGATTACAATGCAGTTCTATTCTAATGAATCAATGAAAGTATCCGCGACTGGCTTTGTTTCTTTCACCAGAGCTTTGAATCCTTCAATCTCCATTCCTTTTGGAAGTTCTACGACTTCAATTTTGGCGTTTGGATTATGCGCTTTCACCATTGCTAGCAGCTGATTGATGCACTCTTTCATGGTACTCTTGCAAAAATCAGTAATCTATCCAGGTACTGCGCTGATCCGCTCCAATAACGACTGGTTAGTCGTAGCAACACTTTCGGGTGTTACCATTTCAATGATGGGGAGCACCGCTTCTTCTATGGCCTTTTTCTCGGCCTGGAGATCCTCCACTTCTTGTTGTTTGGCTTGTTGTCCAGACAAGGCCCTTGCACAAGATTGTTCCATGTCCACACGGATCTGATGCTCCTTGGCAAATCTTCTACTAAGATCTTCAAGCTCTTTCTCCAAGCGGGCACTGTCTTCGATTTTGGATTGCGCCAAGTTGTACCATGATGTGTTGTTGCTCTATTCTTCAACCAATTCTTTCTTCAATCCTACAGGAACAAGACAAGTCTATGATTAAACTTCATACGACTAAATTATTGATTAAGTGTACAACACTTGCTTCACTTACTACTGTTGTCTCGGATCAATGCCTAGTTACGAGTGTCCAGACGAGATTTCTCATCTCCCATTCCTTCGAGTTGTTTATGTAATCGAGAAACCAAGTCTTGATTATCAACTCGAGCTTTTTTCCGAGCCTCATAGGCAGCCGCAAGATCTTCTTCGAGTTCTTTTATTCGGGATTCCAGACTTGCATCTTTGTTCTTCTCCAATTTATCTACCAACGCTTGCATTTGACGTTAGTTAATAACTACTTTATTAACTATTTTCTATTAAGCTTTTCTCTTACCAGAGCGGCTTCCAAGTGTTGTTCTAGCTTCATTGCTTCATTATTAGAAGCTTTCGGTTGTGGTGGTGGAGTACTTTCTTTGCTAACAATGTTGGCGACTTCTTCAGTCTCCAAACCAACCTTCATGATTTCACAAGCATTATTCATATAAAATTCCAGGAAATATTCAGAGCAAGGGCTATATAATTTACCTCAACAATTGATGGTGGCCTCTGAAGCGTGGTTTCCACTGGGTTTGCCTCTGAAGCCAGATTGGTATCAGATGACTTCTTCTCTGACGATTGGCTCGATTTTGAAACTCCGTCTCTTTCGTCAATGGAAACAGGGACGACTTCTTCACCATGTTCTGTTTCTTCAGCTTTCTCCAATTGTTGTTCTTGATGCGCTTGCAGCGTGCTCACAAGTGCGGTAGATGGTGCTCTTCACAAAGGAAGCAATTTCAACAACCGAATGATAGTACAATTGAATTAATATTCAATTTAACATACTTACTTTATCAGCACGGTGGTTTTTGGCTTAAAGTTGAATTTCTTTAACTTCAGAACACCCACTTTGGAGCTGGTTGTGCTCCCAGTGGTACCACTCGCCATGGCACTTGTGGTCGATGAGCTTTGAACGGCGGTGATAAATTTGGAGAGCTTGATACGTTGACCTTCTTCTGCTCCAGGCACGTATGCTCCTGATGGTGTATCTGATCGAGATCGAGTAGTTCTCTCCCGCTTTACCCCTGCAGGAACAGTTGGTACTATTTCTGTATCCTCTGTTTTTCAGAAATAGTGCATGAAAATTAAATGGCGGAACGGATAAAGTACTCAGATTTTATTATGAAGAATTCTCTTACCTTGAAGATTAACTTGCTTGTCATCTGGGGCAGCTGCCTTCTCTTCGGATATTGCTTCGAGTTCTTCTACACTATCAGCAATCGCCTCGATTTTCTCATTGGATGGCTCTGACTTGTCCGAAGAACTCTTTCCGAACTTCTCCCAATCCTACGGAGAAAGGCCACCAACTGGTCCATCAGAATCAGTGGCTGACTACACCAGAAGAATCAGCATTAAGATGCATGTTCAGAATAACTCAAATTTAAAGGTTGCGATTACTTACAGAACTTGGAGATTGGCCTTTATAGAATTCCTTGGCGATGTATGGTTTCTTGTTGTTCACATTGCTAAACATACGCGACAAGCACACTAGCACGGTCTCATCTGAAATTTCTTCTGGCACCATCCGAGAAGGATCTGTAATCCCTTCATACTTGTATCCAAGGTTGATACGCTCTTGGAGTGGTTGGATTCTTCTCTTGAGGAAACTGAATGCTATCCCCACCCCAGTCAAGCCTTTATTCTTCAAGGATTGAACTCGTTTTAGCAAAGCAGGCACATCCTTGGCTTCTTCAGTGGTTGGCTTTGTGTTCCAATTGGATAGATCCCTTGGATACCATCCATCTTTGACAGGACAGCTCTTTCCATGATTCCTTGCTGTATTATAATTACACAGGAATAGGATTAGTGTATAACAAAGAACATTGATCGTAAATACTATATAAAGAGTACTCATTCTCTGACTACTCACCGATTATGAACCACTCAGACTTCCAATCTCCACACGATTCCTTAAGGGGCATGGAGAACCACTGTTCTTTCATCCTTTGGCGGAATTGAATTCCCGCTCCTCCAACCACTTCCATCCTTTGGAATTTTGGATGGGGCTTTATATGATACAAAGTACGGAATAGAGCAAGATTCGGATTAATGCCAAGAAATGTTTCACAAGCATGTACAAAGACAGCAATGTTCAGAATCCCATTAGGATTCAGATGATGGAGTTAGAGTTTGTAAAAATCAAGGAGCTCACGGAAAAAAGACGAGATTGGAAGGCCAACTCCGCGCTCACAGAAAGACACGAATAAAGGAATTTCATTTGTGTTTTCAGCGGGAAATTGTGCATTGAAACAAGCTCTCCACTCAAGAGTTTCCTGGGACAAAAGCAAACCTTGCTCCACCAGGTCACGGAGATTTCCTTCCTTCGCGGTGCAATACTTCCAAGCATTAGCAGGAGAAGGATGAGTTTTGCAATCTGGCTTTGTGTTTGGATCTACCAAGGAAACCCTTTTCCTTGGTGCTTTTTTCTCCGCAGGCTTAGCAGCAGTGGCTTTCTCTGTGTTTTTTGCATCAGTTTTCTTTTGGCCCATGGTTGCAGATCGAGTTAAAACTTTGCTTTTCTCTCGCATTCACAAGATATGAAAGCAGAGAAAGTTCTAAATGCTCAGGAAGCTACAATGAAGAGACAAAAAGCAATGGCGCTGTGCTCAAAGTTACGAAACAAATGAAGGTCTCACTTTAGATTTATAACCTTCGGTTAGGGTTACTGTTTGGAATAGTATCTACGGCGTATCGCATTCTGTTACAGGGAAATGTTTGGTTTTCCTAAGTTAGTTTTTCCCGGCGAAAATATCGGATTCAATAACAACAGAATCCTGGTGATTGTTCAGATCTTCAAATCAAAGATATTCTTTGATTCAAAGCTCAGGAGCTGCTAGCAGATAATCTGGGATTTGATTCCTTCCGAGATTTAAGGCGGAAAGCCATGGAAAAAGATCTTTAACTGGTTTTAACAAAACCACTTGTAGATATGGAATTATAGTTGATCAATTCTTACATTTGGAGACAACTCGAAAGTTGTTGTGCTTATACGGATGTTCCAAAAAGCATGCAGATTCTTGTGGAGATAATTATCGAGTATGTATTAGCATCTATTGCTTAAAGTAAATAAAGGGAGCAGTACTTGATCCAACGACTACTTAAAAGTACTCGTGGATTCAGAGTTGCATTTGAAAGATGCAATTTCTTTTAAGCCTATTATGCTTTATTCAAGACCTTTAACTAGTTTTACTCGAAAGGCCGATGGTGTTACTTTATTCAAAGCTTTTGAGTAGTTTTAACAAAACTACTCGAAATTCGATGGTTGCATCTACTTGGTGCGCACCATTAGACCGCTCAGGTGAAATTCAAGATTAGTTTTTTGAACTTTTGATTGCTTAACAAGTACTCGGAGGCTCGGGGGCTACGCCTATTGGGTGCATCAAAAGATGCACTCTAAAGAAATTACTCGTCACAAGAGATTTGAGCGTCTTGGGCTTAGCTCTAACTACTCGAAGATGTTAAAAAGATTCAAGAGTTGAAGCAAAGGCGCAAGATGCCCGGGGGCTTGTGGGGCCAGGATCCCTAGGGCCACTCATCTAAGGAATTAAACTACTCGATATGGAGAGTCATGATCCGACTGCTTTGGACTAGCCAGATAAGGTATAGGACGATGTAGTCAAATAGTAAAACTACTCATATTCGAATAGTATACATGATAGATTACCTTATTGTAACCTTCCAGGTCGGATACGAGTAGTCTTTGTAATTGATTTGTAACTCTGCTCCCCGAGTATATAAGGAGGAGCAGGGACCCCTGAAAACAACTCAACTTACGTGCAATACAATCAAGCACACAGGACGTAGGGTATTACGCTACTCGCGACCCGAACCTGTCTAAATTTTTGTATTGTTCGTGCACTGTCGTTCCTAGAACTCGGCGAGACCCACTAATCTACTCTCTGGGGTACCCCCAGACAGACGTGCTCGATATAAATCATCGACAAACGCTTCTACCCGCTTTAACAAAGCGGGTACTTCTTTGGCTTCTTCATGTGTTAGACGTAAATTCTAGTTAGAAAGATCTCGTGGGTACCACCCATCTTTCTCTGGACAGCTTTTACTATGATTGCGTGCTGCATTAAAATGATTCAAGAAAGGTTCAGATAAATAAATATGCGATATTATTGACACAAAGGAATATATAATGCTATCAACTCACCAATGATAAACCATTTGGCTTTCCAATCTCCGCATGAGTCCATGATAGGCATATCAAACCATTTAGCGCGCATATTCTGGCGGAACTGGATCCCGGCTCCGCCGACTACCTCTGTCCGTTGGAAATTTGGCTGGGGCTTGATGTGGAATTAGTTTTAAATTTCATCTATATTTAATACTCCATGCATGTGCCGACATTTTGATATGATGAGCATCTTCTTTTTTATAGTGAACTTTGGGGTTGCTTTTTGAGAACTAAACAAGACCCTATATCTCTTCTGTGTCCATGCTGGTTGATGTGCTACTTGGCATTGATGGCGGTGGGCAGTATGCCCGAAGTTTCATTGTTGGTTTGCACGACGTTCGGTCACGCATAGCGGCAGCTGACTTGGTGATAATCTCCCCTTTGGCGGTTTCACATCTGGCGATTCTTGTCAACATGATACCAGGGTGGAGGGAGGTGCATGTCTTTGGACTTGCAGCTATCTGCTGGGCAACATGAAAATGCAGTCAGAAAGAATTTGCTTTGGTTATACTAAGAACAAAAGAGCAGCTCCGTCCGACAATGTCTTCGTGGATAGACTCGATCTTTTAGCTTTTTTCATCTTTTTTGTTTCTTTCTTTGTTCCCTAACTTCAAGACCTGTATTTTGTAACTTTTTTATTTTATCAATATATTAATCACTAGGGGCAACTCTTTATGTTTCCTAAAAAAAATATGGAAATACAGAAATAAGGCTTGCTTTGACAAAAAGCTATTAAAGGATCCGTTGAGAATTTTTCATGCATGCTTGTGCGTTCATGTCACCTTGGAACCGCTGCCAAAGTAACCGAGAAAGCAAGGTCTAAAATTTTACCTCCATATTATGGATTAATAGTACAGAAGGTTTTGTCATCTAACCTATTGTAGCACTCCCTGTTCCAAATTGTAAGTCATTCTAACATTTTTAGAAAGTCAAAACAAGTTTGATCAAAATTATAGAGAATATTACAAAAATTTATGACACCAAATAGATATATTATAAAAGATTATTTAATAAATAATCTAATGGTAGTTGTTTGGTATCATAAATAAATGTTAATACTCTACTGTATGAACTTGGTCAAACTTGAGATGTTTTGACTCTTCAAAAATATTGAACTGACTTACAATTTATAACTCTTCAATTTGGGAGCTAGAAGTAATACATTTAGCTCCATTCTCATCATCTATTCAACTGTTGACTTATCCTAATAACATGCCAAACTGGCTTTTAACAATTGAACCCCTTTCCCTCTCTCACACACACCAGGAACGACAGTCTAGGCTGCTTCTTTTGCTTGCTTAGGGGGTGTTTGATTCAAGAACTAAAGTTTAGTCCATATCACATCGGATGTAAGGATACTAATTAGAAATATTAAATATAGATTAATTATAAAACTAATTACATAAATGCGGGTTACTTCATGAGATAAATCTATTAAGTCTAATTAATTTATCATTAGAATATGCTTATTGTAGCACTACATTATCAAATCATAAACTAATTAGACTTAATAGATTCATCTCACGAATTAGTTCTCATTTGTGTAATGAGTTTTTTAATTAATCTATATTTAATACTTAATTAGTATGCTTACATATGTAGACTAAACTTTAGTCTCTAGAACTGAATATGCCTAAAAATATCATTGTAATAATAATATCCTACTGCAATGGAGAAATTAGTGCATCCAATGATGCAACGTGCCCACGGGCCACGGTTTGCATGTAAAAAGACAGACAGATCACAGATCAACTGCGGCCTTGCAAGCACTATTGCAACTTTACGACGCGATGCTTTATTTTGTGTCGGATCGATACTTCAGTACCATTTCAGTGCAAATAACACGTTCCGGTAAATAATTTAGGTGTTATCCTATTGGCTACAAATTAAAAGATATAACTTCAACTGAAAGCATATTTTATTTGAATAATTAGATACACATTTACCTCCTTCAAGACTAATTCTGTAATGTATTATAACTTGAGACTGTGGATATGAAAGGTTTCTTTTTTTATGTTGAGGATTAGAGAAATGACTTCTTAAGAAAATTGGAGTCATTCTAGCAGACGGATCATGTAAATGTTCATTTCCATGTAGGCCTCTTAACCGTTTGGAGCTCTTTTTTTTATATAATTTTGTCCTTGGATTTAGTCAACCGATAGGTGTCTAGTTAGGTATAACATAATTTATTTTTGCGTAAACATAGTACAGACATGTATACATGCACATCTTGGAACCACATATATAACATATATGTGTAAACTTTATCACCAGTCAAACCGGATGTGAGAGGTGAGCAATAATGGCACTAAGGGCAGTCACAACCCTTGGTGTAGGATGTTTTTACAGTATTAGTTGAGTTGTCATATATGACTCTTTGTTTACGTGACACTATTTAAATATGAGAGAGAAGGGGGAAATAAAGAAATTAGGTTTCATGCAAGATCTAGTTTCAATACGAGAACCTATGGACTGGACACTATCAAGTTTTGCATTGGGAAATGGTGATGTATTTATAATAGATGAAGGACAAATATGATTGCTAGAGAAGAGGGATGATGCATTGATTGATGACCCACTTCAAGAATCATGGGTTGCGGAGTATAATTTCTAATGTACTGTCTTATTGACATGGCATTATAGATACTATTTATTTAGGCTATTTTCGGTGAGAGTTTTATACATATTAAATGATGTGACATGTCAGCAATCATCATGACATATCATGATAATTATGAAGAGAAATGGAAAAAGTTTCATCAGGATAAAACTCAATCGGTATAGTTACCAACTTTGAATGAGTCATAAAAATTAAATGCTACAGGGTGCTTGTGAAACAACAACATAAAACTATTGCAAGAGAATAATAGTTTCAAATAGTATTTTATTTTTTTCCTTATTGCCTGGAAACATCAATATAAAATTCTCGTTGAGATTAGCCTTAGACACGTACTACCTATAGACTCAGGGGGTGTTTGGATCCCCATGACTAAAATTTAGTCCCGTCACATCGGATGCAATAATGTTAATTAGAAGTATTAAATATAGGTTAATTAAAAAACCTATTACATAAATGAGGGCTAATTTGTGAGACGAATCTATTAAGCCTAATTAGTCCATGATTAGATAATGTAATGCTACAGTAAACATATGATAATTATGTACTCATTATAGCTTAATTAGGCTTGTTAGGTTCATCTCATGAAGTAGACATGACTTATACAATTAGTTTATATTTAATATATCTAATTATCATTTATTTGGTTCCAACACCCCGTCAATTGGTTGGGACTGCACTAGTGGTAGCACTAGTGGCGGCAACAGGTGGAATGCCGGTGGGGTTAGAACTTAGAAGCAATGATAATCCATGAGCATAGATTATGGAAGCTAGTCGGGCTTGTTTTCCAGGTGGAAGGAGAAAACTTGTTATGTAAAAGGTTAATTGCAAATATGCATTTTTGTTCACGTGTATTAATCACACCTAAATGCATGTTCCAAGAAACCTTCTTGAAAACTAAACCTCTCATTTATTATGACACTTTCACCCACCAAACACAAATCTATTGTGAACGTGGCTTGTGGCTATGAGAAAGGGGAAGTGATATAAAGAGTAATAATATCTTTTTCCCTCCCTTGATGTCTATCGCCGATCCTTGTGCACACTTGCATCATAAGCCTCGTATCGCCATCGAGATTTCAACTTATCTAATTTCTATTATTCAGTCAAACCTCTTTTGCACAATTTGCACATAAGTTCAGGCTGAAATATATAATTTGCAAACGGCTCCAGCAGGCTTGTCTTATATAATTTCTTTGTTATTTTTTTATAATATATAATTAGTAGGCGATGTCCTCTTCTGTTACATTAAAAAATTATATGAATGTACAAGTTCTATTGTCATAGTTCCTCTTTTTTTGAACGAACTACACTCCGCGAGTGTATTTCTATTGATATAGTAGAAAAAATACAAGACTATGACCCTGGGAGGTCATAGTCAGGAAACAGAAAAGAAAGAGAAAACAACCATGCTCACCCGGTTGGATTGGGACATCAACGCGGGGTACCACTCAAAACCACTCATCGGCCGGTTGGATTGGGACATCAACACGACCGGGCCACTACACATGAGGACGACAACGGAGGAGAACACAATCGCAGCTCCCACCTATCTTCCGCACCCTTGCAGTCATCAAAAACCTCCGACGTGATCCAGCGCCGATAGAGAATCAAAGGGGCAGACACCACTACACCAAGAAGGTAACTGCTATGCAGAACCTTTTACCGTGGTGCCGCTGCAGCAATACAAACCGGGCCGTCTGATGGAATAAAAACACCGAATCCGAGCAAACACAACGCACAGGGGCCTCGTCTTGTCCGCCGTTGGACACCTCCTTTCTCGTGCGCGGGGGCCTCCCCACATTCGCCACAGACTATATGCTCGGACTCGTTTCTTGTGTTGCCGTCAAGATAGCGAGCATGACTGCCACCTCCAAAGAACTTTACCAAAACAACCAGACCGACGTCATGGTTCAACTTCACCACGTTGCTTCCCACCGCACGAAGCCGCTGCCTTCAAATCAGCAGACCAAGGTTGTCGCATGTGCCACTCTTTCGATGTTGTACCGCACAGGGTAGGTTCAGCCATGTTGAACAAACCGCCGCGATCCGCTACAAGTCGAGTCGTCTTCCATTGTCGTTGCCGCAAGCGTCGTCCTCCGACGCAATCCCACACCGAACTGATGATTCCTAGGCAACATTGGCCGCCATGGCCTGCTGCGAGCGGTCGAACGGCAACCAAGCGACGACCCTTGGCCCCCAACAAGAAAATAGACGCCTCGGCGTGAGGTAGCCAACACCCTTCTGCATACCCCACGACGGGATTGCCAACACCGGTCGAGGCCGCCATAAACAGTGGACCGCTCATGCTACGAACCGTGCGGGATCTCTAGAGACGACGCCTCCAAGGAGGGCATGCCACCAATGGCGCCATCGTCGCTCGTCCAGAAGCTAGACAGTGTTTTCACCCCTTGATCTCGTGCAGCACGGTTGTAGCTCCATAATGACGCCCCCAAGAGGGAAAGCGATGTCCAAGGACGCCACCACCATCCGCCAGTACGATACTAACGAGAGCTGTCACCCGGAGCATCCAACACACACTACACGCGCACGATGCAGCAAAATCGGCACCACCGCCACGGCCACCCCACTCGAGTGATGCCTCCGCCGCAATCCCATGAGTCACGTTGCAGAAGCTTCACTCCTCCACCGCTCCGTGTAGCTGCTGCACCCAAGTAGATCTGTCGGACGTCGAATCTGCCGGCCTCGCCCCACGCTGTACCTCCACCTCGCGGCCCGCACCAGGCCTCCTCCCACGGTCAGCATCAGGCTTGGCCTCCGCCTGCCACCACCAGCTGCACCACGACCGCAGGCCACACTCACGCAAGGCCCCCGCGACCAGCCGCAGGTCCTTGGCACCACCCGTGTTGGCTCCCCGCGCGGCCCGACTGCCGTCCGTGGCCGCGACATTGCGAGCTCGACCTCCGACCCACTCGCCGCTCCTGCTGCTCAGCGCGCGCACGGGCCGCCGGCCGCCGCTCGCCTGCTGCTCGCCGTGCGCATGGGCCACCGGCCACCGCTCGCCGCGCGCACCGGCCACCGGCCCCACTCGCCGCGCGCACCAGCCGCCGCCTCGCGCGCCCAGCCCGCCGCCGCCCGTCGCGCGCATCCTGGCCAGGCCACCAGATCCGCACGCGGACCGGCCGCCGCCTCGCGCGCTTGTCGACCCCCTTCCGCAGGGTGCCGCTGCCCGTCGCCGCCTCCGCCGACCGCCGTCCACGCGCTCTGGTCAACGTCGCCCTCCCAGATCTGCACGCGGCTGACCAAAGCTTCCAAAGGACTCCGCGGCGCCACCATCCCGGGGACCAACCCGGCTTCCGACGGCGCCTTCTGGTGGGGGCGAGGTGGGGTGGATGGGAAGGAGGCAGCGGCGCGGCGGCTAGGGTTTGCCGCCGCCCGTGTCGCTCGGGACGGGAGCGATGCAGGGCCGGGTGTTGTTGCCAAACTGTTACAGTTCTTCTCTTTTCCTTGTATACGAAGTGAGGTTTTGCTTTCGATACAATGCATTACGAAATTGGTATGAATTTTATATTTACATTTATAAACTTATGGTTCATATTTTATCACCAAATAGTCGGTTAATCCGTACAAAAAACCTAATTAGGTGAGCTGATTCATTGTCCCTTCTAAAATTGAGCCATTGCAGGGTACAGAATGTAAAAGGGCCCATTTGTCCTATTCAATGTGATCACATCTTTAGAGCAATCATTTTCTACGGAAAAAAATAACAATCTTAAAAAAAAGAGTTGGATATTAGGAGCAGCTGACACGGTCACAGGAAGCAGCTATCCTCGATAAAAGCCGAGTCCGAAGCTCCCCTTCCACCAAATTTGCAAGAAACCCGCCGCCACCATTGCAAGAATCTCGAAATACAATAAAATCTTTCACCATTCCATCATGCTGGTGATCGAAATGGAGCTCCCAATTCGGATTTAATTAGAGCCATCAGGCCCCCAAAATAGTGTTCAAATAGGGGCAGGGAGCGAGGAGCCATCCCATTTTTAGCCGTTGGCACAGCCGGTCGTCGTCGTCGCTGCTCCCAATCTGCGGCCGTCGGTCTTGCCTTCGCCTCCAATCCACCAGAGCGAGCAGCACCGACCGAGCCGATCCGCTCATCTTCTTGGTTCTTGGTCAAATCAGCTCAGCAGGAGAGATCTCTAAGAGTTCTTGCAGTCGGCAGGTGATTGTTTTTTCTTCAACTAGTCGCGTTATTTCTCTGGAGTTTCTTGGTTCTTATTGCTAAATTTCTTTGTTTTTGTTTTTAAATGGCTGCAGGAGTCGAGGATTAGGAAGGAAACCAAGAACACAAGGAGCATCAAGGAAGAGGGTAGGAGAGATTTGGGTGTAGATTGGTAGATATATTACAAATAGATTTTCTTTTTGAGGAAGTTAATTAGGAAATAGATTCGTGGAGAAGAACCCTAGCAAAAAAAAAACTAAACGGAAAAATTTGTGGAGAAGAATATGTTTGGGACCCAAACCAGGGATGTGGCAGATGATTTCAACCCCAGGAGGAGGAGGACCTTATGGAACACGCCCACCCCATCGATGCCAACCAACGCCCACACTATCAGGTACAACACAGGCAAGAAGAGCCTGTTCAACACCCACCTCATGTCTGTCAAGTTTGAGGATCTGTACGGGTTCATGGTGGAGGGCAATGTGGACGATGTCAATGTGCTAAATGAAGTGAGGGAGAGGATCAGGGAGCAAGGGAGGGTGTGGTGGGCTCTAGAGGCAAACAAGGGCGCAAATTGGTACCTACAACCGAAAATATCCTCGAATGAGGGGGTGATTAGTGTCACATCACTCAAGCTGTCAGTGCTCACGAATACAATTACATTGAGGAGGTTGATCAGGAAGGGTGTGCCACCAGTGCTGAGGCCAAAGGTGTGGTTATCTGTGTCAGGAGCAGCCAAGAAGCGGTCAACAGTACCAGAGACATACTACGATGAGCTGATCCGGGCCACGGAGGGGAAGACGACACCAGCCACAAGGCAAATCGACCATGTGAGTTTTAGGAAGCTGTTGTGGATTTTTTATCCGCAGATTGGTGCCTTATCTTACAGCTTATAGAATCAATGTACTCTATAGTAAAGGTAAACAATTAGGTGACCTAATACTCAGTATTCAGTAAATATTTCAAGTAAAAATTATTATTCTTTCACAATGCAATTTGTGTTTGTAAATCTTACATATTGTCACTAAGTTTATTCTGTTCTGCTGGGAAATTAACTCCAATAAAATCTAAAGTGACTGCATTAGCATCAATTCAGCCTTAGTTACAAATGTGGGTGGTTTCATTGTGTCGTTTCCCTATTTCTATAGAATGGTGTAGAAATTAATACTAATGGTGGAGAGGATTTTACAGGATCTTCCTCGTACTTTCCCTTGCCATCCATGGTTGAACAGCGAGGAAGGCCAGGCATCTCTTCGACGAGTACTTGTAGGGTACTCATTCCGTGATTCAGAAGTTGGATATTGCCAGGTTAGCATAATTCCAAGTTCTTAAAATCTGATTATATCAATTAACACATCTAGTCTACCCCAACTTGCTTGGTACTAAAAGGCTTTGTTGTTTTTGTATATCAATGAGCACATCCATCACTACTGCGTCTACTGCAGGGCCTCAATTATGTAGCTGCACTCTTGTTGCTCGTTATGAAGACAGAGGAAGATGCATTTTGGATGCTTGCTGTACTCCTGGAGAATGTACTTGTCAGCGATTGCTATACTGACACTCTTTCTGGATGCCATGTTGAACAGAGGGTGTTCAAAGATCTCCTGGCTAAGAAATGTCCAAGGTATTTCTTTCTCATTATGTTGATGACATGGGAGCAGAAACCGTAATGCTATGATTGCTAACAATAGCGTATTCGTCAATTGGTGTAGGATTGCTGCTCATCTTGAAGCAATGGGGTTTGATGTTTCACTTGTTGCTACAGAATGGTTCTTGTGCCTCTTTTCAAAGAGCCTGCCTTCAGAGGTTAGACAAAAGTTCCATCAGTATGGATATTACGTAGTCCCTGTATGATTTTCCCACACTTATTTGAAGTTCTTCTCACACTTACTGATGTGAACAGACAACCCTTCGTGTGTGGGATGTTTTATTCAATGAAGGAGCAAAGGTTTTATTCCATGTTGCTCTGGCAATTTTCAAGGTATGTGCTCAGGAAGCCTCCGATACTAGACTTATTCTGAGAGTGCTTAAATCCCCAGCCTATATCAGTTAAAGAATACCTTCTTTTTCTATCATATTGCTTTGTTTCTCTTATGTTCTCCCGGTTTGCAGATGAGAGAAGATGATCTACTACGCATCCAACATATAGGTGATGTGATTGATATTTTGCAAACAACCACTCATCATCTATATGACCCTGATGAACTCCTCACGGTAAATCTTTCTTCTTCCCTATTATGTTCATATTCTTCCCTTTTGTGGTATTCATAATCCTTTGTATTACTGTACCAACAAATTTGGTGTAGAAAGTGAAACCTTGCATACAAGTCTATGCAAATGGCTTCTTATAGTAGTTAAAAATTTTGAAAAAGGAAAATAAAGAAAACAGATTGCTGGGGAAATCACAATGGAACAAAATATGTAACTAAGAGAGATGACCTGTACAATTTTTATGATAGGTGTTGTTCTTGATCACTTCTTTTGCCAAAAATTGGTTGATATAGTTTACCCTTTTCCAGTTTGCATTTGACAAGATTGGTTCGATGACGACAAACACAATCACAAAGGAGAGGAAAAAGCAGGAGACAGTTGTCATGGCTGAGCTTGATCAAAGAATAAGGCGGCTGAGTTCACTCAAGATGGATGGGTAGTGTGTAAATCACGAGTTTGTTAAGTAGTAGCCTGGTAGGTTTTGCAAAGGTGAATGGCGCAGCAAGTCAGTATTTGACACCTGGTCAGGCAGCGCTTCGCTCCAGTGAGCGAAGATCATGGACAACAAAAATTGTTGGGAGATGATGCGGAACTTCAATGTGAGTTTGTTTAACACGAGTTTTTGGACTTCATATTGTGTGCTTTTGTGCGTTCTTGGTCTCTGCCACTCATATTTGCAAGATACGGGCCATGCTGCTGTTTTTCCTTTATGCTTGGAACCACCTGTATAGATTTGATGTTGAAAGTTTTGTTTTGTCCGCACTGAGCCCAGCTTTTCTAGAGTGCTTACTGTATTTCCTTTGCTTGTAAATTACTACAGATATGAAATAGAGCTCTTCAAGTCTACTCTTTTGTTCAGGTCTTTTTTAAGTCAACTGTCACTTGATACCAAGTAAGTAAGTTATTTTCATGCGGTGTGCTGTCATTCGGCGATCCACCCCGACTAAACAACGCATAAAGGCATTTCCTGTTCTTCCTGGCATAGCAAAACGCACACGCTTCATAACCCTTTGTAGCTTTAAGTATTACCTTGACGTAGGATATACTTTTGATACCCTAGGGCAATACAGCTGAAGTCGTACTCCGATATTAGAGCCACGCACGTACTGCTCAATGTTTCTCTTTGAGGCACGAAGAAATACTACGTATTGTTTATATCTGTTGATATTGCCAAACCCATGCTAGTTTTACGTCATTGTTGCCCTGCGAATCAAAGCAAGCCGTATTCATATGGCGTGCTTATTTAAGTACAAAACCGCAGTGGCGCAAATAAGATAATCAGATTTGACATCTAAATCAAGGTGGAAGAATCCGACTTGCATTATTCATTTTATCTTGACTTTTCTTTCTTTGAATGGGTAGTGCCTCTGCACTACTACGTTGTGTGCTATACCACTTCTAAATCAATATTCCACCCTTCCCATGTCGTGGATCTGCTAGCACGGAAGACGAGAAATGAATACATTATTATCAGGAGCAGGAAAATTCAGATCTTTAACATGGGTCCTATATGCTGAATTATTATCAGGAGCATATCAGAAATATTATTAGTTGAATTAGTCTTATGCGTATGTTGTGTTGACAATCTATATGCTGTATTACATATGATGTATATTATATTATTTGGTACCTTTTTAAGACCAGGATTGATGAAATTATCTCGATATAATTGAAACTTTCAACTGAAGCACATGTAAATTTCCGAGTTTAGACACAATACGGAAATCCGTATGACAAATTCGACAGACATGTGGAATCAGCTACTCCATGGATAAAGCTCAAGATTACAACGATGAAGCGCAAAATGAAACCACCAACCAACTTCACCATTTATATACATAGTAACCTTTTAATTCTAACATCCTTGGGGTTCTTTTTCATCTTCATAATATTACATCTAATCCACAAATGCCAGTTAGAACCTGATCCTATGGAAATTTCAAAAGTTCAGTCACGAGCCATGCCAGTCACCAAAATAGCCAGGATGTGGGTACGGATACTGCGACCGAGAAGTGAAGTTCAAAGGATCCGGTGTTATATGGCTTCTATTGTCAGGAACACTGTATGGGCCTGTTGTGTAGTTTGTTTCATCTAAGCAGGGTGTATGCCTGTCCATGGCGGACCTCCCTGTTGAACCTAAAGAAGAAACTCCGTGCAAGGAGGGAGTTAAGGAAGACTGTGCGCCTGCAGATCCAGGGTATCCACTTGTCTGTGTGCTCTGTCGTCCGTACATTCTTATTTGTGCTCGAATATCAGTGGCGGGAGGGATCATGGCTGTCCGGGGATCATCATTCCCGGTGTGTCCACCATACATTCTTATCTGTGCTCGAATATCAGTGGCAGTTGCCACTGGTAGGGTATGACTGTCCCTGATGCGTCCATCATACATTCTTGCATCCTCCACATCTACACCAGCAACAGCATTCCTTTGAGGAAAGCCAGTATTCTCCATGCTGTAATCCATTGGGCAGTTTTCTAAGTTCTGGTTCCTGTAAAAGCTGCCACCAGTCCCACCAAATGCTGGTGCACATGAATTGCTATTTGGACGACCATAACCCCCATTCAGTTCTTTGAGATTAGGAGACTGCATCCTCAAGCCAGCACTGACATTGTCAGCAGAAAAGGCAAGGTGCTTTTCTACAGATGCAACTCCATATTCAGCGACATCTCTAATGTAGTCCTCATAGGGTACCCTCTCAAGGGGAGATGTGCAGCGCTCCTGAACAGGATTACTGAAATAATTGTCCTGATGTGCCATTCTCTCAGAGGGATATTCGCAACGAATTGGAAAATCACTCCTGGATCTATACTGAGAATTCCTAGAAACAGAGGGTGAGATGCTCATGTCCGAATCTGGATTTGTAGCATCTCCTGTTCTCTCCAAATCTCTTATCCCTCTGGAGGTATTTGAGGCTATTTCTTCTCTTCTTTCACTATTACGATAGACTTCGAAGCCAGGATGAGCATCTCTCTCTTCATGATGAACACCATTTTGAATTGCTTGAAATGCATCACTTGTTTTTGAAGCAATTTTTTTTTCCTCGCATGCAACTTCTAAATGCTTTTCTGGAGACAATCCATTTAGTTCTTGTTCCTCTACAACAAAGTTTGTGGTTTCACCCATGTAGTTCTCATTCCTAGTCCCAGATCTGCCATTCTGCTCATAAGGAAATTTGAAGTTATTATGTGTAGGGAAATCCTCAAAAAAGACCATCCACTTTTGATATGGAAAACAACCTTCAATGTAGAGTGACCATGCTGCTCAGCTATTCTCCTGTGCTTCTGTGTCCAATCAGGACGGCTCCACAAATAGAGTGGGGGTGGGGATACATTCCATTGGTCCATTTGTTTGTCGGCCAGATCCAACGAACCGGGTAAATAGAATGACTGCAACACACAAATAAGTCAATACTTGCATGAAGCAGGAGAGGTTTTTCCAAGGGTAAGTTCATACCTTCCCAGAAAGACATCCAGTATCCTCCCACACCAAATCATAAGGCTGTCGCTTTTGATCCAACCTGATAAAGCCCAGCATAGAGGTGAATCACGAACAAGAGAAAACAAGTGACTATAAATATGGATAATACTACTTTCCAAGAAATATTTCTATTACCTTTCAGTTTCCTTAGGAGCAATTAGTATAATGAGCTTTGGCTTGAAAGTCAGGGCCTTGTCAATGAATCTGTTTGCAAGAATTGCTTTTAATCCAAAAGGAGGATTAAGGCCCATGATCTGCACAATGTAAGTTACATAACAACTTGTTGAATATATATGGCATATACTTCAAGCAAAGAATTGTTTTTTTTCTATAAAAAAATTCTGCAGTGCTAAAAGTCCCATAAAGATAATAAGTAGGCATCCTCCGACGACCCCACATAAGTATCAAATCCCTTTTGAACATATTTCAAAGCACACACAATCTGAATTCATTTAATGCCATCATTTTTGGAGCATTTGCCATCCAGATCTCGCTGTTCCATCAAAATATTTTTATATCCAAACATCTAGAATCAAGAGAACATGAAAAACTGAAGTGTTAGAAAGATCTAACAATAAGCATTGATCCTGTGCTGGTAGTCCTGTACTAGCACAGCCTATCCGGGGACGATAGTCAATCACGTTGCCAGTCAGCTACTGTTGCCTGTGTTAAAAAAAACTTCAGGTGGTGCGTAGGTGCTAGATGGTACTTTTGCCACCCTGACGATGAGGTAACTGGCATATCTAAGCAATGTACTACGCACTACCTATGTGCAGTAACTCAATTTTAAGGGGGAGTGTGGCGTGTGTTGTAAGGGCTCTAGCCCCTTCTTTCTTCTTAGTATAATGATGCGCAGTTCTCCTGCGTTTTCGAGAAAAAAAAACTACCTATGTGCAACTAGGAGGGGTCCAACGTTGTCCAAATCTAGTGCTCTTAACATCCCATCTGGAGGACATTCAGCAACCTAAGCAGT
This sequence comes from Echinochloa phyllopogon, assembly GCA_033239725.1. Lineage (NCBI taxonomy): Eukaryota > Viridiplantae > Streptophyta > Magnoliopsida > Poales > Poaceae > Echinochloa > Echinochloa phyllopogon. The sequence goes on along the minus strand of BTCW01000015.1, from coordinate 28,681,602 downwards.
ACCTAGGCACTGCTTACCTAGCTAGGTGCTAGGCAGCAGCTGCTCACCCACATAGCGTCTTCTTTTTCGCTCGGATACACAGGAGCACACATCATCTTTTAAACCACCAACTCTACTGTGAGCACATGTAATGCAAAGGACTCTTATTGGCAATAGTGAAACATCAAATGCACCAAGATATCCAGGGCGAAAAAGAAACAATATGAACTTCACTATTCTTGCTACAAAGGAACAAAGTTTAACTGGAAATGTCATTAGTTTTTTAACTTGTTATGAAAAATGGCATTGGTTCACAAAACTTAACCTAAAAACACCACTAAAAGTACATTGAAAATACGACCTAGTGGAATGAGACCAATTAGCGAAAAGAAAAAAGTGACAAACTGGAAGTGCAAATCAACCAATATGAAATTATTTTGGCCAGGGATCAGTAGGCAAATGCATATTTTACAACAACCACATAAGTTTACAAACAATTGGCAACAGTCAAGACAATGGTGTCTAGCTAGAGATAAGAGGCTGCAAGGCCTGGGCTTAGCTGGGCGAATTTAGGTCGTTGGTATTAGGTGTTGGTCATGTTCTTGTGTGTTTTCTGGGTTTAGACGGTCAAGGTGTTTGTAATACTGCCTCTCATATTGTTCCCGTATGAGAGATAGAGGGTGTTGTATGGGAACTTTTTCTTCTCTCTAATACAATGAAACGCAGCTCTCCTGCGTTTTCAAAAAAACAGTCAAGACGATGGCCAAATTTGGGAGCAATCAATTATAGCAACCTTGGTTAGGCATCCACTAATCTAGCTAGCAATGTATGTACACTTATTCCGGACATAAATCATTTTCATTTTTACTTAACTTAAATAATTCAAATTCTGAGACCTAAACAATAAAAAAGAGCATCACATTTGTGTAGTGTTATTAGCATGTGCAACTGAATAATGTTGTGGTATTAGCAGTCATAGTCAGTCATGATCATAATACTGAGTGACATCGCAAGTTATAAAAATTAGAATTCTCAATAGCTAACTGCAGAGAAAAGACCCATACTAGTTTAGATCCATGTGGTAGTTCCTTTGGACGCACAGTCATCCAATCCCTCTTTTCGAAACAGAAAGAATTCTGCAAAATGAAACATGCTATGTCAGACCCCACATTTACATTCCGTACTAGAAAGAATTGAAGTAATGATAATTGTTGGAACCGAGGATCGACGGACGATCACAAGAACACAAGGAACACACAAGTATTTTTCGGCGACGAACGCCGCGGCCGCACTGACGGCCTGTATCTTGGCTATTGTTTCATTGCTTCACTCGGCTCAACTCAAACGAACAGGATACACGGTGGTCTTATAGCCACACCTTCTAACAACTAACTCCTGCTATCACCTGCACACGTACGCAAGTTCCTGACGATCCGGTCCTCTCCACGTACGTGAGCCACTCCCTCGACCGCAAGACCCGGATGCCCTCCGAACTGATCGAGAGCCCATGCCACACGCAGCTAGCCCGCACACACACCACCAGCTCCTACAAGCTAGCTAACAACCTGAAGACTAACTCCACTAACACATGCAACGCACACAACTGCACATACACACGTGACGCACACAGCTGACCGGAAAACAAACTCCAAGTCACGATTACTGCTAACAATAATTCTCACAAGTGATGCAGTACGTTCCAGGATGTCATGAGTTATGAATGCATTGCATCAATCAGTGCAAAAATGAGGGATGCAACTCAGTTGATATGAACACATTAAAATTATACCTTCTATGGACACAGATCATATACTTACTGCCCCCCCCCCCCCCCTCCCCCAAGTGCCAGTTCTTCATGTGGTTAGTTGCTCACAGGCGCTACTGGACAGCTGACCGTCTAGCCAAGAGAAATCTCCCCCACTCAACACACTGCCCCCCCCCCCCCCCCCCCCCCGCGTGATCAAGGCGTTGAGCACTGGCGGACCTCAGTAGAGGCGAACCTGGGCGCCGCCCCCCCCCCCCCCCCCCCCCTTTAATGAGATAGATTTTAATGTCCAGTGTTAACTAGTCCAATGTTTAGTTAGTCCAGTGGCAAGAGCAAGCAGTTGATTAGCTCCCACCACTTGATCTTCCTGATGTTCAACGTGATTGGCCCCTGCTTAATGTTGGGTCACTTTCCGCCACTGGCGTTGAGGATACCCATCATCTTCTGGTGGGGTGTGTCTTCGCTCGGCAATTCTAGTTCTCCCTTCTCCAATATGTTGGACTAGCTGTTCTTGCCCCTCAACCTTCTGACACATCCTTTGATGATTGGTGGGCAAAGGTCGACCAGTCTGTTACTGGTGACATGAGAAAAGGACTCAACTCCCTAATCATCCTAGGAAGCTGGACTATCTGGCAGCATCGGAATGACTGTCTTCAATAATGCTTCGCCCAGCATTGCTACAGCTTTGGTCATGGCACAGGATGAACTCCATCTATGGAGCATGGCAGGAGCTAAGGGACTTTCCCTGCTCACCGCCATAGGGGTGGGCTAATCCCCGTCTTACTGGTCAGGTCTTCCTGTGCTCCGTCGCACAGATCGGTGTATGTGTGAGTGTGTGGTTTTGTATGTGTTCGTGTGTGTGAGTTGTGTCCTAAACCCTAGACTCTTCTCCTATTAATACAATGATACGCAGTTCTCCTGCGTGTTCGAGAAAATAAAAAGAATCCACCTATAATCTTAAATATTACAACCTGGCACAAAAAAAAGAACTTTTCATATAGTCTAACCTAAACCAATCAATCAAAGTTCATTTTCGCTCTAAAAAAAATCAAAGTTCATTTTCCGAGTAACAAAACTGCAGACTAAAATCTCCTTCCAACTAAGCAGAATATTTATACTGTTGACTCATTTTCGGACCAGAGATTATACGGTTGACTTAGTACTCTACAAATCTGCTCTACCAGAATTTTGTTAGCCTGAATAGGATTTTCATTTCTCTCTCAACCATAGATAACAGGTTTTGGGGGGTATATATAGCCACTATGGCACATTTTCAACCAACCCCCTTGACTCTTAACTAAAGACACTTAGGTGCTGAAAAACATATTAAATGCACCAATACTAGTACTAATAGATACATGCACACACAAGACTTCTTTCTAACAATGTCCCCCTAAGTCTTGTGTGGCTACGTCGAGGTAGTTTGGGTCATGCCGATCCTTGCTCGTGATTTAGAAGATCAGCGAGCTGGCCTTGAGTCTTAGGCGTTGATCCTCATGAGTGACATCAAGAGGTCTGCCGTAGTCGGAGCCCATAGTCTTCTGCGTCTGCGGTGCCTCCCGCGAGCCACTGAGGGGTAGCTTGTGAACATAGTCCTTCCCCTGTTGTGGTGACGACGAGTGTGATCAGCCACCTCCCAAGTCAAGTTCTTCTGCTTCACCGCGGCACACCATGCCACGCGTCCCTCCACCTTGGCCAAAGCTTTGCCCAGAGGAGTAGGTGCCGGCACAAGAGAGTGGAGCTTGGTCGGCGGTTTCGGCGGTGAAAACCCCTCCAGAGCTGGTGGAACACTCCCCGGAGTCGGTGAAAGACTCGACGGGGTCGGTGAAGGGATCGCCGAAGCTGGTGGCAACCTAGGTGCTGGGGCAGGAGCTGCGAACTCCCCCAGCTCCCTCGAAATGGACGTACTCGACGTTGAGGTTGTTGATCGTCGACATTGAGTTGTCGACCACCGCCTTGCCACGCACCATCCCCTTGGTGCCCGGCGCATGGAGGACGTAGAGGTGGTTGCTCCCCCTGGCTACCTTGACCAGGAGATGTTATCGACGATCCTAGACGTGAAGTACTCCACGGTTGATCTCGATGCGTGACCCATTCTCATCCAGGTGCCCGAGGCTGATGATCGAATTCCTCAACGCAGGGATGTAGTAGACGCCGGTGAGGAGCCGGTGCTCGCCAGTCTTGGCGACGAGGACGGCGGAGCCAACCCCCTGGATCTCAACAGCCGAAGAGTCGCCGAACTTGACGGAGCCCCGCACGTCAACGTTCAGGTCGGAGAAGAACTCTCAGCGCCCCGTCATGTGGTGTGTGGCACCGTCCAGAAACCAGCCGTCGATCTTGTCGTTGCTAGCCTTGCCGAAGAAGACATGTGCGCGGGGCTCGTCAAGGTGGAGAAGAGCAGTCACGGCCGATGCCGTGGGAAGAAGCTTGACAGTCCCATGAGCCAGGAACAACGCCGGTTCCTCGTCCTCCTCCTCGACCCGCACGACGTGAGCTTGGCCTCGCCTCGGCTGCTCCCAGTCCCTGTCCCAATGGCCAGTCCTGCCACAGTTGAAGCAGGTGTCGTCTCGAGCAAAGTCGCGCTCGTTGGCCGCGACATCCTCGTCGTCTCCACGTGTGCCGCCGTCGGCGCCTCGCGCCTTGGACGACTTGCGCTTGTGGTCCTTCTTCTGCTCCTCCTGGCGGGTGAGCCACCTCTCCTCAGTGAGGAGCTGGCCTCTGATGGTGACCTGCCCGTCAGAGGGCTCGTCACGGTCGTCGACCGCCTTGAGCAGCCCCGTCACCTCCTCGATCGTCGGCTTGGAGAAGTCCAGCAACGTCTCGATGGAGATAACCAGCTGCGAGTACTTCTTGGGGACGACACGTAAGAGCTTCACCACAGCTCTCTCCTCGGTGTGTCGTCGCCGCCGTACTTCGTAGCTGCTGCTTCAGGCTGGACAGGCGGAGGGCAAAGTCGTCGACGTCCTCGCCCGAGTTGAACGCGAGGCAGTCCCATTCGTGACGAAGCTTCTGGAGTGTGGACCTACGTGCGCGGTCGTTGCCGACGTGTGACGCAACGATAGCGTCCCAGACTCCCAGTCAACCTTCGCGGACCCCTTGTCCGCAAGGTCGGACGCCAACTCCATCGGGACTGCAGCGAGGAGCACGCCTCCGGCGCCCGCCGGTCCTCTTGGTAGTCGACGTTGCCGCGTCGCACCAAGTCCCAAAGTTGCCACACCTGCAGCTTCACCTTCATCACCGAGCTCCGCCCCATCTTGCGGACGATGGCGTCAACCATGGCGTCCGCCCCATCTTGTGGACGATGGTATGGATGACGAGGGCACCATGCCGACCGTGGCGCCACGACGTTGCTTCGGAGATGCAGAACCACTCCGAACCCTCGGAGGTGTCCGTGTGCTACTGCCCCGGCTGTCGTGGTCGGAGTCGTGGTCGTGAGGACGCTCGCCGTCCTGGAGCTGGCCTGCGCTCGGTGGACGATCGCCATCCTGGCCTGCACCCAGTGGACCCTCACTGTCCCGCACCACCGTCGCCTTTGCTCGCTCCTCCCGCCGGATCATCTCCCGAGTGGCCTCCGCCTTCTCGCGAAGCCTCTCGGCCTCGAGCCGTCGGTTCGCGGCTCCGGCAGTCGTTGCTTGAGCCGCCGACGCCACCTGGCGCGCGGCCTCGTCCATGCGCGTCGCCATCGACCTCGATGGCTACCACGCACGTCCCTCGTCGACGCCTTCTCCGCGTCGAGCCGCTTCGTTGTCGCTCTTGGCGGCCATCGCTCGACATCGCGCCCTCAACGTAGTCGAGCCATGCTTTTTGGGCCTCACTCGCATCTAGCCAAGTCGCCCAGGCCCGCTCTGCCTCCTCGTCCGTGCACGCCCCGTGCACACGGTCCGCCTCCCCGCCCGCTGACGCGCACGCACTACGCCCCAAGTCGCCCGCGCTCGCCAGGCGCGCCACCCCGACGCGCCCGCTCGCCGCCGCTCCGCCCACCGCGCACGCGCCGCCTGGGAGGAAGGGGAGCCGCCGGGGAAGAGGAAGTGGAGGCGCCGCCGGTGGGAGAGCGTGGCTAGCGGCGGGGGGAAGGGAGGAGAGAGAAAGAAGGGTAGATGGGCCTTGGTGGGCTGGAGAGAAACCCTAGCTCTAGACACCAATTGTTAGCCCAAATAGGATTTTCATTTCTCTCTCAACCATAGATAACAGGTTTTGGGGGGTATATATAGCCACTATGGCACATGTCAACCAACCCCCTTGACTCTTAGCTAAGACACTTAGGTGCTGAAAACATATTAAATGCACCGATACTAGTACTAATAGATACATGCACACACAAGACTTATTTCTAACCAATTTCAGGAGCAAGACCACCGATATATGAAAAGTCCAGCACAAGAAAAAACAAATGCTATTGGACCCTTATTTTTTCAACCTACTAGGCTACTACCGAGGCACCCCTGTGCCTAGCCCTTGTGGTGTAATTGCAAAATATGTAAGCACGTTTTTAAAGGATTATTTAGTCAAGCATGGTATTATAAAATGGAGGGACTGCTAATTTTACCTTGGGTCGAATAACATCATAATTCTTGAAGTTACATTTTTTGCCAACTTTATCAAGCTTTTCTTTCATAATCTGACTGAAGTCATTTAGACCACATGAGAAATCCACAATCTGCGAAAAAAAGACACCAGAATACTAAATAAATATGACAGGAGCATTTATGTCCCAAGCAAGTTACTATGTTGAATGAATAACAAAAGAAAACTACAACAGAAACAAAAGATGCCTATGCTGCCACAATAAATGTAAGTATTTAAGTATAAATGAAGTTAACCCTGCAAGTTTTACAATGTTTTACATTTCTGATTTACAGACTACCAACTTTAGTTGAGGATTTACAAAATGCCAATGCAAGCATGTGTGCATTTGGGGTTGCAAGGTGAACATACCGTGTCTCCAGGTTGAACATACCAATGAAGTTTATCAACAATCTGCAACCAGGCAGATTCATGACATACAACATGCAAGTACGAAGCAGGTTAGAACAACAGAACATTAAGAAAGCCTAAAAATGAAAATACTGAAGAAACAAATTATTATGTGCATTTATATGACAACTGAAAAGAGATTTAGGAGAGATGTTATCATTGCTAATTGACAGCTAGATGATGTTATACCTACAAAACCCACTGGAGCCCAGATAGATGATACACCCAGGCAGTTACCTAAACATGCATAGATGTATTTGCATCTACCACACCTTTCCACTAAACGTGTATAGATGACAGGAGAATTACTAATAATAAGATGTCCAAGTGGAATGTGTATTACAAAACAGACAAAATGCCAGACTTTGAATCAAAATGCAATGCTCACAAAAAACATATGCACTCAATTAATGCTTTTGAAATGGATGTGTCAAACAAGCTTGTAAGTATATATACGAGAATGCATACATTTAATCACAAATCATTCATATTGAATGCCATTTGTGAACTTTGTGTTGCAGTCAACTATTCCATTTGTTCACCACCATCCAATCGTTGCATTTTTTTTAAGAGAAGGCTAACTGATCGAGAAAGGGAAACAGACCTCTAGGGAGGGGGTGAGGAGGGCAAATAGATGGATAAAATTTTGGGAATGTGCAACCTTTTTCCTATCTCTACTTAAATCAAGCTTCAAGCATATAATATTTTCTTATTCAACAAAAGCACTTTTATTTCATCAATGTACAGGCACACATATTTGAGAACGAAAGCATTAAAAGGTTCCCACTTATCATGCAATTGCAAAATAAGCTTTGAATATAAATGTACCTCATTGAGCTTCTCCTTCTTTGTGAAATGCCGACCAAACGAAGTGTAGCGCGCGCCATGAATGAAAGGTGCAAGGTACACTCTCATCTTATTCTGGTAACAGAATGGTATTATATTATAATAGTTTGTCAGTACAACAAGATGGAATTCATGAGACTTGCACTGACCATGTACTATTACATCTACAGATATGTACTCACTGTATACAGGTAACGAAGTTCTTATCACGAAAGGTTTTTGTCACAAATTAGTTGTCAAAGAATTGTGCATATTTCCGATGACCAGTCTATTTTTTTCTCGAACACGCAGGAGAGCTGCGTATCAATATATTAAGAAGAAAAAGGGGTTTAGAAACCCAGGGTACAGCCAGGTTTTATTAAGGGAAAACCTGGACAGAAAAAAAACACACCTGACCAAAAAGACTAATCACATGTTACATGAGCGGAGAGAGACCAGACCCTAACTAATACTAAGCTAAGTCAACCAGGTGCCAGGGCGAGAAGATGAGAAACTCCTCTAGCTCCAGCCCAACTCCATAAGTGCATCTCTTCATCTACAACTGCAATGACACTATTTAAGCTTGGGGAGGTCCCATCAAAGACAACGATTTCGACGATTCCAAATTGACCAAGCCCCAAGAATGATAATGGAGTTCAGACCATTTTTAACTTGACCTTTGACTCTATTGCTTGCTGTTTCCCACCAATCATCAGAGCTATCCTCTATCTGGGGAGTCAGGTTCTGATGACCAGTCTAATTTATTATATCTACACAACCAATATATATATATCAAAGATGAAACAAGTTCCACCACATGATTTATGAGAATTGGGCAGCTATATGATAACAGTTCGTGAGAAGGGGAGTAACCACTAAATTGTTTGGTGCAACATAAATGCCACAATAACTTATCGTTTGCTCGACTAAAGCCATAAAAAAATAGAGACCATCCTTATGCTTCGCGATTCAATAAGGTTAACACAGCCCTTTTATTAGTTTGTTCTTACATAGTTTGTTTCGTTGAATGATCAAAATGCATTTTTTTAAGAGAAGGCTATAACTTTCATCCAGAAAGGGAAACATGCCACAATGACTAGTTACTATTATAAAATGATACATAAAGTGCTAGTATCTACATACATTCCACCTTGTTAACTGCCTCAAGACTTCAGCTTCACATACTGCTTTAGCATCATCAATGGTGCCTCCATGCTCCAATTTTTGTAAAGCAGCTTGTACAGCCTGCAAGAGTCATAGATCCATACATGAAGAATTGACTATTAATGCATCTACTGGTTGTCACTGCTTGAATTTTGTGATACCTGAATAGAGCGCTCAAGCTTGCCCCGTGCAATTATTTTCTCAATCTGCCTGCCAGAGGATGTATAAGTTGAAGGAATGGTACACCGCCGAGAGATATCCTCCAATGTCAAGGAACAGACCTCCTTTTCTACCAAAGCTAGCACCCTGTGATACATTAAAAATATCATCATTCATAACTGGCATCAGGAACTTTTTATGTGTTGTCATAATTTATACCCACATTATACATTTATACCTCATTACTATCACTGCAATTCCGAATGATCCTCAATATGTTACATCGGAAATATTTGTGTTAAATACTCTCCCGCAAAATTATCTTCACTCTCATAATTCCAAATAACAGATTCAGATATCACAAAGGCAAAAATTTATATTTCAATGCATGAGCTCAAGGAGAATTGACCAGTTTCACTTCATAAAAGACAGCATTTCCCCATTTTATTTCATGAATATAACCTTGTAACTGGGTGGTCCTAGATTAGAGGTGATAATGAGCTAATCCACACAATTAAGATGTACAAGCAGGCATATTCAAGAAAATATAAGCACACAGAAATCCACAATGGTTGGGACCATAAAATGGAAGATAAAAATATCCTAAAAATAAACCAAATGCAGATACTTTCTCATTAATTTTTCCATCTTGGTCATTACATAGTACACCTGAGAAATACAGGCTCGCACTGAAACAAATAGAAAGGTTAACAATATCGGTGCAGCACTGGGCCTGGTAGAACTATCAAACTCTGGAGCCACTAAGACTATCATCTCTAATGGTGTCAAGGCGAGGCAGCCTAGACATAGTAGCCTAATAGATCAAATACGCAGTCTGGACAGATCCAAAACCCCTTTTGCTGATATAGTCAGAACGAAAGGAGGCCAGAATTGTTGGATTATGTCAACTAGCTAAAGGAGTTTTTGCGAGCTAGCAACCTAAGCAACATGTGCTCCTGCCAAAAAAAAAACATATGCTAGTGCCTTTCTATAATAGTTTCTTTTTATAAGAAATGGAGGACCCAAGTTACCTCTTCTCAGTATCACTATCAATAACAGGAAATGAGCTCTGGGGTGTTTTTCCTGTTGCCAGTGAAGATAAACTCTCCAACTCTTGCTCCTCATCCTTCACATGTTGTTTTGGACTACTTACAGGAGCAGCACGCTTTACTGCAGGTTCTTCAGGCTTTATCATTCCTTTGAGACATTTAGCTTTTTTCTTCTCAGGTTCAAAACCAGGTTTTTCAAACAAACCCTTCATGCCAACCCGGCTTGAAGATTTCTGCATAGGTTCATCAACATACAAGTCATTGGAAGTCCTCCTTTTCTTCTCGGCTAGTTCCTTAACTTTCTTCTTTACAGAATCCACTGGTTTTGAAATACGAGGAAATTTCAAATGATCTCTGGATGGTGTTCCAATATCAAGGTCCATATCATGGTCCCTGTAACAGTAAATTATATGTCGATTTTTATAAGCAATTATGGCAGAAATTTGGTGAGAAGCTAAAAGGCATAAACTATGGTAGTTCAGAAAAACTATGACAGAAATTTTCATGTGCAACTGGGACAGAAAATTTGACAAGGATGTTTACATACAGGCAATAGATCAGAATTCTCTTTGAAAGTTCCCAAGCCCGCGTTATGATACCCTCCACATCAATGTCTTCAAACGAAATTTCCCTGTGAAACAATTAACAATCAGATGGATAAAATTGTTTCGTTTTCTATGAAGTTAAACTTATCCAAGGAACAAAGAATACAAATTACACCTTGGCAAACATTTTCTGTGGTAAGATCTTGGGCAACGTCTGCAGACAGCAAATTGTAGCGGCTCTTGAGTCCTGTCCTCTAGGCCTTTACATTTGAAGCACCAATGCACAGGACATGTGAATGAAATACCAGCCCGAATATTTTTCTCCAATTCCAAGGCATCATTCCTGTTGTTAGGATGAAGCAGTTGTGCAACACACTTGGGATGGAAAAAGTGCCCACATGTTGCATTATTGCAAAGAAACACCTAAGATTAATGCAAGTGTCAGAAGCTTCAAAAAGGAATTTGAATCAACTAAGATTCACACAATAAAGGAGGAATTTGAATCAACTAAGATTCACACAATAAAGGATTTATGAGGAAAAATACTGGCATCTCCTCAGCTTGCATGTTCATCTTCAGGCTAGAAGAGTTCCAAGAAGCAGCACTTTTTAGCATGTGAAACTTCTAAAATTTCAAGTAGATGCCCTTGTTCTATAAAATGTAATGCAAAGGTATAATGCTCTAGTTCACTAGAAGAATCCGCAACAAGTGTTAAGATATACACTCCTGTCTCTGAGAGCATCAAGACACATACGCCTGGTGAGATCATGACACCCCATCAAAAGTAATGCTGGATTGCTGATAGAAATTGCCGTCCAATAAAAGAGTATTTGGAGGCTAAATACCAACAAGCTGACTTATGGATGTGACATGTAACTAAACACCACAGGCAATAACCATGTTAAAGGGTATGGAAACGCTCAAAATAAGTGCTCGGTTGGCACTTATTTATGAAAAAAAAAAAACTTGGCCTGCAGGGGGGTAAGACAGCCCTTGGGCATTTTGCTAAGAGAGAAGACCTTCTCACGCAGATCGAGAAAACCTCCGAACCTCTGCCCCACCCTTACACAAGGGCCCGTAACCCTTGTGAGACGACCCACCGGGCTGGCGACCACTGCAACTACCCCCGGTAGGAGGGCCCAAACCAACCACGGCTGTGACCTGGGCCGGGCCTTGACCTGTTCTTTGGCGTGGTGACAAACGAGGGGATTTTTTTAACCCCAGCTTGAAATTCGCTCCCACGGGGGGTCGAACTAAGGACCTGAGGAGTGCTGATGAGACGATGTAACCAACTCAGCTACAGGCCCTTTCGCTTGGCACTTATTTATGACAACCTTTAATAATGCAGTACTTTCATAAAAGGATAAGCACTAACCCATTATGTTCTTGCTCCAACGATGACAACTAAACTATCATTTCGGCTTTCAAAAGATGACTCAATGTATGCACTATTGTGGCAAGGGTTAATATAGTTGTAATGCACTTCCATTATGCCATATACCTTCGCATTTTGTCCATCTGAAGGTTCCAGCTCTCCACAGACAAAACACTGGTGCTGCTTATACTCGCAATTCTTGCACAGGAAATTTTTTATAGCCTACAAAGAATGACAGATGAATGTCTGAACAATAGGGGTAAAAGAAACAGCAATGGAGTCTGAATGCTCTTTATCAGCCAAAGTTCAAAATTACCTTAACTTCTGCCTTTGTGTACCCCAACGTTGCACAGTAAGAATCTTCACCATCTCCTAATTTTGCATGGAAGGATCTCATGCATGAACCTTCACAGCTACAACAAGTAAAAATGTAGTGCAATTAGAATACTGTTAAAGTATGGAAAATATTGCATGGTTTATCACTCAGGAAAGGTGAATTTTGCATGTAACTGATGAGACACATAGAACAATAATTCAGGTTCATGGCACATGAGAAAAGGAATCTTTGTATAATGGAAGAAATTGTGTATATAACATTCCATATGCATACATAATTTAGACTTAGCGTATTATCCATTACCATGTCAATCAAATATCATGACAGCTGATCAAATGAACTACAGTCAACCATTATCAGTCAACAAAGGAAAACACCAAGTAAAGAATGATGGAATCAATCTTGTTACTTCTAAAGTACTAGCATGTAGGAGTTGAAGTGCGACGCAAGATGGAGTCGTAATTTTGTAACTAGTCATAAGTTGCCTACATGTATGGAGTTGCAAGAGATCAAGTTGTTTTGGTATAGTATGGTAACTCTGTTAATCATCAGTTCATGCTTGAGTTGTTGCATGAGTCCAAGTGCTAGACGTCCATCATGTGGCCATGATAGTTGGGTATGGCTTATATAAGCCGATGTGCGTTCCTGTTTTTGGTAGCTCATTTTCATTGTTTGTGGTGCATATGCTGCAAAAGAATTTTGGATGGGTTGGGGTTGTACATGGCTACTTCCTCTTCTTTAATGAAATGACACTTAGCTTGCATTCTATGTAACGTGAGGAAAAGAGAGGAAAAAAGGTGAAATGGGGCTAAGCAATCACAGTCTCAAGCAAACTTGTGTTCATGTGAACAACCAATAGTCGGTATCAGAGTCAGTCAAGATGTAGAAGATGATGCTATTCTTAGGCTAGTAACACATCCGAGAGCGACACACCGTTCTGAGGCTAGTAATACATCCGAGAGCGACACACCGGCAGCATGCCAGTGGTGAGAACGTGAAAGGCTACCACATCAACAGCACTGGTGCCAAGATGCTAGGGAAGCATGGCAGCAGCGGTGCCTGCAAAGGTTGGCATGCGAGCAATGAAGGTGCTGTCAAAGGCGGCAACCCAGGTGCAGCAATAGTACTAGCGCATCAAGGTAAAGGAGACCATGGCAATCCAGCTGTACGAGATGGCAACCTAATTGTGCTTGATGATGCCACAGGTACACGCAGACAGCAGCATCAAAATATAGCCATAATCTCCTCATCAATCACTATCATGGCCATGAACGTGTATAGTACTATTATGTTATGCCGGTACTAGAAAATGGCACAAAAGTACAAGTGGATGCATGCATGTAGGGTGAGTATGGTGTGCGAGTTCTTGCAAGTCGGTCAGTGAGTCTACAGCACCATCACGATGTAGAAGATAATTGGAACTCAGGCGAAGATTCTTTGGTGGTTAGCATGTCTCAACAATGGGAGTCATCGAAGAATCCTCCGTAGTGGCGCGCAAAAACAGATGCATGAGTTCCACACGACACAAATGGTGACCTTGTGTTGCAAATCTAGCTTTCCTGGTGTCCATGTTCATGTGAGTTGAGTAAGTTGATGTCTGGCTGCAAGTATAAGAGTATTTGATGATAACAAGATTACAGGTGTGAAATGATGGAAATACTCTTAATCCTAGCACATAGGAGGTGGTGTGCAGGTGCAGATGGAGCCGTGGCACATGTAGCTAGTACAAAAGTGTCTAGTTTGGCAGGAGCCACCTTTATGGAGTCCTGCATGACTAGTTTGGTAAGAGATCAAGGTGTTTCGTTTACTATATGGTACTTTGCTAGTTATGGGTCCATGCTTGAGTTGTTGCACGAGTCCGTGTGCTAGACAATGCTGGAGTAAGAGTCCATGCATGTGTGACGAGTTGGATCTAGCTTGTACAAGCAGGTGTGTCCTCTATGTAAATGTGAGAAAAAGGAAACTTGTGTTCTTCTGATTCTCGTTGATCGAGTGAATAGCCAACACGGAACACCAAGAGTGGCATTCTGGAAGTGCTGTACAATGGAGGATCCAGTGCTAACACAAACATCCAACAGAACCACTGAAAACATGAGCATACTGACCACAATACAAAGCATAGGGCGAATAAACATTAAATAACAGCACAGATTCAATTCTGTGGGCTAAGGTTGCTACAGAAAGAAGATACATCATACTGAGTTATCAGGGAGAACGTAAATCTCAAAAACCCTCAGCTATTTTTAACACATGTTGCAGAGAGCTAAAAGTTTGGTACCCATTGCAGAAACCTACAACTATTTCAACACTTCGTTGCAAATAGCTACAACTTTCTCGACAGACTCAAACCATCAGCATCAATGGCATGCATCAGGTAGGCCCACAGTGCGGACCTCTAGCTTTGTGAAAAAATTGTAGTTTCCAGCAGCAAGTCTCAAAAGAGTCAGTACATTTGTGCAATGGGCGTCAAAAGTTGTAGTTTTCTACAAGTGTCAAAATAGTTGGCTTTTTCAAATTTATAATTTTAAAATGTGATGTGAGGAAGAATTTAGTTTAAATCTTTCATGTTCGGTCCAAGCAGAACAGAGTAATATTAGAAACTGCTATTAGTAATGAGGTTGTGCATCTTTGGTCCAGAATAATTCATTTGACCATCAATTCAGAAATATCAAATAGCCGAGTTACGCAAGCATTGTATGTAGGCAAGCATAATCTTTGAGGATCAACCCTATGTTCCTCAAATAGAAGCCTGAAAGATCATGAAATGCATCGAGCTGTTAAAACTATACACAAGACACTTCCGGTTGCAGCTTGCAACTTCAACCAGTATCTTTGAAACAGGCCAGTCAGCGCCTAATCAACCCAAACACCCACGCAGTTCTCTCTTTAGAGAATATAAATACTTCTGCCAAAATAGAAAAGTGCTTACCATAAGAGCTCCCCTCCGTTGTCACAGATAGCACAAACTGAATCAAACAAATCTCCATCATCTTCATCCCCTTCATCATCATCGTTACAAGGCTCATGCTTAATTTCATCTTCAGCAACCTCCTCTCTTTGCTTATCATCAGCAACAAACAGTTGTTTAATGTCCAGATCACCTGAACCATCCTAAATGAAATTCAAAAGAAAAGAGAAACAAAGGTTAGATGCATGGTTTCAATACTAGAACTATCAATATGGACATAATCTGGGTTACCTCGTCAATCTTCTCCATAGAATCATCTTTAATGAATAGTTGCAGAGTCTGTCAAAATTCATCAAAATCTGAAGTCATTGTGAAGCGTGATATTGTAAGCAGTAGGAATCAAGAGTAAGTAATTACAGTGATAATGAAGACATACATGATGTTGAGATTATAATTGGTAAATGTTGCAACAAACACATGCTCTTTTGGAAAATCAAATATTTCAATATTAGATAGTTATAAAACAAAGGTTAAGACCATGTCCTAAGCTGGTATTATTCTTTTTTATAACAACAAAATCATTAATTTGGAGAAATAAAAATTAGCCTTCTAGTATCATAATGATAACCTAAAACAGATTGACCAAGGAGGCTTTCAATGTCTCTATTAACCTGGAGTGGCAGGCTACATTAATTGGAAATGGTGCTTCCACTCTTCTGGAAAGACAAATGGCTGGACGCAAAAAGCATACAGGATATTGCACCAGAATTATTTGCTCTAGTGCCTAAACGAAGGGCAAACAAGCGGACTGTACTAAGTGGTTGGAAGACATTCAAGGGATATTGTCAGCTGATGCGCTGATGGAATACTTGGTTATCTGGGGTTTCATCGAAGGTGCGGAGTTACAGCAAGACATACCAGACAAGCACATTTGGAGGCTGTCTTCATCAGGACAATACACAGCTAGATCGGCTTATGATGCTCTATTCGAGGGAGCAATTACCTTTGAACCATATGAACGCATTTGGAAATCTTGGGCCCCTCCCAAGTGCCAGTTCTTCATGTGGTTAGTGGCTCACAGGCGTTGCTGGACAGCGGACCGTCTAGCCAAGCGAAATCTTCCCCAACCCAACACACTGCCCCCTATGCGATCAAGGTAATGAGGATATCCAGCATCTTCTGGTCGGGTGCGTCTTCGCTCGGCAATTCTGGTTCTACCTGCTCCAACATTTTGGTCTAGCTGTTCTTGCCCCTAAACCTTCTGACACCTCCTTTGATGATTGGTGGGCAAAGGTCGACCAGTCTGTTACTGGTGACATGAGGAAAGGACTCAACTCCCTTATCATCCTAGGAAGCTGGACTATCTGGCGGCATCGGAATGACTGTCTTTAATGGCGCTACGCCCAGCATTGCTACAGCTTTGGTCATGGCAAAGGATGAAGCCCATGTGTGGAGCATGGCAGGAGATAAGGGACTCTCCCTGCTCAACGCGACGGGTGTAGGCTAATCCCCGGTTTTCTGGTCAAGTCTCTCATGTGCTCTGGCGCACAGAACAGTGTGTGGGTGTGTGTGTGGGTCTATGTATGACTCTTCTTCTATCAATACAATGATATGCAGTTCTCCTGCGTGTTCGAGAAAAAAGATAACCTAAAACAGATTAAGAGTTCAGGTATACCACCAAGCAATATCTAAAAAAATGGGAAAGCAGACGAGTGACAGAATACAACAGCATGCCTAACATGTACAAAGTGGCACTGTTACAGAGCCGCTGATACCTGATAGTGATCTTAATATAAGACCTTTACGATGGTAAAGAAAAGTGAAAACCAATCCGATAACATGCCTCACGCTATCAAATCAAATCCATATAAGTGTACAAGAGTTTACCAACAAATAATAAGACCTACAAGTTCAAAAAGCTGAAGAGAAACCCAACTAAACCCAACTAGAAATAACAAGAAAAAGAAGAAACGTGGTACCTGTGATTTCGCTATAGCAGGGTCTCTCTCAGAAAACAGTTTTATTAGCTGTACATGATCCTTAACATCGTCCTCTGAGGGCTTAACCTCATATTTACTGTGACACAAAAAAGGAACACTTCAGAATCTTAATCGACTTCACAATCACCATGAGATTAAAAGAAGAGAAGGAGCATTAAACATGAAAAAGAAAAGAAACGCTGTAGTAGCACGTACTCAAAAACTCGACGGAGGTAACCCCAAATATTCTCCTCAGAGGCCGTGGGGCTCCTCCGAACAAAATGAAGCATCTCCACAGTGACCAGGACGGAGCGGACGGTCTCCTCGTAACTCGGCCTCGGCTTCAGCAGGGCAATCCAGCTCCCCTCCGTGCAGAGCACGGTGATCTCGGGCGACTCGCCATCGAGGCCGAGCTTCCACGCCACCACCTGCTTGTAGACATTCTGGAGGCCGCCATCGGCTAGGCCGCGCAGGTACACGTCCTTCTTGAAGGAGGGGACCTCCTCAGCGGCGTCGAACTGGAACGGAAGCACGTCGAAGGAGACGGGCGCGTCGTCGTCGTCGACGAAGTAGTAGCACTGCACCGACCTCAGCCGGGGCTCCGCGTCGTCGTCGTCCGAGGACATCATGACGCCGTGGCCGTGGCCGTGGCCTCCCCAATCTGGAAATGGGAGACATCAGGCGCGCGGCACGGGGTGATATAGAGTGCAGATTAGATCTCGAACCGCAATTCCGGAGAAACTCCCCCAAACGGAAAAGGGGAATTCGGCACGAAAAGCCCGGGGGTGCGCCAAAATCAGTCACCAAATCAACCATGGAAATCCGCATGAAACGAGGCACAATCAGACGGGCCCAACTTCTCCGGAACGAGAAGCCGAAGTTTATGCCCACAAATTCGCAGCGGAACCCACCAAAAATCCCCAAACAAAGAGGAGCAGGGACAGCACGGAGAAAAGGGGATCAAGCTTAATTCGAGGCGTAAATCGCAGGATCGGACGCACCTAGAGAAGCCGAGGCGCAGCGTCTCCTGCCGTGGCTCGGTTTCGCCGCCGTCGCAGTCGAGGGGAGGCGGTGACTGGTGAGGACTGGGGTGCGTGCGGCGGGCGGAGGCGGCAGCACGAGACAGGAGAGAGGAGAGGGGTCGGGTGGTCAGGCGGCGCTTTTTGACGTGGAAGGAATGCGCGGCGCGCGTGTCGCCTGCTGGGGGGTTTTGACGTGCCGGGTTTCCTACCTCAGGGGAGGCCCGCGGAAACAAATCCGGTGGGCCCCCACCCCATCTCCTGCGAAAACTTTCGACGGATCGGGGAAACTTTGCGCGAATTCAAAAGGAGGGATCCTCGCCTAAAAAAAATTCAGAAAGAACCCTGCATAAATCATACAGGGGTTCGAGGAAAACTTTGCAGACATCATTTGATGCTAATCTATGGATTTTTGCATTCAAGTGATACGAAGCATTGACATGGAGTAGTACACCAATAACTGCACGTACGTAGCATCTTGTGCACAAAAGTATTCGAACTAATTTGCAAAAGTTCTATGTGGTAGATGAAATTTCAGTTAATAATCAACCCATAAGATCCCCCACTCAAACACTTTTGATACACTAAATTCATTTAGAAGATGCTTCAGATCAAAGACTTTTACTACTTCCAATTAATTCTGAAGATATTTCAAACCAAACACTTTTGTCTAGTTAAATTACTTTTAGTATTTATTTCTCCTTTATCTCTCTATCTGTTTGCTTTTCCTCACTCCGTTCTCACCCTTCACGATTCAAGTGGCGCGGCCCACACCACCAACCCAATGAGATTCAGCGCACCGCAGTATCCCACAATCCCACATTCCACCCACGTAGCCTAAGCGGCCCAATGCGGATAGCCCGCACAACCCGCAGCGTCCCACATACCCGCATCCCCCATCCCGCCCTGCTCCTCAGCCACGTCGTCGCCGCCATGGCGAACCCTAGCTCCACGTCGTTGGCGTTGCCGCTCCCCGTTCCTGCTCCTCGTGTATCGCCGGCGTTACCGGTCCTTGTTCCTGGTCGTCACCTCCATTGTCGCTGCCTCTTGCATCAGGAATGCTTCGTCGCCGATGCCGGCGCCTGCGACCACGTATGAAACGAGGTCACCATTGTCACCATCATCCACCGGTCCTCTAGGATCTAGGCTCATTGCGATGAGCTCGACTTCAACCGCCGCCACTACAACACATCTGGAGGCAATCCGAGAAGCCAAGGAGAGGCAGAGTAAAGGGCAGGTTTGATTTCTTGGCACTAGCTTAGATTTCTCGATGCCAAACAATGTTGTTTAGCAAATAGCTTATGTTATTCAGTGTTGGTTACTGATTTGTATGTTTAGCACATTTGTTGGTTCACTACCATTGGTTCAGTAATCAATGTGCCATTCTTTATGTTCCATTTGAAGCTGTCGATATTTTAGATTTTAGGTTACTGATTTTTACACTTTATGATATGCTTAGTACAAGTGATTGTGTGTGCTCGTATGCTCATAAATCCTAGACCCGATGAATATTGCTGTCCATATACATGCTTATGTATTCATAAATTTTAGTATCCATTTTTGTATGCCACTTTGCTTGCTGCAAACAAGACCATCATATTGCTCAGATGCTTATCATTAAATATGGACAACACTTTCTCTTGTCAATTTGATGCTTTCTCAGGTTGGTAATTTTTCAGTTTGTACAGACTGATTATAAATGGTAGATCAAAGTGTCGATTCCATGGTTGCTATATGAACTAACCTTTGATTACTGAAATCATGTGGAATCAGGAATAACAGAGACCAACTGAGGCTAGTCTTGCCTAGATCACTCTATCAGTGTCGCCTTAATTTCCAAGGTCAGATATTCAGTTTTTTTAGAAAACTGTAACATTGAATGATTAATGAATGTTCATGTCCTGTCTATCCAGAAAAAGTGAAAGGTATCTAGAGGGAACCGCGCAAAGGCACCACCCACAAAGCGACTCGGATCACCAATAGTGCTAGTGTCGCCACTAGTACCAACAAGTTCAACTGGGATCAGGATGATGCTAACCCCAAGGCTTGTGTCCCCATCTACAGATTTGGAAAGGTCTTCACAAGAATCTCCAATATCTCCATTTATCAAGAAAAGAAATATCGGTCTAGGTAAGTCCTCTAATTTCACTTGCACCCCAATTGCTTGGTTTGAAAAGTCCTACATTATTCACAATTATTGCAGTAGTTATTCACATTACTCTAGTTAATCTTGTCTTGAAATATACTTTTCATGTCAACCATTAGGATATTCTCATAGGAAGCGCAAGCTTACCTCGCAAATATGGAAAGATTTTGAGCCAATATATGATAATGGCATTCGAGTACAAGCTCAGTGCATTCATTGCAGTCAACTATTCATAGCAACTAGAGATTTCGGTACAAGTGCATGCGGTAGGCATTTGAAGACTTGTCCGGGAAAAGCTAAACTAGATCAAATGGTCTCTCAGATAAGTTCTGGTGTATCTTTGCCTGATGTCTCTCTGAAGGATTGGAAGTTTAGCCAAGAAGTAGCTCGCAAAGAATTAGTTACACTGATAGTGATGCATGAACTACCTTTCAGCCTAGTTGAATATGCAAAACCCATGGTTCAAACATGTTTCTAGAACCACCATTAGGTATCACTGCATTGGCGCATACAACCAAGCAACTTAAAGTCAAGGGTTTCCCTTACTGGTGACCTATGGACTTCAAACCAGACTTTGGGCTACTTGTGTGTGACTGGACATTACATTGATGATGATTGGATACTACATAAACATATCATAAAGTTTACTCTTGTAGAGTCACCTCATGATGGTATCACTATGTTCAATGCTTTGTTGAGAACACTTCAAGATTGGAACATAGAAAACAATGTATGTGCAATCACATTGGACAATGCATCGGTAAATGACAATTTTGTGAAAACTTTGCAAGAGAACCTTGTTGACAAGGGACAACTACTTCGCAAAGGAAAATTGTTTCATTGTCGTTTGTGCTGCCCATGTGTTTAATCTTATTGTTCAAGAGGGTTTCAATGCCATTAGTGGAGCTACCAAGAATATCAGAGAGAATGTAAAATATGTTAAGAGCTCACAAGCTCGAAAGCAAAGGTTTGAGGCAATGGTGGAGCAAGTGGGTATACCTCCTGGGAAACATCCTCCTCTTGACGTTGCCACTAGGTGGAACTCGACCTATCTTATGCTTCAGACAGCTTTAGAGTATCAGAGGGCATATGAAGCTTTAAAAAGGAATGACCCACAATATACACATTTGCCTTCAACAAGGGATTGGAAGGTGGCAAACAAGCTATGTGCCATGTTAGAACCATTCTATGAAGCCACCAAAGTCGTTTCAGGCTCCAAATATCCTACTTCAAGTCGCTACTTCCATATGCTTTGGGAGGTGAAGAAAAAGCTAGATGAACAATCTTCAAATCCTGACTTGGTGGTTGCAGCTATGGTGCAAGGGATGAAGGATAAAATGACAAAAATATTGGGATCTGTCACATCTAGAAATCTGCATTCTAGTGATTCTTGATCCTCGGTTTAAGATGCGCTTTCTTGAATTCCGCTTGAGTTAATGGTTTGAAGATGAAGCATTCAGGTACATTTCTAAAGTGGAGAAGACATTTAGAAAGCTATTTGCTGAATATTCCTCAGAAATCAATGTCCTAACCTTTGAGAATGCACATATGGTCAGTAATAATGAGGTCAATATTGATGCTAGCAACCCATGGGTAGATTGGGAGAGACATCAAAGTATCTAGCAAAGAAGAACAATGAGTGAGCTAGACAAATACTTGGAAGAAGAAACAATGCATGTAGGCGTTGATCTTGACATCTTGCTGTATTGGAAGATGCACTCAAGTAGTTATCCAATACTTGCACGCATGGCACGTGATATTCTAGCGGTGCCTACATCTACGGTGGCATCAGAATCTGCATTTTCTACCGGTGCAAGAGTTGTGAATGACTACACAAGCAAACTGAAAAGTGAAACAATAGAGGCTCTTATCTGTCTTCAAGATTGGCTCAGATCAGAGGATAGTACTCTTGAAAACATAGCAGGAGATGTGGTGGTGGATGATCGTGATTGCATCTAATTGTTCACTATCCTACATGTTCAGTGTAAGTGTTTATGAATTTCTTGGTGTTTCATCTATCTGTCTTCAAAATATGACCTATATATTGCATTGCCATTTTTACTCAATAGTGCTTATTGGATGCTCTGCTAAAATTGTAGTGTTTGTTACTGGTTTTTGGGAAGCCACATGACCTTTTCCTGAATAACTAAGAAGTCTAGTACATGCTAGAGATGGCAGGTCTAGTACTTTGATGTCTTGTTCTTGTCAAACTGAACCAACAACCTCAATTTGGTAGCTATTTGTTTCAGGTTTATTGTTCTCCACTTTCAAGGCTGTAAAGATCTGGTAGCAGTTTGATTCACACTGAAAGCTTGCAGCCTTTTAACTCGAAACAACAAACTTTGCAGTGCCCCGACCTGGCTGGCTATCCCCTGCGATTCGAATTAGTTTCTGCTCAGTTTTATTTGGTTTGGATGGATGCAGTTCATGGTGCAGACAAATATAATCAGTAAAGCTAATTATTTGGTTTGGAGCCATTCATGAAAATTTTGTAGTTAATTTAATATATTTTATGATTATTGTAGTGGACAAATACTCGTGACTGAAATGTCCTTGTCATCTTCTTTTTTAGTTCGTCCTTGCGTCAGACTGTGACTATTGTCCTCCTGTTCATTTTTGCGAGCTTGATTTAATTATGTGAGAGGAAGCCGTAAGTGCCTGAGTGTAAAGGAGTAGGAACTCTGATCCTGCATTGCAATGTGTAATCCTTCTGGCTTTCTTTCTATTACCAGAGTCTGTACTCTGCATCGTCTCATCATTGCATTCTGTTTCACCAGCATATGAATGGGCTCGCGCTTACCTGCGTAGAGCTGGGCGAGGGGGGCAGCCCAAGCGAACGTCCGCGGGCTGCCGCAATGACCGCAAAACTCAAGCGGCCCTATGCGGGGCAGCCGCATGCGCCCGCGACGGTGCTTGCGGCGTACGCGGATGCGGGGCGGGCAGCCGCAACCAGCCCCCCGCTTGCAACTTGACTCACCCTCACGGCCCATATAGGGTTTGACTTTGCCTCCAAAATTAGTCCAATTCCAGCAATAATATTTAAGAATGGAGGGCTCAAACCCTATGAATGGAGGGCGGAGCGACAACTTTGAAAGCCTCCCAAAATATAGAGGTAAGTAAAGGATATGCTGGAGCGTATTTTTTTTACCTGGCCCTTTAAACATGGGATAGGGGTCTATTTAGAGGGCCGGCTGGAGTTGCTCTCAGCTTTAAGAAACCTAATAGTAGAGAACCATCCAATTTTAGACAAAAACTAACGATTAGATCAATTTTACACAAATGTCAAGAATGGTCTTCTTAGTCAACAAAGTGATGTTCTTGAATTTGTTGTCAAACCTATCATTTAATCTTAATAACTATGGTGCTGTTTGGTTCGGATACGGAGACCCAAATGCAAACGTTATCGAATGACACTGTGATCGGAAACACTGTAGCAGAACATTATCATTGTTTGGTTGTCGTCTGTAACGTAATGGGAAGAAGAGAGAGTGCGGAGGATGTCCTGAAATCAATTGACGCCCAGGTACAAGAGGTATCGACTCTCTAGTGGCTAGGTAACGGTTTACACGGGACCTGATTACGGTGGGTGGAAAACAAACAATATTTAATGGGATTTGTTACCCGCGTGAACCGATAACGCTCCAAAATTGACACTACCAGAATGCTTCACATCCGCCCGCCTCCTCCGCCTCGGCCATTTTTGGACCCGGTGCTGATGGGGCTTCAGCACCGGGTCCAACGGCTAGGAGCGGGGGTGGCGCTGCGGGGTGTCAGGGCGGACACATTAGCACCGGGTCGTGGCGAGACCCGGTGCTAATGCTCCCCCTTTAGCACCGGTTGCAGCCAGCAACCGGTGCTAATGTGCCCGAGGCCATTTAGCACCGGTTGCAGCCGGTGCACATTAGCACCGGGTCTTGCCACGACCCGGTGCTAATGTCTTTTGTATATAGCACCTTCTTCCTCCCCCGGCCGAGCCAGCTGAACACTTAGGCGCTGTGTTCATGCTGCTCGGCCGTGGGAGGGGAGGTGCTGCACAAATTTTTTTCAAAATTTGTGAAGATTCTACTCATCTAAGGAGCACTATAAGGTACACTCTTTCATTCTCTAATGTTTTATTTAGCTTGTAATCCTTCTATGATTTAGAAATAGAGGGATTTGTGAATCAAAGTAAAAAGCTAGCTAGAGAGAGCTTGTGTTCTTGGAGGAGAGAGAGGAGGGAGCTTGAGTTCATGGTGGAGAGAGTGTTCATGTTGTGTTTTAAATGGAGAGAGAAGGCAAGCTAGTTAGTATTTTGTTTTGTATGACTTGTGAATAGTTATAAGACTTATGTATTTTATTTATTAGAGAGGTTTATTTATTAAAAGTAGGAATAGTTATTTATTAATTTAATGAAATATATATTATTAGTTATTTATTAAAAGGTAGAATAGTTATTTATTTATTTAACGGAAGGTATATTTATTTATTTAATGAATATAGTAATGTAGTTTTAGAAATTTATTTATATAATGGAATATATATTATAATTTGTATTTATTTATATATTAAATTTTTTTATCTTTAAATTGTATTGTATATTTGTTATTGGTTAATAATGCAGATGAATAGACAATGGATGTACGAGGACCCCCACGCTCAGGCGTTCCGTGATGGCCTTAGGACGTTTCTCGATATCGCCGAGGCTAACAAGACGTCGTCCGGTTTCATGTTCTGCCCATGCACCCATTGTAAAAATATACAATCGTACAAACAAAGAGGTTGTCTTCAGGTGCATTTGATGAGGCACGGTTTCATGAGGAATTATTCTGTTTGGACGAAGCACGGTGAAAGAGGAATTCTAATGGATGAAGATGAAGAAGACGAGGCCGATGACGACATTCTGTTATTGGCTCAATACTACGGTTCCTTTGTATATGCTGCAATGGGTGATGCCGATGAGGAAGATGTTGCTCGGGAAGGCGATGCTCAGGAAGATGTTGCTCAGGAAAATGAACCTACTGATGGACTCGGGCAAATGTTGCGTGATACCGAGAAAGACTGTGGCAATGATAAGGAACTGAAAAAGATACAACGCATGTTGCAGGACCACAAGACTGACCTGTACCCAGATTGCAAAGAGGGGCTAAAGAAGTTGGGTAGCACACTTGAACTTCTGCAGTGGAAGGCAGCAAATGGTGTTACTGATAAGGGTTTCGAGGAGCTACTGAAACTCGTAAAGAAGATTCTTCCAGAGGGTAACAAATTTCCATCGACGACGTATCAAGCAAAACGTGTTGTTTGCCCTCTCAGTTTGGAGGTGCAGAAGATACATGCGTGTACTAATGACTGTATCCTCTATCGCGGACAGTACGAACACTTGGATCGTTGTCCGGTTTGCACCTGCGCACGATACAAGATCAGGCGGGACGACCCTGGTGATGTTGGGGGAGAGCGTTCTAAGAAAAAAATCTCTGCGAAGGTGATGTGATATTTCCCTCTGATACCCCGTCTGAAGCGTTTGTTCAGGAACAAAGACCATGCCAAACTGATGCATTTTCTCAAAACCGGAGAGGCCCCGGATCCTGAGAAGTATAAGAAGATCAGTGATGACGAGTGGGAAGCATTCCTTGAGTACAAAACCTCCGAAGAGGGTGCAACGGCTAGTGCTAGAAACGCTGGAAACGCCGCAAATAAGAAGTACTCTCATAAGATGGGTTCGGGAGGTTACAAGGCAAGCATCGCTAAATGGGAGAAGATGGAAGAAGATCTATATGCTAGAGGCATCACTCCAGCGACACATGACTGGCCCACAAGGACCAAGCATTGGTACTATGGTCATGGAGGCACCCTAAGCCCAATCGACGGCTCCTTAGTTTTTCCAGAGGACTTGCGAGAACTAGCTCAGCGTCTCCTCGATATCCTCAGGGCATCTGAGAGGGGAGAATTTGTTGCTGATAGAGACAGAGATGAGCTAACCTATGCCTTAGGGAACAAGGAGCATCCTGGACGGACGCGCGGCGTAGGCACAAGCATCTCATGGAAGAAAGGTTTTCAAGAGCACGCCGCCACCTATAGGAGTCGTTCGAGGAAGAAGGCCGAATATGAGCAGAGGGTGAGGGACCTAGAGCAAACGGTTGCCGCCCAGGGCTCAAAGCTCCAAGAAATGGAGTCAGAGATGGAGCGACAGATGAAGGTAGCATGGCTGTAGATACAACAAGCCACAGGTGGGACCGGTTCCACAGAGCATGCACCTCTCCAACAAGCCGCAGGCGGGACCGGTTCCACAGAGCATGCACCTCTCCAAGATGCGGCCCTTATTAGCCCTCCACAACAATATCAAAGCAGTCACGCTTCCACACAGGCCGCCGAACCTGTCCGTTACCCCGTGGATGAAATAACTCAACGGACCGCGTGAGAGCTTGTCGTCAGGCAGAAGAACTTAGCTGTGGTGGTACGTATGCGACCTTAGTTCGTACTGCATACATTTCACCGTAAATACCATTCATTTACTAACTTTCTTTGTGACTACTAAATTATCAGGTCGCATACGGTATGGCCAAACGTGTGGAAGAAGGGCAAAAATGGCACTGCAATGACATTCCACATGGTTACGTACCTGTTGAGGTGGAGCAAGTCGTCACCAACTGGGAAGACTTGGAACTTGACATCCCCGGAGGTGACGGAGAAACAAAACTCGGTCAGTGTTCTCACTGCATCATTCTATGGAGCAAGGCAGACGTCGTCATACCCGGTACACCTGCGGCTACCAACAAGCCTCCGTCACCTCCACCGTCTCCAAGAGATCCACCGGATCATGACGATTCTCCGGGAGCTCCTGATGCAAGCCCGTCTCCTCCGCCGAAGAGGTCTCCGTCTCCTCCGCCGCGGAGGTCTCCGCCCCATCCGCCGAAGAGGGGACGTCGCACTAAAGCCTCTGCCCCCACTCCACCAGGGAAGAAGGCACGGAAAACCAGAGAGAAGCCCGCACCAGAGAAAAGAGCGAGTGAGAAGACTCTAGAGGAGCTCGAAGCCTCGGTCAAAGCAGACACAAAGAGGCAAATGGCCGAGTGGAGGAAAAAACCGGAGCCGGAGCCGAAGCTTGATCCCACTGTCGTCAAGTCAGTGCTCGGTAATTTGAGCAAGGGTCAACAGAAGGAAGTAATAGTAACAGACTATGACCGCTCATTACTGAAATCTCGCCGGAAGCGGAAGGCTGCAGATAAGGAGGCGGGCCCATCCAAAAAGGTTCCTCAGCTCGGCGAGCAACCTCAGCGGCCCTTGGGTCCATTGCCATCTCTGGACGAGATTAACGTGCAACGAGTAATGGCCGAGACTGGACTATCCAGAGCGCAAGTCCTGGGGGAAGAAGAGGTGCCTGTAAACACAACGTTGAAGTGGCCGTTTAAGCTTGGCGAGCCTATGGTCCCTCCTGAAATGGAGAGCAAGCTACAGACGAAGATGCGCCGATTCCATGAGTGGTACTTGGAAGAATCAAGAAGGAATAAACGGCGCATGATCAAAGTAGGCGTGAAGGACCATGATTTCTAGAATGGTGACGAGGATTGGGTCTGGCTGAGGTTTCAGGATATATATGAGCTGTACCACCGCGACGCCATGGACATGGATTTGATCACCTGTTGGACACTGTAAGTACTTTGTTGTTGCTTATAATTCACAGTTTGAAAACAATAATTCCAATCTATGCTGACGCGGGCTTTATTTATTGCTTAACATATGCAGAATGGAGATTCAAAAATGTCAGAGATCCTCAATATATGACGTTGGTTTCGTGGATCCTCGAAGGATAAGTGAAGAAATGATATTGATGAATCCTGAGGAAACATATGGAAACCTATACAAGTATATTAAGAAATAAAATTACTGCGACTCCATACTAATCCCGTACAACATCGAGTGAGTACATACACAGGCTTCTTCTTATACTGTCTGTGTACTATTTCATTTCTGATTATAATGTATACATGTATACAGATTCCACTGGTTCCTAATAATATTGTGTCCTGACCGGGGTGTCGTGAACGTCTTTGATTCATTGCACACTCCAATAGAAAAACTACAGAACATCATGGACATGATGACAAGGTGATGTATATTTTCCCCTACTTAATTCACCCCTTACACTCGCAATGACTTAACTCAATTTTTTTGTTCGCAGGGCCTGGAATCAATTTCGTCAAGAACACCCGGGTATTCAACATGAAACACTAAAATGGAACATTGGCTTTCCGGTAAGCAAGTAATTTGTACATGTAGGCCTCGGCTAATATATTATATGAATTTTACTTAATTTCTTTTGGTCGACAGTGTGCCAAACAGGGGAAGGGAAATAATTTATGTGCATACTATGTTTGCGATTACATGTGGAATTGGGGACATAAAAAGCTTACACAACACGATATTATGGTACGTAATAATAAACACATTTCCATTATTATTAAGTGCATAATTATTGTCTCCAACTCGGCGGATTAAATATCTTTCAATTATTTGTAAATTATAGATGTTGAGCCTGAAGGAAGAGTCTCTAGAGCTAGAAAGAATTGACGCAATTGCAGAACAACTCGTCGGATGGATCTGGGACGAGGTCGTCAATCCCCGAGGAGAATTCCACATGCCAGTACTGGAGGACGTGCCGGACAGTTTAACAAGTCGTCAATCTTAATTAAGTAGAAAATACAGTTTAAATATATATAACTCGAGTTGACATGCATGAATATCTACTTTTGTAATATATATGTCTTCTATTTTGATGAAATGTCAGCTAATATGAATATAGAGTCGGCCGAATACGCATTAGAATACACGTACTAGAATATATACGTATATACACGTATATAGACGTGCATGCATGGCTACTGAAAAAAGCAAAAAAAAAGAAATCCGGGGCCTTTAGCACCGGTTGCAGACAGCAACCGGTGCTAAAGGGCCTCCCGGGTTGTGTCTGGAACCGGTGCTAAAGGCCCTGCTAAAGGCGCTGCGGGGCAGGCCCTTTAGCACCGAGTTGTGTCTGGAACCGGTGCTAAAGGGACCCTTTAGCACCGGTTATTCAACCCGGTGCTAAAGGGGTACCCCTTTAGCCTCGGAAGATCTGCACCGGTTGGGATACCCGGTGCTAAAGCCGGTTCCCAACCGGTGCAGATGTTGATCATTCTGGTAGTGTGACGAACCAACCTACACCTATGTTATACTCGAGGGGCGGAGCCATAATCACCCTTAAGGTCCTGTTTGGTTTGAAAGGGCTTATTATAAGCCCCATAAGCCTCTCATATAGAGAGGCTTATAATAAATCTTAAGAGGTGTTTGATTCTTTAGGCTCATATAGTGGAAAGTATGTGATTCTTGTGGAGCTCATGCAAAATAAGCCTCAAAAGCCTCTCTAAGGGCTTATGGGCTTATGAAGGTTAAAAAAGGCTTATTTCAAAAGGCTTATTAGAAACCTCTCCAAACCAAATAGGCTCTAAGTCAACTTATATTTTATATGTGAAGTTTAGAGCTAAAAGACTAGTTTTGCACGATCTCAGGGGGTGCAGCACCCCAACACCCCCTGCAGATCCGCTCCTGGTTATACACTTACACTTACAATGCTAGTGGACAGGGGCATGGCTTCATGGATAATAGGAGAGACTTGCTTGGTTACGTGCCATGCAAAAATTCTAAAAAGGTTCGGATGTAATAAGATTTTAATACCAACATAAATAAGATAATATGATGCATCTATCCCCAAAAGTAAAGACGTCCAAGGTACAAAATGTAGTAACTATAAATAAGTAATATAAGGGTGATTACACACCCCTCACTCATAGAAAACCCACGTATCATATCTAACGGTGAAAAAGACGTATAAAGTTTTCACAAACAAGAAAATAACGATGTTTCTAGAGAGTTTCTGTCGTTTTCGCATTAATTTTTCTTACAATGAAATTTCTTTACCCACTCCACGTACCCACCAACCAAATAGTCTAAAATATCCCCTATAATAAATGTAGCATGCGCTTATCGTGCGAGCATATTTACTGGTGAGGAGAAACAAAAGAACAAATATAAGTGGAATGTAACATTTCAAATGCATTAGACAAGATAAATAAGTAACATATGTTTATATAGTAACACATATCTCGTTTACTAAAGTTACCTTGGCTCTTTGTTCATTACTTTATAAACATGTTTATAGTAGCTAGATTAAAATTCTAACGAATGAGCATGCTGGTTAAGTAGCAAATGAAAACATACTTGCAACTGGTATATACTTCTAAGAACTACTAAGACCAGATAAACCAGGATGTAACATTTTTAGTAGATTTAGTACTTGATCTAATTTATTTATTTTATTACGCCCATGGCTGAGACACGAAACAATAAGGTATGTGTCTAGATTCTCATGCAATTTGTAGGAGCAAGGCTGCATATATATGCGCACGTAGAGACAACGTTGGCATATCCCATTACCCTCCTACTGCCAGGATGATGTCTAGTCTCACTATGAGAGAATACGATATTAGTTCTTGGTTTTAGAACCGGGACTAGGAATCCCAGGCCCTATTTGGATGTTGGGGTTTGGAGAAAATATAGTATCAAAAAACTGTAGTTTTAAAGCCTACAAACATGTAAAACCATGGTTTAGAAAAAAGAGGTATAGAGTGAAGTTTTTATAAAACTTAAGAAGACTACAGCTTTACCAATACAATGGTTTTTAAAACTACAAAGTGTGTAGCGTCCAGACACCCTGCAGTTTTACGAAACTAAAGTATTTTACAAAACCATACTGACTTAAAACAAATACGTGAATACAAAATTCTTGAAATTCGGAAATCAAGTGCTAATACATGGCTACATGTGCCATAAGATGGCCGAAAACTCTTGGCCATATGCAGCACGTGGAACATAAATGAAATGGCCCCATCACTTTCTGGATAAGTGGTTGGGGTTGGGGTACGGTACTCAACTTAATTTTTGGATAAGTTGTTGGGCACTCGGCCTAAAACGACCATACCTAAAATAATGATGCATGGGCTGGATTTAACCGATACTATTTTAAACATACTCACTAGCTCTTCTTTTTTATATGCGCAGAAGATGAGAATAATTTAACCGATACTATTTTTTCAAAAATTTTGCCGTAGAATTTAAATTTTAAATTTGCTTAACAGGTTCGGATAACCGGCTCCAATCGCATGCAAGTAGACCCCCCCAGTCCCCCACCTTTAGCATTAGCAATTGATGGACTGTGTAGAATCCTACCGGCTTAGAATCTGCTTTAAGCATGACTGGAATGACAAACTTGTATGAATCCACGTGGGTGTTTGGATGTTTGGATGCAAGACTAAAGTTTAGTCCTTAAATAAATAATAATTAATTATATTAAACATAAATTAATTATAAAACTAGTTAAGTCATGTCTACTTCGCGAGACGAACCTAACAAGCCTAATTAAGCTGTACTTAATATTACTGTAGCATTATATTGTTTAATCATGGACTAATTGAGCTTAATAGATTCGTCTCGCAAATTAGAGCCTGTTTGGTTCATGGTGCTAAACTAAATTTAGACACTTTAAGGTCTAAACTACCAAACAGAGTGTCTAAACTCTAAACTAATGTCTAAAACTGTCTAAACTATTGCAGCACCATTGCTAAAACTATCTAAAACATCATTTTCCCTCAACTACCCCCGTCATTTATTGCCCTCCTCACCTTTCCCGAAACCATAAGCAGCAGTAATGAGGAGTATTTTGATCTTTGATTACAATATTAAACACTTTTAGACGGTACATCCAAACAGAGGTGTCTAACATTTAGACACCTCTTTTAGAACGTACAGTTTTAGACACCACTAACCAAACATGTCCTTAGTCTTCGTTTATGTAATAGTTTTTTTTATATAAAATATATTTAATACTTCTATTTAACATGCTTATATGTGCGGGACTAAATTTTAGTCACCAGTATCCAAACACCCCGTGGTAGGTGGCTAGCTGAGTAGCTGCTGCTGCTTTGCCGAAGGTGGAAAATGAACCATACAATGGCCGGATAAGTTCAAGGTGCTGGGCAACACGTAGACGGTAGACGGATCCTTGTATAACACAAATGGACAATTTCCATTTAGCATCAAACTATTCTGTATTGCACAAGTTCTCATTGCAAAGGCGCATA
Organism: Echinochloa phyllopogon; assembly: GCA_033239725.1. Taxonomy (NCBI): domain Eukaryota; kingdom Viridiplantae; phylum Streptophyta; class Magnoliopsida; order Poales; family Poaceae; genus Echinochloa; species Echinochloa phyllopogon. The sequence continues at coordinate 28,649,229 of BTCW01000015.1, read as the reverse complement.
ATGTGGCGAGTGTTCAGGTGCGCATCAGAACAAATAAGCAAATTCACCATCGCAATCTTTGGAAGGGAGAAAAAGTGAGCACGGAGCCACGGACTGTACAAATGAACCGCAGATGCAACGGCAACGTGCCAACCAACACGACAGAAAAAAGAATGCCAAATGGTATATGCAGGTTATACGCCTCTCCACACAACTCACAAGTCACGCCAAGCAAAGCATCTGATGAACGACGTGCACACAATTGTTATTGGGATCAGGTGCACACGGAGTTCCAAAACTCAGATCACATCACAGGACATCACAACAGACAATGACTTTAGGTATCATCCTACCTCTTCAGCTAGCTATTGTAGGAATAAATACACTATCTACTTAGAGTAGATTCCTGCAGGCCGATTGTTTGTTTGCTCAAGGTGAGGAGCATACCTGTCTGTAACTGACACTGCAGCTGGACGTCGAGGTCCCGAGCTGAATGTATAATATGATCTAGCTCTGTACTCTCTATTGCGCCCACCATATGCTGCTCCACGTCCTTCCGTGTTGACATCTGTGCGAGGTTGATATGAGACATTGTAGCTGGCCTGAAGAGGGGGATGCATAGCAGCACGATCAAATCCCATTGCATGGTATCCATCATGCATGAAATTGTCGTATTCATCATATCCATGAATAGGCAAGTTGTTCACATTCCTCGAATGGTCTACATTCTCCGGTCTTGCTGGACAATAAGGAGGACTCCGCCGGCCACTGGTAAAATATTCGTGACTTCTAGGGTGGAAACTGGGACTGTGCCACCCAGTATTACCATGTTCTGGTCCTCTCGGGTTTGATCGGGAATCGTAACCTCTATCAGCATCAAAATCAGTAGGAACAAATACTGGTGGCAAGGGAACATGACTCCGCAGGCCATAATTACAATTGCTGGGATAGCTACCCATGGCTGAGCTAGACAAATTTTCTCTTGTACTATGGGTCAATATTTCTCTGCTACTTGGTCCAGTACTATGTCTGGATTTGTATTCAGAAACCTCAGCAGCACCATTCTCATCATTGCACTGAGGACTACTGGGCACACCATTTCCAAACTTGCTATCCTGGTAATCCAGTCCTTTGTGATTTGAAGGACATTGACGGCTACTATCATCACAATGTGCTTCTTTTCCATCTTCAATGCGGTTGCATCTTTTGGTCTTATCCAAGTCTGTGTTTTTAACATCAGCTGCCTTTTTGTTGAGCTTCCTTCTTTTTCTTGAGTTGTCACCTGAAGTAAGTACGCCCATCGCTTTAGGATTAACATTGCACTGAGAACTATTTGGCTCCTTTTGAAAAGCATGGGCCCCATTAACTTCTAGGCCTTTGTCGCAACCATATTCTGGCTGAGTATGTAGTCTGCCTGTAATAGTCATCTTATACACATATGGAACATGCAGCAGCTTTTCAGGAGGATTGTCATCAACATGATCTGGTGTCACTACACTGTTGCCCGAACCAGATTTAGCACTTTCATTACTGGCAATCTTCCCTTTACCTGATCTTAATTCTTGCTCACACATGCTTCGACACATTTGATTTTCTCCCATTGAGATCTCTTGTCCTGATATTGAGTCATGTCCATCTGCATTTTCTCCGGACTCCATGCTCCTCTCTGCTCTTGACTTAAATTTACTTTGATCCACTTCAGTGTGTATATCCACAAAGATCTTGCCTAGTTTATCATTTTGCTCATTATTTTCATGGGAAGTGTCTTTGTTGGTACCATCTTCTACTTCTACTGAATGTTCTGATGATTTTTCTTTCAGATTCCCATCTTCATCCTCTAGAATTCTGCAGATCTCTTTGTCCAATTCAGCATCCTTGCCTAGCACATCATTTCGCTCATTACTTTCATGGGAAGTATCTTTGTTGGTACCATCTTCTGCTTCTCCTGAATGCTCTGATGATTTTTCTTTCCCATTGCCATCTTTATCCTCCAGAATTCTGCAGATCTCGGAGTCCAATTCAGCAATGTTTCCTAGCACATCATTTTGCTCATTATTTTCATGTGAAGTGTCTTTTCTGGTACCATATCCTTCTGCTTCTACTAAATTCTCTGACGACTTATCTTCCCCATTGCCATCTTTATCCTCCAGAATTCCGCAGATCTCATTGTTCAATTCAGCATCCTTATTCACAGGGGCATTATCCATCAAGTTGTCCTGCTGTCACAGAGATCATATCATTTTCATACGATGTAAAGTTGGCCACAAGGCCCAGCTACTTCAGGGTTGGCCCATGCCAGAGAATTTACTCTTATATCTATAACTATGGCTTAATGGAATGAAGTGTATGATTGCATATCTTTTTTCAACTCCCTCAAATCCATTAGGGTCTAGTTTCATAAGACATGGAATGATACAAATATTATAAACAGCCATTCCTAACAACATAACTGTACATTCCAGGTTACAATGACTTATGAGTAGGGCATGTGCCAAGGGCCTATACAATTCATTCTCCAATAATAAAAAGAACATACCATGTTACAGGGCTGTATGTGTGAATGAAGCTTGTCAGCAATCTACAACAACAAAACAAGGGTCATAAATGAGCCACCAAAAAGAAAATCTTCAGAAATTGATGCTTAAAGGACCATGATTCATAAGCATTTTGTATTCACGGGTACATTTCTCTTTTCCAAGATACTGACTTTATTGTTCAATAACAATCTTTTATATACTAGCAAGTCACAAATTACTGAAGGTAAAAAATCCGTCTCTTATGTAAGAGAAAAGTGCATAATGCCACTAGAACTTTTGAATTTGCATATTTGCTAAAATATAAAATTCCTATGGTGCGTCTACAAGGTGGCAAATTGAGTTTTCTTGTAATCTACTAATTTGACAAGGGTCAACAAGCTAGACCAAGAACAAAAGAAATTTGCATTCTTGAGGCTATTCATCAAAGAGACGAACACCATGTCCCCCTGCTGCCAGTCTACTGTGTTGGCAACCACTATTGGTTGATGTTGCGGGCTACATTCCACTGTGAGTGTGCTAATGTGGGTGCAAGCTGTAAGCTGTGGATGCTAGCATAGTTCAAGGCAGAGCAAGTGTGAGGAATGCACGGCAAAAGAAGAGACAGTCGCTTAAAATGATGGCAGCATGAGCAGTGTAGGCCCAAGGCAGTGGTGTCACACCAAGCATGTAAGTGGAAAATATCAAGGTCCGCAGGAGTGGCAGCAGCTAAAGTCGGTGTTCGTTTATCAGCAGGCAGCTGTAGTAGGTACCGATAGCTCAACAAATGTGAGTGCAAAGTGTTAGTATGACCAGGTAATTGGCACAATGTCAGGCGTGATTGTTTCATATTACATGACTGTGACATGGCTTTCCTCCTGGCGAAGCACTCCTACAAGCTGGAGGGATATTGTACAACAATGGTTGCGTCAAGAGTATGGATGTGTTGCTAGCTACCTTCGACCATGGTGTTACCTTCATGGCAGAATTCACTGCCATGAAACCCATGCGGAGGGTAGCCCTCCATACTACTGAGCTGGTTGAGCCACCCTTAGACTTCCGAGCCACTGAACCCACAGTTAGTATGCCCACTGCCTACTTGTTCTCATAGTCGCATTGGACTGGCCAACACTAACATTTAATTGTCTCAACCACCAGCCCACTACCACACATCAGAGAAAAGAACTGATTAGAAAGAACACTGGTAAATTCAACCAAGACAAGGATGCCAAGAGCAGCAGCAGAGCAACACAACTGGTTAACTTCAACTACCGTATGACTTTTAGGTGCCTTCCAACACAATCAGGGCAAGGAAGCATTTCATGGTCTGTTGACCTCACCTGAAAATCAGACAGCTCCCTCTCTACCTCTGTCTTAAGATAGCAAGTGATCCACTAAAAAGACCTCTCCCAGCAGCAGCATATTTGTTGTGGGCTGGTCTTAGGATTATGGAAAATAGGATATAGGCACTAGTACCATGTTATGAAAATGGAAATTATAATCCTTTGGTTTGTTACAAACTACATCCACATCATCAACATAGATAGGGATACCAAATTATTTCGATGCACCTTGCCCAATTACAAGATTATAGAAACAAGCCAATAGCTTATAAGGCAAAACATAACAAGTAAATCAACTATGAAAGGAGTCTAAATTTGGGAACACATGCTCTGCTTCTACAAACTCCTCACAGTATTTGAAATGCTTCAGACCAAATAGTGTATTCTGCTAGTTTTAAGTGCCTGTTTCCTGAACTGTGCTGAATGTATAAAGCATATTATCAGATGAACTAGTTACAGTATAGGGATAGTTATAGACTATCTGCCTCAATTTAAGTACCTGAACAGAATGGTCAACACACTTTTCAGCAATATTGCAGGAAGTCCTTGAGGATCTTTCCTTCTTTGGTCCACTTGTCTTCCTGGGATGGAGAAACACATTAATCCCTATCACTTGTGACTTGTTTAGAGGATTTATGAAGCATATTGTGTTTTGCAGTATGCTACAACTGATGGTCAGAAAGGTAGAGAAGCCTAAAACAAAATAGAAAAGAAATCAAAAGTTCACTTTTTTTTTTCTCTCGAACACGCAGGAGAGCTGCGTATCTATGTATTAAGAAGAAACAAAAGTTCACTTTCAATAGATGCAAATACTTGCTAAACCAAATAGCCTAACAAGCTAAACCTTTTGGAGCCTTCTGTAGCAAAAAATATCTATATATTCTGTTGGTGTGTAGATATGTAGCCCATAGGGCCTTTGTGTTAGGCCCATATACAGATACTATATCACCCACCCATTAGGGTTTGGAGGTATACAACCAATAATTATCCTCTAACATGGTATCACGAGCCTCTCTCCCTCCCTCCCTCTCCTGGTTCCTGTAGCGCCGCCGCCGGGCCATGGCCGGCCGGCCGCCGTCGCCACCTCCCTCCCTCTCCTCCTTCTTCCCCCTCTCCTACGCGGACGCGCTGGCGCCGCCCTCCTCGCGCGCGCGCCCTGGCTGCCTCCTCTGCGCCGGGCGCCGCCGACGCGCCTCCTCTCCCTCCGCCGCCCCCTCCGCCGCCGCCGTCACCGACTCTGCTCGGTCCACGCGCGGATCCGGTCGCGGGCGGCCTGGATCCGGCCGCTGCTGCCGCCGCCGCTGCCCTGGGCGCGGACGGCCTGCGCGCGGTGGATCCCGCCGCTGCCGACGCCGGCGCCGCTGCCCTGGGCGCGGCCGACCCGCGGGCGGCGGATCTCGCCACCGCCGCCGCCGCCCTGGGCGCGGGCGGCTTGGACGCGGCCTCTGCTGCTGCCGCCGCCACCGCTGCCAGGGGCGCGGGCGCGGCCAGCCTCTTCCATGCTCCAGCCGGGGCTCCGCTCCTCTTCGGTGGCTTGGGCATGCCTCCACGGGACGCCCCTCTCACGGCGGCTGTCTTCCTCAAGGGGAAACAGCCCCCTGTCGCCGCTGCTGCTGCTGCGGACGACGCCACCGTCGACGGGGCCCTCGCTGCGGCTCTTGCGGCTGCCAAGATGAAGGCTGCCGTGGCCCAGGAGCGGGTCCGCGCGGCAGCCCTCACCTGGGAGCGCGAGCGGACTGCTGCTGACGCTATCGCTCGCCAGATCGCCGAGGCGGAGCGCTACCTCAACCAGCAGCCCGCTCCTCCCCTCATCGAGCACGTCGCTTCTTCCTCCCACCAGGTGCCGCCGCCTGCTCCACCGACCGCGCCCCCTGATCCTGCTCCGGCGAGTGCTGGACCCTGGTCTGCCCAGGTCGACCTCGTGGCTCCCTACCTTCACCTCCAGGCAGCCGGGGTCCCGCACATCAAGAACCTCGTCTCGGTCGTTCTCGACTCGGACTCCACCACCTACGCTCGCTGGCGCGACCAGGTCATCCTCGTGCTTCGTCGCTACGCCCTCGACGGCCACGTCCTCGTTGACACGCCGATCGAGGCGCAGGACCTGGGCTGGCTGCGCCACGACAGCATCGTGATGTCCTGGATTTGTGGGACTATCTCCCATGATCTTCAAGACATCATACGTGCTCCGGGTGGCACCGCTCGAGAGGCCTGGGTGTTGCTTGAGGAGCAGTTCCTCGGCAATGCCGAGGCCCGGGCCCTCCAGCTCGACGCTTCGTTCCGAACCTTCGAGCAAGGGGACCTCTCTGTGGGAGAGTTCTGCCGCCAGATGAAGCGCAGGGCCGATGGTCTTCGGGATCTTGGGTACCCGATCGATGACAAGATCTTGGTGCTCAATGTGCTGCGAGGCCTCAACGACACATATGAGCACCTGCGCGACTTCATCACCCGCCAGAAGCCGTTCCCGACCTTCCACCAGGTCCGGGAAGATCTTCTCCTGAAGGAGATCACACTCGGGGGTCCGGCCGCCAGGTCGTCTTCGTCCTCGTCGACCTCCTCCACGGCGCTTGCAGCTACACCACCGACCTCCTCTACCTCGCCCTCCAGCTCTCTCCCTGGTGCTCCTCCCCCCGGGCCGAGCGGGGGTGGAGGGGGCCGCCAGGGGCGGGGTAACCGAGGCCGACGCGAGCGAGGCCGTGGTGGTGGTGGTGGTGGTGCTGGTGGGGCAGGTGCTGGTGGGGGGCGCCGGGGTGCGTCTCCTAACGCTCCTGCTCCCGCCCCTGCCCATCCTCCCGGTGGTGTGCCCTGGCCGTCCTTCGCCAACCCCTGGTCAGGGCGCATCTCCATGTGGCCCTTTCAGGGTCAAGGTGGGGGTCCTCGTCCTCAGCACCACCAGCAGGCCACCATGCTCTCTGCTGGCCACTTCGCGCCGGCATGGACTCCACCCGCTCAGCCTTGGCCTATGGCGTGGGACCAGGCCGCCCTGGCGCAGACCTTCAGCACCATGGGACTGACACCACCGGTGAGCGCCGAGTGGATCGCCGACACGGGTGCCACCCACCACACGACTCCGGATGCCGGTATCCTCTCTTCTACTCGACCCCCTCACCCTTCTTGTCCTTCTTGCATCATGGTTGGTGATGGGTCGTGTCTTCCAGTCACCTCCGTGGGTTCTACTTCTGGCCCTTTGCCCCTTTCCAATGTTCTTGTTGCTCCTCGCATGGTACACAATCTTCTTTCAATTCGTTAATTTACAGCTAACAATTCTTGTTCCGTTGAATTTGACACTTTTGGTCTTACTGTGAAGGATTTCGCTAGTCGGCGTCCGCTGCTTTGGTGTGATAGTACTGGCCCCCTTTACACTCTTCGCCTCCCGTCTTCTGCTGCCCCGTCTTCGTCTTCCTCGTCAGCTGCCTTGGTCGCGACTCCCTCCACCACCTGGCACCGCCGTCTTGGCCATCCCGGCCGGGACATTTTGGCTCAGCTGAGTCGTAGTGCAGCTATCACTTGTACTAAGACTGCTACTGAGCATCTCTGTCATGCGTGTCAGTTAGGTCATCATGTTAGATTGCCTTTTTCTTCTTCTTCGTCGCGAGCGGCGTATGTTTTTGATCTTGTTCATTGTGATTTGTGGACCTCTCCTGTATCAAGCATCTCTGGGAAGAAATACTATCTTGTGATACTTGATGATTTTTCTCACTACTCCTGGACTTTTCCTTTGTGCGCCAAGTCTGATACATTTCCTATTCTTGTTCACTTCTTTGCCTGGGTGTCCACTCAGTTCGGTCTCACCATCAAGGCCGTTCAGTGTGACAACGGGCGCGAGTTTGATAACAACGCTTCCCGCTCTTTCTTTCTTTCTCAGGGTGTTCAGCTGCGTATGTCTTGTCCGTATACTTCTTCTCAGAACGGCAAGGCTGAGCGGATGATCCGCACGACGAACGACGTCATGCGCACCCTTCTGATTCAGGCCTCTCTACCCCCGCGCTTCTGGGTTGAGAGTCTTCACACCGCCACCTACTTGCTCAACCGTCTCCCTTCCACTGCCTGTCTTGCTCCCACCCCACACCACGCTCTCTTCGGTACCCCTCCGGACTACGACCACCTCCGTGTCTTCGGGTGTGCATGTTACCCTAACATCTCCGCCACTGCTCATCATAAGCTGGCGCCCCGTTCGACACGTTGTCTGTTTCTTGGTTACTCCCCTGACCACAAGGGGTACCGATGCTTCGACCTCACCTCTCGTCGAGTCCTCATCTCCCGACACGTCGTCTTTGACGAGTCGGATTTCCCCTACTCCACCTCTACCTCGCCTTCTCCGGATCCTGAGTTGGTGTCTATGTTTCCTGACCTGGTGGTTCAGCCACCTATTCCTTTTTGTCCTCCTCCTGCAGGTCTCCGTGGTGTACCGGCGCCGTGCGCGGCCCCGGCACCCCCCGGCGCGCCGAGCGCGGCCCCGGTGCCCCCCGCCGCACCGAGCGCCGCCCCGGCAACCCCCGCCGCGCTGAGCGCGGCCCCGGCGCCCCCCGCCGCGCCGTGCGCGGCCTCTGGCACCCCGACGCGCCCCGCCGCGCCGTGCGCGGCCCCTGGCGTCCCGGCGCGTTTCGCCGAGCCGGTTCAGGTGTACCGGCGTCGCTCGGTGCTGGGACCCCCGCCCGGTTCTCCGGCTCCGGGCCCCGGCGCCCCGGCGCGCTTCGCCGAGCCGGTCCAGGTGTACCAGCGTCGCTCAGTGCTGGGACCGGAGCCTGGCTCTCCGGCTTCGGGCCCGGAGGCCCCTGTGCGCGTCTTCGAGCGCCGGCCGACGGCTCCGTCTCCACCGACACCTCCACCGGAGCCGTCACCGCCACCTCCACCACCGCCGCCGCCTCGCTCCCGTGTCGAGCCGGCCGTGTACCACCCGCCGATAGTCCATCGGGACCCTCGCCATGTGCACCCCATGGTGACTCGGCAGGCGGCTGGTGTTCTCCGACCCGCGGCTCTCTCCACCATCGAGAGTGAGCCGCGGATCTCTCCGGTGCCCTCCTCTGTCCGCGACGCCCTGGCGGATCCCAACTGGCGTCGCGCGATGGAAGAGGAGTACGAAGCTCTTCTTGCCAACCAGACGTGGGACCTCGTGCCGCGTCCGTCTGGTTGCAATGTTGTGACCGGCAAGTGGATCTGGACGCATAAGCGTCGGGCCGATGGTACTCTGGAGCGCTACAAGGCTCGGTGGGTTCTCCGAGGTTTCACTCAGCGGCCTGGAGTGGACTACGATGAGACCTTCAGTCCAGTGGTGAAGCCTGCTACAGTGCGCACGGTCCTCTCGATTGCTCTCTCTCGTTCGTGGCCTGTGCACCAGCTGGATGTGAAGAATGCCTTCCTCCACGGCACTCTGTCCGAGACTGTCTATTGCAGCCAGCCAGCGGGTTTTGTGGATTCCAGTCGTCCGGAACTGGTCTGTCGGCTCAACAAGTCTCTCTATGGTCTGAAGCAGGCTCCTCGGGCTTGGTACTCCCGGTTTGCCACGTTCTTGATGACCTTGGGGTTCACGGAGGCCAAGTCCGACACTTCTCTGTTTGTCTACCGGCATGGGGATGAGACTGCTTATCTTCTGCTATATGTTGATGATATTGTTCTCACCGCCTCCAGTCAGTAGTTGCTACGGCGTATCATCTTGTCTCTGCAGCAGGAGTTTGCCATGAAGGATCTGGGTCAGCTCCACCACTTCTTGGGAGTCACTGTGGAGACTCGTCCTTCCGGCCTCTTCCTTCACCAGCGGCAGTATGCTCTTGATATCCTGGAGCGGGCCGGCATGTCAGATTGCAAGCCCTGTTCTACTCCTGTTGATAATCAGTCGAAGCTGTCTGCTGACTCGGGTGCTCCTGTGGCTGACCCTACTGCCTTCCGGAGTCTTGCGGGTGCTTTGCAGTACCTCACCATCACCAGGCCGGACCTTGCATATGCCGTTCAGCAGGTCTGTCTCCATATGCGTGATCCCCGTGAGTCACACCTTACTGCGTTGAAGCGCCTTCTTCGCTATGTCCGTGGCACGGTTGATTTCGGGTTGGTCATCCACCGGTCTCCCCCGGCTGAGCTGGTGGTCTACACCGACGCTGACTGGGCTGGATGTCCAGACACTCGTCGCTCTACCTCAGGCTACGCCGTCTTCCTAGGCGGCAACCTCGTCTCCTGGTCGTCCAAGCGGCAGCCGGTTGTCTCCCGCTCCAGTGCCGAGGCGGAGTACCGGGCTGTCGCTAACGGCATGGCGGAGGCGTCCTGGCTTCGACAGCTCTTGGCGGAGCTTCACAGCCGGCTCGCCAAGAGCACGCTCGTCTACTGCGACAACGTCAGCGCCGTGTACCTCTCCACCAACCCAGTTCAGCACCAGCGGACGAAGCATGTGGAGATCGACTTACACTTCGCTCGTGACCGGGTTGCCATTGGAGACGTTCGAGTTCTCCATGTCCCGAACACCTCCCAGTTTGCCGACATCTTCACGAAGGGTCTACCCTCCTCGACGTTTTCGGAGTTTCGCTCCAGCCTCAACATAACAGGTGGCTAGTTGTGGCTGCGAGGGGGCCCTGTGTGTGTTTCTTTGTTGTCCAGTCTTGAACTCCGCTGCGCTGGTAGTTCAGACTGCGGGGGGGTGTTGGTGTGTAGATATGTAGCCCATAGGGCCTTTGTGTTAGGCCCATCTAGAGGCCCATATACAGATACTATATCACCCACCCATTAGGGTTTGGAGATATACAACCAATAATTATCCTCTAACATATTCTATGGGAAATCAATTAAACAATTAGCATGACGATGAGGATGGTGAGTCACCTCTTTTTTGTTTTGCTACCCACAGCAGATGATGAAAATGAGGATCCAAATTGCTTTTTCTGACCTTTCAGAGCTTTTTGGCCACTTAGACAAGCAGCTCCAACCATAGATGGTTCAATTTGCAGATCCTCTTTCAAGTTCATTGCGGAACACTCAGGTTGGAGAACCATATGCTCCAATGATTTTTGGGTGTCCTTGATTTTTTCTCCTGGGAACCTGTTTAAGACCTTTGTGGATTTCTTTGAACACTGACCAATGTTCTTTTTCTTTGTGCCGACCATTTTGCCTTTCTTTTTAGCAAGATCTCTGGATTTTGTAAACTTTGGAGTGTGTGGGAACTTTATATGGCCCCTCTCAGCAGTTCCAGTAGCCTTGCATATTTTGTGGTCTCTGCGAGATTTCAACAGAAGTTAGTTGCTCTGAGCAGATAGCGCAGAAAAACACTAGGAAACAAATCAATAATAAACTTACAGACAGTAAATTATAACAATTCCAGAAAGCTTCCAAGCACGTTGTTTGACATTCTTGTCCTTTGTTCCAAATGATATCTCCCTAAGAAATGCCACTAGATATCATGAGAGCAATCCAATATGCTAACAAAATACATACAAACAATCTAGATCCTCTACAGTACCTTGGCAAACATTCTCGATGATATGATTTTGGACAACGTCTACATACTGCAAACTGCATTGCTCTTTCGGTTCTGTCCTCCATTCTTCCACATTGAAAGCACCAATGCACAGGGCACGTAAATGACATTCCCGCCATAATCCTTTTTGCCAATGCATCAGAGTCGTCAGGATCCAGTAATTTTGCAACACATTTGGGGTGGTAGAAATGTCCACAAGTTGGATTATTACACTCAAACACCTAAGAGATTGCACAAAAAAGATTTAAGGACGATCGGAAGAGACATTAGCAAGATACTAAAATTACATAATCTGATAATCATTTCAAAAGTTAGCTTTTGACAAGTATTTACAATTGATTTTCCATCCCTGCAGGCTGCATCAGTTAGCCCTCCCCGTAGCATGAAGAAAGGGTGCTAAAATATAGATATAAATGGATCTAAAGAAAATAAGCACAATTTTTTAAGGCCAGAAAGCAAACATTGTGTACAAATATACATCTATACTACAGTAGGTTTAGTAGTTTCAGTCTCAATGTATCAGAACCAAAATAGTTAAAATGAAATGTCATAAATAGGTTTTTTTTTGGGACTTCATAAATAGGAAATAAGCAACATCATTCTTTCCAGGCTGGGAATCAAGCATTATCTTCAAATGAAAAGTAAACGCTAGCAGTCTTCCAGTACACAAGTCCATACCTTAGCATTTGGCTCTGCTGATGGCTCAAGTTCTCCACATTTGAAACATTGGTGTTGCTTATATTCACAGTTCTTGCATAGATAAGAATCAATTTCCTATAAATATGTAAAAGGAATGTTACCGATTCAAGCCAGGAAAATGGAGTTGCAGTACCAATGTTTCAAAGATCACCTTTAACTCTGCAGAAGTGTAACAAAGAGTTTTACATTTAGATTCTCTGCCATCTTCCTTTCTGGGATGGAACGACCTCTTGCACTGGCCTATGCAGCTAGATAAGAAAATTGGAATAAGCTAAGGATATAACGAAATTGATTCAGTTAATCAACAGATGCTAATGCTTAGGATGTTTTATAAGCTACTGAAACAAAAATATATTCTCCATGGAAATAATGGAGTCAATCTGATTTGCTACACCTAAAGCATGAAAAAAGATACCACTCTGTAAAGTATATGCTTTCATCCCCATCATTATTAGGTATTAACACAAATGGTCTATAAAATAAGGTGCCACAATTGCCGCTAAAAAATCATTAATTAAGTGATGCAAAAAAAGAAGGGATGATTATATGGGAGAATAAGGTAGATAGCTGCACTGTTATGGACATGTACACACACAAAATATATTGCTGATAGATAATTTTTCAAGAAAGATCGTAACATAATGTACATAACAAGGAATAGGATAAGCTTCAACATGAATCAATATACTTGTCTTTAAATAGGCATGGAAATAATATCAGTGTAGACGAGATTTCTTGTGGGGTCATAACATTAATTTTTGCTATGCTTGTCTGATCTAACAAATACTCTCAGTAAGGGAAGCTGTTATTGGGTAAAATAGGGAAGCAGGAACCAAACGGGCCCCATCACTTGGCTCTGCCATTTCTGCACAGACTATCACACTACACCTGGTACATAAAAGAACTATGGTGTATCATTCACATATGATCCACCCACTAGTTGTGTAGCTACCAAAGCTGTGAAACATCACTCTATCTGTAAAGTGCTTCACTCACCCCATATACAGTTATACATAACCTTATTTATGATTCCTATAAATGCATTCCTCTTGGCCAAAATGCCCAGTCATCCTATATGCATGCCCTATTCAGTGACATCTCTTCAGGTGCATGTTTTAGCTACCAAAAACGAAAGAAAGTACTATTTTTAAATAATCCAACTTCATACTGTTGAAACTATATCATCACTGTCCAACTGACATCAGCTACGAAATACTGATGAGGCCCAAATCCCTTCCAACTGACTAAAAATGATTAGTTAACCCTATCAGGTCTGGCATTCTAAAAAAAGACCAAGTTTGTAGCAATGAATATTACACAAAAAAAAGCATCATGATATTTTCTTTTCTTAAACGCGCACAAGATTTGTGTGCCATTTCATTAAGAAGTATTAGATGTATATATTTCATATATGTACTTTCCCTGTATACTTGATTGTATTACTTGTATACCAAGCCATATTGGCTATATATATGAGATCACCCCCCCCCCTCCCCCCTCTCATTGGGTGTGTGGTGTTTCCCCAAATCACATCTTTCTACATGGTATCAAGAGACCGGGATCCTAACTACCTGGGCTCCTCTTCCTTCCGATAACCCTTCTCCGATCCAATCTACCCGCGGCGCGTGTTCATCGCGCCGCGCCCACCATCACTGCGGCCTCCATTGCCGCTCTCCCATGTCCACAGTCAGCACCGCCTCCGCTCCAAGTTCGCCATGACAGATCTTGGCGCACTTCATCACTTCCTCGGCATCTCCGTCACCCGCTCAGCAGATGGTCTGTTCCTCTCCCAGCGCCAGTACGCGCTGGACCTCCTCCAGAGGGCAGGTATGGCTGAGTGTCACTCCACTTCGACTCCAGTAGACACTCAGGCCAAGCTGTCTGCCACCGAGGGGCCTCCTATTGCTGATCCGGCGACATATCGGAGTCTCGCCGGCGCACTACAGTACCTCACCCTCACTCGTCCGGACCTTGCCTACGCCGTTCAGCAGGTGTGCTTGTTCATGCATGACCCCCCGGGAGCCTCACCTTGCCTTGATCAAGCGCGTCCTTCTCTATGTGAAAGGTTCACTGTCATCTGGACTTCACGTCGGCACCGGACCTGTGCAGTCTCTGACTGCTTATTACGATGCAGATTGGGCTGGCTGCCCGGACTCTCGGCGTTCCACTTCCGGCTACGGCGTTTTTCTTGAAGACAACTTGATTTCTTGGTCCTCCAAGCGCCAGACTAAGGTTTTGCGCTCCAGCGCAGAAGCGGAATACCATGCTGTTGCTCATGCAATTGCTGAATGTTGCTGGCTGCGACAACTTCTTCGAGAGCTTCACGTTTCGCTTGCTTCCGCGACTGTGGTTTACTGTGATAATGTTAGTGCTGTCTACATGACAGCCAATCCAGTTCACCATCGCCGGACCAAGCATATTGAGATTGACATCCACTTAGTCCGCGAGAAGGTGGCTCTGAGGCAAGTGTGAGTGCTCCATGTTCCGTCCTCTCATCAGTTTGCAGACATCATGACGAAGGGCTTGCCTGTCCAGCTGTTTTCCGAGTTCAAGGCCAGTCTTTGCGTCCGAGATCCTCCCGCTGCGACTGCGGGCGGGTATTAGATGTATATATTTCATATATGTACTTTCCCTGTATACTTGATTGTATTACTTGTATACCAAGCAATATTGGCTATATATATACGAGATCACCCACCCCCCCCCCCCCCACCCCAATTGGGTGTGTGGTGTTTCCCCAAATCACATCTTTCTACAAGAAGAAAGAGATCCCCCCCCCCCCCCCAACACACAAGCACACCCACCCCACATGGCATCATGGTGTAGAAAGAAAGATACACATGACATCCTACAATGGATTAAATGCATAAAATAATAGTCTTTGATTGACTTAAAAGTACAAAAGCTGATGTACCTGAGCAAATTTCCTCCATCATCGCACAAAGCACATAATATATCAGCACCATCATCATTAATAGTATCACCATCACTATTACTGTCGTCATCATAATCATAATCATCGCCGTTGTCATCATTATCAGAATAGCTGTCAATGTCATTGTTTCTTGCGTGTGGCTCATCACTACCAGTGTATCGCACTTTGGTGCCCGAGGCCCTAGGCTAATCAAATCAAAAGTAAAAGAAACCAACAGTGAATTTTTTTTCTGGAATACACAGGAGAGCTGCATACAACACATCGCTTGAGAGTTGAGAACAAAGAATCATCGAGAGGGGGGTGGGGGGGGGGGGGGTGGGGGAGAGAGAGAGGGAGAGAGCTTGCGCGCATGTGTCTGTGTGCGTGTGTTGTAATATGGGTTGCTTTTCTCTTCTTTAATGAATTGAAACACAGCTCTTCTAAGTGTTCATGGAAAAAAAAAGACACTATAGACCACAGCAGATTAGCACATATAGCAGGGTACCTCTTCCGTAGTCTTGGTGACATCCCCAATAAACCTGTGCGGAATCTGCATAAAAAGAAAATCATCATAAAAACACACCCACGTTATTCATGATGACAATAAGTTCCTAAATAGATTTCCAGAGAAAAGGTCAGATCTATCTGGATTATTAAAATTCGAAAAGTAAATGTGGTACAGTGTACCTTCTTGTGTTATTTGAGTTCACACTACGAATCCATGGTAATAAGCTCTGCATTTTAATCTACCTTGCAATGTGAAAGCAAAATATTGAAGGTTTAAGTAACCATTAAGCTACTCTACACTGCTATATTGTAGGTGTGTGTGGTGTGTTACCTCAACCTGGTTTTTTTCCAGGTTCGTTGTTGTGTTTCTCTTCTATCTTAATGAAATGACATGCAGTTCTCCTGCGTCGTTCGAGAAAAAAAACTCTACACTGCTAAATCGAATAACCTATTAGTAAAAAAAGTAAACTATTTAGTGGAATAGTAGGGAAGTGTGCCCTACTAAATCTATTAAATGATAAGTGATATAAGGTATGAAACCAAGAATTCAGCACTAATGAACCAAAGAAAGCCAACAAGTCCAAAGAGTGAAAAGATACGAGCAACATATTGATATTCTACCTAAGAATCAGTACACCGGATACTTATGAAGAATATTTAATTATGCAGCAAATATTCAAGTAACTTAAGTTATACCTTTAACTTCATCAAAGCTGTTTCGTCATTGGTAACCTCAAAATGATATTCGTTCACAACTGTGAACTGTGGCTCCACACAGTCATCCTCACCATCAAATATCATGGTTCCTTGATTTCTGCAGCGACAAAAGAAGTGTTAACAATTAGAAGTCATCTCCTTTCAGAATAAAACAGCAAGTAAAGAACCATACGTCAAACAACTATATAGGAGATCCTGTTATGTCCACAAAAGGGAGGATGAAAAATATTAAACAAAAATAAGAGACTGTGAAAAGCAAAGTTTTGGATAAAATGGAAATATTGCTAGCAATAACAGCCACCAAAATAATAGTTTGTCATCAAGTGTGCAATAAAGACAGAAAACTGTCTACGAGACTTCAGCCAAGATGAAACTCAACTGATTAATAAAATTCTTTGTGTTACTCCAGCCAAGGCCAAAAACAATATATTTTGAAAGGAAACAACAAGAGATAATATTTTTTCCCAATTCAAACGCACAAACAATTGAACCAATAGCAACTCTCTCAATGGCAGATGACAACTAATGAATTAAGGCAACACTCATTTAACTATGGAAGGCTATTAATGAAAATAAACTGACTAATTCGACAGCAAACAGATGAAAATGCCATCTAGAAAAGGCTACTAACGGAGTTGCATCTCTCACATGCTAACATTTCCACCACTAATCTCACATCATGGAAGACATTAAGAAAATATGATGTCTCAATTGTTCAACTGATACAGTAGCTACTACAGGTTACAGAACAACCGAGCCAAGACTTTATACAGTCACGGCGAAACTGAAACTAAAATTTCTTCAAAATTGTTTGATGTTACAGAGGATCATCAAGCTACAAGGCAAAGGTGAGTTGAGCAGGCAAAACTAGATAATACAATGTATCCTGAACTGTGCAGGCAGTAAGTAAACACATGCCCAGAGAAAGAAAAGGAACATTTGCTTGGTAATAATTGTAACTGAAAATCACAAACAGCAGTAATGGAAAAAAAAGTTTAATTGCACAAAAATGTCCGCATATTGTGCTTGAAACATTATGAAAGGTGAATCAGTAAATGCTTGTGCAAAACAAATTCACGGAATAGAACCAATAAAAATCCATCGACACTTTGTGCCCAGCATCTAAATGTATGCAGTGGACTACCAAAGATGCCATTTTTTTGTTAACAAGAAATCTAGCAACCTACCCTAACACATCTTGCTTGAAACATTATGAAAGGTGAATCAGTAAATGCTTGTGCAAAACAAATTCACGGAATAGAACCAATAAAAATCCATCGACACTTTGTGCCCAGCATCTAAATGTATGCAGTGGACTACCAAAGATGCCATTTTTTTGTTAACAAGAAATCTAGCAACCTACCCTAACACATCTTGCTTGAAACATTATGAAAGGTGAATCAGTAAATGCTTGTGCAAAACAAATTCACGGAATAGAACCAATAAAAATCCATCGCCACTTTGTGCCCAGCATCTAAATGTATGCAGTGGACTACCAAAGATGCCAGCTTACTCTTTTTGTTCAACCAAAAACAGGGGCATATTTACTTTCTGGAAGAAACAGAAAAATCGTAAAATGGGCTCGAATTCGTGATTTCTTTGGAGCAAAATACGCTACACCCACCCACATCGGCACGGCGGCGCCACCAAGAAACGAACCAAACCAAGGACCGCATTGCACAAATTACCCACCCCGCTACACCCGAAATCACCAAGGACGGCTCGCAAGAATGAATGGAATCGGAGCACTGGGGGAGGAACCGAAGCGGGGAGGAATAGGCGACCAGAGATTCGTACCTTTGCTATTGCGAGCAGTTCTTCCCCTTCCCAAGCGCAAAACCCCCGAGGAGGGGAAAGGAAAGGGGCGCAGCCGGAGGCCGGAGCCTTCTGCTGTTCCGAAGGCAATGAGAAAAGGTGAATTTTGTTTCGGGAAGGTGGGGACCGAAGTGAGGAGTTTTTTTTAATAAAGGGCTGGAGCACTGTCAGGTCATAAGGTAGTAAAGTTACATCAGACGTCGAAGCGAAACACCACCATCACCACCCAAACAACGCACACAATAAAACGCTACACCCCACTGCCTGGGAGAGGAGTCAAAGGGTAGCCACCACCAACTGCGCTGTCGTCCCCAACGCTGTGCCACGCCGAAAAAACGTAGTCCACTGCAAGCCTGAGCGACACCTCAAACCCCTCCGCCACGAGCTATCACCCTCAAACCGCACACACATGGTCGTCAAAGCCCCTGCTTTAGTGGTGCGTCAGTAGAACACTTGCGTCGAGGCACCAATTAAGACCACTGATCCTGCCCCTCTACGTGGGGGCCTCGCCTCACCCACCTCCTCACACTCCTCTGTCAAGGATTCAGATACCTGAGAACCACTATGAGAACGACACTTTCACCCACCCGACACCGAAAACTCTACCGCAACATGTACGCTAGCCCAATACCTCCAGCATCCATGGATCCTCAACACCTTCCTGCCAGCACGGACAACACCACCAACCAGCCACCACCGCCAAGCCACGTCGGGACTCCAATGCGACGCCTCAGGGAGGGCACGACGCTAATGACGCCGCCTTCATGGGGTTTTCACCCTCGAGATCCCCATGTAGTGGAACTTGGTGCCTCGCAATGGTGCCCCCAACGGGGAGAACAACACCACCAGGGGGTCGCTACCATCGCCACCGGCATCGTCAGTGAAGGCTTTCGCCTGACACCATGCCAGCTACCTTGACCCGCTCAGCGACGTGGCGTGGTGAGTGGCTTGAGAGGGAGCCATCGTGGCCGTGCCGCCCGCCGCGCAACTAGGCGCAGGGAGCTGCATCGCGGCGCTAGACGTCCACGTCCCGACTCGCGTGACCTGACAATCCGCACCGGCCGACGCCAGTCCGCGCGCCCCGGCCACTGGAACCGGTCAGCCCGTGCCTGCCACGGCCATAGTCGCCGCCATCACGCCGACCGCGGCCAGCCCATTACCACAGCAGCCGCTGTCACCACCCTCTAGCCCGCACACAAGACGCGCGGCCGCCGTATCCAGCCGGGGCGTTGCCGGATCCGTGGCTTCCTACTCCCGCCACCGCGCTTACGAGCGAGCTCCAGGGTATGAGGTGACCGCATCCACGCCGGACCACCGGAGGAGGAGGGGAGGGGCCACGCCGCCACCTTCCTCACGGGCCGCCCAAGCTTCCAGACGACCCGCTCGGGCGGCGGCGCGGGATTGGAGGCGTGCGCACCGCCCGCGTCGGGAGCGACGCACTGCCTTATCCGTTCGGCTACTTTTCATTTTTGTTTAACCCCGAGCACCCAAAGTGAGTAGTTCTCTTGAGAGACTTCTAACCTAAATAACTTTTATCCACCTCTCACAGAGAACCCACGTGTCAGATCTAACGATATAAAAGACGCGAAAAGTTTTCACAAACAACAAAAAATGATGTTTCCAAAGAGTTTATGCTGTTTTGGTATTACTTTTTTTACCATGGAATTTCCTTACCCACCTAAAAAATGATGTTTCTAAAGTGTCGGTGCTTCGATCACCGGCTGTTTACTTAGTCACGGCCTTCTCTGCGGCTAGCGATGGTAGACACTGCAAATACGGAGGAATTATACTGGTTCGTGCAGGACGTCCCTACGTCTAGTGCGAGCTGTTTGTGTTCCTTGTGCTTGGTTGACTCAGGGCTTACAAGGGGGTGCTCGTAAGGTGTTGGTGTGCTCTGTTTGGGTTGGATTGCGGATTGGATTCGCCTGCTAGGCTCCCGCCCCCTTTTTCTGAGGGTTCCTTTCCCTTTATATATGACTGGGGTCGGTTACATGGGGAAAAGAGAAGAAAAAGAAAGGGAGTTAGAGATAGGAAGCCTCCGAGTGCTTCCGGGCGCCCTCCGTGGGCCCGCCTTCTTTTATCGTCATTCCCGACCTGTTTCGGTAGGTTGGGGTCTTGCCTTGGGTGTTGTTCTTCTCCGCCGCTGTTAGAGCCACTTGCACGTGCTCATGATGATGGCGTGTCTGCGATGGTGTCAACTGTGCAGGAGTAGTTTATTAGGAAGACAAGACATTGATTTGACCGGGCGTCGCTTGGTCTTCTCCCGACCTCTGCCGAGTGCTCGGGAGTCAATCTTGCAATTGATTTTGGCCTGTGCCTCCGCTGCCAGGTCCTTCTAGGTCTGCTCCTATGCAAGAGAGTAGAGAGCTAGCCCTCTCTTATCACTTCAAACAGTCTCAGCCTTGTGTGCAGCCCAAGACGTGGAAGGGAGTGCCTGTCCTCCGGCTTTGGGATAGGGATGAAACATCGTGGCCTGGCTTGACCCTTTGAAGGGTCAAGGGCTAGTTTCTTGCCCTCGACACGTGTCGTCTTGGCCCAAAACAGGTCAGGAGGTAGCCACACCTTGAGGTGGGCATTGCGTTTGGGTTGAGTGTCATGCTCTCAGGTCGATCGGGAGCGTGCCATCTGTCCAACTTGTTTGATCATCCCCAATCGCTCGGGGAGGCGACACGTCCCGGTCAAATCAATGTCTTGTCTTCCTAATAAACTATGTGGTGGGTCGTGCTTTTCTAGTCAGTCAAGGATTAGGAGTTTTACCTTCATCTCAGCCTTCAAATTTGCGTTGATGTTGGTGGGAATAGTACCCTGGGTACATGTATCCCATAGTAGCCCCCCCGACGCCCCTGGAGCTATTGGTCCATGGGGGTCTTGAAGACTGAGCTCGTGGTCCACCACTGGATTTTGCGATGAGTGAACCCAATGGGGCTAGCCTTCGGGCCTTTAGGCGAGTGCTTCGAACTCAGCTAGTGGCCTCCCATGAATAGGTCGGAGGAGTTTTGTTATGGGTGTCGTCGAACGCTGGTGGGCCCGTCCGAGTGGACCTATTGGGTGTAGCTCCCGAGCCCCCGAGTGAATTCAAGGACTTCCACTTGGAGGGTTCGCCTTTTCCCTCTTTGAAGGCACCTCATCGCTTTCGTGCTTGGTTGGGAGCTTAGAGTCCCATTTTTACCCTCCGGTCCGTCAGGTTCCTTCTAACTAAATTCCTGACGCAGAACTAAAGTGGCGTGAGAGGCTTGCCCTGCTAGGCTCCCCAATTAAAGCCTCCGCTGTGGCTGCGAAATCCACAGAGTGAAATCCACCGTTACCATAAGTGGTATGGTTATAGAAGAGCCTATAAATAGGAGTCCTTCGGTTTCCTCTTTCGTCAAGACTTTCCCATCGCCATGATGTGGCCTAGAAAAGCTTGGTTCCCACAAGTTCGCTTCCGTCGCCATGTTCCGTCCCAGCGCACTTGTAGTCTTGGTGCAAGAAGTATTCCTACGAAGAGAAGGGGATGGAGTGGATGGCTTCCCACTCGAGGCATGCTACACCTCTCGTGAAAGTTCTTCTCATGAGAACTTTCTATGGCGGAGAACAGCGAGGAGGCTCGGGTGGCAGGTCGTTTCCTGCTTCACCAGCACCCTCGTGGCCCTACTGTTGGGAGCCAGCCCTCTGTGGGAGGTGGAAGGCGGAGTCCTCCGCCCTGCACATGGTCGAGGATGGCTTGCTTCCTTTGGCATAGCCATCCGCCTCGACCTGCATAGGGTAGAGGGGTCGAAGCGGCAGGTGCAGTTGTCAGCATACTTCGCCTTCTCCTCGGGCAGGCCCAACCTGCAGTGTTCTTGCCTGTAAGGTACACTGCGGGGGAGCTGTGATGCGCCTTGCCAAGGACGCTCTGCTTAGCAGTGAGTTCATCCCTGCAAGGTTCATCGCAGAGGAGCTCCAGGAGGTCGAGAGGTACCGGAGAGGCACCTTCTTCAGCTCCTCATCGAGTTCGGGCCATGGAAGACTTGGGTAGGAGGCATTCTGCCTTTTCTGCTCCTGTTGTCCTTCGCGCCGAGGTCGGGCTCTCGGAGGAGGTCCTCGAGACCGAGGTGGACGGTAGCGTCCCTTCTCGCCTCTTGAATAGCCTCGGGCTGTCTACTCCTCCTCTCCACACCGTCGCCAGGAGTTGCCTGCGGGGGCTGCCGCCAAGTAGGATTCCTCGGACCAAGTGGTGCAGAGGTCGGCTTGGCGGCTATTTCGGTGTTTTCCTCTGGGCAACGGGAATGCCGATGGGGGTGCAATAAGCAGTCCTACGAGGTGGGCTCTATGAGAGCTCCTGCTTCGTCAGGCTCTTCATCTTCTTGTGCCTCTTGCCCCCTTAACGGGGGCAAGTTTTATGAGTTTGCACTATTTTAGGGCCATGGACCCTTGTAACTGTTTCCTATTTGAGGGACTCGGTCCCTTGTAACTTTTGAGGAAGAAAGCTCTTTGTCTTTACTTATTTTCTCATGCCTCTGCTATTGAGTTTGAGCTTTTTAGGATCGACGTGTTGGGTCCTGCACCCCGAGTGCCCGAGCTCTCTTACCATAGAGTAGCAGGTTGGCAGGCTTAGGACGTCTTTGGTTTACTTCGAACCTCTCGCCGAGCTCCGCACTCGGGAGGTTGGAATGCTCGTTCATGCCACGTGACCATTGAACAGCACCCCACGTGCCTTTGTAGCGGGTATCACCGTTGGGACACCGTGCCTATCTTCGGAGATAGGTCGGCTAAAGGCGCTAAGAAGGCCATCCCTTCTTCCCTAGCTCACTTGCTTGTCCCTTAGCGAGACTGACATGCGTGGCCCTCGTTTGGGTCCGGTCAGAAAGAGAAGATAACCATGCCTGAAGCTGTGCAGAATTTTGGCAAACAAGTCGTCAGTGACTCATCCTCTCTTTCTCCATTGGCATATAGAGTAGGCAATGTGGGCTCTTCGCGAGCCTTGCATTTGTAACTTTAATTTAGTCAGGTAAGTGGGCCCTGACCTCCAGAGTCGGGGTTGCTGTAGGGTCGAGATGACGGACTAAAGGGGGGTGATTAGTCCTTTCTAAAAACTTAACGCTCTAGCTAACTGAAACAAATGCGGAATTGAAACTATCGTTCTAGCCAAGACTGCACCCCCCTATCTATGTTCACTAGCACCTTATAAAAGATCCTAAACGAGAAAATAAGGTGCCGGGCTAGCACGAGCTTACCTAAATAATTCTAGGAGCAAGGTCACAGAAACCTATGCCACTAGTACTTCACACACCGGGGAGCTCCTACACAACTAGTAAGCAAAAGCACAAAGCTCCTAAGCTCACTAGCAATGCTCAATGGACAAGACTACACAAGTCTAATCCAAAGGCTCAATTTACTTAGCTACGCAAACTAAGCAAAGAAACTAATTAAGCTACACAAGCTAATTAGTCACAAGATTACTACTTCTAGCTACGCAAGCAAGAAGATAATTAGCAAGCTACACAAGCCAACTAATTATAAGAGCAACCACACAAGCACAAGATATATAAGGATGATCAAGAAGTGCAAACCACCGAGAAGAGTAGACAATGTTGACACGATGATTTTTATCCCGAGGTTCACTTGTTTGCCACCAAGCTAGTCATCATTGTCGACCAACACCTCGATGGTTCTTGGGCAAGGCTCTGAAGCCGCTGGCCACTCCGGGCACACCAAGACACTGATCGCAAGTGTGGTAACTCAATGACACGCTCCACTAGAGTTGCTCTTCGCGATACCCGCTGGGTGAGCACAATCCCCTCACATAGCCTTCTCTGGAGCCACGCATAATCTCCTTGCGTGCTTCAACGGAGCCACAATCCACCAAGCCGTCTAGGAGGTGACAACCTCCAAGAGTAACAAGTACACCGGCTTGCAACACAAACACCTAGGGCCACTCGATGCAATCTCTCAAAGCAATGCACTAGTCTCGCACCCACTCGCAATAGATTCGCAATGAACTACCAAGGCAAGCACTACCATGGGAAACACATCCCTAAGGTGCTCAACCCTCTTCAAGCCCCGGGCACCTTTCTATTTATAGATGGAGGGAAAGAACTAGCCGTTACACTCTTTTCCCGAGCTCTAACGGGTCTCTCGGACTGTCCGAGGTCCATTCTCGGACGGTCCGTCATCCACGAAACTAGCCGTTACGTTCACAACGGTAAAAAACATGACCCTCATAGACTGTCCGACCTACTGCCTCGGACTGTCCATGATTTGAAAACCAACGGCTCTTTTCCAAAGTCAAACTATGTCAGACCCGACCGTTGGCCTCAGACGGATTGTCCCTGAGGCCACCACGGACTGTCTGACCCTCTAGATCAGCGGAAAATGTTTCTGTGTAAAATCGAGCGAATTTATACGGACTGCCAACCCATCCCCATGGACTGTCCGACCCAAGTTCAGACTGGTCTGAACTGGACACGGGCTGTCCGTGATTCATCACGGATTGTCCGTCCATCCATTTTCAGCACAACCGAAGCTCGGTAAAACGGCCATAACGTTTAGCTCCGATATCCGAATTAGGTGATCTTGGACTCTATGGAAAGCTCATTCAGAGGACTATCCAACCCAGCTGAATTCTTGACCCAAAAAACTTTGGATCAAAGAAGAATTGCAAACCAAGACCACAACAAACCATAACAATCAACCGATTCTACAACCCCTTTGCAAATGTGCCAACCCCACAAGTGTACCACCTTATGTGTGAGAGAGTTAGGATTTTCACAAACATTTTTCAAAGGGTTTTTCACCCTCTTCACCATACCACGGACTATCCAAGCTCATGATACGCGCTGTCCGACTTGGACCGATCTGCATCCCATAAGTGACAGATTGTCCGAGCTCATGCCACGGACTCTCCGATCCAAGTTCTGAACTTGCTTTCACAAGGATTTTCAACGAACTTTTTCACTCTCTTCACCACGCTACTCGATCCTAGCAACATCGTAATGTTAGATCGCTCAAGTGGCACTAGATGACCGATATGCAAACAAGTTTGCCCCTGTTGATAGTACAACCATCTATCCTAAACCTAGTCATAAACTTCTCCACTTACCTATGACCGGTTAAATGAAATGCCTATTGGTTATACCTTTCCCTTGCACATTCCATTTCATCTTCTCCAATATTGATGCAACACATGCACCAACATCGTCACAAATGATATGATCCACTTCATATCATCATGTGACTTATTGGTTTATCGATCTTGACTTCAATTGCTCTTCACCGTTGCATCGGTTCATCGGCGCAAGTCATTACTCAAGCATCCCGGCACGCGGTCCAGCGCTTAGCCTCTAACTTGCCCTTCACACTTGCAACCGGTCCATCAAACCAAGTCTTGTCTTGATCTTCTCCACCTAGTCACATGACTCCATGTCATGTCTCATATGCAATGACCTCCTTCATCACATAATTACCTGTGGACTAATCACCTGTGTATTTCACTTAAATACATATTAGTCCACCTAAGTTGTCACTCAATTACCAAAACCAAACAAGGACCTTTAATCGCATGTAGCCCCGCGGCTTGACGATCCGAGTTCTTTCGCCTAGCAATCGTCCTTGGCAGGCCCCAACCTCCGCGGTCGGAGTGGTACTCAGCCTCGTGGCTGAGCCCACCTGGTCAGTGTCCTGGACGCTCAGACGGGCAGGATGTGACCTCCATGGTCGGGCGTGGTATTGAGATTTTAACGCGCATAGTCCCGTTACAGCATGTTTCCCTGATGCTGTAACGGGTTTGGAGAAATTGAAGGGACGTGGGCGCTGCCTCGGGGCCGTGGCCCTAGTTTATTGCCCCTGGACTGATTGTGGTGGGGCCCAACCCAGGGGTGATCTTTTCACCGCTGTATTTAAAGAAGTTGCGGGGGAGGATTTGTTACCTTTCCATGCTTTTCCATCTGTAAGCTTGTTCTTGCTTCCCCGAGCCTCCTTCTCTCCAGCCACCATCGCCAAAGCGTCACCTCGAGCCTTCCCAACCTCTTCTCCCCCATCGAGATGTCGCACTAGAAAGCCTCAATCTTGAGAGCTACTGACATTGAAGAGTTGGTGGTGCACGGGCTGCTTTCAGCTCATGAGGTGTGCCATTGGAGGCTACCGCCTCCCGGCGAAATTGTCCCCTACCCTGAGTCTAACGAACTCGTCACGTTCGCTGCATTCCATTAGTGCGGCCTGGGATATCCTGCACATCCGTTCTTGTGCGGATTGCTGGAGGAGTGGGGGATCGAGCTTCAGCACCTCACCCCGACGGGGTTCTCCATATCGCCGGCTTCGTCGTTGCCTGTGAGGGGTTCGTGGGGATGCAAGCCTTCGTCAACTACTTCCACAAGATCTTCTATGCGCATCCCTACACTGTGAAGGGAGAGAGCAATATGGGTCTGGCACCGCTCGATGGGTCCGGTGTCCAATGGCAGCAGACCGTGGAGGTATGGTACCCTAGCTATGTTCCTCTAGATTCCGTCCGCAATTGGGCGGTGAAGTGGTTCGACATCGAGAATCCGAAGGCGGCCCCCTTCCCCCAAGTTCATCGGCGGGAGTCCGGTTGCAAATCCAAAGGTGTGGAACTGGGGGAGTCGCAGCAAGCTGAAGAACAAAGTGGCGATGATCAACACCGAATTTGAGCGCTTGATGACCGTTGGCGATGATCAACGGGGCCATGATCTTCTCCACCATGATCCATCGGTGGATCCAACCGCTTGGGGCACGAACCAACCGTCTGTGGGAGTACACAGGCCCGTCCGACCCCAACCGGTTGGCGAAGGTCGTGGAGCTCTCCGATGATTGTGTGACAAAAGTGTTCGACAGCTTCTTGACGGTGAACGAGAACAACGCTCCAAATCCCCTTCCTTTGCCATACGACGCTCAGCGTTCCCCGACCAATGTAAGCTAAGACATGTGGTCGAGTTTTTTTTGACTTTCTATGTTGCTTTGATTTCTTACTTCCCAAGATCTGCGATAGGGTCTCAGCCGACTCGTGGTTGAATCATATCTGAAGAAGAGTGCCAAGGCAAGGGCTGCGAGCGCCGCCCGCCAAGACACACAAATTGCAGAGAAGAAGAAGAAGCAGAAGCTGAAGGGCGAGATGGCCCTACGTAAGCAATAGAGGGATCAAGAGATCGCTCACCGTGTCCGCAACGGAGAGGATCTTGATGATGTCTTGGCCGGGCTCGATGCCCTCGAAGAGGAAGAAGACGAAGCTGACGATGATGGCAATGTGGATGCTGAGGCCATCCTCATCGAGTCTGAAGAAGAGGGGGAGTTGGAAGAGCAAGCCCCTTGAGTTGTTGGGGGGGGGGCAAGGAAGCGTTTCTCCGAGCAGTCCGGAGCACAGGTCAGTGTGCCCAAGCACACCCGCACTGATGTGGTGCACTCCGACCCCCCTCCGAGCCCTAGCACTCATGAAGGTGGGCCCCAGATAGGCCCGAACTAAGCATCCGCCCCTTAGGCGGGCGAGGGGAGAGGCAGGGCCACCTGCCCCCTGGAGGTCGCGGAAGTAGAGAGGACCCCATCCCTCCTGGTGGTTAGAGTAGCAGTCAGGGCCACTCTCCCCCAGGACGTTGGCGTGGAGGTCGGAGACCCGCGCCCCTAGCTCGAAGGACACGCATGCCTGGTCCCTCCGCGAGTTGTTCTGTGAAGGGGGCCTTGCCGGTCCCATCGCTTGCCCATAGAAGGTTAGTAACCTTGAATCTCGTCTCACTTGACTGATTTTCATGTTGCCCTTTCTTGATGACCTTTGTTGATGCACTTACCCTCTCATTTTCTTGATCTGGCAGCAGCACAACCAGAAGGCCTAGGAGTGCAATCTGTGGTCGTGAGGAGATGCAAGTCCCTTACAGGCAATGTTCTTTCCTGGAGTTCCGGACAGTGGGTTGCAAGTGCTAGCAGCCCCTAAGCCGAGGTTTGCAGCTGAAGCAGAACTCCTGCCCGTTGCAGGGGAGTTGCCGAGCTAGGTGCCCAACTCTGCTGTTGTAACTGTCGCAGAGCCACCTCCTTCGTGTCCAGAATCACCGCCATTGGACCACACTGTGGAGGACATTGGCGTGGCGACGTCGCCTGGAGGAGGCTGGCTGGGGACACTGAGGCCCTCTCTGGTGAATCCAAGGCCTCTCCCAAGTTTGGGCAAGTTCCTGACTGGGCCCGTGACCTTCCCGATGTGGTTCCGGGCTCCCAGTCCGTTCAGAGTCCTTGTGTGGAGGATAGCGCAGGGATAGCACCTAGTGAGTCTGCGTTTAGTGCAACTGCCCCAAGCACGGCATCTCCGTCCGGGTCGGAGAGGGTCGCCATGCCCCTCGAGGTCATGCTCGTCTGGTCCCAGGCCGAGGCTGCGCAAGATCGCGCAGCAATTCCCGACCTGGTTTGTCCCGCGCCAGGGGAACCCAGCAAGACACGGTTTGTTCTTCAAGACCAGAGGGAGTCGGGACTGTGGTCAACTCTTGGTGCCGGGGGCCAACAACGTTTGGTAACGATCGAGAGTCCGGTGGCCCATCTGACACAAGCCCTGGGGCTTGAACAGGGTGCTCAGGGCACTGCCTCCAGAGATCTCCCCGCCATTGTTGAGGTGAGACAAGCTCTCTTGGGCCCTTTCTTACTCCCTCATCTGTTTGCTTCGTGTCCAATCCTGGCCTATTTTTTTAGGAGGTTGAGTTGATGTCGGCGAGGAAGTCGAGGTTCCTTCGCGAGGAGTATGCCCGCAGTCAACACGAGGCTAGGGAGCGACAGCGAGAATAGGAGCTCTGGCTACACCTCGAGGAAGCTGAGTGCAGGGTGCGATGCCAGGAAGAAGAGGTCCATCGTTGAGTCGAGCAAGCAGAGCGCCGTGTGCAGGAGGAGGCAGTGGCCATGATTGCCCGAGTGAAGGCTGATGTAGAGGTAGAGCTCAAAACCACTCGCGTGGCTACAACCCATGATGTATTGGCATTGCGGGCCAAAGCTGAAGTTGACCTGGCAGTCGCGCGTGCCAACATTGCTGAAGAGCTGGCAAGACTTCATGGCACAGTGGCCGACGCCGAGGCTTTAAGGGTTGACTTGGTGGGAGTCCGTCAGGATCTCCTGTCCAACCAGCGTGCCGCTAGAGGAGGATAGGAGAGCTCGGGAAGACGCGACGTCAGCTTGCACTCGTTGCACAGGCCAGGGATGAAGCCTAGGGGGCTGCCCGGGAGGCCGCCGAGGCGTATCAAGTTCAGAGCAATCAGTTCCAAGGTGAGTCATTTCATGTCGTAACATCCTTGCCTCACCTCCGGCTTCTTCCCTCCTTTGTTAGATTGCTAATTTGGTCGTTCCTCTTCATCAGATCTTGCACAGAGGAGCAGCAAGCTACAGACGGAGCTCAAGGAGTCTGAACAGGCATGACGTGGTCTGGTTGCCGACCTGGAGGAGGCTCGCAGGGCCAAGCTCGGTAAGCTCAACCTGACCTCTTTTTTCAGTTGGTTTCTTCATGGGTTGATTTTGCCGACACGATTCACTCGTGCAGGTTCCGATCAAGCACTGGAGCAAGCTCACAGTGGGCTCAACAGGAGCTTCGAGTCACTAGCATGGGCCATTTCAGAGCGTGACTCAGCGCAGGGAGACCTCAACTAGCTGCAGAACATGGTGCAAATGGTGGTCGGGGAGATGTTCGGGGCCTCCCCGAGCTCGAGTCTTCCTACTGCTCAATTGGCAGAGATCCCTGAGGAGGTGGACAACCTAATTTGGCATGGTGTGCTATTCGGGGCTAACGTTCTGCTAACCTCCGCGAAGTCCCATTACCCTGAGCTGGATCTTCAGACATTTTGCATCGAGTACACATAGGGGTGTGATGAGGAGGCCCTCGAACTGCTCGGGCTCAAGCTGCTGCCGCTTGCCTGGTGCGTGGCTGAGCAGGTGACAGCCGAGTAGGTGAAAACCGCTCGCCGGTCAATTCAATTGGCTTAGGCAGCCCTAGAGCTTCATTAATGGGGACTAGGGTGGCCCGATCTTCCCTCAGGTAAAGGGTAACTCATTTTGGACGAAGCACAACACACCGATCCGGCTTCAAGGCATCAAACTCGAACCCTGCAATCTTAGCTCCACAACTCCTCTGGTTATCAACCGTGTCACAACCTGATTGACCTCACCAAGAAGGCTAATCCCTGCGTGCAAAATGAAGAACACAAGCAAGAACTCGAAAGAACGCAGCTCTTAAAGGAAGTGACAAACTACATATGAATGATTAAGCACAAAGTTGGGGTTCTACAAACCGGTGACGACGAAACTATTCTCGACAGATTAATCTAAGCAAAACCCAAGTCTAAACGACAATGGCTACTGATTTTATTATGTTTGGGCGAGCTAGGGTTAGGGGTGTGCCATGGGGGGGGCGCCCACAACTTGGGCCGAATGCCCGACACGATACAAAGCCTGAAAAGGCCCAAAATAGGTGGCACAACACCTTTTTATGGTCACACAGAATGATCCACGAGGCTTCTGAAGCTAGGACCAGAACCAAAAGAAGTGCCTCATCGTCGCGGTTCCAATGCATCCAAGAACACCTTGATTGGACGCCATATGAGTGAGCAATTACAGTTGTGGTGCAGACATGTCGGCTGAATTCGACCCGAAGGTGCTGTCCAATGTGGCGACGACTTGTAGCTTGGAGATGAGGTCGGTTCGTGTATTTCCAACGTGGTGATGTCCTCATCATCTTCCCCTTCTTGAATTGGAATCGTCATCAACTCCATCCCATCATCAAGCTCCTACAGAAGGTTAGTAACCGAAGGATGCAAAGTACAAGGCAGAAGATTATCTGTAGCAAGACACATAGCTCGACCAAGCATAGTATAACAAGGAGCATCAGGGTTATGACATAATGCAGCAGCAGCGGATGCAGTAGCAATAAAAGCACCTCGTTTTAATTTAATCCCTTTTTGTTTATCATCAGAAGATGCAACACTAGCAGTTTTAGCAGTTTTAGTTTTATCTTTTTCAGCAAGCTCTTGAAAGTGTTTCCTAATATCACCAGGCGATAAAAGAAGCAAAGTGATTTATTGTTCTTATACATGAAAGTATATGTATTAGTTCTTCCATGATGTGCAACATCATTATCAAATTCCCATGGTCTACCCAACAAAAGAGATGATGCTTGCATCGGTACAACATCAAAATCAGCATAACCATAATAAGAACCAACAGAAAAATGTATACCTGCTGATCTTGTTACCTTAGCTTGACCACTACTGTTTAACCATTCTACGTAGTAGGGATTTGAAATGAGGCGTGTTGGCAAGTTAAGCCTCTCTACCAAATCTGAACTCACCAAGTTGTTGCAACTCCTGCTATCAATTATGGTGAGTACACGACAATCCTTGACGATGAGGAACATGTGGAATAAATTCTTGCATTGGATCTTCTCCGCGTCCTCACGTTCCACCTGCGAACTCAACGTACGCTGCACAAGAACCAAACTATGGAACCCCGCTGATGCGGCAATTGAGTCAATTGCCTCACCCTCATCGTCATCCGAATCTGCAACAACGTTAGTCGCAAGAACTAAATCATCTTCAACTTCACTAGCACTTACATATCCAGTACCATCGGGTGTAGCGATGAAAGCACGAACACTTGGACAATCCTTCATGACATGTCTCATGCCCTTTGTTGGCGGTAGTTATGGCACATTTTCGACCATGAATATTCGGGAATAAAAGAGATATATGTGACATTCCATGCACTTAGGTTTATTTCTAATAAAGTTCCACGAGTTTTGGTGAGTTTTACTTGTGCAGGTACAACAACAAGAAATACGTGCTATAGGGGTCAAAATTGACCGATTCGGTCGAACGACAAGATTTGGACAGTTACCCCCCTAGTCGTATACGACATAAAGCACAACCAGGAGTCGTCGACGTCAACGATGACCAAGCGATGACGACCGTACAAGCCACGTAGGATCACTGCCACGTCATTCCTGGGCCAAACAAACACGAAGATCACCTGGATCAAGTCATCCACGAAGCCCAGGAAGCAAAGGCAGTGCAGGGGGCAGGCCTGGGCTTCCAGCCCAGTTCGACCGAATCCACCAATTCGGCCGAACCGCCCCCAGCACCAGAAATTGACCCCAGGGGTGCATCCTGGCCGTGGGAGTCACGGCGGTGCAGATCCACGGTTCGGTCGAACCGGTGGATTCGCCCGAAGGCTCGGCACCGCCTCCCAAGCCTCCTTGCATGCTACTCCACCTCAACCGTCATTGCAAGCTATAAATAGAGGGGTTAGTCACTTGTATCAAACACACACCAAGCTAAGGAGCTCTCTTTCCACTTGTTCTAGTAGAGTTAGGATAGTTTAATTGGGAGTTAGAGTTGAGTCGAGCTGTGCCTCGGAGGTTCCGGAGTCATCTTCAGAAGCTCTAGTATAAGCTCTTGTATCTTGTCCTTTTCCTTTTTGTAGACTTTGAGTTATGAATATAAAGTTACCTTTATCACTTTGCCTCTGTCATTCATAGCTTGCTTCTGTTGGCGGTCGTTACGGACCGATTTCCGACCTCCAACCGAATATAAAATAAATACAATGGAACCAAACACTTTAGCTATAGGGCTTATCACTAACTATTTCCACAAGTTTTGGTGATTGTCCATTGTGCAGGTACAAAATGGAGAAATACGTGCTATAGGGGTCGAAAGTGACCGATTCGGCCGAACAACACGATTCGGCCAGTTACCCCCTTAGCCGTACAAGCCACCAGGAGCCGTCCACATCAACGATGACTAAGCAACAACAACACACGACATGTGGACGACCGCCACTTCATCCTGGACCAATGCCACGTCACTCTGGGCTTGTACAACACGAATCCAATCAAGAGAAAGCAGCCGATTGTTTGGAGCCTCCACCATCATTACATCCCATCAACGCACCCGGCTATGAGCTGTGTCCCGACTTCATAGCCATGGTTCGAGAGCAAACATTCTCAGGAACAAATGCTGAGAGTCCCTATGTGCATTTATGAGAGTTTGAGCAACTCTGTTCTTGCCTCACCATATCGGGCATGACACAAGAGACGCTCAAATGGAAGCTATTCCCGTTTTCATTAACGGGAGGAGCAAAGAAATGATACTCTCTATCTGTCAAAAATATGGAAGGGAGCCGGGAAATCCTTAGAGAAAAATTCTGCCTAAATTTCTTCCCAGTTTCCAAGGTAGCCAGCCTCCGAATCGAAATCCTTACCTTTAAGCAATTAGAGGGAGAGTCGTTAGGAGCTGCCTGGGCTCGTTTCAAGGAAATTTTGGCATCTGGACCCGACCTAGGCTTATCAGAACCTATAATTCTACAACACTTCAGTCTTGGCCTCTGTCCCGTAGCCGCCACTTTCTTGAACTCCGCTTCAGGAGGGTCGTTCTCTCATTTGACTCCTAGTGAAGCGAGGATAATCTTGGATCGTATCCTGGATGACACTCCCTACACTGGAGTCTATGACGAACTCCCTGATGAAGAAGAGAAGTAGCCCGAACCTGAAGAGCCTACATGTTCTCAATCCAAATCTATCAGCTCTTCCATCCCATCAGAACCTGATGCTCATTTCGAACCACAACCATATTCTAGCCTGGACTACTATGAGCCGCTCTACACCACTCCCTATGATTTTGACGATGATCTATTCGAGGAGATGTCACACCCCAAAATTTTTGGATTTTGGGATGTGAATTGATAGCACAATTAATACAATGATTTTCTCAAATTTCTAAATTTTTCCAACCTTTAAATAATTAACAGGGAATTTACTATAGGAAATTTTTGTTTTCTAAGTTAAATTAAAACAACATAGGTATAATATTCAGTGCTTTGCATTCAAGCCAGTTGCATTTAGTGGTTTTAAGTGTGCAAGTTTTCTAAAAATACGTTTAGAAGCCTTCTAGGAATTTTCCAGATTTTTCTGGGAATTATTCCTATGTTTCTAGAGCAAATTCCAATTTTTTGGATATGCTAAAATCCTTTCTCATGAGCTCCAAATATTTTATTTGTGTTCCCCATGTCCAAATCTATCTTTGAGATTTTTCTTGGGATTTTTGGAATTTTTGGAGTATTTTTCGTGGCTTAAACGAATTATCTAGATTTTTCTGGAATTATTCGTGCCCTGGAAAATAATATCTAAAAATAAAAAGGAAAAAGAAAACCCAAAACCCTCCCAGGCCGAAACCCAACCCTCCGCTCGGCCCACCCCTCTTTCCCCTCCCCCAACTCCCCCTCGGCCCAGCGCGCCTCCCTTCCCGCGCCACTCAGCCCGCGAGTGCCGCAGCCCAGCCACTTTCGGCCCAACGCCAGCCCAAGCCGCAGCCTCCCCTTTCCACTCTCTCGCCGACAGCCCGGTCCCACCTGGCAGCCTCCCCCTACTCCTTTCCTTTCTCCCTCGCTGCTAATGGCGCGGCCGACCGTGCCTGCCACGGCAAGGCCCGCACGCCGAGGCCCCGCTTCCCCGTGCGCCTTTAAAGCTTTGCGCCGCCGCCCCCTGGACCCTCTCCCGACCCGCGCAGAGCCCCAAACCCTAGAGTTGCGCCGCCACCCGAGCTCGCTGTTCCCGCCGCTGCGCAAGCTTCGGCCGCCGTTGATCTCTCGCTTCGGCGCCGCTCCGGTGCTCACGACCTCGCCCCGACCTTTGGCGCAAGGTAAAGAACCTCCCGAGCCGCGTCCCCCTCTCTCCCTGGGTCTCTAGCGCCCGAGCGACCTCGTCGGAGCGCCGCCGCTGCTGTACACCGTCGCCCGCCGCTGTTGTCTCCCGACCGCCGACGTGAACCCCCTGGGCGACCTCCTGCGGTCCCAGCTCCCTCCCTGGCCGTTTCCCGTCGCTAATAGACCCCGGCATTGCCGGATTGAAGCTTCGTCGGTGATGCGGCGCCGCGCGCGTGGGCGGCGCCGCCGCAGGGCTCTGCCGGCGACCTCCCTCTCTCGCCCGATCCAACCGGGGGTGTTGGATCTAAATCCAACGGCCCACACTCCTCCCCCCGCCCGAGTCAAACTCCTTTGTAATGGTCAGCGCCGCCATTTTGCACAAGAACCCCTCCAAGTTTTGATTTAGAACCCACAGTCCACGCCTATTCAAAGTTAATTACATCTAGGCCCAAATTTTCTCAGAAAGCCCCCTGCCCTTTTTAAAAATATAACCCGCCGTCCTTTTTGGTTGGTTTTGCACGCAAGCCCCTATAGTTTTATACAAAATTACGCATAGGTCCTTGGTTTTTCACAAATAAGCCCCTGGAACTTTCGAAAACTTGCCAGCAGGTCCCTAGTACTTAGAAAACCCATATCTTCTCCATTTTAGCTCCGATTCGACCCGTTCAAGTTGCGTTAGATTCGTATAAACTCAAACTACGCGTTAGAACTCATATTTACTATGTCATGTGTTTCTGAATTTTATTTAAATATTAATTTGACTAAAGGATATTTAAATATGTTTTCTATACTAAAATATAATTAAGATTTATATTCGGTTTTTAAATGCTAAAATAAATTTGATTAATATTTATTCAGTTAGATTTATAAATAAAAATTCACTAGGTCATATCTTAGTTTTTATAAATGAATTTTAATTTGATTAATGTGTATTTAACTAACTTTTCTAATTAAAATCAAATTAGGGTTAAACTTTGAGGTTTCTTAAATAAATGTTAATTTGATTAATGTCAGTAAAACTATGTTTTAAATATTAATATGACTAGTTCAACTCAAGCTATAAAGTTATACACTTAGACGATCCCACATGCTTTACATGAAATAAATGTTTAATTGATATTATTCTTATATAAACAATTGTGAATAAAACTTGATTAAGTTTTATCTCATTTTACAAATTCAAATAGAATTGAATTTATTCCAACGTAAGATGTTTCTCTGAAATATATCTTATATTATTTATTTAATCAAAATTAATCCAAGCATATAGTCTTTTATTTTCTTTTATAATCCAAACCTTCCGATAGTTGTATCTTTTCAACCCTAGCTTCGTTTTCAGCGATTCTTGCGCTCACGTGATCCTAGAATCAAGCCCTATCCTTTAGTGCACTCTTTTAAAGCTTTTATTTTGATTGGTGTACTGTTCTTAGTTGTATATTGTTTTCTTGCTTGTTTAGCTGCATGTTGTGCTCGTGTCGTTCATTGTTGCGGGCAGAGGAACGTCATCAAGAGATTGCAAGAATAAGATTGAAGAATCTGAGTAGCGGTATCTTTGTTGGATAAAGGCAAGTTATAGCGCGGACAATCCTTGCTACCTACCCACTATGTACTACATTATTTTATACCTGCATGTGTCTAATTTGATGTACCATTAAGGTTGTACCTAGTTTGATTATCCTGTCCTTGTTACCTTGGGATTGATGCATATGGGTAGAGTCTTTGCTATGCACAGCTACTGTCACCATTACTTCATTGTTAATATTGATTTAATGGTTCACTTCGATGTTAATGATAAAACTTGCTTTTTAGCAACATGGTTTAGGGAACTAGGGCATGTGCTCTGTGCTTTGCTCCAGTGTCTCTCCCTAAGGTCCGGTTCTTAAAGCGGCAACCTAGGAGCCTGTCGCCACTTCTAGAACTATTATGGCTCTGGTCTTGGTCAAGTAACTTGTATGGCTCTAGCTTGCCAGTGGTTACCATTGGGGCCAACGGCGTTAGTGGACACAAGGTGAAAGGGTGTTTCCGGATTTCACCGAGGACGGGCGATCCGTCGGCTAGGTCACGTTAGACCCAGTCCTGTGTTGGGAGTCCCTGCGATGGGGAATTCCACACGTTGCGCATGGATGGGTGTGATGCCCGCGCTCTGGACGCCATCGACCCCCCTATGGTGTGACTCCGTAGGCGTACGTCGATCTCGGTGCCTATGGTCTCACCGCCTTGTTAAACTAGCGGCTACTGTCTTGTTAGGGTGTCTTGTGAAAACCTCGTAGCGTCCCTATGCCGTCACACCTCGGAAGTGTTGATGTGCGTGGTTGGGTGCAAAGTTCCTTTGAACTTTTACGCGACTGGTGGGTAAAGGGCGAAACCTCTGCAGAGTGTATAATCTATCATGATAGCCTTGCTCAGGGTCACGAGTGGCCTGGATCCTTTTTTATTAGAAGATGATGTTTAATTATGCTTAATGACACTTATACTTTATTAATTGGGTTACAACTGGGAATTCATTCACTTGTAGTAATTTTGTTAATGTTAAAATGAACCAACTAAAAATGCTAATGCAGTTAAGCCGTGTCTAGCCTATTTTGAGCCTTCATACCCGTGCTATACTTGGTAAGTAAATGTTTTACTTACACTTGCCATTATTCAACAAAATCCCGGATGGGTAACAGATGGATCAGTGATTGAGACAGCTACTGAGTTTCCTGAGGATTTTCCATTACTTCTGAGCTGTGGTCAACCAGTCGGTGTCCCTGTGGACTTGAGGCTCTACCTGTCGAGAGAGTTAATGCATAGACTTCCGCTGTGTTTTGTTTAGGTAAACTCTGATGTCAAATGTTTTATTCGAGCATATGTACTCTGATTTCCATATTTGTAAGCTGTATGTGTCCTGTGGACATCCTGGGCATACATATGGTAGCATTCGGGTTTCTGTGTAAATCCAGGTGTGACAGGACATCGGGAGTGCAACAAGTTTCCCATTGGAACAATGTGTAGAGCAAAAGGATCCACTAGCCGACAAGGAAGCACTAGAATATCAGATAGAGTACTTAGGACGTCTCTCTGCCATCATGAGTCGGAAATGGCTAGATGAGGCTGAAGCCTCAATCGAGGTCGTTAAGATGCCCAAGAGAATCCGAACAATCTTTTGTGAAGTTATGGGCTTAGAACAATCCGAACAATCTTTTGTGAAGTTGTGGTCAACCAGTCGGTGTCCATGTGGACTTGAGGCTCTACCTGTCGAGAGAGTTAATGCATAGACTTCCGCTGTGTTTTGTTTAGGTAAACTCTGATGTAAAATGTTTTATTCGAGCATATGTACTCTGATTTCCATATTTGTAAGCTGTATGTGTCCTGTGGACATCCTGGGCATACATATGGTAGCATTCGGGTTTCTGTGTAAATCCAGGTGTGACAGGACATCGGGAGTGCAACAAGTTTCCCATTGGAACAATGTGTAGAGCAAAAGGATCCACTAGCCGACAAGGAAGCACTAGAATATCAGAGAGAGTACTTAGGACGTCTCTCTGCCATCATGAGTTGGAAATGGCTAGATGAGGCTGAAGCCTCAATCGAGGTCGTTAAGATGCCCAAGAGAATCCGAACAATCTTTTGTGAAGTTATGGGCATAGACAAGGAAATCGGGTACGGCCCGAGCCTCGGAATCAACATAATCTCTAGCTCTTTGGTGCGAGCTCAACTCCCTGATGAACCATGGTCATCATATCAAAAACGTCTAAGGTTCACATCGGGAAGGATCCTCGATTGTTTAGGGATCTTGCAGGTCACACCCGTTAAGATTAGTGACCCTAAACTTTTCCTGGATTTCCATATATTTGACCTTCCCAATGATTCCACACATTCCATCTTTATTGTAGGCCAATCATGAAAATCCTGGAAAATTCACCAACAAACCAGCTAGTAGAACTTAGGATCGGAGAAGAACCTGTCCCAGTCTCTTATTCCTATTCCTTGAACCCACAAATAGTGACGGACCCCGATCCTGACCCTGTAGAGGAAGTCATGTCAACAACTCTTGCAGACTTAGAGCAACCTATCCTAGAAGAAGATGCCCAACTCTTTATGGAGGTAGAAGAAATTCATCCTCCAATCGAGCCTAAGCCTCTTCCCTCTGGACAGAAGGATGCCTTCCTCTTTAGGGACAAACAAACTCTAGTGACCATTAGTGACATGCCCTCTGATGTTGAAACTCAACATATTCTCACTGTCCTAGAGAAAGATCACTCTGTCCAAGATTTAGAAGGGATTACTAGTAATCATCATACACATCATATCCCTATCTCATCTTATCTTGGGGTCGCAAGGAAAGTGTCACGAAGATTCGTCTTTGACCGAGGAAAGACTAGATTCAAAGTCAGAAGCAATCATCTTCCCCTATCCTACTCCTGAACATGACCTTATGCCTACACTTCCCACCAACATAAAGGGGATTCGTAGTCTCCCTGGCCACGCTGGGCTTTATATGTGTTTCATCGAAAATTTCTCTCTAATAGCCCGGTCGTTAACTAATCTCCTAGCCAAGGAAACCCCTCTCATCTTTGATAAAAGAGTGTTATGCTTCCTTTCACACCCTCAAGAAAGCACTCAATGTCACTCCCATCATCCAGCCTCCCGCCTGGAGCATCCCACTAGAAATCATGTGTGATGTGAGCGATTATGCCATAGGAGATGTTGTGGGCCAAACCAAGGACAAGAAGCTTTATGCTATCTCATACGCTAGCATAACGCTCATTGGCCCCAGCTCAACTACACAACCACGGAAAATGACTCTTAGCAGTTGTGTTTGTTATAGAAAAATTCTGGTCCTACCAAGTTGGGGCAAAGGTCATAGTCTATTCAGATCATGCTGCTCTGAAGTATCTTTTGACCAAATAGGTCTGTCTCGGATACAAGTCCCGTTAGATCACCTCATTGATGATTTCTTACGGGATGATACGCTCCTCAAGGTCACAATACTAGATCCGTGGTACGCCAACATAGTCAACTTCATGGTGTCTGGGTACGTCCCATCAGGTGAAAATAGGAAAAGATTGGTTTACGAGAGCAGACTTCACCTATGGGACGACCCATATCTGCTCCGGTAATATTCAAGTTTGGGGGAGCCGCATTTTTATAGCCACACCTTATCACCCCCAAACTTTTGGTCAAGCAGAACATCCAACACGCAGATGAAGAACATTCCGCAAAAGATCATCAATGAGATGGGTAGGCACTAGAGAACTAGGCTCTGTCGTGCACTCTGGGCATACCAACCCACTTTGGTTCGGGTAAACTGGGCCACTTCGGCCAAACCATTGTTCAGCTGAAGGCAACCCTTGGCCCATGCGCATCCATTCGAATCTTAGATCCTATCTCTATACCATCTTATCCCGGAGTCATGAGGAAAACATCGGGAAAGTTGTCTTTCGATCGAGTCTTCTCGATTTATTCTGGAGACCGTCGTGCTCCTCCGTCACCTTCCTGAACATAGAGCCGGCATACCTAGCCACCATGGCCACCCAAAGACCTTTCCTCACCCAAGGGTTCCGTCTCCAAGAGTATCACAAGCAAAATTCTCTAAACCCACCAACGGAGAGCCATGTGATGGAACATTCCAAGGAGGAGGAAGAAGAGGAGCCCACGGTTGTAGAACCTGAAAGAAAAGCTAGCACAAACACGCTGGAAATTGAACAACCTGGATGAGAAGGTCGCTGAAGGCGAGCCTTGGTAGATAGACAAGGAATGACAAGATCAATGTCCTCTACCAAGCATTCACAACCAAATTCAAGAAGCTCGTCAAATCCACATGACATCTAGACCTTTACGATGCACCTATAGAGTAGATGTCATGTGGTTGCATCTTGTAGAGCACCATTAGTTTAAATTTATTTCCCATTTCAATGTCCCCTTTGCTTTGATCATTGTTTAGGAGGTGCTCTCTTTATTTCCCTTCCAATTTTTGTTTTTCCAAATTTAGCTTGATGAATAAAATAAAATAAAATAAAAATCTTAGTTTAAACTATCCAAAATAATGCTCTAACTGGTGCTGTTGAGCCAGTCAGAGAATGCCCAATTTAACAGATGTTGCATGAGTACAGGGACGACACAGTGGAAGAACAGGACGAGAACGCGCAGGACGATTCGTTCAGCTAAACCATTTGGTTCTGGCGAACTGGCTTGTTTGGGTGAGCTGATTGGTTCAGCCGAACTAGCCTGACTCAACCACTTCGTGCACACTCACGCTGAGTACGGACTCTGAGTATTCCCAGGGATGGTATGGAGGGGGTACGATAGTGCCTCCCAACCTTACTTCCCTGGGCACTCTCAGTCCGCACGCTTTTCTACACTCAGTAGCTATGACATCGGTCGGGAGTGTTAACACCAAAATTTAGCACCAGGAAGAGGCTGACGTGTGGGCCGAATTTGGTGGAAGGATACCATTCGGCTAAGGGGCTTTCTCTGAAGTATTCGGCAATAACGCTCTGCGGTCGGGAACGCGTCGTCATTCGGCAGAGGCATAGTTCCGGAAGAGGCTGACGTGTGGGCCGGATTTGGTGGAAGGATACCATTCGGCTAAGGGGCTTTCTCTGAAGTATTCGGCAATAACGCTCTGCGGTCGGGAACGCGTCGTCATTCGGCAGAGGCATAGTTCCGCAGGCAAAAGCGGTAGCATTCGGGAAGGCGTGATGACGTGGAAAAACATAAGGAAAAGGCCGGTTCGAACAAGGAACGCAATATGGGCACGAAGATTCGTCATTTATTTTTAGAAACAAGTATTGTAGTCGTGTCCGACTAGGAGTTGTATCAAGACCTGGGTATAAATATAAACCCATGGCGGCTGTAATAAGGACAATGAATCAATCAACACAACCAACCGGCCATGCGCCACCTATCGAGTCCTTAGTCGAGTCGTCGAGTCCTTCGAGAGGAGCCATCGATCCGTCGACCTCCGTAAGTACCGGCAACCTTGTATCATGCTTAGTATCATGCGGTGGATTTAAGCTTTGATGCAAGTAGTCTTGTTACCATGCTTAGTATCATCCGGTGGATTTAAGTTGTGGTCTCAAGAAGGTTCCTCTGTTAGGTCATGAGCCATGCGGTGGGCTAAGATCTAGCATGGACCAAGTTATCGGCTCTGTTAGATTTCGGCAAGATCTAACAGATTCATTAAGTTACCCCGTGTTGCTTCGTTTTTACTCTGTGCTTAATTCATGCAACACTCCTTTGCCCAATCTAGGTCGGCTAGAATCGGCTCTACTTCACGATGCGATGACTTATCCCCTCATAGCCGAATCCGAAACAGATCTAGGTTGCCACGTGTCGCGGGTTCGAACTTGTTGGTATCGTGTAGATCTTGACAGAACCGGGTATCATGCGGTAGATGCAGGTTTTTGGGTCGTCTTAGAGCTAATCATCCGGTGGATTAGAATTCGATTCGATCTGATAGATTTATCTTTACCGATTAAGTTTGTTCCTTCGCCGCGGACCCCGATTCGGCTAAGCAGCCGCATTCGGCAGTGCTCTCACGAGTGAATGTGTTCGTGGGTTTGCATTGGACAATGAATGCTTTTAGCCTTTCATGATTAAATTGTATCATGCGGTGGATTGATCTAATCTGATTGGTGGTGTGGCCTCAAACGAGTTGTATCATGCGGTGGATTAACTTGTTTGTTGCCATGCTTGACGGGTGCTGCTTTCGGCCTATGCATTCTTGTTTCAATGTAAATTCGCGATAGCGTCTCACCCTCTATTTATTTGCCGCGAACTCTGATTCGGCTGAACAGCCGGATTCGGCAGTACTCTCACGAGTGAACATGATCGTGGGTACGCATTAAACACTGAATGCTTTTAGCCTTTCACGATTAGGTTGTATCATGCGGTGGATTAATCTAATCTGATTGGTGGTGTGGTCTCGAACAAGTCGTATCATGCGGTGGATTAACCTGTTCGTTATCATGCTTGACGGGTGCTGCTTTCGGCCTATGCATTCTTGTTTACTGCGGATTTATGATCATGCCTCACCCTTTATTTATTTTCATATCACGTCTGTCCTCGTTAATCGGTCATGGATATACTTTGCTCTCTTTGTTTATTTAAAGACCGATCTTACGTCATGCTGATGTTGTGCGTTCGGCAGTGTGATTCTTACATGCTTCTACCGATTGCCGAATGATATTCTGAGTAACGACAGATAGCTTGTCCGTAGCTATATGTCTCTCGAGATTGGCTTCAATGCCGCAAATATGGAACTGTCTGGTCTCACCCGACACGTTCCAGGTTTTGATCTAAACGTTTTTGTCCCTTTGTTAGTTTTCAGGCAAACTGACTGGCACGCTTTCGGATTCATACGCACGGGCCACGTGTTGAAGCTAGCTAATTCGGCTTGCTGTGTGCTTGGCGCGAACTGCAGATTTTGCGTCAACACACTTTTTGGCACGCCCGGTGGGACACACACAAGTTTTCAAGATGCCTGAGTTGAGCGACATCATGGACGTTACTTTGGAAGAATTGTCTGAAGAGCATCAACAGATGGTAAAGGCTGCTGCTGACCAATTCATTAACAAATGTTTACTGTCTTTCGCCAAGAACAGGAGTGGTGCACCGTTTCTCAAGTCCGATTTGCCAAGAGTTCTCCTTCCTGGGCAGTCTGATTTTACTGAAGAAGAAGAGAGGGAGAGATTCTCGTGCTTGTTATGCAAAGCTTTGGGGGAAGCAATGACCAATCACAATGCTGCGTTCTTGAACAGCTTTCGGCATATAATGGTAAGCATTTTTGGTTAGCATGTGGATAAACCCTTCGAGCAGATACATGGGCAATTGGGCGGCCCGACATACTTCAATGTTCAAGCACAAGCTCAGAGGCCACATGGTAAAGGAAATGCTGATGAAACTGGAGGTTCTGGTACTAAAGATACAAATGGTCAACCGATTCGGCAAGATCCTCAGCCTGCACTGCCGAAAACTCGCACATACGGTGATATGGCATTCGACACCACAGGGAATCCGCCTGCTTCTGCTTACAAGATATCTCCCTTGAACAATAGACTGCAGAGGGATTTATATGGGAATGGATACTCGGAGTTCCTGGACTACAATGCTATTAACGCTCTCCCGAATCCCGGGTATGTAGGCGTTGCGGGGATGCCCGCTGGAAGACCGGGGAATCAAGATTCAAATGTCGATCTCATGGTACAGAAAATGACCGAAGTGATGCAAAATCAATTCGGTCTGAAACCCAAGAATCAAGGATATATGTACTCACCTCCTTTTCCAGAGTGGTACCAAAGGGTGTCGTTGCCGAGTAGAGTCAAGGTTCCTACAGAATTCACCAAATTCTCGGGACAAGATGATACAAGTACTGTGGAACATATAGCTCGATATTTGATGCAGCTTGGAGAAGCTTCGGCAGATGAGGCCTTTAGAATCAGATACTTTCCTTTGTCATTAACAGGTCCAGCTTTCACATGGTTTGCTTCTTTGCCTGCTCAGTCAATTTGCACTTGGAAAGATTTAGAACAGAAATTCCATGCTCATTACTACACCGGTAGTACAGAGAAGAAGTTGGTTGATCTGACCAGCTTGAGGCAAAGAAATAACGAGACACCTACAGAATTTCTCAGGAGATTTAGAGAAACTAAAGGCATGTGCTTTTCCTTGAACATACCTGATGATCAGTTGGCCGGAATGGCTGTGGCTGGTATGCTGCCTACCATTCGGGAGAAGCTATTCGGGATGGAATTTGATGATCTTGGCCAGCTGTCACAGAGATTAGCATTGATGAGCAATCAAGCATATGGCTTTAAGAAAGATGCTAGATTTGCTAAGCACAATGATATAGCCAGTATCTACAACCAGTTCCTCGAAAGGGTAGATCAAGAAGATGAATACGAAAATGATGAAGAAGTGGCTGCAGCAGAAATAGTGTGGAGTAAGGAACCAGTTACAATGACTCAAAGATGGATCAAACAGATGAAAGGAACATATGATTTTGATGTGACTAAGGCAGATAAATTGTTTGAGTTCCTGGTAAAAGAAGGCCGAATCAAATTGCCAGAAGGGCACTCCATGCTTCGGCCTGATGGAGTGAAAGACAAAAGGTATTGTGGGTTTCATGATAGAAATTCTCATTCCATTAATGAATGCAGAGTCTTTAGGATGAGGATTCAGAAAGCTATCCAGGAAGGACATCTGAAATTCGACAACAAGATGAAACTGGACAGTAACCCTTTCCCTCAGAATATGATCGGGTTCTCGGTTAACATGGTGAATGTTGTTCCATCTGGAGAAAAGGGAAGATTGAAAGTTTTAACCTCAAGGAAGGCGAGACAGGATGGCTCAGTTGATCCCACTCGGCAGATCACGATTG
Organism: Echinochloa phyllopogon; assembly: GCA_033239725.1. Taxonomy (NCBI): domain Eukaryota; kingdom Viridiplantae; phylum Streptophyta; class Magnoliopsida; order Poales; family Poaceae; genus Echinochloa; species Echinochloa phyllopogon. The sequence goes on along the minus strand of BTCW01000015.1, from coordinate 28,604,303 downwards.
AACAGATTCGCCAGAAAGATCTTCAGCTCCCGAATAGCCGATTTGAAGTGGGAGAATCCTCTAAACCTAGGATTACTACACGCATTCTCCTCAACAAGTGGCAGCGTCAGCAAGAAAAGGAGCATTTTCAAAGGCGTAAGTATGAGGAGGAGAAAAGAAGACATGAAGAAGAAAGATATAGGGAGGAACAAGAAGAGTATGCTCGAGAGCAGGAACGTGCGCATTGGGGGTGTGCATTCTTCAGACACTGTTGGAACGAAGGTTTGAAGCTTCCCACATGGAATAATTGTCCTGAATGCAATGATAGGTATGATGAATATAGGCAGGAAACTGTCAATCGCCGATCTGTCCATGAAAGAATTGGCAGGATGCATCCTAGTGATGATCGGCGTTTTGATGATCAACCAAGAAAGAGGCATGCTGATTACAGGTGGGTTGATCATGAGGAAGAAGAAGATCATGCTTATGTCTGGCAAGAAGGACAATGGTGTCCACCTGGCTTGAGGAAAAGCCAAAAGAGAAGAGTACAACGTTTGAGGAATCAAGAATTAAAGCAAGCAAGGCCTAAGATGAAATCGATATGGCGTCGAAAGGACAAGCCTGAAGAAGATGGTCATTCGGCTCCTACATGCATGGTATGCTTTTTGCCGAATGAATTTATGGCTCCCACTGATCAAGTTGTGCAGGAGGAAGCGTTGTCAGAGGTAGATGAAGTCGAACAGCTAATGGCACAATTGATGCTCAATAAGCAAGCTGTCTTTGAAAAGCCAATCCAGAATCGACATATGAAGCCATTATATTTGAAAGGATTTGTCAATGGGAAGCCTTTAACCAAGATGTTCGTCGATGGTGGAGCTGCTGTGAATGTGATGCCATATACTACATTTAGGAAGCTTGGCATGGGCCCTGGAGATTTAACACCAACGAGCATAATTCTAAATGATTTTGCTGGAAATCCTTCAGACACCAAAGGCTGTGTTCATGTAGAACTGATGATTGGATCCAAAGTGCTGCTCACAACTTTCTTTGTCATTGAGGGCAAAGGGGCATATAGTTTGCTGCTTGGAAGAGATTGGATTCATGCAAATTGCTGTATCCCATCAACCATGCATCAACAGCTCATTCAGTGGATAGATGATGAGGTGGAGATTGTCCAAGCAGATGATTCAATAAGCGTGGCAAATATGGAACCAGCTTTTTGGGAATATCAAGGCATAGATTGTTTCTCAGGCAAAGACTGGGGAGAAGGTCCTGTTGCACCAGCCAGCAGTGATCAACAGCCGATCGAAGCAGTCGGCTCTCATAGTAATTTTTGATGGAGAATCCAATTGATGGAACTGATGGAAAATTAGGACGTGGATTTGTATCGGCCGATAAATTGGAAGAAGTGGACATTGGAGATGGTGACAAGCCAAGGCCGACATTTATCAGTGCTAACTTGAGTTCGGTTTTCAAAGAAAAGTTGGTGACATTGTTAAAAGAATACAAGGACTGCTTTGCTTGGGATTATTCGGAGATGCCCGGTCTAGACCGTTCTATTGTTGAACATCGGTTGCCGATCAAACCTGGTTACAGGCCTTACAAGCAACCACCCCGAAAAATCTACAAGGAAGAAGTGTTGGCCGATGTGAAAAAGGAGATTGAAAGATTACTAGATGCAAATTTCATTCGGCCATGTAAATACGCGGATTGGGTCTCTAATATCGTTCCTGTCTATAAGAAAAATGGAAAAATGAGGGTTTGCATAGATTTTAGAGATCTAAACAAGGCTACACCCATGGATGGATATCCAATGCCTATTGCTGATTCATTGGTTGATGCTGCTGCTGGATACAAAGTACTCAGTTTCATGGATGGTAATGCTGGATACAATCAGATTTTTATGGCATTAGAAGATATAGTAAAGACAGCTTTCAGATGTCCTGGACACATAGGGTTGTTTGAGTGGGTTGTCATGACCTTTGGATTGAAAAATGCTGGTGCAACTTATCAAAGGGCTATGAATTATATTTTTCATGAGTTGATCGGCAAGATTGTGGAAATATATATTGATGATGTAGTGATCAAGTCATTGGATCATGAGTCCCATTTGGCTGACATAAGGAAAACTCTAGAATGCACCAGGAAGCATGGGCTTAAAATGAACCCGAACAAGTGTGCTTTTGGAGTTTCGGCTGGAGAGTTTCTGGGATTTTTGATACATGAAGGAGGAATAGGAGTTGGCAAGAAAAGCATGAAGGCAATTGGTGAAATTGTTCCTCCAACTAATCTTAAAGAGTTACAATCACTGCTTGGCAAGATAAATTTTGTGAGAAGATTCATATCAAACTTGTCACAGAAGGTGTTGCCCTTTTCCTCACTATTGAAAATAAAAAAGGATCAAAAGTTTGTTTGGGGTGACGAACAACAGAAGGCTTTTGATGAAATAAAAGAGTACATGAAGAAGCCACCAGTATTGGTGCCTCCACAATTGAACAAGCCTTTCAAGTTGTACGTGGCGGCCGATGCCCAAACTATTGGATCGGCCCTTATTCAAGAATTTGAAGGGAAGGAAAGAATAGTTGCATAACTTAGCCGAAAGTTACTAGACCCGGAGACAAGGTATTCGGCTATGGAGAAGCTTTGCTTATGTGTTTATTACTCATGTACAAAATTTTGGCACTATTTGCTAAATGCCGAATGCATTGTACATTCAAAATTTGATGTGATTAAGCACATGTTGTCAATGCCAATTTTGAATGGAAGGATTGGCAAATGGATTTTGGCCTTATCTGAATTCGAATTAAGGTTTGAATCGGCAAAAGCTGTCAAGGGGCAGATTATTGCTGACTTCATTACTGAACATCATGATACATCAATGAATTTGCTTAACATTATTCCTTGGGTATTATTCTTTGATGGATCTTCATGCGACAAAGGTGGTGGAGCAGGTATTTTATTAATTTCACCCAAAGGAGAAACATTTGAGTTTGCTATTCCCATTCAATCTACTGTTACTAACAATCAGGCTGAGTATGAGGCATTACTCAAAGGGCTCCAATATTTGAAAGAAGCAAAAGCCATTGCAGTTGAAATTTTTGGAGATTCAGAATTGGTCATAAAACAATTGAATGGTGAATATGAATGCAAAAGTGATATCTTGAGGAATTACTACGAAGAATGCAAAGAAATATTAAAGAGCTTTCGGTCAGTAATTCTACAACACATTCCTAGAGGGGATAATGGAGAGGCAAATAGATTGGCCCAAAGTGCATCAGGTTACAGAGAAAATCAAGAGGTATTTGCTACTGATGACTGTGCTTTCGGGAGTGGTTTGGCAGAAGGTGATTGGAGGAAAGAAATTGCCGATTATTTGGAGAATCCATCCCAGAAGGTTTCTAGAAGACTCAGGTATAAAGCTGTAAAGTTTGTTCTTCTTGATAAAGATTTATATTATAAATCCCTGGACGGAGTATTATTACGTTGCTTAAATCAAGAAGAAGCAAAGAAATTGATGAGTGAAGTGCATGATGGATTATGTGGAGCACATCAGTCAGCTTACCGAATGAAGTGGGTTATTAGAAGAACTGGATATTACTGGCCGACAATGTTGGAAGATTGCTTTGAATATTATAAGGGATGTCAAGACTGTCAGAAATTTGGAAACATTCAGAGAGTTCCAGCATCGGCTTTGAATCCCATTATCAAACCATGGCCATTCAGAGGATGGGGAATAGATTTGATTGGCCAAATAAATCCTCCATCGAGCAAGGGGCATAAGTTTGTACTTTTAGCAACAGATTATTTTACCAAGTGGGTTGAGGCGATTCCATTGAGAAAGGTAGCATCAGAAGATATGATTAAATTTGTCAAAGAGCACATCATTTACAGATTTGGAATTCCTCAGACAATTACCACAGATCAGGGGTCTCAATTTACATCTTCAGAGTTCAGAGATTTTGCTGAAAGTATGGGGATAAAATTACTGAATTCTTCTCCTTATTATGCTCAAGCCAATGGACAGGCAGAAGCTTCCAACAAGATCATGATTAAAATCATACAGAAGAAAATTGATCAAAAGCCAAGGAGGTGGCATTCGGTACTCAATGAAGCATTGTGGGCTTACCGAATGGCTCCTCATGGGGCTACAAAAACATCTCCTTATGAACTAGTGTATGGACATCATGCCATTTTGCCATGGGAATTACAAACAGAGTCAAGGAGAATACAGTTGCAGAAAGATTTAAGTTCTAAAGATTACAGTAACTTGATGATGGACGAATTGGAAGATTTGCATATGATTCGTCTCAAAGCATTGGAAAATATTGAGAAAAATAAGATGCGAGTTGCCAAATATTACAACAAGAAGGTAAAAGTCAGGCGATTTGCAGAAGGTGATCTAGTTTGGAAAGCAATATTGCCGATTGGTACTAAATACAGTACATTCGGTAAGTGGTCACCAAATTGGGAAGGTCCTTTCAGAGTGGTTAGATGCGTGCCTGGAAATGCATATATTTTGAAGACATTATTGGGAGAAGAATTTGCTTCTGCTATAAATGGAAGATATTTGAAGAGGTATTATCCCAGTATTGAAATCGATCGGTGATTGATATATTAAATTGCCGAACAGCCGATATTCGGGAAGAAATCGTCTTTAGAAGGAAATTGACAGAGACATTGGGGGAAAAGAAAAATGGCCAGTACTGAATGTATTGCCCTTAGCACAAAATATATTGCATCAGGAGTTCATACAAGATCACAAAAGATAAGTTTTATTGCCGAATCCCTAGTACAAACTACTGGAAGAGCCTGTTCAAAACAGACTGGGGATGAATGGAATCGGCAATGGCAGCACCATGGCCGTCGAGACGATCAATGGAGGCTTCAATGTCATCGATGTCTTCTGGGTTGCTGTTGGCGAAACCAACCGGCATCCTGGAATAGTCAGTGCCGGTGTGTGTCGACATGGCGACGAGACCCACAGCGACGCCTAGGCGAACGCCATGGAGGGCCACCTCGTCGACGCGGCCTGCCACCGCGCCAAGGCGAGCCTCGGGTATGTCTCCTTGGGCGTTCACTTTGTTCGCCAGCTCATCCACCAGCGCCTTCAGCCGATTGAGCTCGTCATCGCGTTCTGCAAGATTACAAAATGGAGGTAGATCAATAATGACTAGAGATGGGATTAGGATTGAACAAGTTATGGAAATTACCATCGATGACTTCGAGCAGTTGCTTGCGCTCGGCCTGCCATTCGAGGTCCGCAATCCCGGCTTGCTTGGAAATGACCTCCAGTTCGCGACGAGAGTCGTCGCGCTCCGCCTTGAATCGGCGAGCATCGCCGTCTGAGTAGCAGGAGTCGTCCGATGAGAGAGTCCGATTGGACGAACTCGAAGAGCTGGACGCCGCAGGAGCAGCGGCTGGAGCCGCAACTGGCGCACCAGCGGCGACAATCCATTGGATTACCCTGAAAAAAAAACAAAGAGATTCGTCAAGGAGAGGGCAAATCTCGAGAAGAACAGAGAGAAGCAAGCAGCCAATCACCTGCGGCGAGCGCCGGCGCGACTTCCTTCGGGCTCGTCGGCAGCCGGTCGCCTTCCATTCGTCATTGGGGTTTTCTTGAGTTTACTGTGCTTGGGAAAAAGAAGAGTTTGAGGAAGGCAAAAGACTTGGTGAGGAGATAGCGGCACTCGGTATGTTTATTTATAGAACCCGCAAAGGAAATCGTGGCCAAAGATCGTGGCGCGTATCCCGAAAATTCGGAAGGTGGAAAGGATTCTCAAAAACCGAACGGTTTCGGTGTCGTTTGGAATTCATGCTGATGTCACATTCGGCTATACTAAGCTTTTCGAGATTGATACTGCAGAAGCCAACGTTGCCGAATAAGTTATGCACCACGAAACATAGCCGGAATGAAGATGATGGAAAATGTAGAATTGATCAGGCATTCGGCTATCAAACTATTTGACACAATTTACACACCCAAGTACTTTGAAATTACATTTTTGGCATTCAAGATCATGTTGCTGATATTCTCTAATAGCTGCTTGTCAGCTTCTTGAGTTTTGGCCAGGGCAGAAAGTTTGGCTTTGAGTTGCTTCTCTTCATTCAGAGCTGCTGAAGCCTCCTTGCGCAACTTTTCTGTCAGACCAGGAATTTCGGCTATCTTCTTTTTATCAGCTTCAATTTCAGCCGATAAGTTTTTCAATTCTGCCTCTAATTCGGCTTTTCTGGTCTCTTTTGATTTAAGTGCAGCCTGTAGGCCAGCTAACAGTTCCTTATTGCTCTGAGTTCTAGAGTGCAAATCTTTTACAGATTGCTTGGCCAATGTTCTTCTTTGCTCCAAGGCTGGTTGAGCAGATTGATTCTTCAGAGCTTGCTTCACTGCAATAAAATGATCGTCCAATCTAGAAACTGGATCTAAAGAAATCTTGATATCGGCAGGAAGATCTTGATCAAATGATTCAAGCAAGTCTCTTAAGAGATCAGCATTGTTGACTTGATCTCGAGTGTCCTTATGCAGAAAGGAGAGGATTTCCTTCAGTTTTGCTTGGTTCTCCTCTGATAAGGCTTGACCAGAGGAAGTTTCTTCTCCTTGTTCGGCAACAAGATCGTCCAAAGCAAATGAGTAGCTGGGTGATGAAATTGTTTTATCCTGGAAAAGAATTGTTGCCGAATTAATGATGGTCTATTGGATAAAAGCTGGGAGAACTGGGTAAACATCTCTACCTCATTCCTGACCTCTTGGATGGAGAGAGAGGGCAGCTCAAGCTCAGGCAAAGATTCTTGTATGTCATGCTGAGGAGAGCTTGGAAGGTTCTTTGGTGGAGATGAGGCTTCTGGCTGAAGTACATCAGGTAGAGCTGAAGCTGGTTCTTGATGAAAAGAGGAGCTCTCCGAAATTGGATCCATTGAAGCTTGCTCTGTGACTGAAAGAAAGTTAGTGCCGATGAAAAAGAGTTTTAAAGGACAAGATGGTGAGAAATTTTACTAATCACTGAAGCATCGGCAGGTTCTGTGCTAATGGCCAATTGCTGTGATTTGGCCTGAAATCATAAAGGAACAGAAATGAGCAGAATGAAATTAGCATTTTTACTCGAGGAAGGAGAAATTTGACCTGTGCAATTCTTTTGCTGCTTGTTCTTTTCTTCTTTATAGCTGAAGGGGCAGTTAGAGAAGAAATCTTTCTCTTGGTAGAAGGTGGTGCAGCAAGAGTTGGATCCAGACTGGCAGGCCTGGACATTATTTGAGCCAAAGAAGGAGAGAGATGCCCCAGAATAGATATTGGGCCAGCGATGTTATATACAATTGCTCTAGCCAGAGGGGCAGGGACTGTGTCCTGCAGAATAACAGAATCAAAAGTCGATGAAAGAGGGTGTTATTGGAAAAACAGATGGATTATAAGCATGTTTACCTCTGAATTCGGCTGATAACCAGGCATTAACTCGAGGCAAAGAGGGTGAACTGGTGTATTGAAGATATGATCATGGAATTCTTGCCACCAAAGGGTGAAGGAAGGATGAATGAGTGCTGTTGGCACAAAGGGATCGAGTTGATAGATGGCTGCACAGCACTTGTAATCAAAGACCCTTCTTGTTTCTGTGGAGTCTTTGATGATCTGCCTCGGCTTGAGGAATTCATGGAGAAATAATCTTGGGGGCACTTGGCCACACCCTAGTTGCCTGGCAACTATGTTCGGCTGATAATATTCATATGAACTTTGAACCAGCCTTCCTCCGCAAAATTCGGTTGGTAAGATGTAAGGCCGAATGAAAGCGTTAAAAATTGCTGTGGACTCTGCATCTATGCATCCAGTCTCGAAGCTGAATTCACAAGGGAAAGTGAGATTGTCATTGTCCATGTATGGGAACCAGAGGGGATTGGCAAAGCCTTTGAAGAAAAGTTCAAACAGTTCTCCAATGCTCTTGTTGATAGCAATAGTGGAGGCTGCTTCCCCATAGGTTTGACAGCCTTTGGTGCTCTGGGCTTCTGCTTCCTGGTAATTGACCGAGGGGAAATGTCGGCTGTTGAGGTCAATGGAGACAATTTGGTGAATGTACAATTGCAGCCACATCTGGACGAACCACCAGGGACCGTTGACGCAGGGGATTTTCTTGTTGGTGTGCATCTGATAAATGGTCTGATGGAGCATGTGATAGACACTTCCCAGGAGATATTTCCCGAGAGGGATAAGTGTGCCTGCAGCCAGGTCTTCGGCCATTACTATGTGATTCAGAGTTGGCTCATTGGCTTTACCACAGAAAACAAATCTGCACAGCCACATATTCAGAAAGGCCCTGTATTCAACGTCAGTCAGAGGACCATCATGCATGTAAGTCTGGATGTATCTCTTATAGCCGACTCCAGTCTTCACCCCTGTCTGTTTGGAAGAACCTTTGTACCTGTATGGGTGTGTTATCCCTGTGATGTTCAGGCCGGTTATCATGTAGACATCGGCCAGGGTTGGAGTCATTGGTCCGTGACCAAAGAGAAAAGCATTCATGCCATTGGACCAGAAGTGACAAGCTGCAATCAGGAGATTTTCATTCTTGGGTGTTTCGGCTAGAGATAGCTCCAAGCAATGAGAAATACGAAGACTGTCCCAATTCTGCGTCTGAGGGCTTTTATCTTCAAGAATCCTTTTGTACCAGTTTCTCCAGCCGGCGATTGAGGGCAGAGGCCAGTTCTTGAATGCATCTTGCCATTCGTGAGGTCTCATCAGAGAAGTTTTGAAAGGAATCCTCTGAGCCTCGGCCGCAATAATTTCGGAGGGATCTGGATTCCCTGAGGGGCCGAGGAAGAAAGATGCGGATTGTTCTTCAATGGGGGTCAAGATTTCGGTGGCCAGAGCCTATCAAAGGCAGAGGAAGAGCAAATCGGAGATTCAAAATGCAGCTCGAAAAGAGTAATGCCGAATGTGATTGAGGGGAACAAAACTTACTTGAAGAATTTGATCCTGGTTCGCCATTTGAAGATTGGAACTTGAGAGATTCGACGAACTAGGGTTTTGAGTTTGGAAACGCACTCTGAGGATTTGGAAGCGGAAAACGGATATCAAAGCGGATTCAGCCTGGAGATGTTGGGGATTCCTGGTCAATTCCGAGATAAAAGCATCTTTTATCCCGAAATTGACGGGGCATGTGTTAACACCAAAATTTAGCACCAGGAAGAGGCTGACGTGTGGGCCGGATTTGGTGGAAGGATACCATTCGGCTAAGGGGCTTTCTCTGAAGTATTCGGCAATAACGCTCTGCGGTCGGGAACGCGTCGTCATTCGGCAGAGGCATAGTTCCGCAGGCAAAAGCGGTAGCATTCGGGAAGGCGTGATGACGTGGAAAAACATAAGGAAAAGGCCGGTTCGAACAAGGAACGCAATATGGGCACGAAGATTCGTCATTTATTTTTAGAAACAAGTATTGTAGTCGTGTCTGACTAGGAGTTGTATCAAGACCTGGGTATAAATATAAACCCATGGCGGCTGTAATAAGGACAATGAATCAATCAACACAACCAACCGGCCATGCGCCACCTATCGAGTCCTTAGTCGAGTCGTCGAGTCCTTCGAGAGGAGCCATCGATCCGTCGACCTCCGTAAGTACCGGCAACCTTGTATCATGCTTAGTATCATGCGGTGGATTTAAGCTTTGATGCAAGTAGTCTTGTTACCATGCTTAGTATCATCCGGTGGATTTAAGTTGTGGTCTCAAGAAGGTTCCTCTGTTAGGTCATGAGCCATGCGGTGGGCTAAGATCTAGCATGGACCAAGTTATCGGCTCTGTTAGATTTCGGCAAGATCTAACATATTCATTAAGTTACCCCGTGTTGCTTCGTTTTTACTCTGTGCTTAATTCATGCAACACTCCTTTGCCCAATCTAGGTCGGCTAGAATCGGCTCTACTTCACGATGCGATGACTTATCCCCTCATAGCCGAATCCGAAACCGATCTAGGTTGCCACGTGTCGCGGGTTCGAACTTGTTGGTATCGTGTAGATCTTGACAGAACCGGGTATCATGCGGTAGATGCAGGTTTTTGGGTCGTCTTAGAGCTAATCATCCGGTGGATTAGAATTCGATTCGATCTGATAGATTTATCTTTACCGATTAAGTTTGTTCCTTCGCCGCGGACCCCGATTCGGCTAAGCAGCCGCATTCGGCAGTGCTCTCACGAGTGAATGTGTTCGTGGGTTTGCATTGGACAATGAATGCTTTTAGCCTTTCACGATTAGATTGTATCATGCGGTGGATTGATCTAATCTGATTGGTGGTGTGGCCTCAAACGAGTTGTATCATGCGGTGGATTAACTTGTTTGTTGCCATGCTTGACGGGTGCTGCTTTCGGCCTATGCATTCTTGTTTCAATGTAAATTCGCGATAGCGTCTCACCCTCTATTTATTTGCCGCGAACTCTGATTCGGCTGAACAGCCGGATTCGGCAGTACTCTCACGAGTGAACATGATCGTGGGTACGCATTAAACACTGAATGCTTTTAGCCTTTCACGATTAGGTTGTATCATGCGGTGGATTAATCTAATCTGATTGGTGGTGTGGTCTCGAACAAGTCGTATCATGCGGTGGATTAACCTGTTCGTTATCATGCTTGACGGGTGCTGCTTTCGGCCTATGCATTCTTGTTTACTGCGGATTTATGATCATGCCTCACCCTTTATTTATTTTCATATCACGTCTGTCCTCGTTAATCGGTCATGGATATACTTTGCTCTCTTTGTTTATTTAAAGACCGATCTTACGTCATGCTGATGTTGTGCGTTCGGCAGTGTGATTCTTACATGCTTCTACCGATTGCCGAATGATATTCTGAGTAACGACAGATAGCTTGTCCGTAGCTATATGTCTCTCGAGATTGGCTTCAATGCCGCAAATATGGAACTGTCTGGTCTCACCCGGCACGTTCCAGGTTTTGATCTAAACGTTTTTGTCCCTTTGTTAGTTTTTAGGCAAACTGACTGGCACGCTTTCGGATTCATACGCACGGGCCACGTGTTGAAGCTAGCTAATTCGGCTTGCTGTGTGCTTGGCGCGAACTGCAGATTTTGCGTCAACAGGGAGTCGTCCTATATCTCCGACTGAGTCGTCTGCCTTGACGACCGTACCAGGAACATTGAAGGAACACGGGCACGCCATTCTCAATATCATCAAGAGAATAGCGGCGTGCTGGGCTCTATAAGGTATGATGTCCAGCAGCAGACGAACCAGATGACGGAGTACTTCTCAAGGTTTCGACCCTACCAATGAAAGATCCAAGCTTGGGGGAGGATCCCCACCAGGTATGTTCTGTGTTCCTTTGAGCACTTTGATTTCGCATTTGCCATTTCCCTTCCTATTTTATTTCCATCATAAAATAAAAATACCAAAAATATTTCCATTGAATAAAATAACCCCCAACTATGCATGGAATGAACCATATGCCTCTCACCTTGGAAATGATGAATAGTTGCTCTGTCATTAATCTTGCAAGTGCTTTGGTTTCAACTAGTTGCCCTGTAGTACTTGAGTTAATTGGCATGAGTAAAAATGAACCTGAACCTTGTGGGAGCCCATGCTTTATTCCAAGTCTAAGTTGTTGTGAGGAATGATATAGTGAGATTGTGGTTAAGTTCTACTTCTGCTCTTAGTATGGTGAAAATCTCAGATGTTTTATGCTTTCAAAAATAAAATAAAATTCCTACCAAAGCCATATGTTAAGCTTAGTTGAAAACCTTCTACACATGTGCTGCTTGTTATCTTAGTGAGCTTTGCCAAATTGTTGTGACCATTGTGAGGAATCTTTCATGCTTTCAAGATCGAGATTCACATACACACCACACTCATCTGCAATTCCTACACCGGGAGTTAGCAAATATTGCCATCATCCATACACAAATTAAATGCTCCATGTTCTATGATCTCCTCTCCAAATATCCTTGAATAGAAACATGGGCTATGCAAAAAGAAAAGCATGCCAAAGAGCATGGCAAAAAGGAAGAGAAAAAAAGAGCATGCCAAAGAGCATGGCAAAAATAAAAAATAAGAAAAACATGCCATGTGGCATGTCAAAAATATGAGCAAAAAGAGATAGCCCATGTTCTCGAAAATAAGTCAAGGAGAGGAAGAATCACCCCAAGGAGTTCCACCACATTCCACTCCATATATTCCACACACTTGCACTTCTCGATCTAAAGGTGTGATTTGGTTCCCCAAAGATCTGGTCTTTGACTTGGCAAAATATAAGATTCAAGTAGGCCTTCACCCTTTGTCCCTGAGCCACACAAAAAGCCTTATTAGATTTTAGGATGAAAAGAAGGCACAAGCCTTTGGGGAGGATTCAAATACCGCTTGAGTGATTCAGTGTGCCAATTGAGGAACAAACTTACATTTTTCACAGAATTGTGGAAACTCCGAGATGGGATCCTGAAAATAGTAGAGTGGAATAAAACTAAATCAAACTGTTCAACCTTTCAACCGCCCAAGACAAGGAGATTGCTATAAGCCCCATAGGTAAAATGGTGAGTTAATACTTTGCTAATGATTCGAGTATTGTTGAGTACTAGTTGTTCATAAAGTGACCTGCAAGAAAATGTCATTGTAGCAACTCCTGATCCACCGAGCCTAAGTTTCTATCTTTGCTCGAGGACGAGCAAAGGTCTAAGCTTGGGGGAGCTTGTTGGCGGTCGTTACAGACCGATTTCCGACCTCCAACCGAATATAAAATAAATACAATGGAACCAAACACTTTAGCTATAGGGCTTATCACTAACTATTTCCACAAGTTTTGTGATTGTCCATTGTGTAGGTACAAAATGGAGAAATACGTGCTATAGGGGTCGAAAGTGACCGATTCGGCTGAACGACACGATTCGGCCGGTTACCCCCCTTAGCCGTACAAGCCACCAGGAGCCGTCCACGTCAACGATGACCAAGCAACAACAACACAAGACACGTGGATGACCGTCACTTCATCCTGGACCAATGCCACGTCACTCTGGGCTTGTACAACACGAATCCAATCAAGAGAAAGCAGCCCAGAGCAACCCAGGACCAGAGGCGGTGCTGGGGGGGGCCGACTATGGGCCATGCCCGTTTCGGCCGAACCCAGGCCTTCTGCCGAACCGCCCCCAGCTGGGAACCGCCTCCCCAGGTTGAATCCTGGCCCTTGGAGCAAAGGGCAGTGGATCCACTGGATCTTCGGCCGAATCATGGAACCGCCTCCTAGGGCCCCTTAGCGGTTACTCCACCCATAACCGCCATCACTTGCTATAAATGGAGGCCTCCAGCACCTGCAATCACACACAACACAAGAGAGAAGTTCCTTAGCGAAGCTCTGCCACTTTCATGCTTTGAAGATAGGGAGAGAGGAGAGGTGAGCGTCCGGAGAGGAGCCGGAGTGTCGGCCTGTACCTCTACGGATGCGGCTCTGCTTCGAGTAACATCCGGGTCGTGTCTGGTAATTCTTGTATCTCTTCCTGATTAATTGAGCAGTCAGTTCTACTTTTATTTACTTGCTGGTTCTTCGTTAAATGCTTAGTTGATTGGTATAATTGTATACTGGTTGCTTGGCTTGGGTGCTTGTCTTTCTATAGGAGATAAGTATGAACCGACTAGTGTAGGCGTGGTGCCTATACTTGAGGTTAACTTAGTTTGTCCCCGAGTCTACGGAGGTGGTAGCCGTTAGGTGGTGACAGCCCTATACGGCCTACGTAGTCCATCACGTTCGTCTCGGCCTGCAGGATCCCAGAGTGTAGGATTGGTGACACCCCTTCTCATCCCTTTCTGCGTGTCATAGGTTTTATTATCCCGAAGCAAGTATCTATTTGTACCCTCTGATCCGCTCAGTTAATCAGTAGAGTGCCTCTATCAGACTCGTACCCTCTCTACCCTCTCATCGCTTCTCGTCCCTCTTTCTTGTTGTCCTCCACTTCGTCCATCCCATTCCATAACCCTTGGACAACTTAGTTTAGAATTAGTTCACTTCTCGTTCCCCGTGGAAATCGATACCTTGGAATACTCCTGGGTGAAAGCTACATCGGTATCCGTCCGCTTGCGGATTTATCTGTAGGTCGTGGCCGATTGTGGTACAACACATGCAGCATGGCCCAGGCACCACAGCTGCCAACTCCAGATCATGTGTTGGATTGTTCTGCTCATGCTTCCGCAACTGTCTCGATGCATATGCCACGACTCTCCCTTCCTGCATGAGTACACACCCCAGTCCTAGACGGGATGCATCGCAATAGATGGAGAAGCTCTTGGCTATGTCGGGCAATACTAGCATAGGTGCAGTTGTTAGCCTCTTCTTCAACTCCTTGAAGCTGGTTTGGCACTCCTCCGTCTAGAAAAACTTGGCATTTTTCTCCAATAACGCCATCATGGGTTTAACAATCTTGGAGAATCCTTCGATGAACCGTCGATAATATCCGGCCATCCCAAGGAAACTCCTGATCTCGCTGACATCTCGAGGCGGGTTCCAGCTCAACACATCATTAACCTTCTTCAGGTCAACTGCCACTCCTCCATTGGACAGCACGTGTCCCAAGAATGCCACTTCCTTCAACCAGAACTCACACTTGCTCAACTTGGCATATAGCTGATGTTCCCGGAGTCTCTGCATCACCATCCTCAAATGATCTTCATGTTCCTCTTCATTCTTGGAGAAGACCAGTATGTCATCAATGAACACCACCACGAACTTGTCAAGGTAGTCCATGAATACATTATTCATCAAGTACATGAAGTATGCAGGAGCATTGGTCAGTCCAAAGGACATAACCGTGAACTCGTACAACCCGTACCGAGTAGTGAAAGCCGTCTTGGGTATGTCCGATGACCGGATTTTCATCTGATGATAACCCGATCGAAGATCTATCTTGGAGAACACACAAGCTCCCTTCAGCTGATCAAACAGATCATCAATTCTTGGCAGTGGGTACTTGTTCTTGATGGTCACTTCATTGAGGGCTCGATAGTCCACACACATTCTCTGTGTCCCATCCTTCTTGTCCATGAACATCACTGGGGCTCCCCATGGTGAAGCACTAGGATGAATATACCCCTTGGCTAGCAAGGAGCTTAATTCCTCCTTAAGTTTCTCTACTCATTCACTCCCATTCTATATGGCCTTTTAGCTATAGGTGCAGTGCTAGGTTTTAGTTCAATAACAAATTCAACTTCGTGTTCTGGGGGCATACCTGGCAATTCCTTGGGGAACACATCCGGGAACTCGCTCACCACCCTGATGTCGGCGGGAGCTGCACCTTCGGCTTGGTTGGCTTGACACTGATCTGAAGACTGGACTGCTCGGTACTCCACTTTGTTGCCCCCTTTTGCCACTAGTTGCACTATCCTCTCGGAGCACTGGATCACAGCATTATACTTGGCGAGCCAACTCATTCCCAGGATTAGATCAAATTCAAGAGAATTCAGGACTATGGGGTATACTTCAAAATCTACCCCCCTTATTGTAATGATAACCTTGGAGCAGCGTAGACTGGCTCGTTGTTCTCCCCCTGGTGAACTAACTAACATAGGATTCCCCATGGGTTGCAGGGTCATCATACTCTTGTGTACAAATGCAGTAGAGATGAAAGCATGCGAAGCTCCAGAATCGAATAAAACAGTTGCGGGGGTCGAGTTGACAAGGAACGTACCCACAACCACATCAGTAGCTCCCTCATTAGTCTCTGCGCCCATGTGGTTGACCTTGCCTCTAGCGGGGTTCTGGGGTCCCCAGTTGGCCTGCTGCAGTCCCGCCTGCTGGTTGGCGTTCTGGGTCTTCTTGGGGTAGACATTGGCAAAGCTCCCCTACTCCCCACAGTGATAACACACTCTGGGAGCCACTGGCGTGTTGTTGACGGGGTTGGGGCGCTGAACGGGACCCTGCTGCACCGGGTTGCGCTGAGCTGGAGCATTCTGCAGGAGTCGCTGCTGCTGTGGTGCCTGGGGATACTGGGGGCGCTGCTGATACTCGCCATGGTTGAACGAGCCGGCTGAGTCTGGAAGCGCTGCTGGCTCCCCATCTGCTGACTTCCTTGAGGAGGAACGGAACGGGGGCAACTGCTGCTCCTGATCTGCTGGCCCTGGAACTTCCTCTTCTTCTCCTCCATCTCGCGGCGCTTCTATTCCAGCATCAAAGCACCGTCCACCAGTTCCTGGAAGTTATGGAACCTAGCGCACATCAGCTGGTACTGCAGTGCATCCTGCAAGCCGTCACAGAACCTGGACTGCTTCTTCTTGTCGGTGTCCACGTTCTCCTGAGCATAGCGGGCCAACTCGATGAACTTTTCACGGTAGGCGGTGACACTCATCCCTTCCCGCTTCAGTGCCAGGAACTCCTTCTTCTTCAGGGTCATTAGAGCTTCTGGCACGTGGTGGGAGCGGAAGCTGCTGCGGAACTCCTGCCAGGTGATCTGAGTACGGTCGACGTGAGCATACTGGTACGAGTCCCACCAGTCCAGTGCCGGTTCCTGGAGCTGTCCTCTGGCGTACAACACCTTCTCCCAGTCATTGCACTGGGCGATGTCGAGCTGTCTCTCCACCGCCTTGAGCCAATCATCAGCCTGCAGGGGGTCGGTGGCTTTGCTGAAGGTAGGAGGACGTCCCTTCAGGAATTCACCCCTCTTGTCACGGGGCGGCATGTTGTGCTGCGGTGGTGGATTCTGCTGGTTTTGCTGGATCATCGCCATCGTCTGAGCCATCTGCTGCATCAGCTGGGTCTGCGTGAGCATCATCTGCTCGATGGTGGGAGGTGGTGGCGGCAGTCCACTGGCACCGGTGTTGCTCCTTGTGTTCACCATCTATCATCAGTAAATAAATTTCATAAAAATTCCGTTGGTGACTTCAGAGGATTACTAGCTGGTTATGATGGAGGTTTTGATCGAAAAAGAGCAGAATGAATACCTCCTCTATGTAATCACTAAAGTCCTTAAACCTTAGTCCTACATCTAGATGGTAGTAGACTTGCGTCTACGCCCATCACAATCATTACAAAAATCCAAATCAATCATAAGCATAATGACAATCATTTCAAGCACCTAAAGACACGATTCACACAAGACTCGACTGGATTTAAGTTTTGAAAAAGTGAAACTAGACGACATATAACACATAATCATGGTGGTCTCCTAAGGTTTAATCAACCGTTCTAACTAGGCTGCGATACTACAGTCAGCACAGCTCTGATACCAATCTGTCACACAAGGATTTTCACCAAAACCCGAATACGGCCATATGTGTGCCCATGAAGTCATAGGACACATATAGCGAACAAATATGATAAACAGAGAACATATGCTTGAATAAATTCTTCATTAAATAAAGTATTACATTAGTGTGCATCATAAAGAAACTAACCAAATACAGCAGAAGACTAATAAACTCTCAAACTAATGGAGCCGCAATCCACAGGGACTTTGACTGGGAGACCACAGCTTAGTAGTACGGTAAATCTTCAGGAAACTCAGCAGCAGACTCATGCCCAGCCCAATCTGTTTACCCATCCGGGATTTTTTTGAATAAAATAACAAGTGTAAGTAAACAATTTTTAGCAAGTATAGCACGGGTATGAAGGCTAAAAATAGGCTAGACACGGCTTAACTGCATTAGCATTTTTAGTTGGTTCATTTTAACTTTAACCAAATTACTACAAGTGAGAGAAACCCAGTTTCAACCCAATTAATAAAGTATAAGTGACATTAAACATAAATAAACATCATCTTCTAATAAAAAAGGATCCAGACCGCTCGTGACCCTGAGAAAGGTTATCATGATAGATTTCCACTCGCAGAGGTTTCGCCCTTTACCCACCAGTCGCGTAAAAGCTCAAATGAACTTTAAACCAACTACGCGGACTACACTACCTGGGAGGGACACTACGAGGTTTTTCACAAGACACCCTAACAAGATAGTGGCCGATTATGGTACAACACAGGCAGCATGGCCCAGGCATCGAGATTGACGTACGCCTACGGAGTCACACCATAGGGGGTCAATGGCGTCCAGAGCGCGGGCATCACACCCAACAAATGCGCAACGTGTGGAGTTCCCCGTCCTAGGGACTCCCAACATGGGACTGTGCCTCACGGGGGCATAGCCGACGGATCACCCGTCCTCGGTGGATCAAGACATACTCTCACCAATGTTTCCCATAACGCCGTCGGCCACTCCGGTAACCACTGGCAAGCTAGAGACGTACAAGTTACTTGACCAAGACCAGAGCCATAATAGTTCTAGCGGTGGCGACAGGCTCCTAGGTTGCCGCTTTAAGAACTGGACCTTAGGGAGAGACACTGGAGCAAAGCACACAGCACATGCCCCAGTTCCCTAAACCATGTTGCTAAAAAGAAAGTTTTATCATTAATGTTGAAGTGAACCATTAAGTAAAAATTAACAGTTAAATAAGGGTGATAGTAGCTGCACATAGCAAAGATTCTACCCATATGCAAAAACCCAAGGTAAACAAGGATAGGATAAACAAGACTAGGTACAGCCTTAATGGTACATCAAATTAGACACATGCATGTATGAAATAATTTAATACAAGTGAGTAGGTAGCAAGGATTGTCCGTGCTATAACTTTCCTTCCTCGAAGGGCGGCTGCTGCTGTGAGTCCTGCTCCGAAAAGTCCTCACCGAACTCGAAGTCCAAAGCGAACGGCTCACCGACTGGACACGAATCACCACGCAAACAAGCACGCAAACCAATACATGCAAACAAATAATATTCTATTAGAACAGTACACCAAATAGTGGAAATAGTACAATTAAAGGTTCTAGACATAATCTACGCTTCACTACGAACACATGAGCGTGAAAATCACACTAATCGGAGCTAAAACGAAAAAGATATGGCAAATCTAAGTTCTAGGGACCTACTAGCAAGTTTTCAAAAGTTCCAGGGGCTTATTTGGAGAACATCGAGGACCTATACATAATTATGCGTTAAAACCCGAGGGCCTACATGTAAAGACAACTAAATAGGTCCGCGGGTTCAAAAATTTAAAAGCGCAGGGGCTTAATCGAATAAAACAGGACCTATCTGCAATTACTTTTGAACTGATCAGGACGGCGGGTTAATATTCAAAAAGGGGAGCAGCTCTTTAGCAAATCCTCCTCGGTTGACCGGTACCAGGCTTGTTGACTCGGGTCAGGGGCCTGGGGCAGCCGTCGGATCTGGATCCGACGGTCCAGATAGGGCGGGGGAGCTGGGTCACCGGTAGAGGACTGGGGGCGCGGCGGTGCGACTCGGCCGGCGGCGGTGAGCTCGCCGGAGCGAGCCGAGATCGAGCTACGGTCCCTGGTTTTGAGCGCGGGAGGGCTCTATGGCTTCGGGGTGTGATGGAGAATGCTACTGAGAGGTTCACGCCATTGATTGAGCGCCGGTGGCGGCCAACAACGACGACCGGCGGAAGCTTGCGCCTGCGAGCGGGGGTAGCGGGGTTCCGAGGCACAGGGGCAAGCGGGGAAGGGCTTGGGAGACTCGTTACCTTCACGCAAATCTCCTGGGAGAGTCGAATCGGAAGGTGGTGGGCGCTGGAGCTAAGGGAACGCCGGTGGCGGTGCTCGGCTCGGGAGGGCGGCGGCGCTGCGCGTGGAGGGGAGGGCTGGGGGCTCGTGAGCCCCCGCGCGCGCGGGGGGGGGGGGGGGGGTGGCTGGTGAGGGTCTAGGGCCGGGTGGTGCCGCATTTACAGCCGGGGAGGGGGCCCTAGGCATGCGGGCTGCATGAGTTTCGGGCGCCGGCAGAGCCGGGACTTTCCAAGCGAGGAGAAGGGGGTTGCCATGTGTGGCACGGCGGGAAGGGAAAGGAATCGGGGGATGAAGCTTCGGTGTAGCTTCGGCGCAGCTGCGGGGTGCCTCGCCGAGGGCCCATGGCACGGGAAGCGGCCTTGCCTTCGCCGGCGCTCGGCGCCATTCGCGCGAAGAAGAAAGGAAGGGGGAGGGAGGCCCTGACGCGTCGGGCCGGGTGGCAGTGAGAGGGAGGGAGAGAAGGGAAAAGGGAGGGCGCTGGCTGGGCCGGCTGTTCGGCCTAGGAGCGGGGCGCGGGGGTTGTGGGCCGGCTTGGGGAATTGGCCCAGGTGGAGGAGTGAGCTGGGGGTGAGTTGGGCCGGGGAAGAGAGTTGGAGGGGCAGGTGTGGACCAGGGAGGAAGTCTAGGGGGCAAAAGCGAACCCGGGGTAGAACAACTTTTTCTAAGGATCAAACAAGGTGATTCAAATTTGAATTTAAATAAATTTAAACTCTCGTTTGAATCACAAGCAATACAAAAATAAATGCAGCAGCATGAATGCAACAAAAATATTTCTACAACTTATATTTGATTTTAATATTCATAAATAATTTATTTAGCCTATATTAATTATGAACAAATTAAATAATAGCCAATAAATTACTAAAATTTTTAAATAGGCTAATTTTGGGTGTTACATGTGCGACCTGGGAGCAAGAATCAGCGTTATGCCCAAGGTAGTGTTCGATAAACTGAACCATACTTCCTTGTCCCCTACGACTATGTACTTGCAGCTAGCGGATCAATCGATTCGCTATCCCACGGGAATAGCTGAAGATATTCCGGTGAAAATTCGGGAATTATTCGTGCCCGTGGACTTCATGGTGCTTGATATGGAGGTCGACACGAAGACACCTCTCATTCTTGGGAGGCCGTTTCTGAGTACCGCCAATGCAAACATCAACGTAGGAGCCGGAGAAATCAGCTTGAACATCAACGGCAAGGAAGAAAAATTCGCATTCAAGCCCAGGGTGGAGAAATGCTCCCAGGTATGTACTAATCCAATTCAAGATTTCACTAACTCGGAGCAGGTCAAGGTGGTTGTTTCCAAGCCACGGATGGAGCAACACTGGGGAATGAAAGGAGACGTTCACCGCCTCCAACACAGAAGAAAATTAGGAAGGCGTGGCGGAAAAAGGTTGCATCGTACGAACCACCCACTCCGGGATCAGACGATGACAAAATCAACTGAAGACAGGAGGAGTCCCGCTCGCGGACTTTAAACATGAGCTCTCGCCGCGAGGAAAAATGGTATGTATCCCATGTTTCCCTTCCAAATTTTAATTTACATCATTGCATTTGCATGTTTCCCTTTCCAAAATAAATGAACCACTTGTGTAATTAATTTGAAAGAGAGTAAAAATTGCAAGCATGGTAAAGAATAAATGGAGAGTATGCTGAAATTTATTTGAATTGGGTACATTTTGTAATTCTTATCATTTTTACCCTTCTCCAAAGTGCTCCATTTATTTCTTGTGATCACCAACCAACACAAAACATGTCTACCCCACTCCATATGGCTTCACACTCACCAATTATCACAAAACTTGGCAGCATGGGGGTGACTCCACTAACTTTCACGTTGGTCATGTAAAGTTTGCATCTCACCTACCACTAAAATCCACTCACATGACCATACTCTAGTGCTGGCCACAAAATTTTGTGTGCAACCAAAGCAAAGGTGGGAGCTGCACTCACATGGAGTGCTCATGCCACACATGCGTGGTTCGGCCGAACTAGGCAATTTGTCTGAACCAGGGATCTGTTCCCCCTTTGCCTATAAATGTTGGGCAATGCTTGCTTGCTTCCTTGCATCATCACACACTTTAAAATTTTCTGCTAGAAGCTCTTTCTCTCTCTCTCTCAAGTTCTTGCTCAAGTTCTTCTCTAGTTCTTGCTCAAGTTGGTTCACTTGCATTGTTGAAAAAATCACAAAAATATTTTACTTTTGTTTGATCCTTGTGCTGAAACTTGAACGTGTTTGTGGTGGTTTCCGACACCCATAAGAACGATTAACTTTTTGTGGTGTTCTTCATCCCCGCAAGAACGACTAACGCTCTCGAACGATTGATTTGTTTTACTTGTGCTAACCCCATATATTCAGTCCTTCGGGTAGTTGTTAACATTTTGCAGGTAGCATGTCGAAGATCTTCTCCGTGTTCCGTCGCTCCGCCCGGCTGAGCAAATGCTCGGACGATGCTTGGAGCTCGCCAGCCCTGTCCTGCTGTTCAAGCCGGATGGAGGTGGATGTGTCAGGGGCAGCCAACTTGGAGCCTCACACCCAACCCGGTAGCTCCTGAACGAGAGTGAGATCATCCTCCGGACGGACCAGGAGCGGAATGTCTTCAACATGTTGCGCTTGAAGGAGTTTGAGCATACCCGTGTCTTCGAGCAGGACCTGTTCGTAAGAACGGGTATGGATGAAGAATTCCCAAAAGTCTTCGAAGCCGTTGGCAGGGGTAACTTCTAGCGCGTCAACGAACAAGGTTCGTACCTCCTCACCCTTGAATTTCTTTCGACTCTTACATCTGAACGGGAGGGTGTTCGCTTTCGATTTTTCAACCAAGAGTACTTTTACTCTTGGAGGGATTTGAGCATGGCTCTTGGTTTTGCCAGTCATTGTTCTTTGGAGCATGCCAAAGCTTTGGAAAAGTTTAGTCGGGACGGGTTTTGGAAAAAGATTTCCGGAAGCACCAATTGTTCTGCACCTCGTACTAATAACATTCATAACCCCACCTTGCGTTTCATGCATCGGTGGATGGCTATGACAATGTTTCCATGTTCTAATTTGCGTCCTGTCAATACAGTCGAGTTGCGGCTTTTATATGCCATGGTTAAGCAAGTTGCTGTCTCTCCGGTTAAGGATATGGTTACCCATTGGCTGTCCCATCACTCTCGTGTGGGTAGCGTGGCAGTGAATTCTCTAGTCACTCACCTCGCTAACCAGTTGGGCGTTCTGGAGGGCGCCCGGCTTGCTTTCCTAGAGACATCACATTCCGTTATTGATGCCAAGCACTTTGTGCAAGGCCACATGATACAACGGGCGCCCGATGCAACACTGGTGATGATTTATCATAGTTATACAACTGAAGTGCCCCTGCCTTGTCCAGAGCTGAGGTTGTATACTGCTAAAAAACTAACGCTTCAGTTGAGTACCGAGTCGGATGACTCTTCCCCTTGGAGAGAGCCCGCTCTGCACAGTGTTGCAGGCGAAGGACCATTCACCCGGGGATGAGCCAGGCGTGATGCTGGGCCCTTCACCACACAGGAACCAGCAACTTCACCAACATAGCCACACCGACATACGTCTGCGTTCGAGGCGGCCTTCAACACATACAATGGTGCTGGGATGTCAGGAGCAGGAGGCTCTGTACAATCCCAGTATCCGGACTACTTCGCCCCGAGCCACTGGGACTACGCCCAGGGTACGGACTCTGAGTACTCCTTGGGGTGGTATGCAGGGGGGTACGATAGTGCCTCCCAGCCGTACTTCCCTGGGCATTCTCAGTCTGCACGCTTCTCTACACCCAACGGCTACGACATCGGTCGGGAGTTATCTTACATCTCCGACCAAGTCGACCTCCTCGATGACCGTACCTGGAACATGGAAGGCACTCTGGCACGCCATTCTCAGTACCATCAAGAAAATAGTAGCATGCTGGAATCTATAATGTACGATGTCTAGTGGCAGACGGACCAAATGACTGAATACTTCTCAAGATTTCGACCCTTCCAATGAAAGATCCAAGCTTGGGGGAGGACCCCGACCAGGTATGTTCTATGTTCCTTTCAGCTCTTTGATTTCACATTTGCCATTTCCCTTTCTATTTTATTTCCATCTTAAAATAAAAATACCAAAAAATATTTGCTTTGAATAAAATTAACTCCCAACTATGCATGGAATGAACCATATGCCTCTCACTTTGAAAATGATGAATAATTGCTCTGTCATTAATCTTGCGAGTGCTTTGTTTCGACTAGTTGCTTGATAGTACTTGAGCTAATTGGCATGAGTAAAAATGAACCTGAAAACCTTGTGGGAGCACATGCTTTATTCCAAGTCAAAGTTGTTGTAAGGAATGATATAGTGAGATTGTGGTTAAGTTCTACTTTTGCTCTTAGTATGGTGAAAATCTTGGATGCTTTGTGCTTTC
This sequence comes from Echinochloa phyllopogon, assembly GCA_033239725.1. Classification (NCBI taxonomy): domain Eukaryota; kingdom Viridiplantae; phylum Streptophyta; class Magnoliopsida; order Poales; family Poaceae; genus Echinochloa; species Echinochloa phyllopogon. The sequence goes on along the minus strand of BTCW01000015.1, from coordinate 28,580,399 downwards.
AAAAATAAAACAAAGTTCCTCATTGGTCAGAAATTCCTACCATAGCCATATGTTTAGTTCAGTTGAAACCTTCTACTCATATGCTGCTTGTTGTCTTAGTGAGTTTTGTCAAATTGTTGTGACCTTTGGGTGAAACTTTCAGGCTTCTAAGATCAAGATTCACGTACACACCACCTCTCATATGCAATTCCTACACTGGGAGTTAGCAACCATTTCCATCATCCATCCACAAAATAAATGCTCCATGTTTATGATTCCCTCTCCAAATATCCTTGATAGAGACATGGGCTATTCAAAATAGAAAAGCATGCCAAGGAGCATGGCAAAAATAAAAGAAAGAAAAGAATGCTAAGTAGCATGGCAAAAGGAAAAGAAAAAATGAGAAAAAGAAAAGCATGCCAAAAAGGCATGGAAAAAATATGAAAAAAAGGAATGATAGCCCATGATCTCGAAAATAAATCAAGGAGAGAAAGAATCATCCCAAGGAGTTCCACCATATTCCACTCCATTCCACTCCACATACTCCACACACTTGCACTTCTTGATCTAAAGGTGTGATTTGGTTCCCCAAAGGTCCAGTCTTTGACTTAGCAAAATATAAGATACATGCATGCCTTCATCCATTGTCCCCAAGCCACACAAAAGTCATATTAGATTTTAGGATGAAAAGAAGGCAAAAGCCTTTGGTGAGGATTCAAATACCACTTGACTGATTGAGTGTGCCAATTTAGGAACAACTTACATTTTTCACAAAATTATGGAAACACCTAGATGGGATCATGAAAAGAATAGAGTGGAATAAAACTAAATCAAACTGTTCAACCTTTCAACCGCCCAAGACAAGGAGATTGCTCCAAAGGTAAAATGGTGATTTAAAAGTTTGCTAATGATTCGAGTAATTTTGAGCACTAGTTGTTTATAGAGATTACCTGTAACATATTGACATTGTAGCAACTCCTGATCCACCGAGCCTAAGATTTTATCTTTGCTCGAGGACAAGCAAAGGTCTAAGCTTGGGGGAGCTTGTTGGCGGTTGTTACGGCACGTTTTCGACCACCAATACTCAAGAATAAAAGAGGATATATATGACATTCCATGCACTTAGGTTTATTTCTAATAAAGTTCCACGAGTTTTGGTGAGTTTCACTTGTGCAGGTACAACAACGAGAAATACGTGCATCCTCTGAGTGTTGGCACTTCTTACGATCCAATATTAGGATTGTGAATCCTGGTACTGGGGTAAGGAGTGGTTAGTGGTTTTTCTTATGGCTCAGTAAAATATAGAAATATTCTGCAAGCGCACAGAATTACCGTTGTAGCATTTCACCAGGGAGTATTTCGAGGTATCGTAATTTATATTTCCGTAGGGAAGCTTACGGTAAGAGTACTAGCAAACAGATATTTGAGACTATCAGAGAGGGGTACACGACTAGCAAGACGGGGGATAACGGTATTGGATATGAGTGGATATACCGTGACACACAGCTCAAGGTAGGCTCCGCTAGGAAAGAGAAGGAATAGATAGCTGGGAGGACAACAAGAAAAGATAGAGGATTCCTAGGTACTTTATCTGTCTATGTCACTCGGGGTTAGAGATACGGAGGCTATAGCCAGCACTCAGAGATCAAGGTCAAACCTATGTCTTAACTTCGGGACAGCAGAATCTACGCCACACAGAAAGGGATGTGAAGGGGTGGCATCTACCCTGCACTAGGGGATCCTACAAGCCGAGACGAACGTGATGGGCTACAAAGGCCGTATAGGGCTGTCACCACCTAACGACTACCACCTCCGCACACTCAGGGGCAAACTAAGGTTACTGGCTAGCCTAGGAACCACTCCTACACTAGTCAACAACTACTTACTCCACTAGAAAGAGCAAGCAAACTTGTCAATACTCGTAGTGACAATTCACCTCAAGTATCAAGCAAGATCGAAGAACCGGCTAAGACAAAGACTTAAACAAGATCTTGAAGCACCAGAACTAGAACCAACTATAGTCGAAACATGATATAGATGCAACTAGAATAAATGAGAAGCAAGCTATAAATGATAGAGGCAAAGTGATAAAGATAACATTATATTGATAACTCAAAGTCTACAAAAGGAAAGGAAAAGATACAAGAGCTTATACCAGAGCTTCTAAAGACGACTCCGGAACCTCCGAGGCATAGCTCGACTCAACTCTAACTCCCAACTAAACTATCCTAACTCTACTAGAGAGAAGTGTAAATGAGAGCTCCTTGGCTTGTTGTGTGTGATACAAGTGAGTGACCCCTCTATTTATAGCTTGAGCAAGTCGGTTTGGAGTGGAGTGGCAGCCAAGGGAACCAGGAGGCGGTTCCTCCTCATTCGGTTGAATCCCTAGGTGCATGGAATGTCACATATATCCTCTTTTATTCCCGAGTATTGGTGGTTGAAAACGTGCCGTAATGTCACACCCGGATTTACACGGAAACCCGGATGCTGCCATATGTGTGCCCAGGAAGTCCACAGAACACATACAACGAACAAATATGATAAACAGAGAACATATGCTGGAATAAATTCTTCATTAGATAAAGTGTTTACATCAGAGTGCTTCATAAACAGCGGAAGACTAAATAAAACTCTCAACTAATGGAGCCGCAATCCACAGGGACTCTGACTGGGAGATCACAACTTAGTAGTACGGTATATCTTCTGGAAACTCAGCAGCAGACTCATGCCCAGCCCAATCTGTTTACCCATCCGGGATTTTGTTGAATAAAATAGCAAGTGTAAGTAAACAATTACTTAGCAAGTATAGCACGGGTATGAAGGCTCAAAATAGGCTAGACACGGCTCAACTGCATTAGCATTTTTAGTTGGTTCATTTTAACATTAACCAAATTACTACAAGTGAATGATACCCAGTTGTAACCCAATTAATAAAGTATGAGTGGCATTAAACATAAATAAACATCATCTTCTAATCAAAAAGGATACAGGCCGCTCGTGACCCTGAGCAAGGTTATCATGATAGATTTTACACTCTGCAGAGGTTTCGCCCTTTACCCACCAGTCGCGTAAAAGTTCAAAGGAACTGTGCACCCAACCACGCACATCAACACTTTCGAGGTGTGACGGCATAGGGACGCTACGAGGTTTTTCACAAGACACCCTAACCAGACAGTAGCCGCTAGTTTAACAAGGCGGTGAGACCATAGGCACCGAGATCGATGTACGCCTACGGAGTCACACCATAGGGGGGTCGATGGAGTCCAGAGCGTGGGCATCGCACCCATCCATGCGCAACGTGTGGAGTTCCCCATCGCAGGGACTCCCAACACGGGACTGGGTCTAACGTGACTTAGCCGACGGATCGCCCGTCCTCGGTGGAATCCGGAGACACCCTTTCACCTTGTGTCCACTAACGCCGTTGGCCCCAATGGTAGCCACTGGCAAGCTAGAGCCGTACAAGTTACTTGACCAAGACCAGAGCCATAATAGTTCTAGCGGTGGCGATAGGCTCCTGGGTTGCCGCTTTAAGAACTGGACCTTACGGAGAGATACTAGAGCAAAGCACACAACACATGCTCTAGCTCCCTAAACCAAGTTGCTAAAAAGCATGTTTTATCATAAATGTTAAAGTGAACCATTAAGTCAAGATTAACAATTAAATAATAGTGACAGTAGCTGCGCATAGCAAAAGATTCTACCTATATGCATAAGCCCAAGGTTATCAAGGTACATGATATACAAAACTAGGTGCAACCTTAATGGGACATGAAAGTATATGAATATAAAAAGTGTGTTTAGATAGCAAGGATTGTCCATGCTATAACTTGCCTCAAATCCGGTATATTACTCATAGTCTTCAGCTCTTAATCTTCAAGCTTTTCTCCTTGAAATCTCTCGATGACGATCCTCTACTCGAAGCAATCATCGAGCACCACATCCAGATAAACAAGCAAGCAAACAATATATAACTAAGAATAGTACACCAATAAAAATAAAAGCTTTAAAAGAGTGCACTAAAGGATAGGGATTGAGGCTACGGTCACGTGAGCGCAAGAATCGCTGAAAACGGAGCTACGGTTGAAAAGATACAACTATCGGATGATTTGGATTATAAAAGAAAATAAAGGACTATATGCTTGATAAATTTTAACTGAATAAATAATGTAAAAGATATTCTAGAGAAACATCATATGTTGGTATTAATTCAAATTTTATTTGAATTTGTAAAAGCCAGAAATAAACTAATCATATTTTATTTATAAATGTTTATGTAGAATTTATACAATTTATATTTAACTTTAGTAAAACAGGCATGTGAGAGCGGCTAATCGAATAATGATAAAACATTTCGTGTCGAACTAGTCAATATTATAATAAAAATATATTCATGTTGATATTAGTCAATATCAATATTGATGAAAACTCGGAGTTTAACTCTAAGTAGATTTTAATTAGAAAAGATAGCTTTATTTAAACATTAATCAAATAAAAATTCATTTATGAAAAATTGAGATATAACCTAGTCAACTTTTATTTATAAATCTAATTGAATAAATATTAATCAAATTTATTTTAGCATTTAAAAGCCGAGTATAAATCTTAATTATATTTTAGTATAGAAAATATATTTAAATATTCTTTAGTCAAATTAATATTTAAATAAAATTCAGAAACATGTGACATAGTAAATATGAGTACTAACGCGTAGTTTACGTTGATATGAATCTAACGCAACGAAAATGGGTTAAATCGGAGTTAGAACGTGAAAACTATGATTAAAACGAGTTTTAGGGGCTTATTTGTGAAAGATCGAGGGCCTAAACATAATTTGGTATAAAAACCGAAGGGCTAACGCGCGAATAAACCTAACCAGGACCTTTGCCACTAAACATGAAAAGGGCATGGGGGTTTTTAAAAGAAAAAGGACCTAATTGCAAGTATTTTTGTACTGATGCGGACCGCGGGTTGATTCAAGAAAAGGCAGGGGGTTTATCGCAAATGTGCCAACGCTGACCGGTATGGCGCTAGTTGACTCAGGGCTCGGGCCACTGAGGGCCGTGGGATCTAAATCGTGCGGCCCAAAACAGATCGGGGGAGGAGCTCGTCGCCGAGGGGCATTCGCGGCGGCGCCGCCCATGGCCGCGGTGGGGAGCTCGCCGGCGCTTCTCCAATCCGGCGATTCCGACCGCCATTGGCGATGGGAGGTAGCTGGGGAGGGGTCTAGGGCCATGGGGAGTGCGTCCCCGGGCCTATTGCCGGCGGGGAGGGCGCGCCGAGGCCGGGCGGCGGCAGACCGAGGCCGGCGAAGCTCGGTGAGGTCATGCGCGTGTTGGGGAGCGAGGGAGAGGGCGGGAGTGGGCTTGGGAGGTTCCTTACCTCTGCGCGAGGGTGCCCCGAGGCTCGGGAAGGCCGGAGCGGCGGCGCAACGGCGGGTCATCGGCGTGGTCGAGGCTCGGGCGGCGGCGGCGCGAGCGAGGAGCAGCGCGACAGCGCTAGGGTTTCGGCGGGTAGGGTAGGGGTCGAGGGAGGAGAGCTGGCGGCGCTGCGGCTTTGTAGGCGCGTGGCAGAGGGCATCGGCGTGCGTGCTTTCCATAGCACGGCGCGGCCGGCCGCCATTAGCGGCGGTAAGAGGAAGGAAGGTGGAGAGGAGGGGCTGGCAGGTGGGGCCGGCAGGGCAGAGAGAGGGAGCGCGGGACGGGCGACGTGCGCGGGAGGCGCTGGGCCGGTGCATGGTGGGCCGAGGTAAGCGGGAGGGAGCTACGACATTGGGCCGGCTGGACTGGCGGAGCGCGCATGGGCCGGAGCGAGCGGCGAGCTGGGCCGAGGGAGGGAGGAGCTGGGCCGGGCGGAGGGAAAGGCAGCGCGCGGGGGTTGGGCCGGGGAAAGAGGGGGCTGGGCCGAGCGGAGGGTTGGGTTTCGGCCCGGGAGGGTTTTGGGTTTTTCTTTTCCTTTTAATTTTCAGAAAACATTTTCCGGGGCAAGAATAATTCCAGAAAATTCTAGATAATTCGTTTAAGCCACGAAAAATACTCCAAAAATTCCAAAAATCCCAAGAAAAATCTCAGAGATAGATTTGGACATGAGGAACCCAAATAAAATATTTGGAGCTCATGAAAAAGGTTTTAGCACCTTCCAAAAATTGGAATATGCTCTAGGAAAGTTAGGAATAAATTCCAGAAAAGTCTGGAAAATTCCCAAAAGGCTTCTAAACGCATTTTAGAAAACTTGCATGCATAAAACCACTAAATGCAAGCCGGCATGAATGCAAAGCACTCAACATTAAACCTATGCTGTTTTAACTTAATGGTTTTCCTAATACTAAATTCCCTGCAAATTAAATAATGTTGAGAAAAATTTTAAAATTATGAGAAATTCTTTATTTAATTAATTATTTTTTTTAAATCACATCATGAAATCCAAAAATTTCAGGGTGTGACACGTAACGACCGCCAACAGCAATTTTTTGGACTATAGGATGAAGACACAAAACTAATTTAGGGTAAGCCTGACGGTAATACCTGAGTCTCTGATACCAAATGATGAGTCCGGCCCAGGTGGGGTTGGATGAAAAGCCTGACACACCGACTCGGCTGCAATGCCCATAGGGCCTCCTGTTGTGCCTCAACAGTCTTAGCACCAGCAGCCGAAATTACGACACACTGATCCGGCTACAACTCCCATAGGGCCTCCTGTTGCGCCTCAGCAATCTTAGCACCGCAATCTGGCGCACCCCTCGGGGAAAGGCCAAATCACCCCAAAAGACTAGTTTCATAGGGGAAGGGTGACTCTCCCTTTTAAGGTGACTTCCTCCTCCCTAGCTAAGCAAGGTGGGATTATTCAGAGGCTCACACGATCACCGCCCGACTACAACTGGGCCACTTGGCCCATTTGTTGCGTCTTTGCCAGTGGGTAATAGTGGAGGATGTCTTCATCATTCAAGAATCAAGAGACCAGATGTTGAGCGAGATCACTCAGATCGGAGCTCACGCCATCAGCGAGACGAGCGAGCCAGAGCTCCATGTGGTGGTCCCTACATCGTCAGGAGTGCAGCTCCAGGGAGAAGTCCTCGAGCAGCCCTTAGCCGAAGTTTCAATGGAAGCAACGGTGGCGTCTAGGACCCAAAGGATTGCCTCCAAGTCCGCAGTGATTGATGGTCATGGAGAAGCTGACTCCGAGCCAACTGCACACCAAGACCCGAGCACTTTGGCATAGAGCGTCATATTTTGTACCTGCAACTTTATGCTTTAGTTATCGAAACTTTTAAGATTGCAGCACAAATAATTCAAGTACAAGTAGTTCTAGAAATTTTAAGTTGGTTGTATGGAATGCTTTTTACTCAGATTTTAGAATGTGTTCCCTTAGTTTGCTATATTTTGGCACTTGGGCCTTTGAATTTCTGAGTTTTCTTTCTTTGCTCTTTCTTATTCGTAGTGTAGCCGTAAGAGTTTGGGTCAGGGCCCGTTGTTGGCGGTCGTTACAACCCAAATTCGACCACCAATACGCGGGAATAAATGAGAGACTATGCAACATTCCATGTACTTAGGTTTTATTTCTAATGGAGTTCCACGAGTTTTGGTGAGTGTCGCTTGTGCAGGTACAACATTGCGAAATACGTGCTATAGGGGTCGGAAATGACCAATTCGGCCGAACGACACATTCGGCCGGTTACCCCCCTTAGCCGTACAGGCCAGCGGGAGCCGTCCACGTCAACCAAATGACAACACACGACACATGGACGACCGCCAACACATCCCAGAGCACCGACACGTCATCCTGGGCCGAATCAACTCAAACCCAAGCACCAGAGGCCAGCCCAAGGGGTCCAGGAGCAAGAGGCGGTGCACGGGGGGCGTTCTGGGCTGAAAGCCCAGTTCGGCCGAACCCACCAGTTCGGCCGAACCGCCCCCAATGCACCAACCGCCTCCAGGAGTGCATCCTTGCCATCCAGAGCCAAGGCGGTGGATCCAGGGGTTCGGCCGAACCGACCTGTTCGGCCGAACCCGGGCTCTTCGCCCGAATCAACAGGGAATATCCCCTGGATCCCTTGGCGGTTACTCCTCTCCAAACCGCCTTAGGACACCTATATAAGCAGTGGCATACACCTTGTATCACACACAACACAAGAGAAGAAGAAGAGTAGGCATCGCTAGGTTCTGCCACTCAGTAGAAATAGGGAGAGAGGAGAGGTGAGCGTCCCGGAGAGGAGCCAGAGTGTCGGCCCCTCTTCCCGTTGTACCTCTACAGATGCGGCTCTGCTTCGAGTGACATCCGGGTCATGTCTGGTAACTCTTGTATCTCTCTCTGATTAATTGAGCATTCAGTTCTTACATTTATATACTTGTCTCGTTCTTCGTTCAATGCTTAGTTGATTGGTATAACTGTATACTGGTTGCTTAGCTTGGGTGCTTATCTTGCTATAGGAGATAAGTAGTTATTGACTAGTGTAGGAGTGGTTCCTAGACTTGCCAGTAACCTTAGTTTCTGCCCATCGCAATGGAGGTGGTAGCCGTAAGGTGGTGACAGCCCTTTCGGTCTTCGTAGTCCATCACGTTAGTTCCGGTGTCGGAGGCTCTGTAGTCCCGAAGCAAGTATCTATCTGTATCTTCTGCTCTGCTCAGTCAATTGGTAGAATACCCTTACCAGACCTGTACCCTCTCTACCCTCCTACCTCTTCTCTTCTCTCCTTGTTGTCGTCATCCACCTCATCCATTTCATTCATCCACTCCATCTACCTAGGACAACTTAGTTTAGGATTAGTACACTTCTCGTTCCCCGTGGAAATCGATACCTTGGAATACTCCCGGGTGAAAGCTACATCGGTATCCGTCCGCTTGCGGATTTATCTGTAGGCCGTAAGGAGTGCCAACAAGTTTTCTGGCGCCGTTGCCGGGGAACGGTAGCTGTTCTGATTCCGAACCCAAGTTGTCCGTGTATCCCACCACCATCCATATGGATCCCACTCTTACCTTACGCCAACACTCGGCTCCAAAGGGCGCTTGTTTGGAGCCACCACCATCATCACATCCCATATCCACACCCGGCTATGAGCTACGTCCCGGCTTCATAGCCATGGTTCGTGAGCAACCGTTCTTAGGAACGAAGGCCGAGAGTCCATACGCGCATTTGCGCAAGTGTGAGAAACTCTGCTCGTGCCTGACCATTGCGGGCATGACACAAGAGACACTCAAATGGAAGCTATTCCCGTTCTCATTAACGGGAGGAGCGAAGAAATGGTACTCTCTGGCTGTCCGTACTATGGAAGGGAGTTGGGAAACTCTCAGAGAGAAATTCTGCCTAAATTTCTTCCCAATTTCCAAGGTAGCCAGCCTCCGAATCGAAGTTCTTACCTTTAAGCAATTAGAGGGAGAGTCGTTAGGAGCTGCTTGGGCTCGTTTCAAGCAAATCTTGGCATCCGGACCAGACCTAAGCCTACCAGAACCTGTTGTTTTACAACACTTCAGCCTTGGCCTCTGTCCCGTAGCCGCAACTTTCTTGGACTCTGCTTCAAAAGGGTCGTTTTTCATTTGACTCCTAGTGAAGCGAGGATAGTCCTGGAGCGCATCCTGGATGACACTCCCTACACTGGAGTCTATGACGAACTCCCTGATGAAGAAGAGAAGCAGCCTAAACCTGAAGAGCCTGTACACCAACAATCCAAATCTATCAGCCCTTCCATTCCATCAGAACCCGATGCTCAATTCGAACCACAACCTTACTCTAGCCTAGACTACTATCCTCCACTCTACACCACTCCCTATGATTTTGACGATGGTCTATTCGATGACATCGACTGTGCCATACGTTTCCCACGGGAACGATGTGTAGAGCAAAAAGATCCACCCCCCGACAAGGAAGCATTAGAATATCAAAGAGAGTACTTAGGCCGTCTCTCTGCCATCAAGAGTCGGGGATGGCTAGACGAGGTGGAAGCCTCGACTGAGGTAGTTAAAATGCCCAAGAGAATCCGAACAATCTTTTGTGAAGTTATGGGCATGGACAAAGAAATCGGGTATGACCCGAGCCTCGAAATCAACATAATCTCTAGCTCCTTGGTGCGAGCCCAACTTCCCGATGAACCATGGTCATCATCTCAGAAACATCTAAGGTTCATATCAGGAAGGGTCCTCGACTGTTTAGGGATCTTGCGGGTCATACCCGTTAAGATTAACGACCCTGAACTTTTCCTGGATTTCCATATCTTTGACCTACCTGAAAATTCCACTCAGTCCATCTTTATTGGTAGGCCAATCATGAAAATCCTAGAAAATTCACCAATAAACCAGCTAGAGCTTAGGATCGGAAAAGAATTTGTCCCAGTCTCTTATTCCTATTCCTTGAGTACCCCAATAGAGATAGACCCCGATCCTGATCCAATAGAGGAAGTCATGTCAACAACTCTGGCAGACTTAGAGCAACCTTTCCTAGAAGAAGATGCCCAATTCCTTATGGAGGAAGAAGACATTCATCCTCCAATCGAGCCTAAGCCTCTTCCCTCTGGATTGAAGTGTGCTTCCCTCTTTAATGATGAACACACTCCAGTGACCATCAGTGACCAGCTCTCTGACATTGAAACCCAACAGACTTTCATGGTCCTGGAGGAAGATCGGTCAGTCTTTGGACACTCAATCCAAGACTTCAAAGGGATTACTCCTAACCTCCATACTCATCATATCCCTATCTCATCTTATCTTGGGGTCGTAAGGCAATTGTCACGGAGATTCGTCTTTGATCGGGGAAAGACTAGAATCAAAGCCTGGAGCCATCATCTTCCCTTGTCATACCCTCTAATACGACCCTATGCCTACACCTCCTACAAGTAAAAGGGATTCGTAGTTCCTTGGCCACACCGGGCTGTATAGGTGTCTCATCGAAAATTTCTCTCTAATAGCCCGGTCGCTGACCAATCACTTAGCCAAGGAAACCCCTCTCGTCTCTGATCAAGAGTGTCATTCTTCCTTTCACACCCTTAAGAAAGCACTCAGTTTCGCTCCCATCATCTAGTCCCACGACTAGAGCATTCCACTAGAAATCATGTGTGATGCGAGCGATTTTTGCCGGAGGAGCTGTTGTGGGCCAAACCAAGGACAAGAAGCATTATGCTCACTGGCCCAAGCTCAACTACGCAACCACAGAAAAGGAACTCCTAGCAGCTGTGTTTGTTATAGACAAATTCTGGTCCTACCTAGTTGGGGCAAAGGTCATAGTCTATTCAGACCATGCTGCTTTGAAGTACCTTTTGACCAAAAAGGATGCAAACCCAAGACTCATCCATTGGGTCTGTCTCGGGTACAAGTCCCGTTTGATCTTCCCATCAGCGATTTTCTTACGGGGTGATACACTCCTCAAGGTCACAACACTAGAGCCGTGGTACGCCACCATAGTTGACTTCATGGTGTTAGGGTACATCCCATCAGGTGAAAATAGGAAAAGATTGGTTTATGAGAGCAGACATCACCTATGAGTGTCGGCCCCTCTTCCCGCTGTACCTCTATAGATGCGGCTCTGCTTCGAGTGACATCCGGGTCATGTCTGGTAACTCTTGTATCTCTCTCTGATTAATTGAGCATTCAGTTCTTACATTTATATACTTGTCTCGTTCTTCGTTCAATGCTTAGTTGATTGGTATAACTATATACTGATTGCTTAGCTTGGGTGCTTATCTTGCTATAGGAGATAAGTAGTTATTGACTAGTGTAGGAGTGGTTCCTAGACTTGCCAGTAACCTTAGTCTCTGCCCGTCGCAACAGAGGTGGTAGCCGTAGGGTGGTGACAGCCCTTTCGGTCTTCGTAGTCCATCACGTTAGTTCCGGTGTCCTAGGACCCAAGGTTTAGGGTAACCGACACCCCTTCTCATCCCTTTCTGTGTGTCGGAGGCTCTGTAGTCCCGAAGCAAGTATCTATCTGTATCTTCTGCTCTGCTCAGTCAATTGGTAGAATACCCTTACCAGACCTGTACCCTCTCTACCCTCCTACCTCTTCTCTTCTCTCCTTGTTGTCGTCATCCACCTCATCCATTTCATTCATCCACTCCATCTACCTAGGACAACTTAGTTTAGGATTAGTACACTTCTCGTTCCCCGTGGAAATCGATACCTTGGAATACTCCCGGGTGAAAGCTACATCGGTATCCGTCAGGCTTGTGGATTTATCTGTAGGCCGTAAGGAGTGCCAACACCCGTGCGACTCAATCGGGCATAGCGTTAGGTCAGAGCTCGAAGTTAGAATCGTCAGAGAGCTCGAAGTTAGAATTATCAGAAAGTTTCTCGGGCCCTCATGTCACGATAAGCGAACTTGAGGGAAAATAATTTCACCCTTGGGCAAAAAGGTGCAAGTGTTTGCAAAAAAATGTAGTGGGTGCTACCCTGTATCGCCTCCTTGGTCTGAGCGTGCCAAGTGAAGTTGGGGCGATCAGATCGAAAGATAGTTGGGTAAGAAAAAAGCGTGAAGAAATGCAAACAAGCACTTATCTTTTTTTTGAAAGAAATACCCCAAGGGAGACCCCTGAAGTTTAATGTGCCTCACTCAGGATTTGAACCCTGGGTGGGAGCCTTCTAGCTAGTGGCCTTTGCCACTACACCATGAGCTCCTTGGCCAAACAAGCACTTATCATGGATAGAAGCGACACAACTGCTCGACGTTCCAAGTGTTGGTGAAGACATTGCCATCTTGATCACTCATCCAGTAAGCCCGCGGGCGCAGTTGCTCGACAATCGTGTACGGTCCTTCCCAGGGTGGAGTGAGATTGTGTCTTCCCTTGGAGTCTTGGCAGCGTTGTAGGACTAGATCACCGACCTCGTAAGATCATCCTATGATGTTCTTGGCATGGTAACGGTGCAAGGCCAACTGAAATTTGGCCGACCGGACAAGCGCTATGTTGCAAGCTTCATCTAGTTGGTCGAGGGTGTCCTGGCGTGCTTCTTTTGACCTGTTGTCGTCATATGCTTGGAGCCTCGGAGCTCCATAATCAAGGTCGGAAGGCAGGGATCACCTCTGTGTCGTAAACCATGAAGAAGGGGGAGAAACCGCTCAACTGGTTAGGAGTGGTGTGTAAGCTCCAGAGGACCATTGGGACTTTGCCTGCCCATCGCCCTGCGAACTTCTTGAGCTTGTCAAAGATGCGGGACTTAAGGCCTTGCAGAATCATGCCATTAGCACACTCAACCTGCCCATTGGTCTTTGGATGGGTTACGGAAGCCCAATCCACTCGGATGTGGTAGTCATCGCAAAAGCGGAGAAATTTCTTTCTCGTGAACTGTGTGCCATTATCCGTTATGATGGAGTTTGGTACTCCAAAATGGTACACAATGTTGAGGAAGAACTCAACAGCAGCCTGCGATGTCACCTTGGTGACAGGCTTCGCCTTGATCCACTTGGTGAACTTGTCCACCATGACGAAGAGATGCGTGTAGCCCCCGGGCGCTTTTTTGAAGGGCACGACCAAGTCGAGGCCCCAAACAGCAAAGGGCCATGTGATGGGGATGGTCTGTAGCTTCTGAGCTGGCAGATGTGTTTGCCAAGTGTAATACTGACAGCCCTTGCAGGCCCGTACCGCAAGCTGTGCATCGGCGACGGCTGTGGGCCAGTAAAAGCCTTGTCAAAAGGCTTTTCCCACGAGGGTTCATGGGTCGGCGTGGTGGCCACAGATGCCATCATGGATCTCCTCAAGAAGCTGTTGTCCCTGCTCCCGGAGGATGCATCTTTGGAGGATGCCTGATGGACTCCTTTTGAACAGCTCGTTCCTGACCAAGACAAAGGATTTCGCTCGGCGAGCAATTCGTCGTGCCTCGGTCAGGTCTTGAGGCAGGTCGCCCTGTCTCAAAAAGTTCACGATCAGAGGCCTCCAATCCTCTACTTCTATAATTATAGTATCAAGGGCCTGGTCTGCCTCACTATCGTCAGGCCCTGTATCCTGAACAGCGAGGTCAAGGGTCGGGGCCTGAAATGTGGCAAGGCTGGTGTAGCGCAAGCCCCCTTGCTGGCCCTTGGGTTGAGCCTCTGGTGGCCCAGGTCGGGTGGGCTTGATCATAGGCTCATAGGCATCATTGACAAATACTCCTGGTGGAGCCATCTTCCTGCCCAAAGCCAGCTTGGCAAGGAAGTCTGCAGCCTCGTTGTCCTTTCGCAAGACATGGTGAATCTTGATGCCAACAAACTTCTCCTCCCAATGGCGTTCCTCCTGGCAGTAGGCCACCATCTTGACTTTTTGACAAGCGGATTCCTTCATCACCTGGTCAACAACCAGCTCAGAGTCGCCACGGACATAGAGTCACCGGGCCCCGAGCTCATGAGCAATCTTGAGGCCATGTGAGAGCGCCTCGTACTCTGCCACGTTGTTGGAGGGTTGAAAATGCAGTCGAACTGCATAACGTAGGTATCGCCCTGTGGTCAGTTCAGGACCACACCTACCCAGCCCTATCCGCCATCAGGGAACCATCAAAGTACATTGTCCAATACTGTTGGTCGCTGATGGCCGGAGGAGACTGAGTTTCGGTCCATTCGGTGAGAAAATTTGCCAGGATCTGGGACTTGATCGCAGTCCTGGGGACATATGAGATCTGGTAGCCCATGAGCTCCACTGCCCATTTGGCTATCCGACTAGAGGCACCGCGGCTCTGGATGATCTCTCCGAGTGGAAATGAGGTCACCACAGAAATTGGGTGTGCCTCAAAATAGTGCAGAAGCTTGCGCTTTGAGATGAGCAGAGCATAGATCAACTTTTGCATATGGGGATAGCGAACTTGTGTGTCTGATAACACTTCCTTTACAAAGTACACATGCCTTTGCACCTTGAGCGTGTGCCCTAGTTCCTCCCTCTCTACTACAATGGCTGCACTGACCACTTGAGTGGTCGTAGCTATGTACAATAGCAAGGGATCTTCGGGCCCTAGGTCGGTTAGAGTGGGCAGTGTTGCCAGATAGGTCTTCAGCCTGTCGAAGGCTTGCTGCAGTTCCTCAGTCCATCGGAGCTGGTCCAATTTCTTCAGGAGCTTATAGAGGGGCAATGCCACACTCACCGAGTCGTGAGATGAAGCGACTAAGCGTGGAGAGATAGCCCATAAGCTTCTGAACCCCCTTCAGGTTGGTGATGGGACCCAAGTTGGCAATTGCTGCAATCTTCTCCGGATTGGCTTCGATTGCACACTCGGAGATGATGAAGCCAATTAGCTTTCCCTTGGGGACCCCGAAGATAGATTTCTCGGGGTTCAGCTTGACGCAGTAGTGGCGAAGTTGGGCAAAGAGATCCCTGAGGTTGTCGACCATGTGGTCTGCCTTCCTTGATTTCACCACTATGTCATCAATGTAGACCTCAACGACCTCTCCAATGAGGTTGTCAAGGCACTTCTGCATACATCATCGGTAAGTAGCAGAAGAATTTTTTAACCCAAAAGGCATTATTGTATAACAATAAGTGCCAAAAGGGGTAATGAATGAGGTCGCGAGCTGGACAGACTCTTTCATTGCGACCTGGTGAAAGCCAGAGTAGGCATCCAGAAAGTAGAGGGCTTCGCATGCTGTTGTCACACCTGGATTTTCACAAAACTCAAATGCGGCCATATGTGTGCCAGGAAGTCATAGTACACATATAGCGAACAAATATGATAAACAGAGAACATATGCTTGAATAAATTCTTGATTAAATAAAGGTTTACATCAGAGTGCATCATAAATAAACTAACCAAATACAGCGAAAGACTATAACTCTCAATCTAAATGGAGCCGCAATCCACAGGGACTCTGACTGGGAGATCACAACTCAGTAGTATGCTAAATCTTCTGGAAACTCAGCAGCAGACTCATGCACAGCCCAATCTGATTACCCATCCGGGATTTTGTTGAATAAATGACAAGTGTAAGTAAACATTACTTAGCAAGTATAGCACGGTATATGAAGGCTCAAAATAAGGCTAGACACAGCTTAACTGCATTTGCATTTTTAGTTGGTTCATTTTAACATTATCCAAGTTTCTACAGTGAATGAAACCTAGTTGCAACCCAATTAATAAAGTACAAGTGACATTAAGCATAAATAAACATCATCTTCTAATAAAAAAGAATTTAGGCCGCTCGTGACCCTGAGTAAGACTATCATGATAGATTTTACACTCTGTAGAGGTTTCGCCCTTTACCCACCAGTCACGTAAAAGTTCAAAAGAACTTTGCACGCAACCATGCACATCAACACTTTCAAGGTATGATTGCATAGGGACGCTACGAGGTTTTTCACAAGACACCCTAACAAGACAGTGGCCGCTAAGGTACAACAAGGTGGTGAGACTCTAGGCACCGAGATTGACTTACGCTTACGGAGTCACACCATAAGGGGGTCAATGGCATCCAGAGTGCGGGCATCGCACCCAACAATGCGCAACGTGTGGAGTTCCCCATCGCAGGGACTCCCAACACGGGACTAGGTCTAACGAGACCTAGCCGACGGGACTACCGTCCTCGGTGGAATCAAGAAACACCTCGTGCCTTGCTTCCCAAAACGCCGTCGGCCCCACCGGTAACCACTGACAAGCTAGAGACGTACAAGCTACTTAACCAAGACCAGAGCCATAATGGTTCTAGCGGTGGCGACAGGCTCCTCGGTTGCCGCTTTAAGAACCGGACCTTATGGAAGGACACTAGAACAAAGCACGAAGCACATGCTCTAGTTCCCTAAACCAAGTTGCTAAAATGCAAGTTTTATCATTAATGTTGAAGTGGACCATTAAGTCAATATTAATAGTTAAATAATGGTGATAGTAGCGGCGCATAGCAAAAACTACCCATATGCATAAACCCAAGGTAAACAAGGATAAGATATTCAAAACTAGGTACAACCTTAATGGTACATCAAATTAGACACATGCATTTATGAAATAATTTAATACAAGGTGAGTAGGTAGCAAGGATTGTCTGTGCTATAACTTGCCTTAAATCCATTAAATTACTCATGGTCTTCAACTCTTGATCTTCATACTCTTCTCCTTGATAGGGATCAAAGCATGTTCCTTCTAGTCGTAGCGATCAACCATACGAGCATACAAGTAGACAAACAAGCACAAATAAGAACAATACACCAATCAAAGGAAAAGCTTTAAAAAGAGCGCATTAAAGGGTAGGGCTTGGGGCTATGGTCACGTGAGCGCAAGAATCGCTGAAAACGGGGTTACGGTTGGAAAGATACAACTATCGAAAGATTTGGATTATTGTTGGCACTTCTTACGATCCAATATCAGAATTGAGAATCCTGGTACTGGGGTAAGGAGTGTTTCAGTGGTTTTCCTTATGGCTTAGTAAAATATAGAAATATTCTACAAGCGCACAGAATCACCGTCGTAGCACTTCACCTGGGAGTATCCCGAGGTATCGTAATTTATATTTCCGCAGGGAAGCTTTGGCAAGATTACTAGTGAACAGATATTCGAGACTATCAGAGAAGGGTACACGACTAGACAAGACAGGGGATAACGGTATTGGATAGGATTGGATATACCGGACACACAGCTCAAGGGGTACTCAGGTAAGGGAGAGAAGAGATAGATAGCAGGGAGGACAACGAGAAGAGATAGAGGACTCCTGGATACTTTATCTACCTATGTCACTCTAGCTTAGAGATACAGCGGCTATAGAGCCAGCACTAGGAGATCTGGGATAACTCTAATGTCTTAGCATCGGGACAAGGGAACCGGTGAACACACAGAAAGGGATGAGAAGGGGTGCCACTATTTCCCAACTGGTGAATCCTACGGACCGGAACTAACGTGATGGGCTACGAAGACCGAAAGGGCTGTCACCACCTCCCGGCTACCACCTCCGTTGCGACGGGAATAAACTAAGGCCACCGACTAGTCTAGGAACCACTCCTACACTAGGCAACGACTACTTACTCTGCTAGCAAGAGCAAGCAACCTTGTCAATACTCTTGGTGACAATTCACCTCCAGTATCAAGCAAGATCGAAGAACCAGCCAAGACAAAGACTTAAACAAGACTACAAGCACTAGAACTATAACTGACTATAGTCTAAACAAGATATATTTGCAACTAGGATAAAGTAGAAGCAAGATATAAATGACAAAGGCAAAGTGATAAAGATAACTATATTGATACTCAATGTCTTACAAAAGGAAAAGGTAAAAGATACAAGAGCTATTACCAGAGCTTCTGAAGACGACTCCGGAACCTCCGAGGCAAAGCTCGACTCAACTCTAACTCCCAACTAAACTATCCTAACTCTACTAGAATGAAAGTGGAAATGAGCTCCTTGGCTTGGTGTGTGTTTACAAGTGAAAGTGACCTTCTATTTATAGTGCTCCAGGGTCGGTTCAGGTAGGGTAACGGCCAAGGGAGGGGGCAGAGGTGGTTGCCGGCCGTTTCGGCCGAACCCTAGCGTTCGGCCGAACGCCCGATCCACCGCCTTAGCCACCTACGGCCGAGATGCATCCCCTGGAGTCGGTGGGCAACTGGGGGCGGTTCGGGCGAACCCCCAGTTCGGTCGAACTGGGCTGGGAGCCCAGGCCCGTCCCCCTCCACCGCCTTTGCTCTGTGGGCCTTCTGGGCTGCCTCCTGGTGATTGGCTTCGTGTGTTTATGGCCTAGAGGTGATGTGGTTGTGGCCCGGGAAAAGATGGCTGCCGTCCTCATGTCATTTGTCGTGTTCGCTTGATATTTGTTGGACGACTCCCGGTGACGTGCACGGCTAGGGGGGGGGGGTAACCGGCCGAACGGAGTCAGTCGGCCGATTCGGTCATTTTCGGCCCCAATAGCATGTATTCGTCGTAGTTGTACCTGCACAGGTGTCACTCACCAAAACTCGTGGAACTTTATTAGAAATAAAACCTAAGTACATGGAATGTTGCATAAAACCTCATTTATTCCCGAGTATTGGTGGTCGGATTTGGGCTGTAACGACCGCCAACAAGCTCCCCCAAGCTTAGCTCTTTGCTCGTCCTCGAGCAAAGATATAAACTTAGGCTCGGTGGATCAGGAGTTGCTACAATGTCATTTCTTTTGCAGGTAACTTTATAAACTACTAGTTTTCAAAAATACTTGAATTATAGGCAAAGTTTCAAATCACCTTTTTACCTATGGGGCTTATAGCAATCTCCTTATCTTGGGCGGTTGAAAGGACGAATAGTTTAAACTCAGTTTTATTCCACTCTACTCTTTTCAGGATCTCATCTCGGAGTTTTTCATAAGTTTTGAAAACTACAAATTGTTCCTCATTGGCACACTCAATCACTCAAGTGTATTTGGATCCTCACCAAAGGCTTGTGCCTTCTTTTCATCCTAACATCTAATATGACTTTTTGTGTGGCTCAGGGACAAAGGATGAAGGCATGCATGCACCTTATATTTTGCTAAGTCAAAGACCGGATCTCTGAGGAGACAAATCACATCTTAAGATCGAGACGTGCAAGTGTGTGGATATGAATGGAGTGGAATATGGTGGAGTGGTGGAATGGAATGTGGTGGAACTCCTTGGATGAAACTCCCTCTCCTTGATTTATTTTCGAGAACATGGGCTATCTTTTATTCTCATATTTTTGCCATGCCACTTGGCATGCTTTTCTTTTATTCTTTTTGCCATGCTCTTTGGCATGCTTTTCTTTTTCTCTTATTTTTGCCATGCTTCTTTGGCATGCTTTTCTTTTTGTATAGCCCATGTCTCTATCAAAAATATTTGGAGAGGGAACTCATAGAACATGGAGCATTTATTTTTTGTGGATGGATGATGGTAGATGTTTGCTAACTCCCAGTGTAGGAATTGCAAGTGAGAGGTGGTGTGTGTACGTGGGTCTCGATCTTTAAGAATATGAAAGCTTCACTCAAAGGTCACAACAATTTGACAAAGCTCACTAAGATAACAAGCAGCATATGAGTAGAAATTTTCAACTAGGCTTATCATATGGCTCTGGTAGGTATTTTAACCAATGAGGAACTTGTTTCATTTTGAAAGCATAAATCTCCGAGATTTTCCCCGTACTAAAAGCAGAATAGAACTTAACCAAATTCTCACTATCCAATCCCCACAATAACTTAGATTTGGAATAAAGCATGTGCTCCCACAAGGTTTTCAGGATCATTTTTACTCATGCCAAATAACTCAAGCACAATCTAGCAACTAGTTGAAACAAAGTACTTGCAAAATTAATGACAGAGCAACTATTCATCATTTCCAAGGTGAGAGGCATATGATTCATTCCATGCATAGTTGGGAGTTATTTTATTCAAGGGAAATATTGTTTAAGGGAAATATTTTTGGTATTTTCATTTTTTTAAATGCAAATTATCATGAAGGGAAATGAAAGGGAAATTAAAAGATCAATAGTGCTGGATAAATCGGGACATACCTGGTGGGGGTCCTCCCCCAAGCTTAGACTCTTCACTGGTAGGGGTTGAGCCTTGAGAGGTACTGGCTCAGCTGTTCCGCTTGTTCGTGGACGTCGTGCTGGATAGACGCCACCATCCTGCTATTGTCTTGATGGTACTGAGAATGGCGGGCTAGTGTGTCCTGGATCTCTCGGGTACGGTCGTCGATGAGCTCGACTCGGTCGGAGATGTAGGACAACTCTCGGCCGTAGTCGAAGCGTGCGGACTGTGAGTATCCGGGGTAGTATGGCTGGGAGGCACTGTCGTATCCCCCTCCATACCGACTCCCGGACCACTCAGAGTCTGTGTCCTGGCCGTAGTCCCAGTGTCCTGAGGTGAAGTAGTTCGGCTCCTGATGCTGCCCGGAGCCTCCTGCTCCTGACGTCCCAGTGCCGGTGTACATGTCGTAGGTGGCCTCAAAAGCGGAAGTGTGTCGGTGTGGCATTTGTGGTGCATCTTCCGGCTCCTGTGAGGTGGCGAGCCTAGCATCACGCCTGGCTCGTCCCCTCGTGACGGGTCCGTCACCTGCAACGCTGTGCCGAGCGGGCTCTCTCCAAGGTGGAGAGTCATCCGACTCGGTCCTCAACTGAAGAGTTAGTTTTGGCATGGCACACAACCTTAGTGCTGCACAGGGCAAAGGCACTTCAATTGTATATCCACGGTAAATCATTGCCAGCGTTGCATTAGGCGTTCGCCGTATCATGTGGGCTTGCATGAAGTGCTCGGCATCCACGACGGAACGCGTTGTCTCGATGTACGTGAGCCGGGCGCCTTGAAGGACGCCCAGATGGTTAGCGAGGCGAGTGACTAGAGAAGTCATCGCCATGCTACCCGCACGGGAAATATGAAACAGCCAGTGACCAACCATGTCTTTCACAGGCGAATAGAACCCGTAACTCGATGGTGTTGACAGGGCGCAAATCTGCCCGGGGGAATACCGTCATAGACACCCAACGATGCATGAAACGCAAAGTGGGGTTATGTATGCTGTTCGTGCGTGGCGCATGACAGTTGGTATCCCCCGAAATCTTTTTCCAAAATGCCACCCGGTCAAATCTTTTAAGCGCTTTGTTCGGGTCTAATGAACAACGGCTTGAAAATCCGAGACCCGAACTAAAATCCCTCCAAGAGCAGAAGAACTCTTGGTTGAAGAACCGAAAACGAATCCCCCCAGTTTCAGAAACCAAAGTCGAGAGGAATTCAAGGGTGAGCAGGTACGAACCTTCTTCGTTGATGTGCCAGAAATTCTCCCAGTCAACGGCCTGGAAAACTTCCGTGAACTCTACATCCATCCCCGTGTCCCTGAGCAAATCTTGCTCAAACACACGGGTATGCTCGAACTCCTTCAGCCGAAGCTCGTTGAAGGTGTTCCGCTCCCTTTCTATTCTAAGGTTGATGTCACTCTCGCTCAGGAGCTGCCTGGCTGGGGGCGTGGCATGGCTCCATCTCGAGCCGTCTGCTCCGTGCTCGTCCGTGTCCATCCGGCTCGAGGCTCGAGACGGAGCTGGGGAACTCCCAGCATCGTCCGATCGTCGGCCTAGCCGGGCGGAACGACGGAGCGAAGTGAAGAACTTCGACATGATTTCTGCAAAAAGTTAGTGCAACAACAACTACCCGAAGGACTGAATATATAGTTAGCACAAGAAAATCAAGTCAGTCGTTCGAGATAGTTAGTCGTTCTTGCGGGGATGAAAACCACCACAAAAGGTTAGTCGTTCTTGTGGGTGTCGGTGACCACCACAAAATCGTCCAAAATTTCAGCACAAAGATCACAACAAGAGCAAAATATTTTTGGGATTTTCTCGTGATGCAAGTGAACCAAAACTTGAGCAAGAACTTCGGGAGAACTTGAGCAAGCACTAGAGCAAAGAACTTGAGAGAGAGAGAGCTCCTAGCAGAAATTTCAGAGTGAGCAGGTGTGGGAGAAGCAAGCAAGCTTGCACCAGCTTTTATAGGCCGAGGGGAGGGGCATGCCCTGGTTTGCCCGAAGGCTCTGGTTCGCCCGAACCAGGCCTGGTGGCCAGGGCACTCCCATGTGAGTGTAGCCCCCTCCTTTGCTTTGATTCCATGCCAAAATGTGTGGCCACCAAATTTTTAGGTCATGTGAGTGGAGTTTAGTGGTAGGTGAGATGGAACTGTGATATGACCAAAGTAGATTTTAGTGGAGTCACCCCCATGCTGCCATGTTTGTGATAATTGGTGAGTATGCAGCCATTTTTAGTGGGGTAGACATGTTTGTTGCTGGTTGGTGGTGATGGTAAATAATTGGAGATGTTCTAGAAGGGATGAAAATGATAAAAGTTACCAATTACATCCACCCTAGATAAAATTTCAGCATGTGTCCAATTATTTCTAACCAAACTTGCAAAATTTTCTACTCTCTCTCAAATTAATTACTCAAGTGGTTCATCTATTTTGAAAAGGGAAACATGCAAATGCAATTGGAAATTTAAAAATTGGAAGGGAAATATGGGATACATACCGGTTTTCCTCGCGGCGAGAGCTCAGCTTTTAAGTCCGCGAGCGGGACTTCTCCTATCTTCAGTTGTTCTTGTCATCGTCCGGTCCCGGAGTGGATGACTCGGATGATGCAACCTTCTTCCGCCACATTTACTTGTTCTTCTTCTTCGGTGTCGATGGCGGTGGGATCGGTGTCTCTGGAGAATTCCAGTGGGCTTGTTCTTCCTCGTATTTCTTTACGAGGAAATCCATTTCTTCTGCACCTGTCAGCTTTGTTGGCTCGTTCCATTTGAGCTGCTCACCATCGAGTATGTCCAGCTCTCCATTGATGAGAGCCTTAAGGAAGCACTCGGCACTCCTCTGCTCCGGTGTGAGTGGCTCTGTCTTCTTCTCTTCCCAGGGTTGAAACTTGAAGTAAGTCAACCTTCCGTCGATACGGAACGAGATTTCTCTCGCATCCATATCGATCCTAGCCTGGGTGGTGTTCAAGAATGGTCGGCCCAACACAAGGGGAAACGAATGCTCGTTCCCCGTGTCGAGGACAACAAAGTCCACAGGGACATATCGTCCCCAGATCCGGACCGGTACATTCTCGATCACCCGGTCGGGGTAGCGGATGGTTGAGTCCGCAAGCTGTACCTGGGCAGTAGTAGGCGACAAAGTAGGGTAGCGTAATTTCTTAAATAATACCTTAGACATGGTGTTGATGCTTGCCCCCAGATCACAGAGTGCATCATCAATGCGACGATTCCAGATCGCGCACTGAATGATGGGCACTCCGGGATCTTCCTTCCTGTCCGGAGAGGTCTTGATGATCGCCCTTTTTGTAGCTCTCGGCAGGTAGGTCCATCTTGGTGTCAGCACTTGGATGCGTGCGACCTTCCCTGCGTGGTTAGTTCGGAAGACACTACGAGGCATCTTACCATGCCTGGTAGTGATGGAATTCACTGTCTCGATGGAAGGTTCGGGTTGCCCCGGAATCTTCCCCGATTCAGTGACAGGAACAGCAGCAGCTAACTGAGCAACTTGAGTTTCTATCATTTTATTAAAGCTCAGTTGACTTTTCATGGCAGAAGAAAATGATTCCATCCTAGATTCTATGCTTTCCAGTGCTTTATCATTAGCAGCAAGCTTTTTATTGATGTTTTCAGTTATTTTCATCTGGCCAAATACAAGATCTTTAAGAGACGGCTTATTATTGAAATTGCTGGAATAGAAATTGTTACCTTGTTGAGGCCTCTCAAAAGCGAGGTTTGGGCGCGGATTCCAGCCTTGGTTGCCGTAGTTGTTTGGTCGGTACCCGTTGTTGTTGGAGTTGTTGACGTAGTGGGCATCTTCTCGCGTTTCGGGGCAGTCATTCCCCGAATGGCCAGTGTTACCACAGACTTCGCAGGTCATGCGAGCGTCCATGGCTTGCACCGTTTCTTGAGCAGGGGCCTCCAGTTTCTTCATCAGGAGGTCCATCTTGGCAGCGAGCATGTCCATAGCTTCAACTTGGTGAACTCCTCGGGTCCTTGGTTGAGTCCGGTCATCGGACCAACCTTGGTTCTCGACCATCTTCTCTATGAGGGCCTTCGCACGACTCTCCTCAAGAGAGAAGAACGAGCCTCCAGCAGCAGCATCCAGGTACTCACGGGCAGAATTTCTCAGCCCGTGATAGAAAGTTTGGATTATGAACCAACTCTGCATACCATGGTGAGGACAAGCAGAAATATAGTCCTGGAGGCGATCCCATGCCTCCGGGACTGTTTCATCTTTTAACTGCTGGAAACTAGCTATTTTGTTCCGGAGGGCGTTGGTTTTCCCAACCGGAAAGAATTTTAGCAAGAAAGTGCTAGTGCATTTATCCCAGGTATCTATTGCTTCGCGGTTAGCATAAAACCATTGTTTCGCCTTGCCTAATAATGAGAATGGGAATAAACGAAGGCGAATGGCATCGATACTTACTCCGCGGATGGTGAAGGTGTTGCAAATCTCCAGGAAATGCTCGAGATGAGCATTGGCATCTTCGTGTGGCTTGCCGCAGAATGGGCTAGCCTATACCATGTTGATGAGGGCTGGCTTCAGCTCGAAGCTACCATCTCCGACTGGCGGAGCTGGTCCGACACGTATGTTCTCGCTTGATGAAGCAGAGAACTCACGGATCGTCTTGGTTGCCATCCTCGATGTAGCCTGGTCAACGACGGGAAGGACTGGGTTCGTCGGAAGGAGTTGCTTCTGAGGAGGTACAACACGGGGGTCGTACTTTCCTCACAAATGACTCCGGATTTTCTTGGAAGTTTGACGGTAGTTGGAAACCAGTCATGCACTGCTCTGCTCCACAAAGACCAACGAACAGAGCAAGGATAAACCCGCTTGAGTAGCGGTACTCAACTAAGATAGCTCAAGATAAAAGTTCAAAAATAATCTAGCCAAAGACTTCCCCGGCAACGGCGCCAGAAATGCTTGTCCGGGATTTTGTTGAATAAATGACAAGTGTAAGTAAACATTACTTAGCAAGTATAGCACGGTATATGAAGGCTCAAAATAAGGCTAGACACAGCTTAACTGCATTTGCATTTTTAGTTGGTTCATTTTAACATTATCCAAGTTTCTACAGTGAATGAAACCTAGTTGCAACCCAATTAATAAAGTACAAGTGACATTAAGCATAAATAAACATCATCTTCTAATAAAAAAGGATTCAGGCCGCTCATGACCCTGAGTAAGGCTATCATGATAGATTTTACACTCTGTAGAGGTTTCGCCCTTTACCCACCAGTCACGTAAAAGTTCAAAAGAACTTTGCACGCAACCACGCACATCAACACTGTCAAGGTATGATTGCATAGGGACGCTACGAGGTTTTTCACAAGACATCCTAACAAGACAGTGGCCGCTAAGGTACAACAAGGTGGTGAGACTCTAGGCACCGAGATTGACTTACGCTTACGGAGTCACACCATAAGGGGGTCAATGGCATCCAGAGTGCGGGCATCGCACCCAACAATGCGCAACGTGTGGAGTTCCCCATCGCAGGGACTCCCAACACGGGACTAGGTCTAACGAGACCTAGCCGACGGGACTACCGTCCTCGGTGGAATCAAGAAACACCCCGTGCCTTGCTTCCCATAACGCCGTCGGCCCCACCGGTAACCACTGGCAAGCTAGAGACGTACAAGCTACTTAACCAAGACCAGAGCCATAATGGTTCTAGAGGTGGCGACAGGCTCCTGGGTTGCCGCTTTAAGAACCGGACCTTATGGAAGGACACTAGAACAAAGCACGAAGCACATGCTCTAGTTCCCTAAACCAAGTTGCTAAAATGCAAGTTTTATCATTAATGTTGAAGTGGACCATTAAGTCAATATTAATAGTTAAATAATGGTGATAGTAGCGACGCATAGCAAAAACTACCCATATGCATAAACCCAAGGTAAACAAGGATAGGATATTCAAAACTAGGTACAACCTTAATGGTACATCAAATTAGACACATGCATTTATGAAATAATTTAATACAAGGTGAGTAGGTAGCAAGGATTGTTTGTGCTATAACTTGCCTTAAATCCATTAAATTACTCATGGTCTTCAACTCTTGATCTTCATACTCTTCTCCTTGATAGGGATCAAAGCATGTTCCTTCTAGTCGTAGGGATCAACCATACGAGCATACAAGTAGACAAACAAGCACAAATAAGAACAATACACCAATCAAAGGAAAAGCTTTAAAAAGAGCGCATTAAAGGGTAGGGCTTGGGGCTATGGTCACGTGAGCGCAAGAATCGCTGAAAACGGGGTTACGGTTGGAAAGATACAACTATCGAAAGATTTGGATTATTGTTGGCACTTCTTACGATCCAATATAAGAATTGAGAATCCTGGTACTGGGGTAAGGAGTGTTTTAGTGGTTTTCCTTATGGCTTAGTAAAATATAGAAATATTCTGCAAGCGCACAGAATCACCGTTGTAGCACTTCACCTGGGAGTATCCCGAGGTATCGTAATTTATATTTCCGCAGGGAAGCTTTGGCAAGATTACTAGTGAACAGATATTCGAGACTATCAGAGAAGGGTACACGACTAGACAAGACAAGGGATAACGGTATTGGATAGGAGTGGATATACCGGACACACAGCTCAAGGGGTACTCATGTAAGGGAGAGAAGAGATAGATAGCAGGGAGGACAACGAGAAGAGATAGAGGACTCATGGATACTTTATCTACCTATGTCACTCTAGCTTAGAGATACAGCGGCTATAGAGCCAGCACTAGGAGATCTGGGATAACTCTAATGTCTTAGCATCGGGACAAGGGAACCGGTGAACACACAGAAAGGGATGAGAAGGGGTGCCACTATTTCCCAACTGGTGAATCCTACGGACCGGAACTAATGTGATGGGCTACGAAGACCGAAAGGGCTGTCACCACCTCCCGGCTACCACCTCCGTTGCGACGGGAATAAACTAAGGCCACCGACTAGTCTAGGAACCACTCCTACACTAGGCAACGACTACTTACTCTGCTAGCAAGAGCAAGCAACCTTGTCAATACTCTTGGTGACAATTCACCTCCAGTATCAAGCAAGATCGAAGAACCAGCCAAGACAAAGACTTAAACAAGACTACAAGCACTAGAACTATAACTGACTATAGTCTAAACAAGATATATTTGCAACTAGGATAAAGTAGAAGCAAGATATAAATGACAAAGGCAAAGTGATAAAGATAACTATATTGATACTCAATGTCTTACAAAAGGAAAAGGTAAAAGATACAAGAGCTATTACCAGAGCTTCTGAAGACGACTCCGGAACCTCCGAGGCAAAGCTCGACTCAACTCTAACTCCCAACTAAACTATCCTAACTCTACTAGAATGAAAGTGGAAATGAGCTCCTTGGCTTGGTGTGTGTTTACAAGTGAAAGTGACCTTCTATTTATAGTGCTCCAGGGTCGGTTCAGGTAGGGTAACGGCCAAGGGAGGGGGCAGAGGCGGTTGCCGGCCGTTTCGGCCGAGAGGGTTGGTTCGGCCGAACCCTAGCGTTCGGCCGAATGCCCGATCCACCGCCTTAGCCACCTACGGCCGAGATGCATCCCCTGGAGTCGGTTGGGCAACTGGGGGCGGTTCGGGAGAACCCCCCAGTGCGGCCGAACTGGGCTGGGAGCCCAGGCCCGTCCCCCTGCACCGCCTTTGCTCTGTGGGCCTTCTGGGCTGCCTCCTGGTGATTGGCTTCATGTGTTTATGGCCCAGAGGTGATGTGGTTGTGGCCGGGAAGAGATGGCTGCCGTCCTCATGTCATTTGTCGTGTTCCCTTGATATTCGTTGGACGACTCCCGGTGACGTACACGGCTAAGGGGGGGGGGGTAACCGGCCGAACGGAGTCGTTCGGCCGATTCGGTCATTTTCGGCCCCAATAGCGTGTATTTGTCGTAGTTGTACCTGCACAGGTGTCACTCACCAAAACTCGTGGAACTTTATTAGAAATAAAACCTAAGTACATGGAATGTTGCATAAAACCTCATTTATTCCCGAGTATTGGTGGTCGGATTTGGGCTGTAACGACCGCCAACAATTATAAAAGAAAAGAAAAGACTATATGCTTGATTAATTTTAATTAAATAAAATGATATAAAAGATATTTTCAGAGAAAATTCTTATGTTGGAATTAATTCAATCTTATTTGAATTTGTAAAATCCGGGGTAGAACTAATCATATTTATTTAGAATTGTTTATGTAGAATTTAT
The DNA here is from genome assembly GCA_033239725.1 of Echinochloa phyllopogon. NCBI lineage: Eukaryota > Viridiplantae > Streptophyta > Magnoliopsida > Poales > Poaceae > Echinochloa > Echinochloa phyllopogon. Next base: position 28,551,876 of record BTCW01000015.1, on the reverse strand, counting down.
ACAATTAAACATTTAACTTTTAGTAATAAAAATATGTGAGAGCATCTAATCGAATAATAAAAAGACATTTCGTGTTTAACTAGTCAATATTATATTTAAAAAAGTTAATGTTGACTTTACTTAAATTAACTTAATTAGGAAAACTCGGAGTGAATCTCTAATTTGCTTTTAATTACAAAAGCTAGTTAAATAAACATTATTCAATTCAACATTAGTTTACGAAAACCGAGATATAACCTAGTTAGTTTTATTTACAAAAGATATTGAATAGGATTATACTCACCAAATTAATATTAACATTAACAGGTGAAAACCGTAGTAGAAACCCTAAATTGCTTTTAATTGGAAAAGTAGAATTAAATAGCCTTTAGTCAATTTAATAATAACTAAAATTGAGAAACAATTTATATGTTAAACAATAGTGCTAACATGTAGTTTAAGTCAATATGAATCTAACGCAATGAGAACGAGCCGATTCGGAGTTAAAGCGTGAAATCTATGCCTAAAACATCGCTGTGGGGACCTATACGTGATTATCTATAGATGTGGAGGGCTAGCTGAGAAGATGGCAGAGACTCAGTGAATAGGGCTCGCTAAAAGGATAAACCATGGGGGCTAGATTGAAAAAGTGCTCGGATGGGATTTAAGTGTAGGAAGGGAATTCCTGCAGGGGGTTTTTCATAAAATCTCCAAGACACAAGAACTAATCTAATGGTTACGAGATTCTCCAGGGAGTCATCTGCAAAATGCACAGGGAACTCTCGGCCATGGTGGCCGGTGGTCCTGGCGGCTCTGCTCGTCGGCGCACCGGTGAGTGGGGGTCCTGGGTGAGGCCGGTAAGTGAGAGAGGAGGGAGGGGGATCACAGGGACATGCTCACCACGGGCGGAGGTGGACCGCAATGGCGGGAATTCGGCCCACGGCAGAGACCATGGCCGGTGGCGAGCGGCTCATGCGGTGGAGCTCCTCCGGTGCCCGATTGGGGATGGCGAACGGCGGTTGAGGTGTGCGGCGGCCCGGCGAAGCTCCTGGAGGTGACGGCTTGCTTCAACGACAACATTACGCGACGAATCGGTCAAGACCGACGGAGACAGAGGCCGGCAGCAAGGTTTTTCCGTGGGCGGCGAACTCCGGTGACGGGGTGGCGGCGGGAGGCGGCAAAAGACGTGCAACTCGACGAGGGGATGCTCCGGGGGGCCCAACTTCATCCGGCGTCGACCAAGGCGGTGAATTGGCGGTGGCGGGATGCACAGCGCGAGCCGTGGCGGCGTTGCGGCAGGGGCGGGCGAGGGCTAGGGCACGCAGGCGGCCGGCCCGTGCGCTAAATAGAGCGCGGTCGGCCGGGCGTGGCACGCATGCCAAGCAGCTGACGCGGCGGCGGGGATTGCGGCGAGGGCGCGCGGGGTTTGGAAGGGAGGTTGGGGGCGCATCCGACAGGAGGGGTCCGCGAGCCAGTGTCCCGAAGGACCGACGGGTGGGGCCGGGAGGCAGTGAGGGGGAGGCAGCGCGCTGGGGCTGGCGCGGGGGTTGGGCCCGTGGAAGTGGGAGAGGTGGGCCGTGCGGCTTCGGCTGGGCCGTGGGCGACGCAGCGGGAGAGGGGAGAGAGGGGGTTTGGGGCCTGGGCCGAGGGCGAGGGGATGGGCCAGAGTGGGTAAACTGGGCTGGGTTTCAGCCTGGTTAGGTTTTAGATGCATTTTTCCCTTTTTTTATTTTTAGAATATATTTTCCAGTGCAAAGAATTATCTAGAAAAGTCTAGATAAATCAATTAAGCCATGAAAAATACTCTGAAACTTCCAAAAATCCTAGGAAAATCCCAGAGATACATTTGGACATGAGGAACCCAAATAAAGTATTTGGAGCTCATGAAAAAGATTTTAGCACATCCAAAAAATTAGAGTATGCTCTAGGAAATTAGGGATAAACTCCAGAAAAGTCCGGAAAATTCCCATTAGGCTTCTAAACGTATTTTAGAAAACTTAACACACATGAAGCCATTTAAATGCAATCTGGCATGAATGCAAAGCACACAACGTTAAACCTATATGGTTTTCCCTATACTAAATTCCCTGTAAATTAAATAAAGTTAGGAAAAATTTTAAAATTATGACAAATTCTTTATTTAATTATTCTTCAAAATCACATCCTGAAATCAAAACATTTCAGGGTGTGACAGCTGTCGTGGAGTCAACCACTTGATCAATCCGTGGAAGCGGATACGACACCTTAGGGCATGCCTTGTTGAGGCTTGTGTAATCAACACACATGCGCCAAGAGCCATTCTTTTTCTTCACCAGGACGGGGTTAGCAATCCACTCGGGGTGAAAGACCTCCTTGATGAAGCCTGCAGCAAGCAGTCGGGCAATTTCTTGTCTGATTGCCTTCCGCTTCTCGTCATCTTAGCGGAGCAGGCACTGCTTGACAGGTCGAGCGTCCGACCTGGTGTCAAGTGAATGCTCGACGACCTCCCTTGGAATCCCAGGCATATCCGAGGGCTTCCATGCGAATATGTCACAGTTGGCTCAGAGGAAGTTGACGAGCGCGCCTTCCTATGGGTTAGTTTGGTGGGATTGTGGGGTCGAGGCTGACCACCTTGGTATCGTCATCCTTCTTGAAGGCCCTCGAGTGGTTTGAGCCACTACAGTCGGGAGCGACCTCCTAAACCGCGCGCTTGATGTCGTGGAGCTCCTGAGACCTTATGGTCGTGGTGGCCAGGTCTACGCTTTCGCAGTCGCAGAGGTGGGCACGCTGATAGCTTGAACCAATGGTGATGACACCATGAGGTCCTGGAATCTTGAGCTTGAGGTAGGTGTAGTTTGGGATGGCCATCAACTTCACGTAGCATGGCCGGCCCAGGATCGTGTGGTAAGAACCCGTGAGATCGGTGACCTCAAAAGTGAGGGTCTCCATGCGGAAGTTGTCCCGATCCTCAAAGGTGACAGACGGTTCGATCTTCCCGATGGGGAGTGCTTGGACTCGGGGATGACCCGTAGAAGGCGGCCCTGGTCGGCCGTATGAGGCTTCGAGAGAGCGCCATGGTGTCGTACGCCTCAATGTAGAGGATGTTGAGGCCGCTGCCTCCATCCATGGTCACCTTAGAAAGGCGCATGTTCCCCATGATGGGGTCGATGACAAGCAGGAACCGACCAGGCTGCGAAATGCAGTCGGGGAGGTTGGAACGGTCGAATGTGATCGCAGCCTCCGACCACCGCATCCTCGTTGATGTTGGGATCTGTTGGCTGTGGCGTTGACCTCTCGGTCGGTGAGCTTCTGGCGGGGCATGGACTCGCAATAATTTGGGCCACCGAAGATCATGAGGCAACCATCGAGCTTCGAGAAGGCCTCACCGTCCTCAGCGTCCTCCTCACGCTGGTCATAGTGCTTGGCTTGGACATTCAGCTTGAGAAAATGCTTCATGAGGATGGAATCCTTGAGGGGATGCCTGACAGGGTAGCCATGGTAAGGGCAAGGTGCCCCCATCAGCTTCTCAAAATGGCCATTGTTTCGGCCTGATCAGCTTCTTCGCTTTGCGCTCGGTGGCTGTAACGATCTCCCCCTCGCGCTTCTTCTTGTTGCTCTTCTTGCCCTTGAGGCGGTGCGAGCGTCCCACATCATCGTTGATGAGGGAAGCCGTGTTCTTGCCCTTGTCCTTACCAAAGTTGGCACGAACAACTTCTTCCCCGGAGGCATGGCTGGTGGCAATGTCGAACAACTCTTGATTGATTTAGGGCTTGTTGCGACCCAGCTCATGGACCAACAATTCGCTCGTTTTCCAAGAGATGAAGGCCCCAATGATGTCAATGTCGACGACATTAGGGAGGTCATTGCACTACTTGGAAAACGGTTGGATGTACTCGCGGAGAGACTCACCCGATGATTGCCTGCAGTTCTTGAGATCCTAGGAGTTGCCTGAGCGGATGTAGGTGCCTTGGAAGTTGCCGATGAAGATGTGCTTCAGGTCGAACCAAGACCTGATGCACCTGCTAGGCAAGTGATCCAGCCAGGCCCTTACAGACTCGACCAGAAAGATGGGGAGGTACTAGATGATAAAGTTATCATCATCCACACCGCATGCACGACAAGCAAGGCGGTAGTCCTCCAGCCAAATGCTGGGGTTGGTGTCCCCAGCGTACTTGGCGATGGTGTTTGGTGCTCGGAAGCGCGCGGGAAACGACGCCTGGCGGATGGAGCTTGCAAAAGCTCGGGGCCCCGGCTCATGTGGGCTCTGGCTCCTTTTGTTGGAGACAGAGCACTCGCGGTTGTGATGTTGCCGGGGTGCCTGTTTGTCACGGACACGGTCGCGTTCTGCCTTCTCACGCCACTGGGCATTCAGTGTGTTGCAGACATCACGGTCCGCACCCAAGCGGCTGTGCACTGCTGACGCACGGGGCACTGGTTCCATATCAGCACCCTTGATGGGAGCCCCGCTTTCGCGATGGGGGGTTCCCTCCATTATTCTCGCCGCCTCGAGAAACAGCGGAAGGTGGGCTCGGCGACGGGCCGAGAGAAGTCGGCTCTCCGCGAACACAATGGCTCGTTGATTCCTCTCGGTGACACTGGGAGCTCTCCGCCTACTGCACTGCTGTCATCTCAAGGAGTGCCTTGAGCTCGCGGTGCTTGCGGAGCGCCTCAAGATCAGACGGCTCCTCGACGGAGCGTATGATCATGGTCGCATCCGCCACAATTTGGCTAGCCCATTGTTGACACTTCTTACAGTCCACTATCAGGATTGCCAATCCCGGTAATGGTGCAAGGAGTGTTTATTGGTATTCTTATGACACAGATATAAATCCACAAGCGCACGTATACCGATGTAGCATTTCACCTGGGAGTATTCCTAGGTATCGTATTTATTTCCTCGGGGAAGCATTGGATAAAGAGTATTGATTATTAACAAGGATATAACTACTAATTAAAGTACTGGCTAACAAGGCAGGGATAAAGGATAGGATGGGAATGATATGCAGTGACACACACAAGGAGAAGTCTGGGATTAATGATATAGATTGAAGAGTGGTATAGCTAGTGGGAGGACAACGAGACAGAAAAGGATCTCTTGATAGTACGGCTATCTAGCCTATCAACCCGGTCATATTTCATCCTCTAATCACCTCATGACCGGTGAAAGCAAAACACCCTATGTTATACCTTTGCCTTGAGCTTCCCATGATCCATAGCACACATGCCATCCACACATCATCTTTTGAAGCTCATTCCAATTCTCAGGACTAGCCTATTCTCATATTCTCAAATGAAATTGTTAGTCCACATTGGTTGTCATTAATTACCAAAACTTAATTAGGGGCCTAGATGCCTTCACAGGTACCATGTCGAAGTGGTTCCCTTTGCGGTGCTCCAGCAGGCTGAACAAGCGCTCGAGCGAGGATGATGCTGGGAGTTCCCCAGTAGCATCCTGTGTCTCGAGCCGGATGGATGTGGATGAGCCAGGAGTGACTCATATGGGCAGAGGCTCTGCCTCTAACCCAGCTCGGAAACTCCTGAGTGAGGACAACATCATCCTCCGCTCAGAACTCGAATGTCAAGCCTTCAACATGCTACGCCTCAAGGACTACGAACACACCCGTGTTTATGAGCATGAACTTCTCATGAAGACGGGTATGATCAGCGAGTTCACCGAGGGAAAGCATTTGGCAAGTAACCGAACCAAGTTCACGTCTCCTTACCCTTGAATTTGTTTCTACACTTTCTTCTGGGAAAGAGGGGATTCGCTTTCAATTTTTAAACCAAGAGTATTCTCGCTCTTGGAGGGATTTGAGTGTGGCTCTGGGTTTTGATCGTCGATGTTCTTTAGAAACTTTGAAAAAGTCTAGTCAAGACGATTTCTGGCACAAAATTTCTGGGAACACAAGGTGTATGGCTCCCCATACAAATGAAATCCGTAACCCCACCTTGCGTTTCATGGATCGGTGGCTGACTATGACTGTGCTCCCTCGGTCGGATTTGCGTCCAGTTAATACCGTTGAGCTGCGGTTACTTTATGCTATGGTTAAGAAAATTGTTGTGTCTCCTGTTTATGATTTGGTTTCCCATTGGTCTTCTATGCCCCCCTCATGTTGGTAGCGTGGCGATGACTTCGCTAGTCACTCGCCTCGCTACCTGGCTGGGTGCACTTGAGAGCGCCCAATTAACATACATCGAGACAAAACATCATGTCGTGGATGCCGAGCATTTTGTGCAAGGCCACTTGATGCGAAGGACATTCGATGGAAATCTTATCATTATTCATCGCAGTTATACAACCGAAGTCCCGCTGCCCTGCAGGGAGCTTGGGTTGTATACCGCCTAAAAACTGACCCTTCGTGCCAGTTTGGATGATTCTACCCCTCGGAGAGAACCAGCCCGACATAGTGTTGCAGGTACAGGGCCAGTAACCCGTGGGCGAGCCAGAAGAGATGCTGGTCTCGCCACTTCACATGAGCCAGTAGGATCAACATTGCAATCACACCGACACACATTGGCCTTTGAAGAGGCATACGAGAAGTACACCGGCGCTCGGAAGTCTGGAGCAAGAGGCTCTGGACACCCCCAGGGGCCGGAGTACTCTGCCTCGGGCCAGTGGGACTACGCGCAGAGTTTAGACTCTGGGTGTTCCCAGGGGTACGGATATGGAGGGACATACGGCAGTACGTACCAACCATACTACCCTGGGCATTCCCAGTCCACACGCTACACCATGCCAAGCGGATACGACATCGGTCGGGAGCTGTCTTACATCTCCGACTGGGTCGACATCCTCAACGACCGTACCCGCAACATCGAGAGCACCCTGGCGCGCCATTCCCAGTACCATCAAGAGAACAACTCCGTACTGGACTCCATAAGGTACGACACCCAATAGAAAATGGACCAAATGACCGAGTATTTCTCGAGGTTCAAGCCATACCAGTGATGTCGTCAAGCAAGCTTGGGGGAGGACCCCCGACAGGTACGTTTTCTGCAGCACTTTGATTTCTTTCTTGCTATTTCCCTTCCATTTAATTTCAGTTTAAATCACAAAAAAATACCAAAAAGATTTGCTTTGAATAAAATGAACTCCCAACTATGCATGGAATGAACCATATGCCTCTCATTTTGGAAATGATGAGTCATCACTATAGTTATCTTTATCACTTTGCCCTTGTCATTTATAGCTTGCTTCTACTTTATTCTAGTTGCATCTATATCGTGTTTAGACTATAGTTAGTTGTAGCTCTAGTGCTTCTAGATCTTGATTAAGTCTTTGTCTTAGCTGGTTCTTCGATCTTGCTCAATACTTGTGGTGAATTGTCACTGGGGTATTGACAAGTTTGCTTGCTCTTGCTAGTGGAGTAAGTAGTTGTTGACTAGTGTGGGAGTGGTTCCCAGACTAGCCAGTGGCCTTAGTTTGTCCCCACGTCTACGAAGGTGGTAGCCGTTAGGTGGTGACAGCCCTATACGGCCTACGTAGTCCAACACGTTCGTCGTGGCCTACAGGATCCCAGAGTGTAGGATTGGTGGCACCCCTTCTCATCCCTTTCTGCATGTCATAGGTTCTATTGTCCCGACGCTAAGGCATTAGACTTAACCCTAATCTCTGAGTACTGGCTCTTCAGCCACTGTATCTCTAAGCCCGAGTGACATAGGTAGATAAAGAACCTAGGATTCCTCTATCTCTTCTCGTTGTCCTCCCAACTATCTATTCCTTCTCTTTCCTATCTGAGCCACCCTTGAGCTGTGTGTCACGGTATAACCACTCCTATCTAATATCGTTTATCCCTTGTCTTGCTAGTAGTGTACCCTTCTCTGATAGTCTCGAATATCTGTTTGCTAGTAATCTTGCCAAAGCTTCCCTACGGAAATATAAATTACGATACCTCGGATTACTCCCTGGTGAAGTGCTACAGTGGTAATTCTGTGCGCTTGCAGAATATTTATATATTTTACTGAGCCATAAGGAAAACCACTGAAACACTCCTTACCCCGGTACCTGGATTCACAATCCTGATATTGGATCGTAAGAAGTGCCAACACTTCCCACCATATCCAAAAACACATTCTTATCTCATCAGACCATGGAAGACCTGGCTTCATACATGCCCTTTCACCATGGACAATGAATATCGATGCCAAAAAAAAGGTTCACTAGGATGCCAAAGTCACAGTTAGCATTGAAAGCCTTCCTCCTCTGGGGTTTGACAAGGACCACCTTTAGCCTCTTCTATTACCTACAGATTTCACGAGGATACTGGAATCTGTACTGTCAATGGCTACACAGAAAGCATAGAGACGATACCTACCAATCACATCTTGGGACTGTCTTACACACATGACAGAAATGTCCTGTGGGATAAGGATGCCCGGGTACCCTCAAGGAAGAAGAACGAGTCCTAGTAGAACTACTCGTGTACTCCTCCTAGTACTCTCACATTGTAACCGACTAGGAGACTTGCCAGGTAACTTTGCCCAGGGATATATAAAGGAGGGTAGGGGTCCCTAGTTCGGTTGAAGAGACTACTAGGATATTTTTGGGGTGAAGTACTTGCTGAATACAAACACCACCACCACCAATGTTGGATACAATTCTGATAGTAGCTATGATCCTGATTACTATGGTATAGCAGGTGCAAACAAAGCTACCGCCTTTCCTGAATTGGAATTTGTGCTATTCACCAAATGTATTGTTCTTTCAAACTAGCCACCTTGCATATTCTGACTGTGAGCCATGGGAATGGAAGCATGTACCTGCTAATCACAATAGGCACCAGCAAATGCAAAAGTCCAAGTTACACTCAGGCATCCTCGAACTCTGATCTAGCATTATATCAATAGCACCACTCGCTGACACAGTTCATTAACTTAACAATGAACTTGCGTTCACTTTTATTTGTGTCTCGTCTGCAGCTGGTCTCACATGATTGACGACAGCAAGTACTTCTATTCCGAATATGCTCCATCCCTCTATCCTATCACCGTTTTAGTAGAAGGATTAGACCTATATTTGCAATGCCTGTTCTGCAAATTATCTGTTTCTATTCCAGCTCCAGTGGCATGGATCTTACAGCTCTTATTTCTTCCTACGGTTGTATGCCAGTACTCTATGACCGCATTATTTAGACCAATGCTATTATATGTACCATGTTTACATCCACTATGCTCATGCACAATGTACAATTGTGCACCGACATGTGTGCCTGGACACGCCACTCAGCCGCGAGCCCAAACGCCCGCAAATCACGTCTTTTGCAATCTAGACCTGGTGCATTCCCGACTCTAATATTGATGACCGCCACAGTAACTTATGTCTTCTGCATGCTCTTTACTTCTCTTCTTAATCGCTACATATAATCCTCTCCTCGCTTTACTTTTGAATTGCTGCACTGTGTTTCCTCGGCCTCTCCCACATGCCACGATGCCATGGTATAGCTACCGACCTCTCTCGATCCATACGTGATGGCATAGCAACTAATGCTACCAACTCGCGCACGTGTTTTCCCCTCTGGCCCATAGGAAGAAGCAACAAGGAGCGCCACTATCCGGCTATCCCTGACTTCTGAAAGCAAATCAACATCACGCATGCAGCCATGCCTCTGATTAGTCATTATGTGTTTGTATCATGTGCCACTACGAGAGAACCTCACATCCGCCCCCCCCCTCATAGGCCGTGGCACATTTTGGACCCGGTGCTAAGGGTGCATCAGCACCGGGTCCAACGGCTATGAGCGGGGGCGGCGCGCAAGGGTGGCTGGTTGAGCACATTAGCACCGGGTCTTGCGACGATCCGGTGCTAATGTGCTCACATTCGCACCGGTTGCAGCCAGCAACCGGTGCTAATGTGCCCAAGGCCCTTTAGCACCGGTTGCTGGCTGTAACCGGTGCAAATGTGAGAGCACTAGCACCGGGTCATCACAAGCCCCGGTGCTAACGTGCTCGTATATAATACCTTCCTCCCCTCACCCGAGCTAGCATCAACACTTGGAGCTGTGTTCATGTTGTGCTCGGGACAGGGGAGGTGCTGCCAATTTTTTTTCAAAATTTGTGAAGACACTCATCCAAGGGGCACTACAAGGTACATTCTTTCATTCTCTTATGTTTTTTATTAGCTTGTATTGTTTATATGCTTTAGAAATAGAGAAATTTGTGAATCAAAATGGAAAGAGAGCTTGTGTTCATGGTGGAGAGAGAGAGCTTGTGTTCATGGTGGAGAGAGAGCTTGTGTTCATGGTGGAGAGAGAGAGAGCTTGTGTTCATGGTGGAGAGAGAGAGCTTGTGTTCATAGTGGAGAGTGAGAGCTTATGTATTGTATTTATTAGTTATTTATTTAAAGTTGGAATAGTTAATTATTTTTTTAATGGAAGTATATTTGTTTTTAGAAAATGAATAAATTAATTATAGTTTTAGAAATGTGTTTAATTTGTATTGTCTTATGTATTAACTTTGTAATCTATTATATGTTAAATTTATATTTAGTTATATATTAAATTTGTATTGTCTTATATATTACCTTTGTATTATATTATATATTAAATTATACAAATAATTGTTATTGGTTACTAATGCAGATGAATAGGCAATGGATGTACGGGGACAATCACGATACAACGTTTCGTGATGGCCTGAAGGGGTTTCTCGATGTTACCGAGGCCAACAGGACGTCGTCAGGTTTCATGTTCTCCCCATGCACTAATTGTCGAAATATACAATCGTACAATCAAAGAGGAGCTCTTCAGGTGCATTTGATGAGGCACGGTTTCATGAGCAATTATTCTGTTTGGACAAAGCATGGTGAAAGAGGAATTCTAATGGATGAAGATGAAGAAGACGAGGTGGATAACGACATTCCGGTATTGGCTTAATACTACGGGGCCTTTGCAGATGCTGCAATGGGTGATGCCGATCATGAAGATGCTGCTTAGGAAGATGACCCTAATGATGGACTTGGGCAAATGTTGCGTGATGCTGAGAAAGACTTGGGCAATGATAAGGAACTGAAAAAGATACGACGCATGTTGTAGGACCACAAAACTGACTTGTACCCAGATTGCAAAGAGGGGCTTACAAAGTTGGGTAGCACACTTGAATTTCTGCAGTGGAAGGCAGCAAATGGCGTTACTCATAAGGGTTTCGATGAGCTACTGAAACTCGTAAAGAAGATTCTGCCCAAGGGTAACGAATTTCCATCGGCAACGTATGAAGCACAACGGGTTATTTGCCCTCTCGGTTTGGAGGTGCAGAAGATACATGCGTGTCATAATGACTGTATCCTCTATCGCGGACAATACGAACACTTGGATTGTTGTCCAGTTTGCAGTTGCGCACGATACAAGATAAGGAGGGATGACCCTGGTGAGGTTGTGGGGGACCCTTGTAAGAAAAAAATTCCTGCGAAGGTGATGTGGTATTTTCCTCTGATACCCCGTCTGAAGCGTTTGTTCCGGAACAAAGAGCATGCCAAACTAATGTGATGGCACAAAGAAGAATGTAAGTAGGATGGCATGTTGAGACACCCCGCTGATGGATCCCAGTGGAGGAACATCGACAGAGGATTCCAGAGCATTCCTAGAGTTTGATGCTGATGCAAGGAATGTGAGGCTTGGTTTAAGTACTGATGGCATGAACCCTTTTGGTGAAATGAGCAGTAGTCATAGCACTTGACCTGTGACTTTATGTATCTACAACCTACCATTACGATGGAGCGAAAGTTCATTACGATGCTTGTGCTTATTCAAGGGCCAAAGCAACCTGGCAACGACATTGATGTCTACCTAAGACCATTGGTGATGGGAACTAGGGTTTCCCGATCTTCCGAAAGGTTCTGATAACTCTCGATTTGGTGGAGTCGTGACTCAAATCGATCTGGCTTCCGAACCACACGTTTCGAACCCCGCAATCACAGCACCATGTCTCCTCAGGTTATCAACCGGTGTTGCACGGTTGACCTCGCCCAGAAGGCGAATCCTTGCCTGCGAATTGAAGAACACAAGCAAGAACAAGAAAGATTGCAACACAATTGGAGATGTATGATTAAACTCACGAAGTTGGGGTCTCACAAACCGACGAGCGGCGACACTGATCTTGACAGAATTGATCTAAGCAAAACCCAAACCCTAACTTGGGTGGCAGCTACTGTTTTAAAGAGTCTAGGGTCGTGGTCGACCCCCCTGGACGTGCCCCTATTGGGCTCAATACGATACACGGCCCAAAGACCAAAATACGACGATGCAGCGCCAAAATAGATTCTGGACGTCAACTTGTTTTGTCGATTCCCAATGACTCCGGACGAATTTTGATATGAGACCAGTGTCATTGCAAAGATTATCTTCTTAGCTTTCCAAGCATACAAAGAACGTCCAAATCCGAGCCCGTATGACCTGGGCGTCCTATTTAGCGCTGACTGCTCCTGAACTCTGAGGTGGACTCGAAGTCGAATTGATTTGGGCCTCTATCTTGACTTGCACGCCCTTGCTGGTCCTCTCCACCTTGAAGCCCTTCTCCAACTATCCTCTGGTCCTCTCTATGGTTCCTAATTACAATATAATCATTAGGTAGCAATCTATTCTCATAATCATACAGAGAAGTACTTAGGAACGAGCTCACCTCTAAATTCAATTGTCGCGCACGAGCTCTAGTGATTGGAACTTGAACGATCAATGGAGGATTGTTGTGAATATCCATAGGAGTGATGTCCTCATCAATTGGTTGATGAACTTTTGCAGCTATGGAAGGAAGAAGGTGTTAGCATGTGGGATGAGGACAAGCGGGAGCAGTTTGACCTTCGAGCACTGCTTTTCATAAGCATCAACGACTGGCCTGCACTAAGTAACCTATCAGGACAATCAAACAAAGGATATAAAGCATGCACTCACTGTTTAGAGGAAACCGAAAGCATGTATTTGAAACATTGTAGTAAGGTTGTTTACATGGGTCATCGTCGATTTCTTCCTACGAAGCATGAGCTACGAAAGAAATGTCCGCATTTTGGCGGGAATGCAGACCACCGTACAAAGCCAAGACACCAGAGTGGACAAGATGTATTTGATATGTTAAAGACCTACAAGTGGTGTTTGGAAAGGGAGACGGTAGCCAGCCTGTTCCGACTGGCGAGGATGGTCGTGCCGCGATGTGGAAGAAAAAGTCTATCTTTTGGGAGCTACCTTATTGGCAATATTTAGAGGTCCGTAACGCGATTGATGTGATGCATTTGATGAAGAATCTTTGCGTGAACTTGATAAGCTTCCTGGGTACTTATGGGAAGCCAAAAGATACACTGGAAGCACGACAAGAGCTAAAACGATTGAAACAACGGAATGATCTACATCCAGAAAAGAGAGACAAAGGACGCCAGTACTTGCGTCCTGCCAGCTTCACTCTCAGCAAAGAAGAGAAGGCAAGCATGTTTGAATGCTTGAACAGTATCAAGGTTCCGTCGGGCTACTCCTCCAATATTAAGGGAATAATAAATATGAAAGTGAAGAAGTTCACAAACCTCAAGTCTCACGGCTGTCATGTGTTGATGACACAGCTACTTCACGTCATACTCAGGGGTGTGCTACCCGTTAATGTGCAGAAAGCCATTGTGAAGCTATGTGCATTCCTCAATGCAATTTCTCAGAAGGTGATCAATCCAGACCATTTAGTTCAGCTACAGAACGACGTGGTGCAATGTCTTGTCAGCTTTGAGATGATATTTCCACCATCCTTCTTCAATATTATGACACATCTATTGGTTCACCTCGTCAAAGAGATTCGTATACTGGGCCCAGTATTTCTACACAACATGTTCCCGTTTGAGAGGTTCTTCGCTGTGCTAAAGAAGTATGTTCGTAATCGTTCTCGTCCAGAAGGATGCATTGCTAAGGGATACGAAACAGAGGAGGTCATTGAATTCTGTGTTGACTTTGTATGTAATTTTGTATATGTGCATATTTTGTATGTAATTTTTTTAATAATTGGGACTTTGAATTTAGATAAATGTGCATATTTTGTATATGTGCATTTAGATAATTGGGACTTTGTATATATAATTTTGTATGTAATTTTGTATATAATTTTTTATACGTGTGTATTAGATAAATGTGCAAAACCTATCGTGCACCCGAACCCCTTCGCGAACCCCTTTGCGTCGCGCACCCGAACCCCTTCGCGAACCCCTTCGCGTCGCGCAACAAAACCTTCGCGAACCCAAACGCGTCACGCACCAGAGCCCCTTCGCGAACCCAAACGCGTCGCGCACCCAAACCTTCCGGAACCCAAACGCGTTGCGCATCCGAACCCCTTCGTGAACCCCTTCGCGTCGCGCACCCACCGTTCGCGAACCCCTTCACGTCGCCGTAACTCTAAACCCCGAAACCCAAACCTTAAACCCCCTAGCCCTAACCCAAAACCCCGAAACCCAAACCCTAAACCCCCCTAGCCCTAACCCAAAACCCCGAAACCCCAACCCTAAACCCCCTAGCCCTAACCCAAAACCCCGAAACCCAAACCCTAGACCCCCTAGCCCTAACCCGAAACCCCGAAACCCAAACCCTGAACCCCCTGGCCCTAACCCAAAACCCCTAAACCCAAACCCTAAACCCCCTAGCCCTAACCCTAAACCCCGAAACCCAAACCCTAAACCCCCTAGCCCTAACCCAAAACCCCAAAACCCAAACCCTAAACCCCCTAGCCCTGGTAGGGCTTGCACGTCCTTCATCAGATGTTTTACTGCCAATGACTTGAGCCAAAACTGTTTGGATACGAAATAATTTTGGAGTTTTAGAACAATACTACAGTTTTGTAAAATACTTTGGTTTTGAAAAGTTGTGGGGGTGTTTGGATGCTACATGATTTGTAGTTTTGAAAACCATGGTATCGGTAAAACTGTAGTCTTTTTGGAGTTTTAGAAACTCCACTCTATACCTCTTTTTTCTAAATCATGGTTTTGCACTCCGTGGCTTGTAAAACTAAGGTTTCTTGATAGTATGGTTTCTTAAAACCACTACATCCAAACATGCTCTAAGTCTTTTTATGGCAACAGTGTTGTGTTGCTCTTTCTTAGTGTGTCTTTCCTGCCCTCTGTTTCCGTCGTCCTTGGTTGTGTAATTTGACATAAGCAGCAGGATTCTTTAGTTTTCTGGGTGGCGCATCTATATGTCCACCGTGGGTCTTTTTCTTTATAATTCATGATTCATGATATGCTCTCAGTTCATTTGGAACTGTTACCTGCAGTGGTAACAGTTGAAAACTGTGCCTTTTTCTTGACTATTTTAATGATGCTCTGTCTCGGTTGAATTGAAATTCAACAGCGTTGTATCAATTTAATCTGCCTAGGCAACAACACCGATTTGATCACAGGCTTCTTAAGAAATGGGATGGTGGTGTATCCAGTGCTCCATCCAGATAAATTGTCTGCCATTTTTCAGTGGCCTTTGTGTAAATTGTCTGCCATTTTCCAGTGGCCTTTAGGTAAATTGTTTGCAATCACAGTGGCCTTTGGGTAAATTGGCTGCCATTTTCCAGGTTCTGTCAGTAGTAAGTTGATTGACTCATTCAAACTTTTTTCACAAGTATACTCATGGCATGTTTTCCTTTCACGCCTTGGTTTCACTATTTCTTGCCCTTGCTAGCATGGGCAACATATCTTTGTTCGGAACAAATTGCATGGGAAATGAGAGAAACTGTCGATTTTAAGGCCCTTAACTCTTTTGTCTAGTTTTATCTTTATGTATAAACTTGCACTTCAACTGAAAACCTGTTTAATTTTGACCACCTGAGCTATTTTTTCCATGCATTCGTCCATGCTTGAAAAATGGCATGAAGGCGTAGGAGACAAGCAAGGGTGTCTAAGCCGAGAACGAGGCCCGAAGCTTATCCGATTCGAGACACCAAGACAGAGGCCCGAAACGAATCAAGTCCGAGACGGCTTCGGAGTCCAAGAGCAACACACACCAAAATTGTCCCCAGGTTACATACAAGCTCGGTTTTCAACGTTCCACATAGATAAGAAGATAAGCTTTTCAATGGCACCCGTCTCATGTAAAAATTCCTTGAGTCGACAGGAATTGTCAAAAGAATAAGACATCCATAATCTATCAGGATACGGTGCCACCATCTTTTGGATCATTGGGCCAACTATCATGTTTGAGCCCATTAAGGGCACCCATTCCAACCCTAGCTCGACCCTAGGAGCATATATTTTGTAGCTGCCACCACATTACGGTTTAGGTTTTATTTAGTTCTATGTTTTCTTCGAGAAACAAATTAATTCTTATAACTGTGGTGATAAGTCCTTTTACTGATATCCAGGTCCCTGTTTTTATATTTTACAAAACTGTAGTATTGTTCTGAAACTCCAAAATTATTTTGTATCCAAACAGTTTTGGCTCAAGTCATTAGCAGTAAAACATCTGATGAAGGACATGCAAGCCCTACCAATAGGTCCTGAACAGAATAGATATAGTACCAAGATCAAGTAATATCATACAGTCCTCAAGAAAGCATTTATTTTGACAACAGCAAAAGGTAGCATCCTAGGTCTTCTACGTGTTGATAATGAAATACAAATCAGTTAGCTATTAAACTAATCCTCATTGGCTGCCGGTCATAATGTATTCGGCCTCTTGGTTAGTAGCCTGTGTGGTCAAAGGTGTGGAGCATACTCATCAGTAACTGATCATGACGCCTGAGACCTCCAAATTTGACACATTCCTGTGCACATGAACTGATCTCTCTCCATAACCACCGGCAGACCAAGCATAGGCTTCTGCATGTTCTCCCACACAGAGATCCCTATGAGGCCTATGTGTGCCATCGTTCCTGTCTTGAGAAGAATATCTAGAAACAGGATCAACCTCCAGTGTGGTATATTTATCATACCAGTGATCCCGTGAACTGCTACGCTTCATTATGTCTACATCTTCTGATGTTCTTGGATAGGGAGGGGGGGGGGGGGGGGGGGGGGGGGGGGCATGCCTTCTACTGGTACCTTGTTCATGTCTTCTCGTGTAGGAAGGAGAAACACACTTGACACTTTTGACTAGTCCTGTATCCACCATCCTCAAGATTGGTTGAAGTTGTATGCCTTCTACCGGTACTAAATTCAGCTGGAGAAAATGATGACTCCCGGCCCTGCTGCCCCCAAACATCATGATCATTCCTGGAGGATTTAACATGGCGAGGCGGTTCATATCTGTGTCCATTGTTGGCTCCAGAATAACTGTCACGGTAGTCCATCCTTTGCCTTTCCGGTGAATGCTTCCTTGACATCCTTTGAGAATTGCTCTCAACTGGCTCCTCTCTTCTATCTGATGCCGTCCTCTCTCTGCTCCTGTATTTAGATGTGCCTGCTTCTGTATTTCTATTACTTCTCCCATCTTCATAATGATTCCTCCAACCATCATGATCATTTCTGGAGGACTTAACATGACTCCGTGGTTTGTACATGTGTCTATCGTGACTTTCACGGTAGTCCGTCCTCTGCCTATCGGGTGAATGGCTCCTTGATCTCGTTGGACCATTTCTCCCCACATGTTCCTCTTTTCTATCTAATAGGGTCCTCCCTCTGCGCCTGTCTTTAGATGTGTCTGCTGCTGCAGTATTCCTGTAAGTTCTTCCATCATCATAACAAGCATCTCTTCCATCTTCTGTGAGACTATGCTTGTTGTTCTTACCAAAGCCCACTTTCTTGTCAGTTGCCTTTCCTACAGGTTCTCTTCTCTTTCTTAACTTGTCACCTGAAGTATGAGTATCTATTTCTTGAGAACAATCACCACTCTTGGAACAATTTGGCTCACCTTTGCGTGAACAGCTCTCATTGACATTTTTGTCTTCATCTGGTCTGCACTCTCTATTATTAGCTACTCTGCTTGAAGTGGCCACCTTATCCACATGTGCAGCATGAACTTGTTTTACTGCAGAATGGTCAACATTGTCTAGCGCCATCTCACCCCTCCTGGAATCAAATTTATTGCTGTCATCCCTGGGGATCATCTTTCTATCTGATCTTGAATTCACTCTCATGGAGGTTCCCTTCTTTTGTCCTGATATTGATTCAAGTGCATATGCATTTTCTCGCCACTCAATGTCTCTCCCTTTTCTTGATTCTATTTGTCTACCATCAGTGTGTTTCTCCACAGAGAGGTTGGCTAGCCCATGATTCTGCTTTTGACTTTTTTGAAAGTCCATGTGGGCACCCCTTTCTTTTCCAGTATAATTGTCTTGTGACTTTTCTGCTTCATTGTGATTTTTGCCCTCTGTAATTCTACAGAGCAAATTATTCAGTTCAACATCCTTGTCCACAGGGAGGGTCTGCAACAAGATAGATGAACCAAGTTACAATTTAGAGTTTTAAATAGGCTATAGTCACCATACCACAGAAATACCTTAACAGAAGGATCAGATATGCCCTTGGTTGATGGCAAAACACACTTCCTAGAAACATCATATGCTGTCCCTAAACATGTTTCCTTTTCTTCCATACACATTACCCTGAAATGGAAAACCAAAAGATCCCTGTCACGTGTGAGGAATACTTCCGTGCCATATTGCTACTTGAATTATACCACAGAAAAAATGACTAGAAAGAGTACAGCGGCCAAAAGTGATGTACAAAAGAAATCATTAGTAGCTCTACATCATGGCCATCAGTGGAAAGATTAACAAGTAAAGCTTTTTGAAGCGTGTGTGTGGTTTTTCTGTAAGGAGCTCTAAACCGTATGCTTTTCTTCTTAATATAATGTCACACAGCTCTCCTGCGTGTTCGAGGAAAGAAAAAGTAAAGCTTTTTGAAGCCATTAACAGCAAAATCTAGTCCTATATGTATATTCCATGGGCAAAAGTATCAAACAGGTGAAAACACGGAAATTGTGAGCTACCTCTTCTCTGTTTCAGTATTCACAGCACATGGTGAGCTCATTGGTATTTCTCCCATAGCATATGAAGATGAAATGCGAAATTGCCTTTTGTGCCCTTCCACAGTTTCTGCACCATTTTGACTAGCAGCACCAACCATAAATCTCCAAATCGTGGATCACCCTTCAAGCGCTTTGCTGCACACTGTGCTTCTGGAACAATCTGGAGCGATGTGTTTTTCACAACTACACTGTGGGATTCCTCTGTTTCTTCTCCATGCAACATGTTTGGCAATTCTATAGATTCTGTTGCTTGATGAGAGTTATTTTTCCTTTTGGCAGTCACCCTGTCTGTGCTGTAACCGAGCTCTCTTTTGCTACCTTCAGGTATAGTCGGGAATTTTATATGGTTCCTTCCAGCTGTTCTAGTACACTTATCTATCTCATGATCTCTACATGATTTTTAACATAAGTTAAGTGCTGTGAGAAGCAATTGAAGAGCAATATTTTTTCGACCGAAAGTGAAGACAAACATTAGGAAACAGATCAGGAATAACTTACAGGCAGTAAATCAAAATTGTTTTGGAAAGCTTCCAAGCACGTTTGATGATATCCTTGCCTTTTGTTTTGAACGATATTTCCCTAAAATATACCATTAGATGGCATTAGAACAGAACTATACAAACTATACAATCCAAGCAACCAATCTGATGCTACACAGTACCTTGGAAGACATTGCCTATGATATGCCCTTGGACAGCGTCTACACACCGCAAGCTCAAGTGCTCTTTGAGTTTTGTTCTCCATGAAGCCACATTTGAAACACCAATGTATGGGGCACGGAAATGACATCCCTTCCATAATCCTTCTCTCCAACTCACAAGCTCCATCAGTGGCATCAGGATCCAGTAATTGTGCAACACACTTAGGGTGGTAAAAATATCCGCAAGATTCTTTATTGCATTGAAACACCTAACACAGTGTATGCTACTGATTAGGACTACAAGTAGCATTAGTAAGTAACATACTCATTCCGCCTTTAAAAGAGTAATACACTCAAACTGCATAACAATTTTAATGATCAGTGTTTCACAAAGTTTAGCCGCTGGCTAATATGGATCAGTTTCTAAAGAGTAAACATCTGTCAAAGAGGAGTCAGACGACGACGACAACAGGTAAAATATGACTACTGGAAGAGAATGCCAGAGGGAGAAGGGGGCTTGGAGGTGATAGCTGAGGGAGTATCTGAGGGCTTAGATTGCTTACCCATACCAGTACTTTTTTTTTCTCAACAGGAGAACTGCGTATCATTGTATTAATAGAAGAAGAAGAGTCTAACATAGGCTCACATGAGTCTAACAAACAAGCTGAGTACATGGCTGCTTCTTAAATAGGCTGCACCCCTAATAACCAAACTCTATCTCTAAGCAACTAACTAACCAGATCTCCACTCTTGCAAATAGCCAAGTTGCATGCCTCTAAGCCTAAGATGACATAGCTAACCAATGCACCTAAGTAGCTAAGAACTAAGTGATGCATGTGCCATGCTGCTTCTGCCTTTCCGCGAGCAGTTGGCAATCTACGTGACATGAGAAAGGGTGCTAAATTAAAAACGTGACAACAAAATTCAAAACATGAAATAGGAAACCAGGAATACCATAAATAGGAAATAAGCAACATCATTCTTTGCAGGATGGAAAGCACATTGTGTCTTCAAATGAAAGAGGAATTTACTGAGGTTTGTAGTCTCAATGTACCATAAGCTGTCCATACCTTAGCATTTGGCCCATGGGATGGCTCAAGCTCTCCACATCTGAAGCACTGGTGTTGCCTATTTTTGCAGTTTTCACATAACAAAGTGACCATTCTCTGTAAATGAAAAATGACATGTCACGAATGCGAGCAAGGAAAATGACAGCTGTAGCACAATGAATAAAAACTCTGAGAGGCTACTTCTACTTCTGCCGAGTTCTGCATTTAGATTCTCTTCCATTTTTCTTTGTGGGATGGAAAGACCTCTTGCATGGACCTTCACAGCTGCATTAAATCCTTGTAAAAATCAGAGTATATAATCAAACTTATTCAGTAGGCCAAAAGAGCTTACACACAGGAATTTTCAAGTACTACAATATACAAAGCGTAGTATACAATCAAACTGCAAAGGCTTATTTTATATTATTTTATTCATTTACCCCAGAAGCAAACCCTTACTCATGAACTTTATACAGTGTAGGATCCATTCTTCACTGCATCATTGTGCATAGCTCATCTATGTCAACCATAGTCAGACTGAGCTGGGATTAGCGAATGAGACTTAAAATAATTAAGTAAGGTGGATCTAGTTACAGCTAGTCCAACTTGGTGGGCTTTGGCATCCATCTTCCATCCCTTTCCTTTTTGTCTGCTATCTTTTTCTTCTCTTTCCGTTAACATTACTTCCCTTAAGCATTAACCGGCTATTACTTTTCACGATCACTACGGCACTGTGTAAGTGTTCAAGGTTTTCCGCACACTTCCAAGTGGTTTAGAGGTGCCTTGGTTCATCTCATCATCTCAATAACTTTGATCATGTCACATACAAAGTGTAGAAGGAATAAACTCAATGTATTCCTCCAAACCCTAGAATGGTGGGATATATAGTAGCTGTACATGGGCCTCATAGATGGGCCTAACACATGGGCCAACACCCCCCACAGTCTGAACGTCGCAGCGGAGTTCGAGTCTGGACAAGAAAGGAAGTACAGACAGGGACAATAACCCGGTCACGAACGAAGTGCAAGTCGATCTCCACATGCTTCGTCCGCTGATGCTGAACCGGGTTGGTGGAGAGGTACGCGGCGCTGACGTTGTCGCAGTAGACGAGGGTACTCTTGGCGAGCGGGCTATGAAGCTCAACCAACAGCCGTCTTAGCCAGGACGCCTCCGCCACGCCGTTAGCTACAGCCCGGTACTCCGCCTCTGCACTGGAGCGGAAGACAACCTGCTGCCGCTTGGACGACCAGGAGACAAGTTTGCCGCCTAGGAAGACAGCATAGCCGAAATTGGATCGGCGAGTGTCAGGACAAGCAGCCCAGTCAGCGTCGGTGTAGACGACAAGCTCAGAGGGAGACCGGTGAAGAACCAGGCCGTGGTCAACAGGGCCACGGACGTAGTGGAGGAGACGCTTCAGAGCAGTGAGATGTGACTCCTAAGGATCAATATATGAAGGCAGACCTGCTGAACGGCATATGTGATGTTCGGCCTGGTGAAAGTGAGATACTGCAAGGCACCAGCAAGACTCCGGTAGGCAGTAGGATCGGCAACAGGGTCGCCCATATCCGCAGACAGCTTCGCCTGAGTGTCGACGGGAGTGGAACAGGGCTTGCAATCAGTCATCCCTGCCCGTCCCCAGGATATCATGCATACTGCCGCTGGCGAAGGAAAAGGCCAGAAGGACGAGGCTCAACAGTAACACCCAGGAAGTGGTGGAGCACGCACACATCCTTCATAGCAAACTCCTACAGTAGGGATGAGATGATGCGCTGAAGCAGGGACTGACTGGAGACGGACAACAATATCATCAACATAGAGCAGCAGGTATGCAGTCTCATCCCCATGGCGATATATGAACAGAGACGTGTCTGACTTAGCCTCACTGAACCCCAATGTCAGCAAGAACGTGACGAACCGAGAGTACTAAGCCCGAGGAGCCTACTTCAGACCATAGAGAGACTTGTTGAGCCGGCAGACCAGCTCCGGACGATTGGGATCCACAAACCCCGCAGGCTGGCTGTAGTAGGCTGTCTCAGACAGGGTGCCATGGAGAAATGCATTCTTCACATACAGCTGGTGCACAGGCCAAGAGCGAGAGAGAGCAAGCGAGAGGACTGTGCGCACTATACCGAGCTTCACCACTGGACTAAAAGTCTCATCATAGTCCACACCATGCCGCTGGGTGAAACCCCAAAGAACCCAGCGAGCCTTGTAGCGATCCAGTATACCATCAGCCCGACGCTTATGCGTCCAGATCAACTTGCCAGTGACCACATTGCAACCAGATGGACGCGGCACAAGGTCCCACGTCTGGTTGGCAAGAAGAGCCGCATACTCCTCCATCGCGCGACGCCAGTGAGGATCCGCCAGGGCGTCGCGGACACGGGAGGGTACCGGAGAGATCCGCAGCTCTCCCTATGTGGTGGAGAGAGTCGCGGGTCGAAGAACACCACCCGCGCGCCGAGTCAACATTGGATGAATATGTCCAGGGTCCCAATGGAAGGGCGGGTGGTACACGTCTGGCTCAACACGAGAGCGAGTTGGAGCACGGGCCGACGGCTCCGATGGAGCTGTCGGTGGCGACGGCGCCGTCGAACGGCGCTCGAAGACGCACACAGGGTGCGCATAACACGCGGGAGCCTCCGGGGGCAGAGGCCGTGGGTCCGGTACTGGTGCCGGCACCGAACAACGCCGATAGACCTGCACAGGCTCGGCGTAGCGTGCAGGAGCCTGGGCCGCGCATGGCACGGCAGAAGGCGTCTGGGCCGTGCCAGGCGCCGGGGCCGCGCGTGGCGCCAGAAGCGGCGTCGGCGTACCAGGAGAACCTGCTGGAAAAGGACAGACAGAGGTGGCTGAACCACTAGGTCAGTCGAAAACATGGACTCCAACTCGTGGTCAGGGGAAGGCGTGGAGGAGGTAGAGAAAGGGAAATCCGACTCGTCGAACACAACGTGTCGGGAGATGATGACCCGACGAGACGTGAGGTCAAAGAAGCGGTACCCCTTGTGGTCAAGGGAGCAACCAAGAAACACACAACGAGTCGAACGGGGCACCAACTTGTGAGGAGAAGTGGCGGAGATGTTAGGGTAACGTGCACACCCGAAGACACGAAGGTGATCATATCGAGGAGGGGTACCGAAAAGAGCATAGTGTGGAGTGGAAGCAGGGAAAGCAGTGGAAGGAAGACGGTTGAGTAAGTAGGTGGCAGTGTGGAGACTCTCAGCCCAGAAGCGGGGATGAAGAGAGGCATAGAGTAGAAGAGTGCGCATGACATCGTTCGTGGTGCGAATCATGCGCTCAGCCTTGTCGTTCTGATGAGAGGTATACGGACAAGACATGCGCAGGTGAACACCGCGAGAGAGGAAGAAAGAACGGGAGATGTTGTTATCGAACTCACGGCCGTTGTCACACTGGACGGCCTTAATGGTGAGGCCGAACTGAGTGGACACCCAGGCAAAGAAGTGGAGGAGGGTGGGAAATGTCTCAGACTTGACGCGCAAAGGAAAAGTCCAAGAATAGTGAGAGAAATCATCAACCACCACCAAATAGTACTTATACCCATAGATGTTGAGTACAGGAGATGTCCATAGATCACAGTGAACAAGATCAAAGGCATGACTCGCATGCGAAGAAGAAGAAAAAGGAAGTCTAACATGACGACCCAACTGGCACACATGACAAAGGTGCTCATCAGGGGCCCTAGTACAAGGAACATCTACACTACGACTGAGCTGAGCCAAAACGTCACGGCCAGGGTGACCAAGCCTGCGGTGCCAAGTAGTGGAAGAAGAAGTCGCGGCGAAAGCATCTAACGAAGGAGAAGTCGAAGATGGAGCAGCAGAAGCAGGAAGGCAGAGGGTGTAAAGGGGCCCCGTGCTGTCACATCGGAGGAGCGGACGCCGGGAAGCCAAATTCTTCACAGTAAGACCAGAAAAGTCAAATTCGACAGAACAATAATTGTCAGCTGTAAATTGGCGAATGAAAAGAAGGTTATGAATCATCTGAGGAGCAACAAGAACATTGGGAAGACAAAAATAACCAGGAGCAGTGCCCATGGAGGTGACAGGAAGACAAGTCCCATCACCAACCATGATAGAAGAAGGACAAGAAGGATGTTGGGATCGGACAAAAGAAATGATACCAGCATATAGCATGGTGTGGAACGAAGCACCCGAGTCGGCGATCCAGTCAGTGCAGACCGGCGGTGTCAACCCCATGGTACTAGAGGACTGTGCCACACGGCCTGGTCCCATCCCCCAGGCCAGATCGGAGGTTGGCTGGGCTGAGTGGGTGGAGTCTAGGACGGCGGGAAGAGTGGAGCAGCACCAGTGAACATGGTCGTTGGCTAGAGTTGAGGATGAGGACCCCCCTCCCCGAGCCTGAAATGGGCACATCGAGATGCGCCCTGACCATGGGTTGTTGAAGGATGGCCAGGGCGCACATTCAGGAGCAGGAGCGGTAACCGGAGCCGGCGTGCCCCAACGACCCCCGCCACTACCTCCAGCAGCACCACCACCACGTCCCCCTCCCCCCCAACGACGCCCGCCACAGTACCCCCCTCCCCACCCACCCCCGCTTGGCCCGGGGGGAGGAGCACCAAGGGGAGATATGGCAGGCGAGGCAGAGGAGGCTGGTGGGGTAGCCACGAGCGCAATGGAGGAGGATGACGATGACAATCGTGTTGTGGGGCCCTGGTGATCTCCAGGACGAGGTCGTCCCAGACATGCATGAAGGAGGGGAAGTTTCGCTGACGGGTGATCCATGTCTGCAGGTGGTCACAGTTGCCGTTGAGACCTCTCAGGATCCGGTCGCCCACCGGGCAGCCGAGGTCGTGAAGGGCATCAGCCATGCCCTTCATCCTCCTGCAGTACTCACCAACAGAGAGGTCCCCCTGCTCGAAGGTGCGAAAGGACGTGTTGAGCTGAAGAGCGCAGGCCTCGACGTTGCCAAGGAACTGGCCCTCGAGTGCCAGCCAGGCCTGGTGCACGGTGCCGCCATGAGTTCGGACGATGTTCTAGAGATCTAGGAAGATGATCCCAAAGAACCAGGACATGGCGACGCTGTCAAGACGCAGCCAGACCATGTCCCGCGCCATAACCGGTGTGTCGAGGAGGACGTGGTCGTCGAGAGCGTAGTGGCGGAGGGCGAGGAGGATCTGGTCCCGCCAGCGCCCGTAGGTGGACGACGCAGGGTCGAGGACGATGAAGACCAGGGCCCGGATGTTCTGGACCCCGGCGGCCTGGAGGTGAAGCTGGGCGACCATCGGATCGGCCGAGTCAGGCGGGAAGAGGAGGCAGCGGAATCGGTGAAGGCGGCCATGGGCTGCCGGTCGGAGGAGCCGAGGATGTAGTGCTCCGCCTCGGCGAACCGGCGAGCGAGAGCATCCGCCGCGGCGCGCTCGCGGTCCTAAGCGAGGGCAGCCGCAGCCTCGGTCTTGGCGGTGAGGAGAGCCGCGGCGAGGACGTCGTCGGCCATAGCGGCCCCGGCGACGAGGGGCCTCTTGCCCGTGGCGACAGTAGTGGCTCGGTGCGCATCCCGGAGGAGGAAGGGGCCACCGGGAGGACAAGGAGCGGTGAGCGCGATGTTGAGGCCCAGCTCGGCCACGTCGGCGGCGCCCAACGCGTCCGCGGGGGGCATCCCTTGTCCGTCGAAGGGAGGTTGAACCTCGTCGCGCGTGGGAGCGGGAGGAGCGGCGATGGCGCCCGCGCCCATAGCCTGCGCGCCCCCGACGGCGGCGGTGGCCGGGCCCAGGGCCTGCGCACCCCCGACGGCGGCAGCGCCCGCGCCCAGGGTTTGGGTGACATTGGCGACACATGTCCTCGACCCTAGCCCCCCTCCCACATATATATAGGTCGTACTAATGGCCTGCCATCTCATGGGCCTCATCAGTTAACCTAATCCCTCGTGGATCAAGCCCACCAGCAAGTCCAATCCGATTGGCTCTTGGGCATATATCCAACACTCTCCCACTTGTAGTAGAGACAATCACATAGATAAGTTTTAAGTGTTCCAAACCCCTTAAGTGTGTGACCCTATGGGTTCACGCACACATAGACATGTCTTGAGTACTCCTACTCGGTCAAATAGTTGACAACAACTTCTAGCAAGACATGTCAACTCCCATGCGCACGCAAAGATCATATCAGACGAACCACCACAACACCACGTACAAGCTATTCCCTTTGCCTCACGATATTTGGCCTACCTCCAAGTCGACCTCCCTTTCTCGAACCTGTGAGTCAGATCCTTTAAGAGGTTAACACTTAACCTAGCACGACCATGCATTTTTTGATCCGATCACTCGAGGGGCCCAAAGATATCTCTCTCGTATAGAGAGGGGCAAATCCCATCTTGACTGACCATGCCTCACAGCATGCTTCCTAACAAACCCGAAAACCACCTTTATGACTACCCAGTTACGAAGTATCGTTTGATAGTCCCTAAGTAGGTCAATTCACATCTTGAGTACATGCGACAATCTCAGGTCATAGGACAAAGCATACGTGTTGTGAAAAAGCGACAACTATACAACAAAAAATCATGTTGGGTCAGTCCAGCCCCATGTCATACATGTGCCCACATTATTAGTTTGACATCTCCATATCCATGACTTGTGAAACATAGTCATCATCTAATACACTTGGTAATCAGATTAGGGACAATCATTAGAATAACCATACAAGTAAAGAGTTTCACAAACAATTCACATAATTGTCAATCATATACAAGTTGCATTCATGGATATTCAAATGATATGTCATAGATACAATACAATAATCCACTCACACTAGAGCTAATCTAGATGATATCTAATACCCATAGCTCTCACGTGCCACTCATGCTTAGGATGTGGAAGAGTCTTTGTCAAAGGATCAGCAACATTCAAATTTGTGTGTATTTTGCATATCTTTATCTCACCCCATTTAATGAACTCTCAAATGAGATGAAACTTCCATAGTACGTGTTTGTTTTTCTGGTGATTCCTAGGCTCCTTAGCCTGCGTAATTGCCCCATTGTTGTCACAGTAGAGTTCCAATGGGCTAGATGCATTAGGAAACACACCAAGCTGAATGAGGAACTTTCTCATCCAAACACCTTCCTTCGTCGCTTTAGAAGCTGCGTTGTACTCGGCTTCCATCGTAGAATCAGCCACCGTATCCTGCTTAGAACTTTTCCAGCTAATAGCACCACCGTTTATCGTGAACACAAATCGTAATTACGATTCTGAATCGTCTGGATCAGTTTGGAAACTAGCATCAGTGTAACCTGTTACAATGAGCTCCTCCTCACCTCCATAGACTAGGAACACATCTTTAGTCCTTCTAAAGTACTTAAAAATGCTTTTCACCATTGTCCAGTAACCTTCACCTGGATCAGACCGGTGTCTGTTCGTAACACTTAGAGCATATGAGACATCTGGACGAGTACTTATCATGGCATACATGATAGACCCAATTGCCGAAGCATAGGGGATCTTACTCATGTGCTCCCGCTCATCAACCGTCGAAGGACATTGAGTCTTGCTGTGGTGTACGCCATGTGACATAGGCAAAAACCCTTTCTTGGACTGTTTCATGTTGAACCGTTTCAACACCTTATCAATATAAGTATCATGACTTAATCCTATAAGCCTCCTTGATCTATCTCTATAGATCCTTATACCCAGAATGTATGTAGCTTCCCCTAAGTCTTTCATACAAAAACTATTTTTTAGTGAAATCTTAACGGATTCCAGCATAGGAATATCATTCCCAATCAACAATATGTCATCCACATACAAGATTAGAAATGCAACAGAGCTCCCACCTTCCTTATTGTAAACAGAAGCCTCTTCCTCATTCTGACGGAAGCCAAATCTTTTCACTACCTTATCAAAACGAAGGTTCCAGCTCCGAGATGCTTGCTTTAACCCATATATGGATTTATGAAGCTTGCATATTTTTCCAGCATTAGTTAGATCGACAAAACCTTCGGGCTGTATCATATATACATCCTCATCCAGGTTCCCATTTAGGAAAGCTATTTTGACATCCATCTACCATATCTCATAATCGAAATATGCAGCTATTGCTAGAATGATCCAAATAGATTTAAGCGCCGAAACTGGCGAGAATGTCTCGTCGTAGTCAACTCCTTAAACTTGTCGAAAACCTTTTGCAACAAGTCGTGCTTTGTGGATGTGAACATTTCCATCCACATCTCTCTTTCTCTTAAAGATCTATTTGCACTCGATGGGTCTCGCACCATCGGGCGGGTCAACCAAGTTCCAAACTTGATTATTGTTGGTGGTCCTTACGACCTGATTTTGACTCTATTTTACCGCCAACATCTCAGTAAATAAAAGGCATATAGACATAGTTCCATGCATTATTAGGCCTATACTAACTAGTTCCATGAGTCTTGGTGTTTCTAAGTGCTTTGCAGGATTATACCCAAAAACAGCATTAAACAATGATCCGCCGTTTGGCTCTGAGATACACTCAAAATTACCATAAACACAAATGGTCTCAGATGCTAAGTTGGAGTCCACCAATGAGAAGAGCTCGTCAAGACGATTCCATTGGATATATTATTTGCAGCATTTAGAGCTCGGAATAAGAAGATATTCAACTCCAAAAATACTTGGACGTAGACGTCAACAACACCACCTGCCGGACCCCACAACGGGCCCCGCTGATGCATGCAAAGTCTGGCGCAAGAAGACCTGCATGCTACGCGCGCAAGCGAATGCGATGCAAGGCGGGCCCACGCGATTCCAGGCGGCAGGCGGCCTCGCGCCTTGCGCGGGAGCATTGCGGGCCCAGCAGGGGCGGTGGCCTCACGAGCGCCTTGGGCAGCGCCACAAGCGACCGAGCGGCAGGCGCGCATGCGCGGCAGAGCCAGGGTGGGCCCAGCTGGTAGCACTGCAGAGCAAGAGACGCGCTCGCGCGCGGTGCAACAGCAGCGGCGCTGGCAGGCAGAGGCAGGCGGCTAGACACGAGAGCAGGTGGGCCCATGCGCAGGCCCACACGCATGCAGGCGCAGAAGACCAGCGCGCCTACGTGCGCAAGCACATGCGCAGCAGGGCAGGGCCCACTGGCCAGCGACTCATGCCAAGGCGGTGCGCCACACCAGACACATGCAGAGGCGGCAGACGCACGCAGATAGGCGGTGGAGAGCAGGCCACGTGGCAGCTGCTGGTTGGCCTGGTCACTCTTCACGTGGACTCAGCTCATGGAAGAAGCACAAAGTGCATGCAAGGTTCTCCACATCCCAAGGCACTTCCACCTATTTATAGAGACCCCTCTCCTCACTTGTAACACACACCACTTGGGAGCAAGTCTCCATTACTCTCTTTCAAGATGTAGAGTTAGGCTAGTCTGTTGGGAGTTAGAGTCAGGGTCGAGCTTCACTCGGGGTTCCGGAGTCGTCTTCTGGAGTTCTGGTAAAGCTCTTGTATCTTTTTCTTTTCTTTATGTAAGACTCTGAGTATTCAATATATTATCTTCCGCATTTACTTGAGTTATTTATTCTGCATTTATTTTCGGGATAATCGTGAAATGTCTAGCCTTGGTTATAAGCTGTTGTAGTATGGCTCTATAAGTTCTCTCCTTAGTTCTTTGTCTCAGCTAGTTCCTCGATTCTGCTCAATGCTTGCGGTGAATTGTCACTAGGGTATTGACAGGGTTGCTTGCTCTTTCTAAGAGAGTAAGTAGTTATTGTCTAGTATAGGCGTGGTGCCCAGACTAGATGGTAACCTTGGTTTGCCCCTGAGTCTACGGAGGTGGTAGCCGTTAGGTGGTGACAGCCCTATACGGCCTACGTAGCCCATCACGTTCGTCTCGGCTTGTATGATCCCCCAGTGCGGAGGTGGTGGCACCCCTTCTCATCCCTTTCTACGTGCCATTGGTTCTGCTGTCCCGATGCTGAGATAATAGAACTAGGAAAAGAACCATAGACGTCATTCTTCTTTCTAGCCGTAACCTTTGCTAGAGATATCTCAATACCATTGGAAGTATATAGGAATCATTTCTTGTCTCGTTGTCATCCCACTAGCTATACCACTGTTCTATCTCTATCATTTATCCTGGATTTCTCCTTGTGTGTGTCAACTGCATGTCACTCCTATTATATCCTTTACCCCCGCCTTGTTACCCGGTATTTTACTTAGTAGTTACATCCTTGTTAATAGTCAACACTCTTTATCCAATGCTTCCCTAAGGAAATAAATACGATACCTAGGAATACTCCCAGGTGAAATGCTACATCGATATCCATGCGCTTACGCATCTACATCTGTGTCGTAGGAATATCGATAAACACTCCTTGCACAATTACTGGGACTATCAATCCTGATAGTGGACCATAAGAAGTGTCAACAATTATGTCCCATGGAATCTATCTCGGATCTCATGGCACTTTGCCATTTCTTGGAATCTGGGTCCACCATAGCTTCCGCATAGGTCCTAGGCTCATCGTTGTCCATCAACAATATGTCACGCTCTCCCGTAACTAGGAGATTCATTCTATTAGTTGCGCGACGTGGCCTTTTCGACCTTCGTGGTTGTGGCGGTTCTTCTCTTGCCATAGGTGCCTCAACTTGTTTTGCTACATTAGCATCACTCGTAAAGTCTTGCCTCATATGCTCATCTCAAACTTCTTCAAGATACACCTTCTGTCCACTTTTCTCGCTTTTGGGAAACTCTTTCTCCAAGAAAACACCATTCCTAGCAACAAACACTTTGCCCTCTGATGGGTTGTAGAAATAATACCCAATTGTTTCCTTTGGATATCCACGAATATGCACTTGTCCGACTTGGGTGTAAGCTTGTCCGACTGAAGTCACTTGACATATACTTCACAGCCCCAAATTTTTAGAAAAGACAAACTGTGAGTCTTGCCAGTCCATATCTCATATGGTGTCTTATCCACGGACTTAGACCGTACCCTATTTAATGTGAAATTTGTTGTTTTTAGAGCATAACCCCAAAATAACAACGGTAGGTGTCGGTGCTGGGATCGGTCGATCAATCCCCAGCGCCTAACAGAATGCGCTGTGTCCCGTCCCTTGACGGTTGATGCAAGAGCTAGCACGATGAGGCGAGCGATTATCCTGGTTCCGACCGTGAGGTCGTACGTCCAGCAGGGTGCGCTCGAAGCGCTGTACTATCTTGCACCGGAGTGCTTGCAGAGGGGGGCTACAAGCAAGGCGGGAGAGGAGGAGGAGTCTCCAAGTCCCTGAGTGTGATTGAGGCGAGTGCCAATATCGTGTGTCTGGCCGTCATCCGTTGTCCTCCCCCTACCTCCTTTTATAGATCAAGGAGAGTAAGGCGGGGGAAGGATTTACAAGTACAAGCGTGACGTGCTACAGCGTTATGTACTGGAGAGCATGGCGCCGGGCGTGCATCGTCCTTGATCCTGGCAGAAGATTTATGGCGAGCCCCGGCTTCTGCGAGTGTCGCGGCTGTCCCTGTGCTTGTCCTGGAGCGGCTTCGAGGGGTGTCGCTGCCGCAGTCCGCGTCCAGCTGCCCGTTCGCTGGTTGACTTCGGGGGCGGGGCAGGTGAGGAAGGACCGGAGTTGGCGGTACAGGGGTCGGTATGGTGGCCGCCGTCAACCACAGTGCGCGGCGTACTCGGTTCACCAGGGGATGGTCGAGAGTTGGCGGATTTGACCCGGCGTTCGTCATCACTAGGCCACGCCTGACCAGGGTCTGCACTCGGTTGCTGTTTAGATATTCTTTTGAGGGTTCCCCATGCTCGTTCGAGGGGCGCCCCGGGGGGAAAGATGGTAGCAGGTGGAACAGGGGTGCAGAGTGACGCCTGCCAGTCCGCTCAGGGTCTTGCGCAGTGCCGCGTGCGTCCGCACAGCGTCAGTGAGGACGCATAGTGACTGGAGTAGGTGGAACAGCGAGCTCAGCGGCGTCAGCGGCGCAGCGTGGGGAGGAGATTGCCTTTTGACTTTGGCGCCCGCCTGACGGGGCGGGCATTAAATGCCGTTGTCGGGCAGGGTGTCGGAGTGCGCCGCGTTGAGTAGAGAGTTGGTCTCGAGCGAGGCGGAGTCGACTCGCCTGCTCGAGGGAGTGCACGACCCTCGAGCGAGGCGGGGTTTGCGTCGTGCCTGCTGGAGGGTGCGCGGCCCTCGAGCGAGGCGGAGGCGGGGGTAGCGACTTGGGTCCCCCCGACAGGCGAGCTCGGACGGCCGTTCTTGGGCCGCGATAGGCTGTGACGGGCCGAGCTGCCTGGCCGGGCCTTCCGGGCTGTCGATGATTCGGCCTTTCGTGGCATATCGTTTTTTGAGGGTGATTACCCCGATGATTAGGGGACCCCCTGGGTTTGTCCCCGACAGTAGCCCCCGAGCCTCTGCCGGACTAAGGATTAGTCGGGCAGAGGCTGATGGGTCGCGGGATCGTTCCCGGGCATTCTGCGGGGATTACTCCTTCTCGGTTATGCACGTTCTTCCGTGGGGGCGCGCGAGCGCACCCACGGGTGTAGCCCCCGAGCCCTTGGAGGAGTGAGTTCACTCGTGCAAGGGTTTTGACCTTCGAGGGTTGTGTCAGTCGTCCCGCTTTCGATGTGGTAGGTGTGAGACCGAGTTATACGGAGTTCGGGGGGCGGACCCTGCGCGGCTTTGATGCGTTTCGCGCATAAGAGGAGGTGGACATGCTGCAAGGGGCCCCCGAGCTCCTGGCCCGCGCGGAGGCGATCGGAGGGGCTTCTTATCTTTGAGTTGCGACCCTCGCCTCCCCTTCGCGGGGGAGAGGGGTGAGGTCATTCGTGCAACCCTCGAATCGGGCAGCGTACACGGATGCCTCGGTGAGCTGTCAGCGGGTAGTTCAAGTGGACGTCCGTGCCCCGTTCGCTGGGGGTCGGCTCGTGGTCCGGAGACACGTCCATGTAGCGCTTGCAAAGGTTTGCTAGGTGGGGCTCGGTCCCTTTCGCAGAGACCGAGGGCGCGAAAGCTCTCCCTCGTTGGGATCCCCCCACTAGCTGCCTTTGTCCGGCCTTGAACACAACAGGGCCGCCCCCAAACTTCGCGTTCGGGGTAAAGTCCGTTTGACACGCCCGAATCGTCCCTGACTCTGTTGATCTGGAGCGCCTGTCGAACCCTTTCGAGGGCCAAGCTTCGTACTCCTGATCAGTAGGGCCTTGCGAAAGGTGCAGGTCACCCTCGAGCAGCGGGCTCGAGGGTTGGTCGAGCGTGACCGGCTGCCTACGCATCGCTTAATCTGGGGCGCCCGTCAAACCTTTTCGAGGCCTGGTTTTCGAGTCCCTGATCAGTAGCGTCCTGCGCCTCGAGGCGGAGGGGGGTCGTTGTCTTTCCTGGGAAGGAATCCAACGGTTAAGTCGTTCGGGCCCGCGCACGACCGCTGGCGGGCGTGGTCGTGGCTGACGTGGCGCGGAGTGGGCGAGATGGGCGTAGTGGGCGCGCCTTTTTAGGCGGAGTTGGCGTGCGCCGGGGGGAGGCGAGGCGACGGGCGGTCAGGCGCCACTGTTGCGCCGTTTCGTTTTGCCGCGCCGCAGTAAATGCCGCCGCCCACGCGTGCCGCTCCGCGGAAAAAAAAGGGGAGGCGGGTCCCCGGTTGTCAGCGTCGTGCCATGCGTGGGTTCGGCCCGTTGCCAGTGGGTTGGCGTGTCGCGGCAGGGACGAGCCCGCTCCCTTATAAAAGGAAAGCAGGGGAGGAAGGGGATTTCTTACCTTTGCCATTCCTCGCACCAGCTCTCGCCTCTGCCTTTTGCTTGCTTGCGAGCCCGCTTCTCTGTTCGTCCTCCACGCTTTCGTCGCCTTTGCTCTGCGCTCCCTGCTCCGCCGTCCACCATGGTGATCATCGAAGGCGTCACGCTGTGGACTCCGTCCACCGCTACCGAGCACCTCCTGGAGGGCTTGGTGAACGGCGGACAGCTTTCGCCCAGAGGCGACTCGGCGCGGCCGGCGTGGATCGTCCCGGCGCTGGCGGCCAGGGCGCCGAACCCACCGGCGGGGTACGTGGTGAGCTTCATCCGCTTTCACGAGCGGGGCTTCAACGCGCCCGCCAGCCAGTTTATGCGGGGCCTCTGCCACTACTACGGCGTGGAGCTCCACAACTTCTCCCCCAACGCCGTCTCGCAGGCGGCGGCCTTCGTCGGTGTCTGCGAGGCTGTGCTGGGGATCTAGGCGCACTGGGACCTGTGGGTCCACCTCTTCCGCGCCGAGCTCGGCACGTCCGGCGCGGGGAGGGGGGTGCGCCGTTCTTCGTGCGCCGGCGGTCTCACGCTCGCGCCAGTCGAGTCCAGGAAGCACTTGTACCCGGCCTGCAGGATGACCACCAACAACAGCGGCTGGGCCAAGGGGTGGTTTTACCTGCGCAACGACGGCCTGGGGTTGCCGGAGTACACCGGCAAGGTCTTGACGGAGAAGGCCGACTCCTGGAGCTACGGCGTTTCCGGCGAAGCTCAGCGGAAGAGGCTCCGCCCCGTCGTGGACGCCCTTCGCGCCTTGGAGGGGTCGGGCCTGACCGTGGCGCACGTGCTCGCGCACTGTCATCGCCGCCGGGTGGTTCCCCTTATGGAGAGGCAGCTCCCTCTGTTCCGGATGACGGAGGGTGCCGACCCGGCGGCACTGGCGGCTTCGCGCATGTTGTCGGAGCCGCTGCTTGAAGAGTACGTCGTCACGAGGGTGCGAACGGTGGTGCATCCGGACACCATGCCGAGCGACCTCCGGTCGTTCCGGCTACGCCCCGACGAGGGCCATGTTCTATCGGTGAGTCGTCATTCCCCCTTTCCGGGCTGTTGGATTGATTAATTTAGAATTCCCTTCCTCAATCCATCGTGATTTCAGGACGTAAACTGCGGCCTCTACCGCTCCCTCGCGCCGACTCCGGAGGTGCGCGCTTCGAATTGCGCTCGCCGTGACCGCGAGAGGGACGCGAAGGAGGCGAAGAGAGCCAGCAGCCGGAGGAGGCAAGCCCGGCGGGACGCGCACCAGGCGGCGCTTCGCCGGTGGAGGAGGGACGGCGGGGTGCAGCCGTCGTCCCCCGAGGACTCCCCGGACCCTCCTAGCGAGGGGGAGGAGGAAGAGGAGATCGATGCAGGCGGGGTTCCGCCCGCCGGTAAGGAGGAGGAGATGGCGGCGCCGCTGCCCGAGGTGGGCGTGGTGGCCCCGGGCGATGTTGCGCCGATGGCGGCGCGGACGGTGGTTGCGCCTGCTCGCCCCGCGGTGTCGCGGGCGCGAGCAATTTTTTCCTCCGCTGCGGGCGCGCCGCGCCGCAGTGGAGCGAGTGTTGAGGGCTCGAGGTGTTCGCAGCGCCCGAGCGATTTGAGGGGGTCCTCGAGTTCGAGGAGGGCTCCCTCAACGGGCGGCTCGAAGCGGAAGCTGCAGGCGCTGCAGGATTGCATCCGGTAAGTTCTACCTCGAACTTTTCGTAGCCTTCCATCCTTGTTCGGTTTTTTGTTCCGTGATTTCCGTTCTTTCTCTTTGATTTAGCATGCGGGGTGCCGCCAAGGCCGCCCCTGACCTCGCGCCCATGAAGGCGTTGAAGGTTGGGGGGTCGGATTCCCCTCACGCCGGAGGGTCGCGCTCGCGCGGGATTCCGCGTCCCGCAGCGATGTCTGCAGCGACGCCGGTGGATCCGGCGCCGGGGGTGCGAGACTCCGGGTCGGCGGAGGAGGAGCGGGAGAGGACGCCCCTGGCGGCGGAGCCGAGGCAGGACGCCCCGGTGGTCGAGGTGGAGCCGGGGCACGGCGCCCTGGTGACGGAAGTGGGCGAGCAGGAGGGCCATGCCACTGCCGCGGCCCCTACTGGAAGGAGGCAGGAGGCGGTCGTGCCGGTCGGCGGCGCGGTCATCCTGCCGGCTTTGGGTCGCGCACAAGGCGCGGCCCGGGGTGGCGATGGCGGGCACGTTCCCCCCGCTGGGGTGTCTGCGGCCGAGGCGTCGGAGGCGCGCTTCTTGTCTCAGGGGCCGCCGCAGATGCCCGTGGCCGGGGGAGCGACCGAGTGGGATGCGGTCGAGGTAGCGCTGCTCCAGGGTCGTCGCGGCCCGAGCGCGTGGCCGGAGGAGCCTGGCGTCTCCGCCCGGGTCTGGCAGAGCATGGCGGAGGAGAACGAGCTGTGGGCTCAGGCCGAACGGGTCGGGACGGACCTGGAGCGGGCCATCTCAGCCGCCGCCGATCTCCATTCCAGGCAGGCGCTGGAGCTCTTCGAGGTATCCCCGCGCTCGTCCCAGCACTTCGAGATTGTTTTTAGTCTGTGTCTTATTCCTGATGGCTTCTTCGTGCAGCTTCTGCGGCAAGAGGCGGTAGACAAGACCGCGTGCATCGCGGGTTTGTACGCCGACCTTCGCCGGTTCCGCCAGGCGAACGCGGACCTGGGCACGGGAGTGACCCAGCTCACCGTCCGGGCGAGGGAAGCCGAGACGGCCGCCCGCGCACACGAAGAAGCCAAGGCTCGCGCGGAGCGGGAGCGCGACGCTGGGAGAGGCGCGGCGGAGCGGGAGGCCCGAGCCTTGGCCGCAGCGTTGGAGCGGCTCGAGCTTGAGCACAAGGCGCGCGAGGCCGCGCAGTCCCAGCTCGCGGAGGCGGTGGCCCGGGCAGGGCAAAAGGCCCAGGAGGCCGAGCAGCTCGGCCGCGCGCTTCGAGAGAAGGAGGGTGCGCTGGCGACCGCGGAGGGCCTGCTCCAGCAAGAGCGCACAGCGCTTACCGAGGCCAGGGCCTTGGTGGACGGTATGTCCTTACGCTTTCCTGGATTTCTGTGTTGGAGTTCGTCTTGACGTGCCTGAGCTTTGTCAGGGCTGCGGAGGGCCGAGGCGGAGAAGGCGGATGAGGTGATGGCTGTTCAGGCCGCTTACTCCGAGGCCCAGGGGGAGCTCGAGGCGCTGAAGGTCGCCGCCGATGCGGCGTGCCGGGACGTCCAGTGCGTCGACGTGCAGTCGGGGTCGTCGTTGCCCAGCCGCCTGAGGTCTCTGAAGAGCTGCGTGGCGGAGTGCCTCGAGCACGCGCTTCACCTTGGGGTGAAGAAGGCACTCGGCGTGGTGTCGACGCATTACGTCATTGACCTCGCGGCGGTGGCACGCGGTTACTTCATCGACGCAGACCTGGACGACGACGCCGCCCTTGCTGCCCTCGATGAGGCTGATGACGGCGCCGAGGATGCCGCCACGGCACTTGCCGCCAAGTTCGGGCGCGATCTTTTCCCCGAGGAGGATGAAGATGCGCGCGCCGACGTTGGGCCTGAGGCTGCGACCGCCACCGAAGCCGAGGTTGATCCTGAGGCCGACGCCGTGGCGTCTCTTGAGGAGGACATCGCCTCGGTGTGCCGCGATGACGATGGTCCTGGGGCGCTTGCATCGGTTCCCTCGACCGTTGCCGCCGAGGCCACCGCGCCCTCGCAAGAAGGTGGAGCCTGAAGGGTTCAGGCTTAGTATCTAAATGTATCTTAGTTTCTAAATGTATCTTAGTTTTTAGGAGACTAGCTCTGTAAATAAACTAAGATTGAAAGTCGATCGTGCGTTTCAAACTTGTTCGATTGTTCTATTGTGCTACTCTTGGCTTGGAGAGATTTTAGCCGGGTATTTCGAATCCGCAAGCGATTAAAGCGTGGAGTGGAGAGGGAGATGCCGTATCCCTTCGCGGGCATAGGTGGTCTCACGGCTCAACCAGCTCCAGCTTTAGCTAGCTCGCGCCCCGCATCCTCTCTAAGCGCCTCGAGTTTTAACACAATTTTCAAAATTGGGACGATTTAGGGAGGGTAAACCCCCCTGCAGCCCCCGAGGGGGGCTTGGCTTTATTTGAAAATAGAACCAAGTCCCCCTTGTTTGTGTTGTTAGCAATAATGTTTTCATGTTTTTCGCAAACTCTTTATTATTGTTAACTAAGAACACGAAGTATTTACAAGAAATACTGAGAGTTTTAAGGATAGAAGCGACGTAGCTGTTGGATGTTCCAGGCGTTGGTGAAGACCTCGCCCTTCTCGTTCGCCAGCTTGTAAGTGCCGGGTTTGAGGACCTTGGTGATGATGAACGGTCCTTCCCCTGGCGGAGTGAGCTTGTGGCGCTCTCGG
Organism: Echinochloa phyllopogon; assembly: GCA_033239725.1. Classification (NCBI taxonomy): domain Eukaryota; kingdom Viridiplantae; phylum Streptophyta; class Magnoliopsida; order Poales; family Poaceae; genus Echinochloa; species Echinochloa phyllopogon. The sequence goes on along the minus strand of BTCW01000015.1, from coordinate 28,513,314 downwards.
TTGTCCTGGCGTAGTCTTAGCACCAGGTCCCCTTCGTGGAGGTCCCGACGCCGTACCTTCCGAGCTTGGCATCGCCGAAGCGATTGTTGGTAGCGCGCTGAGTGAAGCAATGCTACGTCGCGGGCCTCGTCCACCTGGTCCAGCGAGTTCTCGCGGTCCCGCTGGTTTCGGTCTTCCTGGTAGGCCTTAAGCCTCGGAGACCCGTACTCCAAGTCTGTTGGGAGGACGGCTTCGGCGCCATAGACGAGGAAGAACGGGCTGAAGCCCGTGGCCCTGCTTGGGGTTGTCCTGAGACTCCAGATCACCGATGGCAGCTCAGCAACCCACTTCCGGCCAAACTTGTTCAGCTTGTTGAAGATTCTTGGCTTCAGGCCTTGTAGTATCATGCCGTTGGCACGTTCTACTTGGCCGTTCGTTTGTGGATGTGCCACGGCCGACCAATCAACGCGAATGTGATGGTCGTCGCAGAACTCCAAGAACTTCTTGCCGGTGAATTGGGTGCCGTTGTCAGTGATGATCGAGTTGGGTACCCCGAATCGGTGGATGATGTCGGTGAAGAACATCACGGCCTGCTCGGATCTGATGCTGGTGATGGCCCGGACCTCGATCCACTTCGAGAACTTGTCGATGGCTACCAACAAGTGGGTGAATCCCCCGGGCGCTGGGCGGAAGGGCCCCACGAGATCCAAGCCCCAGACCGCGAAAGGCCATGTTACAGGGATGGTCTGCAGGGCGTGCGCCGGGAGATGCGTCTTTCGTGCGTAGAACTGGCACCCTTCGCAGGTGCGCACGACCTCGTTCGCGTCGGACACGGCGGTGGGCCAGTAAAAGCCTTGCCGGAATGCGTTACCCACGAGGGTGCGCGGCGCTGCGTGGTGTCCGCACGCCCCGGCGTGGATGTCGCGGATCAACTGCCTTCCCTCGGGGATGGGGATGCATCGCTGCAAGATCCCTGAGGCGCTGCGCCTGTACAGCTCGCCGCCGACCGAGACGAAGGTCTTGGCCCTTCTGGCGATGCGGCGCCCCTCGGTTCGGTCCGAGGGCAGCTCCCCGCGGTCGATCCACGCGAGGTACGGATCACGCCAGTCTCGTGGTCGCGTGTCTTCGTCGATTTCCATGGCCTCGGCCGAAGAGATTTCAGCGTCGAGGGCTTCGAGCCCCTCTTTCGAGGGGTCCTCTTCCATGGGCTCGACTCCCACAGCCCCCGAGGGTATCCCGTGGGCTCCGGCCTTTGATTCGAAGCTGACGGAGGGGCGGTCGAGGTCGCGGGCGAAGACGTTCAGAGGAACGGCGATTCGCTCTGACGCGATCTTGGCCAGCTGATCCGCTTCCTCGTTGTATTTGTGCACAATATGGTTCAGCTCGAGGCCACAGAATTTGTCCTCGAGACGACGAACCTCGTTGCAATACGCCTCCATCTTTTCGTCGCGGCAGCTTGCGTTCTTCATCACTTGGTCGATGACCAACTGAGAATCTCCCCGGACATCGAGGCGTTTGACGTCGAGGTCGATGGCGATGCGGAGCCCAGCGAGGAGGGCTTCGTACTCCGCCATGTTGTTCGACGCTGGGAAGTGCAAGCGAACCGCGTACCGGATATGTTCTCCGAGGGGTGAGACGAAGAGGAGGCCCGCGCCTGCCCCGGTTTTCATCACCGACCCGTCGAAGTACATGGTCCAGCATTCGGCTTGGATCTGCGGCGGTGGAAGTTGGACGTCGGTCCACTCAGCGACGAAATCCGCTAAGGTTTGCGATTTTATCGCCTTTCGCGGTGCGTAGGAGAGAGTCTCCCCTACGAGCTCCATAGACCACTTCGCTATTCTACCCGAGACGTCCGGGTTGCGGATTATCTCCCCCAAAGGGAAAGATGAGACCACGGTGACCGGGTGGGCCTCGAAGTAGTGTCGCAGCTTTCGACGCGCGAGCACTACAGCGTAGATTAGCTTCTGGATATGTGGATACCGCATCTTGGTTTCGGTCAGCACCTCGCTGACATAGTACACCGGCCTCTGGACCGGCAGAGCGTGGCCCTCCTCTATCCTTTCCACAATGACGACGGCGCTGACAACTTGCGTTGTCGCAGCCACATATAGGTAGAGAGGCTCACCGTTCCGCGGCGGCGTGAGGATGGGTGCGCGTGCGAGCGACGCTTTTAGCCCGTCGAGGGCTTTTTGGGCTTCGGGGGTCCATGAAAAGCGTTCGTGCTTTTTTAGGAGCCGGTACAAAGGTAAGCCCTTTTCACCAAGTCGAGAGATGAAGCGGCTGAGAGCTGCAAGGCAGCCCAGTACCCTTTGCACCCCCTTGAGGTCCCGAATTGTCCCCATTCGTTCCAGGGCCGAGACTTTTTCGGAGTTGGGTTCGATGCCTCGCTGGGAGACGATGAAACCCAATAGCATGCCTCGCGGCACCCCGAATACGCATTTTTCCGGATTCAACTTTACCCCGTTCGCCCGGAGGCAACGGAACGTGATTTGCAAATCGTTGACCAGATCGTTCGCCTCTCTGGTTTTCACAACGACATCGTCGACATATTCCTCAACGGTCCGCCCGATGTGGCTTCCGAAAACGTGTTGCATACATCGCTGGTATGTAGCTCCAGCGTTTCGGAGGCCGAACGGCATAGTGACGTAGCAAAACATGCCAAATGGGGTGATGAAAGAAGTCGCGAGCTGGTCGGACTCTTTCATCTTGATTTGATGATAACCGGAATAAGCATCAAGAAAGCATAGCAATTCACATCCAGCGGTGGAGTCTATTATCTGATCTATTCTAGGCAGAGGAAATGGAACCTTAGGGCATGCTTTGTTTAAACCGGTGTAATCTACACACATGCGCCATTTTCCATTTTTCTTCTTAACTAGAACAGGATTAGCAAGCCAGGTTGGGTGAAATACCTCTTTGATGAATCCGGCTTGCAGGAGTTTGTGCACCTCCTCCCCGATGGCACGGCGCCTTTCCTCGTCGAACCGCCGCAGTCGCTGTACCACCGGCTTGGAGTGTGGCTTGATGTCGAGACTGTGCTCGGCGACCTCCCTCGGGATCCCCGGCATGTCCGAGGGTCTCCACGCGAAAATGTCGGCATTGGCGCGGAGAAAGTCGACGAGCACTGCTTCCTATTTGGGGTCGAGGGTGGTGCTGACCCTCAACGCCTTGCCCTCGGGGGCAGCGGGGTCGAGGGGCACCGCTTTGGTGTGTTCCGCAGCCTCGAAGGTGCCCGTGTGCCTTTTGGTGGAGTCGATGGCCTCGTTCGCCATCTTCTCCAAATCCGCCACCAGGGTTTCGCTGTAGGCGAGCGCTTCCGCGCCCTCGACGCACTCGACGTCGCACGTATAGGCGTGCTCGTACGACGATCCCACGGTGATGACGCCCTTTGGCCCTGGCATCTTCATCTTGAGGTAGGCGTAGTTGGGGACCGCCATGAACTTGGCATAGCACGGTCGCCCAAAAATAGCGTGGTACGCTCCTGGGAATCCCACCACCTCGAAGGTGAGGGTCTCCCTCCGGAAGTTCTCGGGAGTACCGAAGCAAACGGGCAGGTCGATCTGCCCGAGGGGTTGGACCCGTTTTCCCGGCGCGATGCCGTGGAACGGCGCCTTGCTTGGCCTCAGCTGGTTCGTGCCGATGCCCATGAGCTCTAAGGTGTGGACGTAGAGGATGTTGAGGCTGCTGCCCCCGTCCATCAGCACCTTGGAGAATCGCGTGTTGCCGATGACGGGGTCGACGACAAGCGGATAGCGCCCTGGATTCGGGACATAGTCCGGATGGTCCTCGCGGCCGAAGGAGATGGTCTCGTCCGACCAGGCGAGGTAAGTTGGCGTCGCGGGGTGAACGGAGAAGACCTCTCGGCATTCACGTCTCTGTTCCCGGGACGTCGCGTTCACGGTGGGCCCCCCCATGATGAAGAATACATTCTCCACATGAGGGAACTCGTCGTTGCCGCCATCGCCCGTATCCTTCTTTGGGCCATCCTCCTTCGCGGAGGTGCGCCTGAAGTAGCCCTTGATCATCCCACACTGTTCGAGGGTGTGGGTGACAGGGCCCTTGTGGTACGGGCATGGCTTCTTCAGCATCTCGTCGAACAGGCCTCCCCCCTGAGGGGGGCCCCGAGGGCCTTTGCGGCCTCGCTCGACCACGAGGGCGTCGTCAGAGTCTTCGCCCTGCCGCTGCTGCTGCGCGGCTTGCCGGGGCCCCTTGCCTTTACTGCCCCGTTTCTGCTTCTTCGTCTTGGCCTTGGGTTTGCTGCCCTCCGCGGGCAGCTCCTCCGCGCGCTTCCCCTTGGTCTTGCCGTCGAAGATCGCCCCGACAGCCTCCTCTCCAGAGGCAAAGTTGGTGGCGATGTCGAACAGAGCGTTGACACTGGTGGGATGGTTTCATCCCAGCTCGCGCACCAGCTCTCGACAGGTCGTGCCTTCGAGAAAGGCGTGGATGATTTCGGAGTCACCCACGCCCGGGAGCTCGGTGCAGCGCTTGGAGAAACGGCGGATGAAGTCCCTCAGCGGCTCGCCGGCCGCCTGCCGGCACCTGCGCAGGTCCCAGGAGTTTCCGGGGCGCACGTATGTGCCCTGAAAGTTACCCACGAACATCTTGACCAGGTCGTCCCAGTCGTGGATTTGGTTCGCGGGTAGGTGTTCGAGCCACGTCCGCGCCGAGTCCGCGAGATGGAGCGGAAGGTTGCGGATGACCATGGCATCGTCGGTGGCCCCGCCCAACTGGCAGGCTAGGCGATAGTCGTTGAGCCACGTCTCGGGTTTCGTCTCACCCGAATACTTGGTGATGGTGGTTGGCTGGCGAAAACGCGGCGGGATGGCGGCCGAACGGATCTTCCGGCTGAACACCGGGGTTCCCGGGGGTTCCGGCGTCGGGCTTCTGTCCTCCTCGCTGTCATAGCGGCCTCCCCGTCGGGGGTGCCTGCTGCGGGGAGGCGCCGTGTAACACCCTAAAAATGCCTATTTTTAAAATTTAGTAATTAAATTGCCTTTATTAAATTTTATGCTCATATTTATCTAGGAAAAATAAATTATTTATGAGAAATAAAATTAAATATAAGGTTAGAAACATTTTTGTTGCATTCATGCCGGCTGCTTTGAGTTTTGTTTGTGTGTGGTTCAATTGGAATTTAAATTCTGTTTAAATTCGAATTTGAATCGCTTAGTTTGGAGCTCTAGAAAAGTTGCAGCGGCCCGAGTCCACTTTTCCTCCCTAAACTATTTCTCTCGGCCGATTTTGGCCCTCCTATTCTTTTTCCGCAGCGGCCCACCTCCCCTCGCCCGCGCCGGCCTGCTCGCACCCCCCGCTTCCGGCCCAGCCCGCCAGCCAGCCGCGGCCCGCACTGCTCCCTTCCCTGGCCTGCTCCGTCCGCGCCAGCCCGCCTCCCTCCCGCTCCCGCTCGGCCCACCTAGCGGCCCAGCGCGCCAGCCCGCCAAAACGCCGCTCCCCCCTGTCGCTGACCGCGCGGACCCACGGGTCAGGTCGTCCCCTACCTCTCGCCCGACTCCCTCCCGGACACGGCGCCGGAGTCCCGACCGGCCACGGCACGGACGCCGAGGGACCCCGGACTCTCCCCTCGGCTGCTCCATAAAGGCCCCGGCTGTGCCGCCCCTAACCCCCACCCCGTTTTGTGCCGCCAATCCTCCGCCGCTCGAGCTCGTACTCGCCGCCGCCGATTCCAAACCCGCCGCCGTCGATCTCACCGCCCGCCGTCGTTCTCCCTCGGCCGGCAGCCCCAGGACCATCGCGTGGAGGTGAGGAACCTCTTGAGCTCCTTCTCGCCCCTCCCCGTGCTCTGTAGCGCCGCCCCCGCGTTGAACCGCCACCGCCCGAGCGCCGCCGCCGCCATAGATCGCAGCGCGCCGCCTCCGCTGCTCCGCCGCCGACGAGACCTATCCTGGTGGACTCGTCGTGTCGCCCCGGTCCTGTAGCGCCAAACCGCACAGCCTCCCGTGCCCCGTAGCGCGTTCGCGCAGTTTTGCCGGCGAACCTCCGCCGCGCGCGCAGGCGGCGCCGCCGCAGCCCTCCCCGCCGGCGACCTCCCTCCTCTGGATCTATTTTCCGCCGCCCGATCCGTTTCCTACGGCCCAGATCGAGTCAAGCCTCGGGGTCAAAGTTGACCATACCGGTCAACCCAGGCAGCCATGGACGTTTTGCAAAAGAGCCCCTCCACTTTTTCAAAATTAACCCGCAGTCCAAATCTATTCAAAAATAATTAGAATTAGGTCCTGATTTTTACAGAAAACCCCCTGACTTATTTAAAAATAGCACCCGAGGTCCTGTTTTGGTTAAATTGCAAATAAACCCTCCTGTTTTTATATAAAATTATGTTTTAGCCCCTGAGTTTTTGCAAATAAGCCCCTGGAACTTTTAAAACTTTGCCAGCAAGTCCCTGAACCTTAGAAAAGCCATAACTTCTTCGTTTTAGCTCCGATTTGAGTGATTTTCGCGCTCACGTGTTCGTAGTGAAGCGTAGATTAGTTTCTAAGCCTTCTTTTGATCTGTTTTTATTGTTTGGTGTACTGTTCTAATAGATTAATATTGTTTGCATGTACTGGCTTGTATGGATGCTTGTGTGTTGATGTGCGAGTCCAGTCGGTGAGCCGTACGCGTTTGAGTTCGTGGGTTACGAGGAGCAGGACCAACAACAGCAGCCGCAGCAGCAGCAGCAACAGTTGGACGAAGGCAAGTACAGCACGGACAATCCTTGCTACCTAAACACACCTTTACACTATTTACTGCATATGCATGTGTCTAAATTGTTCCTATTAAGGTTGTACCTAGTTTTGTTTACCCTATACCTTGATTACCCTGGGTTTTTGCATCTGGGTAGACCTTTGCTAAGCGCAGCTGCTGTCACCAATGTTTAACTGTTAATCTTGACTTAATGGATCACTTCAATGTTAATGGTAAAACTTGCTTTTTAGCAACATGGATCAGGGGGCTAGGGCGTATGCTTCATGCTTGGCCCTAGTGTCTCTCCGTAAGGACTGGTTCTTAAAGCGGCAACCCAGGAACTTGTCGCCACCGCTGGAACTATAATGGCTCTGGTCTTGGACGAGTAGCATGTACGGCTCTAGCTTGACAGTAGTTACCGACGGGCCGACGGCGTTATGGGAAGCATGGGTGAGAGTATGGTTTGATCCACCGAGGACGAAGTATCCGTTGGCTATGTCCCCGTGAGGCACAGTCCCGTGTTGGGAGCTTCCGTATGGCGGAGGTTCCACACGTTGCGCCATTTATTTTGTTGTTGATGTTTATTACCGCGCTTGGACGCCATTGACCCCCTCGTGTTGCGACATGGGCGTCAGTCAATCTCGGTGCCTTGGGTCATGCTGCCTAGGTTGTACCATAACGGCTACTGTTTTGTTAGGGTGTCTTGTGAAAAGCCTCGTAGCGTCCCTATGCAGTCACACCTCGGAAGTGTTGATGTGCGTGGTTGGGTGCAAAGTTCCTTTGAACTTTTACGCGACTGGTGGGTAAAGGGCGAAACCTCTGCAGAGTGTATAATCTATCATGATAGCCTTGCTCAGGGTCAAGAGCGGCCTGGATCCTTTTTGATTAGAAGTTGATATTTATTATTGTTTAATGATTACCTCTACTTCATTAATTGGGTATTGCAACCGGGATTCACTTAATTGTAGTAATCTTGGTTAATGTTAAAATGAAACGACTAAAATTGCTAATGCAGTACAGCCGTGTCAAGCCTTTCTTTTAAGCCTTCATTAACCATGTTGTATTTGCTAAGTAAGACATTTACTTACACTTGCCATTCAACAAAATCCCGGATGGGTAACAGATGGATTAGATGGTACTGCTGCTATTGAATTTCCTGAAGATCTACCATTCTACTAGCTGTGCTCAACCAGTCGGTGTCCCTGTGGATTATGGTTATCGGCTTCATCTACGTCTCCATTTAGAAAGAGTTAATAAAGAGTCTTCCGCTGTTTTGTTTAGTTATTTGAGTCAAACTCTGATGTAAAACCATTTTATTCGAGCATATGTACTCTGTTTATCATATTTGTTATCTATATGTGTTCTGTGGACTTCCTGGGCACACATATAGAAGCATTCGGGTTTCTGTGTAAATCCGGGTGTGACACGCCGCGTCCTGCCTCTTCCTGTTCAGGACGTTGCCCGCGTCGCCATCGTTGACGGCGCCCCGCGTGTCCACAAGTCGGTCCTTCGCGGACCTCCTCGTTTCGCCATCGCCGGTCACAAGCGCCCTTCCGTCGTTCGTTGGACGGCGAGGCGTCCACGCGCCCCTGGGTGGGGTGTGGATGGATTGCTCCTTATCCCACTTGCCGCCTCCGGCTCTCGAACTGTCCTGGTGGCGCATGCGGGAGGCGGAACTTTCCGCTTGTTGAACGGCCGCTTCTTCGACAAGGGCCTGCACCTGGCGCCGCATGCTGCGTGCTTGTGGTGTCGATGGTTCGGGCATGGCCCGAATCAGGGTTGCTGCGGCGACGAGCTTCTGGCTTGCTCGTGGCGGCATGGCAGGACCGGCGTCGTCGCCGTCACCCATGATGCGCGCTTGAGCAATACGCCCGGCAGCTCGTGCGCGTTCGCCGCGTTTGGGCTGCCGGGCTTCCAGGGCTGCGCGCAGCTCCTGTACCTGCTGGCGCTCCTGTTGGAGCTTGGCTTCCAGCTCTTGCACCTGCGCAAGCTGTGCCTGCGCGAGTGCGGCTTCACTCGCTGGCTCGGCGGGCGCCGGTGGTGGTTCGTCGTGTCCGGCCCCGTCGCGCGTCTCTTCATCATCTCCCACGGACTCTACTTCGCCGTCGAGGACGAAGCATTCCCGCGTGGGGTCGTATTCCCCCTCGCTGGAGTCGTCGGAGCAGGTGAGGCAGAAGTCCGCGACGGCCTGGAAGGAGATAAGGCCTTCGCGGTCGCGCAACCCGGAGTAGTCCAGGTTCGGGTGCTCCTGCCCGTGCGCACTCTCTCCGTCATCCGACTCGGACTGGGGTCCGCTGGGTGAGGAAATGTTGAGGCCGCGGATCGAACCCAGCTGGTGACCCGGCGAATCCTCGTGCTCGTTCGGGTTGGTGCTGATTGCCGCGGAGTAGCTTGCGGTCTCGTTGTTCATCCCGTGGGGGAGCTGCGCCGGCCCGACCACATTTTCCCAGCGCGTTCCCTCCGCGGGAGCCGCCGACGGGGGTCCGCCCCCCTGTAATGTGGCGGCGGGCTGGAGCAGCAGGTGCGCGTCCCAGTCAGGGAGGACGATACGCGGAGCAACGCGCCGCTCCGCGCGGATCTGCATCTCGCGCAGTCCCTGTCGTCTCCTGAGCTGGGCCGGCGTTGGCGGCGTCGGGGTAGCGGGCATCATGTTGGGCGGCCTGGAGGCGAGTCGCATGAGGAGGCCCTCACCGGTCGCTTCGAACTCCAGGCTCCCAAACGTGATCCGGTACCCGCGCGGAAGCGGGTCGGGGGACCCCGTGGAGGATCGTGGCGACATGGCCTTGGCGTGGCCTGCCGTCAAGGGAACTGATCGGGCGAGGTTGATCACAGCGCAGCCCCCTACCTGGCGCGCCACTGTCGGTGCTGGGATCGGTCGATCAATCCCCAGCACCTAACAGAATGCGCTGTGTCCCGTCCCTTGACGGTTGATGCAAGAGCAAGCACGATGAGGCGAGCGATTATCCTGGTTCCGACCGTGAGGTCGTACGTCCAGCAGGGTGCGCTCGGAGCGCTGTACTATCTTGCACCGGAGTGCTTGCAGAGGGGGGCTACAAGCAAGGCGGGAGAGGAGGAGGAGTCTCCAAGTCCCTGAGTGTGATTGAGGCGAGTGCCAATATCGTGTGTCTGGCCGTCGTCCGTTGTCCTCCCCCTACCTCCTTTTATAGATCAAGGAGAGTAAGGCGGGGGAAGGATTTACAAGTACAAGCGTGACGTGCTACAGCGTTATGTACTGGAGAGCATGGCGCCGGGCGTGCATCGTCCTTGATCCTGGCAGAAGATTTATGGCGAGCCCCGGCTTCTGCGAGTGTCACGGCTGTCCCTGTGCTTGTCCTGGAGCGGCTTCGAGGGGTGTCGCTGCCGCAGTCCGCGTCCAGCTGCCCATTCGCTGGTTGACTTCAGGGGCGGGGCAGGTGAGGAAGGACCGGAGTTGGCGGTACAGGGGTCGGTATGGTGGCCGCCGTCAACCACAGTGCGCGGCGTACTCGGTTCACCAGGGGATGGTCGAGAGTTGGCGGATTTGACCCGGCGTTTGTCATCACCAGGCCACGCCTGACCAGGGTCTGCACTCGGTTGCTGTTTAGATATTCTTTCGAGGGTTCCCCATGCTCGTTCGAGGGGCGCCCCGGGGGGAAAAGATGGTAGCAGGTGGAACAGGGGTGCAGAGTGACGCCTGCCAGTCCGCTCAGGGTCTTGCGCAGTGCCGCGTGCGTCCGCACAGCGTCAGTGAGGACGCACAGTGACTGGAGTAGGTGGAACAGCGAGCTCTGCGGCGTCAGCGGCGCAGCGTGGGGAGGAGATTGCCTTTTGACTTTGGCATTAAATGCCGTTGTCGGGCAGGGTGTCGGAGTGCGCCGCGTTGAGTAGAGAGTTGGTCTCGAGCGAGGCGGAGTCGACTCGCCTGCTCGAGGGAGTGCGCGACCCTCGAGCGAGGCGGGGTTTGCGTCGTGCCTGCTTGAGGGTGCGCGGCCCTCGAGCGAGGCGGAGGCGGGGGTAGCGACTTGGGTCCCCCCGACAGGCGAGCTCGGACGGCCGTTCTTGGGCCGCGATAGGCTGTGACGGGCCGAGCTGCCTGGCCGGGCCTTCCGGGTTGTCGATGATTCGGCCTTTCGTGGCATATCGTTTTTTGAGGGTGATTACCCCGATGATTAGGGGACCCCCTGGGTTTGTCCCCGACAGTAGGTATAACTGGCTCATCATTGATCGCACCATGTCCAACAAGGTTCGATTACGTCACTCGGACATACCGTTTCTCTGAGGTGTTCCGGGTGGCGTAAGCTATGGAACAATTCTGCAACTCTTTATATGAGTGCTAAACTCGTGGCTCAAATACTCGCCTCCACGATCAGATCGCAATGCCTTAATTTTCTTGCCATGTTGATTTTCAACTTCATTCTGAAACTCCTTGAACTTTTCAAAAGTTTCTGACTTGTGCTTCATTAAGTAGACATAGCAATATCTACTAAAATCATCAGTGAAAATTATGAAGTATTGGAATCCACCTCGAGTTGTCGTGCTCATTGGTCCACACACATCTGTATGTATGGGTTCCAACAAGTCTTGCGTCCTCTTAGGTTGTGAAAGGCGTCTTGGTCATCTTGCCTAGCAAACAAGCTTCGCATGTCTCGTATGATTCAAAATCAAACGAAGTTAAAAGTCCATCCGAATGAGCTTCTTCATGCGCTTCTCACTTATATGACCCAAACGACAATGCCACATATAGGTAAGATTCAAATCATCTAGCCGAGGCCTTTTAGCACCTATATTATAGATAGGTGAACGATCAAGATTTAAAATAAATAACCCATTCACAATGGATGCAAGAGCCAGAAACATGCCATTCTTAGGGATCACACAACCATTGTTTTCACTCGTAAATGAATAACCATCCTTCATCAAACATGAAGGAGACACAATGTTTCGACTCAAACTAGGAACAAAATAACAATTATTCAACTCCATAATAAATCCTGATGGGAGGTGGAGTTGCATCGTCCCGACGGTCAAAGCAACAACTCTTGCATTATTGCCCATGCGGAAATAAGCTTCGTCTCTTCCCACGCTTCTACATCTTATTAATCATTGCATCGAATTGCAAATATGAGCAACCGATCCGGTATCAATTACCCAAGAATTAATACAAGAATCAGCGAGGAAAATGTCTATAATATGAATGACAAGTGTACCTGATGCGGGAGTACTCTTACTGCCGCCGTTCTTCAGAGAAGCCATGTACAACTTGCAATTCCTTTTCCAGTGACCAAGTTCCTTACAGAAAAAACACTCCTTGTCTGCAGCTAGTCCAGGTTTAGCCTAGGGCGTTGGATTTGGATGGGAGATCGCATCTTTATCCTTGCCCTTCTTCTTCCAAGATTTGCCCCCCTTCTTCTTAAAGTTAGGCCTGTTTTGGATCGCCATCACATGGCTGCTGCCAGGACTTTTCTTAATGTTAGCCTCTGCTGTCTTAAGCATGCCACACAACTCATTCAAGCCCTTCTCTGCCCCATGCATATGGTAGTTCGAGATGAAGTTCCCAAAGCTATACGGAAGTGATGCTAGAATAAAATCAGTGGCCAACTTTGGGCCAAGTAGAAAGCCTAGCTTCTCCAACCTCTGAGTGTAACCAACCAACTTGATCACATGTGTCCCTACTACTGCGCCTTCTGCTAGCTTGGTCTCCACAAAGGCCTTTGAGACATTGAACCTTGAAGTCCTTGCCTGAGTTTGGAACATGTCCTTAAGTGCCTCGATCATATCGTGCACCTCATGGTTTGTCTCAAACTGCATCTATAGCTCGGGTTACATGCAAGCAAGCATAAGGCAACTCACTTCAAGATTGACATCACGTGCCTTCTTGTAAGCAAGTTTGTCAACAATAGTTGCATTATCATCAGGCTCTGCTGGTAATGGGGTGTTCAGAACTTCTTCCTTTTTCTCAGCCCTGAGAACAATTCTCAGGTTGCGAATCCAATCCGCATAGTTTGTTCCATTTAACTTATCCTTCTAAAGGATCAAACTCAAAGAAAACGGTGTGCTAGGTATCATTGATCTACAATATAAAATAATGCAAAATACTAAGACAACATATCTATGATAGAGTAAAATACATTAAACAATTTAATAGAATCTACTCCCACTAAAATCAATATCCCTCTATTGATACTTAGCGATTCAGGATCCACAACTAACAAGTCCACTAGTGAGCTTTAGCATCACCGCTAGAAGACATGGTAGATCGGTAAACAACCATTTGCTAATCATATCACATATGAATCCTATTGTTGGGTGACATCTCTATGTCTCGGCGCCCAACCTTTATGCCCTAAGGTCCTTAACCATTAAGATGACCTTGTCTAAGTTAACCAAACCTTTATGCGAGTAAGTATCCTATACGAACCCATCTAGTCAAGGAAAACTAGTGGCACCCTAATTTCATAGACCCACCACTAATTGTACAAGACATGTGATGGTGCAAGTTTTAGTTGGGAGGGCATTAAAACTTAAACATTGCAAGGGATCGTTCTACTTCTATCATCGCATGCATAAAAATTGCTATTGTCGCATGAAAAGAAGTAAAACGGTAAAGACGACATTCACATGTTTGTGACACGGTATGTCCCATTATCACATGGTGATCTCCATCTCCATTGGACCTGTCCACCATGATGATATCCATCTCCATGGTCCATGTGTGCCATCCTTCAAGCGATGATTGCTCCAAAACTAGACTACCGATAACTAGTTACATAGAAGGTGCATCATCACAAGTTGGCACACAGTCTATTACAATGAATTGACAATACATATGGCTCCAGTCATATTTCTGTACTCACAACATGCAGGTCATGATTAATTACATACATGCATCACATACACACAGGGCCATACCGATCACTTGAATCTGCAAAAACAAGTTAGCCGATTTCGACATACAAACATAAATCACCGAAAACTCTATCTTCCCGGCCTTTTTTCGCAAATCAAAATTCAGTGAAACTACCTTTGGAAGTCAAAATCATGTGTAAAAGTTTCTGTAGATAAATTGTCATATAAAAATCGTCTCAATCCGAGGTCGTATGCAAAAGTTATGGCTGTTTACGAACAACCTGTTTTTCACGCAAAACCCGGCACTGTAGCAGATCCAATCTACACCGTCGTGCATCACCATGCGCCTGGCCATTGATGTAAGTTTGATTCAACCAATCCAATTGATATACATCTAATCATGACTGAGTTTATGTGTATCACTTAGCTCCGATGGCGGAATTCCGACCGGTAGGAGTAATTCGTTACACGACCATCATAGCAAAGATCACGAACCCATCAGAGAGTCATCTACAACCACGCATATCTCCATATGCACACATCTCAACCTATAACGAGACATCTACTTCTCTTGATACCATTGAAGGGAAACGAGGAGGCTACACTAGCACAATTCTAAATCGTTTACCCCTAAAATAGGAACATCAACAGTTATAGATCACGGATCGTTACCACTAGATGCGCAGATGCACCAAAAGCTGTCTCGATGTAGATGAACGCGTTAAAGTGGCAGTGTCGTGCAGTTGCTCACATCTATCTGGTCCTGCACGTGCGGTTCGTCCTTGTGCTCCAAGCGCAGCACCTCCGAGGTATCCACACATACGAGGAAGGAACGCCGTGCACCGGTGTGCCAGCACCAAAGGTGCGCGCGGCGAGAGAGGCGAGAGGGCAGCTAGGGTTTGGGCGGCATTGGCGACAGATGTCCTCGACCCTAGCCCCCCTCCCACATATATATAGGTCGTACTAATGGGCTGCCATCTCATGAGCCTCATGAGTTAACCTAATCACTCGTGGATCAAGCCCACCAACAAGTCCAATCCGATTGGCTCTTGGGCATATATCCAACAGCGACACCCTTGTTGGAGACAATATGACCCAAATAAGAGACCGTTGAGACCCCAAAAGCGCACTTGGAATGCTTGAGGTGGAGCTTTATTGTTGACACTTCTTACTGTCGACTATCAAGATTGCCAATCCTAGTAATGGTGCAAGGAGTTCTTATTGGTATTCTTGTTACACAGATATAAATCAGCAAGCGCGCGGATACCGATGTAGCATTTCACCCGGGAGTATTCCAAGGTATAGTATTTATTTCCTCAAGGAAGCATTGGATAAAGTGTATTGACTATTAACAAGGATGTAACTACTAATTAAAGTACCGGCTAACAAGGCAGGGGTAAAGGATATGATAGGAGTGATATGCAGTTGACACACACAAGGAGAAACCCAGGATAGATAGAAGAGCGGTCTAGCTAGTGGGAGGACAACGAGACAGGAAATGATACATATATACTTCCAATAACTTAGAGATATCTCCGGCAAAGGTTACAGCTAGATGAAGAATGGTATCTATGGTTCTTTTCCTAGTTCTGTTGTCTTAGCGTCGGGATAAGGTGCACGCGACTCCCAGAAAGGGATGAGAAGGGGAGCCACTAACAACCTCTCAGTTTCCCACGGGCTGAGACCGACGTCGTGGATTATGAAGGCCGTATAGGGCTGTCACCACCTAACGACTACCGCACGTACGTTTGAATCAGGGGTAAACCAAGGTTACTATCTAGATTAGGCACCACACCTATGCTAGACAATAACTACTTACTCTCCTAGAAAGAGCGAGCAATCTGTTGGCACTTCTTACGATCCAATATCAGAATTGAGAATCCTGGTACTGGGGTAAGGAGTGTTTCAGTGGTTTTCCTTATGGCTTAGTAAAATATAGAAATATTCTGCAAGTGCACAGAATCACCGCTGTAGCACTTCACCTGGGAGTATCCCGAGGTATCATAATTTATATTTCCGCAGGGAAGCTTTGGGAAGATTACTAGTGAACAGATATTCGAGACTATCAGAGGAGGGTACACGACTAGACAAGACAGGGGATAACGGTATTGGATAGGAGTGGATATACCGGACACACAGCTCAAGGGATACTCAGGTAAGGGAGAGAAGAGATAGATAGCTGGGAAGACAACGAGAAGAGATAGAGGACTCCTGGATACTTTATCTACCTATGTCACTCTAGCTTAGAGATACAGCGGCTACAGAGCCAGCACTAGGAGATCTGGGATAACTCTAATGTCTTAGCATCGGGACAAGGGAACCGGTGAACACACAGAAAGGGATGAGAAGGGGTGCCACTATTTCCCAACTGGGGGATCCTACGGACCGGAACTAACGTGATGGGCTACGAATACCGAAAGGGCTGTCACCACCTCCCGGCTACCACCTCCGTTGAGACGGGAATAAACTAAGGCCACCGACTAGTCTAGGAACCACTCCTACACTAGGCAACGACTACTTACTCTGCTAGCAAGAGCAAGAAACCTTGTCAATACTCTTGGTGACAATTCACCTCCAGTATCAAGCAAGATCGAAGAACCAGCCAAGACAAAGACTTAAACAAGACTACAAGCACTAGAACTATAACTGACTATAGTCTAAACAAGATATATTTGCAACTAGGATAAAGTAGAAGCAAGATATAAATGACAAAGGCAAAGTGATAAAGATAACTATATTGATACTCAAAGTCTTACAAAAGGAAAAGTAAAAGATACAAGAGCTATTACCAGAGCTTCTGAAGACGACTCCGGAACCTCCGAGGCAAAGCTCGACTCAACTCTAACTCCCAACTAAACTATCCTAACTCTACTAGAATGAAAGTGGAAATGAGCTCCTTGGCTTGGTGTGTGTTACAAGAGAAGTGCGACCCTCTATTTATAGCTCCAAAGGTAGGTTGAGTCAGGGTAGCGGCCAAGGCAACCAGAGAGGCGGTGCCGGGCCTTCGGCCGAATTTCCCGGTTCGGCCGAACTGGCCAGTTCGGCCGAACCGTGGGATCTGCCGCCTCTGGCTCCCACGGCTAGGATCCACCCCTGGAAGGCGGTTGTGCACTGGGGGCGGTTCGGGCGAACCCCCCAGTTCGGCCGAACTGGGCTGGGAGCCCAGGCCCGTCCCCCTGCACCGCCTTTGCTCTGTGGGCCTTCTGGGCTGCCTCCTGGTGATTGGCTTCGTGTGTTTATGGCCCAGAGGTGATGTGGTTGTGGCCCAGGAAGAGATGGCTGCCGTCCTCATGTCGTGTTCGCTTGATATTCGTTGGACGACTCCCGGTGACGTGCACGGCTAAGGGGGGTTAACCGGCCGAACGGAGTCGTTCGGCCGATTCGGTCATTTTCGGCCCCAATAGCGCATATTTGTCGTAATTGTACCTGCACAAGTGACACTCACCAAAACTCGTGGAACTTTATTAGAAATAAAACCTAAGTACATGGAATGTTGCATATAACCTCGTTTATTCCCGAGTATTGGTGGTCGGATTTGGGCTGTAACGACCGCCAACAAGCTCCCCCAAGCTTAGCTCTTTGCTCGTCCTCGAGCAAAGATATAAACTTAGGCTCGGTGGATCAGGAGTTGCTACAATGTCATTTCTTTTGCAGGTAACTTATAAATAACTATTCTTCAAAAATACTTGAATCATAGGCAAAGTTTCAGATCACCTTTTTACCTATGGGGCTTATAGCAATCTCCTTATCTTGGGTGGTTGAAAAGATGAACAGTTTAAACTCAGTCTTATTCCACTCTACTCTTTTCAGGATCCCATCTCGGAGTTTTTTCATAAGTTTTGAAAACTAAAATTTGTTCCTCATTGGCACACTCAATCACTCAAGTGTATTTGAATCCTCACCAAAGGCTTGTGCCTTCTTTTCATCCTAACATCTAATATAGCTTTTTGTGTGGCTCAGGGACAAAGGATGAAGGCATGCATGCATCTTATATTTTGCTAAGTCAAAGACCGGATCTCTGAGGAGACAAATCACATCTTAAGATCGAGACGTGCAAGTGTGTGGATATGAGTGGAGTGGCATATGGTGGAACTTCTTGGATGAATTTCCCTCTGCTTGATTTATTTTCGAGAACATGGGCTATCTTTTATTCTTATATTTTTGCCATGCCACTTGGCATGCTTTTCTTTTTCTCTTATTTTTGCCATGCTTCTTTGGCATGCTTTTCTTTTTGCATAGCCCATGTCTCTATCAAGAATATTTGTAGAGGGAAATCATAGAACATGGAGCATTTATTTTTGTGGATGGATGATGGAAAATGTTTGCTAACTCCCAGTGTAGGAATTGCAAGTGAGAGGTGGTGTGTGTACGTGGGTCTCGATCTTTAAGAATATGAAAGCTTCACTCAAAGGTCACAACAATTTGACAAAGCTCACTAAGATAACAAGCAGCATATGAGTAGAAATTTTCAACTAAGCTTATCATATGGCTCTGGTAGGTATTTTGACCAATGAGGAACTTGTTTCATTTTGAAAGCATAAATTTCCGAGATTTTCCCCGTACTAAAAGTAGAATAGAATTTAACCAAATTCTCACTATATCAATCCCCACAACAACTTAGACTTGGAATAAAACATGTGCTCCCACAAGGTTTTCAGGATCATTTTTACTCATGCCAAATAACTCAAGCACAATCTAGCAACTAGTTGAAACAAGGTACTTGCAAAATTAATGACAGAGCAATTATTCATCATTTCCAAGGTGAGAGGCATATAATTCATTCCATGCATAGTTGGGAGTTATTTTATTCAAGGGAAATATTGTTTAAGGGAAATATTTTTGGTATTTTCATTTTTTTTTAAATGCAAACTATCATGAAGGGAAATAAAAGGGAAATTAAATGATCAAAGTGCTGGATAAATCGGGACATACCTGTGGGGGTCCACCCCCCAGCTTGGACTCTTCACTGGTAGGGGTTGAGCCTTGAAAGGTACTGGCTCAGCTGTTCCGCTTGTTCGTGGACGTCGTGCTGGATAGACGCCACCATCCCACTATTCTCTTGATGGTACTGAGAATGGTGGGCTAGTGTGTCTTGAATCTCTCGGGTACGGTCGTCGATGAGCTCGACTCGGTCGGAGATGTAGGACAAATCCCGGCCGTAGTCGAAGCGTGCGGACTGTGAGTATCCGGGGTAGTATGGCTGGGAGGCACTGTCGTATCCTCCTCCATACCGGATCCCGGACCACTCAGAGTCCGTGTCCTGGCCGTAGTCCCAGCGTCTTGAGGTGAAGTAGTTCGGCTCCTGATGCTGCCCGGAGCCTCCTGCTCCGGACGTCCCAGCGCCAGTGTACATGTCGTAGGTGGCCTCAAAAGCGGAAGTGTGTCGGTGCGACATTTGTGGTGCATCTTCCGGCTCCTGTGAGGTGGCGAGCCCAGCATCACGCCTGGCTCGTCCCCTCGTGATGGGTCTGTCACCTGCAACGCTGTGCCGAGCGGGCTCTCTCCAAGGTGGAGAATCGTCCGACTCGGTCCTCAACTGAAGAGTTAGTTTCAGCGTGGTATACAACCTTAGTGCTGCACAAGGCAATGGCACTTCAGTTGTATAGCCACGGTAAATCATTGCCAGCGTTGCGTCAGGCGTCCGCCGTATCATGTGGGCTTGCACGAAGTGCTCGGCATCCACGACGGAACGCGCTGTCTCGATGTACGTGAGCCGGGCGCCCTGGAGGACGCCCAGGTGGTTAGCGAGGCGAGTGACTAGAGAAGTCATCGCCATGCTACCCGCACGAGAAATATGAGACAACCAGTGACCAACCATGTCTTTCACAGGTGAATAGGGAATCTGCTTGACCATGGCAAAAAGAACCCGCAACTCGATGGTGTTGACAGGGCGCAAATCTGCCCGGGGGAATACAGTCATAGACACCCAACGATGCATGAAACGCAAAGTGGGGTTATGAATGCTGTTCGTGCGTGGCGCATGACAGTTGGTATCCCCCGAAATCTTTTTCCAAAATGCCACCCGGTCAAATCTTTTAAGCGCTTTGTTTGGGTCTAATGAACAACGGCTTGAAAATCCGAGACCCGAACTAAAATCCCTCCAAGAGCAGAACAACTCTTGGTTGAAGAACCAAAAATGAATACCCCCAGTTTCAGAAACCAAAGTCAAGAGGAATTCAAGGGTGAGCAGGTACGAACCTTCTTCGTTGATGTGCCAGAAATTCTCCCAGCCAATGGCCTGGAAAATTTTCGTGAACTCTACGTCCATCCCCGTGTCCCTGAGCAAATCTTGCTCAAACACACGGGTGTGCTCGAACTCCTTCAGCCGAAGCTCGTTGAAGGTGTTCCGCTCCCTTTCTGTTCTAAGGTTGATGTCACTCTCGCTCAGGAGCTGCCTGGCTGGGGGCGTGACATGGCCCCATCCCGAGCCGGCTGCTCCGTGCTCGTCTGTGTCCATCCGGCTCGAGCCTCGAGACGGAGCTGGGGAACTCCCAGCATCGTCCGATCGTCGGCCTAGCCGGGCGGAACGACGGAGCGACGTGAAGAACTTCGACATGATTCCTGCAAAAAGTTAGTGCAACAACAACTACCCGAAGGACTGAATATATAAATATAGTTAACACAAGAAAATCAAGTCAGTCGTTCGAGATAGTTAGTCATTCTTGTGGGGATGAAAACCACCACAAAAGGTTAGTCGTTCTTGTGGGTGTCGGTGACCACCACAAAATCGTCCAAAATTTTAGCACAAAGATCACAACAAGAGCAAAATATTTTTGAGATTTTCTAGTGATGCAAGTGAACCAAAACTTGAGCAAGAACTTTGGGAAGAACTTTTCAAGAACTAGAGCAAAGAACTTGAGAGGGAGAGAGAGAGCTCTAGCAGAAGATTTTCAGAATGAAAGTGTGTGTGAGAGAGCAAGCAAGCACCCCAACTTTTATAGGCCGAGAGGGGGCACCCTTGGCCGTTCGGCCGAAGGGCCTGGTTCGCCCGAACCATGTCTGGTGGCCAGCCCACCCCCATGTGGGTGTAGCACCCTCCTTTGCTTTGATTCCACGCCAAAATGTGTGGCCACAATTCCCAAGGACATTTTTAGTGGATTTTAGTGGAAGGTAAGATGGAAATGTGACATGACCAAAGTGGAAATTAGTGGAGTCACCCCCATGCTGCCATGTTGGTGATAATTGGTGAGTGTGCAGCCATTTTTAGTGGGGTAGACATGTTTGTTGCTGGTTGGTGGTGATGGTAAATAATTGGAGATGTTCTAGAAGGGATGAAAATGATAAAAGTTACCAATTACATCCACCCTAGTTAAAATTTCAGCATGTGTCCAATTATTTAATCCAAGCTTGCAAAATTTTCTACTCTCTCTCAAATTAATTACTCAAGTGGTTCATTTAATTTGGAAAGGGAAACATGCAAATGCAATTGAGAATTAAAAATTGGAAGGGAAATATGGGATACATACCGGTTTTCCTCGCGGCGAGAGCTCAGCTTTTAAGTCCGCGAGCGGGACTTCTCCTGTCTTCAGTTGCTTTTGTCATCGTCCGGTCCCGGAGTGGATGACTCGGATGATGCAACCTTCTTCCGCCACATCTTCTTATTCTTCTTCTTCGGTGTTGGTGGCGGTGGGATCGGCGTCTCTGAAGATTGTGGTTCGGATGCAACCACGTTGACCTGCTCCAGGTTATTGGAATTTTGAATTAACTCAGTGCATACCTGAGAGCATTTCTCCACCCTGGGCTTGAACGCGAACTTTTCTTCCTTGCCGTTGATGTCCAGGCTGATTTCTCCGGCTCCTACGTCAATGTTTGCATTGGCGGTGCTCAGAAATGGCCTCCCAAGGATGAGAGGTGTCTTCGTGTCGACCTCCATATCGAGCACCACGAAGTCTACGGGTACGAAGAATTCCCGGATTTTCACCAGAATATCTTCGGCTATTCCCGCGGGATAGCGAATCGATTGATCCGCTAGCTGCAAATACATGGTTGTAGGGGACAAAGAAGAATAGTTCAGTTTGTCAAACACTACCTTGGGCATGACACTGACGCTTGCTCCAAGATCGCACAGGGCATGGTTGAAGTGCTGCTCCCTGATTGAACATGGGATGGTAGGGCATCCTGGATCCTTCTTCTTTTCTGGAAGATTGTTCAAGATAGCCGCACTACATGCTTCGGTTAGTTTGATTACCTCGGTGGTTGGCAGTGCCCTTTTGTTGTTGAGGATGTCCTTCAGATACTTGGCATAGGTGGTTGGCTGCCTTTTTACCTGCACTGTCAGGATATGGCGGGTCCCGAGTGGTCTTACCCCCTCTCGTGGTGACTGCTTTAACCTTTTCACGGGGGCAATTGTCTGGTTGCCCAGAGAATTTCCCCACTACGGGTGAGGGCAAAGAAACAGCTAACTGAGCAATTTGAGTTTCTATCATTTTATTAAAGCTCAGTTGACTTTTCATAGCAGAAGAAAATGATTCCATCCTAGAGTCTATGCTTTCCAGAGTTTTATCATTAGCAGCAAGCCTTTTATTGATGTTTTCAATTATTTTCATCTGGCCAAACACAAGATCTCTAAGAGACGGCTGATTATTGAAGTTGCTGGAATTGAAATTGTTACCTTGTTGAGGCCTCTCAAAAGGGAGGTTTGGCACGGATTCCAGCCTTGGTTGTCGTAGTTGTTCGGTCGGTACCCGTTGTTGTTGGAGTTGTTGACGTAGTGGGCATCTTCTCGCGTTTCGGGGCAGTCATTCCCCGAATGGCCAGTGTTGCCACAGACTTCGCAGGTCATGCGAGCGTCCATGGCTTGCACCGTTTCTTGAGCAGGGGCCTCCAGTTTCTTCATCAGGAGGTCCATCTTGGCAGCGAGCATGTCTAGAGCTTCAACTTGGTGAACTCCTCGGGTCTTTGGTTGAGTCCGGTCGTCGGACCAACCTTGGTTCTCGACCATCTTCTCTATGAGGGCCTTCGCACGATTCTCCTCAAGAGAGAAGAACGAGCCTCCAGCAGCAGCATCCAGGTACTCACGGGCAGAATTTCTCAGCCCGCGATAGAAAGTTTGGATTATGAACCAACTCTGCATACCATGGTGAGGACAAGCAGAAATATAGTCCTGGAGGCGATCCCATGC
Organism: Echinochloa phyllopogon; assembly: GCA_033239725.1. Taxonomy (NCBI): domain Eukaryota; kingdom Viridiplantae; phylum Streptophyta; class Magnoliopsida; order Poales; family Poaceae; genus Echinochloa; species Echinochloa phyllopogon. Next base: position 28,490,708 of record BTCW01000015.1, on the reverse strand, counting down.
CTCCGGGACTGTTTCATCTTTTAACTGCTGGAAACTAGCTATTTTGTTCCAGAGGGTGTTGGTTTTCCCAACCGGAAAGAATTTTAGCAAGAAAGCGCTAGTGCATTTATCCCAGGTATTTATTGCATAAAACCAATGTTTCGCCTTGCCTAATAATGAGAATGGGAATAAACGAAGGCGAATGGCATCGATACTTACTCCGCGGATGGTGAAGGTGTTGCAAATCTCCAGGAAATGCTGGAGATGAGCATTGGCATCTTCGTGTGGCTTGCCGCAGAATGGGCTAGCCTGTACCATGTTGATGAGGGCTGGCTTTAGCTCGAAGCTACCATCTCCGACTGGCGGAGCTGGTCCGATACGTACGTTCTGGCTTGATGGAGCGGAGAACTCACGGATCGTCTTGGTTGCCATCCTCGATGTAGCCTGGTCAATTCACGGGAAGGACTGGGTTCGTCGGAAGGAGTTGCTTCTGAGAAGGTACAACACGGGGTCGTACTTTCCTCACAAGTGACTCCGGATTTTCTTGGAAGTTTGACGGTAGTTGGAAACCAGTCATGCACTGCTCTGTTCCACAAGGACCAACGAACATAGCAAGGATAAACCCGCTTGAGTAGCGGTACTCAACTAAGATAGCTCAAGATAAAAGTTCAAAAATAATCTAGCCAAAGACTTCCCCGGCAACGGCGCCAGAAATGCTTGTTGGCACATCTTACAATCCAATATCAGAATTGAGAATCCTGGTATTGGGGTAAGGAGTGTTTCAGTGGTTTTCCTTATGGCTTAGTAAAATATAGAAATATTCTGCAAGCGCACAGAATCACCGCTGTAGCACTTCACCTGGGAGTATCCCGAGGTATCGTAATTTATATTTCCGCAGGGAAGCTTTGGCAAGATTACTAGTGAACAGATATTCGAGACTATCAGAGGAGGGTACACGACTAGACAAGACAGGGGATAATGGTATTGGATAGAAGTGGATATACCGGACACACAGCTCAAGGGATACTCAGGTAAGGGAGAGAAGAGATAGATAGGGAGGACAACGAGAAGAGATAGAGGACTCCTGGATACTTTATCTACCTATGTCACTCTAGCTTAGAGATACAGCGGCTACAGAGCCAGCACTAGGAGATCTGGGATAACTCTAATGTCTTAGCATCGGGACAAGGGAACCGGTGAACACACAGAAAGGGATGAGAAGGGGTGCCACTATTTCCCAACTGGGGGATCCTACGGACCGGAACTAACTTGATGGGCTACGAAGACCGAAAGGGTTGTCACCACCTCCCGGCTACCACCTCCGTTGCGACGGGAATAAACTAAGGCCACCGACTAGTCTAGGAACCACTCCTACACTAGGCAACGACTACTTACTCTGCTAGCAAGACCAAGCAACCTTGTCAATACTCTTGGTGACAATTCACCTCCAGTATCAAGCAAGATCGAAGAACCAGCCAAGACAAAGACTTAAACAAGAGTACAAGCACTAGAACTATAACTGACTATAGTCTAAACAAGATATATTTGCAACTAGGATAAAGTAGAAGCAAGATATAAATGACAAAGGCAAAGTGATAAAGATAACTATATTGATACTCAAAGTCTTACAAAAGGAAAAGTAAAAGATACAAGAGCTATTACCAGAGCTTCTGAAGACGACTCCGGAACCTCCGAGGCAAAGCTCGACTCAACTCTAACTCCCAACTAAACTATCCTAACTCTACTAGAATGAAAGTGGAAATGAGCTCCTTGGCTTGGTGTGTGTTACAAGAGAAGTGCGACCCTCTATTTATAGCTCCAAAGGTAGGTTGAGTCAGGGTAGCGGCCAAGGCAACCAGAGAGGCGGTGCCGGGCCTTCGGCCGAATTTCCCGGTTCGGCCGAACTGGCCAGTTCGGCCGAACCGTGGGATCTGCCGCCTCTGGCTCCCACGGCTAGGATCCACCCCTGGAAGGCGGTTGTGCACTGGGGGCGGTTCGGGCGAACCCCCCAGTTCGGCCGAACTGGGCTGGGAGCCCAGGCCCGTCCCCCTGCACCGCCTTTGCTCTGTGGGCCTTCTGGGCTGCCTCCTGGTGATTGGCTTCGTGTGTTTATGGCCCAGAGGTGATGTGGTTGTGGCCCAGGAAGAGATGGCTGCCGTCCTCATGTCGTGTTCGCTTGATATTCGTTGGACGACTCCCGGTGACGTGCACGGCTAAGGGGGGTTAACCGGCCGAACGGAGTCGTTCGGCCGATTCGGTCATTTTCGGCCCCAATAGCGCATATTTGTCGTAATTGTACCTGCACAAGTGACACTCACCAAAACTCGTGGAACTTTATTAGAAATAAAACCTAAGTACATGGAATGTTGCATATAACCTCGTTTATTCCCGAGTATTGGTGGTCGGATTTGGGCTGTAACGACCGCCAACACAATCCTGTCAATACCCCGGTGACAATTCACTGCAAGTATTGAGCAGAAACGAGGAATCAGCTAAGATAAAGAATTAGGAGAGAACTTCTAGAACTAGACTACAACAGCTATAACCAAGGCTAGACATTCAATAAATAACTCAGGGAAATGTGAAAGATAATATATTAAATACTCAGAGTCTTGCATAAATAAAAGGAAAAGATACAAGAGCTTTACCAGAACTCCAGAAGACGGCTCCGGAACCCCGAGTGAAGCTCGACCCTGACTCTAACTCCCAGCTAGACTAGGCTAACTCTACATCTTGAAAGAGAGTTATTGGAGACTTGCTCCCAAGTGATGTGTGTTGAACCGGGGGCTTGGATCTTCAATTATAGCTGGAGCAAGGCGGTGGAGCTGGAGTAGCATGTAAGGGAGCTCAAGGCAGTGCCCGGCCAGTTCGGCCGAATCCAGGGGATTAGGGCGAACTGGGTCGGTTCGGCCGAACTCCCTCAGCTCGGCCGAACCATGGGATGCACTGCCCCTTGCTTCCCATGGCCTGGATTCGCTCCTGGGAGGCGGTTTGCAGCTGGGGGCAGTTCGGCCAAACTGGGCAATTCGCCCAAACTGGGCTTTCAACCCAATTCGCCTCCCGTGCACCGCCTCTTGCTCCTGGACTTCTTGGATATCTTGGACTTGGTGGACTTCTTGTGATTTTGGTCCAGGGATGATGTGGCTGTGGTCTACGTGGCCTGCACAGTCATCGCTTGGTCATTGCTGACATGGACGGCCTCCCGGTTGTGCTTTGCTTCATGTATGGCTAAGGGTGTAATCCAGCTGAACAGAGTCGTTCGGCCGAATCGGTCAATTCCGACCCCTGTATCACATATTTGTTGATATTGTACCTGCACAAGTGATACACACCAAAACTCGTGGAACTTCATTAGAAATAAACCTAAGTGTATGAAATGTCACATATAACCTCTTTTATTCCCGAGTATTAGTGGTCGAAAACGTGTCGTAACGACCGCCAACAAGCTCCCCCAAGCTTAGACCTTTTCTCGTCCTCGAGCAAAAATAGAAACTTTAGGCTCGGTGGTTCAGGAGTTACTACAATGTCAATATCTTGCAGGTAATATTTATTTACAACTAGTATTCTATAATACTCGAATCATTGGCAAAGTTATAACTTACATTCTTACCTATGGGGCGTATAGCAATTTCCATGTTTTGGGCGGTTGAAAGGTTGAACAGTTTGATAAAGTTTTATTCCACTCCTGCTCTTTTCAGGATCCCATCTCGGAGTTTCTCCACAATTTTTTTTTTGAAAATCAGACTTAGTTCCTCAATTGGCACACTCGATCGCTCAAGTGGTATTTGTATCCTCACCAAAGGCTTGTGCCTTCTTTCATCCTAAATTCTACTAAAGCTTTTGTGTGGCTCAGGTAGGGAAGATGGATGAAGGCATACTTGCATCTTATATTTTCCTAAGTCAAAGACCGGACCTTCGGAGGATCAAATCATACCTTTAGATCGAGAAGTGCAAGCGTGTGGAATATGTGGAGTGGAATATGGTGGAAACTCCTTGGGATGATTCTTCCTCCCCTTGATTTATTTTTTAGAACATGGGCTATCTTTCTTTTTCTTCTTTTTCTCAATATTTTTGCCATGCCTTTGGCATTCTTTTCTTTTTCTCATTTTTGCAATGCGCTTTGGCATGCTTTTCTTTTTCTTATTTTTCCATAGCCCATGTCTCTATCAAGGATATTTGGAGGGGGAATCATAAAACATGGAGCATTTATTTGGTGGATGGATGATGCAAATATTTGCTAACTCCTAGTGTAGGAATTGCAAGTGAGGAAGTGTGTGCGTGAATCTCGATCTTGAAAGCATGAAGGGTTCCTCACAATGGTCACAACAATTTGACAAAGCTCACTAAGATAACAAGCAGCATATGAGTAGAAGGTTTTCAACTAAGCTTATCATATGGCTTTGGTAGGTACTTTTGACCAACGAGGAACTTCATTTTATTTTTGAAAACATAAAACATCCGAGATTTTCACCGTATTAAGAGCAAAAGCAAGAATTCAACCAAATCTCACTATATCATTCCTCACAACAACTTAGATTTGGAATAAAGCATGTGCTCCCACAAGATTTTCAGGTTCATTTTTACTCATGCCAATTAACTCAAGTATTTCAGAGCAACTAGTTGAAACAAAGTACTTGCAAGATTAACGACATAGCAACTATTTATCATTTCCAAGGTGAGAGGCATATGGTTCATTCCATGCATAGTTGGGAGTTATGTATTCGAAAGCAAATATTTTTGGTATTTTTTATTATTCCAACTGAAATAGAAGCAAAAACAGATCAAAGATGCAGCTTGCAATGATACAGTTGGGACTTACCTTGTGGGGGTCCTCTCCCCCAAGCTTGGCTTGGAACATCGGTGTTAGTGATCTCTGACATGGCCTTCATCGGTGCCGAGACATGTGATGATGTAGGGGAGTGTCCCTAGCCTCACCACTGCTCGTGTACCAAATGTGCTTGATCATCCTTAGGAATAGGGACCATGAGCGATGCCTGAATGAAGCAAGCTTCCTTCATACATCCAGAGTGTCTTCCATAGGCAAGTAAGAGGAGGAACTCGGCCTCTGCTTGCCAGCTTCATGGAGCTTTGTCCAACACTAAGGCATGGAAATTTTGGTGGATTTTGTGGATATGATGACATGACCAAAGGATCAAGTGATCACACCACTCTCATGCTGCCATGATTGTGATAGAATGAAGTGTGCAGCCATGTGGAATAGTGGAGACCATGCTTTTGTGCTGGTTGGGCAAATTTTGTGGGAGAAAGTGCAGGTCAGGTTCGGTCAAGGGTGAGACACCTGGCCGAACTGACCAAGTATGGGTTTTGCACGAAATCTTGGTCTGGATGGATGGCTGTGCATGCTTTGAGTGCTGGAGGAAAGGATGTTGCAAATGGAGTATTTGGCACAAGATGAAAGGATTTGGAAGTGAATGGTGGACCTGGCGGACTGTACTCCTCTGGGCTTTCCTTGACATAACCCTGCAGGTTAGTGCACATGTGGGCGTAGGGGTAGGTTTGGCCGAACTTGGAAGATCGGCTGAACCACCCATTGCCTGAGAATTTTTCTCTTTTGCTATCTCTTAATTCTAATGCAATGGTGATTTACATTTGGAAAGGGAAACATGCAATGCGGCGATGGAATTAAAGTTTTGGAAAGGGAAATATGAGATACATACCGGTTTACCTCGCGGTGAGAGCTCATGTTTTAAGTCCGTGACCGGGACTTCTCCTTCCCTCGAATGTTCTTGTCACCGTCTGATCTGGAGAGGGTACTTCGGACGATGCACTTCCTATTCCAGGTTATTTTTCATTGTACTAGGAAGCGTGCATACCTGGGAACATTATTTCACCATGCGCTTCAAATGTATCCATGGTCATGGCTCATCTCGGTGTGAAGTAGATTTGCGGACTTCCCATTCAAATTTCATGATTTTTTTCTGTAGGGATTAGTCCACACATGCAAACAATATCTATAAAAGTATTGCTCTATAGATTCATTAGTAAAATTTGACACCATGTCTTATTTGATTAAAGCAAGCTAATTAATCTAAGCACCATGCTTAATTCAAAGAGCTCATGAATGTACTCGCGAGATCACATTCAAACCTAAGCAAACCAGAGCAGATAGGGGAAGTATGAAGCATCAAGAAATATCCACATGAGATAAGCATATGGAAACTGGTGGACGTTGCTTTAATTTAGGTAAAAAGTGCAAACCTTTTTCCACGTACCTGAGTGTGCCCACCGTTGGCATATGATGATGAAGACTTTCGGAACTGATGCAACGGTGATGGCACTACGCCGACATGATTGCACGTAGTTGGCTGAGTCCTCCGTGTTGATGTTGTCGTGTACGGGTACACAGTTGTGGGTGTGGCAAAGGGATTCGACACTCAAATATGCCAACTCGTGGAATGCCACGGAACCAGCTCAAGTGTAATTGATGCGATGAAACAATGGGTTCCAAAAAAAAGTAGTGGAGCGGCAAAGGAGCGAAGGTGTAGAGTACGTCCCCTCTATGCACAACAACATAGAGATGAGCAAAACCGGTCAGGCTAGGTGACGTTTGGCCACTAGCCTTGAATCAATACGCACACCTTGGCCTAAAACCAGTGGTCGCTAGTTTTTTTTGTTTTTCAATGCAAAGCGATGATGGGATGAATGAATGCAAATGCAAGGATGGGAAACATGCAGTGGGTTTGGAAAAAAAATGGGGGGTGATGGAAAGCATGAATTTCTAAGCCTGGTGTTTCTCATGGGGCAAACCGATCATCCATTGCCAAAGGCGTGGTCGGATGTTAGTCCCATTTAACCCTATAGACGGTGAACCAACCATGCTTGGAGATCACCGATGCAAAATAGGGGCTACCATGAGTTGGACTAAGAACATCAAATAAATAGGCAGCAAAAAGATCTCACTACCCATCTAGACTAGGCACAATGCCCGAATAAAGTTCAAAGTCGAGGAGCCACACATTCAAAAAGAAAGCATAGAAATTGAATGATTCAAAGCAAACATGCAGTAGATAATGTAAATACTAAAAGGATAATGCATAGGCTACCTCCTAGCAGGTACTCAAAATTTAAAGTCTATGAGTGGGACTATCTCACATACCTTGATTTTTCTTCACCATTACCAGCAATTTGAGATGAAACTGCGGTGATGCAACGTCATTCGTCCATCACATTTGATCTTCTTTTTCCTTCATGACGACGATCTTTCCTCCAGGCTGCACATGATGATATATATATATATATATATATATTCGTATATAAGCACATACCTATGAGAAATTTTTCTTCTGAAACTTGCGTACGCGTCGCAACACACAGGGGCAAACATTGATAAATCCTACATGATCGGGCACCCTGGGCTCTTTGCTCACCTCGTGTTTGAAACACACTCAAACAAACAGCGGTAATCCCGCTAATGATAGCGGTAAATTAAATCAGTAGGCATCAATGTCAATTGTCAATATCTTTCGCCAATTGCTTCCCCGGCAACGGCGCCAGAAATGCTTGTTGACACTTCTTATGGTCCACTATCAGGATTGTCAATCCTAGTAATGGTGCAAGGAGTGCTTATTGGTATTCTTACGACATAGATATAAATCTGTAAGCGCACAGATAGTGATGTAGCATTTCACCCGGGAGTATTCCAAGGTATCGTATTAATTTCCTCAGGAAAGCATTGGATAAGGGGCTAACAACCTCTCAGGTTCCTACGGGCTGAGACCGACGTGGTGGATTACGAATGCCGTATAGGGCTGTCACCACCCAATGACTACCACACGTACGTTTGAATCAGGGGTAAACCAAGGTTACTATCTAGACTAGGCACCACACCTATGCTAGACAATAACTACTCACTCTCCTAGAAAGAGCAAGCAATCCTGTCAATACCCCGGTGACAATTCACCGCAAGTATTGAGCAGAAACGAGGAACCGGCTAAGACAAAGAATTAGGAGAGAACTTCTAGAACCAGACTACAACAGCTATAACCAAGGCTAGACATTCCACAATTATACGTGAAGTAAATGCAGAATAAATAACTCAAGGAAATGCGGAAGATAATATATTAAATACTCGGAGTCTTGCATAAAGAAAAGGAAAAGATACAAGAGCTTTACCAGAACTCCAGAAGATGGCTTCGGAACCCCGAGCGAAGCTCGACCCTGACTCTAACTCCCAACTAGACTAGGCTAACTCTACATCTTGAAAGAGAGTGATTGGAGAGTTGCTCCCAAGTGGTGTGTGTTGAACCGGGGCCTTGGACCTTCAATTTATAGCTGGAGCAAGGCGGTGGAGCTGGAGTAGCATGCAAGGGAGCTCAAGGCGGTGCCCGACCAGTTCGGCCGAATCCAGGGGATTCGGGCGAACTAGGTCGGTTCAGCCAAACTTCCCTAGTTCGGTCGAACCGTGGGATGCACCGCCCTTGCTTCCCATGGACTGGATTCACTCTTGGGAGGCAGTTTGCAGTTGGGGGCGGTTCGGCCGAACTGGGCTTTCAGCCCAATTCACCTCCCATGCACCGCCTCTTGCTTCTGGACTTCTTGGATATCTTGGACTTGGTGGACTTCATGTGATTTTAGTCCAGGGATGATGTGGCGGTGGTCTACGTGGCCTGCACGGTCATCGCTTGGTCATTGCTGACATGGACGGCCTCCCGGTTGTGCTTTGCTTCATGTATGGCTACGGGGGGTAATCCGGCCGAACGGAGTTGTTCGGCCGAATCGGTCAATTCCGACCCCTGTAGCACGTTGTTGATATTGTACCTACACAAGTGATACACACCAAAACTCATGGAAATTTATTAGAAATAAACCTAAGTGCATGAAATTTCACATATAACCTCTTTTATTCCCGAGTATTGGTGGTCGAAAACGTGTCGTAACGACCCCCAACACCGATGCTGCTAAATGAGCTCCAAGATCAGCCGGACATGATGGAGATGCTCTACCCACGTCCTACTGTAAATCAAGATATCATCAAAAAAATACAAGGATGAATCGATGTAAATACCGACGAAGGATATCATTCATGAATGCTTGGAATGTTGCGAGCGCATTCGTGAGACCGAATGGCATCACCAGAAACTCATAATGGCCTTGGTGCGTCCGAAACGCTATCTTGGCGATGTCAGCTACGTGCATCCAGTCCTGATGATAGCCAGAGCACAAATCCAGCTTGGAGAAATACCGTGGCCAATGCAATTCATCCAAGAGTTCCTCCGCCACTCAAATTGGAAACTTGTCTTTGATTGTGATGGCATTGAGAGCTCGATAATCAACGCAAAATCTCCAAGTCCCGTCTTGTTTCTTGACCAGAAGGATAGGCGACGAGAACGTGGAAGTACTGAGTCGAATAATCCCCTGGCGTAACATCTCAGCAAACTGACGCTCCAACTTGTCCTTCTGAAGTTGTGGGTAACGATAAGGTCATACTGCCACGGGCTGGGCATCGGCCAACAGAGGAATGTGATGGTCATGTGTGCGCGCCGGTGGCAACCCAGAGGGTTCCTGGAATAATGCGGCAAATTCGTCGAGGAGCTGATCAAGGAGACCCTCGGCCATGTGACTCGCCTGGCAAGCTATCGTCGCGCGCCCGGGCTCCCCTCTCCATGTGACTCACCGGCCTTGAATAGAGCATTGCATGGCCAGCCATGAGAAATCCCACAAGATTGGTCCAAGCGTTCGGAGCCAGGTAGTGCCGAGGATGACATCGTAACCGCCCAACGCGATGGCAAAACATTTCACTGTGAACTGCTCTGTGCCTGAAATCCCAGAGCATGGCAGCCGGTCGCGATTGGCAACAATCACATTGAGGCCCATTTGAACTGATTGGAGGTCCACGCCAAGCTGTAGTGCCACCTCATTGCGGATGAAGTTGTGAGAAGATCCAGTGTCCACCAAGGCGAGGAGCTCCTGTCCTCGTATATGCACAGTGTTTGCCTTATGAACTCCAGCCACCGCATACAAGGATATGCGCGGCTCATCAACATCGTCATCGGCTTCCCCAAGATCATCTGCACCCGTGTCGTCATAGTCGATGTAGAACAGGTGGGCACACTTATGCCCACGCGAGAACTTCTCGTCGCAATTGAAACCCAAGCCCTGGCTCGGCGTTCTTGCATCTCAGCAGGCGATAGGCGCCGAATCTGGCGAACGGGCAGCGTCTCAGCTGTCACGGCTGTTGTGTTTGCCGGCGCGGCTGTCCAGTGCTGCGTTGCCATGGCCATATGACCCATGGCACTGCGTCTTCTTCTTGAATGCCTTGAGACAGTGAAATTGCATGGTCCAGGGACCTAGGATCTTGGAGCTCAACATCGATCCGCAGGTCGTCCGCCAGGCCAGATGTGAACATCTGACGTTCCTGACGTTTCGTGAGAGGATCGGTTCGGTTCAGAAGCGCTAGAAACTTGCTATGATAATCATCCACTGAGCCAACATGACGAAGGAGCCGGAGCTCACTGAGACGGTTGCTGCAGATTGGAGGACCAAAGCGATGATTACAAAGATCCCAAAATTCTTCTGTAACAACCCTAAAAATTCCCTTAGGATTTGTTTGCTAAGGACCAAATAGATGTGATTTGGAGTTAATTTGGTTTTATTGGATTTTTGTTGTGTTTGAATTCAAATTCTAGATTTGAATTCAAACAAATACTAACTAAACTAATTAAAAACCTAAACCTAACCCTGTTGGGCCGAAACCCCTAACCCAAGTCCATCTAACCCCCTCGAACTCTCTTTCCCGAGCCAACCAGCCAAGCGGCCCAGCCGGCCTTGCGGCCCAGCTGCGGCCCAGCCGGGCCACCGCGTCGCCCCCGCGTTTCCCCTCTCTCTCTCACTGACAGGCGGGTCCCGCCTGTCAGCTTTCTCTTCCTCCCCCCTCTCTTCCCCGCGCGCGGCGCCCTCCTCTCTGCCGCCGCACCCGTGACCGCGGAGCCGGTCCCATCGCCCCTCCTCGCGGCCCGTCAGATGCGCGCCGCGTGTCCGCGGGCTCCTGGCCGCCCCATCTCGCCGTCCGTGCCCGAACCCTAGCAGCCGCCGCCCTATAAAGCCGCCGCCCGACCTTCTTCTTCCCCAAGCCGCCGCCGCCCATTTGGGGTTTTCCCAGTCGCCAATTCGAGAGGGTGAGAGGAGTGGGAGGCGTCCCGGGTGTTGGGGAAGGGAGAGGAGGAACAGGAGCGGACGGTGGTGAAGCCAATCGCCGTCCTCGTCGCCAAGCCGAAGCCGCCGTCGCCGCCGCCCGTGGGAACGGCGAAGAGGAGCCGGGCTGGAGCCGTTCGCGGGAGCACGAGGATCGCCGGAGCGCCGCAGGTCTTCCCTGAGCTGCAGCGAACCTCTACTTGCCCCTAGGTGAGCCGCCGCCGTGACCTCCCCCTTTCTCCCTTGTCTCCGGCCAAGCGCCGCCGCACCGCCGATGCTAGCCCTCTGGGACCCGGTCTACGAACCGTGGCCGACGATCTTGTGCAGGGCCCCGTCGTGCCGCTATCGCACCCGCAACCCGCTGTCGACCGAGCAGCAGCCAAGGCCGCCGCGGCCGAGCTCCGCTCGCCGCGCGCGCACGCCGAGGCCGTGTCGCGGCCATGGGCAACCGTGTGCCCGCGCACGCGCACCCCCGCTGAGGCCGCGACATCGCGCTCTAGCACGCGCTGGTGTCGCGCGTGCGCGAGCCCTCGCAGCCGAGCCGCTTCCGAGCCTTTTCCGCCCGCGCGTCGCTGGCCGCCGTGGCGCCATGGCCGCGCCACCGCCGCTCGCGTCGGGGAGCCCAAGCCGCAGCCAAGCCGTGCCCTTTTTCTCCGCGCTCATGTACACCGAACCCTAGCCGAGCCCTAGCACCGCTTCTAGGCCAGCGCCGAGCCATTCCCGGCGAGTTTCGCCGTCGACCGTCGCCGCCGGCCGTGCTCTGGTGCGCGTCGCGTCGCGTCGTGGCCAAGCCACACGCTGGACCACACCAGCACGCCACACGAGCGCCCGCAAAAGATCCCGTGGCGGCCACAACTTGATCCCGTGCACCTGGCTCACGTACACCGCACACACGGCTCACGGTGGACCAGGTCCACCAGAGCAGATCCAGCAGCACCCCCTTCGTGGGCCTAAAGTTCGCGCTTAAGTCCAGCTTACCCCCCGGACTTTTCTTTCGGCCCAGTTCCGGCCCAGCAGCGCTTTCTTCTTTTTCTTTTTCCGAATAACTGCGCTGACGAATGGGGCCCACATGTCACACACTGTGTCACTGACCGCTGGGGCCCACTGACCAGAGCTGACCGTTGACCGTTGACCCGTTGACCGTTGACCCGTTGACCGTTGACCAGTCAACGCTGACGTCAGCAGGGCCCACTACTGACGTCATCCTAGGCAGACCCCACTGCTGACGTCAGCATGACGTCATGCTGACGTCAGCAGGCTAATTTCTGTCTGTTTTCTTTTTCGGAAATTATTTAATATTTTCAGAAAATGATTTAAACTTGTAAAATTAATAATAAATCAACCGTAGCTCAGAAAAATATGAAACCAGTTTCTATATTTTTCTAAAAACATGACCTGCGCGTTAGTATAGAGTTTGGTGTTCCTTGGGTCTTCTTTCATCACTGTCTTGGTGTTTCTTTGCTAGTAGTCGCGTCTTATTTTATTTTTCGTGACCCTAGGAGTTCCGGAGAGTCAGGAGGAGCCAGACCACTACGACAACTGCTTTGACGAAGACGAAGACTTTTGCCCAGGTTCACGCCCGACCAATCTCTGAAATACCTATTAGACATGCAACTAGTATGCTAGCGCTTTACTTTACTCGCATGAGAAACCTGCACTGCCATTGTTAATATCCTGTTACCTTGCTACCTACTACTCACTTTATGGAATATGCTATGCTATGCATGTGTTGGGATGGTTGTGATTTGATCCTCTTGGCATGAGTTGTGGGTGGTATGGGAGGAGTAGTGCAGCTAGGCGGTGTAAGCGAGTAATAACAACTCGATCGTTTGATCGAGGTGCTGGGGGACTACACTCGGGCAGTCCCTATGGGGTACCTATTGTGGGTACATGGTTTTGGATACTTGGGTTATTTGAGGAGTTTGGGCGGCAATACCTGTTATGGGTGCCGATTGCGGACCGTTGCGACAGATCGCTTATGACGCTGATACTCGCTTTACCGACAATTAAGGACCGAGTCGAGTTCCAACTTTGGACGTGGGAATACCGTGCTCACCATCTACCCAGTATGGGGAGGGTTCCAGCAAGCCTACTCTAGTGCGGCGCCGAGACTGTAGGAGAATCGAGCTTGATATGTGTAAGGGGGACTCGTTGCGGCGTAATCTCCTTGATTTACCACGGCCCCCGACTGGCCCCGGTGGGAAGGTTTCACATCCCTAGGGCAGATGTTAGATCAGATGTTTCCCGAGCCCAGGGAGACAGGATTGGCGCCGTTACTGTTTAGGGTCTTTGCTGTGGGCCGTGTCTCAGGTTGGTTGCGGACTAGCCTTGCAGCCCAGATGGATTCCTGGAGTGCCACCTCTGCAGAGTGTAAACTATACGTATAGCCGTGTCCACGGTTACGGACGACCCGCTTCTGATAAGTTCCAACTAGCTTGGGAATCTGCTTTCTTACCTCATCCTTTGACTTCGGTTATGAGAGATTGGTCCAGCGTTGCTGATGAGACAAGGTGGGGAGGGAGCTCACCGAGTCGACTAGTGAGCGAAAGGCGTTGGTGGATGATGTTTGCGGGAACCTGCTGTGGCAGGACGAGCCCGATGGGAATGTGAGGCTGATGGTTGGATTGGGGAGTGGATGTGTGTGTGAGAAAAGGAGTTGGTGATGAGATGAATTTGGGTTATTGCTGCTGCTCGCATAAGAAAACCCTAGCTCAAACCTTGATTATTTCTATACCCTAGAATAGGCCACAATAAAGCTTGCTTCATGTTATGGTTGGTGACGTGGACCTGTCCCATTTCCTTGGGGACAGACTTTGGGTTCTCAGGTGAAGACCCCGACCACGAGTTCAACCAGGACGGGTGGTACGATTGAAGGGTGCGCGCTATGCTCAAGGATGCCTGTGGAGGAGTGGTCCCTGATGTTCTAGCTACCGCAGTGCAGCTGTTTCTTATTGTCGATTTAGCCCAGAGGGCTTGTACCAGACGCTATGTTTTATATATGTCATGTATTGGATCTTTTATCGTTGTATGGATGTGATATTCGACTGAGATGAGTTCTGTACGAGATAGCTGCTATTCCTGGGACTATCTCGAGGGTACAGGGAGTCGGATTCTCGTCGTTGAGAATCCGGTTCGTTTCATCTTCCAAGGGTGGGGCACTGCGGCTGCGTACCAAGTGAGCATACCCATGGTAAGCATCACTATTTTGATAGAACGTGGCCAGCATGACCTGAAACTTCACATCCGTCTTATGCATGCTGATGTATTGTTCACAACGGCTGAGCCAAGGCAGGGGGTCTCCTTGCCATCAAAGCGAGGAAAATCAAACTTGAAGTATCACGGCACCATCCCCTCCAAGGCACCCGGCGGAGCCGACGAGCCGGGGCGTGGGAGACACGAGGGTGCACGACTTCGTTCATGAGCCATTTGGGCAGCAGGTCTTGGCCATGCATGAGCTGTCCGTCGAGATCGAGGATTCCATGCCCACCCAAGCGTGGCGGCGGCGGCGGCAGAACCTCTGCGAGCTTTGGCTGAATTGGCGCACTGTGGGCGACCGAAGGATCGGCGGCGGCAGCATGATCGCCGGTGGCAACGACTGGATCAGTAGCGGGCGTAGCAGATTCCGCAGACGCATCACTGAAAGGACCGTGATGTCGCCTAGAGGGGGGGTGAATAGGCACACCTACAAATTTCACTCAAATGCAGCGGAAATTCACTGGCTGTTAACCCGAAACTTTCGGGATTGCAAATCCGGATATTCCGGGTATACAGAGACCACTTATATGTACTAGGAACTTCCGGGTTTTGCAACTCGGAACTTCCGAGTACACACAGAGCAGAGTGAATACAATAAATATAGTGTGAGTAAAAGTTTGCTCGTTCAAACCCCAAATGTAGAGGTGACTCAGAGAGAGTTTCTGAGCAAGTCTGCTTGGCTGCTGCACAAAGCAAAAAACAATAATCTCTCCAAGAGCAAGGAGAGGTCCTCAAATCCACAAGACAATAATAAAGCAACAAGAGACTCAAGGGTTTATACCGAAGTTCGGACCCACTGCATGAGCTGCACAAGCTACAAGCTCAGTGGTTCCTAATCTCCGTTGAGGGCCTACGAAAGGCGGGCTTATACACTCCAAGCCACTTTCCTCCACTTAATCACCACAAAGGAGTTAAGTGTGCTTACTAACAAATCCACGAAGGATGGGCAATAAAAACTTCCGAGGCGAATCCACAAGCGCTGCTTGGATGCTCTCGGCGACGCCTAGCCGTCTAGGAGCCAAAACTCCAAGAGTAACAAATGCAAATCGCAAGATTTCGACCAAACTCAGATGCTCAAGGTTTTGCTGTGCTCAATGTATTTGCTCAAGCTATCACTCTCTCAACCCAATACAAAAATATTACTTTGAATGTGCAATCTCACAAAGAGAGGTTGGGGAGAGCTCACTTGGCTTTTGCTAAGCTTAGAACAGCAGGGAAGCACTACAGCAACCTCAGAAGCAGCAGCTGGCAACTGTGGAGGTCATGGAGTATAAATACTCTATTTTCCAAAAACTAGCCGTTGCCAGCTACACATGTACCCGGAACCTCCGAGTGCATAAAATCTGGAACTTCCGGAATTTAAGCTCAACTAGCCGTTACAACTCTATGTGCAATGTACCCGGACTTCCAGGCTGTATAATGTACTCAGAACATCTGGGTGTTGAAATCTGGAGCTTCCTAATACATACAGAGAAACCACCAACGTGCACATGAGGCTTTTTGTGTCTCTCTCAACTTACGTAGGTTCCTTGAGCATTGAGACTTTAGCCAAAACACCAGGTGATGCATCCCTCTTGATAGTACGGCATACCTATACTCAAGATCAAATATAAAATGCATTTTATCCATTTGAGCTTCTCTTTTGTGTATCATGTCATGCTTTAATCTTCCACAACCGGAGTAGTGCATCATCTTGATTTTTCTTAGCCAAGCACCACTTCCTTGAGCTAGTGACTTGAACCTTTGTCTAAGAATGAGAAGCACTTCTAGTTCAATTCACTTGATTCTTAGAATGATTGATACTTGCCTACAATAACACTCTCCATGACCAAGATTCATCGAAGTTGAATTCCAAGAAAGTTTCGTCACCCTTAGCACAGGTTCCTTCACCAAGCTTAGTCCCTAGAAACACCATCCCGAATTCCAACTCTTCATCCTTGCATTATGTAGAGCTTCATATAGGTTTGTATCATTATTGAAGTCCATTCTTCATTTTAACAATTTTATTTCATCCAAATCTTCATGTCTCATATGCAAACCTTGTATCATAAGTATAGAGCCATGATGTCCCATACCACCATGTCTCTAGTTCATTTGTTCTTAGCTTGCATCTCAATTACAACATTCATTTTTATCTTCTCACAATAGATAGACCTTTCATTCATAAGCAAACTCGATCTAGTGCTATGTCTTTGACAACAAGCTTCATTATGATAGGAGAACAATTTGTCGTCATCAAGCTCATATCTCAATCCATATATATTCATTGCTTGCCAATAGTTACTTTGATCATAGCCTAGTCATATATCTTGTTGTATGAGTCTATTTTCTTTACTTCATAAACATTTCTTTGTAAATAACTCATTGATATTATAATCAATCCCTGCTCATAAACTCAATAAGATCATTAGTTCTTTAATCACGGTGTCATACAATTCACCAAAACCCACTAGGGGCCAAGATGCACTTTCAATCGCTAGTGGAGAAGGAGGCTTTTCCCAACTCATCTCCCTAGAACCACTACGCCTAGAATGAGAGCGAGTGTGAGTGTGAGAAACACTAGGAGCCTGTGGAAGAACATTATCACCACCGTGGGCAGCCCCTACATTACCTAGGGTGGCCACGTTCTGTCTCATCTCTATCACCTGTGCAAGTGTAGACCCAGGGTGGAGATCCTTTCCATTATCAATCGCTGTATGCACATAGTCACACTCAAACTTCTTATTGGTCTTCTGCTCAATCATGTACATGAGATAAGCACCATAACCACAACTCTTTTGAGGTGACCCTGAAATATCCTTCATTTCCTCCCAAATGAAATCAAACACACTAAACTCGGGCTGACTAGGGGTCATGGCTTGAAGCAAGTTCTTCAGAAAAGCTGAGATGTTATGAGCATCACCTTCTCTAGGTGCCAAGGTCCTCCTAAAGAACTTGTTAAGATAACCAAAGAATGGAATCAAGCCTTTAGGTCCACCAAAGTTGTACTCCTGACCAGGCATGTACATATCCTTCATATCTTCCTTGGAAAGGTGTGACCCAATGTGTATCCTGTCACGATGCTCATAGTCTTTGTTTCCAAAGCCAAACATGTGTGCAAAGTCAGCATAGTTTATCTTGTACCAATTGCCCTCGGTCATCCAATGAACCCATCTATCTTCAGCTCTAGCACCACTATCCTCCAAATAGCAAGTAGCATAGAATTGTGCAATCACTTCGGTGTTCCAATTGCATTGAAAACCCATTATCTTGTACACATGCTTTTTCTTGCACTCACAAATGATTTCATCAAATATGGGGTCCCTCATCTCCTCAAACTTCTTCCAATCTATGTATCGTGAGCGAGCAACTTTGTGTGTCTTGCTTAGCATAGCACTCACATAAAAATCTTGATGAAACTTAGTTTGGAAGCGGTAGTCAACACTTCTCCCTCTTCTACCATTGAAAGGATTTCTCTCCCTTTCTTTCCTAGCCTTAACCGTCATGCCTCTCTTCATGTAATCAATCATGATATAGTCATGAGGCACTCTAGGCTTGCTCACGACAACATTTGGCACAAGTATAGGCTGTCCGGGAGCTATGACCTCATCTTCTTCTTCACCAGGCTGCCCACTACCATTACCACCACTAGCAGCCTGACCACCACTGCTATTGCTACCTCTCATGAACCTGCCACTTCTTTTCTACCCATGAGGAGGAGAAGCTCTGTAGGTCTCATCCTCTGCCTCATCATCATCAGAAGAGTCATCACTGCCACTGGCAAGCTCCTGTATTTCTGGCTCATCAATGTGTAAGGTGCCCCTTGATAGCTGCCTCAAGGATCTCCTTGTTCCCATTGGAATATTTGCATTTTTGCTCCTTCGTGGAACAAGTCTGAACTCATTGTCTGATCCTTCTGAAACAAAACCATTATACCAAGAATTTAGGTCGTGAAAAAGCAGGACAAAGGATCTAGAGGAAAAGGTATTTTGAGCAATTTTGTGTGTTCTGTGTGTATCCGGATCATCCGGGTTGTGAAACTCGGAGCATCCGGGTGTACACAGGGAACACACAAGAGTGACTTAGAACAGTGATAAACTGCCAGGTGATATATCCATGAATTTTATGATGAACCTTGTGAGGAGCAATGGAAGATGTAAAGGTGCACCAGATAAACTACTCCAGGCAATTTATGCGTGGTTTATTTCACAAGGTGCAATGAGCCAGGAACCTCTGTATATACTCGAAGCTTTCGGGTTGTAAAACTCAGAACTTCCGGGTATGTACAGTGAAACCCTAGTTCATGTTCCCGCAAAATCGACCATGGAAACTTGAATCCATTACATGGAGCAGCATCTAGGGTGCAAATGTGGATGTTCTATAGAATGAATCGAAGAGAGCAACCCAAGGTAAAGAGATCGGACAAGAATATTGATTTTGTACCTTGACTCATGGTGAGAAGGATTTGAAACAGAATCCAGAAGATGAATCCGGAATCTTTGGATTGGATCCACCAAGAATCAACCCTTGCTATTTGAAATCCCTGGACAAGTCTCCAAATCACCAAGAATCGCCCCTCTCAGACAGTGTAGGAGACAGGTTGTGTTGTGGAGTGAGAGTGAGAGATGAAGGGGTATATCACGGGTTGGAAAGAGATAATACTGTTGAATTACCGAAGCTCCGGGTGCAGAAGTCGGAACTTCCGGGTACATATACCCGTTATACTCAAGATGTTTTCCTCAAATTGCTCGGTCTATGGAGGGAGTTGATCAAGAAATATGTTCCAGATACTTAGATTTCCATTAGAAATGTGGAACATAAGATTGACAAGATTAACTTTGGATTTCTCAGGAATTCAGTTTCTGCCCTATATAGTCGGAACTTCCGAGTTGTTAAACCCGGAACTTCCGAGTACATGCTTGATCCTGGGGTGGAAACTGAAGTATGATAAGGAGAGAAACTGATTTAGACACTGAGAGGATATAGGTTCCTTTCACTTAAATATCCTTATAGAATGGGAACCTTAAACAAGGTTATGAATTTTCACATGGATATAGAAAAGAGATAGAATTTTCAACCTATAGCCCTTGAGATAAGATTTTGTTTAGATCCTATAGACTTGAGAAAGTCTTGTCATTTGTGGTTAGCCATCAATCAATCAGGGGTAACCATAACCACAAAATGACCAGACATGGTCACAAGGACCAAATACCAATTAATTTTCCAAAAAGCACACACCTAGCATACTAGTTGAATTTTGAAAAGTCTATCCAATATCACTCAAGCATATAGCAATTTAAGTCAAGTGCTATCCTCAGCATATTTAGCTCATACCTTACAAGACTTGAAAGAATCACTTGACACTAAGTAAAAAATGATGAAGGTATCAACTAATTATCTAAAGACACACTAAAGACTAGAAATAGCTCCTATGCAAAAACATGCACACACTAGCATGTAGAGGGCCTAGATGCACAACTTAATGTACATAAGCTTCGAAAAGTACAACACATACCTTTGCCCTAGAATCCATTGATACTTCATGCTTGGAGCATTTCACACTTTGACTTGTATTTGTGTATTTCAAGAATTTTATGTCATTCCTTACTTGATAATCCATGAATAACTCACAAAAGGAGAGGATGACCATAAGTAGCATGTCACACCCGGATTTACACAGAAACCCGAATGCTTCTATATGTGTGCCCAGGAAGTCCACAGAACACATATAGATAACAAATATGATAAACAGAGTACATATGCTCGAATAAAATGGTTTTACATCAGAGTTTAACTAAAATAACTAAATAAAACAGCGGAAGACTCTTTATTAACACTCTCTAAACGAAGACGAAGACGAAGCCGATAACCATAATCCACAGGGACACCGACTGGTTGAGCACAGCTAGTAGAATGGCAGATCTTCAGGAAATTCAATAGCAGCAATACCATCTAATCCATCTGTTACCCATCCGGGATTTTGTTGAATGGCAAGTGTAAGTAAATGTCTTACTTAGCAAATACAACACGGGTAATGAAGGCTTAAAAGAAAGGCTTGACACGGCTGTACTGCATTAGCAATTTTAGTTGATTCATTTTATCATATACCAAGATTTCTACAATTAAGTGAATCCCAGTTGCAATTCCCAATTAATGAAGTAGAAGTGATCATTAAACAATAATAAATACCAACTTCTAATCAAAAAGGATCCAGGCCGCTCTTGACCCTGAGCAAGGCTATCATGATAGATTATACACTCTGCAGAGGTTTCGCCCTTTACCCACCAGTCGCATAAAAGTTCAAAGGAACTTTGCACCCAACCACGCACATCAACACTTCCGAGGTGTGACTGCATAGGGACGCTACGAGGCTTTTCACATGACACCCTAACAAAACAGTAGCCGTTATGGTACAACCTAGGCAGCATGACCCAAGGCACCGAGATTGACTGACGCCCATGTCGCAACACGAGGGGGTCAATGGCGTCCAAGCGCGGAAAAGAACAACAACAACAAAATAAATAGCGCAACGTGTGGAACCCCCGCCATACGGAAGCTCCCAACACGGGACTGTGCCTCACGGGGACATAGCCAACGGATACTCCGTCCTCGGTGGATCAAACCATACTCTCACCCATGCTTCCCATAACGCCGTCGGCCCGTCGGTAACTACTGTCAAGCTAGAGACGTACATGTTACTTGTCCAAGACCAGAGCCATTATAGTTCCGGCGGTGGCGACAGGTTCCTGGGTTGCCGCTTTAAGAACCAGTCCTTACGGAGAGACACTAGGGCCAAGCATGAAGCATACGCTCTAGCTCCCTGATCCATGTTGCTAAAAAGCAAGTTTTACCATTAGCATTGAAGTGAACCATTAAGTCAAGATTAACAGTTAAACATTGGTGACAGTAGTTGCGCTTAGCAAAGTTCTACCCAAATGCAATAACCCAAGGTAATTCAAGGTATAGGATAAACAAAACTAGGTACGGCCTTAATAGGAACAATTTAGACACATGCATATGCAGTAAACAGTGTAAAGGTGTGTTTAGGTAGCAAGGATTGTCCGTGCTGTACTTGCCTTCGTCCAACTGCTGTTGCTGCTCTTGCTGCTGCTGTTGGTCCTGCTCCTCGTAACCCTCGAACTCAAACGCGTACGGCTCACCGACTGGACTCATACAACAACACACAAGCATCCATACAAGCCAGTACATGCAATCAATAATAATCTATTAGAACAGTACACCAAACAATAGAAACAGAACAAAAGAAGGCTGCAAAACTAATCTACGCTTCGCTACGAACACGTGAGCGCGAAAATCACTCAAATCGGAGCTAAAACGAAGAAGTTATGGCTTCTCTAAGGTTCAGGGACTTGCTGGCAAAGTTTTAAAAGTTCCAGGGGCTTATTTGCAAAAATTCAGGGGCTAAAACATAATTTTATATGAAAACAGGAGGGTTTATTTGCAAATTAACTGAAACAGGACCTCGGGCACTAATTTCAAATAAGCCAAGGGGTTTTCTGTAAAAATCAGGACTTAATTGTAATTATTTTTGAATAAAACAGGACTGCGGGTTAATTTTTGAAAAGGACAGGGGCTCTTTTGCAAAAGTGGTTCGGCTGACTCAGGTTGACCGTTATGGTCAACTTTGACCCGAGGTTTGACTCGATCTGGGTCGTAGGAAACGGATCGGGCGGCGGAAAATAGATCCAGAGGGGGGGTTGTCGGCGGCGAGCCGATACGACGGCGCCGCCTGCGCGCGCGGCGGAGGGTCGCCGGCGAAACGCGCGAGCGCGCTACGGGGCACGGTTGACGCGGGTTTTGGGCGCTACGGACTCGGAGCGACGCGACGAACTCAACTGGGTGGCTCTCGTCGTCGGCGGGGCAGCGGAGGCGGCGCGCAACGATCCATGGCGGCGGCGGCGCTCGGGAAACGGCGGCGGGGATGGCACAGCGCGCGGAACGAGGCTAGACCGGGCTTGGGAGCGGGCTTACCACCTGGCAGAGCTTCCCCGGCGGTTGAATCGACCGGAGCGACGGCGGAACGGCGGATCCGCGGCGGCGGCGGCTTCGATTCCGGGCGGCGGCGCGAACCCGAGCGGGGCGACCAGGGCTAGGGTTCTCGGGGCAGGGAGGTCGGGAGACGGCGGCGGCGGGTATTTGAAGGCGGCCGAGGAGAGTCCGGGTCCTCGACGTGCGCGCCGCACCTCGGCCGGACTCCGGCGTCGGGGCCGAGTCGGACACCGACGGGAGGAGGGAGACGGGGCTGACCCGT
Organism: Echinochloa phyllopogon; assembly: GCA_033239725.1. Lineage (NCBI taxonomy): Eukaryota > Viridiplantae > Streptophyta > Magnoliopsida > Poales > Poaceae > Echinochloa > Echinochloa phyllopogon. The sequence continues at coordinate 28,468,072 of BTCW01000015.1, read as the reverse complement.
GGGTCCGCTCGGTCAGTGGCAGAGGGGGGCGGGGTGCTGCGGAGCCGCGTTAGGCTGGCTTGCTGGGCCGGTAGGTGGGCCGAGCGGAGCGAGGGGAGGCAGGCTGGCGCGGACGGAGCAGGGGCGCGAGCAGGCCGGCAGGCCAGGCGAAGCAGGCCGCTGGCCAGGCCGAAAGCGGAAGCGCGCGAGCTGGGCCGGCGCGAGCGGAGCAGGCCAGGAGGAGGCGGAGCACTGTGCTGGGCTGGGCCGAAAAGCGGAGAAAGGAGAAGGGCTGGGCCGACTGGAGAGAAAAGAGAAAGGAGAGGATTCGGCCGAGGGAAAAAGTTAAGGGAGGGAAAGTGGACTCGGGCCGCAGAAACTTTTCTAAAGCTCCAAACACAGCGATTCAAATTCGAATTTAAATAGAATTTAAATTCCAATTGAACCACACACAAACAAAACTCAATGCAGACAACATGAATGCAACAAAAATGTTTCTAACCTTATATTTAATTTTATTTCCCATAATTAATTTATTTTCCTTAGATAAATATGAGCATAAAATTAAATAAAAAACAATTTAATTACTAAATTTTTAAAATAGGCATTTTTAGGGCATTACAAACCTACCCCCCCTTAAGATGAATCTCGCCCTCGAGATTCGGATGTGGATGGGAATAACTGTGGATATTCAGCTCTGAGATCTTCTTCTCTTTCCCAAGTCGCTTCATCCACTGAATGACGGCTCCACTGAACCTTGCACATCCGGATCACTTTATTTCTGGTGACTCTTTCTGACTCCTCCAAAATTCTGACAGGATGTTCAGTATAGGTAAGATCTTCCTCCACATTCAGCTCATCAATCGGAATCTGTTCCTCAGGTACTCGCAAACACTTTTTCAACTGAGACACATGGAACACATCATGTACTCCTGCTAACTTCTCTGGTAGCTCCAACTGATATGCCACCTCACCTTTCCGACCAAGTACCTTGAACGGTCCAATGTATCGAGGTGCTAACTTGCCCTTGACGTTGAACCTCTTCACGCCTCTCATGGGTGACACTTTGAGATACACGAAATCTCCAATTTTGAAGCTGAGATCCCTCCGTCGGTTATCTGCATAGCTCTTCTGTCTGGATTGTGCCACTTTCAAATTCTGTCTGATTATCTGCACTTGTCGCTCTGCCTCTCTTAGTATCTCAGGTCCAAATACCTGACTTTCTCCCGTCTGATTCCAGAATAGTGGTGTCCTACACTTTCTGCCATACAGAGCCTCGAATGGGGACATCTGCAAACTCTTCTGATAACTATTGTTGTACGAGAATTCCGCGTACGGCAAACTCTTGTCCCAACTGGCACCGTATTGTAGAGCACATGCTCTCAGCATATCCTCTAATATCTGATTTGTCCGTTCTGTCTGCCCATCTGTCTGCGGATGGTAAGCTGAACTGAACTGTAGCTTAGTGTCCATAGACTCATGCAATTGTCGCCAAAAGTGCGATGTGAACTGGGTACCTCGATCTGACACTATTCTTTTCGGTACCCCATGCAAACACACAATCCTCTCCATATACAACTCTGCTAGTCTGGCTCCCGAGTAGGTGGTCTTTACTGGTAGGAAATGCGCCACCTTGGTCAGACGATCCACGATTACCCAGATTGAATCAAATCCCCTCTGAGTGCGAGGTAAGCCAGTGATGAAGTCCATACCGACCTCTTCCCACTTCCATTCAGGTACCTTCAGGGGCTGGAGCAAACCTGCTGGCCTCTGATGCTCAGCCTTGACTCTCTGACACGTGTCACATAGAGCTACGTATGTGGCCACATCTCTCTTCAATCCGTACCACCAAAATCTCTCTTTGATATCTTGGTACATCTTAGTACTACCTGGGTGTATTGAATACGCCGATTCATGGGCTTCCCTGAGAATTGCATCCCTAATCTGCACTATATTTGGTACACAGATCCTCTTCTCGTACCACAATGTTCCTTGGTCATCCACTCGAAAACCAGGGGCTTTTCCTAATGCCACCAGTTCTACGATCTCCTTGATCTTCTCATCTGTGAGCTGTCCTTTTCGGATCTCTTGTTCCAAGGTCGGTTCTACTGCCATCTCGGTGACGCTGGTCACAAATCCCAGACTCATCCTTTCAAACTCTGAACTGAGTTCCTCCGACAAGCAATGTCCCGTGATCCTATTCACGTAACTCCTTCTACTCAGAGCATCTGCCACCAAGTTGGCCTTCCCTGGATGATAATGTATCTCCAGGTCGTAGTCCTTGATCAACTCTAACCAACGACGTTGCCTCATATTCAGATCTGATTGTGTGAACACATACTTGAGACTCTTGTGGTCAGTGTAAATATCACACTTATGTCCAATCAAGTAATGCCTCCAAATCTTCAAAGCATGTACTACAGCTGCTAACTCCAGATCGTGTGTCGGGTAGTTCTGCTCATGTTTCCTCAACTGCCTCGATGCATAAGCTACTACTCTGCCTTCCTGCATGAGTACACATCCCAATCCTAGACGAGATGCATCGCAGTAGATAGAGAAGCTCTTGGTTATATCCGGCAACACTAGCACGGGTGCCGTTGTTAGCCTCTTCTTCAATTCCTTAAAGCTGTCTTGACACTCCTTAGTCCAGACAAACTTGGCATTTTTCTCCAATAACGCCGTCAGGGGTTTAGCAATCTTGGAGAATCCTTCAATAAACCTCCGATAGTATCCAGCCATTCCAAGGAAACTTCTGATTTCACTCACATCCTTAGGCGGATTCCAACTCAACACATCACTAACCTTCTTCGGATCAACTGCCACTCCACCATCGGACAGTACGTGTCCCAAGAATGCTACTTCCTTCAACCAAAACTCACACTTACTCAGCTTGGCATACAACTGATGCTCACGAAGTCTCTGCATCACCAACCTCAGATGTTCTTCATGCTCTTCCTCATTCTTGGAGAAAACCAAAATATCGTCAATGAACACTACCACGAACTTGTCAAGATAGTCCATGAACACACTGTTCATCAGATACATGAAGTATGCTGGTGCATTTGTCAAACCAAAAGACATGACTGTGAACTCATATAGACCATATCGGGTGGTGAAGGCTGTTTTGGGGATGTCAGTCACTCGTATCCTCATCTGATGGTAACCGGATCGGAGATCGATCTTAGAGAACACACATGCTCCTTTCAACTGGTCGAAGAGATCGTCAATCCTTGGTAGCGGGTACTTGTTCTTGATGGTCACTTCATTCAAAGCTCGATAATCCACACACAATCTCTGGGTCCCATCTTTCTTATCCACAAACAAAACCGGTGCTCCCCAAGGAGATGAACTAGGACGAATATACCCTTTTGCTAACAACGCCCTTAATTCCTCCTTAAGTTTCTCTAGTTCTTTTACTCCCATTCTATATGGTCTCTTAGATATAGGTGCGGTACCAGGCTTAAGATCAATAACAAATTCAACTTCGCGGTCTGGGGCCATACCTGGTAACTCATCTGGAAACACGTCTGGGAATTCGCACACCACTCTGATGTCTTCCAGTGCTACACCTTCGGCTTGGTAGATCTGATTGTGTCCCACGGGGCTAGCTGCTTGGTACTCCACTTTCTCACCAGTCTTTGCTGTCAGCTGCACTGTTCTTTTGGAGCATTGAATCACCCCATCGTATCTGGCTAACCAGCTCATACCCAGAATCAAGTCAAACCCAAGAGTTTCTAGGACTATCGGGTTCACCACAAAGTCTACCCCCCTTATTGTGATGGTGATACAGGGGCAACGTAAAGTGGCACGCTGTTCTCCCCCAGGTGAACTAACTACCATGGGGTTCCCCATAGGTTGCAAGATCATCATGTTCTTTTTCACGAAAGCAGCAGATATGAAAGCATGCGAAGCTCCAGTATCAAACAAAACAGTTGCGAGAGACGAGTTGACAGGGAACGTACCCACAACGACATCCGTTGCTCCTTCTGTGGTTTCCGCACCCATGTGGTTGACCTTTCCTCTCGCTGGGTTCTGCTGCTGATTCCCATTTTGGTGCTGCGGTTGTCCAACCCTCGGATTGTTGTTCTGACCAACGGCGTTCTGAGCCTTGCGAGGACAAGCGCTGGCATAGTGTCCCAGCTCACCACAACCAAAACACCTCGGAGCCGTAGGTGCATTGTTGGTTGGATTGGGGCGTTGGACAGGACCACTCTGTGGTTGGTTCTGAGGACGCTGTTGAGGTAGTGCTGAGGGGTACTGGGGACGTGGCTGGTACTGGGGACGTTGCTGATACTGGTTGCGGTTCATCAAACCGGACTGTCCCTGGAAACGCTGTGGAGTCACCACCTGCTGGTTTCCTTGCTGAGGATTGAAGCGAGGGCGAACATTGCTTCCTGACGGTGTGCCTTGAAGCTTCCTCTTCTTTTCTTCCATCTCACGGCGCTTGTGCTCCAGCAGTAGTGCGCTATCCACCAGTTCTTGAAAAGTGGCGAACCTAGAGCACAGGAGCTGGTACTGGAGTGTATCATGCAGGCCATCTCGGAATCGGGTCTGCTTCTTCCTATCCGTATTCACGTCCTCTGGAGCATAACGGGCCAACTCAATGAACTTGTCACGATAAGCGGTGACACTCATACCTTCTTGCTTCAATGCCAGGAACTCCTTCTTCTTCAAGGTCATTAGCGCTTCCGGCACGTGGTGAGAACGGAAGCTGTCGCGGAACTCCTGCCAAGTGATCTGATCACGATTGGGGTGAGCATACTGGTACGCATCCCACCAATCCAAAGCTGCTCCCTGGAGCTGTCCACTTCCATACATCACCTTCTCCCGGTCGTTGCACTGTGCGATGTCCAGCTGACGTTCCACTGCCTTGAGCCAGTCCTCTGCTTGCATTGGGTCGCTAGACTTGTTGAAGGTAGGAGGGCGTCCCTTCATAAACTCGCCCCTTTTATCTCGGGGTTGCACGTAGTGCTGTTGGGGCGGGTTCTGTTGATTCTGTTGCATCAGTGCTATGGTTTGCGCCATCTGCTGTGTCAGCTGAAGTTGCATCTGCATCATCTGCTCCATGGTGAGTGGCGGTGGTGGAGGTGGTGGGTTCTGGTTCTGGATGCTTCCACTGCCTCCGGGATTGCTTCTGGTGTTAACCATCTACCATAGCAAGAGATCTCCCATCAGTATTCCCGCCAACTGGTATTAGATAACCCATGCTTGCAGATGGTGTATGAGAAGATAGCAGTACTTGGAAAGATATGATTCAGAGGTATAGAGAGTAGGACAGAGGAAGTGCAAAGGGGATAGATAGCCCAACTATTTATTCACTAGTATTCCTTAAACCTTAGTCCTATAACTAGATGGAGATAGACTTGCGTCTATGACCATCACAATCATTACAAAGATCCAAATCAAACATAAGCATAATAACAACAAAATCAAGCACCCAAAGACATGATTCACACAAGACTCGACAGCACTGGTTTTGAAAAACGTAACTAAATGATCCGAACAAAAATCATGGTAGTCTCCTAGTGATTTTTCAACCGTTCTAACTAGGCTGCGTTCCTACAGTCAGCACGGCTCTGATACCAATCTGTCACACCCGGATTTACACAGAAACCCGAATGCTTCTATATGTGTGCCCAGGAAGTCCACAGAACACATATAGATAACAAATATAATAAACAGAGTAAATATGCTCGAATAAAATGGTTTTACATCAGAGTTTAACTAAAATAACTAAATAAAACAGCGGAAGACTCTTTATTAACACTCTCTAAACGAAGACGAAGACGAAGCCGATAACCATAATCCATAGGGACACCGACTGGTTGAGCACAGCTAGTAGAATGGCAGATCTTCAGGAAATTCAATAGCAGCAATACCATCTAATCCATCTGTTACCCATCCGGGATTTTGTTGAATGGCAAGTGTAAGTAAATGTCTTACTTAGCAAATACAACACGGGTAATGAAGGCTTAAAAGAAAGGCTTGACACGGCTGTACTGCATTAGCAATTTTAGTTGATTCATTTTATCATATACCAAGATTTCTACAATTAAGTGAATCCCAGTTGCAATTCCCAATTAATGAAGTAGAAGTGATCATTAAACAATAATAAATACCAACTTCTAATCAAAAAGGATCCAGGCCGCTCTTGACCCTGAGCAAGGCTATCATGATAGATTATACACTCTGCAGAGGTTTCGCCCTTTACCCACCAGTCGCGTAAAAGTTCAAAGGAACTTTGCACCCAACCACGCACATCAACACTTCCGAGGTGTGACTGCATAGGGACGCTACGAGGCTTTTCACATGACACCCTAACAAAACAGTAGCCGTTATGGTACAACCTAGGCAGCATGACCCAAGGCACCGAGATTGACTGACGCCCATGTCGCAACACGAGGGGGTCAATGGCGTCCAAGCGCGGAAAGGAACAACAACAACAAAATAAATAGCGCAACGTGTGGAACCCCCGCCATACGGAAGCTCCCAACACGGGACTGTGCCTCACGGGGACATAGCCAACGGATACTCCGTCCTCGGTGGATCAAACCATACTCTCACCCATGCTTCCCATAACGCCGTCGGCCCGTCGGTAACTACTGTCAAGCTAGAGACGTACATGTTACTTGTCCAAGACCAGAGCCATTATAGTTCTGGCGGTGGCGACAGGTTCCTGGGTTGCCGCTTTAAGAACCAGTCCTTACGGAGAGACACTAGGGCCAAGCATGAAGCATACGCCCTAGCTCCCTGATCCATGTTGCTAAAAAGCAAGTTTTACCATTAGCATTGAAGTGAACCATTAAGTCAAGATTAACAGTTAAACATTGGTGACAGTAGCTGCGCTTAGCAAAGTTCTACCCAAATGCAATAACCCAAGGTAATTCAAGGTATAGGATAAACAAAACTAGGTACGGCCTTAATAGGAACAATTTAGACACATGCATATGCAGTAAACAGTGTAAAGGTGTGTTTAGGTAGCAAGGATTGTCCGTGCTGTACTTGCCTTCGTCCAACTGCTGTTGCTGCTCTTGCTGCTGCTGTTGGTCCTGCTCCTCGTAACCCTCGAACTCAAATGCGTACGGCTCACCGACTGGACTCATACAACAACACACAAGCATCCATACAAGCCAGTACATGCAATCAATAATAATCTATTAGAACAGTACACCAAACAATAGAAACAGAACAAAAGAAGGCTGCAAAACTAATCTACGCTTCGCTACGAACACGTGAGCGCGAAAATCACTCAAATCGGAGCTAAAACGAAGAAGTTATGGCTTCTCTAAGGTTCAGGGACTTGCTGGCAAAGTTTTAAAAGTTCCAGGGGCTTATTTGCAAAAATTCAGGGGCTAAAACATAATTTTATATGAAAACAGGAGGGTTTATTTGCAAATTAACTGAAACAGGACCTCGGGCACTAATTTCAAATAAGCCAAGGGGTTTTCTGTAAAAATCAGGACTTAATTGTAATTATTTTTGAATAAAACAGGACTGCGGGTTAATTTTTGAAAAGGACAGGGGCTCTTTTGCAAAAGTGGTTCGGCTGACTCAGGTTGACCGTTATGGTCAACTTTGACCCGAGGTTTGACTCGATCTGGGTCGTAGGAAACGGATCGGGCGGCGGAAAATAGATCCAGAGGGGGGGTTGTCGGCGGCGAGCCGATACGGCGGCGCCGCCTGCGCGCGCGGCGGAGGGTCGCCGGCGAAACGCGCGAGCGCGCTACGGGGCACGGTTGACGCGGGTTTTGGGCGCTACGGACTCGGAGCGACGCGATGAACTCAACTGGGTGGCTCTCGTCGTCGGCGGGGCAGCGGAGGCGGCGCGCAACGATCCATGGCGGCGGCGGCGCTCGGGAAACGGCGGCGGGGATGGCACAGCGCGTGGAACGAGGCTAGACCGGGCTTGGGAGCGGGCTTACCACCTGGCGGAGCTTCCCCGGCGGTTGAATCGACCGGAGCGACGGCGGAACGGCGGATCCGCGGCGGCGGCGGCTTCGATTCCGGGCGGCGGCGCGAACTCGAGCGGGGCGACCAGGGCTAGGGTTCTCGGGGCAGGGAGGTCGGGAGACGGCGGCGGCGGGTATTTGAAGGCGGCCGAGGAGAGTCCGGGTCCTCGACGTGCGCGCCGCACCTCGGCCGGACTCCGGCGTCGGGGCCGAGTCGGACACCGACGGGAGGAGGGAGACGGGGCTGACCCGTGGGTCCGCTCGTTCAGTGGCAGAGGGGGGCGGGGCGCTGCGGAGCCGCGTTGGGCTGGCTTGCTGGGCCGGTAGGTGGGCCGAGCGGAGCGAGGGGAGGCAGGCTGGCGCGGACGGAGCAGGGGCGCGAGCAGGCCGGCAGGCCAGGCGAAGCAGGCCACTGGCCAGGCCGAAAGCGGAAGCGCGCGAGCTGGGCCGGCGCGAGCGGAGCAGGCCAGGAGGAGGCGGAGCACTGTGCTGGGCTGGGCCGGAAAGCGGAGAAAGGAGAAGGGCTGGGCCGACTGGAGAGAAAAGAGAAAGGAGAGGATTCGGCCGAGGGAAAAAGTTAAGGGAGGGAAAGTGGACTCGGGCCGCAGAAACTTTTCTAAAGCTCCAAACACAGCGATTCAAATTCGAATTTAAACAGAATTTAAATTCCAATTGAACCACACACAAACAAAACTCAATGCAGACAACATGAATGCAACAAAAATGTTTCTAACCTTATATTTAATTTTATTTCCCATAATTAATTTATTTTCCTTAGATAAATATGAGCATAAAATTAAATAAAAAACAATTTAATTACTAAATTTTTAAAATAGGCATTTTTAGGGCATTACATAGCACAAGCCTCATAATATGGACTAAATTCCTCAAAATTGATGAGATGCATGAACAAGTGTAGAATACAAGGAAATATGCATCTTTTGGTTTGTTAAGACCAAATGAGGGATTTAAGCCATATTATGGAAAGCAACCACATTGGGTTGAGCAATCCAATTTAGAGTTAAGTGAATCCTCTCTTGTTGGATTGATGATCTTGATGTCAATCAGCATACTTATGATGAAACCTTGCTTCTCAATATATATATCCATTCGATCTACACACATGAGACCTTGAAAGCAAGATTAAATCCATTGACACAAAATATGAAATTAGCTCCCCCTAAATATGTGCATCAAGGATAGAGTTCTTGAAACATGCACTTTCAATCTATTAAGACTTTAGAGGAGACTTATTTCATACTTTGGTTAAAAACATAGCAACAGTCAATGAAGGGATCAAAAATATCTCACAGATGGCCAGAACTTCTGGCACATAGCCGGATCATCTGCCCCTTGGCCGAGACAGTGCAAAACGAGTGATCCTGGGCGGATCATCTGGTCCAGGAAAACTCGGGACAGAGCCGGCCGGAACTTCCGGTCGGATCTTCCGGCCTAGGGTCGGAACTTGTCTGCAGTAGCCTCCAGATCACCCTAATGTACCCGGAACTTCCGGGTATACTGACCTTTTCGCACAGTGTGATCTTCTAGAGAATTCTTGATTTTTTTTGCCCTTTTGTTGCATGTTGATGCTCCTGCATTTTCAATAAAACACTAGCTCTACCAAAGAGCTTGTTAAGAGCATCATGTGTCATATTTGTATAATTAAATTTACATACTTAAGCTAGATGGATCCTATATATGAGAACATGACAAACTTAACCATAAAGAACTAAATAGCTAAAGGAGAGGTACTTGTTACCAGAGATGCATTGAAGTATAGGATAAATCAATGGCATTTTTTTTACTTGGCAATGTTTAATATAAATAATGAGAATATAGAACTTGAGATAATATTAATGCAATGAGATCCTTCTCAAGTCTTGCCAAGTCTTCAATGTTTCTCCAAGTACCTGCATGTTCTCTCAGGCACACTTTGGTACACAAACCATGTTGGGTCCATGAGAATTAGTCAACAAAGATTTGGGCATCCAAATGGCTTTTGGGCGAGTAGTGGATGACTTTATCATCCTACCAGCACAAAGACCACTTGAGAGTCCCTTAAGCTTAATGTTTGCTTTGTTGACAAGCTTAGGCTTGGAAGTGTTACCATTTGGACAATCTTTACCAAGATGTCCTTTTTCTCGGCATGTGTAACACAACTTGTGCTTGATGTTGATTGCTGACTTCTTCTGGTTGTTCTCAGCATATTTTCTCTCCAAGTACTTTTCTCGAGCTTTCATGATGCCTTTGTTCAGGTTGAAGTGTTGCTGCTCCTTTGTACTCGGAACCTCCGGTTTACCAAACCCGGACCTTCCTAGTACATGCAATTTCTAAGACTGACTTGGACAATTGGCAATTTTGTGCCCCTTATTGCAGCATCCAAAGCATCTTCTTTTTGCAAGGCTTCTTTGTCTCTTGGAGAGTGATTGTTGGCCTTCTAGCTCGCTTGAGCACATTGAAGCATAGTGACCAATTTTTGAGCATTTGAAGCACTTGATATGGTCTAGGTCTTTATTCTTAGCTTGAGGCTTGTTCTTGTTGAAGTGGTGAGCCTTGTGGTTGGAGCTTTGCGCAGTTGATCCCTTCTCAAGCTTCTTCACCATGTTTTCACGGTTATCTTGAGAAGGTTGTGCGACGCTCTTGCCCTTTAGCTTGACCAAGTTCACTTTGAGATTGTCAACCTCTTGTTTGAGTGCTTCATTCTCTTTGGTTAGCTCATCATTGCAATCTTCTACTGTCACTTGCTCAAACCAAGATTGCTTCTCTTGCTTGTCCTTTTGTGAGCAAGTGTTTTCTAAAGATTGGCTTGATTTCATCAATGTGATCACAATCTCATGAGCTACTTTTAGCTTGGCATGTGATTCTTCAAGCTTCTTATTAGAGCAATAAAGCTCCATGTGAGTAGCTTGTAAATCCACATACTTGCTAGTGATCTCATCCACTAGCCCCTCGAGCACTTGATCTTTTTCTTGAAGTTGAGCAGGGCATTTGATTTGAACATCCTTGTTCTTTAGAAGTTCTTCAATGGAGCACTTGAGTCCTGTATATTGAACCTTCAAACTCATATACTCATTAGTGATCTTATTCATTTGCTCCTTGAGCTCTCGAGCCTTCTTTTCCAATAAGCTAATATATTGGGTTTGAGCTTCTTTGTCCTTGAGCAACTTTTCTTGCCTTTCTATCTCTTGGCCTTGCTCCATTACACTTCTCATCATCTTTGTCACAGTTTCTCTTCCCTACTTGTCAATTTGCTAACCTCGGTCATGATCTCTTCACTCTCATCATCTCTTTCTGAATTTGACTCAGACATGTCCATAAAACACTTGTGATGATCAGACTTTGAATCAGACCAACATGTAGAGGTGGATGCTTTACTTGCTGCCTGAACTTCATTCTTTTCCATGTACTCAGAACTTCCGGTTATAGTATCCGGAACATCCGGGTACATATGGTCATCAGCAGTGAGATCCAACTCATGACCATTGGGTGATGTCACTTGAGGTTCTAAACTTGATTCCGATATGGAGAACTCCTCAAGTGACTCTATTTCTGTGCATGCTTGATCAACACTTTTAGTTTCACTAAATAGCTCTTCAAGCAAACTCCAAATTACATGTGCATCAATTTCATTTTCTTCATAGATGACCTCCTATATATCATCACTTAAGACACTACACAGGTAGTTAGTAACTTTAAAGTTGAGTTGCCAACATTCCAACTCTTTTGGAGATAAGATAGACAAGTCAATCTTATCTACATTAAGGTATGGAGGTAGAATGCTAGCAACCACAACTCACTCAGCAAGAGGACAAAAAGATTTTAATCTATTGAGAACATGAGCAGACCAAGAAGCGTAGTTTGAGCCATCACTTACAAGTGGCTCAAAGGATACCTCATAGGATGTCGACATCTTTTCTTCACGGTGGTTAAGCTTGGAGGTGTAGGTGGAGTGGATAGATGGTTGTGGTTGACACCATGTAAGAGGGATGGGTTCAAATTCCACTGGGTGCAAATATTTTTTAGCGTAAGAGATTTTTAGTCCCAGACGTGGGAACCGGCCACGCCCCAGACTAAAGGGGTTGATGACCCTCGGTTCTCTACTAGTGGCAGGAAAGCGGATTGTCATAGCTGCAGCCTTTGCCGATGCGCACTAGTACATCCGGCCGTCCCCGTTGATATCATAGGCATAAAACGGCATGGAGCTTGGCCTCGAGCGGCCTTCAGCGTGGCCATGCTCACAGAACTACGTGAACTCGCCAATTCTGGTTCTTGTTGATCGATTCCTGTTGGTATGTCGTGGTTTTCTTTCTCCCTCACCGAGTCCAGTTCTTGTTGATCGATTCCTGTTGGTGTGTCGTGGTTTTCTTTCTCCGTTGGAACCCCGAAGGAAGTAGAGTCGGTGCAGAACAAGGATTCAGTTGGAGAATTGCAAAAGTTCCTATGTATAAAAAGATGGTGGGCATCATAGAATATTAGGGGGTTTTATGTAAAATTATGACGTACCGCAGAATCAATCATTGCTATAGTATTAGGTAGAGATATAGTATATTATTATAAGACAACCAAAACAACAACCTAATAAGTCGTCTCAAGATTACGTGTCTCTGCATGAGACCGTCTATTAGACGACACCAATGTACCTGCCATAATACAATATCTCTTAATTTATAGGAAAATAAAGAAATATTATTGGTTGGCACAAAACTCATATAATGGTGGGAGAGTTGTCTCATACTCCTAAAATTTAGCTTATGGGGCGACGAACTCCTTCTCTTACCTCTCTCTCCCCTCCACATCAGCAAAAATCCTACGTGACACTGCATGAGACAACCTATCAGAATGCTTACATATAGCAATGGCAGGTAGGTCTCATGCAGTGACACGTAATCTTGAGACGAATTATTAGACAACCTATATAATAGGTTATTGTTTTAGTTGTCTTGTAGCAATACAAAATCCCTTAATTTATGAGGAAATAAAGAAATATTATTGGTTGCATGGCAATAGAACTCGTACAATGGTGGTGGAGTTGTCTCGTAGTCCTAAAATTTAGCTCATGAGGTAGTTGTTTCACAAAACAACAACCTCATTCTCGCACCTCGCTCTCTCTCGTCCACATGAGTAAAAATCATACATGGCACTGCATGAGAAGGCCTATTAAACCGCTGATGTGTAGCAATGTACCTGCCCTAAGTTACTTGAGCATCTCCAATAGCTCTTGTATCTGGCTTATCTTTTTTTTAAAGAAAACACCCAGAAAAAATGTATCCAAGAGCCTATCCATCCGGCTTGCCATCCTTGGACGCTTGGTATTCTCTCGTCCTCCTTTAGCAAATTCCGCAAGCGGGCAGCACTCGCTATCACGTCCTCCCCATGGCGATTTGGCCGTTCCCGCGCCCACGCTTTTTGTAACACCCCGCCCTCCAAAGCCGCCCTGCACAGCCCTTCCGTGGGGCGTGCACGCGTACACATAACACCCTACTTACACTTTCGTCCTCGCTTTGTGTAAAAGGGTTAACCCGAAGGTGCTATGGCTGGAAGACAAGGGGTTATAAGTTGCCTCCACCCTTACTAAACTAGCAATGTGGCACTAAACACGTGCATCCTGCACTCACGGGCCACTACTGGATCATACAAACTGGGCCGAGTGTGACATACACCCCCCTCAAAGAACCCGACGTCCTTGTCGGCACAACTCACCCACACGGGCAAATGTCTAGGTACGTTACCCCTTAGCGCACGACCGTACGTCTAGTGCCGGCGCCATAGTCCATGCCGTATGCCCTACCCAGGCCATATGCACCATGCGCCCTATTCCCGCACACTGACCCGTACGCGCAACCGCGAGGGTCGGCTCTGATACCATTTGTCACACCCCGCCCTCCAAAGCCACCCCGCACAGCCCTTCCGAGGGGCGTGCACGCGTACACATAGCACTCTGCTTTCACTTTCGTCCTCGCTTCGTGTAAAAGGGTTAACCCGAAGGCTTCGTGTAAAGGGGTTAACCCGAAGGTGCTATGGCTGGAAGACAAGGGGTTATAAGTTGCCTCCACCCTTGCTAAACTAGCAATGTGGCACTAAACACATGCATCCTGCACTCACGGGCCACTACTGGACCATACAAACTGGGCTAGGTGTGACATTCTCCTTGCCGCGCCTCAACTTCCCATGCCCGCCCTCTCCTTCCCACGCATCTCCTTTTCCCCCACCGAATCACCGCCAGTTGCATCTCCTTTTCCCCCACCAAATCGATGCCGGTGTAGTCGCCATGTTCTGGCAGCCGTGTCCTACTGATGGTCTGGTTCACTGAGATGAGGTATTGTTGATGTTCACCGACAAGCGTGAGTCAAGGATGAGCGTGCGGCGCAATCTGCGAGCGGCAAGTGCGAGCAACAGTGCTCAAGAGGAGCAGTGTGCGGCGAGGAGAGCGCAAGGCGTCCTACGACCATCGATCTCACTATTTTTGTTGAGCGCGAGGGAGCGGCGGCCGGTGACCTCCTTTGGCTTTGAATGACTAAGATGTCTTAGTTCACTTTATATTTTCTAGACAGTGGTTGTAGCGGTGCTCCTTCTAGCCCTAGTGTTCTACTATTGCAAAGTGTGAAATGTACATGAAGGGGCACTGTTGGCACGTGGTGACGCAAATCCTCTGACGTTGCACATGATCTGTCGGATCTAAGACCCGGCAATCCACTAGGGGATACCCGAGTGGTAAATTTGTACGAGGGGAATCGCCGAGTTGAGTGGCTTGAAGGTGACACAAGGAACAAGATTTAGACAAGTTCGGGCAACCCAAAGGTATGATTCCCTATGTCCTGTGTCAGTGGTGGTTTATATTGCTTATGCTCGACATATATTCAGAAAGCTTAGGTGAGCTCTGTGGTTACAAAAGGATTGTTCCCCTCGAGGGGTTGACCTAGACCGCTTTATATAGGCCGACAATTTAGGTTTTACAAGTCAGTTTCAATCTAAACCTACTAGATTACAATAACAAATCGTATCCGAGTAGATTTGTGCAGATATCCCGGGATATCCGAAACCAAACTGGCTACGCCTTCATCAAACTTGTCCGCCAAGTCAGAGATTCCTCATGGGCTACCTCTAGGTCGGCCCACAACCTTGATAGACGTTGGACCAGGCGTCCAGGCTAGCTATGATCCCTTCTGGTAGTGGCCCAGTAGTACCCGTATCCCACAAGCCCCCGAGCAATGGTCAGGTGCATGGTGAACTGTTGATGTAGTGTCGAGGCCAAAGTTGTCGGTCGAAGAAGCTTCAACACCTGTCTCACCAGAAGTGTGAGTGATGCTCAAAAATAATGTTTTCCCAACATAACGCCGAGTGCCATGGAGGTGTTAACCACTCCTCATGAGTTACTGTATGGAGGACAATGCAAGGAGCACTCCATATGGAGTAGTCCCCGAGCGTTGGGTTGTTTAGTATAAGTAGGTCAAGGCTCAAAAGATTAACCTGGTCAACATATTGCCAGAAAAGAAATTGAAAAGCATGCTTATAAAAAGAACAATCCATCATAGTGCACCCGTGAGTCCACCAGCTGCTACATGAGCAACGACAAGCATCGATAGTCTAACATGCCAGTCAAAAATAGTAAACCCGTGCTGAGGAAATGACACACCAATACCTGAACAGGGTATTAAGTCACGAGGCAATAGTTGTCGACTCAACGGTCCTATAAATACCCCGGGTGCTCAGTATACTGAATACTCAAATCCTTCAGTCACCAAACATGTGGTGTCACAAATTCCACCCTCCTGATGATGACTCTGGTAATAGTAATACATGGAAAGAAGAAAGAGGGAACAAAGTCTTGTACCACTGATGCTAGAAGAAAACTTGCGAGCGGCGAAGCAGATGAAGAGCTAGAGCAGCACCAGGATTTTTGGCAAAAGGATAGGACAGAGATTGACAATTTCGGTCAGGGTCAAGCCTCAATGCTGAGGGAAACTTGAATGCTACTCCTCACCTCCGGCTCAGCCACGTAAGTGTCTACAACTGGTATGATGCTAGGAGAAAAATTGCGAGGAACCCAAGTGGCTCTAACTTGTTTTTCTTCTAGCCTGTATCATACCGTGGATACCTCCGAACTGCCAAAGAGGTAGTTTATATCTTTGCACTTGTAAATGGCCCATGGCCGAGTAGTATTTTCAGTTCTAAATAACTCAGAATAAATGTATGAACACGTTCATTTTACAACAAAACCTTATGGCAAGGTCTCATGGACATGCCGAGTGAAAATTAGGCACTCAGCCCCTGAGCATGAGGACTGACAGGGTCTCATGGACGCGACAAGCAAAAAATTAGGCGCCTAGCCCTCGAGCGTGAGGGTCTGGCAGGTCTCTTGGACTCGAGGAGTACAAATTAGGTGCCCAGCCCCTGAGCGTGAGGGTCTGGCAGGGTCTCTTGGACACGCCGAGTACAAATTAGGCGACCAGCCCTCGAGTGCGAGGCTCTGGCAGGGTCTCTTGAACATGCCGAGTACAAATTAGGCACCCAGCCCCCGAGCGTGAGGGTTTGGCAGGGTCTCTTGGACACGCTGAGTACAAATTAGGTGCTCAACTCCCAAGCGTGAGGATCTGGCAGGGTCTCTTGGACACGACGAGTACAAATTAGGTGCCTAGCCCCCGAGCGTGAGGGTCTGGCAGGGTCTCTTGGACACGCCAAGTACAAATTAGGCGCCCAGCCCCTGAGTGTGAGGGTCTGGCAGAGTTCTTTGAACGCGCCGAGAAAAATTTAGGCAAGCTTATCTCGTCCGTTGATTTTGGATCTACCGGGTCACATATTGCCAATCCCGCGGATTTCATGCATAAGTTGTGGTGCTGTTAGGTTAAGACACCCATGGCCTGCTATCTTATTTAAGGCAAACCGTCACACGTCGCCGTCATCGTCTTCCTCAACGCGCCGCTATTCGCCACCACTGCTTCAAGCAAAGTCACTCTTCTACTGCACGCTCTAACCAACTCCATTTGCCCATTATTTTCCATCCCAAGCACTTTATTGGATGCGCCTAAGAACACCCACCTACATCCATCCAATTTTCCAGAGCCAACAAGCTCGGCTCATGGCGGAAACAACCACTTCCGTGGCGGCAAAGCTAATTTCGGAGCAAGAGCCACATTGGGGCAAGTCTCGAATGACGCAGAGGAAGCTGGAGGCAATGGTTAGGTGTGAGGTACTCCTGCCAAAGGATCGAGCTGGATGGAGGGCTCCCGGCTCAGAGAAGCGCCCCTTCGAGAACACTGGTGAGATTGCCATCTTCGCCTTCTTTGTCGAGCGCGGATTTGGAGTTCCTGCTGGGGATTTCTTCCGGGGGTTGTTGCATTATTATGGTTTGGAGCTTAGCCATCTAAATCCAAGTTCAATCTTCGACATTTCTTTCTTCATCTATTTGTGCGAAACCTTTTTGGGGATTGCTCCCCATTTAAATCTATGGAGGCGACTGTACCGAGTCAAATCCATTGGGGGAGGGGAGAAGCTGTGACAGTCTTACCAGGTTAACCGGGGTAGCAGGGTTTAGCCTCCGGGTCGGCATGATGAAGCGATATTTTGATCTGAATCTGAATTTCACCAACAGGTATTGGAGGTCGGACTGGTTCTACATGAGGGACCAGCCTCCATTCCTTCCTGAGAGAACCGGCTCCCCCCCTGAGGAGAGGGATTCTTGGAAGGACATGTCACCCAAGGAGGAGATGCAGGAGGTCAACGAGCTGCTTGCAATTATTGATGGCCTGAGGTCTAATGGGATGATAGCTACTACGGCATGATCTCCTTTTGTGTCCGGGCTATTCAACCGATGAAGGATCGTGTCCACCCGTCGTATGAATTCACCGAGTAGATGGATCCTAACTGGGAGCACAACAAGCCGACCGACGTAGACAAGGTCCTTGAACATGTTCAAGGAATCATAAAGGGGGTAGTGAGCAACGTTGGTGCCCCCAAAGGATATGCGATGTAGCGTCCACCCAATCCGTTAATGATCATAGCCATGGTATTAATTTATGCACAAGTTCTATGTTGGATAGTTTTGCTTATTCACATCTGCTTGCTATCTCTTGCAGGACATTACCAAGAAGTACTTCAGTCCCGCACCACTCCCTGCTAGATCGCGTGGAGAAGAGAATGACCCCAGAAGAAGCTGCAGCCGACCAGATCCGGCTTGAAGACGAGCTCTGGGACACAGACAAATTTGGGTCCTTCCCCGACACCGAAGTTGACAAACCTGCGACGTCTCTGAGTCAACCTGTCGGCAATGTGCAGGACTCGGTCGGCGGCGCAAAAGGTGTTAGAACCCCGCGGAGCTGAGCAGTAGAAATCACGAAAGAGGCCGACCCCTAGCCAGTTTGAGGACCGGGCCAGCGCTGATGCCGCCGCTAAGAAACAACGCCATGGCACTTCTCCTACGACTGGTTAGGCCGCCGACTCCTCTGCGAGTGATGGCGGGGATAAATTGGTGTGCCAAGGCTCTCGCGAGGAGACGCCTGACTCGAGAACACCTCTGCAGTCCAGACCGCCAAACCCGCTGAAGCTCGCGTTTACATCCTTCAAGAGTAGTAGGTACTTAGATTGTGATTCGTTTTGGAATTGATCCTTGCCAGTTCCGAGCACGTGGCTAACCAATCTATTGTTCTTTTTAGACTATCGAGGAGGAGTTCTAGGGCTTCATCCGCGAAGGCCGACTCCTCCCACTCTCATTCCAGTGAAAAATCCGCACCGAAGCCCACCTCTTCATCTGTACAGGTTGCATCAATTGCAGCATCGGGGCAGAGTGCCTAGGAGGTTCCCTCTCAACATGTTGAGAAGGATGTGCCTACCGACGCCACAGCAGGGGCCGGCACCGGTCCGGCCTACCCCTGAGGTTCCCTGTGCAGGATTGGAGCAAGCATCGGCTACTGTTGGCAGTCGTTACGGCATGTTTTCAACCACCAATACTCAGGAATAAAAGGGGTTATAGGTGACATTCCTTGTGTATAGGTTTACATCTAATAAAGTTCCATGAGTTTTGGTGTGTATCACGTGTGCACTTACAATAACGTGAAATACGTGCTATAGGGGACGAAATTGACCAATTCGGCCGGTTACCCCCCTTAGCCGTACACGACGCGAAGCACAAGCGGGAGGCCATCCACATCAGAGGTGACCAAGTGATGAAGATGCATGACACTTGGACTACCGGCACATCATCTTTGGGCCAAATAAGCAGAAGTTCACCACGAACAAGCAACCCAGGACAGCCCAGGACATGAGGCAGTGCACGGGGGGCGTTCTGGGCTGAAAGCCCAGTTCAACCGAACACCCCAGTTCGGCCGAACCACCCCCAGTACACCAACTCCCTCTAGAAGCTGATCAGGGCCGTGGGATGAAGGCGGTACAGGATGCACGGTTCGGCCGAACAGGTCGATTCGGCCGAACCAATCCATTAGGTCGAACTGGCCGGCAACCGCCTTGCTGTCCTTGGCGGTTACTCCACCCAAACCGCCATCAAGCTACTATAAATACAGTGTCCAAGTGCCCGGTTCAACACACACTCAAGCCATGGAGCTCATATCCACTTTGTTCTAGTAGAGTTAGGATAGTTTAGTTGGGAATTAGAGTTGAGTCGAGTTGTGCCTCGTAGGTTCCGGAGTCGTCTTCAGAAGCTCTAGTATTAGCTCTTGTATCTTTTCCATTTTTTTGTAGACTTTGTGTTATCAATACAGTTTATCTTTGTCATCTTGTTTGAGTTATTTATACCTTACCTCTACTTTATTCTAGTTGCAAGTATTCCGTGTTTAGAATATAGTTGGTTGTATTTCTTGTTCTTCTAGATCCTGTTTAAGTCTTTGTCTTATCTGGTTCTTCGATTTTCTTTCAATACTACTGGTGAACTGTCACTGGGGTATTGACAGGGTTGCTTGCTCTTGCTAGCAGAGTAACTAGTTGTTGGATAGTGTAGGAGTGGTTCCTAGACTAGACAATAGCCTTGGATTACCTCTGTTGCAATGGAGGTGGTAGCTAGGACTAGATATTGAGCTGGCTTGGCTTGGCTCGGTCCAGCTCGAGCTGGGTCGTTAGCATAACGAGCCAGCTCGGCTCGGCTCGTTAACAAAGCGAGCTAGTGCCAAGCAGCTCATGGTGTAGTGGCAAAGGACACTAGCTAGAAGGCTCCCACCCAAGGTTCAAATCTTGGGTGAGGCACATTAAACTTCAGGGGTCTCCCTTGGGGTGTTTTCTTTCAAAAAAAACAAAGCGAGCTAGAGAAGCAGCTCGGCTCGGCTCGTTTGCTAGCTCGAGTTGGCTTGATTAGCTCGCGAGCCAGCTCGTTTATCAATAGCACACATGTATTTCTCGTACAAAAAATATTTATAGCACAGTGAAATAAAAAAAACAATTGTTATATATATATATATTCAAACTCAAAAATTAGATAGAAGCAATAGTAGTTCACAACATGATAACATAATAACACAAATTACTATAATTATATAGCATATTTATGTTCACCACCATTCACTATTTAAGAATCAAAACATCACACAAACAAATACATGTTGTGCTATAGGCTCTGGCTTGTTATAGCTCGTGAGCCGCTCACGAGCTGGCTCGAGCTGACTCATTAACACACCGAGCTAAAACCTTGGCTCAGCTCGTGAACAATTTAAAACGAGCCGAGCCAAGCCGAGCCGAGCCGAGCCACTAACGAGCCGAGTCGAGCGAGCTACCGAGCCACGAGTTTTTTGTCCAGCCCTAGTGGTAGCCGTTAGGTGGTGACAGCCATATACGTTTTTCGTAGTCCATCACATTAGTCCCGGCCTACAGGAGACTCCAACGGTTATTGGCAACACACCTTCTCATCCCTTTCTGCGTGTTGTTGGTTCCGTTTCCCGACGTTAAGACAATAGAGTTAACCTTGACCTCTTAGAGCTGATCTCTCAACTCCTGTATCTCTAACCCCAAGTAACCCAGATAGACAAGGTACCTAGGAATCCTCTATTTGTTCTCATTGTCCTCCCAGCTAATCCTTCTGTCATCTACGCGAGTCCCCTTGAGTTGTGTGTCACGGTATATCCACTTTTATCAAATACCGTTATCTCTTGTCTCATTAGTAGTGTACCCTTCTATGATAGTCTCGAATACCTGTTTACTAGTACTCTTGCCAAAGCTTCCCTGTGAAAATATAAATTACGATACCTCGGATTACTCCCTAGTAAAGTGCTATAGCGGTAATTCTGTGTGCTTGCAGAATATTTATTTATTTTACTGAGCCATAAGAAAAACCACTGAAACACTTCTTGCACTAGTACTGGGATTCACAATCCTGATATTGGATCGTATGAAGTGTCAACAAGCATTTCTGGCGCCGTTGCCGGGGAAGCAATTGGCTAGATTACTTTTAAACACTTATCTTGAGCTATCTTAGTTGAGTATACCGCTGCTCAAGAGGTTTATCCTTGCTCTGTTTCATTGGTCTTGTGAAGCAGAGCAGTGCATGACTGGTTTCCAACTACCATCAAACTATCAAGATAATCCTAAGTCACTTGTGAGGAGTGTTCGAACTCGTGTCGTACCTCCTGAGAAGCAAATCATTCCGACGAACCCGATCCTTCCCGTCGTTGACCCGGCTTCATCGAGGATGACAAGCAAGACGATCTGCGAGTTCTCTGCTCCATCAGGCGAGAACGTGCGAGTCAGACCAGCTCCGCTAGTCGGAGATGGCAACTTTGAGCTCAAGCCAGCCCTCATCAACATGGTGCAGGCTAGCCCATTCTGCGGCAAGCCACACGAGGATGCCAACGCACATCTTCAGCATTTCCTGGAGATCTGCAACACCTTCACCATACGCGGGGTAAGTATTGATGTTGTTTGCCTTCATTTATTCCCATTCTCATTATTAGGAAAGGCAAAACAATGGTTTTATGCTACCCGTAAAGCCATAGATTCATGGGATAAATGCGCCAGCACATTTTTGCTGAAATTCTTTCCGGTGGGGAAAACCAACGCCCTCTGAAATAAAATTGCTAGTTTCTAGCAGTTAAAAGATAAAACAGTCCCGGAGGCATGGGAACGCCTCCATGACTATATTTCTGCATGTCCTCACCATGGTATGCAGAATTAGTTCATCATCCAAACATTTTACCACGGGCTTAAGAGCTCTGCCCGTGAGTATTTGGATGATGCTGCTGGAGGTTCTTTCTTCTCTCTTGAGGAGAACCGTGCAAATGCCCTCATCGAGAAGATGGCCGAGAACCAAGGTTGGACCGATGATTGTGCCCAACCACGGACCCGAGGAGTTTACCAGGTTGAAGCTCTGGACATGCTCGCTGCCAAGATGGACCTTCTGATGAAGAAACTGGGGGGCCCTGCTCAAGAAATGGTGCAAGCCATAGATGCTCGCATGACGTGCGAGATCTGTGGCAATGCTGGCCACTTGGGGAATGACTACCCCGAAATGCAAGAAGATGCCCACTACATCAACAACTCCAACAACAACAGGTACCGTCAGAACAACTACGGCAATCAAGGCTGAAATTCGCGCCCAAACCTCCCTTTCGAGAGGCCTTAGCAAGGTAACAATTTCAATTTCAGCAATTTCAATAATCAGCCGTCACATAGAGATCTTGTGCTAGGCCAGGGCAAAATTAATGAAAACATTAGTAAAAAGCTTGCTAATAACGACAAACTCTTGTAAAGCATAGACTTAATATTGGATTCATTCTCTTCTGCTATGAAAAGTCAACCGAGCTTTAATAAAATGATAAAAACTCAAGTTGATCAGTTAGGTGCTGCTGTTCCTGTTGCTGAATCAGGGAAGATTCCGGGGCAACCCGAACCTTCCATTGAAACAGTCAAGGCCGTTACTACGAGATGGGGTAAGATGTCTCATAGAACATTCCGTGCTTGCCACGTAGGTGAAGTTTCTCGTGTCCAAGTAGAAATACCAAGAGGGACTTACCTGCCAAGAGCTGCCATCAAAGCCATCATGAAGACGTCTCCGGCAATGAAGGAAGATCCCGGAGTGCCCATTATTCGGTGCGCGATCTAGAATCGTCGCATTGATGATGCACTCTGCGATTTGGGAGCCAGTGTAAATATCATGCCCAGGGTACTATTTAAAAGATTATGCTATTCCACTTTCTCTCCTACAAATGCCTAGGTACAACTTGCGGACTCGACGATCCGCTATCCCGAGGGAGTGAATGAGAATGTGTCGGTCCGAATTTGGGGACATTACGTCCCTACGGACTTTTTTGTTCTTGACACAGGGAGCGCTTATTCGTTTCCCCTTGTGTTGGGTCGACCATTTTTGAACTCCGCTCGGGCTAATTGATATGGATACGAGAGAAATCTCGTTCCACATCAATGGAATGCCGATCTCCTTCAAGTTCCGACCACGGGAAGAGCAGAAGGCAAAGCCCGTCACACCGGAGCAGAAAAGCGCCGAGTGTTTCCTAAAAGCACTCCTCGGTGGAAATCTAGAAATACTCGGTGGAGAGCAGTTTGAGTGGGATGAGCTAACAGGACCGATGAGCGCAGAAGAAATGGACCTCCTCGTAAAGAGATACGAGGAAGAGCAAGCCCTCTGGAACTCCCCAGAGGAGCCGATTCCACCACCACCGACACCAAAGAAGACCAAGAAGGTGTGGCGGAAGAAGGTTGCATCGTTTGAACCACCCACTCCAGGATCGAACGATGACAAAAATCACTGTAGAAAGAAGGAGTCCCGCTCGTGGACTTTAAACACGAGCTCTCGCCGCGAGGAAAACCGGTATGTATCTCATGTTTCCCTTCCAAAATTTAATTTCTAGCATTGCATTTTCATGTTTCCTTTTCCAAAATAAATGAACCAATTGTGAAATTAATTTGAAAGATAGTAGAATGTTGCAAGCATGTTAAAAATAAATGGAGAGCATGCTGAATTTTATTTGAATGGGCTACATTTTGCAATTCTCATCAATTTTACCCTTTTCCAAAGTGCTCCATTTATTTCATGTCAACACCAACCAGGACAAAACATGTTTACCCCACTTCACATGGCTGCACATTAATCAATCACCACAAAACATGG
This sequence comes from Echinochloa phyllopogon, assembly GCA_033239725.1. Classification (NCBI taxonomy): domain Eukaryota; kingdom Viridiplantae; phylum Streptophyta; class Magnoliopsida; order Poales; family Poaceae; genus Echinochloa; species Echinochloa phyllopogon. The sequence continues at coordinate 28,444,087 of BTCW01000015.1, read as the reverse complement.
CAGCATGGGAGTGATTGCATCAATTGTATACTTTGGTCATGTCAAAAATGAGCATCTCATCCACTAAAGTCCACCAAAGTGCTCATACCCTAGTGCTGGACACATAATTTTGCGTGCAAGGTGGGTGATGCACTCACATGGAGTGCCTAGGCCACAAGGCCTGGTTTGGTAGAACCTGGGCAATTCGGCCGAACCAGGGGCATGTCCCCTTTGCCTATAAAAGCTGCCCATGTTGCTTGCTCTCTCCTTGGACCATTCCATTCTGAAAAATTTTCACCAGGAGTTCTCTCTCTCTCTCTCAAGTTCTTGCTCAAGTTCTTTCTTAGTTCTTGCTCAAGTTTGGTTCACTTGCATTGATAAAAACCACAAAATATTCCCATTTGCTTGATCTTTGTGCTGCAACTAGGACGTGTTTGTGGTGGTTTCCGACACCCACAAGAACGATTAATCTTTTATGGTGGTTCTTCATCCCCGCAAGAACGACTGACCCTCAAACGACTAACTTGTTTTGCTTATGCTAACCCCATATATCTAGTCCTTCGTGTAGTCGTTTTGCTAACCTTTTGCAGGAACCATGTCGAAGTTCTTCTCCTTGTTCCGACGCTCCGCCCGGCTGAACAAGCGTTCGGGTGAGGATGATGTTGGGAGTTCCGTAGCACCATCCCGTGGCTCCAGTCGGATGGAGGTGGATGAGCCAGTAGCAGCCAGCATGGGCAGAGGCTCTGCCTCACACCCAGTTCGGCAGCTCTTGAGCGAGGATGACATCGTCCTGTGGACGGACCAGGAGCATGAAGCTTTCAACAACATGTTGCGCCTGAAGGAGTTCGAGCTCACCCGTGTCTACGAGCAGGACCTACTCGTAAGAACAGGGATGATGGAGGAATTCCCAGAAGTGTTCGAAGCCGTTGGCTAGAACAACTTCTGGCGCGTCGACGAACCAGGTTCGTATCTCCTTACCCTCGAGTTTCTTACAACACTTTCATCTGAAAAGGAGCGTATTCGCTTTCAGTTTTTCAAACAAGAGTATTTCTACTCTTGGAGGGATTTGAGTGTGGCTCTTGGTTTTGATCGTCGATGTTCTTTAGAGCCCACTAAAGCTTCGAGAAAGATCAGTCGAGATGGTTTTTGGCATAAGATTTCTGGGAACACTAGTTGTACGGCTCCCCGTACCAACAACATCCATAACCCCACCTTGCGTTTCATGCATCGGTGGTTGGCCATGACAGTGTTCCCGCGATCTAATTTGTGTCCAGTCAATGTAGTTGAGTTGCGTCTACTTTATGCTATGGTTAAGAAAGTTGTTGTTTCACCTGTTCAAGATATGGTTGCCCATTGGTTGTCTGATCCCTCTCGTGTAGGTAATGTGGCGATGACTTCTCTAGTCACTCGCCTTGCTACCCAATTGGGCATTCTCGAGGGTGCCCAGCTGAATTACATTGAGACACCACGCCCCGTTGTAGATGCCGAGCACTTCGTGCAAGGTCATATGATTATATGACGGGTGTTTGATGAGAACTTGGTCATGATTTATCGCAGCTATACAACCAAAGTTACACTGCCTCGTGCAGAGCTTAGGTTGTATGCTGCTTGGAAACTGACCCTTCAATTGAGTTCCGGTGTGGACGACTCTCCTCCTTGGAGAGAGCCAGCCCGGCATAGCGTTGTAGGCACAGGGCCAGTTACCCGAGGGTGAGCCAGGCAAGATGCTGGGCTCGCCACCTCGCAGGAGCCAGCAAGTCCACCATCTGCCTTTGAGGCGGCATACAAGGAGTATACCGGTGCTGGGACGTCTGGAGTAGGAAGCTCTAGACACTCCCAACATCCGAATTACTTTGCCTCGAGTCGCTGGGATTACGCTCAGAGTACGGACTCTGAATATTCCAGGGATGGTACGGAAGGGGTACGACCGCACATCACAGCCTTAGTACCCTGGGCACTCTCAGTCCACACGCTTCACCATGTCGAGCGGTTACGACATCGGTCGAGAGTTGTTTTACATCTCCGACTAAGTCGACGTCCTCGACGACCGTACCCGCAACATCGAGAGCACTCTGGCACGCCATTCTCAGTACCACCAAGAGAATAGCAGTGTGCTGGATTCCTTGAGGTATGATACCTAGTAGCAGACGGACCAGATGACTGAATTCTTCTCAAGGTTTCAGCCCTACCAGTGACGAAAAGACCCAAGCTTGGGGGAGGACCCCCATCAGGTATGTCTCACGTTCCCACTAACACTCTGATTTTGCATTTGCCATTTCCTTTTCTATTTCCCTTCCAATTTTATTTCCATCTAAAAAATTAAAACACCAAAAATATTTACTTCGAATAAAATCAACTCCGAACTATGCATGGAGTGAACCATATGCCTCTCACTTTGGAAATGATGAATAGTTGCTCTGTCATTAATCTTGCAAGTGCTTTGTTTCAACTAAGTTGCTCGATAGTACATGAGTTAATTGGCATGAGTAAAAATGAACCTAAAAACCTTGTGGGAGCACATGCTTTATTCCAAGTCTGCTTTTGCTCTTAGTTACGTGAAAATCTCGGATGCTTTTTACTTTCAAAAATAAAATAAAGTTCCTCATTGGTTCAGAACTCCTACCAAAGCCATATTTTAAGCTTCGTTGAAAACTTTCTACACATATGTTGCTTGTTATCTTAGTGAGCTTTGTCAAATTGTTGTGACCATTGTGAGGAACCTTTCATGCTTTCAAGATCGAGATTCACATACACACCACCTCTCACCTACAATTCCTACACTAGGAGTTAGCAAATCTTGCCATTATCCATCCACAAAATAAATGCTCCATGTTCTATGATTCCCTCTCCCAATATCCTAGAAAAGAGACATGGGATATGCAAAAAGAAAAAAAAAGAAAGAAAAGCGTGCTAAGTAGCATGGCAAAAAAAGAAAAGAAAAATGAGAAAAAGAAAAGCATGCCAAAATGGCATGGCAAAAATATGAAGAAAAAGAGAAAGAGATAGCCCATGTTCTCGAAAAAAAAATCAAGGAGAGGAAGAATCATCCCAAGGAGTTCCACCATATTCCACTCCACATATTTCACACACTTGCACTTCTCAATCTAAAGGTATGATTTGATCCTCCTAAGGTCTGGTCTTTGACTTAGCAAAATATAAGATGCATGCATGCCTTCATCCACTGTCCCTGAGCCACACAAAAACCTTTATTAGATTTTAGGATGGAAAGAAGGAACAAGCCTTTGGTGAGGATACAAATACCACTTGAGTGATTGAGTGTGCCAATTGAGGAACAAATTTAAATTTTCAAAAATTGTGGAAAACTCTGAGATGGGATCCTGAAAAGAATAGGAGTGGAATAAAACTGAATCAAATTGTTCAACCTTTCAACCACCCAAGACAAGGAGATTGATATACGCCCCATAGGTAAAATGGTGAGTTAATACCTTGCCGATGATTCAAGTATTTTAGAGTACTAGTTGTTTATAAAGATTACCTGCAAGACACTGGCATTGTAGCAACTCCTGATCCATCGAGCCTAAGTCTTTATCTTTGCTTGAGGACGAGCAAAGGTCTAAGCTTGAGATAGCTGGGAGGACAATGAGAAGAGATAGAGGACTGCTAGGTACTTTATCTGTCTATGTCACTCGTGGTCAGAGATACAGAGGCTGAAGAGCCAGCACTCAGAGCTCAAGGTCAAACATATGTCTTAACTTCGGGACAGTAGAGCCTACGCCACACAAAGGGATGAGAAGGGATGGCATCTACCCTGCATTGGGGGATCCTACAAGCCGAGACGAACGTGATGGGCTACGAAGGCCGTATAGGGCTGTCACCACCTAACGGCTACCACCTTCGTAGACTCAGGGGCAAACTAAGGCCACTGTCTAGCATAGGAACCACTCATACACTAGTCAATAACTACTTACTCCACTAGCAAGAGCAAACAACCTTGTCAATACTCTTAGTGACAATTCACCTCAAGTATCAAGCAAGATCGAATAACCAGCTAAGACAAAGACTTAAACAAGATCTAGAAGCACCAGAGCTAGAACCAACTATAGTCTAAACACGATATAGATGCAACTAGAATAAAGTAGAAGCAAGCTATAAATGACAAATGTAAAGTGATAAAGATAACTTTATATTGATAACTCAAAGTCTACAAAAGGAAAAGGAAAAGATACAAGAGCTTATACCAGAGCTTCTGAAGATGACTCCGGAACCTCCAAGACACAGCTCGACTCAACTCTAACTCCCAACTAAACGATCCTAATGTTGGCACTCCTTACGGCCTACAGATAAATCCTCAAGCGGACGGATACCGATGTAGCTTTCACCCGGGAGTATTTCATGGTATCAATTTCCATGGTGAACGGGAAGTGAACTAATCCTAAACTAAGTTGTCCAAGGATGGTATGGTGTAGATGAAATGGATGAAGTGGATGACAACAACAAGGAAGGAAGAGAAGCGATAACAGGGTAGAGAGGGCACGAGCCTGGTAGGAGCACTCTACTGATTAACTGAGCGGGTCAGAAGGTATATGATGAGGACATGACACCCATACATATGTAGAACGTCAAAAACCGAGCCCGTATGAGACCTGGGCGACGAATTTAGTGGGGGCTGCTCCTGGACTCCGAGACGGACTCGAACTTGAGTTTCTTTGGGCCTCCACCTTGGGGACTCGAATCAGATTAGCCTTGGGCCTTCTTCTTGACTTGGAAAACCATGTTGGTTTCCTTCTTCTCCACCCCATGCACCCCTAATGGACATATGTATGGGTGTCATGTCCTCATCAGTATAGCTAGATACTTGCTTCGGGATAGCAGAACCCACCACACACAGAAAGGGATGTGAGAGGGGTGTGATCTATCCTGCACTGGGGGATCCTACAAGCCGAGACGAACATGATTGGCTACAAAGGCCGTATAGGGCTGTCACCACCTAACGACTACCACATCCGCAGACTCAGGGGTAAACTAACTTAGCCTCAAGTCTAGGCACCGCGCCTACACTAGTCAACTAATACTTATCTCCTATAGAAAGATAAGCACCCAAGCCAAGCAACTAGTATACAATTATACCAATCAACTAAGCATTAAACGAAGAACCAGCAAGCATATAAAATAAGAACTAAATGCTCAATTAATTACAGAGAGATACAAGAGTTACCAGACACGACCCGGATGTCACTCAAAGCTGAGCCGCATCCGTAGAGGTACAGCGGGAAGAGGGGCCGACACTCCGGCACCTCTCTGGGACGCTCACCTCTCCTCTCTCTCTCTATCTTCTAAGTATGAAAGTGGTAGAGGTTTGCTAAGGGACTCTCCTCTTGTGTTGTGTGTTGAAACAGGTGCTAGGGGGCTCCAATTTATAGTGGACAAGGGCGGTTGGAGGTGGAGTAGCGGGCAAGGCATCGAGAGGCGGTGCCGGGCTGATTCAGTTGAACCAGGGAGTTCGGCCGAACTGCCACGTGCACTGACCTTGAGTGCTACGGCCTGGATCTTTGCTCAGGGTCGGTTTTGAGGCGGTTCTTGGATTCGGCCGAACCCTAGCATTTGGCCGAATTGGGCCTGGCCCACTGCTGCACCGCCTTTTCTTCCATCACTTGTTGGTCCAGCTCTTGAGGTGGTTTGTAGGTCAGCACTTTGGTCTGGACTAAGTTGGAAGCCTCCGATGGACTGGCGGGCTTTCGTCGTATTGGACTTGGGCCTCCGGTTCACTGGGTTTGTGTTGATGGCAGCTGTGGCGGTCCATTCAAGCCCGGGGTTCTGGTGGGTTTCATGTTGTGGCATGTCCCGGGTTCAAGGATGGAGTTCGGTCGAATCTCGGGATTCAGCTGAACTCATCAATCCATGTGCTTTTTGCCTCAACTTTAGTCATATGTCTCCTGTAATTGAATAAACATCAAAACGTGTGGAATTGATCAGAAATAAACCCTATAGTTGTGATGTGTGATTCCGTTGTATTTATTTTATACTCAGTTGGAGGTCGGAAAGCAGGCCGTAACGACCGCCAACACCTAACTCTACTAGAACAAGTGGAAAGAGAGCTCCTTGGCTTGGTGTGTGTTACAAGTGAAGCGGATGCCTCTATTTATAGTGGCTAATGACAGTTGAGGTAGAGTAACCGCCAAGGGACCGAGGGGGTGCCCCCTGGTGATTCGGGCGAATTGCCCGGGTTCGGCCGAACAGGTTGGTTCGGCCGAACCCCTTGGACCCACCGCCTTGCTTCTGGATGGCTTGGATTGATCCCTGGGGCCGGTTGCTGGCTTGGGGGCGGTTCGGCCGAACTGGGCCTGGCCCGTGGCTAGCCTCCCCAGCACCGCCTTTGGTCCTGGATCTCCTGGGCTAACTTGCTTTGGTGTACTTCGTGTAGAATTGGCCCAGAGATGAGGTGGCGGTCGCCCACGTGTCATGTATCATCATCGCTTGGTAATCGTTGACGTGGACGTCTCCCAGTGTTGTGTACGACTAAGGGGGGTAACTGGCCGAATTGTGTCGTTCGACCGAATCGGTCAATTCCGACCCCTATAGCACATATTTGTTGTTAATGTACCTGCACAAGTGAAACTCACCAAAACTCCTGGAACTTTATTATAAATAAACCTAAGTGCATTGAATGTCACATATATCCTCTTTTATTCCCGAGTATTGGTGGTCAAAAACGTGCCGTAACGACCGCCAACAAGCTCCCCCAAGCTTAGACCTTTGCTCGTTCTCGAGCGAAGATAAAAACTTAGGCTCGGTGGATAAAGAGTTGCTACAATGTCAATATCTTGCAGGTAATCTTTATAAACAACTAGTGGTCAAAATTACTCAAATCATTACCAACGTATTAAATCACCATTTTACCTATGGGGTTGTCGATGATTTATATCGAGCACGTCTATCTGGGGGTACCCCAGAGAGTAGATTAGTGGGTCTCGCCGAGTTCTAGGAATGACAGTGCACGAACAACACAAAGATTTAGACAGGTTCGGGCCACGAGTAGCGTAATACCCTACGTCCTGTGTGCTTGATTGTATTGCACGTGAGTTGAGTTGTATGGTCTTGCCTGTAGGCTTCTGCCTTTAGGCCTACCGAGCTAGGGACCCCTGCCCTCCTTTATATATCCCAGGGGGCAAGGTTGCATGGCAAGTATCCTAGTCGGTTACAATATGTGAGTCCTAGTTGGATTACACGCGTAGTTCTACTAGGACTCGGTCTTCTATCTTGAGGGTACCCGGGGATGTATATCCGACAAGCCCCCGAGCATCTTGCACCTTTGCTTCAAGTCTTGAATCTTCTTTAACATCTTCGAGTAGTTGGAGCTAAGTCCAAGATGCTCAAGCCTTCTCTAATGAGTAGTTTTCATTGGAGTGCATCTTTAGATGCACCCAATGGGTGTAGCTCCCGAGCCTCCGACTACTTTTTAAGTAATCGGAGGTTCAAAAGCTGTCTTCTATCTTCATCTCGAGTAGTTCAATGGCGTGCACCGAGTAGGTGCACCCATTGGGTGTAGCCCTCGAGCTTCAAGTAGTTCTGTTAAAACTAGTCAAAGATCTTGAATGGATCAACAATAGGCACAAAAAATGTGGACCCCTTGAGTGTAGCCCCCGAGCCTTGAAGTGAATGGTTTACATTCGGTCCAAGGGTCAAGAACATAGTCTTTGAGTTGTTGTAATATGCAAGCACCGACTAGTTTAAAGTACTCAGCATGTGAGCACCGACTAGTAAAAGTACTCAAGTGGCTCCGTGGTCGTGTTATGAATATTCAACTGGTAACCCTGCAATTTAAATATATAGGATGAGTAGCATCCGATCAAGAAAATGGAAATAATAGCATTTGTAATGCATGTTTTAAACTTTGTTGCTCGTTGCTCTTGTTAGACTCTCAACCACTCGAGTAGTAGCATTGTTGTGTTTAAACACTTGGTCCCGCTTAACCAGTCCTTTAAGGTGCATAGGTGTTGCGAATTACCGAAGTTTCACGGATTAAGGTGCATGCTATCGAGCGGCATTGGTCATTAAGAGTGCAGAGAAATAATAAAGTAGTTTGTTAGGACTTTTCTCCTGTATGAGAGGTCGCGTGAGGGATTGTAACCCGTCGGCGAGAGGCTATGCAAGGGTGTAGCCCTCGAGGATTATTGTTTGTTGAGGGATGTACTCTGTTAGAGTACTCGGCTCATGGCCAAGCATGTTTTTAAACAAGCTGATTAAATTATTATGAAGAAAATAATTATTAAATAAAACTTAGCTTGATTCGCGGATGATTGTCGACGAAGCCGCGGCGGTCGGCGATGGAGCCGCGACGGTTGTTGTTGAAATTAACTAGTCGGAGTCGGATCCGACTAGTTGTTGATGGCGCGGTAGCCGATCTCGACTAATTTATAGTCGAAACGAGTAGTTGAAGTAGTCGTACGGCGAGTCGACGCAGCCGATCTCGAATAGTTTTAACTAGTCGAGACGCGTAGTCAAAATAGTCGAGGCGAGTGGTCGAAGTAGTCGTACGACAAGTCAATGCAGTCGGACGTCGATGTAGTCGTACTCGCTGAAGTCGTTGTCGATGAGGCTGACTAGTCGGAGTTGGTTCCGACTAGTTGTTGATGGCGCGGTAGCCATTCTCGACTAGTTGAGTAGTCGAAGTAATCGTCGTGCGCGAGTCGATGCAGTCGATCTCGACTAGTTTTAACTAGTCGAGACGAGTAGTCGAAGTAGTCGTACGTGAGCTGATGTAGCCGGATGTTGATGAAACTGACTAGTCGGAGTCGATTCCGACTAGTTTGTGATCTTGCGGGGGTTTGTCGACTAGTTCCGGATGAACCTGAGTAGTTATATCCATCATGGAGGACTGGAGGTATACGGAAGCCGAGCAGAGTCGTGGGCTATTAGTCTTCGTATTCTTCCAATTGCTTGCTTGCCTCGTACACTGTGTCATGCATGGCCCACTAATTAATTCATTGCTCAGCAATATATGCACGCAGCTCGCGCATGAATCAATGTCCAGCTGTGGATATTCTCTTGATGCAATGATGCCTGATCCGCTGTAGCTCTGACTTGATATATATATGTGCAGCTTTGAATGAAACTACCAAACGCAGCTTTAGAATCCGACTGCGACTACACACCTAATGCAAAATGGCGACAAATCAGAATCCAACCCAAATTGTACTTCGATCCGACTTGGGCTAAGTTGGATATATAAGAATCTCGCCGAGTAGCCGCCTCTGATCGAGTCGACGTGATGAACCCGGCCATTGATGACTGCCAAGTTCGCCTGATCATCATAGTGCCTTTCTGTACGCGACATCAAAGTTGTAGATGATTGGTCCATCAAGCTCACCCAATGATCCCTATGATCTGCTCCTGATGTTTGAAGTTGATTCCATCACGCCTAATGTTGAACTTCGGCGAGTAGGCCCCACGGTGGGTGCCAAGTGTCGATGATTTATATTGAGCACGTCTATCTGGGGGTACCTAGAGAGTAGATTAGTGGGTCTCGCCGAGTTCTAGGAATGACAGTGCACGAACAACACAAAGATTTAGACAGGTTCAGGCCGCGAGTAGCGTAATACCCTACGTCCTGTGTGCTTGATTGTATTGCACGTGATTTGAGTTGTATGGTCTTGCCTGTAGGCTTCTGCCTTTAGGCCTACCGAGCTAGGGACCCCTACCCTCCTTTATATATCCCAGGGGGCAAGGTTACATGGCAAGTATCCTAGTCGGTTACAATATGTGAGTCCTAGTTGGATTACACGAGTAGTTCTACTAGGTCTCGGTCTTCTATCTTGAGGGTACCCGGGGATGTATATCCGATAGGGGCTTATAGCAATCTCCTTGTCTTGGGCGGTTGAAAGGTAGAACCGTTTGATTTAGTTTTATTCCACTCTACTCTTTTGAGGATCCCATCTCGGAGTTTCCACAATTTTGTGAAAAATGTAAGTTTGTTCCTCAATTAGCACAATCAATCACTCAAGTGGTATTTGAATCCTCACCATAGGCTTGTGCCTTCTTTTTCATCCAGAAATTAATATGGCTTTTGTGTGCCTCGGGGACAAAGGATGAAGGCATGCATGTATCTTATATTTTGCTAAGTCAAAGACCGGACCTTTGGGGAACCAAATCACACCTTTAGATCAAGAAGTGCAAGTGTGTGGAATATGTGGAGTGGGATGGAGTGGAATATGGTGGAACTCCTTGGGATGATTCTTCCTCTCCTTGATTTATTTTCGAGATCATGAGCTATCTTTCTTTTTTTCTTATATTTTTGCCATGCCTTTTTGGCATGCTTTTCGTTCTCTCATTTTTCTTTTCTTTTTGCCATGCTACTTAGCATGCTTTTCTTTCTTTTCTTTTTGCCATGCTCCTTGGCATGCTTTTTTTATTTTTGCATAGCCCATGTCTCTATCAAGGTTATTTGGAGAGGAAGGTCATAAAGAATGGAGCATTTATTTTGGTGGATGGATGATGGAAATGTTTGCTAACTCCCAGTGTAGGAATTGCAAGTGAGAGGTGGTGTGTACGTGAATCTCGATCTTAGAAGCATGAAAGTTTCACCCAAAGGTCACAACAATTTGACAAAACTCACTAAGACAACAAGTAGCATATGAGTAGAAGGTTTCAACTAAACTAAACATATGGATTTGGTGGGAATTTCTGACCAATGATGAACTTTGTTTTATTTTTGAAAGCACAATGCATCCGAGATTTCCATCGTACAAAGAGCAAAAGTAGAACTTAACCACAATCTCACTATATCATTTCTTACAACAACTTACACTTGGAATAAAGCATGTGCTCCCACAAGGTTTTTAGGTTCATTTTTACTCATGCCAATTAACTCAAGTACTATCAAGCAACTAGTCGAAACAAAGCACTCGCAAGATTAATGACAGAGCAACTATTCATCATTTCCAAAGTGACCGGCATATGGTTCATTCCATGCATAGTTAGGAGTAAATTTTATTCAAAACAAATATTTTTGGTACGGTCATTTGGTCCGTCTGCCGCTGGACATCGTACCTTATAGATTCCAGCATGCCTCTATTCTCTTGATGGCACTAAGAATGCGTGCCAAAGTGCCTTCCATGTTCCGGGTACGGTCATCGAGGAGGTCGGCTCGGTCCGAGATGTAAGATAACTCCCGACCGATGTCGTAGCCGCTGGGTGTAGAGAAGCGTGCGGACTGAGAATGCCCAGGGAAGTACGGCTGGGAGGCACTATCATACCCCCTTGCATACCACCCCTATGAGTACTCAGAGTCCGTACTCTAGGCGTAGTCCCAGTGGCTCGGGGCGAAGTAGTCCGGGTCCTGGGATTGTCCAGAGCTTCCTGCTCCTGACGTCCCAGCACCGGTGTACTCGTCGTAGCTTGCCTCTAATGCAGACGTGTGTCGGTGTGGCTACTGTAATGGACTTGCTGGTTCATGTGAGATGGCAAGCCCAACATCTCGCCTGACTCGTCCTCGGGTGAATGGCCTTGTGCCTGCAACACATGGCCGAGCTGGCTCTCTTCGAGGGGGAGAGTCGTCCGACTCGATACTCAGCCAAAGAGTTAGTTTCCGGGCGGTATACAACCTCAGCTCTGCATAGGACAATGGCACTTCGGTTGTATAACCATGATAAATCATCACCAATGTTGCATCATACGCCCGTCATATCATATGGCCTTGCACGAAGTGCTCGGCATCCACAACGGATCGCATTGTCTCTATGTAGTTCAGCTGGGCGCCCTCCAGAACGCCCTACTGGTGAGCGAGGCGAGTGACTAGAGAAGTCATCGCCACACTACCTACATGAGTATGATGAGACAGCCAATGGGCAACCATGTCCCGAACAGGAGAAACAACAACTTGTCTAATCATGGTATATAAAAGCCGCAACTCGATCACATTAACTGGCCGCAAGTTGGAACGCGGGAATACCGTCATAGCCATCCACCGATGCTTGAAACGCAAGGTGGGGTTATGAATATTGTTGGTGCGGGGTGCCGGACAATTGGTGCTCCCAGAAATCTTTTTCCAAAACCCATCCCGACTATAGTTTTTCAAAGCTTTTGCAGGCTCCAAAGAACAATGACTGGCAAAACCAAGAGCCATGCTCAAATCCCTCCAAGAGTAGAAGTACTCTTGGTTGAAAAATCAAAAGCGAACACCCTGCCGTTCAGATGTAAGAGTCAAAAGAAATTCAAGGGTGAGGAGGTACGAACCTTATTTGTTGACATGCCAGAAGTTGCCCCAGCTAACGGCTTCGAAGACTTCTGGGAATTCTTCATCCATACTCGTTCTTACGAGCAGGTCTTGCTCGAAGACACGGGTATGCTCAAACTCCTTCAGGCGCAACATGTTGAAGACGTTCCGCTCCCGGTCCATTCGGAGGATGATGTCACTCTTGTTCAGGAGTTGTCAGGTTGTGTGCGAGGCAGGGCTTCTCCCAAAGTCGGCTGCCCCTAACTAGTCCACCTCCATCCGGCTTCAACCGTGGGACGGGGCTGGGGAGCTCCCAGCATCGTTCGAGCGTTTGCTCAGCCAGGCGGAGCAACGGAACGCGGAGAAGATCTTCGACATGCTACCTGCAAAATGTTAGCGCAATGACTACCCGAAGGACTGAATATATGGGGTTAGCACACATAAAACAAATCAGTTGTTCGAGAGGGTTAGTCGTTCTTGCGGGGATGAAGAACCACCACAAAAAGTTAGTCTATCTTGTGGGTGTCGGAAACCACCACAAACACATTCAAGTTTCAGCTCAAGGATCAAACAAAAGCAAAATATTTTTGTGAGTTTTCAGCAATGCAAGTGAACCAACTTGAGCAAGAACTAGAAAAGAACTTGAGAAAGAACTTGAGAGAGAGAGAGAGGGCTTCTAGCAGAAAATTTTCATTGTGTGATGGAGCAAGGAAGCAAGCAAGCAATTGGTGGTATTTATAGACAAACGAGGAGGAATGGGCTGGTTCGGCCGAATTGCCAGGTTCGGTCGAACCAGGCCCTTGTGGCCTGAGCACTCCATGTGGCCAGCACTAGAGTATGGTCATGTGAGTGGATTGTAGTGGTAGGTGAGATGCAAACGTGACATGACCAAAGTGAAAGTTAGTGGAGTCACCCCCATGCTGCCATGTTTTGTAATAAGTGGTGAGTGTGCAGTCATATGAAGTGGGGTAGACATGTTTTGTGCTGGTTGGTGATGACAAGAAATAAATGGAGCACTTTGGAGAAGGGTAAAAATGATAAGAATTACAAAATGTACCCAATTCAAATAAATTTCAGCATACTCTCCATTTATTCTTTACCATGCTTGCAATTTTTACTCTCTTTCAAATTAATTACACAAGTGGTTCATTTATTTTGGAAAGGGAAACATGCAAATGCAATGATGGAAATTAAAATTTGGAAGGAAAACATGGGATACATACCGGTTTTCCTCACGGCGAGAGCTCGTGTTTAAAGTCCACGAGCGGGACTCCTCCTGTCTTAAGTTATTTTTTTCATTGTCCGAGCCCGGAGTGGGTGGTTCGGACTATGCAACCTTCTTCCGCCACACCTTCTTGATTTTCTTCTGTGTTGGAGGTGGTGGGATTGGTTCTTCTGGAGAATTCCAGAGAGCCTGATCTTCTTCGTATCTCTTTACGAGAAGGTCCATTTCTTCTGCACTCATTGGTCCTGTTAGCTCATCCCATTCGAACTGCTCTCCTCTGAGTATTTCTAGCTCTCAACTGAGGAGTGATTTTAGGAAACATTCAGCGCTTTCCTGCTCCGGTGTATGAGGCTTTGTCTTTTTCTCTTTCCAAGGTTGAAACTCAAAAGAAATCGGCGTCCTGCCAATGCGGAACGAGACTTTTCTCGTTTCCTTGTCGACCCTAGCCGGGGCAGTGTTTAAGAATGGCCAGCCCAACACAAGGGGAAACGAATAATCGCTCCCCATGTCAAGGACGACAAAGTCCATAGGGACATAATGTCCCCAGATTTGGACTGACACATTTTCAATCACTCCCTCGGGATAACGGATTGTCGAGTCCGCAAGTCGTACCTAGGCAGTTGTAGAAGACATAGTGGAATAGCGTAACTTTTTGAATAGTACCTTAGACATGATGTTGATGCTGGCTACCAAATCATAGAGTGCATCATGATGATTCCAGATCACGCACTGAATGATGGGCACTCCAGGATATTCTTTTCTTTCCAGAGGGGTTTTCATGATTGCCCTTCTTGCAGCTTTTGGCAGGTACACCATCCTTTGTATTTGTACGTCAGCGTATGAGACGTCACCTGCATGGTTAATACGGATTGTCCTACGAGACATCTTACCCTGTCTCGTAGTAATAGCTTTAACTGTTTCAATGGAAGGTTCGGGTTGCCTCGGAATCTTCCCTGATTCGGTAACAGGAACGGCTCAATCATTTTATTTAAGCTCAGTTGACATTTCATGGCAGAAGAGAATGAAGCAAGCTTTATTGTGGCCTATTCTAAGGTATAGAAATAATCAAGGTTTGAGCCAGGGTTTCCTTATGCGAGCAGCAGCAATAACCCAAATTCATCTCATCACCAACTCCTTCCCTCACACGCACATCCACTCCGCAAATCCAACCATCAGCCTCACATTCCCATCGGGCTCGTCCTGCCACAGCAGGTTCCCGCAAACATCATCCACCAACGCCTTTCGCTCACTAGTCGACTCAGTGAGCTCCCTCCCCACCTTGTCTCATCAGCAACGCTGGACCAATCTCTCATAACCCAAATCAAAGGATGAGGTAAGAAAGCAGATTCCCATGCTAGTCAGAACTTATCAGAAGCGGGTCGTCCGTAACCGTGGACACGGCTATACGTATAGTTTACACTCTGCAGAGGTGGCACTCCAGGAATCCATCCGGGCTGCAAGGCTAGTCCGCAACCAACCTGAGACACAGCCCACAGCAAAGACCCTAAACAGTAACGACGCCAATACTATCTCTCTGGGCTCGGGAAACATCTGATCTAACATCTGCCCCAGGGATGTGAAACCTTCCCACTGGGGCCAGTCGGGGGCCGTGGTAAATCAGGGAGAGTACGCCGCAACGAGTCCCCCTTACACATATCAAGCTCGAATCTCCTACAGTCTCGGCGCCGCACTAGAGTAGGCTTGCTGGAACCCTCCCCATACTGGGTAGATGGTGAGCACGGTATTCCCACGTCCAAAGGTGGAACTCGACTCGGTCCTTAATTGTCGGTAAAGCGAGTATCAGCGTCATAAGCGATCCGCCGCAACGGTCCGCAATCGGCACCCATAACAGGTATTGCCGCCCAAACTCCTCAAGTAACCAAGTATCCAAATAACCATGTACCCGCAACAGGTACTCCGTAGGGCTGCCCGAGTGCAGTCCCCAAGCACCCCGATCAAACGATCGAGTTGTTATTACTCGCTTACACCGCCTAGCTGCACTACTCCTCCCATACCACCCACAACTCACGCTAAGAGGTTCAAATCACAACCAACCCAACACATGCATAGCATAGCATATTCCATACAGTGAGTAATAGGTAGCAAGGTAACAGGATAATAACAAAGGCAGTGCAGGTTTATCATGCGAGTAAAGTAAAGCGCTAGCATACTAGTTGCATGTCTAATAGGTATATCAGAGATTGGTCGGGCGTGAACCTGGGCAAAAGTCTTCTTCTTCGTCAAAGCAGATGTCGTAGTGGTCTGGCTCCTCCTGACTCTCCGGAACTCCTAGGGTCGCGAAAAATAAAATAAGACGCGACTACTAGCAAAGAAACACCAAGACAGCGATGAAAGAAGACCCAAGGAACACCAAACTCTATACTAACGCGTAGGTCATGTTTTTAGAAAAATATAGAAACTGGTTTCATATTTTTCTGAGCTACGGTCGATTTATTATTTATCTTCGAAGTTTAAATCATTTTCTAAAAATATTAAATAATTTCCAAAAAAGAAAAACAGACAAAAATTAGCCTGCTGACGTCAGCATGACGTCAGCAGTGGGGTCCGCCTAGGATGACGTCAGCAGTGGGCCCTGCTGACGTCAGCGTTGACTGGTCAACGGTCAACGGGTCAACGGTCAGCGGTCAACGGTCAGCTCTGGTCAGCGGGCCCAGGTGGTCAGTGACACACAGTGTATGACATGTGGGCCCCATACGTCAGCGCAGTTATTAGAAAAAGAAAAAGATTAAACAACACTGGGCTGAAACTGGGCCGAAAGATGGATGGGCTCAGAAAGTTCAAGGGTGCAAACCAGATTTAAGCGCAAGATTAGGCCCATGAAGGGGGTGCTCCTGGATCTACCCTGGTGGACCTGGTCCACCGTGAGACGTGAGTACGGTGCACGTGAACCTGGCGCACGGGATCAAATTGTGGCCGACTCGGGATTTTCTGTGTCGTGCTGTGTGTGGTGTTGGTGTGGTCCGGGGTGTGGCCTGGCCACGGCGCGACGCGGGCGTGCGCGGCGCGCTCCAGCGCTCGGCCGGCGGCGCTGTTTTCGCGGCGAACGGCGAGGGGAAAGGCCGGCGAGGCTCGGGATCGGCGGCTTCGGCTCGGCTAGGGTTTCGCGAGGTCAATCGGTAGGAAAAAGGTGGGGGCTTGGCTGCGGCTTGGGCTTCCCGACGCGAGCGGCGGCGGCGCGGCTATGGCGCCACGTCGTCCGGCGCGCTCACGCGGTCATGGACGGAATTTGGCTCGGCTGCAAGGGCTCGCGCACGCGCGACACCAGCGCGTGCTGGAACGCGACGTCGCGGCCCTGGTTGGGTGCGCGTGCGCGGGCACACGGTTGCCCGTGGCCGCGACACGGCCTCGGCGTGCGCGCGCGGCGAGCGGAGCTCGGCCGCGGCGGCCTCGGCTGCGGAGCTCGGTCGACGGCGGGTTGCAAAGCGGTTAGCGGCTCGGGGTCATGCAGAAGAAAGTGCTCAGCACGAAGGCTGGCTCACAGGGGCTAGGCTGCACGGCGGGCACGCGCGGCGGCGCTCGGCCGGAGACAGGGGAGAAAGGGGGGCTTTCGTGGGTGGCTCACCAAGGGGCAAGTCGGCGTACGCAGCAGCTCGGGGAAGGCTCGCGGTGCTCCTCCGGTGCTCGTGCTCCTCTACTCGTCCTTGGTCCGGCTCGGTGTCGGCGGCTCCGCGGGCGGCGGCGCTCCGGTCTTCGGCGTCGGCTTCCTTCCTCGGCTTCCCTTCTCCCTCCTCCGACTCCTCCCTCCTCCCCTCACCCTCGGCTTCTACTTGGAGACGAAGAAAACCCCGAGGGGCTGCAGCGGCAAGGGCTGGGAGAGGCTCGACAGGGGTTTAAGTAGGGCGGCGGCTGCTAGGGCTCCGCGGGGCGGACGGCTCGCGATTTGGGCGTCCGTGCCCTTTCCACGTGGCGGCATCGCGAGGGGCCGCGAGCGCCGCGACGGGATTGGCTCGGCGCTCACGGGCGCGGGAGCAGAGAGAGCAGCGCGCGCGGCGGCGAAAAGCAGAGAGGGGAGTCGGTTGGGGAAGACGACACTGTGCGGCGAGTGTCGCTGACAGGCGGGGTCGGCCGGTCAGTGGGAGAAGCGGGACGCGGGGGCGACGTGGCGAAGGGCTGGGCCGCTACTGGGCCGCAAGGCCGGCTGGGCCGGTTGGCTGGTTGGCTCGGAAAAGGGAGTTCGAGGGGGTTAGGTGGACTTGGGCTAGGGGTTTCGGCCCAACAGGGTTTGGTTTAGGTTTTAATTAGTTTAGTTAGTATTTGTTTGAATTCAAATCTAGAATTTGAATTCAAACACAACAAAAAATCCAATAAAACCAAATTAACTCCAAATCACCTCTAATTGGTCCTTAGCACTTCAAATTATTTTTAATTTGAATTTAAATTGCCTAGGAATTTAGGAAGCAATTAGAAGACACTCTTATATGTTTGTTGACTTGCACAAAATTCACCAAAAATTTTTAAATTCACATTTTTGCATTCAACAAATCCTATAGTAATTTTTAGGGTCGTTACAGTCTCCCCCCCCCCCTCACAAGAATCTCGACCTCGAGATTTGTGGTTACCTATGGTTTAAACAAATGGGGGTATCTCTCTTTTAGTACTGACTCCTTCTCCCATGTAGCCTCCCTTTCTGAATGGTTGCTCCACTGCACTTTGCAAAATGGGATAGCTGTGCTTCTGGTCTCTTTGACTGCTCTGTCTAATATCCTCTCTGGGTACTCCAGGTACTCCAAGGTGTC
The DNA here is from genome assembly GCA_033239725.1 of Echinochloa phyllopogon. Lineage (NCBI taxonomy): Eukaryota > Viridiplantae > Streptophyta > Magnoliopsida > Poales > Poaceae > Echinochloa > Echinochloa phyllopogon. The sequence continues at coordinate 28,425,954 of BTCW01000015.1, read as the reverse complement.
TTGTAGGTCTAATGCCTCTGTTTTGACCTCATGTTCTGGCACTCTTAGACACTTCCTCAGCTGAGATACATGGAACACTGGGTGTACTCCAGCTAGGTCCTCTGGTAGGTTTAGCCTGTAGGCTAGCTTTCCTATTCTCTCCAATATCTGATACGGTCCAACAAAACGGGGTGCTAGTTTCCCTTTCACTTGGAATCTCTTATGCCCTCTGAGGGGTGACACTTTTAGGTAGACGTAGTCCCCTACTTCGAACTCTAGATCTCGTCTCCTTTTATCCGCATAGCTCTTTTGTCGGCTCTGAGCTACCTTCAGGTGCTCTCGGATCTTGGCCACATTTTCTTCTGCCTCTACAATCATGTCCGGTCCAAAGAATGTTCGTTCTCCCACCTCTGACCACATTAGAGGCGTTCTGCATTTTCTGCCATATAGTGCCTCAAAGGGGGACGGACATCTGCAGGCTGGCCTGGTAACTGTTGTTGTAGGAAAATTCTGCATAAGATAGACTCCTCTCCCAGTCTGTGCTGTAAGATAGAACACATGCCCTCAACAAGTCTTCAAGAATCTGGTTCACTCTTTCGGTCTGCCCATCTGTCTGAGGGTGGTAGGCTATGCTATACTCCAAGGTTGTCCCGATGGCTTGATGTAGGCTTTTTCAGAACTGAGCTGTGAATTGTGGTCCTCTGTCTGACACAATACTTCTTGGTGCCCCATGCAGCTTGAGAATGTTGTCTATATATAGTTCTGCTAGCTTGCTCACTGGGTATGTGCCTTTGACTGGTATGAAGTGGGCTACCTTTGTCAGCCGATCAACTACGACCCAAACGGCATCATTCCCTTTCTGAGTGCGAGGTAGGCCAACCACGAAATCCATGCTGATGTCTTCCCACTTCCACATTGGAATTTCCAGTGGTTTCAGCAGTCCTACTGGCCTTTGATGTTCTGCCTTGATTCTTCGACAAGAGTCGCACTTGGCTACATACTCTGCTATGTCCTCTCTCATTTTCTTCCACCTGAACTTATCCTTCGGATCCTGATACATCTTGGTGCATCGTGGGTGTATCGAGTACTTGGACTCGTGAGCCTCTGAGAGAATTGTTCTCCTGATTACCTTGTCCTGCGGTACACAAATACGGTTTTTCAGCCATACTGTCCCTGCTTCATCTACTCGGAAGTCAGGTGCCACTCCTCGCTGGATATCCTCTTTTACTTCTTGGATTTCTAGACACTTTCCTTGAGCTTCTTTGATTCGGTCTTCTAGGTTGTACTTCACCCTCATTTCCTGGGGTTTTCCTTCTTCTACTAGCTTGAGTTTCAGCATGTACAATTCCTTTGCTAGTTCTGGCTGACTTTCTTCTATCATCAAGTTGTTGCAATAACTCTTTCGGCTCAAGGCATCTGCCACTACGTTGGCTTTGCTAGGATGGTAGTGTATCTCCAAGTCGTAATCTTTGATCAGTTCTAACCACCTTCTCTGCCTCATGTTTAGTTCGGATTGGGTGAAGAAATACTTCAAGCTTTTGTGATCCGTGTAGATATCGCACTTGTTGCCAATCAGGTAGTGCCTCCAGATCTTCAATGCATGTACCACTGCTGCCAGTTCTAAATCATGTGTGGGGTAGTTTTCCTCATGTTTCCTCAGCTGCCTTGATGCATAAGCAACAACCTTGCCCTCTTGCATTAGAACACATCTCAAACCTTGTCTCGGAGCATCGCAATAGACTACGAAATCCTTGCGAATATCTGGCAGGGTCAATACTGGCGTTGTAGTGAGTTTGTGCTTGAGCTCTTGGAAACTTCTTTCACACTTGTCCGTCCACTCGAACGGGACATTGTTCTTGAGTAGTTCGGTCATTGGCTTGGCAATCTTGGAGAAGTTCTCGATGAACCTTCTATAGTAACCTGCCAAACCCAGAAAGCTTCGGATTTCCGTGACACTCTTCGGCTGCTTCCATTCTGCTACCGCCTCAATCTTTTCTGGGTCTACTGCTACGCCCTCAGCTGTCAGCACGTGACCCAAAAAGGCTACTTTCTCCAGCCAAAATTCACACTTGCTGAACTTCCCGTAGAGTTGATGCTGCCTCAGCTTCTCTAGTACAATCCTTAGATGCTCCTCATGTTCTTCGGCTGTTTCTGAGTAGACTAGTATGTCGTCAATGAACACCACCACAAACTTGTCTAGTTCCTCCATGAATACCTTGTTCATCATGTTCATGAAGTAAGCGGGTGCGTTGGTCAAACCGAAGGACACAACGGTGAACTCGTACTGCCCGTACCGAGTCACAAAGGCTGTCTTGGGAATGTCGCCTTCTCTAATCTTCATCTGGTGGTATCCCGATCTCATATCAATCTTACTGAAGTACTTGGCTTTCTTCAACTGATCTAGCAAGTCATCAATCCGAGGTAATGGGTACTTGTTCTTGATCGTCACTGCGTTTAGGGATCGATAGTCTACGCACATGCGCATTGACCCATCTTTCTTCTTCACAAACAACACTTGCGATCCCCATGGGGAATCACCCCGCTTTCTAGCATCTCTTTCAGCTGCTTCTTGTGTTCCTCCAGCTCTTCCACTGACATTCTGTACGGTCTCTTGGCAATGGGCCCTGTGCCTGGTTGCAGCTCAATTTATGAACTCTACGTCTCGGTCAGGTGGTAGCCCTGGTAGTTCTTCGGGAAACACGTCAGGGTACTCACATACTATAGGCACTTCTTCGATCGTCTTTTTCTCGATAGAGTATACCAACTGTCTCAGAATACATGTTCTGGGCTCCTTCCCTGTCCTTCTCCTTTGTGGCTCTACTGTTACTCTGACTCCGCTAGAGTGTGCCAACTCAACTGTTCTGGGCGAGCAACTGATTACCCCTTTGTGCTCTGTAAGCCAATCCATTCCTAGTATCACGTCAATTCCGTCTGACTTCAGAACTGTCAGGTCTCCTACGAACTCCTGCCCACCTATCATCAGACTAACTGCTGGGCACTCTAAGGTGCACCTAAGCTCTCCTAAGGGAGAAGTAGTGACTATAGGTCTAGCCTTAGGTATTGACGGGGGTGACTTCTCTTTCACAAACTTTGTCGAGATATAAGATCCAGTTGCTCCAGAGTCAAACAATATCAATGCTGGAATGCCATTTACTAAAAACTCACCGAGCACAACGTCGGGAGCGTCCTCGGCTTCTTCCTCTGTCAGGTGGTTGAGGCGTCCCCTCTGCGCTGTTGCTGGCTGCCTGTCTTGTCCTCCAGGTGCCGGTGCCTTGGCTGGGGTTTGTTTGTTCTTCTTCTCCGGACAGTCAAAGGACTTGTGACCGGGCTTCCCACAAGCAAAGCAGACTACTGAGGTCCCTCCACCAATTCTGGGCGTGTTGTTTGGCTTCCAGTTGGGGTTTCCCTGACCTGAGTAGCTGTTGTTTCTGTTGCCAAAACTGCTGTAGTTGTTACCTCTGCTGCCAAAGCTGTTGCTGTTACTGCCTCGGTTACCCTGGTAGCTGTTTCTGTTGAACCCTGAGCTTCCTTGGCTGTTGCTCTGCTGAAAGCCTCTCCTGAGCATGTTGCTCTAGCCACTCCTCGACCTCTGACTCAGTCTGTGGTTGTGCAACCGTTCAGCCTTTCTTTTCTTCTCTCGCCAAGTATCTTCAAGACCCACTCTTTCCTTCTCAACTGCGATAGCCCTATCAATCAGCTCTCTGAGTGACCTGTGTGAACTCGCTGCGAGTGCTGTCCTCAGACCTCTGTGCAAGCCGCGCTGGAACCAAAACTGCTTCTTCTTTTCAGTGTTAATGTCTTCAGGAGCGTACCTTGACATCTTAGCAAAGTGTCGAGCGTACTCAGCTACAGACAAACCACCTTGGGTCATTGTCCTGAACTCCATTGCCTTGTGCACCATGACTTGTTCTGGGATGTGGTACTCTTTGAAAGCTTCACAAAACTCTAGCCAGGTGATCTGAGCAGGGTTTGCGTGAGAGTCACAGTAGCTCTCCCACCACGCCTTCGCTGCGCCTTCAAGCTGGTGCGCCGCAAGGGCCACACATTCCTCTTCAGTGTAGTCTGTCAGGTCCAGCTTCGTCTCGATGGTACGCAGCCAGTCGTGCGCGTCGAGTGGCTCGTCCGAGTAGTCGAAGGTGGGTGCTTTCAGCCTGATGAACCTTTTAATCTTCCTTTGTAGGTCTTCCTCACGGTGTCCCTGACGGTTCTGGTTCTGGTTTCCCTGTATCTGTTGCATAGCTTGCATCATCTGAGTGTTGGCATGTGCCATCTGTTGCATCAGCTGTGTTTGAGTGGTCATTACTTCTACCAAGTTAGGCGGTGGCGGTGGTTGCTGGTCGTTCTGCTGGTTCTGCTGAGGCTCCACTGTTGGCTCTTCCATCTCCACATCTTGTCCTCCACCTGGTGCGTTGTACTCAGGCTGGAGCACGCCTGCTGCGCGTCCACGGCCCCTGCCTCCAACTACAGTTGTTGCTCTTCCGTGACCACGACCTCTGCCACGTCCTCTGCCCCTAGCTGCCACTGCTGCCTCTTCTTGCTCCGCTTCCTCAAAACGTGCAAGCAGTCGGTTGGATCTTCGGATCGACATCTTGCTGTATTTTCATAGAGCAGATATAGTGGCGGTCGGTAATGGTTAAGTTAGCGTAACTAGGGTAGGAGCTGCACACATGAAATAGACTCAACACTAGAGTACACTCAAGATGAACATCAATAAAACTGCAAGAAGAGCCACAAAGATCGATCATTCATAACAGCATTACACCCTAGACATGAGTACTATCCCGAGGCCAGCTCCTAGAACCTTGAGGATTAGTACATCTAAGCGGATGCTACATCGTGGCTGAGCCAAAAGGTGGTCATGATCTACTAAGTCTAAACATCTACCCATGAAGACAGATACAAGTCTCATCACTACTGCTGACATCCGCTGATACTGCCTACCGCATCCATCTGATGCTGCTGAAAGTGCCTGTGAGGCGCGCTGCCAACCTCACAGCCTCAGTCTCTGTCTGCTGCTTGATCACTGCCTGTCGTCGTGGAGAGTGTCCGTGAGGCTCGCCGCCAACCTCACTGTGCCCACCTCAGGTCTTGCCAACTGCTGCTCTAGGGGTGCCAGTTCTTGTCTCAGTCCTGTCATCTCGGGGGTAAGGGTTCGAGCCTCAGGTAGTGGTATCGGCTCAACCCGGCTTGGTGAGAACCTGTAGTGCTCTGTTCTGGGTTCAACTCTGCATTCCTCTGGAAGTCCTTGGTTCACTGTGATCACCTCTGCTACCCTCTTCCTGTCTGACCTTACCCAACTACTAAGGGTCCTTCAAGCTTCATCCTTTGCCATAATCTGTTGAAGACTCAAGTACTTCATCAGCTGGTAGTTTCGCCCACTCTTCTCCTTGTAGCTATCCACCTCTTCCTGAAGTTCTGAGTTGTGACTGTCCAACCAATATACTTCTTCCTTCAGCCCTTCTATCTCTTCTTCCTTGGCTGATAGTGCTTTGTCTTTTTCTGTGAGTTGATCTTCTAGACGGATATCTCGAGCATGGTGAGTTGCTCGGATCAGCCCTGCCAACTGCCTGTTGTTGCAAGCTTTGTACTCTAGGGCTCTGACTTCCCTTGCCTTAGCTTCGAGGCGCTTCTCAAGTAAGGCGATCCTGTTGTCCTTCTCCAGTAGCTGGATGTCTTGCTTCCATACCTTCTCTCTTGGCTTGGCAACTTTCTCTTCTAGGCCAATGTTTAAGTACTCCTGCTCGATCATGCACTGAACTGAGGTCCGCAGGGTCACGTTCCGCTCTCGATCCGCTGCGTGAGCCTGCAAACTGACTGCGTCTCTGTCAGTTGGATCTTCAAGAGCCCGCGGCAGGTACCGAAAATGGGTGTGGCTGAGCTGGTTCTGGTACACAAGTGTGACAAGTCGGAGTATTCTCATGGCTATAGTCTGCACTGCCCGACTGAAGATGCTCTCGCTGGTAGCTGCCCGTAGCATCAGTGACCTTGGCCGTCCAGGGATATTGGGTACTTCCATCTGCAACCGGGTGTGCACTCCCTCGCCAGGGCCGTAGGTCCAGCCCTCGTAGAAGACGTTGTCCACGTCTATCCCCACTGTACGCAGCACCTCCCTCAGTAGCACTGCTAAGCCTCCACAGTCCGCACCAGTGGTCCTGATCTCCCGTCGTTCATCTGCTGGTCCTCTTGCTTCCATCTGCCAGACAGTTAGTGGGTTGTTAGTAAGTTAGCAAGTTAGTAAGGTAAGGTAAGGGTAAAAGTTTTGTAAATAGTTGAGATGTACTTATATATAGTTTTCAAATAGTTCAAGGGGTTTCATATACAGTAGAGGACTCAGTTAGAGCTTCTGTCCTAAGTTTCCGATCTAATGGTTACGCGCTACGGTCAAGTATGGCTCTGATACCAACTGAAACGAACCGGATTCTCAACGACGAGAATCCGACTCCCTGTACCCTCGAGATAGTCCCAGGAATAGCAGCTATCTCGTACAGAACTCATCTCAGTCGATCATCACATCCATACAACAATAAAAGATCCAATACATGACATATATAAAACATAGCGTCTGGTACAAGCCCTCTGGGCTAAATCGACAATAAGAAACAGCTGCGCAGCGATAGCTAGATCATCAGGGACCACTCCTCCACAGGCATCCTTGAGAATAGCGCGCACCCTTCAGTCGTACCACCCGTCCTGGTTGAACTCGTGGTCGGGGTCTTCACCTGAGAACCCAAAGTCTGTCCCCAAGGAAATGGGACAGGTCCACGTCACCAACCATAATATGAAGCAAGCTTTATTGTGGCCTATTCTAAGGTATAGAAATAATCAAGGTTTGAGCCAGGGTTTCCTTATGCGAGCAGCAGCAATAACCCAAATTCATCTCATCACCAACTCCTTCCCTCACACGCACATCCACTCCCCAAATCCAACCATCAGCCTCACATTCCCATCGGGCTCGTCCTGCCACAGCAGGTTCCCGCAAACATCATCCACCAACGCCTTTCGCTCACTAGTCGACTCGGTGAGCTCCCTCCCCACCTTGTCTCATCAGCAACGCTGGACCAATCTCTCATAACCCAAATCAAAGGATGAGGTAAGAAAGCAGATTCCCATGCTAGTCGGAACTTATCAGAAGCGGGTCGTCCGTAACCGTCGACACGGCTATACGTATAGTTTACACTCTGCAGAGGTGGCACTCCAGGAATCCATCCGGGCTGCAAGGCTAGTCCGCAACCAACCTGAGACACAGCCCACAGCAAAGACCCTAAACAGTAACGGCGCCAATCCTGTCTCCCTGGGCTCGGGAAACATCTGATCTAACATCTGCCCCAGGGATGTGAAACCTTCCCACCGGGGCCAGTCGGGGGCCGTGGTAAATCAGGGAGAGTACGCCGCAACGAGTCCCCCTTACACATATCAAGCTCGAATCTCCTACAGTCTCGGCGCCGCACTAGAGAAGGCTTGCTGGAACCCTCCCCATACTAGGTAGATGGTGAGCACGGTATTCCCACATCCAAAGGTGGAACTCGACTCGGTCCTTAATTGTCGGTAAAGCGAGTATCAGCGTCATAAGCGATCCGCTGCAACGGTCCGCAATCGGCACCCATAACAGGTATTGCCGCCCAAACTCCTCAAGTAACCAAGTATCCAAATAACCATGTACCCGCAATAGGTACTCCGTAGGGCTGCCCGAATGCAGTCCCCAAGCACCCCGATCAAACGATCGAGTTGTTATTACTCGCTTACACCGCCTAGCTGCACTACTCCTCCCATACCACCCACAACTCACGCCAAGAGGTTCAAATCACAACCAACCCAACACATGCATAGCATAGCATATTCCATACAGTGAGTAATAGGTAGCAAGGTAACAGGATAATAACAAAGGCAGTGCAGGTTTATCATGCGAGTAAAGTAAAGCGCTAGCATACTAGTTGCATGTCTAATAGGTATATCAGATATTGGTCGGGCGTGAACCTGGGCAAAAGTCTTCGTCTTCGTCAAAGTAGTTGTCATAGTGGTCTGGCTCCTCCTGACTCTCCAGAACTCCTAGGGTCGCGAAAAATAAAATAAGACGCGACTACTAGCAAAGAAACACCAAGACAGCGATGAAAGAAGACCCAAGGAACACCAAACTCTATACTAACGCGTAGGTCATGTTTTTAGAAAAATATAGAAACTGGTTTCATATTTTTCTGAGCTACGGTCGATTTATTATTAATTTTCGAAGTTTAAATCATTTTCTAAAAATATTAAATAATTTCTGAAAAAGAAAAACAGAAAAAATTAGCCTGCTGACGTCAGCGTTGACTGGTCAACGGGTCAACGGTGAACGGTCAGCGGTCAACTATCAACGGTCAGCTCTGGTCAGCGGGCCCAGGTGGTCAGTGACACACAGTGTATGACATGTGGGCCCCATACGTCAGCGCAGTTATTAGAAAAAGAAAAAGATTAAACAACGCTGGGCTGAAACTGGGCCGAAAGATTGATGGGCTCAGATAGTTCAAGGGTGCAAACCAGACTTAAGCGCAAGATTAGGCCCACGAAGGAGGTGCTGCTGGATCTGCCCTGGTGGACCCGGTCCACCGTGAGCCGTGAGTGCGGTGCACGTGAACCAGGCGCACGGGATCAAATTGTGGCCGACTCGGGATTTTCTGTGCCGAGTTGTGCGTGGTGTTGGTGTGGTCCGGGGTGTGGCCTGGCCACGGCGCAACGCGGGCGTGCGCTGCGCGCTCCAGCGCTCGGCCGGCGGCGCTGTTTTCGCGGCGAACGGCGAGGGGAAAGGCCGGCAAGGCTCGGGATCAGCGGCTTCGGCTCGGCTAGGGTTTCGCGAGGTCAATCGGTAGGAAAAAGGTGGGGGCTTGGCTGCATCTTGGGCTTCCCGACGCGAGCGGCGGCGGCGCGGCTATGGCGCCACGGCGGTCGGCGCGCTCACGCGGTCGCGGACGGGGTTTGGCTCGGCTGCAAGGGCTCACGCACACGTGACACCAGCGCGTGCTGGAACGCGATGTCGCGGCCCTAGTTGGGTGCGCGTGCGCGGGCACACGGTTGCAAGTGGCCGCGACACGGCCTCGGCGTGCGCACACGGCGAGCGGAGCTCGGCCGCGGCGGCCTCGGCTGCGGAGCTCGGTCGACGGCGGGTTGCAAAGCGGTTAGCGGCTCAGGGTCCTGCAGAAGAAAGTGCTCAGCACGAAGGCTGGCTCACAGGGGCTAGGCTGCACGGCGGGCACGCGCGGCGGCGCTCGGCCGGAGACAGGGGAGAAAGGGGGGCTTTCGTGGGTGGCTCACCTAGGGGCAAGTCGGTGTACGCAGCAGCTCGGGGAAGGCTCGCGGTGCTCCTCCGGTGCTCGTGCTCCTCTACTCGTCCTTGGTCCGGCTCGGTGTCGGCGGCTCCGCGGGCAGCGATGCTCCGGTCTTCGGCGTCGGCTTCCCTTCTCCCTCCTCCGACTCCTCCCTCCTCCTCTCACCCTCGGCTTCTACTGGGAGATGAAGAAAACCCCGAGGGGCTGCGGCGGCTAGGGCTGGGAGAGGCTCGGCAGGGGTTTAAGTAGGGCGGCGGCTGCTAGGGCTCCACGGGGCGGACGGCACGCGATTTGGGCGTCCGTGCCCTTTCCATGTGGCGGCATCACGACGGGCCGCGAGCGCAGCAACGGGATTGGCTCGGCGCTCACGGGCGCGGGAGCAGAGAGAGCAGCGCGCGCGGCGGCGAAAAGCAGAGAGGGGAGTCGGTTGGGGAAGACGACACTGTGCGGCGAGTGTCGCTGACAGGCGGGGTCGGCCGGTCAGTGGGAGAAGCGGGACGCGGGGGCGACGCGGCGAAGGGCTGGGCCGCTGCTGGGCCGCAAGGCCGGCTGGGCCGGTTGGCTGGTTGGCTCGGAAAAGGGAGTTCGAGGGGGTTAGGTGGACTTGGGCTAGGGGTTTTGGCCCAACAGGGTTTGGTTTAGGTTTTAATTAGTTTAGTTAGTATTTGTTTGAATTCAAATATAGAATTTGAATTCAAACACAACCAAAAATCCAATAAAACCAAATTAATTCCATATCACCTCTATTTGGTCCTTAGCACTTCAAATTATTTTTAATTTGAATTTAAATTGCCTAGGAATTTAGGAAGCAATTAGAAGACACTCTTATATGTTTGTTGACTTGCACAAAATTCACCAAAAATTTTTAAATTCACATTTTTGCATTCAACAAATCCTATAGTAATTTTTAGGGTCGTTACTCCAATCTAGAGTTTATGCTTTCCAGGATTTTATCATTAGCAGCAGGCTTTTTATTGATATTCGCAGTGATTTTACCCTGGCCAAACACTAGATCTCTAAGAGATGGCTGATTATTGAAATTGCTAGAATTAAAGTTTTTACCTTGTTGAGGCCTCTCAAATGGGAGGTATGGGCGTGAATTCTAGCCTTGATTGTCGTAGTTGTTTGGTCGATACCCGTTGTTGTTGGAGTTGTTGACGTAGTAGGCATCTTCTCACGTTTCGGGGCAGTCATTCCCCGAATGGCCAGCGTTGCCACAGACCTCGCAGGTCATGCGAGCGTCCATGGCTTGCACTAGTTCTTGAGCAGAGGCCTCCATTTTCTTCATCAGAAGGTCCATTTTGGCAGCGAGCATGTCTAGAGCTTCAACTTGATGTACTCCTCGGGTCCGAGGTTGGGCTCGATCATCGGACCAACCTTGGTTCTCGACCATCTTCTCGATGAGGGCCTTTGCACGACTCTCCTCGTGAGAGAACAAAGAATCTCCAGCAGCAACATCCAAGTACTCACGGGCAGAGCTTCTAAGCCCATGGTAAAAGGTTTGGATGATGAACCAACTCTGCATACCATGGTGAGGACAAGCAGATATATAGTCCTGGAGGCGATCCCATGCCTCCAGGACTGTTTCATCTTTTAACTGCTGGAAACTGGCAATTTTGTTCCGGAGGGCGTTGGTTTTCCCAACCGAAATGAATTTCAGCAAAAATGCGCTAGTGCACTTATCCCAAGTGTTTATGGCTTCGCGGTTAGCATAAAACCATTGTTTTGCCTTGCCTAATAATGAGAATGGGAATGAACGAAGGTGCACTAATCTGGAACAAAATTGCTAGTTTCCAGCAGCTAAAAGAAGAAACAGTCCCGGAGGCATGGGATTGCCTCCAGGACTATATATCTGCTTGTCCTCACCATGGTATGCAGAGTTGGTTTATCATTCAAACCTTTTACCACGGGCTTAGAAGCTCTGCCCGTGAGTATCTGGATGCTACTGCTGGAGGTTCTTTCTTCTCTCTTGTGGAGAGCCGTGCAAAGGCCCTCATAGAGAAGATGGTCGAGAACCAAGGTTGGTCCGACGATCGAGCCCAACCTCGGACCCGAGGAGTTCACCAAGTTGAAGCTCTGGACATGCTCGCTGCCAAGATGGACCTCCTGATGAAGAAACTGGAGGCCCCTGCTCAAGAAATGGTGCAAGCCATGGATGCTCGCATGACTTGCGAGGTCTGTGGCAACACTGGCCATTCGGGGAGCGACTGCCCCGAAACGCGAGAAGATGCCCACTACGTCAACAACTCCAACAACAACGGGTATCGACCAAACAACTACGGAAATCAAGGCTGGAATTCGCACCCAAACCTCCCATTCAAGAGGCTTCAACAAGGTAACAATTTCAATTCCAGCAATTTCAATAATCAGCCATCACTTAGAGATCTAGTGTTTGGCCAGGGTAAAATCACTGAAAATATCAATAAAAAGCTTGCTGCTAACGATAAAATCCTGGAAAGCATAGACTCTAGGTTGGATTCCTTTCCTTCTGCTATGAAAAGTCAACTGAGTTTCAATAAAATGATAGAAACCCAAATTGCTCAGTTAGCTGCAGTCGTTCCTGTCACTGAATCGGGGAAGATTCTGGGGCAACCCGAACCTTCCATCGAAAAAGTAAATGATGTTACTACGAGACAAGGTAAGGTGTCTCGTAGTACGTTCCGTTCTAATCATGCAGGTAAGATCATGCACATCCAAGTACAAATACCAAGATGGACCTACCTACCAAGAGCTGCTAAGAGAGCAGTCACGAAGACCTCTCCAGAGAGGAAGGAAGATCCCGGAGTACCCATCATTCAGTGCACGACCTGGAATCGTCGCATTGATGATGCTCTCTGTGATCGGGGGGCCAGCATAAACATCATGTCCAAGGTATTATTTAAGAAATTACGCTACCCTACTTTGTCATCTACAAATGCCCAGGTACAACTTGCAGACTCAACGATCCGCTACCCTGAGGGGGTGATCAAGAATGTACTGGTCCGCGTTTGGGGACGTTATGTCCCTACGGACTTTGTCATCCTTGACACGGGGAACGATTATTCGTTTCCCCTTGTTTTGGGCCGGCCATTCTTGAACACCGCCAGGGTTAGAATCGATATGGATGCGAGAGAAATCTCGTTCCGTATCGACGAAAGATTGATATACTTCAAGTTTCAACCACGGGAAGACAAGAAGACAAAGCCTCTCACACCGGAGTAGAAGAGCGCCGAGTGTTTCCTGAAGGCACTCATCAATGGAGAGCTGGAAATACTCGGTGGCGAGCAGTTCAAACGGAATGAGCCGACAGGACCAATGCAAGCAGAAGAGATGGATCTTCTCGTAAAGAAATACGAAGAAGACCAAGCCCTATGGAATTCTCCAGAGGAACCGATCCCACCGCCACCGACATAGAAGAAGACTAAGAAGATGTGGCGGAAGAAGGTTGCATCGCCCGAACTACTCACTCCGGGATCGGACGATGACAAAATCAACTGAAGACAGGAGGAGTCCCGGTCACAGACTTTAAACACGAGCTCTCACCGCGAGGAAAACCGGTATGTATCTCATGTTTCCCTTCCAAAATTTTATTTTCTATAATTTCATTTGCATGTTTCCCTTTCCAAAATAAATGAACCACTTGTGTAATTAATTTGAAAGATAGTAGAAAAAAAATGCAAGCATGGTAAAAATAAATGGACAACGTGCTGAAATTTATTTACAGGGGGTGTAAAACGTAATTCTCATCACTTTTACCCATTCTAGAACATCTCCATTTATTTACCATCATCACCAACCAGCACAAAACATGTCTACCCCACTCAACATGGCTGCACACTCACCAATTATCACAAAACATGACAGCATGGGGGTGACTCCACTAACTTCCACTTTGGTCATGTCAATTTTGCATCTCACCTACCAAAAACCACCAAAGTGCCCATGCCCTAGTGTTGGACCTAGGCAAATTTTTAGTGCTGGTGGGAGGCAAGAAAGAGAGCACCCACATGGGGCATTCGGGTGAACCAGGCCATTCGGTCGAATGAGCCCCAGCTCTCCTCCTTGTCTATAAATACCACCCCTTGCTTGCTTGCTTCATTCCACCTTCACACACTGAAAAATTTCCACCAGAAGCTCTCTCTCTCTCTCACAAGTTCCTTGCTCAAGTTCTTCTTTAGTTCTTGCTCAAGTTGGTTCACTTGCATTGCTAAAAAATCCCAAAAAATATTTTGCCTTTGTTCGATCTTTGTGCTGAAACTTGAACGTGTTTGTGGTGGTTTCCGACACCCACAAGAACGACTTATCTTTTGTGGAGGTTTTCATTCCCGCAAGAATGACTAACTCTCTTGAATGACTGACTTGATTTACTTGTGCTAACCCCATATATTCAGTCCTTCGGGTAGTCGTTGTGCTAACCTTTTGCAGGAAGCATGTCGTAGCTCTTCTCCGCGTTCCGTCGCTCCGCCCGGCTGAGCAAATGCTTGGACAATGCTGGGAGCTCCCCAGCCCCGTTGTAACATCCCGTATTTTTATGCGGAATGTTATTGTGCAAAAATGTGAATTTTCAAAAACTTTTGTGGAATGCGTGCTAGTTAGAAAACATAAGTGTCTTCTTAATTCCCTCCTAAATTCCTAGAATTAAAATAAACATTAATTGGAATTAAGTTGTATTTTTGTCTAAGTGTGCTTTTGGGTCTTATTTGGTTTTCTTGGTGTTTATTGTTTGAAGCATTCAAATTTGAATTAGATTCAAATTTGAATTCAAATACTAACTGGCCAAACTAATTGTAAACCCCTAACTCTAACTTGGGCCGAAACCCAACTAACAATCTAACCCAGCCCAGCTAACTAACCTAAACCCCGCGGCCCGCTAACTCTTTTTCCCAAGCTAACCCTCCTTTCCCCAGCTGGCCCGCTAACCCCTTCCCCGAGCCGAGCCGGCCCAGCAACCCCGTCGCGGCCCATCAGCCACCCCCGCGCCCCCCTTTTCCCTCTCTCTCACTGACCAGCCAGGCCCGCATGGCAGGCTTTCCCCTACCTCGCGTCACCCCCTCCCCCACCGAGCTTTACCCGCGCCGGCGCTCCGCGCCAAGGTGCGCCGCCCAGCCGTTGGATGCCCGCCGCGTGGCCTAGGGCACGGACGCCGAGGCCCTAGCCGTCCGTGCTCGCCCCCGCGCCCCGCTAACCCTAGTCGGCCGCCTATATAAGCCGCCGTCGGAGCTCCACTCCCTCTCTAAGCCGCCGCACCCCGCCGCGGGCTTCTCATCCCCACGCACCACCGCCACCACTCGGAGTAGGAGAAGGAGGAGGAGGGAGAGGAGTAGAGGGGAGGAGCCGAGGAGAAGAAGCCGCCGGCCGCGTCGCCGGAGCTCAAGCCGTCCGTGGGAGGGGAGCCGCCGTCGCCGCGCGTGGAGAAGAAGGAGGCGCCGCCGTCCCCGAGCGCCGCAAGCCGACGACCACGCCGTCCGCGAGCCCCCTTCACCGAGCTGCAGCGCACGACTCCACCACGCCGCGGTGAGTCGCCGCCGAGCCCCCCCCCCCCCTTTTTCCCCTGTTTCTCCTTGAACTCCGGTCGTCGGGCCATGTTTGCACGCCGGCCGTCGAGCCGTGGTTGCCGCCACGCGCGGGCAGCTACCCTACCGCGCACGAGCAAGAGCCAAGCCGAGCCGGACCTTTTCCCTTTCTCCCGGTTCTGTGCTCGCCGAGCCCTGCGCGGGAGCGCCTCGTCGCCGCCGGTGCTGTCCCCGCCGCCGCCGGAGCGCCGCTCCGCCGGCCAAGAACCGCCCTCTTCCCCGCCTTTGCCCTCGCGAACCCAAGCCATCGTCTTTCCCTCCTTTCGCGAGCCTAGCCAGGCCAGTAACGGCCTCGCCATTGCGAGCCGCCGCCGCCCGCCGGAGCGCCAGAGTGCGCACGCCGCGCGACATCGCGCACCAGAGCGCGACCCTGTAGCCGCAGAGGATCCGGAGTCGGCCGCACCGGATCTCGTGGACCTGGTTCACGTGGACCGCATACCCGGTCCATGGTGGACCATGTCCACCGCGACCGTAGCTTGCCAGGCCGGAAGCCCAGCGCTTCCTGGGCCGAATCCCAGCCCTTGTTGGGCCGAACCAATCATTTCGGCCCACGACCAGCCCAGCGCCCCTCTTCTTTTTCTTTTTAACCTGCTGACCGCCTGGCCCCACCTGTCAATGACCAGCTGTGATCGACATGTGGGCCCGCTGACCCCACTGACCTTTGACCGTTGACTGGTCAACGTTGACCGAGTCAACGCTGACGTCATCCGGGCCCACGATGACGTCAGCAAACCCGGACCCACTGATGACGTCAGCATGATGTCATGCTGACGTCAGCAGTAATGATGTGGTGCCACCGGAGGCTGCCACGTGTCCCTGTCTGTTTTTCTTTTTCGGGATTTAATTAAATATTTTCAGAAAATGATTTAAACTTTGGAAATTAATAATAAATCAACCGTAGCTCAGAAAAATATGAAACCAGTTTCATTATTTTTCTAAAATCACGCTCAACGTGTTAGAATAGAGTTTGGTGTTGTTTGGCTCTTCCTTGGTTCTTGTTTGGAGTTTATTTGCATGTAGTCTTGGTAATTAAATTGCGGATCGATGTTTAGGAGGACCGGAGACCCACATCGGGACTGAGGAAGAGGAGTTCGACGAGTACTACTACGAGGAGGAGTTACCAGGTTCACGCCCATCCATTCTTTGAACGCCTATTAGACATGCTTGTAGTATGCTATGCTGTATTTATTCGCATGAACTGCCTGAGATGATATACCATGCACAGCCTGTTTATTTATCAATTCCTTGCTATCCTACTACCACACTTATATATATGATGTGGATGAAGCTACGCTTGCATGCGTGTGAGGAAAAAGAAGTTTTAAACTGTTTTGGTGTGCTTGAGAAAACTAGAGGAGTTGGAGGATTTGAAAACCATTTGTCGAAGTGAGCATACCATAACTCAACCCTTTTGGGATCGAGGGCTTGGGGAGTACACTCGGGTATTCCTTGCGGAGTGCCTGTTAAGGGCACATGCTTGATTGGGTTACCGAGGAGTTGGCGGCGATACCTGTAATGGGTGCGACTGGCGGACCACTGCGGTGGATACGCACTTCGAGAGAAGAGTTCACTTCGACAGCTTGAGGACCGGTCGGACAAACCGCTTCATTGGGTCTTACCATGCACACCGTGTGTCCATTTTGAGGGTGGGCCTGATCCGATCCTAGCAAGTGCGGTGCCAAGCCTGCAGGAGGATAGTGTGTACCCGACTGGTGATGACCTTTGCTCCCTGATTTGCTTTGGCCCCCGACTGGACCCGGGGGAGTGCTTCACAGTTCCGGGTGACCTCTAGCGGACGATGCGCCCAAGCCCGGAAAAGCAGGATGGTGCCGTAACTACTAGACCTCCGTTTGGTGTTGTGTTGTTCACCTGGCTTGCTACCTTCTGGGCGCACATCGCATGGTTACTGGTGTACACACTCTGCAGAGTTAAAATTATACGTAAAGCCATGTCCTCGGTCATGGACAATGCCCTTTGAACTGTTCGTCTGTTAGTGATTTGATAACTAAAACTTCTATCTCTCCCCTTTTTTTAAAGTTAAGGATCCGGCATGACCGATGAGGTGGGAGGAGCGGGAGTGCTCCCATCGAATAGACGTTGGAGACGGGAGCCTGCTCTGTCAGGATGACCGTGGAGGTGTGGGTTGGTGTTGGAAACTGATTTATAAACTTCTATTGCTGCTGCATAGGAAAATCCCGGCTATCCCTTGTCTATTTGTATACTAGATTAGTCCACCTTAAAGCTTGCACATATATGGATGGTGACGTGGAACTGTTCCAATCCTTGGGAACAGTTCAAGGTCTTGCAGGATACGAGACCGACTTCGACAACAACGCCGACGGATGGTACGACTGAGGTGTTGTGCTACGCTCGAGTGACTGCCTGTGGAGGAGATGAAGATGAAGCCCTGAGGATTTAGCTACCGCTGCGTTGGCTTTCCTTTTTTTCGATTTAGCCCAAGTGGCTTGTACCCGTACTTCCTTGATGGGAGATGTATTAATCTAAACCTTGTACTGTTTTATTCGATGTATGGATGTGATAACTTCTGGAATGAGGTCTGTACGCGATAGCTGTTGATTCTGGGACTATCGCAATGGTACAGGGAGTCGGATTTTCGGTAAGGAAAATCCGGTTCGTTTCAGGTGGTATCAGAGCCATACTTGACCATAGCACGCACCCTTAGAATGGCCGTTAGCAATTAAGAGTTCCGAACGATTCCATTCCGTATATTATCCTTGTATTACATACATCTGTCTCATACCTTGAAAATTCTTACTTATCTACGCTGACTACTCTTACGTGACCTTGCAGTGATGGAGTCGTCCCCCGAGTTCACGCCGGTGGATATGCGCCATGCCCCGCAAGTTGGGCAGGTGCAGTGGTTGGACCGCGTGCTCGAGAAGATGGGGATGAGCGGGGGACGAGCTCACTACGGTGTGACCATGGTCACCGACCACGCTTCGGAGTACGCCATGGCCGCACTCATCGTCACAAGGACCCCGACCGTCCCCGACTTCCCGGGAGACGTGGTTCATGCCGTCGGACTCACCATGGAATCCGCGGTACAGGCCGCGGCACGGAAGATGCTGAGGAGGCTCATGACTCAGCACTGGGACGAGACCTTCAGCGAGACGAGCTTCAGGCTCTTTCCCCGCACCCTCGAGGGGGTAGAGGACCCTGACGCACTGCTGACCTCGATGGAGGAGGCTCCCTTCCTCGAGGTGGACGGAGTCGCCCAGACCACCGGGCGTTACCTCCTTGACCTGGACCGCTACACCGCCAACCTGGAGCAGGAGACTACCCGTCTGCACGACACGCTCTCAGCTAGCGTCATCCTCAACCAGCAGCTGATACGTGAGTGCGAGACCGGCAAGCACGCCGTCGACACCCTGAGCAGCCGACTCGGGAAGTGTGTCGCCGACCTCGATGACGAGCGGGCCAAGCTGCTCGAGACCACGTGTGCCAGGCTGTGCGTAGAGGAGAGCTTGTCACGTGTCGAGGAGGAGAACCGCCGGCTGAGACAGGAGAATTTGAACATCAAGAGAGAGCTTGGACACCACTCCAACAAGTTGAGTCAGGCCGAAAAGGAGCTGAGGAGACTCAGGCCCGAGGTGGGCAAGCTGACGGACCAGTTGGAGGGCTGCAGAGGAGGATATTTGATGTGCTCACACCTTCTGCACTCAGCCCAGGAGCGTCTCAAGAAGATGGAGGAGGATAGCGCGCACAACGTCGGCAACATCGCCAACCTGACACGTGCTGCTATCTTCTACCGGGACAAGGTCGTGAGGACTCAGGTGACCTGGGAGGCAGCTGACGCTCTCAGAGTCGCCGAGATGCAGGATCTCCTCGATGAGGTTCCCCTGGCGCGTCGGCCGCTACTCAGGAAGGAGGACTTCGGGCTCCACCCCACTGGGCTCAAGTGGCACAGGTGCCCCTACGCGAGCATGCCTACCCCAGTGGAGACCGAGGAGGTCAAGGCCGCTCACAAGCTGCTTGAGAAGATCTTCACGGAGCACCACTCGGAGGAGGAGCGGACCGTTGTCACCTACAAGAGGACCCGCACTGAGTAGGACTCGAGAGTCATGATCATGGTAGGAGAAGAAGAGTGAGTTAGGAGTGGTCTTCATGAGTCTGTATCCATGAGCCGTGAGCATGTTCCGGCAGATGTTGTCATGACATGAGATATCCATGTACACCCCATGATAGATGTAACCCCCCCTTTTTGAGATCACTCGATGTATTAGCACCGATGTCTGTGATGATTGATTGAGTGACTGGTTCTTTTTGTTGTTTCTCGGTTCTTCTCGTTGTTCCTACTGAGTGTAGACTTGTGTAGTAAAACCTGTTTTCTTGCTTGTGATGTGCCCCGAATACAATTGTGCAAGAGGGTTACGCCCCTCACTAACTTTCCCCTCCCGACGCTACAGAGCAATGTCGGTGAGGAGGTCGAACCGCTTGGCCACGCGCTTTGAGGAAGCCGCGGAGGAAGAACAAGCCGCCGCCGCACGAGGCCGTGGTCGTGGCCGTGGGCGAGGCCGGGCCCCAATGGCAGCCCCCGCCCCGGGTCGTGGCCGCGGACGAGGCCGAGGTGTCGTCGCGCCTCAGCCGAACCTGATCGGCGAGGACGTTCGTGAAGAAGCTCAAGTGGAAGAGCAGGAGGTTGTGGCTGAACAACCACAACAGAACAGGAGAGGCAGGAACAACCGCCAGCGGCAGGATCTGCCACCCCCTCCGCCCACCTTGGCGGAGGAGATGGCAACCCAGGCCGAACACATGGGAAGGATGGCGGACACCTTTGTCCTACTACAGCAGCAGCAGAACAATGGTGGCAACCGCAATGCACCACGCCCCGATGACCTGTCCCACAAGATCGAGAGGTTCATCCGCCTGAAGGCCCCGACCTTCAGCTACTCCGATGACCCTCTTGATGCGGATGACTGGCTGAAGGTGATCGAGACCAAGCTCGACCTCACGGACTGCACCGACGAGGAGAGTGTGGCGATCGCCGCCCACCAGCTCGAGGGTCCTGGCAAGTCCTGGTGGGATGGGTTCTGCGACTCGCACCCGAACCCCGCCACAATCACCTGGCTGGAGTTCTGCGAGGCTTTCCGTGAGCAGCACATGCCGAGGCAGGTGCCCATCCAGAAGGCCCAGGAGTTTCGCACCATGACGCAGGGTACCATGTGCGTCGAAGAGTATGAGCGCCACTTCATGAAGATGGCGAGGTATGCTCCTGATGAGACTAACACTGATAAGAAGAAGCAGTTCTGGTTCCACAGGGGACTGCACCACGGAATTCGCCAGATTGTGGCCGGGAGCGACCACAAGTCTCTCCGCCACATGGTGAACCGCGCTATCGCCGTGGAGAAGGAGAGGATTGGTCACGAGGATCGCATGAGGGCCAGAAAGAGGCCGTCAGACTCCTACTCTCGTGACAGGCCTCAGCAGCGCCCTAGAAGTGGGCAGAGCAACATGCTGAGGGGCAGCAGCTTCCGCTCCGGACCCAGCCAGTTCAACCGTGGGTACGGAGGAGGCAGCAGCAGCCAGCTCGCGGCGAACCGCAACACGAGCTACTCCACACCTGCAGGCAGTACCTGGAAGCAGCCCCAGCAGTCCGCACAAAGGACTCCGGGCAACGCGCCATTCACTTGCTTCAGCTGCCACCAGCCCGGGCACAAGTCCTACGACTGCCCGCTGAAGAAGCGAGACTTCCTGACTCTCGCCAAGACCCCAGTATCTGGAGGGAGGCCCCCTCAGACTCAGCCCCGCCCCTCTGGCACTCGTGGGAAGCTCAACCACCTCACGGAGGAAGAGGCCAGGGAGGCACCAGACGTCGTGACTGGTGAGTTCATAATTAATGGTTCTAAAGCATTAGTTCTGTTTGATTCTGGTGCGCATGGTTCTTATGTTTCCTCAAAGTTTGTTGCACAAAAGTCTCTCCCTATGGTACCCCGTCCTCGACCTATAGTCACTAGCTCTCCGCTAGGTGATATCCGATGCACCAACATGTGTAGAGATGTTGAGATCATCATGAGAGGGCAAAAGTTCCTGGCAGATCTGACAGTGTTGAAGTCTGAGGGGATTGATGTCATTCTCGGGATGGATTGGTTGACAGCACACAAGGGCGTGATTCAATGTTCGCCCCGGCTTGTGATATTAGAGCACCCCAGTGGTGGAAAGGCGGAGATAGCCCCTCTGCAGCAGAAGGAGACTCAGATGTTGTGCCATCTGGTAGAGAGGTTGTTGGAGCAAGTTCTGGTAGTGTGCGAGTACCCGGATGTGTTCCCTGATGACTTACCCGGGTTACCACCAGATCGGGATGTTGAGTTCGAGATCAACTTGGTTCCAGGAACCGCCCCTATCGCCAAGCGCCCCTACCGCATGTCTGTCAAAGAGCTAGAAGAGCTGAAGAAACAATTGAAGGAGCTGATTGAGAAAGGCTATGTAAGGCCAAGTGCCTCACCTTGGGGTTCCCCGGTACTGTTTGTTCGCAAGAAGGATGGCTCCATGAGATTGTGCATTGACTACCGATCTCTGAATGCCGTCACTATCAAGAACAAGTACCCGTTACCCAGGATAGATGACTTGCTAGATCAATTGAAGAAGGCCAAGTACTTCAGCAAGATTGATCTCCGATCCGGTTACTATCAGATGAAGATTCGGGATATTGACATTCCGAAATCCGCCTTTGTGACCCGTTATGGACAATATGAGTTCACCGTAGTGTCCTTTAGGCTCACAAACGCGCCGGCATACTTCATGAACATGATGAACAAGGTGTTCATGGAGGAGTTGGACAAGTTTGTCGTTGTCTTCATCGACGACATTCTGATCTACTCCGAGACAGCCGAAGAGCATGAAGAGCATCTGAGGATTGTGCTGGAGAAGCTCAGGCAGAATCAGTTGTATGGCAAGTTCTCAGGCAGAATCGGTTGTATGGCAAGTTCAGCAAGTGTGAATTCTGGCTAGAGAAGGTTGCATTTCTGGGTCATGTCCTGATAGCTGAAGGAGTGGAAGTGGATCCAGAAAAGATTGAGGCAGTGTCCGATTGGCAGCAACCGAAAAACGTCACAGAGATCAGGAGTTTCCTTGGTCTGGCAGGATATTACTGCAGATTCATCGATAACTTCTCCAAGATCGCGAAGCCGATGACAGAGTTGCTCAAGAACAACGTGTCGTTTGTTTGGTCAGATAAATGCGAAGCCAGCTCCCAGGAGCTCAAGACAAGACTGACTACCACCCCCGTTCTCACCCTTCCCAATGTCAGAAAGGACTTCATGGTCTATTGCGATGCATCGAGGCAAGGCCTTGGGTGTGTTCTTATGCAAGATGGTAAGATGGTTGCTTATGCTTCTCGCCAGCTGCGGAAGCACGAGGAGAACTACCCTACCCATGACTGGAGCTAGCAGCCGTAGTGCATGCCTTGAAAATATGGAGACACTATTTGATTGGCAACAAGTGCGACATATACACCGATCACAAGAGTCTGAAATACTTCTTCACTCAGTCAGAACTGAACATGAGGCAACGGAGATGGCTAGAACTGATCAAGGATTACGATCTGAACATTCAGTATCACCCAGGAAAGGCAAATATAGTAGTTGATGCTTTGAGCAGAAAAAGCTATTGCAACAACTTGATGGTTCAACAAGAACAACCAGAGCTGCACAAGGAGCTCGAGAGTTGGAAGCTGGAAATAATTGAAGCAGGACAATTGAGCGAGATGAGGATCAAGTACGATTTGGAAGAACAGATCAGGCAAGCTCAGAAGGATTGCCCAGAGATCAAAGACCTAGTCAAGCAGATGCAGAGGGGACTTGCAGCTGACTACCGCATTGATGAGCAAGGCACCGTATGGCTGAAGAATCGCATATGTGTACCACGGAGCAAGAATATCCGACAGACAATCCTAAAGGAAGCCCACAACTCTAGGTATTCCATTCACCCAGGATGTACCAAGATGTACCAGGACCTGAAGGATCGCTTCTGGTGGAAGGACATGAAGGTTGATATCGCCGAGTACGTCGCCAGATGTGACACGTGCAACCGAATCAAGGCCGAGCATCAATGTCCAGCAGGGTTACTACAACCCTTAGAAGTACCAGTTTGGAAGTGGGATGGTATCTGTATGGACTTCATAGTGGGTCTACCTCGGACTCAGGACGGGAACGATTCCATTTGGGTTATCGTAGACCGCCTAACCAAGGTAGCACACTTCATTGCGGTGAAGACCACCTACGCAGTAAGTAAACTAGCAGACCTGAACATCAACAACATTCTGAGGCTTCACGTGACTCCGAGAAGCATAGTGTCCGATAGAGGACCTCAGTTCACTGCCAAGTTCTGGCAGAGCCTGCATGCAGCTATGGGTACCAGCTTGAAGTACAGCACAACCTTCCACCCCCAGACGGATGGACAGACAGAACGTGTGAATCAGATTCTAGAGGATCTATTGAGAGCTTGTGTTCTGACTTATGGCAGTGACTGGGAGAAGAGTTTGTCCTATGCAGAGTTCTCCTACAACAACAACTTTCAGGCTAGTCTGCAGATGTCACCGTTCGCGGCGCTGATGTGGTCAGAGGTTGGGGAACGACCCCTCTTTGGCCCAGCAACCATTGTCGAGGCCGAAGAGAATGTTGCCAAGGTTCGCGACAGTTTGAAGATTGTTTAGAGCCGCCAGAAGAGCTATGCAGACAAGAGAAGAAGAGAGCTGACCTTCGAGGTTGGGGATCATGTGTATCTCAAAGTGTCCCCGCTTCGCGGAACCAAGAGATTCCATATCAAGGGAAAGTTAGCACCAAGGTTTGTGGACCGTTCAGAGTTGTGAAGAGAGTTGGCAAGGTGGCTTACCGACTCGAGCTACCTGAGTCACTAGCCGGAGTACACCCCGTGTTCCATGTGTCACAGCTCAGGAAGTGTCTCCGAGTTCCAGAAGAAGAGGTACCGGCAGAGGCCCTAGACCTGCAAGACACACTCGAGTACATGGAGTACCCCACCAAGATACTGGACAGGACAGTAAAAGAGACCAGGAGGACCAGCATTCCCTTCTGCAAGGTTCAGTGGAGCAACCACACTGAACGCGAAGCAACGTGGGAAAAGGAGGAAGACCTAAAGGAGAAGTACCCTCACCTCTTCGATCCTGAGTAAGATTTTAATCTCGTGGACGAGATTCTCGTGAGGGGGGGAGACTGTAACATCCCGTATTTTTATGCGGAATGTTATTGTGTAAAAATGTGAATTTTCAAAAACTTTTGTGGAATGCGTGCTAGTTAGAAAATCATAAGAGTGTCTTCTTAATTCCCTCCTAAATTCCTAGAATTAAAATAAACATTAATTGGAATTAAGTTGTATTTTTGTCTTAGTGTGCTTTTGGGTCTTATTTAGTTTTCTTGGTGTTTATTGTTTGAAGCATTCAAATTTGAATTAGATTCAAATTTGAATTCAAATACTAACTGGCCAAACTAATTGTAAACCCCTAACTCTAACTTGGGCCGAAACCCAACTAACAATCTAACCCAGCCCAGCTAACTAACCTAAACCCCGCGGCCCGCTAACTCTTTTTCCCAAGCTAACCCTCCTTTCCCCAGCCGGCTCGCTAACCCCTTCCCCGAGCCGAGCCGGCCCAGCAACCCCGTCGCGGCCCATCAGCCACCCCCGCGCCCCCCTTTTCCCTCTCTCTCGCTGACCAGCCGGGCCCGCGTGGCAGGCTTTCCCCTACCTCGCGTCACCCCCTCCCCCACCGAGCTCTGCCCGCGTCGGCGCTCCGCGCCAAGGCGCGCCGCCCAGCCGTTGGATGCCCGCCGCGTGGCCTAGAGCACGGACGCCGAGGCCCTAGCCGTCCGCGCTCGCCCCCGCGCCCCGCTAACCCTAGTCGGCCGCCTATATAAGCCGCCGTCGGAGCTCCACTCCCTCTCCAAGCCACCGCACCCCGCCGCGGGCTTCTCATCCCCACGCACCACCGCCACCACTCGGAGCAGGAGAAGGAGGAGGAGGGAGAGGAGTAGAGGGGAGGAGCCGAGGAGAAGAAGCCGCCGGCCGCGTCGCCGGAGCTCAAGCCGTCCGTGGGAGGTGAGCCGCCGTCGCCGCGCGTGGAGAAGAAGGAGGCGCCGCCGTCCCCGAGCGCCGCAAGCCGACGACCGTGCCGTCCGCGAGCCCCCTTTACCGAGCTGCAGCGCACGACTCCACCACACCGCGGTGAGTCGCCGCCGAGCCCCCCCCCCCCTTTTCCCCTATTTCTCCTTGAACTCCGGCCGTCGGGCCATGTTTGCACGCCGGCCGTCGAGCCGTGGTTGCCACCGCGCGTCGGGAATGCCCGAGCCGCGCCAGCGCTGCTGTGGCTGTGCCGCGCGCGGGCAGCTGGCCTACCGCGCACGAGCAAGAGCCAAGCCGAGCCGGACCTTTTCCCTTTCTCCCGGTTCTGTGCTCGCCGAGCCCTGCGCTGGAGCGCCTTGTCGCCGCCGGTGCTGTCCCCGCCGCCGCCGGAGCGCCGCTCCGCCAGCCAAGAACCGCCCTCTTCCCCGCCTTTGCCCTCGCGAACCCAAGCCATCGTCTTTCCCTCCTTTCGTGAGCCTAGCCAGGCCAGTAACGGCCTCGCCATTGTGAGCGCCAGAGTGCGTGCGCCGCGCGACATCGCGCTCCAGAGCGCGACTCTGCAGCCGCAGAGGATCCGGAGTCGGCCGCACCGGATCTCGTGGACCTGGTTCACGTGGACCGCAGACCCGGTCCATGGTGGACCGTGTCCACCGCGACCGCAGCTTGCCAGGCCGGAAGCCCAGCGCTTCCTGGGCCGAATCCCAGCCCTTGTTGGGCCGAGCCAACCATTTCGGCCCACGACCAGCCCAGCGCCCCTCTTCTTTTTCTTTTTAACCTGCTGACCGCCTGGCCCCACCTGTCAATGACCAGCTGTGATCGACATGTGGGCCCGCTGACCCCACTGACCTTTGACCGTTGACTGGTCAATGTTGACCGAGTCAACGCTGACGTCATCCGGGCCCACGATGACGTCAGCAAACCCGGACCCACTGATGACGTCAGCATGATGTCATGCTGACGTCAGCAGTGATAACGTGGCGCCACCGGAGGCTGCCACGTGTCCCTGTCTGTTTTTCTTTTTCGGGATTTAATTAAATATTTTCAGAAAATGATTTAAACTTTGGAAATTAATAATAAATCAACCGTAGCTCAGAAAAATATGAAACCAGTTTCATTATTTTTCTAAAATCACGCTCAACGTGTTAGAATAGAGTTTGGTGTTGTTTGGCTCTTCCTTGGTTCTTGTTTGGAGTTTATTTGCATGTAGTCTTGGTAATTAAATTGCGGATCGATGTTTAGGAGGACCGGAGACCCACATCGGGACTGAGGAAGAGGAGTTCGACGAGTACTACTACGAGGAGGAGTCACCAGGTTCACGCCCATCCATTCTTTGAACGCCTATTAGACATGCTTGTAGTATGCTATGCTGTATTTATTCGCATGAACTGCCTTAGATGATATACCATGCATAGCCTGTTTATTTATCAATTCCTTGCTATCCTACTACCACACTTATATATATGATGTGGATGAAGCTACGCTTGCATGCGTGTGAGGAAAAAGAAGTTTTAAACTGTTTTGGTGTGCATGAGAAAACTAGGGGAGTTGGAGGATTTGAAAACCATTTGTCAAAGTGAGCATACCATAACTCGACCCTTTTGGGATCAAGGGCTTGGGGAGTACACTCGGGTATTCCCTGCGGAGTGCCTGTTGCGGGCACATGCTTGATTGGGTTACCGAGGAGTTGGCGGCGATACCTGTAATGGGTGCGACTGGCGGACCACTGCGATGGATACGCACTTCGAGAGAAGAGTTCACTTCGACAGCTTGAGGACCGGTCGGACAAACCGCGTCATTGGGTCTTACCGTGCACATCGTGTGTCCATTATGAGGGTGGGCCTGATCCGAGCCTAGCAAGTGTGGTGCCAAGCCTACAGGAGGATAGTGTTTTAGTGTAAGGGGGACTGGTGATGACCTTTGCTCCCTGATTTGCTTTGGCCCCCGACTGGCCCCGGGGGAGTGCTTCACAGTTCCGGGGTGACCTCTAGCGGAGGATGCGCCCAAGCCCGGAAAAGCAGGATGGTGCCGTAACTACTAGACCTCCGTTCGGTGTTGTGTTGTTCACCTGGCTTGCTACCTTCTGGGCGCACATCGCATGGTTACTGGTGTACACACTCTGCAGAGTTAAAACTATACGTATAGCCACGTCCTTGGTCATGGACAATGCCCTTTGAACTGTTCGTCTCTTAGTGATTTGATAACTAAAACTTCTATCTCTCCCCTTTTTTTAAGTTATGGATCCGGCATGACCGATGAGGTGGGAGGAGCGGGAGTTCTCCCATCAAATAGACATTGGAGACGGGAGCCTGCTCTGTCAGGATGACCGTGGAAGTGTGGGTTGGTGTTGGAAACTGATTTATTAACTTCTATTGCTGCTGCATAGGAAAACCCCGGCTATCCCTTGTCTATTTGTATACTAGATTAGTCCACCTTAAAGCTTGCACATATATGGATGGTGACGTGGAACTGTTCCAATCCTTGGGAATAGTTCAAGGTCTTGCAGGATACGAGACCGACTTCGACAACAACGCAGACGGATGGTACGACTGAGGTGCTGTGCTACGCTCAAGTGACTGCCTATGGAGGAGATGAAGATGAAGCCCTGAGGATTTAGCTACCGCTGCGTTGGCTTTCCTTTCTGTCGATTTAGCCCAAGTGGCTTGTACCCGTACTTCCTTGATGGGAGATGTATTAATCTAAACCTTGTACTGTTTTATTCGATGTATGGATGTGATAACTTCTGGAATGAGGTCTGTACGCGATAGCTATTGATTCTGGGACTATCGCAATGGTACAGGGAGTCGGATTTTCGGTAAGGAAAATCCGGTTCGTTTCACCCGTCCCGCGGTTCAAGCCGGATGGAGGTGGACGAGTCAGGGGCAGCCGACTTGGGGAGAGGCTTTGCCTCGCACCCAACCCGGCAGCTCCTGAACGAGAGTGACATCATTCTCCGGACGGACCGGGAGCGGAACGTCTTCAACATGCTACGCCTGAAGGAGTTTGAGCATACCCGTGTCTAGGAGCAGGACCTGCTCGTAAGAACGGGTATGGACGAAGAGTTCCCAGAAGTCTTTGAAGCTGTTGGCTGGGGCAACTTCTGGCGTGTCGACGAACAAGGTTCGTATCTCCTCAGCCTCGAATTTCTTTCGACTCTCACATCTGGATGGGAGGGTGTTCGCTTTCGATTTTTCAACCAAGAGTATTCCTACTCTTGGATGGATTTGAGTATGGCTCTGGGTTTTGTTAGTAATTGTTCTTTGGAGCCTACCAAAACTTTGAAAAGTTTCAGTCGGGACGGGTTCTGGAAAAAGATTTCGGGAAGCACCAAATGTTCTGCACCACGCACTAACAATATTCATAACCTCAACTTGCGTTTCATGCATCGGTGGATGGCTATGACGGTGTTTCCACGTTCTGATTTGCGTCCCGTTAATGAAGTCGAGTTGCGGTTCTTATACGCCATGGTTAAACGAGTTGTTGTTTCTCCGGTAAAAGATTTGGTTGCCCATTGGATGTCTCATCACTCTCGCGTGGGTAGCGTTGTGGTGACTTCTCTAGTCACTCGCCTTGCTAACCAGTTGGGCGTTATGGAAGGCGCCCAACTTGCGTACTTAGAGTCAGTGTGACCCGTCATGGATGCTGAGCACTTTGTGCAAGGTCACATGATATGACGGGCGCCCGATGCAACGCTGGTTATGATCTATCGCGGTTATACAACCGAGGTGCCCTTGCCTTGTGCAGGACTAAGGTTGTATACCGCTCAAAAATTAACACTCCGGTTGAGTATCGAGGCGAATGACTCTCCTCCTCAGAGAGAGCCGGCTTGGCACAGTGTTGCAGGAGAGGGGCCATTTACCCGGGGGCAAGCCAGGCGTGACGCCGGGTTTTTCACCGCTCAAGAACCAGAAACTTCACCGACGCAGCCACATCGACACACGTCTATATTCGAGGCAGCTTACGATGCATACGGAGGTTCTGGGATGTCTGGAGCAGGAGGCTCTAGACAACCCCAGGACCCGGACTACTTCGCCTTAGGCTACTGGGACTATGCTCTGAGTACGGACTCATAGTACTCCTAGGGATGGTACGGAGGAGGGTACGACAGTGCCTCCCGACCATACTTCCCTGGGCACTCTCAGTCCGCACGATTCGCTGCACCCAGTGGCTACGACATCGGTCGAGAGTTATCTTACATCTCCGACCGAGTCGACCTCCTCGACGGCCGTACACGGAGCATTGAAGACACCCTAGCACGTCATTCTCAGTATCACCAAGTGAATAGCAGTGTGCTGAACTCTCTATGGTACGACGTCCAGCTGCAGACGGATCAAATGTCAGAATACTTTTCGAAGTTTCGACCCTACCAGTGAAGAATCCAAGCTTGGGGGAGGACCCCCATCAAGTATGTTCGATGTCCCTTCAGCACTTTGATCTTGCATTTGCCATTTCCCTATATATTTTATTTCCACCTTAAAATGAAAACACCAAAAATATTTCCCTTGAATAAAATAACTCCCAACTATGCATGGAATGAACCATATGCCTCTCACCTTGAAAATGATGAATAGTTGTTTTGTCATCAATTTTGCAAGTGCCTTGTTTTCAACTAGTCACTTTATAGTACTTGAGTTATTTGGCATGAGTAAAATGAACCTAAAAACCTCGTGGGAGCACATGCTTTATTCCAAGTCTAAGTTGTTGTGAGGAATGATATAGTGAGATTTGGTTGAGTTCTTGCTTTTGCTCTTAGTACGGTGAATATCTCGGATGTCTTTTGCTTTCAAAAATAAAATAAAGTTCCTCATTGGTCAAAAATACCTACCAAAGCCATATGCTAAGCTTAGTCAAAAATTTGTACGCATATGCTGCTTGTTGTCTTAGTGAGCTTTGTCAAATTGTTGTGACCTTTGGGTGAAACCTTCATTCTTCTAAGATCAAGATTCACGTACACACCACACTCACTTGCAATTCCTACACTGGGAGTTAGCAAATATTGCCATCATCCATCCACAAAATAAATACTCCATGTTCTATGATCTCCTCTCCAAATATCCTTGAATAGAGACATGGGCTATGAAAAAAGAAAAGTATGCCAAAGAGCATGGAAAAAAGAAAGAGAAAAAGAAAAGCATGCCAAAGAGCATGGCAAAAATAAGAAATAAGAAAAGCATGCCAAGTGGCATGGCAAAAATATGAGAAAAAAATAGATAGCCCATGTTCTCAAAAATAAGTCAAGGGGAGGAAGAATCACCCCAAGGAGTTCCACCACATTCCACATTCCACTCCACATATTCGACACACTTGCACTTCTCGATCTAAAGGTGTGATTTGGTTCCCCAAAGATCCGGTCTTTGACTTAGCAAAATATAAGATGCAAGTAGGCCTTCATCCTTTGTCCCTGAGCCACACAAAAAGCTTTGTTAGATTTTAGGATGAAAGAAGGCACAAGCCTTTGGTGAGGATACAAACACCACTTGAGCGATCGAGTGTACCAATTGAGGAACAAAATTTAAATTTTTGAAAATTGTGGAAACTCCAAGATGGGATCCTAGAGAGTAGGAGTGGAATAAAAACTGAGTTAAGCTGTTCAACCTTTCAACTGCCCAAGACAAGGAGATTGCTATAAGCCCCATAGGTAAAATGGTGAGTTAAAACTTTGCCAATGATTCGAGTATTTTCAAGTACTAGTTGTTTATAAAGTTACATGCAAGAAAATTGACATTTTAGCAACTCCTGATCCACCAAGCCTAAGTCTTTATCTTTGCTCGAGGACGAGCAAAGGTCTAAGCTTGGGGGAGCTTGTTGGCGGTCGTTACGGCACGTTTTTGACCACCAATACTCAGGAATAAAAGAGGATATATGTGACATTCCATGTACTTAGGTTTATTTCTAACAGAGTTCCACGAGTTTTGGTGAGATACACTTGTGCAGGTACAACAACGAGAAATACGTGCTATAGGGGTCGGAATTGACCGATTCAGCCGAACGACTCCGTTCGGCCGGTTACCCCCCTTAGTCGTGCACAACATCGGGAGTCGTCCACGTCAACAATGACCAAGCAGATGACGATGCATGACACGTGGGCGACCGCCACCTCATCCTGGGCCAGATCAACACGAAGACCATCACCAGAAGCTAGCCCAGGGGGGTCCAAGACCAAAGGTGGTGCTAGGGAGGCCGGCCACGGGCCAGGCCCGGTTCGGCTGAATCTCCCAATTCGCCCGAACCGACCCTAGCACCAGAACCGACCAAGGGGGGCAAATCCAAGCCGTGGGAGCAAATGACGGTGCATCCAAGGGTTCGGGCGAATCCTAGGATTCGCCCGAACCCGGGCAATTCGCCCGAATCACCAGGGGTACCCCCTGGTTCCCTTGGCCGCCACTCCTCTCCACCGTCTTAGCTCACCTATAAATGCAGTGGCATTTCACTTGTAACACACACACACTCAAGCCAAGGAGCTCTCATTCCACTTCTTTCTAGTAGAGTTAGGATAGTTTAGTTGGGAGTTAGAGTTGAGTCGAGCTGTGCCTCGGAGGTTCCGGAGTCGTCTTCAGAAGCTCTGGTATAAGCTCTTGTATATTTTCCTTTTCCTTTTGTAAGACTTTGAGTTATCACTATAGTTATCTTTATCACTTTGCCCTTGTCATTTATAGCTTGCTTCTACTTTATTCTAGTTGCATCTATATCGTGTTTAGACTATAGTTAGTTGTAGCTCTAGTGCTTCTAGATCATGATTAAGTCTTTGTCTTAGCTGGTTCTTCGATCTTGCTCAATACTTGTGGTGAATTGTCACAGGGGTATTGACAAGGTTGCTTGCTCTTGCTAGCGGAGTAAGTAGTTGTTGACTAGTGTGGGAATGGTTCCCAGACTAGCCAGTGGCCTTAGTTTGTCCCCATGTCTACGGAGGTGGTAGCCGTTAGGTGGTGACAGCCCTATACGGCCTATGTAGTCCATCACGTTCATCGTGGCCTGCAGGATACCAGAGTGTAGGATTGGTGGCACCCCTTCTCATCCCTTTCTGCGTGTCATAGGTTCTATTGTCCCAACGCTAAGGCATTAGAGTTAACCCTGATCTCTGAGTACTGGCTCTTCAGCCACTGTATCTCTAAGCCCGAGTGACATAGGTAGATAAAGAACCCAGGATTCCTCTATCTCTTCTCGTTGTCCTCCCAACTATCTTTTCCTTCTCTTTCCTATCTGAGCCACCCTTGAGCTGTGTGTCATGGTATAACCACTCCTATCCAGTTCCATTTATCCCTTGTCTTGCTAGTAGTGTACCCTTCTCTGATAGTCTCAAATATCTGTTTGCTAGTAATCTTGCCAAAGCTTCCCTGCGGAAATATAAATTATGATACCTTAGATTACTCCCTGGTGAAGTGCTACAGCGGTAATTCTGTGCGCTTGCAGAATATTTATATATTTTATGGAGCCATGAGAAAAACCACTGAAACACTCCTTACCCCGGTACCTGGATTCACAATCCTAATATTAGATCGTAAGAAGTGCCAACACTTCCCACCAGAGTTCATCCTTGAATTCTCCACACCACATCCAAAAACACATTCTTATCTCATTAGACCATGGAAGACCTGGCTTCATCCATGCCCTTTCACCATGGACAATGAAATATCGGTGCCAAAAAAAAGGTTCGCTGGGATGCCAAAGTCACAGTTAGCATTGAAGGCCTTCCTCCTCTGGGGTTTGACAAGGACCGCCTTTAGCCTCTTCTATTACCTACAGATTTCACAAGGATACTGGAATCTGTACTGTCAACAGCTACGCAGAAAGCATAGAGACGATACCTACCAATCATATCTTGGGACTCTCTTACACACATGGCGGAAATGTCCTGTGGGATCAGGATGCCCGGGTACCCTCAAGAAAGAAGACCGAGTCCTAGTAGAACTACTCGTGTACTCCTCCTAGGACCCTCAAGAGTAACTAAGAATCGTCACAAACTATTGCAAAGCCAAAATCGTAACGAATTTTATTTCGTCGTTAAGCAAAACTGTTAAACGTTATGAATTTTCAAAAGAAAAAGACAAGACTAGGATGGACCCCACTGCCACTTGGACAAGTGGGTCCAAACTGTCAGCGTGGGCCTCACAGAGTATTTTTTCCTGCCATTTTCTTTGCTTTCTGGCCTCTATATGTTTTTTTTTTCGGCCCAGCCAAGTGGATTGGACGGCGGCCTTTCAGGCCAAGCATGGGCCTTGGGCTGGACGGCCTCAGCCCGCAAACGCAGATAAAAAATCGTGTGGGTGGAAAACTCAAAAAAAAAAAAAGCCATTGCGCCCATCAAATATCGAACCGCGGTCAGTAGAATGCGAGTCCTGCGCCTTACCAATACGCTAGCAGCTGCTTGTCGTTTGCCTTTGCCAATACCATACTTTGTATCATATAATTATGGGCTTAAAATAGATAACATAAAAAAAGGGGAGAGAGTTAAAATGCAAAAAATCAAACCAAAGGGGTCGAAACGGAGACCCAGTAGATTGGAAGTGTAAAAGTTTACACCTTACCATTAGGCTACAGCACAACTTGGTCACAAGAAAAAACAAATGTTAAGCCCAGAACGACCACCTGCGCCATTTCAACCATTGGGCTACAGCACAACTTGGTGACAAGAAAAAAAGAAATGTTAAGCCGAGAAGGACCACCTGCGCCATTTCAATAAAATATGTCGCCTGGGTGAATCAAACCCGTAACCTGTGCACCGAGACACAAACATTCTACCACTACGCTACTCGGTTAGTTATGTAGAATATGGGAATCAATCCTTTTTTAACAATAATTGTCCTATTGTTTATTGAAATCGTCGGCAAAAATGACACGTAGGGAAATCGTCAGCATATTAACAAATTTTGTGCATCTAAATATCTTGGCACATGTGGCGGCATTTCCTCACTGGCTGCACATGAACAATCATCTTTTCTCTTTTTAATCTGGAATTAAATTTTATAATAGGTATTTATCCCTCATAAGAACTCCAAATTTGACGATTTTTCCCTGATTTTTTCTAATCATGGTCTTTCATGTTATAGTGTTTTTTTGTAAGTTAATTGCTATTTCTTGGACCTTTTACATATGGCTTATTTTCATCTACCGAGTAGGAAATAGAAACAATATGTTTTGCATGAGAATTGGTAATGTAACTTCATATTCGATAATATTATGGTCAAAAGAAGGTTGTGTCCAAATTTAAGGTGCATACGACTTCAAAAATGTAACAAGGTCTTCAAATCTCAAAGATTGACTTAAGTTATAGGAAACTGTTGAGAGATGTATCAAACTATGAACAATAATGGTCTTACTTTACTAAAACTATCTAAAAATTTTATGGCAAGGTTATGGACCAAAAATATGATGTCATTTAAATTTTTAGAATTTTTCGACCAAATTTAGATATTATTGTAATTATTATATGGTAATTTAGAGATGAAAGTTTGAATTATCTCTAGAGGACAGTTGAATTTTTCATCTATATTCAAGACATGGGCTAGAATAGAACATATTACCCTAAATATTATTTTTTGTAATTATTTGTATCTTAATAGATGCATATGTAGCTCAATATACAATTAATTTCGATAACTATGTAGAAATTTATTTAACACATAGAAAATAGTAAACTAGCTCCAATATATTTTAAAATCCTACAGTACACCTTATATATTCTACTACAAATAAAAAATATAGTACTCTATATGAGGTAATTATTTTTTGTGTTACTTCACAATAGCAATAAATGAAAAAAGAAAAAAATATTAACCAGAGAAGAAATAAACGAAGGCTCGTTCGGCCCAAATAGCGAAACTATTTTTAGCCACCCATCACCGATCCAACGATTGTGGTTGCATCTCTTACGTATAGAAGCACTTGAAACCCTAGCGGCCAGCGTCTCTCTCCGCGACTCCGCCCACCCCTTCCTCTCGCGCTCTCTCTCCCGTTGCTTCATCCGCGCCGCCTCTTCTCCACCGCCGCCCCTCTCCTCCCCGGCTAGTGGCACGACGGCCTCCGGCGGCACGCGCTCCTCGCGGCGACGGCGGGCCCTGCCGGCGCGGATCCCTCGCTACGGCGGCTCCTCCTCGCGGCCCCGGCATAGGTGAGTGGGGTCCCGGCGCAGATCCCTTGCGGCGGCAGCGGCTCCTCCTTGCGGCCCGCGGGTGGCCATCCCAGATCCGGTCCGGGCTCGCGGTGGGCGGGCCGCGTGGATCTGGATGCAAGCGGGGCGGGCCACAGTAGTGTTTGCTGGTTTGTTGGTGGACTCTTGTTCTGTTATGGTGCCAAATTAAACTGTCCATTTTGTCCAATCACAGGGTGGTTTTACTTTGAGAACAAAAGAACTCCAATGCTTAGCTAGCTTTACTAGTGTTTCTAGTATGAATCAAATATAGAAACGATGCCTGTGTGCTTATCCTTGTGGCTAGTCTTAGCTGACAAGAAATAACTAGAACAGAAAATATGCCATTACGTAGTTAGCAGGTAATTAAGCTGGTTGGTTTATATACTCATAATCTGTTCATAAATAGACAGTTGCATTGTGCACTACTCTTGTATGAAAAAGTTATCCCCACTAGGACATGCAATTTCCAATTTTGCGACTGAAGCTATCTAAATTGTAGGTTCACCTTCAACTGAGTTTGCTCATCAATCCCTGATTTCGTTGAGGGTGAGGATCCGATATGAATTTTGTGATCAGGTAAACTCTGGTTCTCGGCATTGTTCTTTCAAAATTTACATAAGTTTGATCTATGATATTTATAATGAATGCTTAGCTTGGACAATATCGTTCGTGTGGATAATATATGAAGGAAGATATTTCCTGATATTTATATGGTTCTCTGGGTTGTGTTTACATCAAGCTTGAGCAAGTGCTATTTATATGGATAGTTTCACTGTATTAGCTGATTGCTTATTTCCTCCTTGTAGTTAAAAGAAATATTCATGGCCTGTATGCTTACCCCGTGGAATGATTAGATTATTCCTTATTCATTTTACTTGGTTAGTAATGCTGTAAATGCTCTGCTTGTTGGTTTGGTGCATCTCGTAGGAGTATGTGTTAGCAGCCACAGCTATACAATTGATTAGTTAGTTGTTTCATTCTTTGTACTTTACTATGTTTTTCTTGGCTTATAGCAGGATCTAAGAGTAAAAGGCTTACACCTGAAAGTGCAAGTACATATGCACAGTTGGTGAACCGGTGATAGTGAGTTGGTGACAGCTTAATTGTTTATGCACGTATGCAACCAGCACTTATGCACAGTTGCCATACTTAAATATTTATGTTATGTTGGTGTGGGTGGTGTGGGTGGTCAACTTGCATGTTATCCCATAAGTTCATACTTCCCTGTATGTATTGCAGTGTGTTTTATATTTAAGGAAAAAGTCTATTTTTGACCATCAAACTCTTGGCTCAGTTTGGTTTTGACCATCGAACTCCAAAACCGGGTATCTTTGGCCATCCAACTATTAAAACTATTAAAATTTGGCCATCGGGGCGGTTTTGATGGGTGGTTTTAATTTTTTTTTTACAATTTAGTCCTTAGATCTTAAAATGATTATTACTTTTTGCTCGTACCTCCAATTTAGGTGATGCTTATGGTCAGACGTTCATAATAGTGAGTTTTATCTTTTAAAATAGTCTTTATACTATTTTATCACTATTTAATATATTGTTTTTATGTTATTATATAAAAACACCAATATAAGAAAAGTAAAACAAACAGTTAGAAAATATTATGCCCATGACTTTAAAAGATAAACTTCATCGTTACAAACGTATGACCACAAGAATCACTTAAATCGGATATAAGAGAAAAAATAGTAATCATTTGAAGCTCCAAGTACTAAACTCTAAATAAAATAGTTCTTGGATCTTAAAATAATTACTATTTTTTTCTCGTATATCCGATTTAAGTGATTCTTATGGTCACGTGTTCGTAACGATGAGCTTTATCTTTTAGAGTCATGGACATATTATTGTTCTGCCAGCCTTGTGTTCTGCATTATATATTGTTCAGCTTTATGTTCTGCCAGCTTCATTCTGTAATTACTTCATGGTAGAGATGACTCACTGCCACATGATTTATCAATTCTGTTCTATAATTGGGATATTTTATAATTCCTAACGACCTCTGTTAGGCTTCACATAATTATTTGGTTTACCCATCTAAGTTGTTGTGGTACGATGGCATGTCTCCTGGAAATTGCAATGGGAAGTTTTGTCTCCAGGAAATTGCAATAATCATTTCCTTTTAAAGTTAGTGTATGATCCAGCTAGTGCAATATTGCAGCTTGAGGGACATTTTTCTGGATAATTATACTTAACAAATATATTGTTTTAATGTTATTATACATATGTCAGAGCATTTTAGTAGCTTCCATCATAATCAATATAAGCTTTTGTTTTTGTATCCTTGGTTTCCTTCATCTGTAACATTGATCTTGAAATTTGGTGTGCAGGTCGGGCTGTATCCAGAGCTAAGCTCTGAATCCTGGGGCTGCATCGAGTGAGTTGGATGTACGATACCCTTTTGGAGTTAATGCTGCCTGTAATGTAGGATATGTTATTTTTGCATTTAGTGATAATATTTGTAGTTGATATAACCATGATGCTTGTTGTCAGACCCGAATTTTCACGAAAACCCGAATGTGCCCATATGTGTGCCCAGGAAGTCAAAGTACACATACAGCGAACAAATATGATAAACAGAGAACATATGCTTGAACAAATTCTTCATTAAATAAAGTTTTACATCAGAGTGCATCATAAATAAACTAACCAAATACAGCGGAAGACTATAACTCTCAAACTAAATGGAGCCGCAATCTATAGGGACTCTGACTGGGAGATCACAACTCAGTAGTACGGTAAATCTTCTTGAAACTCAGCAGTAGTCTCATGCCCAACCCAATCTGTTTGCCCATCCGGGATTTTGTTGAATAAATGACAAGTGTAAGTAAACATTTACTTAGCAAGTATAGCACGGGTGTGTGAAGGCTCAAAATAAGGATAGTGAATGAAACCCAGTTGCAACCCAATTAATAAAGTATAAGTGACATTAAATATAAATAAACATCAGCTTCTAATAAAAAAGGATCCAGACCGCTCGTGACCTTGAGCAAAGCTATCATGATAGATTTTACACTCTGCAGAGGTTTCGCCCTTTACCCACCAGTCGCGTAAAAACTCAAACGAACTTTAAACCCAACCACACGGAGGTGGATCAGACCTCACAAATCACACTTCCGAGGTGTGACCGCATAGGGATGCTACGAGGTTTTTCACAAGACACCCTAACAAGACAGTGGCCGATTATGGTACAGCACAGGCAGCATGGCCCAGGCATCGAGATTGACGTACGCCTACGGAGTCACACCATAGGGGGGGGTCAATGGCGTCCAGAGCGTGGGCATCACACCCAACAATGCGCAACGCGTGGAGTTCCCCATCACAGGGACTCCCAGCATGGGACTGTGCTTCACGGGGGCATAGCCGACGGATCACCCGTCCTCGGTGGATCAAGACATACTCTCACCCATGTTTCCCATAACGCCGTCGGCCACTCCGGTAACCACTGACAAGCTAGAGACGTACATGCTACTTGACCAAGACTAGAGCCATAATAGTTCTAGCGGTGGCGATAGGCTCCTGGGTTGCCGCTTTAAGAACCGGACCTTATGGAGAGACACTAGAGCAAAGCACGAAGCACGTGCTCCAGCTCCCTAAACCAAGTTGCTAAAAAGCAAGTTTTATCATTAATGTTGAAGTGAACCATTAAGTCAAAGTTAACAATTAAACAATGGTGATAGTAGCTGCGCGTAGCAAAGATTCTAGCCAAGTGCATAAACCCAAGGTAATCAAATGACAGGATAATCAAACTAGGTACAACCTTAAAGGTACATCAATTTAGACACATGCATGTATGAAATAAATGATTACAAGGTGGATAGGTAGCAAGGATTGTCCGTGCTATAACTTGCCTTCCTCAAAAGGCTGCTGCTGCTACTGCTGTGAGTCCTGTCCCTGGAAGTCCTTGTACTCGAAGTCCAACGCGAAGGGCTCACCGACTGGACACGAATCGCCACACAAACATGCACGCAAGCCAATACATGCAAACAAATAATAATCTATTAGAACAGTACACCAAACAATGGAAACAATACAAATAAAGCTTTTAGAATTAATCTACGCTTCACTACGAACACATGAGCACGAAAATCACACTAATCAGAGCTAAAACGGAAAAGATATGACAAATCTAAGATCTAGGGACCTACTGGCAAGTTTTTAAAAGTTTCAGGGGCTTATTTGTGAAAAACCAGGGACCTATGTGTAATTACGCATTAAAACCCGAGGGCTTACGCACAAAAGTTACTTACTCGAACCGCGGGTTCTAATCTTTAAAAGCTCAGGGGGTTTTCCATAAAAGAAAGGACCTATCCGTAAATATTTTTGAACTACGGTGGACTGCGGGTTCTATTTTAAATCTTGGAGGGGCTTTTCTGCAAAAGAGCTGGCGCTGACCGGTACGGGGAATATTTGACTCGGGGCTTAGGTCATTGAGGACCGTCGGATCCGAATCGTGCGGCCCAAAACAGATCGGAGGGGGGGCTCACCGACGGGGCTGAGATGCGGCGGCGCCGCCCATGGCCGCGGTAGGGCCTCACCGGCGCGAGTTTGAACTTGAGATGCAGAGCACGGATTCAAGCGCGGAGGGACTCTACGGCCTCGGGAGGGGATGGCGAACTCGATGGTGGGGTCCAAGTCGATGATTGCGCAGCGGGGATGTGTTGATGACGGCGAGCAGTGAAGGCGGCGACGCTGAGCGATGGGGGCGGCGCTGCGGGGCACGGGAGCGAGCAAGAAGAGGCACGAGAGCTTCGTTACCTTATGGCGGAGCTCCTGGGGTGCTTCTCATCGCGCAGAGGTGGCATCTGGCAGGGATCGAAGGCAGCGGCAATGCGATGCTCGGCGACGGCGGCGCAAGTGAGCTAGGGCGGCAGGGAGGAGGGTAGGAGGCTCGGGAGGGGCTTGGTGAGGGTCGAGGGCTGTCGGGGCAGCCTTTATAGGGTCCAGGGAGTGCCCTCGGCGTGCGGGGTAGGGGGATTCGGGCGGCGGGCGGCGGTGCTCCCCTTTCTTCTGCGGGGATTGGTTTCCTTGGGGGGCGGGGGGGGGGGGGGGGGGGGGGGGGGCGTTAGTATATGGCAAGGTGGCGGTGTGGAAGCTTCCCCGAAGCTTTAGTGGGGTCCGCAGCAGCGCGGAGGGCGGCTCAGGCCTTGGGCCGAGGCACCGGTGGTCGGGCTCGGCTCGGATGGGGCGAGAGGTGGGAGAAAGGTCTAGCGATCGGGGCCCACCGGCTAGTGAGGGGGAGAGGGTGGGCGTGGCTGGCGCGGCTTGGGCCGGTGCTGGGCCGGTTGTGCGAAGGCGCTGGGGAAGGGAAGAAGTGATGAGCCGGCTCGGGGGAAAGGAGAGGGGTAAAGGCGAGCCGAAGAGAAAGTCTGAGGGGCAAAAGTGTACTCGGTTGAATTAACTTTTCTAGGATTCAAACAAATACAAGTTAAATTTCAATTTAAACAGAATTTAAATTCTAATTTAATTTACTATCAAACAAAACACGGTGCAACAGCATGAATGCAACAAAATGTTTCTACAACTTATATTTGATTTTAATATTCATAAATAATTCAATTAACCTATATTAATTATGAATAATTAAAATAAAAGCCAATAAATTACTAAAAATTTTAAATAGGCTATTTTTGGGTGTTATACTTGTATTGTGAGTTTGGGACAAAGCAACTTCAAATGTAAGGTGTGATGGAATGAAATACTTTTGGGCTGGAATGTGTGAATTTTGGTAGGCTAGAATTTTTTTGGGCTCTATAAATATTTTTGGGCGGAAATGACAAAATATGGTCTGTAAAAATATTGGGCTCAAATTGGAGTGGCCTTTGCACAAAAGAAAATAATGGGCTTGAAAATAATTGTTACCATAAAATAGAAAAGGCCTTACAATTGGGCTTGACCCACAAATATCTGCTCATTGCTTGGGCTTTCTTGGGCCATCAAATGTTTTCGACGAACTGAAACATCACAAAGGTGATGCCACGTCAGCTCCTAGTCACATACCACATCATCCACACACAAGGTTTAATGACATTATATATATCTTTAATGACGAAAAGCTGGCGTCGTAACTTATTGACGACACAAGAATCGTCACAAAATTTATGACGAAAAAATATATATTCGTCATTGAATACCTTTTATTACGGGGTATAGGCGACGTATGAATTTTCATCACGCGAGTGTCACAAATTGCAAAAGGTGACGTAATTTCTATTTTCAATGACATAAATGAAACGTAGTAAAACCCCACATTTGTTGTAGTGTAGCCTGCACCATGTTGATGAGGTCTGGCTTGAGCTCGAAGTTGCCATCTCCGACTGGCGGAGCTGGTCTGACACGCACGTTCTCACTCGATGGAGCGGAGAACTCACGGATCGTCTTGCTTGCCATCCTCTATGAAGCCGTTTCGACGACGGGAAAGACTGGGCTCGTCGGAATGAGCTGCTTCTGAGGTGGTACAACACGGGGTCGCACTTTCCTCACCAGAGACTCAGGATTTTATTGGAAGTTTGATGGTAGTTGGAAACCAGTCATGCACTACTCTGCTTCACAAGACCAACTAAGATAGCTCGAGATAGAAGTTTGAAAGTATCTAGCCAATTGCTTCCCCGGCAACGATGCCAGAAATGCTTGTTGGCACTTCTTACGATCCAGTATCAGGATTGTGAATCCCGGTACTGGGGTAAGGAATGTTTCAGTGGTTTTTCTTATGGCTCAGTAAAATATATAAATATTCTGCAAGCGCACAGAATTACCGCTGTAGCACTTCACCAGTGAGTATTCCGAGGTATCGTAATTTATATTTCCGCAGGGAAGCTTATGGCAAGAGTACTAGCAAACAGATATTCGAGACTATCAGAGAGGCGTACACGACTAGCAAGACGGGGGGTAATAGTATTGGATAGGAGTGGATATACCGTGACACATAGCTCCAGGTAGGCTCAGATAGGAAAGAGAAGGAATAGATAGCTGGGAGGACAACTAGAAGACATAGAGGATTCCTAGATACTTTACCTGTCTATGTAAGAGGCTGAAGAGCCAGCACTCAGAGGTCATGGTCAAACCTATGTCTTAACTTCGGGACAGCAGAGCCTACGCCACACAGAAAGGGATGAGAAGGGGTGGCATCTATCCTACACTGGAGGATCCTACAAGCCGAGACGAACGTGATGGGCTACGAAGGCCGTATAGGGGTGTCACCACCTAACGGCTACCACCTCCGCAGACTCAGAGGCAAACTAAGGCCACTGGCTAGCCTAGGAACCACTCCTATACTAGTCAATAACTACTTACTCCACTAGCAAGAGAAAACAACCTTGTCAATACTCTTAGTGACAATTCACCTGAAGTATCAAGCAAGATCTGTAACAACCCAAAAATTTCCTATAGGATTTGTTGAGTGCCAAAAATTCGAATTTAAAAATTTTTGGTGGAATTGAGTGCATGCAAACAAACATATAAGAGTGTCTTCTATTTGCTCCCTAAATTCTTAGGCAATTTAAATTCAATTTAAAATCAATTTGAAGTGCTAAGGATGAAATAGTGTGATTTGGAGTTATTTGGATTTATTTGGATTTTTGGTTGGTTTGAATTCAAATTCTAGATTTGAATTCAAACTCTAATTGACTAAACTAATTTCCAAATCCCATTCCTGTTCGTGGGCCGTTTTCCCCGCAGCCAAGTCCATCTTTCGCCCTTCAACTCTTCTACCCGAGCCAGCGACCCAGCCAGCCCAGCCGGCCTTTCGGCCCAGCTCGGCCCAACCTTCTCTCCGCGTCGCCGCCGCGTCCGCCTTCACCCGCTGACCGCTGGACCCCGCCTGTCAGTTTTCTTCCTCCCCCGCGTCTCCTTCCTCGCGACGCCGCCCGCTCTCTCTCTCCCGCGACGCGCCGCCCGTGACCCAACCACCCGAGCTCCGTGCGGCCCGTCCGATGCGCGCCGCGTGTCCGCAGCTGCTCGAGCTCCCAATCTCGCCGTCCGTGCCCGCCGAACCCTAGCCCTAGCGCCTATAAAACCCGCCACCGGCCATCTTCTTCCCCAAGCCGCGCCGCCCTTCGGGGTTCCATCCAGATCCAGTTCGTGGGAGGGGAGGAGTAGGTGAGGGGTGGGGAAGGTCCTGGAGCAGTCGGAGCAAGAGGAGGAGAGCCGGAGCGCCTTCCCCGCATCGCCGCCGCCGAAGCCATCGCCGCCGTCCGTGGACTCGCCAACGAGGAGCCGGACCAGGGACGAGAGGAAGCGCACGAGCACCGCCAGACTGCGCCGAGCCTACCCCGAGCTGCAGCGTACGACGACGAGACCCCTAGGTGAGCCACCGCGTTCGCCCCCCTTCTTCTCTGTTTCCGGCAGAGCGCCGCCGCTCGTGCTCGCCGTGCCAAGCCAAGCCTCTGTGAGCCAGCCTTCGTGCTGTGCACCTTCTTCTGCAGGATCCCATCGCCGCTGTCGCACCTGCAGACCGCCGTCGCCCTTAACCCGCAGCCGAGGCCCGCCGCGGCCGAGCTCTGCTCGCCCCGCGCGCGAACGCCGAGGCCACGCGCGGCCGTGGGTGACCACGTGCCCGCGCGTGTGCACCTAGCCGTGCCCCAGCAGTCGCTGGAGGCCACGAGCGTGCTAGCCGAACCCGAATCGAGCGCTTTTGCACCCAAACCCGAGTCGCCGTCGTGCTCGCCGGCGCGCATGGCCGTGTCGCCGCCGTCGCACGTCGGGAACCCAAGCCGAAGCCCAAGCCATCCCTGTTTCACCCTGAACGTGTTCGCCAGACCCTGGTGAAGCTTTTCCGACCGATCTTGAGCCAAGCCGAGCCGTCTCCGGCCAGTTCCGCCGCCGACCGTCGCCGCCGGTCGCGCTCCGGAGCGCGCCGCGCGTGCGCTGCGTCGCGCCGTGGCCGAGCCACACCGTGGACCACACCAATTCCCTCTCAGCCGCGCACAGAAGATCCCTGCCAGCCACAAATTGATCCCGTGCACCCGGCTCTCGTGAACCACTCTCACGGTGCACCGTGGACCCAGTCCACCAGGCCAGATCCAGCAGCCGCCCCTTCGTGGGCCGAATCTCGCGTTTAAGTCCGTTTAACCACCTTGAACTCTTCCGGCCCATTCACTTTCGGCCCAATTCCAGCCCAGCCATCGTTTATTCTTTT
The DNA here is from genome assembly GCA_033239725.1 of Echinochloa phyllopogon. Taxonomy (NCBI): domain Eukaryota; kingdom Viridiplantae; phylum Streptophyta; class Magnoliopsida; order Poales; family Poaceae; genus Echinochloa; species Echinochloa phyllopogon. The sequence continues at coordinate 28,381,761 of BTCW01000015.1, read as the reverse complement.
TCTTTTTCTTTTAACAGCGCTGACGTATGGGACCCACCTGTCATACTCTGTGAGTCACTGACACATGGGGCCCACTGACCAGAGTTGACCCGCTGACCGTTGACCGTTGACCCCGTTGACCGTTGACCGGTCAACGCTGACGTCAGCAGGGCCCACTGCTGACGTCATCCTAGGTGGACCCCACTGCTGACGTCAGCATGACGTCATGCTGACGTCAGCAGGCTAATTATTTGTCTGTTTTCTTTTTCGGAAATTATTTAATATTTTCAGAAAATGATTTAAACTTCGAAAATTAATAATAAATCAACCGTAGCTCAGAAAAATATGAAACCAGTTTCTATATTTTTCTAAAATCATGATCTACGCGTTAGTATAGAGTTTGGTGTTATTTGAGTCTTCATTCGTCGCTGTTTTAGTGTTTTCTTTGCTAGTAGCCGCGTCTTATTTTCTTTCCGCGCCCCTAGGAGCTCCGGAGAGTCAGGAGGAGCCGGACTACTACAACAACTGCTTTGACGAGGACGAAGACCTTTGCCCAGGTTCACGCCCGACCATCTCTGAAATACCTATTAGACATGCAAACTAGTATGCTAGCGCTTTACTTTACTCGCATGATAAACCTGCACTGCCTTTGTTATCATCCTGTTACCTTGCTACCTACTACTCACTTTATAAATATGCTATGCTATGCATGTGTTGGGATGGTTGTGATTGATCCTCTTGGCGTGAGTTGTGGGTGGTTTGGGAGGAGTAGTGCAGCTAGGCGGTGTAAGCGAGTAAATAACAACTCGATCGTTGATCGAGGTGCTGAGGGGCTGCACTCGGGCAGTCCCTATGGGGTACCTGTTGCGGGTACATGGTTACTGGTTACTTGGGGTTGGTACTCGGTGAGTACCTGAGGAGTTTGGGCGGCAATACCTGTTATGGGTGCCGATTGCGGACCGTTGCGGCGGATCGCTTGTGATGCAGATACTCGCTTTACCGAACAATTAAGGACCGAGTCGTGCCCCCACTTCGGACTTGGGAATTACAGTGCTCACCATCTACCCAGTATGGGGAGGGTTCCAGCAAGCCTACTCTAGTGCGGCGCCGAGACTGTAGGAGAATCGAGTTTGATATGTGTAGGGGGGATTCGTTGCGGCGTAATCTCCCTGATTTACCACGGCCCCCGACTGGCCCCGGTGGGAAGGTTTCACGACCCTGGGGCAGATGTTAGATCAGATGTTTCCCGAGCCCAGGGAGACAGGATTGGCGCCGTTACTGTTTAGGGTCTTTGCTGTGGGCTGTGTCTCAGGTTGGTTGCGGACTAGCCTTGCAGCCCGGATGGATTCCTGGAGTGCCACCTCTGCAGAGTGTAAACTATACGTATAGCCGTGTCCACGGTTACGGACGACCCATTTCTGAGAAGCCCCGGCTAGCGTGGGAAACTGCTTTCTTACCTCATCCTTGATTCGGGTTATGAGAGATTGGTCCAGCTGAGGATGTTGAGACGAGGTGGGGAGGGAGCTCACCGAGTCGACTAGTGAGTGAAAGGCGTTGGTGGATAATGTTTTGCGGGAACCTGCCGTGGCAGGACGAGCCCGATGGGAAATTGTGAGGTTGATGGTTGGTTTTGGGGAGTGGAGGTGTATGTGTGTGAGCAGGAGTTGGAGATGAGTTGAATTTGGGTTATTGCTTCCGCTTGCATAAGAAAACCCTGACTTAAACCTTGATTAATTCTTTATCCTTAGAATAGGCCACCTTTAAAGCTTGCATCATATTATGGTTGGTGACGTGGACCTGTCCCATTTCCTTGGGGACAGACTTTGGGTTCTCAGGTGAAGACCCCGACCACGAGTTCAACCAGGACGGGTGGTACGACTGAAGGGTGTGCGCTACGCTCAAGGATGCCTGTGGAGGAGTGGTCCCTGTTGTTCTAGCTACCGCTGCGCAGATGTTTCCTATTGTCGTTTTAGCCCAGAGGGCTTGTATCAGTCGCTTTGTCTTTATATGAGTCATGTATTGAACCTTGTATCGTTGTATGGATGTGATATTCGACTGAGATGAGTTCTGTACGAGATAGCTGCTATTCCTGGGACTATCTCAAGGGTACAGGGAGTCGGGTTCTCGTTGGTGAGAATCCGGTTCGTCACAGTTGGTATCAGAGCCATACTTGACCGTAGCGCGTAACCCATAGAACGGAAACCTAGGACAGAAGCTCTAACTGAGTCCTCTATTTTATATGAAACCCCTTGGACTATTTGAAAACTATATAAGTACATCTCATCTATTTGCAAAACTTTTACCCTTACCTTACCTTACTAACTTGCTAACTTACTAACGACCCACTAACTGTCTGGCAGATGGAAGGAAGATCAGCAGATGAACGACGAGAGATCAGGACCACCGGAGCAGACTGTGGAGGTTTGGCAGTGCTACTGAGGGAGGTGCTGCGTACAGTGGGGATAGATGTGGATAACGTCTTCTACGAGGGATGGACCTACGGACCTGGAGAGGGAGTACACACTCGGTTGCAGATGGTAGTACCCAATATCCCTGGACGACCAAGGTCACTGATGCTACGAGCAGCTACCAGCGAGAGCACTTTCAGTCGGGCAGTGCAGACTATAGCTATGAGGATACTCCGACTTGCCACACTTGTGTACCAGAGTCAGCTCAGCCACACTCGTTTCCGGTACCTACCGCGAGCTCTTGAAGATCCGACGGACAGAGACGCAGTCAGCTTGCAGGCTCACGCAGCAGACCGAGAGCGGAACGTGACTCTGCGGACCTCAGTTCAGTGCATGATCGAGCAGGAATACTTGAACATTGGCCTAGAGGAGAAAGTTGCCAAGCTGAAAGAGAGGGTATGGAAGCAAGACCTCCAGCTGATGGAGAAGGACAACAGGATCGCCTTACTTGAGGAACAACTCAGAGCTAAAACAAGGGAAGTCAGAGTCTTGAACTACGAAGCTCGAAACAACAGGCAGTTGGCAGGACTGATCCGAGCAACTCACCATGCTCGAGATGTTCGCCTAGAAGATCAACTCACAGAAAAAGACAAGGAACTAGCAGCCAAGGAAGAAGAGATAGAAGGTCTGAAGGAAGAAGTATACTGGTTGGACAGTCTCAACTCAGAACTTCAAGAAGAGGTGGATAGCTACAAAGAAAAGAGTGGACGAAACTACCAGCTGATGAAGTACCTGAGTCTTCAACAGATTATGGCAAAGGATGAAGCTCGAAGGACCCTTAGTAGTTGGGTAAGGTCAGACAGGAAGAGAGTGGCAGAAATGATCGCAGTGAACCAAGGACTGCCAGAAGAACGCAGAGTTGAACCCAGAACAGAGAACTACAGAGTTTCACCAAGCCGAGTTGAGCCGATACCGCCACCTGAGGCTCGAACCCTTACTCCCGAGATGACAAGACTGAGACAAGAACTGGCACACTTGGAGAAGCAGTTGACAGAACCTGAGATGGACATAGTGAGGTTGGCAGCGCGCCTCACGGACACCCACCAAGACAACAGGCAGTGATCAAGCAGCAGACAGAGACTGAGGCTGTGAGGTTGGCAGCGCGCCTCACAGGCACCTTCAGCAGTAAGAGACAGATGCAGTAGACAATTTCGGCAGATGACAGCAGTTGATGAGAGTTGTATCTATCATCATGAGTAGATGCTTAGACTTAGTAGATCATGACCACCTTTTGGCTCAGCCACGATGTAGCATTCGCTTAGATGTACTAATCCTCAAGGTTTCAGGAGCTGACCTCGGGATAGTACACATGTCTAGGGTGTAATGCTGTATTGAGTGATCGATCTTTTGGCTGTTCTTGCAGTTTATTGTTGTTCATCTTGAGTGTACTTTAGTGTTGAGTCTATTTCATGTGTGCAGCTCCTACTCTAGTTACGCTAACCTAACCCTTACCGACCGCCACTAAATCTGCCCTATGGAAAAATACAGCAAGATGTCGATCCGAAGATCCAACCGACTGCTTGCACGTTTTGAGGAAGCCGAGCAAGAAGAGGCAGCAATGGCAGTTAGAGGCAGAGGACGTGTCAGAGGTCGTGGTCGCGGAAGAGCAGCAGTTGCAGTTAGAGGCAGGGGTCGTGGACGCGCAGCAGACGTGCTCCAGCCCGAGGACAACGCACCAGGAGAAGAACAAGAAGTGGAAATGGAAGAACCAGCAGTGGAACCTCAGCAGAACCAGCAGAACGTACAGCAACCACCGCCACCGCCTAACTTGGCAGAAGTGATGACTACACAGACACAGCTGATGCAACAGATGGCACAGGCCAACACACAGATGATGCAAGCTATGCAACAGATGCAAGGAAACCAGAACCAGAACCGTCAGGGACACCGTGAGGAAGACCTACAAAGGAAGATCGAAAGATTCATCAGGCTGAAAGCACCCACCTTCGACTACTCGGACGAACCACTCGATGCACACGACTGGTTGCGTACCATCGAGACGAAGCTGGACCTGACAGACTACACTGAAGAGGAATGTGTGGCCCTTGCGGCACACCAACTTGAAGGAGCAGCGAAAGCGTGGTGGGAGAGCTACTGTGACTCTCACGCAAACCCAGCTCAGATCACCTGGCAAGAGTTTTGTGAAGCTTTCAAGGAGTACCACATACCAGAACAAGTCATGGTGCATAAAGCAATGGAATTCAGGACAATGACCCAAGGAAGTTTGTCTGTAGCTGAGTACGCTCGACACTTTGCTAAGATGTCAAGGTACGCTCCTGAAGACGTCAACACTGAGAAGAAGAAGCAGTTTTGGTTCCAGCGTGGTTTACACAGAGGTCTGAGGACAGCACTCGCAGCAAGTTCACACAGGTCACTAAGAGAGTTGATTGACAGGGCTATCGCTGTTGAGAAGGAAAGAGTGGGACTTGAAGATACCTGGCGAGAGAAGAAAAGAAAGGCTGAACAGTTGCACAACCACAGACTGAGTCAGAGGCCGAGGAGTGGCCAGAGCAACATGCTCAGGAGGAGCTTTCAGCAGAGCAACAGCCAAGGAAGCTCAGGATTTAACAGAAACAGCTACCAGGGTAACCGAGGTAGTAACAGCAACAGTTTTGGCAGCAGAGGTAACAACTACAACAGCTTTGGTAACAGAAACAACAGCTACTCAAGTCAGGGAAACCCCAACTGGAAGCCGAACAACACACCCAGAATTGGTGGAGGGACCACAGTGGTCTGTTTTGCTTGTGGGAAGCCCGGTCACAAGTCCTTTGACTGTCCGGAGAAGAAGAACAAACAAACCCCAGCCAAGGCACCGGCACCTGGAGGACAGGACAGGCAGCCAGCAACAGCGCAGAGAGGACGCCTCAACCACTTGACAGAGGAAGAAGCCGAGGACGCTCCCGACGTTGTGCTCGGTGAGTTTTCAGTAAATGGCATTCCAGCTTTGATATTGTTTGACTCTGGAGCAACTGGATCATATATCTCGACAAAGTTTGTAAGAGAGCAATCACCCCCGACAATACCTAAAGCTAGACCTATAGTCACTACTTCTCCCTTAGGAGAGCTTAGGTGCACTTTAGAGTGCCCCGCAGTTAGACTGATGATAGGAGGCCAGGAGTTCGAAGGAAACTTGACAGTCCTGAAATCGGATGGAATTGACGTGATACTAGGAATGGATTGGCTTACAGAGCACAAAGGAATAATCAGTTGCTCACCCAGAACAGTTGAGTTGACACACCCTAGCGGAGTCAAAGTAACAGCAGAGCCACAAAGAAGAACAGGGAAGAGATCCAGAACATGTATTCTGAGACAGTTGGTATACTCTATCGAGAAATTGACGATTGAAGAAGTACCTGTTGTGTGTGAATACCCGGACGTGTTTCCCGAGGAACTACCAGGACTACCACCTGACCGAGACGTGGAGTTCATAATCGAACTACAACCAGGCACAGGGCCTATTGCTAAGAGACCGTACAGAATGTCAGTGGAAGAACTGGAGGAACTCAAGAAGCAGCTGAAAGAGATGCTAGGAAGTGGTGTGATTCGACCAAGTGCATCCCCATGGGGATCGCCAGTGTTGTTTGTGAAGAAGAAAGATGGATCAATGCGCATGTGCGTAGACTATCGATCCCTGAACGCGGTGACGATCAAGAACAAGTACCCATTACCTCGAATTGATGACTTGCTAGATCAGTTGAAGAAAGCCAAATACTTCAGTAAGATTGATCTGAGATCAGGATACCACCAAATGAAGATTAGAGAAGGTGACATTCCCAAGACAGCTTTTGTAACTCGGTACGGGCAGTACGAGTTCACCGTTGTGTCTTTTGGATTGACCAACGCACCTGCTTACTTCATGAACATGATGAACAAGGTATTCATGGAGGAACTAGACAAGTTCGTAGTGGTGTTCATTGACGACATACTAGTTTACTCAGAAACAGCCGAAGAACATGAGAAGCATCTGAGGATTGTACTAGAGAAACTGAGGCAGCATCAACTCTACGGAAAGTTCAGCAAGTGTGAATTTTGGTTGGAGAAAGTAGCCTTTTTGGGTCACGTATTGACAGCTGAGGGCGTAGCAGTCGACCCAGAAAAGATTGAGGCAGTAGCAGAATGGAAGCAGCCGAAGAATGTTACAGAGATCCGGAGCTTTCTGGGATTGGCAGGATACTATAGAAGATTCATTGAGAATTTCTCCAAGATTGCCAAGCCAATGACCGAACTACTCAAGAACAATGTCCCATTCGAGTGGACGGACACATGTGAAAGAAGTTTCCAAGAACTCAAGCACAAACTCACTACAACTCCAGTATTGACCCTGCCAGATATTCGCAAAGATTTCGTAGTCTACTGCGATGCTTCAAGACAAGGTTTGGGATGTGTTCTAATGCAAGAGGGCAAGGTTGTTGCCTATGCATCGAGGCAGCTGAGGAAACATGAGGAGAATTACCCCACACATGATTTAGAACTGGCAGCAGTGGTACATGCATTGAAGATCTGGAGGCACTATCTGATTGGCAACAAGTGCGATATCTACACAGATCACAAAAGTTTGAAGTATTTCTTCACCCAATCTGAACTGAACATGAGACAAAGAAGATGGTTAGAACTGATCAAAGATTACGATTTGGAGATACACTACCATCCTGACAAAGCTAATGTTGTGGCAGATGCCTTAAGTCGAAAGAGTTATTGCAACAACTTGATGATAGAAGAAAGTCAGCCAGAACTAGCGGAAGAGTTGTACATGCTGAAACTCGAGCTAGTAGAAGAAGGAAAACCCCAGGAAATGAGAGTGAAGTATAACCTAGGAAACCGTATCAAAGAAGCACAAGGAAAGTGTCCAGAAATCCAAGAAGTAAAAGAGGATATCCAACGAGGAGTAGCACCTGACCTCCGGATAGATGAAGCAGGGACAGTATGGCTGAAAGACCGTATCTGTGTACCACAGGACGAGGAAATCAGGAGAACAATTCTCTCAGAAGCTCACGAGTCCAAGTACTCGATACACCCAGGATGCACTAAGATGTATCAGGATCTGAAGGATAAGTTCTGGTGGAAGAAAATGAGAGAGGACATAGCAGAATATGTAGCCAAGTGCGACTCTTGTCGAAGAATCAAAGCAGAACATCAAAGACCAGCAGGACTGCTGAAACCACTGGAAATTCCAATGTGGAAGTGGGAAGATATCAGCATGGACTTCGTAGTTGGCCTACCCCGCACTCAGAAAGGGAATGATGCCATTTGGGTCATAGTTGAACGACTGACAAAAGTAGCTCACTTCATACCAGTCAAAAGCACACACTCAGTGAGCAAACTAGCAGAGTTATACATAGACAACATTCTCAAGTTGCATGGGGCACCAAAAAGTATTGTGTCAGACAGAGGACCCCAATTCACAGCTCAATTCTGGCAAAGCCTACATCAAGCCATCGGGACAACCTTGGAGTATAGCACAGCTTACCACCCTCAAACAGATGGGCAGACTGAAAGAGTGAACCAAGTTCTTGAAGATTTGTTGAGGGCATGTGTTCTAGCTTACAGCACAGACTGGGAGAAGAGTCTATCCTATGCAGAATTCTCCTACAACAACAGTTACCAGGCCAGCCTACAGATGTCACCCTTTGAGGCATTATATGGCAGAAAATGCAGGACACCTCTAATGTGGTCAGAGGTGGGAGAACGAACATTCTTTGGGCCTGACATGATTGTAGAGGCAGAGGAAAATGTGGTCAAGATCCGAGAGCACCTGAAGGCAGCTCAGAGCAGACAAAAGAGCTATGCAGATAAAAGGAGAAGAGACCTAGAATTCGAAGCAGGAGACTTCGTCTACCTGAAAGTGTCACCCCTCAGAGGGCATAAGAGATTCCAAGTGAAAGGAAAGCTAGCACCCCGTTTTGTTGGACCATACCAGATACTGGAGAGAGTAGGAAAGCTAGCCTACAAGCTAGACCTACCAGAGGAACTAGCGGGAGTACACCCAGTGTTCCATGTATCTCAGCTGAGGAAGTGCCTGAGAGTACCAGAACATGAGATCAAGACAGAGGCATTAGACCTACAAGACACCTTGGAGTACCTGGAGTACCCAGAGAGGATACTAGACAGAGCAGTCAAAGAGACCAGAAGCACAGCTATCCCGTTTTGCAAAGTACAGTGGAGCAATCACTCAGAAAGGGAAGCTACTTGGGAAAAGGAGTCAGTGCTGAGAGAGAAATACCCCCACTTGTTTAAACCATAGGTAATCACAAATCTCGAGGACGAGATTCTTGTGAGGGGGGGAGACTGTAACAACCCAAAAATTTCCTATAGGATTTGTTGAGTGCCAAAAATTCGAATTTAAAAATTTTTGGTGGAATTGAGTGCATGCAAACAAACATATAAGAGTGTCTTCTATTTGCTCCCTAAATTCTTAGGCAATTTAAATTCAATTTAAAATCAATTTGAAGTGCTAAGGATGAAATAGTGTGATTTGGAGTTATTTGGATTTATTTGGATTTTTGGTTGGTTTGAATTCAAATTCTAGATTTGAATTCAAACTCTAATTGACTAAACTAATTTCCAAATCCCATTCCTGTTCGTGGGCCGTTTTCCCCGCAGCCAAGTCCATCTTTCGCCCTTCAACTCTTCTACCCGAGCCAGCGACCCAGCCAGCCCAGCCGGCCTTTCGGCCCAGCTCGGCCCAACCTTCTCTCCGCGTCGCCGCCGCGTCCGCCTTCACCCGCTGACCGCTGGACCCCGCCTGTCAGTTTTCTTCCTCCCCCGCGTCTCCTTCCTCGCGACGCCGCCCGCTCTCTCTCTCCCGCGACGCGCCGCCCGTGACCCAACCACCCGAGCTCCGTGCGGCCCGTCCGATGCGCGCCGCGTGTCCGCAGCTGCTCGAGCTCCCAATCTCGCCGTCCGTGCCCGCCGAACCCTAGCCCTAGCGCCTATAAAACCCGCCACCGGCCATCTTCTTCCCCAAGCCGCGCCGCCCTTCGGGGTTCCATCCAGATCCAGTTCGTGGGAGGGGAGGAGTAGGTGAGGGGTGGGGAAGGTCCTGGAGCAGTCGGAGCAAGAGGAGGAGAGCCGGAGCGCCTTCCCCGCATCGCCGCCGCCGAAGCCATCGCCGCCGTCCGTGGACTCGCCAACGAGGAGCCGGACCAGGGACGAGAGGAAGCGCACGAGCACCGCCAGACTGCGCCGAGCCTACCCCGAGCTGCAGCGTACGACGACGAGACCCCTAGGTGAGCCACCGCGTTCGCCCCCCTTCTTCTCTGTTTCCGGCAGAGCGCCGCCGCTCGTGCTCGCCGTGCCAAGCCAAGCCTCTGTGAGCCAGCCTTCGTGCTGTGCACCTTCTTCTGCAGGATCCCATCGCCGCTGTCGCACCTGCAGACCGCCGTCGCCCTTAACCCGCAGCCGAGGCCCGCCGCGGCCGAGCTCTGCTCGCCCCGCGCGCGAACGCCGAGGCCACGCGCGGCCGTGGGTGACCACGTGCCCGCGCGTGTGCACCTAGCCGTGCCCCAGCAGTCGCTGGAGGCCACGAGCGTGCTAGCCGAACCCGAATCGAGCGCTTTTGCACCCAAACCCGAGTCGCCGTCGTGCTCGCCGGCGCGCATGGCCGTGTCGCCGCCGTCGCACGTCGGGAACCCAAGCCGAAGCCCAAGCCATCCCTGTTTCACCCTGAACGTGTTCGCCAGACCCTGGTGAAGCTTTTCCGACCGATCTTGAGCCAAGCCGAGCCGTCTCCGGCCAGTTCCGCCGCCGACCGTCGCCGCCGGTCGCGCTCCGGAGCGCGCCGCGCGTGCGCTGCGTCGCGCCGTGGCCGAGCCACACCGTGGACCACACCAATTCCCTCTCAGCCGCGCACAGAAGATCCCTGCCAGCCACAAATTGATCCCGTGCACCCGGCTCTCGTGAACCACTCTCACGGTGCACCGTGGACCCAGTCCACCAGGCCAGATCCAGCAGCCGCCCCTTCGTGGGCCGAATCTCGCGTTTAAGTCCGTTTAACCACCTTGAACTCTTCCGGCCCATTCACTTTCGGCCCAATTCCAGCCCAGCCATCGTTTATTCTTTTTCTTTTTCTTTTAACAGCGCTGACGTATGGGACCCACCTGTCATACTCTGTGAGTCACTGACACATGGGGCCCACTGACCAGAGTTGACCCGCTGACCGTTGACCGTTGACCCCGTTGACCGTTGACCGGTCAACGCTGACGTCAGCAGGGCCCACTGCTGACGTCATCCTAGGTGGACCCCACTGCTGACGTCAGCATGACGTCATGCTGACGTCAGCAGGCTAATTATTTGTCTGTTTTCTTTTTCGGAAATTATTTAATATTTTCAGAAAATGATTTAAACTTCGAAAATTAATAATAAATCAACCGTAGCTCAGAAAAATATGAAACCAGTTTCTATATTTTTCTAAAATCATGATCTACGCGTTAGTATAGAGTTTGGTGTTATTTGAGTCTTCATTCGTCGCTGTTTTAGTGTTTTCTTTGCTAGTAGCCGCGTCTTATTTTCTTTCCGCGCCCCTAGGAGCTCCGGAGAGTCAGGAGGAGCCGGACTACTACAACAACTGCTTTGACGAGGACGAAGACCTTTGCCCAGGTTCACGCCCGACCATCTCTGAAATACCTATTAGACATGCAAACTAGTATGCTAGCGCTTTACTTTACTCGCATGATAAACCTGCACTGCCTTTGTTATCATCCTGTTACCTTGCTACCTACTACTCACTTTATAAATATGCTATGCTATGCATGTGTTGGGATGGTTGTGATTGATCCTCTTGGCGTGAGTTGTGGGTGGTTTGGGAGGAGTAGTGCAGCTAGGCGGTGTAAGCGAGTAAATAACAACTCGATCGTTGATCGAGGTGCTGAGGGGCTGCACTCGGGCAGTCCCTATGGGGTACCTGTTGCGGGTACATGGTTACTGGTTACTTGGGGTTGGTACTCGGTGAGTACCTGAGGAGTTTGGGCGGCAATACCTGTTATGGGTGCCGATTGCGGACCGTTGCGGCGGATCGCTTGTGATGCAGATACTCGCTTTACCGAACAATTAAGGACCGAGTCGTGCCCCCACTTCGGACTTGGGAATTACAGTGCTCACCATCTACCCAGTATGGGGAGGGTTCCAGCAAGCCTACTCTAGTGCGGCGCCGAGACTGTAGGAGAATCGAGTTTGATATGTGTAGGGGGGATTCGTTGCGGCGTAATCTCCCTGATTTACCACGGCCCCCGACTGGCCCCGGTGGGAAGGTTTCACGACCCTGGGGCAGATGTTAGATCAGATGTTTCCCGAGCCCAGGGAGACAGGATTGGCGCCGTTACTGTTTAGGGTCTTTGCTGTGGGCTGTGTCTCAGGTTGGTTGCGGACTAGCCTTGCAGCCCGGATGGATTCCTGGAGTGCCACCTCTGCAGAGTGTAAACTATACGTATAGCCGTGTCCACGGTTACGGACGACCCATTTCTGAGAAGCCCCGGCTAGCGTGGGAAACTGCTTTCTTACCTCATCCTTGATTCGGGTTATGAGAGATTGGTCCAGCTGAGGATGTTGAGACGAGGTGGGGAGGGAGCTCACCGAGTCGACTAGTGAGTGAAAGGCGTTGGTGGATAATGTTTTGCGGGAACCTGCCGTGGCAGGACGAGCCCGATGGGAAATTGTGAGGTTGATGGTTGGTTTTGGGGAGTGGAGGTGTATGTGTGTGAGCAGGAGTTGGAGATGAGTTGAATTTGGGTTATTGCTTCCGCTTGCATAAGAAAACCCTGACTTAAACCTTGATTAATTCTTTATCCTTAGAATAGGCCACCTTTAAAGCTTGCATCATATTATGGTTGGTGACGTGGACCTGTCCCATTTCCTTGGGGACAGACTTTGGGTTCTCAGGTGAAGACCCCGACCACGAGTTCAACCAGGACGGGTGGTACGACTGAAGGGTGTGCGCTACGCTCAAGGATGCCTGTGGAGGAGTGGTCCCTGTTGTTCTAGCTACCGCTGCGCAGATGTTTCCTATTGTCGTTTTAGCCCAGAGGGCTTGTATCAGTCGCTTTGTCTTTATATGAGTCATGTATTGAACCTTGTATCGTTGTATGGATGTGATATTCGACTGAGATGAGTTCTGTACGAGATAGCTGCTATTCCTGGGACTATCTCAAGGGTACAGGGAGTCGGGTTCTCGTTGGTGAGAATCCGGTTCGTCACAAGATCGAAGAACCAGCTAAGACAAAGACTTAAACAAGATCTAGAAGCACCAAAGCTAGAACCAACTATAGTCTAAACACGATATAGATGCAACTAGAATAAAGTAGAAACAAGCTATAAATGACAAAGGCAAAGTGATAAGGATAACTTTATATTGATAACTCAAAGTCTACAAAAGGAAAAGGAAAAGATAAAAGAGCTTATACCAGAGCTTCTGAAGACGACTCCAGAACCTCCGAGGCACAGCTCGACTCAACTCTAACTCCCAACTAAACTATCCTAACTCTACTAGAACAAGTGGAAAGAGAGCTCCTTGGCTTGGTGTGTGTTACAAGTGAAGTGGACGCCTCTATTTATAGTGGCTAATGACGGTTGTGGTGGAGTAACCACCAAGGGACCGAGGGGTGCCCCCTGGTGATTCGGGCGAATTGCCCGGGTTCGGCCGAACAGGTCAGTTCGGCCAAACCCCTTGGATCCACCGCCTTGCTTTTGGATGGCTTGGATTGATCCCTGGGGTCGGTTGCTGGCTTGGGGACGATTCGTCTGAAGGCCCCAGTTTGGCCGAACTGGGCCTGGCCCGTGGTCAGCCTCCCCAGCACCGCCTCTGGTCCTGGACCTCCTGGGCTGACTTGGTTTGGTGTAATTTTTGTAGAATTGGTCCAGAGATGAGGTAGCGGTCGCCCACGTGTCATGTGTCGTCATCGCTTGGTCATCGTTGACGTGGACGTCTCCCGGTGTCGTGTACGGCTAAGGGGGGTAACAGGCCGAATCGTGTCGTTCGATCGAATTGGTCAATTCTGACCCCTATAGCACGTATTTGTTGTTAATGTACCTGCACAAGTGAAAGTCACCAAAACTCGTGGAACTTTATTAGAAATAAACCAAAGTGCATGGAATTTCACATTGTCCTCTTTTATTCCCGAGTATTGGTGGTCGAAAATGTGTCGTAACGATCGCCAACAGAGGCCTATTTGGGGGTTGCTCCCCATTTCAATCTGTGGAGGTACTTGTACCTAGTCAAGGCGATTGGCGCGGGCAAGCACTGAGATGGTCCAACCCAAATCACTAGCGGGGTAGGGATCATGCTTCGGGTTGGAATGGCGAAGGTATACTTCGATCTGGAGCTAAACGACAGCAACAAGAGGTGGTGCGAGGATTGGTTCTACATGAGAGACCATTCACCAATGCTACCGGGGAGGTCAGATTTTCCACCAGTAGAGCTTGATTCCTGGAGGGAGGCACCGAGGGGGAAGGACTTGGAGCATGTGGAGGAGCTGTTGGCCAAGATTGATGTGTTGAAGTTGGTCGGACTCACAGCCCCTGGCCGTGATGATTTCATTCGTCGCCCGAGCAATTCAACCCATCAAGGAGCGTGTGCACCTGGCATACGAGTTCTCTGGTCAGAATGACCCAACTCGGGAACACAACAGGATTGTGGATCAGGACGAGATCCACGAGCGGGTCAGCAGCATCATGAAGGGCAACATTTCCAACAGTGGTGCTCCACACCCTTTCCATCTTATGTACTTCCAGACCTGGTGAGTCACGAACTGCCCAGCGTTTGTGACCTGTTTTCCTTGCACATTGTTGTTTGATCTCGCAGGCTTAAACTTTTGTGTGTGCAGGAGGAAACCAATCGCTTCTTCAGCCTGGCTTCTTTGCCTGCCGGTTCCGCTAGGCGGGAGAAGGTGATGACCTTGGAGGAGGCATAGGCCGACCCTTCACGGTTTGAGTCTGAGCCATGGGTGTCGGACGAGTTCAGTTCGTCACCAAGTGGCGAAGAAGCTATGGGGGTGACGGGTCAGGCTGCTGGACCCACGGGGAGGACCAGAGCCGCCGCGCGCAAGTCTTCCGAGTCCTGGGCGGAGCCCAACACACGGAAGAGGTCGGCCGAGCCCCAGACACAGAGTCCAGTTGACGCGATCGTGAAGAGGCAGTGTGCGGGGACCAGCTGGTGGTCTGTGAGGAGGCTGGTTCTTCTGTGGGCGCCTTGGAGGGGAACCTTCCCCAACAAGGCTCGCGGGAGGCGAGTCCTTCGTCTATCGTCCCAAATGCAATTATGCCTATTCAGGCCCGGCCATCGAATCCTTTGTGTCTGAGTGCCCGGAGGCCAGCTGAAGGATCGAATTGGCACACAAAGAGAAGGGGGAGTGAATGAGAGCTGATAAAAATTTCTCTCAAAAGAGCAACTCCGGCCTATATCCCAAAATCACTTCCAATCGCGATCCACTCACTTTCTTGCCAAGTCCACAAAGCCACCGAAGTGCTTCTGGACCTAGGGAACAAGTTTCAAGCACGAAGCACAGCGGAAAAAACAACTCAAAGCTCAGCTTCAGCACACAGACCGAAACCGGTCAGATCGGGTTTACAAACCGGTCAGACCGAATTTGATCTGTACTACCCAAGTGCAAAGCTACAGCCACAAACGTGCTCAAAACACTTCAAATCACTTTCAGGGCAACCCCTAACAAATCACAACCAAGGACACTAAAAAACAACACTTAGCACCTCCAGCACCAAAACCGGTCAAATCGGTTTCGGAAACCGGACAGACCGGTTTCCCCAGACACACACGGGAAAAATCTGCCCACGGGAAGAACTCAATCTTATCCTCAACCGATCTCTTGTTTCGCTCCACGGATTCAAGTGAGACTTTGGGGATAGGTAGGATACCTCATGAACTAGTCATGGCTCCGTAATCACTTCCCAACACGCACCGAATCAAGAGGAATCGAGAAGCAAAGACTGTAGGATATACATCCTCGGGTACCCTCACGACAAAAGGCTGAGTCCTAGTAGAACTACTCAGAGAACTCCTACTCCGTGTAGAACTACTCATGTACTCCTACTAGGACTCCCAAATTGTAACCGACTAGGAGACTAACCATGTAACCTTGCCCCTAGGATATATAAACGAGGGCAGGGGTCCCTAGCTCGGCAAGGCAAAAATAATCAACCAACGTCTAGAAGACGTAATATACAAAACCGCCATACAGGACATGGGGTATTACACCTACACTAGCGGTCCGACCCTATCTAAATCCTTGTGTGTTGTGTCTTCGTGTTAACCATCAAGTTCCAGGTCCGGCGATTCCCACAAATCTACTCTCTAGGATACCCCTAGACAGACACGCTCGAGATAAATCTTCAACACTTGGCGCCTACCGTGGGGCAGATCGTAGCGATCAATGGGAGAGCTTGATGGACCGAAATCATCATCATAATCAATCTACTCATGATGTGGTGTATTTGTGGTTCAATGTCGGCTAACCAGCAACTCGCCGCATCGTGTGTCGACTCAAGCCAGCAATTCCTATAAGAGCAAGTTCCAGTCGGATTGCTGTCCTATCGAAGCAAGTTCCAGTCGGCAACTGCATATCGTCGAGATCGAGTTGGATGCGGAGTCCAAGAAATTTTCTTTCCTCATACAAAAGCTGCAGGAGGGGAACCAGCTACAGGGGGAGGTTCGAGTAAGGTCAGAACCGCATCGACATGAAAGCCTAAAAGCAATTGTTTTTGGATTTTGCTACAAGCACACGAAGGTTTACCAGGAGCTTCAAGTTCTTCACTTGCCGCACACAAGAGATGTAGGTGTGTACTACTACCTCAACGTCTAGTCGCATCGATTCGTGTACGAATACTCCGACTACCGATCTAACTAGTCGAGATCGGCTACCGCGCCATCAACAACTAGTCGGATCCGACTCCGACTACTCGACTTCAACAACAACCGTCGCAGTTCCATCACCGTCCACCACGGCTTCGTCGACAATCATCCACTAATTAAGCTAAGTCTTATTTAATAATCGTTTTCTTCATAATAATTTTATCAGCTTGTTTAAAAACATGCTTGGCCATGAGCCGACTACTCTAAAAGAGTACTTCGCTCGACAACAAAAGTTCTAGAGGGCCATACTATCACCGACTATGGAGCATGCCACGTTAGCCCATGTATTTGGTAAATCAAGTTACGCAGGGCAAGCCCGTAGACTTGGTGCATCGAAATACGTAGGGCTCTCGGAGGCTATATCTACAGATTCTAGATTCTTCGTCAATGGGTTACAAACCCTCGCCTGACCTCTCGCCAACAGGTTACAAACCCTCGCGCAACCTCTCCTACAGGAGAAAAGTCCTAACCGACTACTTTATTATTTCTCTGCACTCTTAATGACCAAACCGCTTAGTAGCATGCACCTTAATTCGTGAAACTTCGGTTCCTTCGCAAAACCTATGCACCTTAAAGGACTGGTTAAGCGAGACCAAGTGTTTAAACAGAACAGGGCTACTACTAGAGTGGTTACGAGTATAACAAGAGCAATGAGCATAAAGCTTAAACATGCATTATAATATATTATTGTTGTTATTATTTTTTTATCGGATACTACTCATCCTATATATTTCAATTGCAGGGTGGTCAGCTAAGTACTCACATCAGTCGGGACCTGGCACGACCTCTGCTCTCCATGGCGTCACAAAGCCTCCCGAGTCCTTACACTAGTCGGTACTCACATGATGCGGCTCCACGAGTACCAATCGAGTACACCAACTAGTCGTTTGAAGCTCAGGGGCTATACAGCACAAGTCGAGACATGAAGACGAGTACTAGAACTAGTCGGTACTCAAATGGTGCGGCCCTACAATACCAGCCGAGTACTCTAACTAGTCGGTCCTTGCATTTATTCGAATATTCGATGACTAATCAAGTACTGGCACTAGTCGGTACTTGGATATCTACACAGAAGCTACTTTGAAGATTACGTTCTTGACCCTCGGACCGAATGGAAAACTATTCGCTTAGAGGCTCGGGGGCTATACCTAAGGGGTACACATTTTTTGTGCCTATTGTTGATCATTTGAAGACAAAGACTCGAAGATTTTTTCAAAGACCCTCGACCTGATTATTCTAATCAACTCGACGCTCGGGCGCTAAGCATATATGCTTCACCTTCGATGAGCATATTAATTAAAGACATTTGTGAAGCTCTCCACAGCCGCTCAGTAACCATTCGACAAAAGACTAGAAGACTTCGAAGGAGGTTGTTGTTTGGCTATGAAGCGCTCGGGGCTTGTGGGATATACATTCCCGGGTACCCTCACGACAGAATACCTAGTCCTAGTAGAACTACTCGGAGAACTCCTACTCCAAGTAGAACTACTCGTGTACTCCTACTAGGATTCCCAAATTGTAACCGACTAGGAGACTAACAATTTAATCTTGCCCACTGGGATATATAAAGGAGGACAGGGGTCCCTAGCTCGGCAAGGCAAAAAATAATCAACCAACGTCTAGAAGACGCAATATACAAAACCCCCGTACAGGACGTAGGGTATTACGCTACATTGGCGGCTCGAACCTGTCTAAATCCTTGTGTCTTATGTCTTCGCGTTAACCATCAAGTTCCAGGTCCGGCGATTCCCACAAATATACTCTCTGGGATACCCCTTGACAGACACGCTCAAGATAAATCTTTGACAAAGACATGAACACCCTTTTGCTCGGGTTCATCCAAAATCCATCAAAACAAAGGCTTTTTCCTAGGATTAAGGGGGCTAAAACTTCTCGACACGTAGACTAAACCCGGTTAGACCGGTTCTACAAATCATTCAGATCAGCTTTCTGAAGCCAAACCGGTCAGACCGGTTCTCCCAACCGGTCAGACCGGTTCTGCTACGCCAGGTCTTCAGACTTGGTTTTGAGACCCAAACCAAGAAACCATCCTCCGCTGGTTTTGTGGCCAAACCAACAAACCCTGCGTACTTCGTCCAGCCTCCACGCCAAGCTTCGAGCACGCCAAGCCTTTCACCTCTGGTGCCCGGATGGTCTACTCGGTCTTGCCTCGTTCCTTGACTCGTCCGCGCCCAATGTACTAGCTCAGATCATTTTCTTCCCCGTTGCCTTGGTTGTTCTTGCACCATGTGAACCACACTTGATCCCATCGGTCATCGGGTCCCTCGAACCAAGCCTACTTGTCTCTCCACTCCTGGGAGGCCACTCCGGCAAAGACCTTTGACTCTTGTTCTTCACCTACACCAATGCAAATCAAGCCACATTCTATATCTGCAATACTTAAGCCAAGGCGAACGTTAGTCCACACAAAGTTGACAATCACTCATCACTAGGAAGCGACCATCCACTCGGTCCCTCGGACACACATGGTCCTCACCGGCTAGGAGCAACATGTGCGTGTTGTTGTTGTTGATGCCCTCTGCGTTGTGTCTTTGGGTCCTTTTCGTTGCTAACATCTGCTCACTTCCACAGGCCATCGAGCAAGTGTCCTGGGCTACGACAATCAGAGTCGGTGAGGTCTCGCTCGGACGAGGACTCGGCGCTGGGGGAGGTGTCAAAGTCGAGCGCCGAGGCTGCTGACTCGTGGCCACAACATGTTGTGGTGTTTCCAGAGGATCCACCCGTTACCGTTGTCCCTGTGCCAAGGTCGGCACTCTCACCTACTGCGGCCCCTGCATCGACTGTCCAAGAGGTGCCGAGTACCCATGTTCCTCCTGGTGGTGCCGACATAGGGACTGACGAGGCACTCCGGAGGGACTCGGCTGGTAGGGTCGACGACGAGGACATGTCATATCTGGTGGATACCACTGTCGCCGACTTCGGGCAGCAGGTAGAGTTGGCTGCTGAGGGGAGTGGAGGTCAGAGTCATGCCGAGCAGTTTGAGTACTCGTACGACGACGACCGTGAAGCCATCAGCAGGATGCATGATGCCACGAATGTTATTGACAAAAGCCTCGAGGTACGTGTGGTAATCTCGTCGTACCTTCTGTGTTAACTGAACCTTGATGCCGTTGCAGATTCTGCTGGCGAATGCTCGTGAGCGCACCAGAATGGTGAAGGTGGCGGAGGAGCAACACAAGGAACTCCTAGAGCTGCGGGCGCATGTCCGTGCGGTGGCCACTAAGGTCAAGCAGTTCACTTCCCATAAGGAGGCAGATATGGAGAAGACCGCCGAGCTGAACTGGGACCTTGTCGCTCAGCTGGCGGAGCTGACCACTAGTAAGTTGATCCCCACCCTGTCTTGAGTATATGCCGAGTTCTTGAATCCTTCAAAATCATGTTTTGGTCGTATGTAGGTGCTGAAAAGGAGAAAAAGGCCCTGGAGGACCGGGTGGCGGCCCTGGAAGCTGAAGTGAAGAAGCAGGCCACCGAGCGCAAGCAGGCTGTTACCGACCACCGGCGCGCTTTTCAATGTGAGCCTAAGCCCGTGAGGCACCGTCTCTGCTACCCTAGTTGTGTAGATCATGACACCATAACACTTGGTTATGGGTGGACATCGTGCGCAGGTCATGCTAGCGAAAAGAAGGTATGGGAAGAGAAGCTGGAACTCGCGCTAAAGGAGAAAGAGGACATCGGCCGGGCATACAGCCGGGTGAAGGGCTCCCACAAGGCTGCTTTGCAGGTTACGTTTGCTTTTCTTGATCCTTTGATTCCACATGTGGCTAGCAAGAGATAGGTGCTTAGTGTAGAGTTGTTCTAATCTTGTAGAGTTCGCCCAAAAATACAAGGCCTTGGAAGAAGCCGTGTAGTCCACCTGTGATATCATCGACCTAGTGGAACCCGGTGCGCCTGCTCGGTTGCTGGAGGAGAGGATTCGGGCGGCTCCTTGCCAAGCCCGAGCTGCGATGAAGACTGGAGCCGCAATAGTGGCGAGAGATTTGCTGGCGATCTTGAAGACCCACTATCCCGACCTCCAGCTGGATTGCGTTGGGGAGGGCTTCAACTGCGCGTATAGCGGCGAAGCTTTTGAGGCGAGCATGACATCTTTTGTGGGCCTAGCAGAGCAGCTCACCAACAGTATTTACCCGAAAGAAGAAGATAATAGTCAGTAGTCCTGTGGAAGAAACAATGTTTTAAGTACTTGTTGTAATAAGTGACTCAATTTTGCATCTCTTTGATTAGTTTTAGTTGATATATCAACCCTTAAGAACTTGTCGTAGTCATGACAGTGCTTGAGTGCTCGACCGGGAAGGTGGCTGTGGCTCGCATGGAGGCAGCACGCCTACATGCTACGATGCTCTCATGGAGGCTTATTCGTAGGTAGGAGACCGGGCCGAGTACTTTCGCACGTGTTTAGACTTTGGTTTTAGTGAGTCGGGTGTGCCTGTTATTGCTTACATGATCGTTTTCGTAGGGGTGAACACATGGTTGATAGTAATTAAGTAATTTCAATTTGCAAACGGAAGCATCACAAGTATTTTGGAGGAGCAATATACTTTTATTGAATATTGGCAAGAGAGTAGAGGTACATAGCTGGTGTTTAGGGCTAAGGATAGAACTTAGTAAGGTGCTGGATGTTCCAGATGTTTGGAACTGGATCGCCATTGGCCCACTCCAGGCGGTATGTTCCTGGTGAAATGACCTCTTTAACAATGAAGGGGCCTTCCCTGGGAGCCGACAACTTGTGTTGGTCCTTTTCAGTCATGACTCGGCGCAATGCGAGGTCGCCCACGTTTAGCGAGCGTTCCATGACGTTCCAATCGTGATACCGTGAAGGATCGAATCGGCGAACAGAGAGGGGGGGAGTGAATGGGAACCGATAAAAATTATCTCTCGAGAGTGAACTCGGCTGATATCCCAAACTCACTTCCGACGGCGACCAACTCACTTCCTTGCCAAATCCACGAAATCACTGATGTACTTCTGAACCTAGGAGCAAGTTTACAAGCAACTCAACTAGCAACGCACAGTGGAAAAACACAACTCAGAAAATCTGGTTTCTCAAACCCGGAACTTCTGGTTTCTCAAACCCGAAACTTCCGGTTTCACCAGCCCGAGCAAGATCTAGAAAAAGTGAAAACCCAATCAAATGACCTCCAAAATTTGTGAGATTTCATTAGTAACTTTCTGGAACCATGGTGAGTCTTTGCCCAAAAAATCTTTCCAAAAAGATCAAGACTTCACCACGAATTTCATGGATTCGGTCAAGAACACTAGAGAAGGGAGAGATGGGAAAAACTCAAATTCAAGAGTGCTCATGCATGGATTTGCTAGTGTCACACCCGGATTTACCCAGAAACCCGAATGCTACCATATGTGTGCCCAGGATGTCCACAGAACACATATAACTTACAAATATGGAAATCAGAGTACATATGCTCGAATAAAACATTTTACATCAGAGTTTACCTAAACAAAACACAGCGGAAGTCTATGCATTAACTCTCTCGACAGGTAGAGCCTCAAGTCCACATCGACACCGACTGGTTGACCACAGCTCAAAAGTAATGGAAAATCCTCAGGAAACTCAGTAGCTGTCTCAATCACTGATCCATCTGTTACCCGTCCGGGATTTTGTTGAATAATGGCAAGTGTAAGTAAAACATTTACTTAGCAAGTATAGCACGGGTATGAAGGCTCAAAATAGGCTAGACACGGCTTAACTGCATTAGCATTTTTAGTTGGTTCATTTTAACATTAACCAAATTACTACAAGTGAATGAATTCCCAGTTGTAACCCAATTAATAAAGTATAAGTGTCATTAAGCATAATTAAACATCATCTTCTAATAAAAAAGGATCCAGGCCGCTCGTGACCCTGAGCAAGGTTATCATGATAGATTATACACTCTGCAGAGGTTTCACCCTTGACCCACCAGTCGCGTAAAAGTTCAAAGGAACTTTGCACCCAACCACGCACATCAACACTTCCGAGGTGTGACGGCATAGGGACGCTACGAGGTTTTTCACAAGACACACTAACAAGACAGTAGCCGCTAGTTTAACAAGGCGGTGAGACCATAGGCACCGAGATCGACGTACGCCTACGGAGTCACACCATAGGGGGGGTCGATGGCGTCCAGAGTGTGGGCATCACACCCATCCATGCGCAACGTGTGAAGTTCCCCATCGCAAGGACTCCCAACACGGGACTGGGTCTAATGTGACCTAGCCGACGGATCGCCCGTCCTCGGTGGAATCCGGAAACACCCTTTCACCTTTTGTCCACTAACGCCGTTGGCCCCAATGGTAACCACTGGCAAGCTAGAGTCATACAAGTTACTTGACCAAGACCAGAGCCATAATAGTTCTAGCGGTGGCGATAGGCTCCTGGGTTACCGCTTTAAGAACCGGACCTTAGAGAGAGACACTGGAGCAAAGCACACAGCACATGCCCCAGTTCCCTAAACCATGTTGCTAAAAAGCAAGTTTTATCATTAACATCGAAGTGAACCATTAAGTCAATATTAACAATGAAGTAATGGTGACAGTAGCTGCGCATAGCACAGACTCTACCCATATGCATCAATCCCAAGGTAACAAGGGCAGGATAATCAAACTAGGTAGCAAGGATTGTCCGTGCTATAACTTGCCTTTATCCAACAAAGATACCGCTACTCAGATTCTTCAATCTTGTTCTTGCAATCTCTTGATGACGTTCCTCTGCCCGCAACAATCAACGACACGAGCACAACATGCAGCTAAACAAGCAAGCAAACAATATACAACTAAGACCAGTACACCAATCAAAATAAAAGCTTTAAAAGAGTGCACTAAAGGATAAGGCTTGATTCTAGGATCACGTGAGCGCAAGAATCGCTGAAAACGGAGCTAGGGTTGAAAAGATACAACTATCGGTAGGTTTGGATTATAAAAGAAAATAAAAGACTATATGCTTGGATTAATTTTGATTAAATAAATAATATAAGAGATATTTCAGAGAAACATCTTATGTTGGAATAAATTCAATTCTATTTGAATTTGTAAAACGAGATAAAACTTAATCAAGTTTTATTCACAATTGTTTATATAAGAATAATATCAATTAAACATTTATTTAATGTAAAGCATGTGGGATGGTCTAAGTGTATAACTTTATAGCTTGAGTTGAACTAGTCATATTAATATTTAAAACACAGTTTTACTGACATTAATCAAATTAACATTTATTTAAGAAACCTCGAAGTTTAACCCTAATTTGATTTTAATTAGAAAAGTTAGTTAAATACACATTAATCAAATTAAAATTCATTTATAAAAACTGAGATATCACCTAGTGAATTTTTATTTATAAATCTAACTGAATAAATATTAATCAAATTTATTTTAGCATTTAAAAACCGAATAGAAATCTTAATTATATTTTAGTATAGAAAACATATTTAAATATTCTTTAGTCAAATTAATATTTAAATAAAATTCAGAAACACATGACATAGTAAATATGAGTTCTAACGCGTAGTTTGAGTTTATACGAATCTAACGTAACTTGAACGGGTCGAATCAGAGCTAAAAGAGAGAAGATATGGGTTTTCTAAGTACTAGGGACCTACTGGCAAGTTTTCAAAAGTTCCAGGGGCTTATTTGTGAAAAACCGAGGACCTATGCGTAATTTTGTATAAAACTACAGGGGCTTGCGTGCAAAACCAACCAAAAAGGACGACGGGTTATATTTTTAAAAAGGGTAGGGGGCTTTCTGAGAAAATTTGGGCCTAGATGTAATTAACTTTGAATAGGCGTGGACTGCGGGTTCTAAATCAAAACTTGGAGGGGTTCTTGTGCAAAATGGCGGCGCTGACCGATACAAAGGAGTTTGACTCGGGCGGGGGGAGGAGTGTGGGCCGTTGGTTTTAGATCCAACGCCCCCGTTTGGATCGGGCGAGAGAGGGAGGTCGCCGGCAGAGCCCTGCGGCGAAGCTTCAATCCGGCGATGCCGGGGTCTATTGGCGTCGGGAAACGGCCAGGGAGGGCGCTGGGACCGCGAGGAGGTCACCCAGGGGGTTCACGTCGGCGGTCGAGCGACGACGGCGGCAGGCGACGGCGTACAGCAGCGGCGGCGCTCCGACGAGGTGGCTCGGGCGCTAGAGACTGAGGGAGAGGGGGGGACGCGGCTCGAGAGGTTCTTTACCTTGCGTCAAAGGTCGGGGCGAGGTCGTGAGCACCGGAGCGGGAGATCAACAGCGGCCGAAGCTTGCGCGGCAGCGGGAACAACGAGCTCGGGTGGCGGCGCAGCTCTAGGGTTTGGGGCTCTGCGCGGGTCGGGAGAGGGTCCAGGGGCCAGCGGCGCAGAGCTTTAAAGGCGCACGGGGAAGCGGGGCCTCGGCGTGCGGGCCTTGCCGTGGCAGGCACAGTCGGCCACGCCATTAGCGGCGAGGGAGAAAGGAAAGGAGCAGGGGAAGGCTGCCAGGTGGGACTCGGCTGTCGACGAGATAGAGGAAAGGGGAGGCTGCGGCTTGGGCTGGCGTTGGGCCGAAAGTGGTTGGGCTGCGGCGCTCGCGGGCTGAGTGGCGCGGGGAGGGAGGCGCGCTGGGCCGAGGGGGAAGAATACTCCAAAAATACTCCAAAAATTCCAGGGCAAGAATAATTCCAGAAAAATCTAGATAATTCGTTTAAGCCACGAAAAATACTCCAAAAATTCCAAAAATCCCAAGAAAAATCTCAAAGATAGATTTGGACACAGGGAACCCAAATAAAATATTTGGAGCTCATGATAAAGGATTTTAGCACATCCCAAAAATTGGAATTTTCTCTAGAAACATAGGAATAATTCCCAGAAAAATCTGGAAAATTCCTAGAAGGCTTCTAAACGTATTTTTAGAAAACTTGCACACTTAAAACAACTAAATGCAACCGGCGTGAATGCAAAGCACTCAATATTATACCTATGTTGTTTTAATTTAACTTAGAAAACAAAAATTTCCTATAGTAAATTCCCTGTTAATTATTTAAAGGTTGGAAAATTTTAGAAAATTGAGAAAATCATTGTGTTAATTGTGCTATCAATTCACATCCCAAAATCCAAAAATTTTGGGGTGTGATAGCTAGGGATCACACTAGATATTCTTGCACATGTCCCAACACCAAGTTCCTCAAAGAATCGCGCCCAAAACTCAGCCAATCAAGAGAATGAAAATTCCACCAAAAAGAGCTCCAAAAATCATGAAAAAGAAAAATGAAGAGCACACGAGATTTGAAGAACTTCTTCCATTGATTCACGAGGACAACATCTATACAAGGCTAGGAAGCCACCCACATCCTCCCTCTCTTGTGGGAAAATTGAAACAAAGAGTAATCACCCTCTCCTATCTCTCTTATCCTCTCACATGAAGCCCATAGCTAGCCTAGGAAAACAAAGAGCAAATAAACTAGAGTTCCAAGAGATGGCTGTCATCTCCCACCAAGGTGAGTATATATGGCCGCCGATGAAAGACTAAACTACCCCAACTACTTGACTCTACGATACACGCCCTTATGGGCAAAACGGTAAAGTTGTAGATATTTCTCCTCCGGTAGGGCACGCATCCATCTGGAGTTGCTTCCCTCCGACGCAACCTCCATGATCACGCCGTATGTCCTCCGTTTCGAAGCTTCCCAACGCCCAGACTGAAACCGGTCAGACCGGTTCTGGCACACCAGGTCTTCAGACTTGATTTTGTGGCCCAAACCAAGAAACCCTCCTTCCCTGGTTTTGTAGCTAAACCAGAAAACCCCGTGCACTTGGTCTAGCCTCCACGCCAAGCCTCGAGCACGCCAAGCCTTTCACCTCCGGCTCCTAGACGGTCTACTCGGTCTTGCCTCGTTCCTTGACTCAGCCGCGTCCAATGTACCGGCTGGATCACCTTCATCCACGTTGCCTTGCCCATTCTTGTACCATGTGAACCGCACTTGGTCCAACTGGCCATTGGGTCCCTCGAACCAAGCCTACTTGTCTCTCCACTCCTGGGAGGCCGCTCCGGCTAAGACCTTTCGCTCTTGTTCTTCACCTGCAACAATGCAAACCAAGCCGCATTCTACATCTGCAATACTTGATCCAAGACGAACGTTAGTCCACACCACATTTTCAATCACTCATCATAAAGGAAGCGACCATCCCTCAGTCCCTCGGACACACATGGTGCAAAACTAAATTTTTCAGTTCTGTCAGCGCCAAACAGGTCTGACCGGTTTTGCCCAAACAGAACTGACCAACACTAAAAATGCAAAGAAAATGCACAAAACTTCTCTCACTTGTTCCAAACAAGTTCTAAGCAGGGTAAGCAACATTTCTCAAGTATTTACTTCTCCCCCTTGTTGCCAATGCATGAATCAAGGCAAAAATGCAAAACAAAACAATCTAGAGCTTCTCAAATATACAATGAGCACTATAAAATGCTACACATAAGCAAATGAGCAAGCGAGATAGTCGAAAGTTTTGTACAAGCATTGCCAACAAGATTACATAGTTGTATAAGCATATGGCCAATTAGAAGTTCCAATTCATCGATTTTTGTGAAAAACCTCACCTCATGAGCAAAATCCTAACCATGACCTATTCAAGCCAAAATGAACTAGATCATGCAAAGATCATATGATGTCACCAATTCTTATCAAAGGTCATTGCAAACGCCCAAAATCTACCTCATGTCATGTCAAAGCCACCGAGCCATGTGTCTACCTCTAAATAAGAGACTTCTCTTGGTAGACAACATGCAACGGTTTACCACCCAAAATATATACATAAAAGCACAAATAACATGAGTAACCATTTAAAGCACTTCATTTTTAGAATTTTTTTCATATGGTACATGAAAATTCCTTTGCGGCAAAAAGAAGCTTATGCCTCTCCATAAGATAAGCAATGGGCTAAACATTTACAATGACAAGATGATCTTGGACCCAATTAACAAGAAATAGATACCCAAGCATAACCTAAGCATGAAAAAGCAATTAGGCTTGAACAAGACATGGAAAATCATCTATTCAAGGGTGAGATCAAATTTAACATTTTCTTTCCAAAAATGCTAGCAAGCTCATCATGAATATACAACATAGCAATCAAGAGCTTAGCTAAACATCACCAAGAGACTACAAACATGTCCACTAGCTCAAATGTAGCAAGTTATTGTGATCAATCCATATAGGAGAAGCTCATCCTAAAATGCATCAAAAGAGATATGTACATCAACAAGCCCTAGATATATCACAATGCAAGCTATATGACAAATGTAACAACAAGATGTACATGATGCCACTATCATACATAAGATACAAGGATGCTATACATATGCTAGAAAGTGAGCTCCAAGAACCAACTCAAAAAGGACAACACACTCCAAGCTCTCCTCGCAAGTGGGCAAAGGTTGCTTGGTCAAGTGGTTTAGTGAAAATGTCAGCTAGCTGGTCTTGGGTGGAAACATGGGATAGCTCTATGTGGCCTTTCTCAACATTATCCCTCAAAAAATGATACCTCACTTCTATGTGTTTGGTTTTGGAATGAAGCACTGGATTTTTCACTACGCTTATGGCACTGGTGCAATCATATAGAAGTGGAATATGAGAAAAGCTCAAGCCAAAGTCACTCATAGTATATTTGATCCATAGGAGCTGGGAACAACAGCTAGCTGTTGTAACATACTCGACCCCTGTGGTGGATTGAGCAACGCTAGACTACTTGCGAGAAGACTAAGAAACCAAAGAAGACCCAAGAAACTAACACTGACCCGAGGTAGACTTGCGGTCCAAATGACACCCAGCAAAATCAGCATCAGAAAATCCGTGAAGACTGAGTGTCGAGGAGGCAGAATATCAAAGACCCCAATCAAGAGTGTATTTCAAATACCAGAATATCCTCTTGATGGCCTGCTGATGTGAAGTCCTCAGTGAAGCCTGAAACACAGATACACACTGAATTGTATGTCTAGCCTCATCGCCGTCAAGTAGAGGAGGGAGCCGATCATGCTCCGGTACTCCTTCTGTGTCACACCCGGATTTACACAGAAACCCGAAATGCGGCCATATGTGTTCCCAGGAAGTCATTACACATATAGCGAACAAATATGATAACAGAATACAGTGCTCGAATAAAATAAATGGTTTTACATCAAAGTTTGACTCAAATAAATAAATAAAACAGCGGAAGTCTCATTATTAATTCTCTCTAAACGAAAACGAAGCCGATAACCCACGGGGACACCGACTGGTTGAGCACAGCTAGTAGAACGGCAGATCCTGAGGAAATTAAACAGCAGCAGTACCATCTAATCCATCTGTTACCCATCCGGGATTTTGTTGAATAGCAAGTGTAAGTAAATGTCTTACTTAGCAAGTACAACACGAATAATGAAGGCTTAAAAGAAAGGCTTGACACGGCTGTACTGCATTCGCAATTTTAGTTGTTTCATTTTAACATCATCATAATTACTACCTTTACATGAATCCCAATTGTACCCCAATTAATATAGTAGAAGTGAACATTAAACGATAATAAATAACAGCATCTTCTAATCATAAAGGATCCAGGCCGCTCGTGACCCTGAGCAAGGCTATCATGATAGATTTACACTCCGCAGAGATTTCGCCCTTTACCCACCAGTCGCGTAAAAGTTCAAAGGAACTTTGCACCCAACCACGCGCACCAACACTTCCGAGGTGTGACTGCATAGGGACGCTACGAGGCTTTCCACAAGACACCCTAACGAAACAGTAGCCGTTATGGTACAACCTAGGCAGCATGACCCAAGGCACCGAGATTGACTAACGCTCATGTAGCGATACGAGGGGGTCAATGGCGTCCAAGCGCGGGAAAGAATATCAACAACAACATAAATAGCGCAACGTGTGGAGCCCCCGCCATACGGTGGCTCCCAACACGGGACTGTGCCTCACGGGGACATAGCCGACGGATACCCCGTCCTCGGTGGATCAAACCATACTCTCACCAATGCTTCCCATAACGCCGTCGGCCCGTCGGTAACTACTGTCAAGCTAGAGCCGTACATGCTACTTGTCCAAGACCAGAGCCATTATAGTTCCAGAGGTGGCGACAAGTTCCTGGGTTGCCGCTTTAAGAACCAGTCCTTACGGAGAGACACTAGGGCCAAGCACGAAGCGTATGCCCTAGCTCCCTGATCCATGTTGCTAAAAAGCAAGTTTTACCATTAACATTGAAGTGAACCATTAAGTCAAGATTAACAGTTAAACAAAGGTGACAGTAGCTGCGCCTAGCAAAGTTCTACCCAAATGCAATAACCCAAGGTAATCAAGGTATAAGATAATCAAGCTAGGTAGAACCTTAAAAGGGTAATAATTTAGACACATGTGTATGCAGTAAATAGTGCAAAGGTGTGTTTAGGTAGCAAGGATTGTCCGTGCTATACTTACCTTCCTCAAACTGCTGCTGCTGCTGGTCCTGCTCCTCGTAACCCTCGAACTCAAACACGTACGGCTCACTGACTGGTCTCACGAAGCAACACACAAGCATCCACACAAGCCAGTACATGCAAACAATATTATTCTATTAGAACAGTACACCAAACAGTAAAAACAGAACAAAAGAAGGCTTAGAAACTAATCTACGCTTCGCTACGAACACGTGAGCACGAAAATCACTCAAATCGGAGCTAAAACGAGAAAGATATGGCTTTTCTAAGGTTTAGGGACTTGCTGGCAAAGTTTTAAAAGTTCCAGGGGCTTATTTGCAAAAACTCAGGGGCTAAAACATAATTTTATATAAAAACAGCAGGGCTAAAGCGTAAAATAACTTAAACAGGACCTCGGGTGCTATTTTTAAATAAGACAGGGGGTTTTCCATAAAATTCAGGACCTAAATCTAATTATTTTTGAATAGATCTGGACCGCGGGTTGATTTCCAAAAAGGTCAGGGGCTCTTTTGCAAAACGCGGGGCGCTGACTCGGGTTGACCGGTATTGACCCAGGCTGGTTTCGATCTAGGCCGTTGGATCAAGATCTTAGAGCTAGGAACAGATCTGGGCGGGGTGTCGCCGGCGGCGGCGCTGGGTGCGGCGCTGGGTCGGAGGCGGCGGCGCATCACCGGCGTGGCTTCGAACTGGGGCTGCGGTGCTCGGTTTTGGGAGCGGTTTGCACCTACGGCTTCGGGGCACGACGGCGAACGCGTCCAGGGGGTTCAAGATGACGGCGGTGCAGCGGGGGCGACGAGCGACGAGCGATGGCGGCGGCGGGGCTCGGCGACGGCGGCTCGACGCGGTGGCGGCGCTACAGAGCACGGGGAAGGACGGGGAGGGGCTCGGGAGATCCCTTACCTCCACGCGAAGCTTTCCTGGCGGTCGATGGCGGCGGAGCGGCGCTGGACCGGCGGATCGACGGCGGCGCGCGACTTGAAGATGGCGGCGGCGCTGCGAGCTCGAGCGGCGGAGGCGGCTAGGGTTTTTGGTAGGGGGTTGGGAGGCGGCGGCGGCTACTATTTAAGGGGGCAGCTTGGGTTGCCCTGGTGGACCTCGGCGTGCGCGCCCATGGGCCCAGAGTCCGGCTCGGTCAGCAGGTCGGGGACGGATCCGACGGGCGGGTCCAGCCTGGCAGTCGGAGTGGAGGGGGGTACTAAATTTCGGAGTCCGGCTCGGTCGGTACTAAATTTTAAAATAGGCATTTTTAGGGTGTTACAAACCTACCCCCCTTAAGATGAATCTCGTCCTCGAGATTTGGATGTGGATGGGAATAACTGTGGATACTCTGCTCTGAGATCCTCTTCTCTTTCCCAAGTCGCTTTATCCTCGGAGTGACGGCTCCATTGAACCTTACACATACGGATCACTTTAGTTCTGGTGACTCTTTCTGACTCCTCCAAAATCTTGACAGGGTGCTCAGCGTAGGTAAGATCTTCTTGCACATTCAGATCGTCTATCGGGATCTGTTCCTCCGGTACCCGCAAGCACTTCTTCAACTGAGACACATGAAACACATCGTGTACTCCTGCCAACTTCTCAGGTAACTCTAACTGATATGCTACCTCACCTTTCCGCTCAAGTACCTTGAACGGTCCAATGTATCGAGGTGCTAGCTTGCCCTTGACGTTGAACCTCTTCACGCCTCTCATTGGTGACACCTTGAGATACACGAAGTCTCCAACTTCAAAGCTGAGATCCCTCCGTCTGATATCTGCATAGCTCTTCTGTCTGGATTGTGCCACTTTCAAATTCTGTCTGATTATCTGCACTTGTCGCTCTGCCTCTCTTAGTATCTCAGGTCCAAATACCTGACTTTCTCCCGTCTGATTCCAGAATAGTGGTGTCCTACACTTTCTGCCATACAGAGCCTCGAATGATGCCATCTACAAAATCTTCTGATAGCTGTTGTTGTACGAGAATTCCACGTACGGTAAACTCCTGTCCCAACTGGCACCATATTGTAGAGCACATGCTCTCAACATATCCTCCAATATCTGATTTGTCCGTTCTGTCTGCCCATCTGTCTGTGGATGGTAAGCTGAACTGAACTGTAGCTTAGTGTCCATAGACACATGCAGTTGTCGCCAAAAGTGTGATGTGAACTGGGTACCTCGATCTGACACTATTCTTTTCGGTACCCCATGCAAACACACAATCCTCTCCATATACAACTCCGCTAGTCTGGCTCCCGTGTAGGTGGTTTTTACTGGAAGGAAATGCGCCACCTTGGTCAGACGATCCACGATTACCCAGATTGAGTCAAATCCCCTCTGAGTGCGAGGTAAGCCAGTGATGAAATCCATACCGACTTCTTCCCACTTCCATTCAGGTACCTTCAGGGGTTGGAGCAAACCTGCAGGTCTCTGGTGCTCAGCTTTGACTCTCTGGCACGTGTCACACAGGGCTACGTGTGTGGCCACATCTCTCTTCAATCCGTACCACCAAAATCTCTCTTTGATATCTTGGTACATCTTGGTACTACCCGGGTGTATCGAATACGCCGATTCATGGGCTTCCCTGAGAATTGCATCCCTGATCGGCACTATATCTGGTACACAGATCCTCTTCTCATACCACAATGTCCCTTGGTCATCCACTCGAAAACCAGGGGCTTTTCCTAATGCCACCAGTTCCATGATCTCCTTGATCTTCTCATCTGCGAGCTGTCCTTTTCGGATCTCTTGTTCCAAGGTTGGTTCTACTGCCAACTCGGTGACGCTGGTCACAAATCCCAGACTCATCCTCTCAAACTCTAAACTGAGTTCCTCCGGTAAGCAATGTCTCGTGATCTTATTCACGTAACTCCTTCTACTCAGAGCATCTGCCACCAGGTTGGCCTTCCCTGGATGATAATGAATCTCCAGGTCGTAGTCCTTGATCAACTCTAACCAACGACGTTGCCTCATATTCAGATCGGACTGTGTGAACAGATACTTGAGACTCTTGTGGTCAGTGTAAATATCACACTTATGACCAATCAAGTAATGCCTCCAAATCTTCAACGCATGCACCACAGCTGCTAACTCCAGATCGTGTGTCGGGTAGTTCTGCTCATGTTTCCTCAACTGCCTCGATGCATAAGCTACTACTCTGCCTTCCTGCATGAGTACACACCCCAGTCCTAGACGGGATGCATCGCAGTAGATAGAGAAACTCTTGGCTATGTCGGGCAGAACCAGCACTGGGGTTGTTGTTAGTCTCTTCTGTAACTCCTCAAAGCTGGCTTAACACTCCTCAGTCCAGACAAACTTAGCATTTTTCTCCAATAGTGTCGTCATGGGTTTAGCAATCTTTGAAAATCCTTCAATGAACCTCCGATAATATCCAGCCATTCCAAGGAAGCTTCTGATCTCACTCACATCCTTAGGCGGATCCCAACTCAACACATCACTAACCTTCTTCGGATCAACTGCCACTCCACCATTGGACAACACGTGACCCAAGAATGCTACTTCCTTCAACCAGAACTCACACTTGCTTAGCTTGGCATACAACTGATGCTCACGAAGTCTCTGCATCACCAACCTTAGATGTTCTTCATGCTCTTCCTCATTCTTGGAGAAAACCAGAATATCGTCAATGAACACCACCACGAATTTGTCAAGATAGTCCATGAACACACTGTTCATCAAATACATGAAGTATGCCGGTGCATTTATCAAACTAAAAGACATGACAGTGAACTCATATAGACCATATCGGGTTGTGAAGGCGGTTTTGGGGATGTCAGTCACTCGTATCCTCATCTGACGGTAACCGGATCGGAGATCGATCTTAGAGAACACTCATGCTCCTTTCAACTGGTCGAAGAGATCATCAATCCTCGGCAGCGGATACTTGTTCTTGATGGTCACTTCATTCAAAGCTCGATAATCCACACACATTCTCTGGGTCCCATCTTTCTTATCCACAAACAAAACCGGTGCTCCCCAAGGGGAAGAACTAGGATGAATATACCCTTTTGCTAACAACGCCCTTAATTCCTCCTTAAGTTTCTCTAGTTCTTTTACTCCCATTCTATATGGCCTCTTAGTTATAGGTGCAGTACCAGGCTCAAGATCAATAATAAATTCAACTTCGCGGTCTGGGGCCATACCTGGTAACTCATCTGGAAACACATCTGGGAAATCGCACACCACTCTGATGTCTTCCAGGGCTACACCCTCAGCTTGGTAGATCTGGTTGTGCTCCAAGGGACTAGCTGCTTGATACTCCACTTTCTCACCAGTCTTTGCTGTCAACTGCACTGTTCTTTTGGAACATTGAATCACCCCATCATATCTGGCTAACCAGCTCATACCCAGAATCAAGTCAAACCCAAGGGTTTCTAGGACTATTGGGTTCACCACAAAGTCTACCCCCCTTATTGTGATGGTGATACAGGGGCAACGTAAAGTGGCACGCTGTTCTCCCCGTGGTGAACTAACTACCATGGGGTTCCCCATAGGTTGCAAGATCATCATGTTCTTTTTCACGAAAGCAGCAGATATGAAAGCATGCGAAGCTCCAGTATCAAACAAAACAGTTGCGAGAGTCAAGTTGACAGGGAACGTACCCACAACGACATTCGTTGCTCCTTCTGCGGTTTCCACACCCATGTGGTTGACCTTGCCTCTTGCTGGGTTCTGCTGCTGATTCCCATTCTGGTTCTGCGGTTGCCCAACCCTCTGATTGTTGTTCTGACCAACGGCGTTCTGAGCCTTGCGAGGACAAGCGCTGGCATAGTGTCCCAGCTCACCACAACCAAAACACCTCGGAGTTGTAGGTGCATTGTTGGCCGGGTTGGGGCGTTGGACAGGACCATTCTGTGGCTGGTTCTGAAGAGGCTGCTGAGGTGGTGCTGGGAGGTACTGGGGACGCTCCTGGTACTGGGGACGTTGCTGATACTGGTTGCGGTTCATCGAACCGGACTGTCCCTGGAAGCGCTGTGGAGTCACCATCTGCTGGTTTCCTTGCTGAGGATTGAAGCGGGGGCGAACATTGCTTCCTGACGGTGGGCCTTGAAGCTTCCTCTTCTTTTCCTCCATCTCGCGGCGCTTGTGCTCCAGCAGTAGTGCGCTATCCACCAGTTCTTGAAAGGTGGCGAACTTGGAGCACAGGAGCTGGTACTGGAGTGCATCATGCAGGCCATCTCGGAATCGGGTCTGCTTTTTCCTATCAGTATTCACGTCCTCTGGAGCATAACGGGCCAAATCAATGAACTTGTCACGATAAGCGGTGACACTCATACCTTCCTGCTTCAAAGCCAGGAACTCCTTCTTCTTCAAGGTCATCAGCGCTTCCGGCACGTGGTGAGAGCGGAAGCTACGTGGTGAGAGCGGAAGCTGTCGCGGAACTCCTGCCAAGTGATCTGATCACGATTGGGGTGAGCATACTGGTACGCATCCCACCAATCCAAAGCTGCTCCCTGGAGCTGTCCACTTCCATATAACACCTTCTCCCTGTCATTGCACTATGCAATGTCCAGCTGCCTTTCCACTTCCTTGAGTCAGTCCTCTGCCTGCATTGGGTCACTAGACTTGTTGAAGGTAGGTGGGCGTCCCTTCATAAACTCGCCCCTTTTATCTCTGGGTTGCACGTGGTGCTGTTGAGGCGGGTTCTGCTGATTTTGCTGCATCAGTGCTATGGTTTGCGCCATCTGCTGTGTCAGCTGGAGTTGCATCTGCATCATCGGCTCCATGGTGAGTGGCGGTGGTGGAGGTGGTGGGTTCTGATTCTGGTTGCTTCCACTGCCACCGGGGTTGCCTCTGGTGTTAACCATCTACCATAGCAAGATATCTCCCATCAGTATTCCTGTCAATCGGTAATAGATAACCCATGCTTGCAGATGGTGCATAAGAAGATAGCAGTACTTGGAGGGATATGATTCAGAGACATAGAGAGTAAGACAGGGGAAGTGCAAAGGAGATGGATAACCCAACTATTTATTCATTAATATTCCTTAAACCTTATTCCAATCTCTAGATGGTGGTAGATTTGCGTCTACGCCCATCACACTCATTACAAAAATCCAAATCACTCATAACCATAATAACAAACCAACCAAGCACCTAAAAGCAAAGTTTCACACTAGACTCGACACACTAAACTTAGACTCAACCGAAAAAGCGTGAACTAATCGATTCCCTATTACAGACTCATGGTAGTTCCCTAAGGGTCGACAATGGTGGTGCTGGCGGCGGTGGAACCGAAGCGTGGCCTCGTGCGCGGCGGGGACTCTGCACGGTAGTCTGGACTGCGTGGTGCGGCAGCTCCCAGCTGCTCCTCTAGTAGCAGCATTCTGGCCTACAACTCATGCAACTACTGCCTCGGCCTGTAGTTCTCATCAGAAGAAGCGTCCAGGTCGGTGTTGAGAGTAGCCACCATTCCAACAGCTGAAACGAACTGGGGGTCGCCGATGCCAGCTGTGGAGGCTATGGTGCAAGCTGTCTGTCCGCTCCTCCTGCGGGGGTGATACCTGTCTGGACCATTGTGCACCTGATGCCAGAGCCAGTCACGGTAGGTGTAGTAAGCTTGACGGGCTGCGTCCAGTATCCCTACCTGCTAGGAGTCTCTGTCACTGAGAGCGAAGTGTGTCGTCTCAATCCTAGCAGCTCTCACTTGGGGATCCGGCCTACGGACGTGCAGCACCGTCCTCCAGAAGGTCGGGAAGCGGGGGTGCGTCCACATCTCACTGTGGTACTCTGTGGCTACGTTTTGTGAACCATAGCGGGCATGCAGCATCCCCATGAGGCGCCGGTGGTAGTAGTTGTCGCCTCCATCCCGGACATAGTCGTACACGGTCCACCTGGGTGGCTCCAAAACATCTGGCGCTGGCCGTACTGCAGGCACTGGAGGCTCCCCCTCCTCATCTGGGTCTTCGTCTGACTCCTCCCCCTCGTCTGAAGCCTCTGAGTCGTCATCCCCACCATCATCATCATCAGGGTCTCCGGCAGCCTCTCCACCCTCTGCTGGTGAAGACTCCTCGTCGGGGTCGGAGAGCTCCCTCTCCTCGGGCTCTTCCTCTTCAGTGGGCTCTTCCTCCTCCGCGGGCTCCTCTTGCTGAGGCGCCTCCTCCTGAGGCTCCTCCAGCTGCTGCCTCTCGAGCTCCTACTGCTGCAACAGGAATGCCCCCTCACGCCTGTCCCTCCACACACGGTAGGCGTCCTGGTATCCAGCGCCTAATGCCTCCTCAGGGACACGTGGCAGAAGGTAGCCACAGGTTGTCTTGCGTGCGGTCAACTTCATGCGAGCCATCTATTGCTGAAAAGAAGGAGGAAGCAGAGAGGAAAGAATGCCTAAGAATCTTTGCAATAGACAGAGGGGAGAGAAAACACAGCACCATTTTAAAGATAAACCCAACACAAATCTAAGTAGAATAGAGAGAGCAAGGATAAAGCAAAATCTAACCGACCATTCTAACTAGGCTGCGATCCTACAGTCAGCACGGCTCTAATACTAATCTGTCACACCCGGATTTACACAGAAACCCGAAATGCGGCCATATGTGTTCCCAGGAAGTCATTACACATATAGCGAACAAATATGATAACAGAATACAGTGCTCGAATAAAATAAATGGTTTTACATCAGAGTTTGACTCAAATAAATAAATAAAACAGCGGAAGTCTCATTATTAATTCTCTCTAAACGAAAATGAAGCCGATAACCCACGGGGACACCGACTGGTTGAGCACAGCTAGTAGAGCGACAGATCCTCAGGAAATTCAACAGTAGCAGTACCATCTAATCCATCTGTTACCCATCCGGGATTTTGTTGAATAGCAAGTGTAAGTAAATGTCTTACTTAGCAAGTACAACACGGATAATCGGATAATGAAGGCTTAAAAGAAAGGCTTGACACGGCTGTACTGCATTCGCAATTTTAGTTGTTTCATTTTAACATCATCATAATTACTACCTTTACATGAATCCCAATTGTACCCCAATTAATATAGTAGAAGTGAACATTAAACGATAATAAATAACAGCATCTTCTAATCATAAAGGATCCAGGCCGCTCGTGACCCTGAGCAAGGCTATCATGATAGATTTACACTCCGCAGAGGTTTCGCCCTTTACCCACCAGTCGCGTAAAAGTTCAAAGGAACTTTGCACCCAACCACGCGCACCAACACTTCCGAGGTGTGACTGCATAGGGACGCTACGAGGCTTTTCACAAGACACCCTAACGAAACAGTAGCCGTTATGGTACAACCTAGGCAGCATGACCCAAGGCACCGAGATTGACTGACGCTCATGTAGCGACACGAGGGGGTCAATGGCGTCCAAGTGCGGGAAAGAATATCAACAACAACATAAATAGCGCAACGTGTGGAGCCCCCGCCATACGGTGGCTCCCAACACGGGACTGTGCCTCATGGGGACATAGCCGACAGATACCCCGTCCTCGGTGGATCAAACCATACTCTCACCCATGCTTCCCATAACGCCGTCGGCCCGTCGGTAACTACTGTCAAGCTAGAGCCGTACATGCTACTTGTCCAAGACCAGAGCCATTATAGTTCCAGCTGTGGTGACAGGTTCCTGGGTTGCCGCTTTAAGAACCAGTCCTTACGGAGAGACACTAGGGCCAAGCACGAAGCGTACGCCCTAGCTCCCTGATCCATTTTGCTAAAAAGCAAGTTTTATCATTAACATTGAAGTGAACCATTAAGTCAAGATTAACAGTTAAACAAAGGTGACAGTAGCTGCGCCTAGCAAAGTTCTACCCAAATGCAATAACCCAAGGTAATCAAGGTATAGGATAATCAAGCTAGGTACAACCTTAAAAGGGTAATAATTTAGACACATGCGTATGCAGTAAATAGTGTAAAGGTGTGTTTAGGTAGCAAGGATTGTCCGTGCTATACTTGCCTTCCTCAAACTGCTGCTGCTGCTGGTCCTGCTCCTCGTAACCCTCGAACTCAAACACGTACGGCCCACTGACTGGTCTCACGAAGCAACACACAAGCATCCACACAAGCCAGTACATGCAAACAATATTATTCTATTAGAACAGTACACCAAACAGTAAAAACAGAACAAAAGAAGGCTTAGAAACTAATCTATGCTTCGCTACGAACACGTGAGCACGAAAATCACTCAAATCGGAGCTAAAACGAGAAAGATATGGCTTTTCTAAGGTTTAGGGACTTGCTGGCAAAGTTTTAAAAGTTCCAGGGGCTTATTTGCAAAAACTCAGGGGCTAAAACATAATTTTATATAAAAACAGCAGGGCTAAATCATAAAATAACTTAAACAGGACCTCGGGTGCTATTTTTAAATAAGACAGGGGGTTTTCCATAAAATTCAGGACCTAAATCTAATTATTTTTGAATAGATCTGGACCGCGAGTTGATTTCCAAAAAGGTCAGGGGCTCTTTTGCAAAACGCGGGGCGCTGACTCGGGTTGACCGGTATTGACCTAGGCTGATTTCGATCTAGGCCGTTGGATCAAGATCTTAGGGCTAGGAACAGATCTGGGCGGGGTGTCGCCGGCGGCGGCGCTGGGGGGCGGCGGCGCTGGGTCGGAGGCGGCGGCGCATCACCGGCGTGGCTTCGAACTGGGGCTGCGGCGCTCGGTTTTAGGAGCGGTTTGCACCTACGGCTTTGGGGCACGACGGCGAACGCGTCCAGGGGGTTCAAGACGACGGCGGTGCAGCGGGGGCGACGAGCGACGAGCGATGGCGGCGGCGGGGCTCGGCGACGGCGGCTCGACGCAGTGGCGGCGCTACAGAGCACGGGGAAGGACGGGGAGGGGCTCGGGAGATCCCTTACCTCCACGCGAAGCTTTCCTGGCGGTCGATGGCGGCGGAGCGGCGCTGGACCGGCGGATCGACGGCGGCGCGCGACTTGAAGATGGCGGCGGCGCTGCGAGCTCGAGCGGCGGAGGCGGCTAGGGTTTTTGGTAGGGGGTTGGGAGGCGGCGGCGGCTACTATTTAAGGGGGCAGCTTGGGTGGCCCCGGTGGACCTCGGCGTGCGCGCCCATGGGCCCCGGGTCGGACTCGAGCCAGAGTCCGGCTCGGTCGGCAGGTCGGGGACGGATCCGACGGGCGGGTCCCGCCTGGCAGTCGGAGTGGAGGGGGGCGCTGCGGGCCGCCCTGATGGGCCGAGCTGGGCCGCGGAATGAGGGGAGGCGAGCTGGGCTGCTGCGGAGAGAAAAGAAAGAGGGGGCAAGCTCGGCCGAGGAAGAAAGTTGAGGGAGGGAAAACGGACTCGGGCTGCAGCAACTTTTCTAGGGCCCAAAACAAGACGATTCAAATGCGAATTTAAACAGAATTTAAATTCCAATTGAACCGCACACAAACAAAACACAATGCAGACAGCATGAATGCAACAAAAATGTTTCTAACCTTATATTAAATTTTATTTCTCACAAATAATTTATTTCTTCCTAGATAAATATGAACATTACTTAAATAAAAGCAATTTAATTACTAAATTTTAAAATAGGCATTTTTAGGGTGTTACATTCTGGTTCAAGGGGTCATTGTCTTTGTCAGCATCCAAAGCCATAGTTGTACTCATCGGCGTTGACATCGGCTTGGAGTCGTTCATGTCGAACTTCTTCAGCATGTCCTTGGTGTACTTCACTTGATGCACGAACGTCCCGTCCTTGACTTGCTTGATCTGCAGCCTGAGAAAGAACCGCAACTCTCCCATCATCAACATCTCGAACTCCCTGTTCATATCTTCAGAAAACTTTACAACAAAATCATGAGACAAGCCACCAAAGATAATGTCATCCACGTAAATCTGTACGATCAAGGTATCTTTGCCATCACGAAGTAAGAACAAGGCTTTATCTACGGTGCCCATCACAAACCCCTTACTTAGCAAGAACCCTCTCAACCTACCATACCAAGCTCTAGGTGCTTGCTTTAGGCCATATAGTGCTCGGTGGAGTTTGTACACTCGGTGTGGGTATTTCTCATTCTCAAACCACGTTGGTTGCCTCTTCTTCCTCTATCACCCCATTCAAGAAGGTACTCTTCACATCCATTTGGTGCAACTTAAACCCTTTAGCAACATCAAATGCTAGAAGGATTTAAATTGCCTCCAAACGGGCTACAGGAGCAAATGTCTCCTCATAATCTATCCCATCTTTCTGTGAATAGCCCTTGGCAACCAACCTAGCCTTGTTTCTCGCAACATCTGCATCCTCACCCCATTTGTTTTTCCACACCCATTTGGTTCCAATAGGATGGAAATTTGGTGGAGGCTCAACAAGTTCCCACACTTCATTCCTCTCAAAGTTCTCAAGTTCTCCATTCATGGCATTGACCCAGTTCGCATCAGATAAAGCATGTCGAATATCCTTGTTTTCAAAAGAAGCAACAAAAGTAGAATGAGCAAATTAAGAGTTGTTCCTTGACCTTGACCTTGTAGTTCGCTCATTGATGTCTCCTATGATGCCTAAGGGTGGATGCCTAGCTTGAATGTGTCTTGGAGCCTCGCGTCTGTTGGCGGTCGTTACGGCCTATTTTTTGACCTCCAACCGAGTATAAAATAAACACAATGGAATCACACACCATAGCTATAGGGTTTATTTCTGATCATTTCCACAAGTTTTGGTGTCTATTCGATTCCAGGAAGCACATGACCAAAGTTGAGGCAAATAGCACATGGAGTAATGAGTTCGGCCGAATCCCGAGATTCGACCGAACTCTATCCTTGAACCCAGGACATGCCATGACACGAAGACATGAAACTCAGCAGAACCCCAGGCTTGGATGGGCTGCTACGGCTGCCATTGACACAAACCCAGAGAACCGGAGGCCCGAATCCAACCCGACGGAGCCCGCCAGTCCACCGGAGGCCTCCAACTCAACCCATACCAAAGTGCCGACCTACAAACCGCCTTAGGAGTTGGACCAGCACATGATGGAAGTGGAG
The DNA here is from genome assembly GCA_033239725.1 of Echinochloa phyllopogon. NCBI lineage: Eukaryota > Viridiplantae > Streptophyta > Magnoliopsida > Poales > Poaceae > Echinochloa > Echinochloa phyllopogon. The sequence goes on along the minus strand of BTCW01000015.1, from coordinate 28,340,121 downwards.
GTGGTGCAGCAATGGGCTAGGCCCAATTCGGCCGAATGCAAGGATTCGCCCGAATCCAAGAACCACCTCAAAACTGATCCTGAGCAAAGATCCAGACCGTAGAACGCAAGGTCGGTGCACGGGGGTTTGGCCAAACCAGAGAATTCGGCCGAATGGCCAGGAACCGCCTCCCAGCTTGCTTAGCCATTGCTCTACCTCAAACCGACCTGGCCTGCTATAAATTGAGAGCCCCAGCACCTGCACAAGACACACAAGAAGAGAAGAGTCCACTAGCGAAGCGCTGCCACTCTTATACTTAGAAAATAGGGAGATGGGAGAGGTGAGCGTGCTGGAGAGGAGTCGGAGTGTTGGCCCCTCTTCTCCACCTGTACCTCTACGGATGCGGCTCTGCTTCGAGTAACATCCGGGTCGTGTCTGGTAACTCTTGTATCTCTCTCTGATTAATTGAGCATTTAGTTCTACTTTTATATGCTTGTTCGTTCCTTGTTCACTGCTTAGTTTATTGGTATAATTGTATACTGGTTGCTTAGCTTGGGTGCCTATCTTTAGTATACGGGGTAGGTACTAGCCGACTAGTGTAAGCGTGGTGCTTAGACTTGAGGTTAGCTTGGATTGTTCCTGAGTTGGCACGGAGGTGGTAGTCGTTAGGTGGTGACAGCCCTATACGGCCTTCGTAATCCATCACGCCTGGCTCGGCCTGCAGGGTTGGTGATACCACTTCTCATCCCTTTCTGTGTATCGTCGGTTCTATGTCCCGACACAAGCATCTATCTGTAGTACCTGACTGATTAGTTAATCAAGGGAGATACAGGTTCTAGACCCATACCTTCTCTACCCTCCTATCGCTTCTCTCTCTTCTTCTCTATGTCATCCACTTCACCATACCATCCTTGGACATCTTAGTTTAGATTCGGTTCACTTCTTGTTCCCCGTGGAAATCGATACATTGGAATACTTCTGGTTGAAAGCTACATTGGTATCCGTCCACTTGTGGATTTATCTGTAAGCCGTAAGGAGTGCCAACAAGCTTTCTGGCGCCGTTGCCGGGGAACAGTAGCTGTTCTGATTCCGAACCCAAGTTGTCCGTGTATCCCCATCATCCACCATCCATGTGGATTTCACTCTTACCTTACGTCAACACTCGGCTCCAAAGGGCGATTGTTTGGAGCCTCCACCATCATCACATCCCACATCCACACCCGGCTATGAGCTGCGTCCCGGCTTTATAGCCATGGTTCGAGAGCAAACGTTCTCAGGAATGAATGATAAGAGTCTATACGCGCATTTGCACAAGTTTGAGCAACTATGTTCGTGTCTCGTCATTGCGGGCATGACACAAGAGACGCTCAAGTGGAAGCTATTCCCGTTCTCATTGACAGTCGGAGCAAGGAAATGGTACTCTCTAGCTGTCGGAAATATGGAAGGGAGTCGGGAAACCCTTAGAGAGAAATTCTGCCTAAATTTCTTCCCAGCTTCCAAGGTAGCCAGCCTCCGAATCGAAGTGCTTACCTTTAAGAAATTAGAGGAACAATCGTTAGGAGCTGCATGGGCTCGTTTCAAGCAAATCCTGGCTTTCGGACCAGACCTAGGCTTGTCGGAACCTATCATCCTTCAACATTTCAGCCTTGGCCTCTGTCCCCCAGCCAACACTTTCTTAAACTCCACTTCAGGAGGGTCGTTCTCTCATTTGGTTCCCAGTGAAGCAAGGATAATCCTGGATCGTATCCTGGATGACACTCCCTACACTTGAGTCTATGACGAACTCCCCGATGAAGAAGAGAAACAGCCTGAACCTGAAGAGCCTGTACACCTGCAATCTAAAACCATACGCTCTTCCATTCCATCTGAACCTGAAGCTCATATCGAACCACAACCATACTCTAGCCTGGATTATTATGATCCACTCTACACCACTCCCTATGATTTCGACGATGATCTATTTGATGACGTCGGGAGTGCAACAAGTTTCCCATTGGAACAACGTGTAGAGCATTAGGATCCATCCCCTAACAAGGAAGAACTCGAATACCAGAGAGAATATCTAGGGTGTCTCTCTACTATTATGAGTCAGGAATGACTAGAGGAGGTCGAAGCCTCGACCGAGGTGGTAAAAATGCCCAAAAGAATTCGAAGAATATTTTGTGAGGTCATGGGCGGTAACCAAGAAATCCGGTACGACCTGAACCTCAGAATAAACATAATCTCCAGCTCATTGGTGCGATCTCAACTTCCCGATGAACCGTGGTCCGCATCGCAAAAACAACTAAGGTTCACACCAGGAAGGACCCTAGATTTTTTAGGGATCTTGCGGGTCACACCTGTTAAGATTGATGACCTTGAACTCTTTACGGATTCCCACATCTTCGACCTACCTAGTAGCACCACACACTCCATCTTTATAGGTAGGCCAATCATGAAAATCTTGGAGAAGGCACCCACGAATCAGCTAGTAGAACTCAGGATCGGTAAGGAACTTGTCCCTGTCTCTTACTCCCAATCCTTGAACACACCAGTAGAAGTAGATCCCAATCTCGATCCCGACCCCATGGAAGAAGCCATGGCAACCTCATGGCTAGAACTAGAGCAACCATTCTAGAGGAAGATCTCCCATTCTTTTCAGAGGAAGAGGAAACTCATCCTCCGATTAAGCTCGATACGAATGAAACTCCAAAACCATCTCCAATCGAGCTTAAGCCTCTCCCGCCTGGGCTTAGGTATGCCTTCCTCTTTGGGGACAAACAAACTCCAGTGATCATTAGTGATAAGCTATCCGATGTAGAAACCCAACAGCTCATCACAATCCTGGAGAAGAATCGATCGGTCTTAGGATACTCTCTCCAAGACCTGAAAGGGATCAGCCCAAACCTCTGTACCCATCGTATCCCGATCGATTCTGAAGCAACACTATCTTGGGAACCTCAACGGCGGTTAAACAATGCTAGGAGAGAGGTCGTGAAAAAGGAAGTTCTCAAACTCCTTCATGCTGGGATCATCTAACCAGTTCCCAACAGTGAATGGGTTAGCCCAGTCCAATTCGTTCCTAAGAAGGGAGGAATGACGATCGTGCGCAATGACAAGAATGAGCTCATTCCTCAGCGCACCATCACTGGTTGGCTTATGTGTATCGATTATCATAAACACAATAAAGCCACCAAGAAAGACCACTTCCCCCTTCCGTTCATTGACGAGATGCTTGAACGGTTAGCCAAACATTCCTTCTTCTGCTTCCTTGATGGTTACTCTGGATATCACCAAATCCCAATTCATCCTGAAGACCAGAGTAAAACCACGTTCACATGCCCTTACAGGATATACGTCTATCGGCGGATGTACTTCGGGTTGTGTAACGCACCTGCCTCCTTTCAACGTTGCATGATGTTCATCTTCTCTGATATGATTGAGGAGATTATGGAAGTGTTCATAGACGATTTCTCAGTTTATGGGAAGACCTCTACCGAGTGTATGAAAAATCTGGACAAGGTCCTCCAGAGATGCCAAGAAAAGCACCTCGTCCTAAACTGGGAAAAGTGCCACTTCATGGTGAGAGAAGGGATTGTCTTAGGACATAGGGTGTCGGAACGTGGAATCGAAGTTGATAGAGCGAAGATAGAGGTCATTGAGCAACTTCCACCTCCTACCAACGTTAAGGAGATCCATAGTTTTCTTGGCCATGCCGGATTCTATATGTGTTTCATCAAAAACTTCTCCCAGATCTCCAGGCGTTTGACCAATCTCTTAGCCAAGGACGCCCCTTTTGTTTTTGATGAAGAGTGCTATGCACCCTTTCACACTCTCAAGAAAGCACTCATCACCGCTCCCATCATCCAACCTCACGACTGGAGCATCCCATTTGAAATCATGTGTGATGCGAGCGATTTTGTCGTAGGAGCTGTGTTGGGCCAAACTAAGGACAAGAAGCACTATGCTATCTCATATGCTAGCAAAACGCTTACTGGCCCCCAGCTCAACTACGCAACCACGGAGAAGGAAGTCTTAGCAGTCGTGTTTGCTATAGACAAATTCTGGTCCTACCTAGTTGGGGCCAAGGTCATAGTCTATTCAGACCATGCTGCTCTGAAGTACATTTTGACAAAAAAGGATGCGAAACCGAGACTCATCCGCTGGGTCCTTCTACTCCAAGAGTTTGACATTGAAATAAGAGATAAGAAAGGAGTAGAAAACTCAGTAGCAGACCATCTTTCTCGGATGCAAGTCCCGTCTGACCTTCCAATTGATGATTATCTACGGGACGACATGCTCCTTAAGGTCACTACCTCGGATCTGTGGTATGGCAACATAGTGAATTACATGGTGTCAGGGTACGTCCCTCCTGGAAAAAATAAGAAGAGACTGGCTTATGAGAGCTGACTCCATCTCAGGGACGACCCATATCTATTCAGGATATGCAGTGAAAGACTCCTCAGATGATACATACCAGCACATGAGGCATACAAAATGCTGGAAAGATGCCATGCAGCCCCATATGGAGGACACTATGGCACGTTTTGGACAAACGCTAAGGTCTGGCAATGTGGATTCTACTGGCCCAGTATGTATGAGGACGCCAAGGAATTCATCAGAAGATGTCCTCGTTGCCAGAAACATGGAAATATAAACGCTAGAGATGCAATGCCACTCACCAGCAATATCCAAGTAGAGATCTTTGAAGTTTGGGGAATCGACTTCATAGGTCCCTTTCCCAACTCAGGAGGCTGTGAGTACATACTCGTAGCAGTGGACTACGTCTCTAAGTGGGTAGAGGCCCTGCCTTGCTTAGCCGCTGACTCCAGGAGCGTTACGCGAATGTTCCATGAGGTCATCTTTCCTCGCTTTGGCGTTCCTAGGATAGTCGTTAGTGATGGCGGCTCCCACTTTATCGACACAGCTTTTCGTAGGTATCGCTCAAGTTTGGGGGTGTAGCATAATGTAGCTACACCCTATCACCCCCAGACTAGTGGTCTAGCAGAAACTTCGAATAAGCAAATCAAGAACATTCTGCAAAAGACCGTGAATGAGATGGGCAAACACTAGAAGGACAAGCTCCCAGATGCACTCTGGGCATACCGCGCGGCCTACAAAACACCCATAGGGATGACCCATATCAACTAGTATATGGCAAGACCTGCCACTTACTAGTAGAAATGGAGTTTAGAGCTCACTGGGCCATTAAAAAATGGGGTATGGACCTTCCGGCAGCCGACCTTAGACGACGGATTCAACTGGCAGAGCAAGATGACATGAGAGAGCGAGCATACCACAACTCCCGGCTATACAAAGAACGGACCAAAAGGTGGCATGACAAAAGGATTAAGGTCAAAATGTTCAAGCAGGGAGACAAGGTCCTCGTCTTCAACTCTCGGGTCAAGCTCTTCGGTCATGGGAAGCTTAGAAGCAAATGGGATGGCCCATTCACAGTGATTAACACTGCATCTCACGGGGCTGTCACATTGCAAAGTGAGGATGGAGACACTTTCAAGGTTAATGGACAACGGCTGAAAATCTTTCTAGAACCAGAACCTCCACCACTCGATGACTTGGACGTCATTGAGTTTGTAGAACTCTAGAAACCCGTCCAAGAAATTCGGCCCAAAACCTTCAACTCCAAATCTTTCTGGCCCAAAACCACCTTGATCCTCCACACCCACGACTAAAGACACGCAACTTGACATGGCCTGCACATCTGGGGACCCAAGAGCCAGTTCGACCGAACCTGGGTGATTCGGGCGAATGGCCCAATTCGCCGGAACCCTAGGGTTCGGCCGAATCGGCCTCCCTAGCTCCACATGCGGATATGTACCCCCAGACTCATCTGCAGTTAATCCTATCCCGAGACTCACGAGGGAAACATCGGGAAACTCAGTTTTTTGATCAAAAATTCCTGATAAAAGCTCGGGACCCCTATCGACTTCCGTCATCCCATCTACAGAAAGAAACTCCTTGCCCCTAGCCAGAGCCACCATGGCATCATCAACCAAGGGATCTAGCCTTGCTAGCCGGATTGATGGATCCCCCGGCGTGAACAAGCGTTCTGCGTCGCTGAGGTCGATCTGCCAGGCGGTGGGCGACGTGGAAGGGCGCCTGCCCGCAGCCCCATGGGGCGCCCCAACTCTCCACGCTGCTCGCCTTCTGCGATGTTCGACCCCTTCGCTCCGCTGAAAGCAATCAAGAAGCCTCCTCGTTCACCATCACCTGGGCGCCACACCACGGACCAGTTGCGCCTGAGGTTGGCATCTTCCTCGAGCGTGCTGGACTTTACGTTGCCGGTGGCCAAGGGAGAGGGCATGAAGACACCGGACTACACGCCAGAGAGTCAACCACGGTTCAGCATCAGAGGAAAACGTACCGCTATAGGGTACGGGAAGGTCTTGATCCCGCAGATGAACCGGGATGAGCTCGGCTTGGTGGAGTCCTCCCAGTCTACTCCTCCGCGGTGGAACCCTAGAGTTCAGCGCCACAGGCAGCCTTCGCCCATCAATGGGCTGCCGGGAGAGATGGAGTTCTCCGATGACAAGGAGGACGAAGAAGAGGAAGAGAAACCGCCCACATTGGAGAGCCTGCAGGCGGAGCTGGCGCAGGCACGCCAGCAGATAAACCACCTAGAAGAGAAGGTGGCAGAAGCAGAACTTGCGCGATTGGAGATGTAGGACTAGATGGGGGTCATCCGCAAAGGCTTGTGCGCCAAGATCAAGCGGCTCGCCAGGGCCACAGGACACTCGGACATTTACGACCCACCTGGTGTCCTCCGGTCGTTTCATTTAGATAGAGCACCATTAGTTTAGTTCGTTAGTTTGTTTGATTTCATTCATTTTCCTTAGAATAATATTTAGGGTGCTCTGATTTATTTCCCTTCCCAAACATTTTATTTCCAATTCTTAGTTTGATGAATAAAATAAAGTTTGAGTCAAATAAAAATGAATAAAAGTGATGCTCCGGTTGGTGCAATTGAGTCATCCGGAGTATACCCTGCCTAACAAAAAGAGTACATGAGCACATGACGACACATGAGCAACACGGGATGAGGAAGCACGCACCAAGCCAATTCGGTCGAACCAGTTGGCCGCTCGTGACCCTGAGCATGGCTATCATGATAGATTTAGACCCTAAATCAAGTTTCTAAAAGAAAGTTTTATTATTAATGTCAAATTGAACCATTATGTCAAGATTTACAATTAAACGTTGGTGATAGTAGCTGCGCATAGCAAAGATTCTACCCATATGCACAAACCCGAGGTAATCAAGGGACAGGATAATCAAGACTAGGTACAACCTTAAAGGTACATCAATTTAGACACATGCATGTATGAAATAAATGATTACAAGGTGGATAGGTAGCAAAGATTGTCTGTGCTATAACTTGCCTCAAATCCATTATAATTACTCATAGTCTTCACCCCTTGATCTTCAAACTCTTCTCCTTGATAGGAATCAAAGCGTGCTCCTTCTGGTCGTAGCAATCAACCACACGAGCAAACAAGTAGACAAACAAGCACAATTAAAAACAATACACCAATCAAAGGAAAAGCTTTAAAAAGAGCGTACTAAAGGATAGGGTTTGGTCAATTATCGTCACCATCTGACATAGTCTGCTTGTTTATTTTATATCTCGAGTTCTAGTCATCCGATTAACGTGATTCCAATTAGGTTAGCTTCATAGTTTGATAATCTATCATCTGGAAAAAATCACGATTGTAGGAGCTACTGTCTAGAATCGACACATGATTTTGTGCACCTTTCAGAATATGTTTGTGGGTGAAAATCTCCACTGCGACTTATCGCTATCCTTCACCTCCATCTGATAGCTTATATTGGAGGATTTCGACCCTACAACAAGTTAAGTAATACCTCGAATTGTAATTCATGTCGATATGAGTCTATTGCAACGAAAACGGATTAAAATGAATCTAAAACGTGGAAACTATGGACTAAACAAGATTTCCAACGCTTAAAACTAGCAGGGGCTTTTCTACAAAAGTGTATAGACTAAAAAAATATGGTATAAAATTACAAGATTCGCTGAGGGACTTACTAAAAATCTTGAGGCCAAAAACGATGGAAGGCTCGGCGCGACGACGAGATGAAGAATGGGCAGTGGTGGAAGAAGACTACCTTAGGGAATCCCAAACAAAGGGGCCTGCCTGTAAAGGAGTCGATGGTGTGCCTTTTCTAGAGGAGAGGTAGTTCGTATATATAGGGAGAAAACATCTCACTTTCAGGTTCATTAGCAATATGGGACTAAAGGTGGTTTGTCCTATTCCAATGCGAATGGGCTTTGAAATTTGGTCCAATAAAGTGATGGGATGGATTTGGCCTAAAATTGGGTCAACTTTGGGCCAAGGCTGGTCTACTAAGATTTAGGGTGATTTTAATTTTCAGAATAATTATTTTCCTAGTTATAAATAATTCTAGATAAGTCCAGAATTGATATTAAAACCATGAAAAATATTCTGAAAATTCTAAAAATCCTAAGAAAAATTTCAGAGATAGAGTTGCACATGAGAAACCCAAATATTGTATTTGGAGCTCACGAAAAGGATCTTAGCATGTTTCAAAAACTGGAATTTGCTCTCGGGAAAATAGGAGTAATTTCTAAAAAAATCTAGAAAATTCCCATTAGGCTCCTAAACGCATTTCGAAAACTTTACACACATAAAACCACTAAATGCAACCGGCATGAATGCAAAGCACTCAATGTTATAACCTATGTTATTTTATTTTGAATTATTTTTTGTACTAAATTCCCTGTTAATTATATAAAGCTTGAAAAATTTTAGAAAATTGAGAAAATCATTGTATTAATTAATGTGACAAATCAAATCCCAAATTCCAAAAGTTTTGGGGTGTGACTGACTACACCCCTTAAACAGAATCTCGTCCCGAGATTTGCAAGGACTAGGGACAAGGAGAACGATACAACAAGATTCTAGAAGGGTGAAAACATGATATCAACGATGAGAAGCAAATTATCAAGGGGAGGATAAAACATTCAAGGATATAATGAGCAAAAGATAAATCATCAAGGAGGCGAAAATGCTCAAGGATAGCATTTTTTATTAATAAAATCTCAAGGGTAGAGAGAGAAATGGTTGTAGGCAAAATGAACCTTAATGGGTGACCAGTACTATCTAGGCTGCAGTCCTACAGTCACCATGGCTCTGATACTAATCTGTCACACCCGGATTTACACAGAAACCTGAATGCGGCCATATGTGTGCCTAAGAAGTCCACAAAACACATATAGCATACAAACATGATAAACAGAGAACATATGCTCCAATAAAAATAGTTTTACATCAGAATTTACCTAAATAAAAAACAGTGAAAGTCTATTTATTAACTCTCTTGACATGTAGAGCTTCAAGTCCACAGGGACACCGACTGGTTGACCACAGCTCAGAAGAACGGAAAATCCTAAGTAAACTCAATAGCAGCGGACTCAATAGCATTTTTAGTTGATTCGTTTTAACATTGTCCAAGTTACTACAAGTGAATGAAACCCAGTTGCAACCTAATTAATGAAGTATAAGTGACATTAAGCATAAATAAACATCATCTTCTAATAAAAAAGGATCCAGGCCGCTCGTGACCCTGAGCAAGGCTATCATGATAGATTTGTACTCTGCAGAGGTTTCGCCCTTTACCCACCAGTCGCATAAAACTTCAAAGGAACTTTGCACCCAACCACGCAAACATCATACTTCCGAGGTATGACTGCATAGGAACGCTACAAGGCTTTTCACAAGACACCCTAACAAGACAGTGGCCGATTATGGTACTACATAGGCAACATGGCCCAGGCACCGAGACTGACGTACGCCTACGGAGCCACACCATAGGGGGGTCAATGGCGTCCAGAGCACGGGCATCGCACCCAACAATGCACAACGTGTGGAGTTCCCCATCGCAGGGACTCCCAGCACGGGACTGTGCCTCATGGGGGCATAGCCGACGGATCTCGCGTCCTCGGTGGATCAAGACATACTCTCACCCATGTTTCCCATAACGCTGTCGGCCCCGTCGGTAACCACTGACAAGCTAGAGACGTACAAGCTACTTGACCAAGACCAGAGCCATAATAGTTCTAGCGGCGGTGACAGGCTCCTGTGTTGCCGCTTTAAGAACCGAACCTTATGGAGAGACACTAGAACAAAGCACGAAGCACATGCTCTAGCTTCTTAAACCAAGTTGCTAAAAAGCAAGTTTATCATCATGTTGAATTGAACCATTAAGTCAAATTTAACAATTATACAATGGTGATAGTAGCTGCACGTAGCAAAGATTCTACCCAAATGCATAAACCCAAGGTAATCAAAGGATAGGATAATCAAAACTAGGCACAACCTTAAAGGTACATCAATTTAGACACATGCATGTATGAAATAATTTATTACAAGGTGCGTAGGTAGCAAGGATTGTCCGTGCTATAACTTGCCTTCCTCAAAGTGATGCTGCTGGTCCTGCTCCTGAAAGTCCTCCTCGTACTGGAACCCCAACGCAAATGGCTCATAGACTGGACACGAATCACCACACAAGCCAATACATGCAAACAAAAGTATTCTATTAGAACAATACATCAAACAGTAGAAACAGAACAAGAGAAGGTTTTAAAACTAATCTACACTTCGCTACGAACACGTGAGCACAAGAATCACACTAATTGGAGCTAAAATAAGAAAGTTACGGTGTTTCTAAGGTTTGGGGACTTGCTGGCAAGGTTTAAAAACTTTCAAGGACCTATTCGTGAAAAACCGAGGATCTATACGCAATTTCATATAAGAACCTGAGGGCTAACGTGCAAAAAGGAAAGGTTTTTTTACGAAAGAGTATAGACTAAATGAATATGATAGAAAATTACAAGATTCACTGAGGGTCTTACTGAAAATCTTGAGGCCAAAAACGACGGAAGGCTCGACGCGACGACGATATGAAGAATGGGCAGTAGTGGAAGATATGGTGGAAGAAGTCTACCTTAGGGAATTCTAAACAAAGGGGCCTCCTTGTAAAGGTGTCGATGGTGTGCCTTTTCCAGAGGATAGGTGGTTCGTATATATAGCGAGAAAACCTCTTACTTCCAAGTTCATTAGCAATATGGGACTAAAGGTGGTTTGCCCCATTCCAATGCGATGTGCTTTGAAATTTGGCCCAATAAAGTGATGGGATGGGTTTGGCCTAAAATTGGGTCAACTTTGGGCCAAGGCTAGTCTACTAAGATTTAGGGTGATTGTAATTTTCGGAATAATTATTTTCCTGGTTATAAAATAATTCCAGATAAGTCCAAAATTGATATTAAAACCATGAAAAATATTCTAAAAATTCTAAAAATCCTAGGCAAAATCCCAAAGATAGAGTTGGACATGAGGAACCCAAATAAAATATTTGGAGCTCATGAAAAATATTTTAGCACCTTCCATAAATTGGAATTAGCTATAGAAAAATATGAATAATTCCCAGAAAATTCTGAAACATTCCCATTGGGATTCTAAACGCATTATAGAAAACTTTACACACATAATGCCACTAAATGCGACCGGCATGAATGCAAAGCACTCAACATTAAACCTATGTTGTTTTAATTTAATTTGGAAAACAAAATTTTCCTATACTAAATTCCCTGATAATTATATAAACCTTGGACAAATTTTAGAAATTTCAAAAAAAAATCCTTGTTTTATTTCTGCTAACAAATCACATCCCAAAATACAAAAATTTCGGGTGTGACAGAGAGGTGAGCATGCCAGAGAGGAGCCGGAGTGTCGGCCCCTCTTCTCCATCTGTACCTCTACGGATGCGGCTCTGCTTCGAGTAACATCCGGGTCGTGTCTGGTAACTCTTGTATCTCTCTCTGATTAATTGAGCATTCAGTTCTACTTTTATATGCTTGTTCGTTCCTCGTTCACTGCTTAGTTGATTGGTATAATTGTATACTGGTTGCTTAGCTTGGGTGCCTATCTTTAGTATACGGGGTAGGTACTAGCCGACTAGTGTAAGCGCGGTGCTTAGACTTGAGGTTAGCTTGGATTGTCCCTGAGTTGGCACGGAGGTGGTAGTCATTAGGTGGTGACAGCCCTATACGGCCTTCATAATCCATCACGCCTAGCTCGGCCTATAGGATCCCCAAACGTGCAGGGTTGGTGATACCCCTTCTCATCCCTTTCTGTGTATCGCCGGTTTTGTGTCCCGACACAAGCATCTATTTGTAGTACCTGGCTGATTAGTTAATCAAGGGAGATACAGGTTCTAGACCCGTACCTTCTCTACCCTCCTATCGCTTCTCTCTCTTCTTCTCTGTGTCATCCACTTCACCTTACCATCCTTGGACAACTTAGTTTAGATTCGGTTCACTTCTCGTTCCCCGTGGAAATCGATACCTTGGAATACTCCCGGGTGAAAGCTACATCGGTATCTGTCTGCTTGCGTCCTGAATTCGCCTCCTCCTCTGCAGATGCTTCCACTTGATCTTCATGTACATGTGTTAACGTCAAAGTGGGGGATGGACCATCATCAGCCGTAGTCGTCGTAGTGGAAGTAGCAGGTACAAGCGTCGTAGGAGGAGCATCATCTCCATCATCATCTTCAGCATCCGCTGCTCGTCCTCAAAGATCATTATTTCCATCTCTTCATCACCTGCACACTCAAAGATAGCAGAGCTACACGAAATCATCTCGTCGAATGTGACTTCGCAAGTCTCCATGATTTGGTTAGTAGCAATGTTGAGCACACGATATGCTTTGAAATGATTACCATAACCAAGGAAGATACCATCCTGAGACCGAGACTCAAACTTATCAAGATTACCCTTCTTGAGAATGAAGCACATGCAACCGAAAACTCGAAAGTGACTAACCTTGGGGGGTCTCCCATGAAATAGCTCGTAGCAAGTCTTCTTCTTGAACGCACGAAGGAAAATCCGATTAGCAACATAACAAGCGGTGCTCACCGCCTCGGCCCAATACCTCCTAGGAGTCCTATGCTCATCAAGCATCATCCTAGCCATCTCACAAAGAATTCGATTCTTCTTTCCACGACACCATTCTGACAAGCAACATAAGGCAAAGAAAACTAATGTTCAAGACCAAGATCACTGCAAAAGGCCTCAAAACGAGTGTTCTTAAACTCCATGCCATTGTCACTGCGTATAGCTCGTATGACATCTCCATTATGCTCATTTTTCAACCTCAAGATCAGATCTCGAACAAAACCAAAAGTATCATCCTTAGTCGCCAAGAAATACACCCAAGCATAGCGAGAATAGTCATTCACAACAACAAGGACATACCACTTCCCACTGACTGAGCAAACGTGAGCTGGACCAACCAGGTCCATATGCAAAAGCTCTCCTGGACTCTTAGTCATCACCTTAGTCAAAGGTGGGTGGGAAGTAGCGACCATCTTCCCATGCTACAAGGTGCACACACCAACTCCTTCTCATATCGAAGCTTGGGCAATCCTCGGATAAGGTTAAGACTACTCAAACGAGATAGTAGATCAAAGCTCAAATGACCCAACCTCCTATGCCACCTCCAAAGCTCGGAAGAGGAACTAGCCACAAGACAACGCGCAAGACCAAAAGACTTTGAGAAATCAGCACGGAAGACTTGACCCTCGGGAATGATCATACAAACAAGGTCACCTCGAGAATCAAGAATCTGAGAAGCAACACTCACAAAGCGAACCTGAAAACCCTCATCAAGCAACTAAGAAACCGAAAGCAAATTAAAACCAAGCGACTTGACGAGAGCAACACGCTTCAACACAAATTTCTCGCTCACCTGAATATCACCTTCTGAAAGCACTCTTCCCTTACCATTATCCCCAAAAGTGATGTACTCCCTTATCATCACCGGGGTGAGCCTTGAGAACCTCCTTTGATCTCCGGTCATGTGTCGAGAACAACGGAGTCAATCAACCACACACTCCTCAAGCCTCCCACATGCAAAATCAAAAATGAGAACGAGAGTGAGCAAACGACTCAACACTGGGGTTAGAACAAAAGGAGTCAAACCAGTGCTGAGCCATCTGCTCAAAAGATGGGTTAGCAAAATCCACTCTTCCACTACTAGCAAATTGTGGAACCCTCTCACATCTCGCAAGCGGAACTCTATCACATCTAACTGGAGGGATGTTGGCGGTCGTTACGACACATTTTCGACCATCAATACTTGGGAATAAAAGAGGATATATGTGACATTCCATGCACTTAGGTTTATTTCTAATAAAGTTCCATGAGTTTTGGTGTGTTTCACTTATGCAGGTACATTAACGACAAATACGTGCTATAGGGGTTAGAATTGACCGATTCAGTCGGTTACCCCCCTTAGCCGTATACAACGTGAAGCACAACCGGAGGCCGTCCACGTCAGCGACAACCAACCGACAACCATGCATGACATGTGGACCACTTCCATCTCACTCCTGGGCCAAAACAACACGAAAGACACCGAAGCAAAGCAGCCCAGGAGGTCCAGGAGCAAGAGGCGGTGCAGGGGGCGCTGCTGGGCTGAAAGCCCAGTTCGGCCGAACATAGGCGGTTCGGCCGAACCGCCCCCAAGCCAGCACCACCTCCCATGGGTGCATCCTGGCCGTGGGAGTCAAGGCGTTGCAGATCCACGGTTCGGCCGAATTGGAGGATTCGGCCGAACCAGTGGATTCGCCCGAAAGCCCGGCACCGCCTCTCAAACCTCCTTGCATTCTAGTCCACCTCAACCGTCATTGCAAGCTATAAATAGAGGCGTCCACTTCACTTGTAACACAGACCAAGCCATGGAGCTCTCTTTCCCCTTGTTCTAGTAGAGTTAGGATAGTTTAGTTGAGAGTTAGAGTTGAGTCGAGCTGTGCCTCGGAGGTTCCGGAGTCGTCTTCAGAAGCTCTGGTATTAGCTCTTGTATCTTTTCCTTTTCTTTCTGTAAGACTCTAAGTTATCAATATAATTATCTTTGTCATCTTGTCTGAGTTATTTATACCCTGCCTCTACTTTATTCTAGTTGCAAGTATATCATGTTTAGACTGTAGTGAGTTGTAGTTCTAGTTCTTCTTGTTCTTGTTTAAGTCCTTGTCTTAATTGGTTCTTTGATCCTGCTTAGTATTTGAGGTGAATTGTCACCGAGAGTACTGACAGGGTTGCTTGCTCTTGCTAGAAGAGTAAGTAGTTGTTGGATAGTGTAGGTGTGGTACCTAGACTAGACTCAGCCTTAGTTTGTCCCTGGGTCGACGGAGGTGATACTCGTTAGGTTGTGACAACCCTATACAGCCTACATAGCCCATCACGTCCAGATCTCGCCTACAGGAGCCTCTGGTGTTATTGTCGACACCCCTTCTCATCCCTTTCCGCGTGTTGGTGGTTTCGCCTCCCGATGTTAAGACATTAGATTTATCCTAGTGCCTATAGAATTTCTACCTCAACTCATGTACCTCTTGACCCGAGTAACCCAGATAGAAAAGTACCCAGGAGTCCTCTATCTCATCTCGTTGTCCTCCCAGCTAACTATTCTTTCTCTTCCTTACCTGAGCCTACCTTGAGACGGGTGTCACAGTATATCCATTACTAGCCAATACCATTATCCCCTGTCTTGTTAGTTGTGTACCCTTCTCTGATAGTCTCAAATATCTGTTTGCTAGTACTCTTGCCATATGTTTCCCTGCGGAAATATAAATTACGATACCTTGGATTACTCCTTGGTGAAATGCTACAACGGTAATTCTATGCGCTTGCAGAATATTTATATATTTTACTGAGCCATAAGAAAAACCACTGAAACACTCCTTACCCCTGTACCGGGATTCACAATCCTAATATTGAAGTGCCAGCAAGCATTTCTAGCACCGTTGTCGGGGATGCAATTGGTTAGATACTTTCAAACTTTTATCTTGAGCTATCTTAGTTTATACTGCTACTCAAGTGGGTTTATCCTTGCTCTGTTTCATTGGTCTTGTGAAGCAGAGCAGTGCATGACTGGTTTCCAACTACTGTCAAACTTCCAAGAAAATCCTGAGTCTCTTGTGAGGAAAGTGCGACCCCATGTTGTACCTCCTCAGAAGCAGCTCATTCCGATGAGCCCAGTCTTTCTCGTCGTCGACATGGCTTCATCGAGGATGGCAAGCAAGACGATCCGCGAGTTCTCCGCACCATCGAGCGAGAACGTGCGTGTTGAACCAGCTCCGCCAGTCGGAGATGGCACCTTCAAGCTCAAGCCAGCCCCCATCAACATGGTGCAGGCTAGCCCATTCTGCGGCAAGCCACACGAGGATGCCAACGCTCATCTTCAGCATTTTCTGAAGATTTGCAACACTTTCACCATACACGGGGTAAGCATAGATGTCATTCGCCTTCGTTTATTCCCTTTCTCATTAGTAGGCAAGGCAAAACAATGGTTTTACGCTAACCGCGAAGCCATAGACACTTGGGATAAGTGCACTAGCGCATTTTTACTTAAATTCTTTCTGGTTGGGAAAACCAACGCCCTCTGGAATAAAATTGCTAGTTTCCAGCAGTTAAAAGATGAAACAGTCTCGGAGGCATGGGATCGCCTCCAGGACTATATATCTACTTGTCCTCACCATGGTATGCAGAGTTGGTTCATCATCCAAACCTTTTACCATGGGCTTAGAAGCTCTGCCCGTGAGTACTTGGATGCTGCTGCTAGAGGTTCTTTCTTCTCTCTTGAGGAGAGTTGTGCAAAGGCCCTCATCGAGAAGATGGTCGAGAACCAAGGTTGGTCCGATGATCGAGCCCAACCTCGGACCCGAGGAGTACATCAAGTTGAAGCTCTGGACATGCTCGCTGCGAAGATGGACCTTCTGATGAAGAAGCTGGAGGCCCCTGCTCAAGAAATGGTGCATGCCATGGACGCTCGCATGACTTGCGAGGTCTGTGGCAACGCTGGCCATTCGGGGAATGACTGCCCCGAGACGCGAGAAGATGCCCACTACGTCAACAGCTCCAACAACACCGGGTATCGACCTAACAACTACGACAATCAAGGCTAGAATTCGTGCCCAATCCTCCCATTCGAGAGGCCTCAACAAGGTAACAATTTTAATTCCAGCAATTTCAATAATCAGCCATCTCTTAGAGATCTAGTGTTTGGCCAGGGTAAAATCACCGAAAATATAAATAAAAAGCTTGCTACTAATGATAAATCCTGGAAAGCATAGATTGGAATCGTTCTCTTCTGCTATGAAAAGTCAACTGAGCTTTAATAAAACGATCGAAACCCAAGTTGCTCAGTTAGCTGCTTCTTTACCTTCGTCTGTAGCGGGGAAAATTGCTTGGCAACCAGACAATTGTCCTCATGAAAAGGTTAAAGCGATCACCATGAGATGGGGTAAGACCACTTGGGACCTGCCATATCCTAACAGTGTAGGTAAAAAGACAACAACTCCAGTCAGTGATAGCGAAGATGAGGAGGCCGCAGCTGAACCTCAGAAAACAAGTCCTCAGAAGGAGGTAAAAATGGCCCCTCATGAGTTCCACGACACGACTGTGCTGCCATTCCCCAGAAGATGTCACAAGCCAACGGTGGATGAACAATTCAGCAAATTTGTTGATGTAATTCGAAAACTATATGTCAATATTTTGTTACTTGAAGCTATGCAGGTTCCCACATATGCCAAGTATCTGAAGGACATCCTCAACAACAAAAGGGCAATGCCGACCACCGAGGTAATTAAAGTATCTGAAGCCTGCAGCGCAGCCATTCTAAATGATCTCCCAGAAAAGAAGAAGGACCCAGGATGTCCCACCATCGCATGCTCCATCGGGGAGCAACACTTCAACCATGCCCTGTGCGACCTTGGAGCAAGCATCAACATCATGGCCAAGGTGGTGTTTGATAAATTGAACCATACTTCTTTGTCCCCTACTACTATGTATTTGCAGCTAGCGGATCAATCGATCTGCTATCCCGCGGGAATAGCCGAAGATATTCTGGTGAGAATCTAGGATTTCTTCATGCATGTGGACTTTGTGGTGCTCGATATGGAGGTCGACACGAAGACACCTCTCATCCTTGGGAGGCCATTTCTGAGTACCGTCAATGCAAACATCGACGTAGGAGCCAGAGAGATTAACTTGAACATCAATGGCAAGGAAGAAAAATTTGCGTTCAAACCCAGGGTGGAAAAATGCTCTGAGGTATGTGCATTTCCAATTCAAAATTCGAATAACCTGAAGCAGGTCAAAGTGGTTGCACCCAACCCATAGATGGATAGTCTCATTGCTACCATGAAGCAATGCTTAAAGAACGAACGAAAACGATCACGGCCTCCAACACAGAAGAAAATCAAGAAGGCGTGGCGGAAGAAGGTTGCATCATCCGAACCACCCACTCCGGGCTTGGACGATTACAAAAACAACTGAAGACAGGAGGAGTCCCACTCGCGGACTTTAAACATAAGCTCTCACCGCGAGGAAAACCGGTATGTATCCCATGTTTCCCTTCCAAATTTTAATTTCCATCATTGCATTTGCATGTTTCCCTTTCCAAAATAAACGAACCACTTGTGCAAATAATTTGAAAGAGAGTAGAAAATTACAAGCATGGTAAAGAATAAATGGAGAGTATGCTGAAATTTATTTGAATTGGGTAGGTACCTAGTTTTGATTATCCTGTCATTTGATTACCTTGGGTTTATGCATATGGGTAGATCTTTGCTATGTGCAGCTACTATCACCATTGTTTAATTGTTAACTTTGACTTAATGGTTCACTTCAACATTAATGATAAAACTTGTTTTTTAGCAACTTGGTTTAGGGATCTAGAGCATGTGCTTCATGCTTTGTTCTAGTGTCTCTCCATAAGGTCCGGTTCTTAAAGCGGCAACCCAGGAGCCTGTCGCCACCACTAGAACTATTATGGCTCTGGTCTTGGTCAAGTAGCATGTACGTCTCTAGCTTGTCAGTGGTTACCGATGTGGCCGACGGCGTTATGGGAAACATGGGTGAGAGTATGTCTTGATCCACCGAGGACGGGTGATCCATCGGCTATGCCCCCGTGAGGCACAGTCCCGTGCTGGGAGTCCTTACGATGGGGAACTCCACATGTTGCATCAGGATTATTAAGGATTTTGCCTAAGGGAAACTTAGTCACCAGAGTTAAGCCTGAAAGTAATGCCTTAGCTTCCTTGAGGTGATAAAGATCGCGTAGAGTAGCTTCTATACTTGAGGGTAGCGTATCTTGAAGTCGGAGAGTACTTCGCTGATGTAGTGTATTGGCCGCTGTACTGGGAATACGTGGCCTTCCTCTTTGCGCTCGACCACAATGACCGTGCTGACCACGTGTGTTGTGGCCGCAATGTATAAATAGAGGTGGTCATCTTTGGCGGGAGCAACAAGCACTAGGGGGTAGACAGGTAGGCTTTGAATTGTTCAAAGGCTTGACTTGCTTCTTCTGTCCAGTTGAATTGGTCTCGCTTCTTGAGCAGCTTGAAGAAAGGGAGTCCCTTCTCTCCAAGTCTTGAGATGAATTTGTTGAGGGCTGCTATGCAGCCTGTGAGTTTTTGTACATCCTTGATGCTTCTCGGGGCTTCCATGTTAAGGATAGCTGTGATTTTGGAGGGGTTAGCCTCAATGCCTCTGTGACTGACAATGAACCCGAGTAGTTTCCCTGAGGGAACACCGAAAACGCACTTAGTCGGGTTTAACTTCCAGCAAAACGTTCTGAGGTTATCAAACGTTTCCTGTAAGTCAGCATTGAGGTGTTGTGTTTCTCTTGTTTTTACAATCACGTCATCAACATATCCTCTACATTGATGCCAATCTGGGATGACAAGCACTTCTGTATGGCTCGTTGGTATGTGGCTCCAGCATTCTTCAATCCAAACGACATTGTCGTGTAGCAGTAGGCGCCGAAGGGTGTGATGAATGAAGTCTTGATCTGATCCTCCTTCTTTAGGGCTATCTGATGATATCCAGAGTAGCAATCGAGGAAGCAGAGTAGCACACATCCGGCTGTAGAGTCCATGACTTGATCAATGCGTGGAAGACCCATGGGGTCTGGAGGGCAATGCTTGTTGAGATCTGTGTAGTCAACACACATCCGCCACTCATTGTTGTTCTTCTTTTTGACCAGGACTGGATTGGCCAACCACTCTGGATGAAAGACTTCTTTGATGAAGCCGGTCGCAAGTAGTTTGGCGATCTCTGCCTTGATCGCATCGCGTCTGTCTTGAGCAAAGCAGCGTAGGCGTTGCCTTTTAGGCTTCGCCTTCTCGTCAACTTTTAAATTGTGCTCGGCAAGCTCCCTAGGAACACCAGGCATATCAGATGGTTTCCATGCAAATATATCTTTATTATCACGAAGGAACTTGATGAGTGCGTCTTCCTATTTACAATCTAAATCAGCCCCTATAATGGCAGTTTTGGACGGGTCACCCATCTCAAGGTCTATAGTTTTAAGCTGTACTTCTTCAGAGGGCTTGAAACTTGTGCTTGCGGGCTTTTTGCTTGGGACCTCCAGGTCTTCTTCCTTCGACTTCTTAGCCAAGGCGAGTACATCCAGCATCTGGATGGGGACTTGCGAGGTGGCGGCGAACTCCAGTGCTTCCACGTCGCAGTCATAAGCGATCTTCAGGCCACCTTTTAGGGAAAAGACTCCTTTAGGAGTGGGCATCTTGAGAACAAGGTACACGTAGTTCGGGATTGCCATGAATTTGGCGAGGGCTGGACGCCCAAGAATTGCATGATACGAGGTCTCAAAATCTGCCACTTCGAAGTTGATGTACTATGTCCTGAGGTTGGCTTCGGTCCCAAAGGTTACTGGGAGCATGACTTGTCCCAGGGGGATTGCCGCATTGCCGGGTACGATGCCGCAGAACAAGGATTCTGTGGGCCTTAGGTACTTGGTGATATCAAGTCCCATTTTGGTGAAGGTCTTCCCGAAGATGTCGTTGAGCCCACTGCCTCCATCAATGAGTACTTTGGTCAGTCTGGCTTGTGCCACGACTGGGTCCAAGACTAGCGGGTATCTGCCTGGGTTGGCGAAGTTGGTCCACTGATCTTTCCTGGAGAAGGTGATGGGGACCTCAGACCACATGAGGTACGTCGGGGTGGCTGGTTGTATTGCCATGATTTTGCGGAGCGATAGTTTCTTTGCCCGCTTCGACTGGTTTAAGGACTCACCGCTGAACAGGACTATCACGATGTTCTCGACTTGGGGATAGCCATTGTCATGGTCTTTATCGTCCTTGTCGTCCTTCTTGTCATCTTCTTTACCTGCCTTTGCTGGTCCCTACTTGTCAAATTCCTGTTTAAGGTGAAAGCAGTCGGCCATATTGTGCCGGCCGTTCGGATGATATGGGCAAGTTCCGTTCATCACTTTGTCAATGGAAACCGCGTTGTTCTTCCACGTTGGACGCTCGACTGCCGCGACAGTGTTGTTTGGCTTGCGCTTTTTATTTGTCGCGGTTGATGTCTCGGTTGTTGTTGTTGCGGTGATCTTTGCCGTCTTTGTTGTAGTTATTGTCGTTGTTGCTGTTATCGCGGCGCCTGTCAAAGCGCTCACACTCGTGATCGTCTTGATCGGCCCACTCGGCTGCCATACGCCTTAACACGGGGATGGTTGTTGGGCGTCTTCTGCCGAACTCGCGATGTAGCTCTCTGGCGTAGAGTGCGTCGTGGAAGCAATCAATGATCTCGCGGTCAGATATATCCACAATGGTGGCTCTTTTTTCAAAGAACCTCTTGATGAACTTGCGCAGGGTTTCACTTTTATCCTATTTACAGGCTACCAGTTCAAACCGGGTTCTAGGCCGAGACCAGGTTCCTTGGAAGTTGGCTGTGAACTTGTCGGTGAGATAAGGCCCTCGAGCCATGTAAGCGGGGTAGTATCCATCATGATGGGGAAGTAACTGACTTTTACGTCATTGGATCCCCCCGCCATCTGGATTACAGTTGAGTAGACTCTCAGCCATTGTTTAGGGTCTTGTTTGCCCATGAATTTCTCGATGCCGGTTGTCTTGAACTTGCTTGGCAGCTTGATCTTCTTGATGCGGCTGGAGAAGGCTGGAAAGCCGTCATACTTGTCTGTTGGTGAACAGTTATGTCCGTGGCGGCTATCGCTGCGGTCGGAGTCGTAGTGGTGGCCACGATTGCTTGAGCTGTGGCTTGGTGAGTTGTCACGTCCTAGACGTCCGCGGTTGTGGTCATGGTCTTTGTTGCGGTCGCGTCCGCGTGGAGGACGATCTCCATCGCGGTTGTTGTTGCGTGGTTGACGATCTTCATCGAGTTGGTGGTCGCGATCGCGTCCGCATGGAGAGGGGTCACGGTCGCAGTTGTTGTCGCGGGGATGATCGTTGTCCCATGGTGGATGATCTTGGTCACAGGGTACTGGTCCGTAGCTGCGGTCAAAATGTTCTTGCCGGTGAAGCTTCGAGTTGATGTGGTTCGCTTTGCTCGACTGGATTACAGAACGAGAATCTCGGTTGGCGTTGATGTGGGCGCAATGATTGCCATCGCGGTTAGCCCCGTCACGTGGTCTATTGCCATCGTATTGTCTAGCATTCTGGACTTGCTCGTTGGCTTGCCTTCCAGCTGCTCCACCCGATGGCTCTCGAGAAGCATGACTTGGGTAGGCAGATGCTGCTGGTTCAGTGTGCGAGCGTCTGCCTCCAGGGCGTCTGCTGCTCGAAGCAGGGCCAGTGCTGATGTTCTCACGAGCTGTCGCTAGGAGAGTCAGGACCTTCCTGATTTGTGGTGTTTCAGGCATAGACCAGACAATCTCCGCTGAAACGGAGATGTTCATTGGAGCGTCCTGGAGTATCGGCTGGTCACCAACCATCGTGAAGTCCCGTGTAAGGTTTCGGGTGGCGTTTGCGCTTATGGCTACATTGATGCGCCTTTGCTTGCGCTTGGCGTTCCTTGCTTGACTTGAGGTCCTCTGTTCCTCAGTTTCACCATTGGTGGTGTGTTCCTCCTCAGAGATATCGCCGACCAGCTCACGATCGTACGGGGTGCCTTGGTCACCAGAGCCGGCCATGAAGACTTTTCTGCCGGGGTCAGAGGAGGTTGGTAGTAGTAAGGTCGGAGTGTTGGAGAAGTTGTCTCCTGTGCTGTCGGAAGAGGTGGTGATGGAAGCCGTCTTGCCGTCCTGGTAGGGTAGTTCTTCTAGGATGGTTGCGGCTAGTCTTGACTCGTTGTCCCGACATGTGTCAGTAGGAATCGCGCCAGGCCAGTGAACAACAAGTCCTCCTGGTGTACTAGTCACGACTAGTCCCGACGGGAGATAGACGAGTGCTTCTTCGAGAGCGAAGTTGGTCTTGTAGTGGGCACGATAGGTTAAACGTGCAATGTTGTTGGGGTTGTTGCTCAGTAGAACCGTGAAATCCTCATCTTCGTTGTCCTCTGATGGCTTAGAGGTCGGCTCAGAGTCCTCGTAGCGTTCCACAGTTGGAATGTCGACTTTATGTGTGGGTTTGTTGTCCTCCGCGGTGTAGATCTGTTGATATGTAGCCACGACTTTGGTGAATCCGAGCAGGAATTGATTCGGGGGGTTGTCTGATGGCGTAGCCAGCTCAGAGTTCCCGGCTCCTTCCATAATTGGAAGCGAGTTGTACCCGGTCTCGTCTTGAGGAGTCCCGATCGGAGTCGGAGTCGGGGTCGAGGTTGAGCTCGAAGTCGTGCGACATGTCGGTCGAGATCGAGATCGTTGCCAAAATAGCCGTCGAAACTTGTGTCTCGACGAGATCGCGGAGCGGCTCCAGTGAAGATGCCATCATCGGGTACGGGCCTGGACCATCGGCAAGGAAACTTGCGAAACCACCCTTGCTAAGTGGGCCATCATCGAGTGGGCGCCAAGTGTCGACGATTTATGTCAAACACGTCTGCCCGGGGGTACCCCAGAGAGTAGATTCGTGGGTCTCACCGAGTTCTAGGAACAATTGTGACACCCCAAAATTTTTGGATTTTGGGATGTGGTTTGTTAGCGTAATTAAAACAAGGATTTTCTGAAATTTCTAAAATTTGTCCAAGGTTTATATAATTATCAGAGAATTTAGTATAGGAAAATTTTGTTTTCTAAATTAAACATAGATTTAATGCTAAGTGCCATGCATTCATGCTGGTTGCATTTTTCTATAGCCAATTCCAATTTATGGAAGGTGCTAAACTCTTTTTCATGAGCTCCAAATATTTTATTTGGGTTCCTCATGTCCAACTCTATCTCTGAAATTTTTTCTAGGATTTTTAGAATTTTCAGAATATTTTTCCTGTTTTTAATATCAATTCTGGACTTATTTGGAATTATTTTATAACCAGGAAAATAATTATTCCGAAAATTTAAATCACCATAAATCTTAGTAGACCAGCCTTGGCCCAAAGTTGACCCAATTTTATGCCAAATCCATCCCATCACTTTATTGGGCTAAATTTCAAAGCCCATTAGCATTGGAATGGGGCAACCCACCTTTAGTCCCATATTGCTAATGAACCTATATATATGAACCACCTCTCCTCTGAAAAAGGCACACGATCGACTCCTTTACAGGGAGGCCCCTTTGTTTGGGATTCCCTAATGTAGTCTTCTTCCACCATATCTTCCACTACTGCCCATTCTTCGTCTCGTTGTGGCGCCGAGCCTTCCGTCATTTTTGGCCTCAAGATTTTCAGTAAGACCCTCAGCAAATCTTGTAATTTTCTACCATATTTGTTTAGTCTATACTCTTTCGTAGAAAAGCCCCTGCTAGTTTTAAGCGTCGGAAATCTTGTTTAGTCCAGAGTTTCCACGTTTTAGATTCGTTTTAATCCGTTTTTGTTGCAATAGACTCATATCAACATGAATTACGATTAGAAGTATTATTTAACTTGTTGTAGGATCAAAACCCTCTAATATAAGCTATTAGTGGGAGGTGAAGGATAGCAATAAGTCACAGCGGAGATTTTCACCCTCAAAAACAGATTTTGAAAGGTGCACTAAATCTTGTGTCGTTTCTATACAGTAGCTTCTAAAATCGTGATATTTTTCCGGAAGATATATTATCAAATTATGAAGCTAACCCAATTGGAATCACGTTAATCGGATGTCTAGAACTCGAGATATAAAATAAACAAGCAGACTATGTCAGATGGTGACGAGAATTGATCAAGCCCTATCCTTTAGTGCATTTTTTAAAGCCTTTTCTTTTGATTGGTGTATTGTTCTTAGTTATTATTGTTTGTTTGCTTGTTTAGCTACTTTTGTGCTCGACTAGAAGGAACGTGTTTTGAGTGCTAACGAGGGGAAGGGCTTGTAGATCAAGAGCTGAAGACTATGAGTAATTATACTGGATTTGAGGCAAGTTATAGCACGGACAATCCTTGCTACCTATCCACTTTATATTAAATTATTTCATACTTGCATGTGTCTAATTTGATGTACCATTAAGGTTGTACCTAGTTTTGATTACCCAATCCTTGTTTACCTTGGGTTTATGCATATGGGTAGATCTTTGCTATGCGCAGCTACTATCACCATTATTTAACTATTAAATTTGACTTAATGGTTCACTTCAACATTAATGATAAAACTTGCTTTTTAGCAACTTGGTTTAGGGAGCTAGAGCATGTGCTCCGTGCTTTGTTCTAGAGTCTCTCCATGAGGTAAGGTTCTTAAAGCGGCAACTCATGAGCCTGTCGCCACCGCTAGAACTATTATGGCTCTGGTCTTGGTTAAGGAGCTTGTTCGTCTCTAGCTTGACAGTGGTTACCGGAGTGGCCGACGGCGTTATGGGAAACAAGGCGCGGGGTGTTACTTGATTCCACCGAGGACGGTAGCCCCGTCGGCTATGTCTCGTTAGGCACAGTCCCGTGTCGGGAGTCCCTATGGTACGGGAACTCCGCACATTGCGGTCTTTATTTTTGTTATTGGCATTAGTTGCCCGCACTTCAGACGCCATTGACCCCCTCACGTTGCGCCCTGAGGATCAGTCAATCTCGGTGCCTAGAGTCTCACCACCTTGTTGTACCTTAGCGGCTACTGACTTGTTAGGGTGTATTGTGAAAAGCCTCGTAGCGTCCCTATGCAATCACACCTCGGAAGTGTTGATGTGCGTGGTTGGGTGCAAAGTTCTTTTGAACTTTTACGCGACTGGTGGGTAAAGGGCGAAACCTCTGCAGAGTGTAAATCTATCATGATAGCCTTGCTCAGGGTCACGAGCGGCCTAGATCCTTTTTTATTAGAAGATGATGTTTTATTTATGCTTAATATCACTTATACTTTATTAATTGGGTTGCAACCGGGTATCGTTCACTTGTAGTAACTTGGATAATGCTAAAACGAACCAATTAAAAGTGCTAATGCAGTTAAGCCGTGTCTAGCCTTATTTTGAGCCTTCATACACCCGTGCTATACTTGCTAAGTAAATGTTTTACTTACACTTGTCATTATTCAACAAAATCCCGGATGGGTAACAGATGGAGTAAATGAGTCCGCTGCTACTGAGTTTCTTGAGGATATTCTATACTTCTGAGCTGTGGTCAACCAGTCGGTGTCCTTGTGGACTTGAGGCTCTACCTGTCGAGAGAGTTAATACATAGACTTCTGTTGTGTTTTATTTAGGTAAACTCTGATGTAAACTATTTTATTCGAGCATATGTACTCTGATTTCCATATTTGTAAGTTGTATGTGTTCTGTGGACATCCTGGGCACACATATGACAGCATTCGGGTTTCTGTGTAAATCCGGGTGTGACAACGATAGTGCACGAACAACCTAAAGATTTAGACAGGTTCGGGCCACGAGTAGCGTAGTACCCTACGTCTTGTGTGCTTGATTGTATTGCACGTGAGTTGAGTTGTTTTGATGGGGTCCCTGCTCCGCCTTATATACCCGGGGAGCAGAGTTACAAGTTGGTTATATGACCCTAGTCGTATACAACAGGGAGTACTACAACAGGGTACTTTGGGTAGTCTCCTAACAAAACACAACTAGTCTTTCCAATCAACTACGTCGTCTTGCACCATAGCCGACTGGTTTAAAGTAATTGGGTTAAACCTTCCCTATTGAGTAGTTTAATCCCGTGGATGAGTGGCCCTAGGAATCCTGGTCCCACAGCCACTGCCATCCCTGCGAGCGGATCTCAGCAGCCTGCGGGTCGCAGGGCACCTCGTAGGCCGTGCTCTACGGCGTCGGTGCATACGACTTCTGCAAGCCGCAGGTCGGGGTCTCCTCCTCTTTCTCTCCTCCCCGCGCGGCACCGCCCTCCCTGCTCGCGCGTAGCTAACCAGATCACAGACGCCTCGCCCTGCCACGCCGAGGGACCCTAGTAGCTGCCGCCGCCGCACCACACGGCCCAGGTTGTTGTGCCTGTGGCCGGCCGTCATCGCGCTGCATGGTGTGGATCCATGGCCGCTGGTGATGGATCTTGAAGCCCGGTGGGGGTGGCCTCACCCCTTCCCCATCATCCCTTCCTGCTCTAGTTGAAGATCCTCTGGCAGATCTGGTTGGTCGCGGCAAGGGCAGGCCGTATCGCCGTCTCCGGCCGTGGTGGCGGCAGACTCGGAGGTGGTGGAGCTCAGCGGGGCCCGGTGGCATGAGGCCGCGGAGTGGAGGAGCGCCTGCTGCTGACCAAGTGCGGCACATAGGTAGTGGCCATGTACGTGCGTCAGCCCAGGCCACGCCTCACGCTGCTCTACTCCCACGGCAACGCCGCCGACCTGGGGCAAAAGCGCTAGGGCTCAGAAGCACGGGGGAGAGCGTGGATCGCCATGAGATCCTGCGCCGCCGCCGGTCCTATGCCTGGTCCCAGAACCCACTCCCCTCCCCTGTTTTCTTTTCTCCGTTATACTTCCAATTGAAGGCAAGGATTTGGAGAAATCTGATGGTGTAATTGGTGCAGACATGGCAGTGTTGTACGAGTTGTTGGTGGCAGACGGGGTGCTGGAGGTGGACAGCGGCGTGGCTCCAGACCCGTTCCTCCACCGTCAGGTGCACCCTGCTCTCTCTTTTGTCTCTTTTTCAGCTCGCAAAACGGTTTGGGAAATGCAGACAAGTTACAAGTGTGACTTTCTTAAATAAGAGTACATTTGTATTTTTTGCTTTTTATTTGACAGCCAAAAAATATTTGTAAATGTCATGCCTACTTGATTAAAATTATAGTATGCACTTCAGATATGTGATGAGTCTTGTCCAGGAAATTATATTGTGTGAGCTGTTATCCAATTCCTTTTGGTTGTTTTGCATAGACCTGATGGTTGTATGGTACCTTATGCATCCACAGATAGAAGGGATATATATTGGAGCATCTGAATTGATCTTATAAAGTGATTGTGTGAGAAGTTGCTTAGTAACTAGCATTTGCTGACATCCTAAATTATTTGCACTCTATATTTTTGGAAGAGACACTATTTTCTGAATTGCTTAGTAGGTGAGGATATTTCACCTGTGTTTTATCCTGTGATCGTTTATCTAATGTAAACTTGTTCTCTGCAAAAGTTATAGATTGCTGGACAATACTATGTGGGTTTGGATTAGTTATGTAGTTAATTTTCTTATACCACTCAAGCTCTCATTTTAGATGCTTACATGTTCATAAATTCACTACTACATATTTATCAATTGGATTTATCATTCGCCATTTGAATAGTGATGAATAGGCTATATATTTGGGTCTTTGTAATTAGCAAGGTCACTTCTTGATGGTAGCTAGCAGGAGCAACACAAGGTGTCACTGGTGTTTACATTCTATAATTGTTTATTCAGGCTATCAATATACAATATTTATGTGTATGTGCCATTACAAGACAATACATAATGTATGCTTGCAAGCACTTAACAGCAAACATCTTGATGATTCTCTTGACATTATTCAATTCTGATCTTGCTATTCTGAATTCAATTGTTGATATCACGAGTAGACTCTGAAGTTGCATGGAAGTGATGCCCGGAAAGGTCTCCACTACATCAAGGCCCTCCAGGTACTGAAGTCACTTCTTTCTCCCTCGATCTAGTCCTTTCTTCTGTACTCCATGTTTGGACCTTTTTATACTTGCACAATGTTTTTGCCAATCTGATGTGTCAAACGGAATGGTATAGCCTCACTGAACTGAGAGCTTAAGGTGCCATGGGCCACTGGGCACAAAGACCATGCCAATAATTTATATGTGTGTTTATATATGATACTTCATCTACTTGCTGGAACCAGATTCTTTTCTATTTTAAGGTTTTAGTTTGAATTGCGGATACCTTTAATCTCTGGCAAAGAATGTAAAAGCAACTTAAATATTATCCATCTTTCATTTATACTGCCAACCTACCGCTGCTTTGATGCTTGAGATTTAAGATTCTATTATCTCATTTTTTTAGTAAAATTTGCATGCCATGTTTGCTACAATATGTGCTACTTAAATCTTGAGATTTCGTCTATCAATCTTGAGATTTAAGATTCTATTATCTCATTTTCACGCTATCAATATGTGCTACTTAAATGTTCTTTGCCTTTAGCATTGAAAATTTTGATGGATATTACCTTCGATATCTTAAAATGTTCTCGCATGTCAAGGACGTTGCACTCAAAATTCTTGTGGTGAATAGTTTCTTGAGCCAACGTACATAAAATTTTTGCTTCATACTTTTGGTAATTTTAATCGCTTCAGGCAATGGAAAGTGTGAAGATTAATTATGGGAAAAATGCTTGCTATGCTTGAGGAGAGGAGCCTTTGCGGTTTCCGGTGGCACGGTGTGACATTCTGATGGATGTAGCTAGCACCATATATGGGGGAATAGTATGGTATGATTCCGTGATATATTTCTAGACATACAAACATACCGCTATTTTTATCACTCATTGATACTTCATAGTTGTACGTCCTGTTCTTGGACTGAGTTTATATCAATTAAATACCTGTCCCCATTGGTTTCCTTTGTGTCTTGTATGCATGTATTGTGGATGTTAGGATGCCAAATTGATGATATCGTCTTGAATCCAAAGCACATACATGTAGGGGTGGCAAAGGGCCCTCAATTTTGTACTAGAGATTTTAAGGATCGGGCCCAATTAAGATCGGGTCAAAATAATACTAGTTTTTGAGCTAAATTTTGCTGGGGCCAAGTTAGATTGTGAAGAAGCAAAAGGGTCCTGATCCGTTACCACCCCTACATACATGATGGAGGCTCCTCAGGTGTGTGTTTAGCATCCTGTCACCAGTCTTTAGCGTGCCCATCTTCCGGGCCTTCGTGGTTTCTGATTCTATGTTGTCACTGTGTGTCTGGGTGGATGTAGGCAGATGGGAGTTTGGGAAGGGAGGGCTGCTTCTGGAAGTATATGAGGTTTGAGGATGAGGACCTACTTTTGGAAACAGACAGACAAGAGTAACCCTAGAACATTTAGTCACTGGACAGTTCAACTATTTTTCCTTGAATAGGATATAGTCACTTATTGGTGTCGAATATATCATGTATCAATTATAATGCAATAGCCCAACCAAACACGGTCTAATACTGGTCGACAAATGTAACATATGGCTTGACAGAACCTACGGGCTGCAAATGCCGTTTAATCAGCGCTATAAATGCCGTTAACATATTTTCATGAGACTATCATGAATTTGTTGTTCTCCAAATTCATTTTTCTATCTTTTATTTGCTGGTTTTTCTGGTTTCTTTGCTTCATGTTTGGATTGGCTGCTTTGATAGCTTGTCATGTTCCATTCATACTTGTGTTTACCAAGATGCTTTTAATGTTTCGTTTATTTTAGGTTGATAGGGCGCGCTTTGCGCACGTTATGTTCTAGTTTATGAAAGGAACACAAGGTGCATAATTCTCTAGGAAGATCCTAGATGATATTTTTATACAAGTTAATTGATTATTAGTACTTTAACATGATCATACTTTGTAAAGCAATACTGATGTGAATATATTTCATAAAATCAAAAAAGCTCTTTTACAGTATCTTATACTAGTGTTCACTATAGTATGTAGTATAAAAAAGATGTAACCATTCATTAGTACGGATAATTTAGTAATTTATACACAATTATCTTAATTGAATGGTTGGCTGCCGCCGCCCGTGGCATCCGCGTACTGCGCATCCCCGGCCGATCAGACACGCGTATTCTCGTTGACGGCTCACCTCGTCCCTGTTCTGTGTGTGGCTGGCCACTGCGGCAGGCCACAGCGCCGCATGCTGTGGCTGCCGGAGGCACACACCTTTCCCGTTCTGGCTGTCACCTGCTTGTGCAGGCCTTTTCTGTCCTCGCTAATCTCGCCATGGCGCCCCGCATAGGGCCGCGTCAGGGCAAAGTGCTACCGGCGTCACCTTTCTCCCCGTCCTGCCGGAGACCGCACGCCACCGCCGCCAATTTTATTTCCCTGGTGAAGATTCATTTGTGGTTGTTTATAAGGAAAAAAAAGATTGCATCCGACTCATTTCTAAATTATACATCGATTTCACTTAGATTCTTTCCAATAATACCTCTATACTATATATACTACTCACCATATACTACCTATACCACCGCTTAAGATTACACTAGTATATAATTATTTTTAACCGTCGGATCTTTTTTGAACTGAATCTGTGGGGGAGTTCCCCACAGCAATGTATTCAAAAGGAGAAAGGAACTAACTTACAGAGAATGTACAGAAGGGGCGACAAGATCATGGAAAAACTAAAAGCTAGGCAAGAGACTATACAAAAGCAGAACGAAACAAACAGAAATTACAAAAGATCCTGCCAGGTGGTGATGGTAGCCCTATGGTCTTCACGAAAACGAATTAGGTGTAGAAGTACTTGATCTTTAAAGTTTGAACACCATTGTTGGATGGAGGGACGAGCACCATCAAAAATGGTCCTGTTTCGCATCTTCCAGATCTCCCACGTGGCAATGATGAATATAACCATGAAAAATTCATGTGGAGCTGCCTGACGTGCCACGTTAATTCTTTCGTGAATGTCCGTC
Organism: Echinochloa phyllopogon; assembly: GCA_033239725.1. Lineage (NCBI taxonomy): Eukaryota > Viridiplantae > Streptophyta > Magnoliopsida > Poales > Poaceae > Echinochloa > Echinochloa phyllopogon. Next base: position 28,308,258 of record BTCW01000015.1, on the reverse strand, counting down.
GGATCTTTATATACTAGTCTTTTAAATTAATGGTATAGGGTATTGTAAAAAAGCTCTGGAAAGATGGCACAATAAGCTTCGGAAAACTTTGTTATATAGGCTGTGTTTCTTTGGAGTGTGAAAAGTTTTTCACACGTGTTTGACCACTAATTAAGAGTATTAAATAATCAGTTTACAAAACTACGTACAGAACCTCGGGTTAATTCGCGAGACTTATCTAACGAGACCTTTGACCGTGTGATTGGAGTATGGTACTGAGCATTACTGTAGTATATCATGGGTTAATCAGGCTCATTAGATTCGTCGTAAAGTTACACTCATCATTAAAAAGATTTTACAAATAAACTTTATTTAATACTCCATGCATGCAAGATTCCTCGGGAAAATTTGTTTTGGGGAACAAAAGAAACACGATATGGCATGGGAAGCGTTGGGAATTCACTGTTGAGTCAGTGAAGAAGTTCATGTTGCTTGGTTAGAACTGCTAGACCAACAAGAACGCTGAGGAATCCACTAACAATCTCAAACAACAAGTACCAGAAATGCAAGTGCTCTGCCGTCGTCTTATCAGACAAGGAGGCTCCGCGCGTTTGCTAAGCTCTTCCTTTCGAGCAGTCTCCTCTCCTGCAGACGGGCATTCCTGCGTTCCAGCCGTTTCGATGCTCATCGTTTTACCAGCTATTTTCAGTTCTATTCACCTTGCCATGCCATAAAGTAACTTGACACAGAAAATAAAATTCAGTATTGCTGTGGTTTAAAAGAGAGCCCAAAGAGGTCAGTACAAAAGGAACTTCAGTATTGCCTCCAACAGTGTACATGTTGTCGCTGACAGGTAGCATTGATGAGCTTGATCGTGATCTTCTCGTTGGCACGTCTTGGGTCCTACAAATTTATGTTACTCCATTCGCAATTCTTCCATGGAGTAACAGGACAGTATGATGATCCTTATACATCCTTGGCATGGGAGGCACCGGATACTGACCGTCAATATCAAACCATGATGGCTTCATGGGAGTTGTTGATCCAGGGATAACGGTGAGCCAATGCTAGCCTCCACGATAGACTCAAGAGTGCGATTCAATATAGGCACGTGAATTTCAAATTAGTGAGGCGGTTTAACATTTCCGCTGTCGAGGTAGCAGTTTTTGATGTGGCAGTAAGACTTGCTGGTTATGCTTCTTCGTGACCAGGAGAGCAGACAGCGAGACACGAGCTCAAACTGCTATGCGGGCAGCGCGTTGCAGGGCTTCGATCGAGTGATGCGGAGAGCAGAAGATGGAAAGAGTACCTGGAGCAGGAAAATTAAACGTTATGTGCTGGCCACACCACGAAAATTGCCTGATGTTCTCTCCCTGAGGCTCACTGCAGGCATTATTAGTGTTAGAGTTTTTTAAATGAACAGTAGATACACAGTAAAAAGGACGGGAAGTCTGTAATCTTTTATTGATCATCAACGGTATATATATATATATATATATATATATATATATATATATATATATATATATATATATATATATATATATATATATAGGGGTAGATCGTAGGAGCAGTAGCTGATGGGAGCGTGTGGGCAACCGCACATGCTCCTGTGCGCGGTAACCACCGTGCGGTTGTCCTTCGTAGAGATGAGATCATCTTGAGTATATTCTAACACTCCCCCTTAATCGAAACCAATTTTTGAGATCAATAATTTTCATTTTACTCCTCAAAAACCTATGAAAAAAAAAGAGAAATATTCTTGAATTTTGATTGGTCTACCATGAATCCTCGTGAATTCAAGGAACATTCTATGTTATTAATTTGTCTTAAAAACCCCTGTGGGGAAAACAAAGAAAGACTTAAACTTATGTTTACATTACCTCATTAAAAACTTTACACGCGAAAAACCTTGAGAGGTAAAATCTCATTAAAGAAAAGAGTACAATGTGATGTATTAATAGGATATCACATCGGAGGATTCTCCCCCTGACCCTTGCAAATCTCTAAGCCGCCTCATCCTGATACCTTGAACATATTTTACAAATATGGAGGCAGGGAGAGATTTGGTGAATAAATCAGCGAGATTATCACAAGATTTAGTTTGCAAGATGTTTATCTCCCCCTGTTGCTGAAGCTCATGGGGATAAAAACAATTTGGGAGCAATATGTTTCGTAATGTTGCTCTTTATATATCATGTTTGCATCTGTGTAACACAAGCAGCATTATCTTCATAGATAATGGTAGGTGATTCCATAGAACCAATTCCATACAATTGCTCAATGTGGTTGATCATTCTGCATAGCCACACGCATTCACGTGATGCCTCGTATAATGCAATAATTTCAGAATGATTCGTGGAGGTAGCCACTAACGTCTGTTTAGATGATTTCCATGAAATGACAGTTCCTCCATGTAGGAATACAAAGCCCGTCTGTGATCTGGCATTGTGGGGATCAGACATATAGCCAGCATATGTATATCCAACCAATGTAGGATCTTGGTTCTTCTGATAAAAGCCCAAGTCCTTTGTGCCTATCAGGTATCTAAGGATTTGCTTACCCCCGACCCAATGGCGCTTTGTTGGTGCAGCACTAAGTCTTGCTAACAGATTTACTACAAATGCAATATCAGGCCTGGTACTGTTTGCAAGATACGTAAGTGCTCCAATGAGACTAAGATATGGGAACTCTAATCCCAATATCTCTTCTCCCTCATCCTTAGGTCAGAAAACATCTTTCTTAAGATCAATTGATCTAACAACCATAGGAGTTTTGGATGGATATGCTTTGTCCATATTAAATTTCTCCAAGAGTTTTTGGACATAAGCAGACTGGTGCACAAGTATTCCATACGGAAGGTGCTCGATTTGTAAACCCAAGCAAAATTTGGTTTTACCCAAATCCTTCATCTCAAATTCCGTCTTAAGATGATCACGGGCTTCATCAATATCTTGCGTATTGCCAATGATATTCAAATCATCTACATATACTGATATAATATAGAACCCTGCAGAGGATTTCTTGATGAAAACGCACTGACAGTCATCATTGTTGGAGTAATCCTTCTGCAGAAGGTACTCACTCAGTCGGTTGTACCACATTCTTTCGACTGCTTAAGACCATAGAATGATATTTTTAGTTTTATACAATACATGTTGCGATTACTCTCGGTACTCGGTATAGAGATCCCATCGGGGACCTTCATATAAATATCCAAATCTAGCGACCCATAAAGATATGCGGTCACGACGTCCATCAACTGCATAGATAGACGCTTTTGAACTGCTAAGGATATTAAATATCAGAACGTTATTCCACTCATAACTGGAGAATATGTTTCATTGAAATTAATGCCGGGTCTCTGCGTGAACCCTTGTGCTACAAGCCTCGCCTTATATCTCACGACCTCATTGTTTTCGTTTCATTTCCGAACAAAAACCCATTTGAACCCCCACGGGGAAGGTCTTTGGATGTGTAGGTATTACAGATGTGAATACCTCTCTTTTGTTAAGGGAGGTCAATTCGTCTTCATTCGCCTCCTTCCTTTGATCCAGTCCGAGCGTTTCTTACACTCTGCCATGGATTTAGGATCTCGATCATCTTGGAGATTAGTAGCGATCGATGCAGCAAAATATGTGTCGACAATTGTAGTCTTACGATCAAATGATTCTCCAGAATCAATATAATTGATGGAAAATTCTTGTATTCCTGGTGATGGTTCGGTATTTCCCAATACAATACCATCAGGGCGTTCCAATATCCCAGCATCAGAAATTGAGTGCAATGTTGATGCGGGATGTGAATCACGAAGATCCATTGAGTGTCTCTCAACATGAGGTTGAACTGCATTTACTGGAGTAAAGGACGTTCCTTTCCTCTTTTTCCTAGTACGCTTACGTGAAGTCGTACCTGTTGGAATGGCCGTACTTCCTCCATCTTTACTAGAAGACAGGGGATGAATAGTTTTATTTGGTACCTCTATTCTTTCCGGCACATTTCTTGCAGGAATATAGGATTTTGTGACACCTTTTCCACAAGTAAACGCATCTGACAGGTTATTCATAGTATTCTGCAAATTTATGATCCTCTGAACTTGACGTTCAGACTCTCGTGTACTAGGATCCTCCTTTAGGACATCTTTAGCATCCCAATTAATTTCCGAGCATTCAGTGTGATACTTGAATTATCCCCCTAATACAGGAAAATGATCTTCATTGAAGATACAATCAGCATGTCGGGCTGTGAGTAAATCCCCTGTAAGGGGTTCCAAGTATTTAATGATCGACGGAGATAAATACCCCACGTAGATCCCCATTTTCCTGTGAAGGCCCATAGTAGTACGCTTAGGTGGTGATATCGGTACATACACAACGCAACCGAATTTCCGCAGATGGGAAATACAAGGAGGATCACCACGTACCAATTGTAGTGGGGAGGTTGTATGATATGTAGTTGGGCATAATTGTATCAAGTCCGCAGCATATAACAATGCGTGACCCCAACATGAGGTTGGGAGATTGCAATCTTGCTACAAAGGTCTAGCGATGAGCTTTATCCTCTTAATGAGTGATTCAGCCAAACAATTTTGAGTATGTACATACGGGACAGAGTGTTGAACTTCAATTCCCAATGCCATACAATAGTCATTAAAGGCATTAGAAGAAAATTCAGCAGCATTATCCATTCTAATTGACTTTATCCAGTGTTCAGGTTGATTTGCTCTAAGTCTGATGACCTGAGTGATCAATTTTGCAAAAGCATGGTTTCGTGTCAATAAAAGAGACAAATGAGACCATCTTGTGGATGTGTCTATTAAAACCATGAAGTACCTGAATGGACCGGGGTCAAGGTTGAATGGGTCTGCATATGTCTCCTTGAATGCGTTCAAGGAATTTAAGTGGTTCGGTCTTTATCTTGAGATATGAGGGTCTCAAAATAAGTTTCCCTGTTGCACATGAGGTGCACATAAAATTCGAAGATTGAGGGAACTTAATCACTCAAATCGTGACCAATTGAGTTGCCTATGATCTTTCTCATCATCCCCATATCGGGATGGCCAAGGCGATCATGCCATGTTTGGAATGTGTTAACATTATGAAAGATCACCTTGTAAGCAATATGTGGTACGGGTTTGATGTATGTGTAGTAACACCCAGATGGGAGAGAAGGCACCTTTTGAAGTGTCGCTTTGTCATATCCGTTTTGTATAGTAAAGAGAAGAAATTCCTCTTTATTTTCATCATGGATTTCAATATGAATCCCATTCTTATGGATATCACGATAACTTAGGAGGGTACGTGTCGAGTCAGGATACAATAAAGCTTCCTCGATCACGATTTTCCTACCCATGGGAAGTACAATAGTGGCTTTGCTAGAACCAACTATCGTAGCATCGCACCCAGCGATGGTCAAAACATTTCCTGCTCTCTTAGTGAGGGTTTGGAAATATTTGACATCCTTAAGTATAGAGTTAGTGGAACCACTGTCCACTAGACACATCTCTTCCTCCATCGGGTCGACTCCCGTACAAATCTATATATATATATATATATATATAATTTTAAAAAAATGAAACTCAATACAAATATATATAGAACATATATGAAATAACATTATTATATCAAATGTGCCTAATACAAGCCAACATAGTGCAAACATACAAACGATAACATCATGTTCTTATTACAACAATGCAAATAGTAAAGACATATCTAGTAGACAGGGAGCCTATGCAAGGTTTCCGTAGATGTCGTTGGAGTTGTATTCCACCATCATCATGTCTTCATCACCCAAGTGCTCCTCCCCCTGTTGCAGAGTCTTGGTGTTGCTTGGACCCTCTCCACTTGGGATAGAGCCCGAAACACCAGTAGCCTCATGCTCTTGGGAGGCGAAGTTTGCTTCATACTTCTTGCCTTGGTTGTTAGTTCCATGCCCAGTAGATTTCATGTAAAGTTCCACCAAGGTCTAGGGGTGCGACATTTCTTGGCATAGTGGTTGTTGCAAACCTGTGACAGACGGTTTTATTGCCATTGTCACTTTTGGGCTTAGAAATGCCTTTCCCCTTATGGAAACGCCCACGAGGTTTATGGACTCTCTTGCGCTTTCCTCCATTTTCCGAAGAACGTCCTGGTTGATTGTTATCAACCTTTCCAATTTCCTTCTTAGTGTTCGCATGTTCAGAAAGACATAATGACGTGACGTGTTTTGCCTTGGGCCTTGTTTAGATCCCGATTCGGGGACGGTAAAGTTTGGACTTTGCCATAAATGCGGCACTGTAGCATTTCATTTATATTTGTAAATAATTGTCCAAACATTGATTAATTAGGCTCAAAATATTCATCTTGCAAAGTACAACAAAACTGTGCAATTATTTCATCCGCATTTAGTACTCCATGCATGTGCCGATATTTTGATGTGATCGGAATTTTGTTTTTGCATAGTGGAATTTGGGGGTGGAATTTGGAAACTAAACGAGGCCTTGCTAAAGTTGTTCCTCACGGTTGCTCTTAGTGATGAACTGCATTATTCTATCTCGTTTGCTGCGATGTAGATTTGTGCCATATCGTTCAATATAAATTATGTCAGTTGCATTTCAAAAGATTATATAAATTAACTCATTTGACTAGTTTAGTTCTAACCATCTTGCCAATTGCACGCGCTAGCAATTACTACAGAACACGACATCACAAACACCCAGCCCCACATCACAAACGGTTCCAAGGCAGCTGGGCGTGCTAGCCGTTGGAACCATTTGTGATGTGGGGCATCACAAACGGTTCTTGTAAAAAACCACATGTGATGCCCCGGAGCATCATCACAAATGGTTTGTAGGAAAAACCATTTGTGATGTGGGGCATCACAAACGGTTTGTAGCAAAAACCATTTATGATGCCCCCGAGCACCATCACAAACGGTTTTTCTTACAAACCGTTTGTGATGGTCCATATCTACAAACCATTTGTGATGGTGTGTACGATATACATTAAAACCATATTTTAAAGTAGTAAATAAATTCAAATCAAAAAATGTTGAACTACAAAGTTGTATAACTTCTCAATATCTAGAACTTTTAGTTTGGTCATTTCTTCATTCGACAAATTTATATGAATATTGTTCATAAAATCTATATCTCTCATAGAGGTTCCTGAAACTATAAGAGATCTATAAGATTTGGAACAATGTTACTCTCACTACATCGGATAAAGAAATAACATATAGAACAGTTGTAGATCTTCATAAGTTATACAACTTTGTAGTTTGAAACTTTTTATTTTGAATTTGTTTTACTAATGAAAAGTAAGTTTGTAGTTCTCAAAATTTGAAATTTGAGTTTTTTTCAAATGACCTCAGATGAAGAAACAGTCAAAATAAGAGTTGTAGATCACAATAAGTTATGAAACTTTGTAGTCGACAACTTTTTCATTTGAAATCATCGAGTCAACAAAAACTAAGTTTGAATGTTCTCAAATTTGAAATTCAAGTTTTATAAATGACCTCGGATGGAGAAACGACCAAAATAAGACTTGTAGATTTCAAAAAGTTATGAAACTTTGTAGTTGATAACTTTTTAATTTGACATCGTTTAGGGCCTCAAACAAGCAATTTACACTCGGTTTAGTATAATATGGTAGGAACTAGAACGGAATCTAGTCACAATTGAGATTGTGGTGTAGTGGTAGAGGAGGTTACATGCGAGTGGGAGGTCACATGTTTGAATCCCACCGGCCGCACATTGCGTGAAAAATGGTGTGACTTGTGGGAAAAATAGCTTAGATGGTTGGTGGTCTTCCCACATTAAAATAATTTTTTTTGCTATTTTTGAGGTTTTTTGGTGCACTTGGCATCACCCTTATCACAAACGGTTTATGCCGTTAGACATCACAAACGCTACATCACAAACGCCTAGCAAAACCGTTTGTGATGAGGCTTTAAAACCTTTTGTGATGTCGAATTCTGTAGTAGTGTAGAGAAGCTAGCTTTACCAATGCTGTTGCAAACTACTCCCTCCTTTCTAAATTGTAAGTCACTTCAATATTTTTGAGTCAAAGCAATCTTAAATTTGACCAAGTTTATATAATGTCAAAGCAATCTTAAATTTGACCAAGTTTATATAATATAAAGTACTAACATTTATGATACCAAATAACTATCATTAAGTTCTTTATTAGATATATTTTTATAGTAGATATATTTGGTGCCATAGATTTTTTTAATTTTCTCTACAACTTCCGTCAAATATAAAATAGTTGGACTCTCTAAGAATATTGGAATGACATAGAATTTGAAACGGAGGGACTACATTTTTTTTTTGCAAACATAGTCTCTTGGTAAGAATCACCAAATTGATGCTAAAAGATGAAATTTAAGGACCAAGCTCTCAGCTAGTCCAGAAACAGCTGTCCATATCCTGGACTAGTGCAGCATACTTGTGGAGTTGTGCTCATGCTGTTGTATAGCTGTGGTCAGACACTTATATATGAAGAGTGTTCATACATTGGTGCGTGCTTGCACCACATGCCCTTAATTCAATTTCAAGCCATACTCCCTCCGTACCGGTAAAAAAAAGACGTTTAGGACAGCGACATGGTCTTTAAAACATAACTTTGACTTCTTATTTCTATAAAATATTTATCGAAATGTGATACATGTATACTTTTATGAAAGTATTTTTCAAAATAAATCTATTCATATAACTTTTACAATTTCAAACTCAACAACTTAAAAGTTATTCATAATTTACATTCCCAAAGTTTGACTCAAACCTTGTCATAAACGTCTTTCTTTACCAATACGGAAGGAGTATTGCTGCCGTTAACGTTGCTACTGATGGATTATATGCCTCCAATGTTGTCACTGATAGGTAGCATTGATGAGTTTGGATCGTTGTTGTCATCTTGGGTCCTATATATAAATTTCTGGTACTCCGGACCCAACCCTTCCATGGAAGACCACTTGGAACACAAGAGGATATGATCCTCGTACATCCTTGGCATGCGAGGCACCGGGAGTTGAGCGTTGAGGAGAAAGAACAAACCATGATTCTTTTGAAGTTGTTATCCAGGGATAAATGTGAACCACCGCCAAGCTCCCAACGGACCACGGTGCTTAACATTTCTGCTGTAGAGGTTGCAACCTTTGCTCCGGCGATAAACCTATCAAGGACTGGGTGTTGCTTCTTGGCGGTCACAACAGCATCACTCCCCGCCACGGCTTCTCCAGTGCCATGCACAGCAAGCTTCAAAGACTGCAGCGAAGAATCAATGGAGGAACAAAAGTGATGTACGGTGAACAAAATGTGGCTTTTTGTTTGAATGTTCAAAAAAATACATGACTTACACTAATAGAAAAACCTACACATGTAGGTGCGCGTGCGTGGCCACAAGGATTGGAACCCACAATCTGCAGCCTTGCGTATTGCTTCCTCACCATCCATATGTGCATCACATATGATTGAGTGAGAGATGATTTTTTTTCAAGTAACCCGTAGAGGCTCATTTAGTACCAGGCTAAGACATCATCCGGTATTAAACATTTAATACCGGCTTCTAATTTTTTGCTCAGATGACTGCAGTATGGCGTCAGCTGGACTCTAGGCCCAAATTCCACCCCAAATTTCACTATATAAAAAGAAGATTTATATCACATCAAAATGTCGGCACGTGTGTTTCTCTGATGGCTGCAGTATGGCGTCAGCTGGACTCTAGGCCAGAAGGTCGCTCTCGAGACTAGGCGCACCCATGTTTTCCTGATCCGTCTTCGTGATTAGTTTGAGCAGCTTCGTGCTCAGCTTGTTTCTCGTGAGCCGTGTGTTTCTCTGATGGAGGCTCTTGCTGCTGTTCGTAATCAGGAGATACGTCTTCGTAGTGCTGGCTTATTGCAGTCTTCTTCGGTCTTGGCTGTTTGTTCTTCTTTATACAAGGCCCCCGCTCCTCCACCTGTGGTGTCTCCCTCAGTGACGCCTTCTTCTGCGAGTGGAGGGGGTGGTGATCTTCAATGTGACTTGGATTTTTTTTAATTTTAACCAATTTTTAAAGAATATTTTAAAAAAACCCTCCCAAACTTTATTTGCACCAGGTGATCCTTTTGGACGCGCCAAGACGCGGGGCGCGACCAAACAAGCCTACCGCGCCAAGGCATGTGGCACGGCAAGCCTGCCACCGTGGCACAGCCCGCGGACGGCGGCCAGGTTGGCACGGGCTCTGCCGCGCCACATGCTCCGGCGCGACAGGCTTGTCGCGCCAGGCAAGATGGCGCGACAGCCGTTCCGCCCCCAGATTCCCCTCCCCCCAAATCCACCATTTAGGGGGGGAGTGGGGGGAATCGATCCGCGCGTCATCCTGAAGGTATTCCCCACACTTTTTCCATGTTTCACCGTAGGATTTGGTAGATATTGAGTAGTTTTTGTGGGTTAGGGTTAGGATTGGATTTGAAAATTTCTACGAACTAGATGCTTTTTTATGAATCGGATGCTTATTTGGTACGTAGTGAAGTCTCTGCCCACGATTGTGACATGTAGAATTAGTTGCATGCTTCGATTGTTGAATGTTGCTCATGAATGTATAGTGTGTATGCATGAGGTAGTATAAATTATTTGTTTGTGTAATGTAGGAAGTGTTTTGTTGGTTTTAATTCATGTTTATGATATTTGTGTTATATTGTTGTGTATTGTTTATGTAGATGGACCGTTTAGTTCATTTATTTTACAGTGGGGTTGTGAAAGAGAGCGGAGAATTTGAGAATATGAATGAGGATATTGAGTTGTTTGATACTCGACCAAGCTTGAGGGATGTACTTGACCGTATGATATCAAAGTATGGATGTGTGGAGGAGGAAGTAACATTGAGAGGTCGATTTGATTGTGGTAAAGCTTGGCCACATTATGTGATGATGACTGATGGGGACTAGGGTTCTCGATCTTCCGTCAGGTGAAGGATAACTCGTTTTGGGCGGAGCACGACACACCGATCCGGCTTCAAGTCAGCAAACTCAAACCCTGCAATCTTAGCACCATGACTCCTCTGGTTATCAACCGTGTCACAACCCGGTTGACCTCGCCAAGAAGGCTAATCCCTGTCTACAAAACGAAGAACACAAGCAAGAACTCAAAAGGACGCAGCACTCAACAGGAAGTGACAAACTGCAGATGTATGATTAAGCACGATAGTTGGGGTTCTACAAACCGATAACGGTGAAACTATTCTCGACGGATTAATCTAAGCAAAACCCAAGTCTAAATGATGGTGGCTACTAAATTTAATAGTCTAAGGTCGAGCTAGGGTTGAGGGTGCGCAAGGGGTGCGACCACAACATGGGCCGAGAGGCCTGACACGATACAAAGCCTGAAAAGGCCCAAAACAGGTGACGCGGCAGCTTTTTGTGGTCACACAGTATGATCCACGAATCCTCTGGAGCTAGGACCAGAACCAAAAGAAGCATCTCGTCATCATGATTTCAACGCATCCAAGAACTCCTTGTTTGGACGTCGTATGAAGGAGAAATTATAGTTGAAGCGCAGACATGTCGGCTGAAACCAAACCGAAGATCATGTCCAACATGACGACGACTTGTAACTTGGAGATGAGTCTGGCTCATGTATGTGCAACGTGGTGATGTCCTCATCATCCTCCCCTTCTTGAATTGGAGTCGTCCCCGACTCCATCGCATCATCAAACTTCTACAAAAGGTTAGCGGCAGGGTACTGCAAAGTACGAGACATAAAATAATTTGTAGCAAGACACAGATTTCGATCTCGACCAAACATTGTCTAACATGGAGCATCAGGGTTATCACATAAAGTACCAGCAGCAGATGTAGTAGCAATAAAAGCACCTCCTTTTAATTTAATCCCTTTTGGTTTATCATCAAAAGATGCAACACTAGCAGATTTAGCTCTATCTTTTTCAGCAAGCTCTCTAAAATGTTTCCTAATATCAGCAGGCGATAAAGGAAGCAAAGTAATTTTCTTGTTCCTATGCATGAAAGTGTATGTATTAGTTCTACCATGGTGTGCAACATCATTATCAAATTCCCATGGTCTACCCAACAAAAGAGATGAAGGTTGCATCGGGACAACATCAAAATCAGCATAAGCATGATAAGAACCAATAGAAAATTGTATACGTGCCGATCTTGTTATCTTAGCTTGACCACTACTGTTTAGCCATTCTAAGTGGTAGGGATTTCAAATGAGATGTGTTGGCAAGTTAAGCTTCTCTACCAAATCTGAACTCACCAAGTTGTTGCAACTCCCACTATCAATTATGGTGAGCACACGACAATCGTTGACGACGAGGAACATGTGGAATAAATTTTTGTGTTGGATCTTCTCCGCGTCCTCACGTTCCACCTGCGAACTCAATATACGCTGCACAAGAACCAATCTATGGAATCCCGTTGATGCGGCAACCGAGTCAATTGCCTCACCCTCATCGTCCTCTGAATCTGCAACAGCGTTAGTCGCAAGAACTAAATCATCTTCAACATCACTAGCACTTACATATCCAGTACCATCGGTGTAGCGATGAAAGCACGAACACTTGGGCAATCCTTCATGACATGTCACATGCCCTTGCAGTGATGGCACACGATGCTGGCAGACTTACTCGATGAACTCTTGTCAGTAGTAGTCAGTTTCTTTTTCTGTTGGGGCTGCGCATTAGACATATTCTGTACCTCAGAAGCTGGTGCCGGCGCTGATGGCGTCGAACGTGTACTCGATGGTGGCGTCACTCGAGTACTTGCTGTTGGCGTGACGGTATGGGGTCGTCCCTGCAATTCTTTTTCTGCAAGCATAGCAAGCTGGAACAACTGGTTGGTGGTAGTAAATTCTTTATAGTCAACAATATCCTGAATTTCACGTCTCAAGCCACCATAAAAATGACACACTTTATCCTCAGGATCCTCTACTACCCCACAACGAACCATGCCCTTTTGTAACTCGGCATAATACTCCTAAACAGACAAATTACCCTGCTCTAAACGTTGCAATTTCTTACGTAAATCATGCTTATAAGAGGCAGGAACAAATCGATCACGGATGGCAAGTTTAAGCGCATTCCAAGAAGTAGGTTGTATGTTTAAAGAAGCACATTCCTGCCACCAGATTATTGCAAAATCCTTAAATTCACTAGTGGCTTGCCGAACCTTATGCTGATCAGGAACAAGATGGGAAGCAAATTTCTGTTCTACTGTCATCTCCCAATCTAAATATTCCTCCACATCATAACGCCCATAAAAAGATGGTATAGTAAATTTAATTTTGTCGTAAGGATCATCATTGCCTTGATGGCGTCGGTACCTATTACTTCCCATACCTGTTGTATTTTTGCGAAGAAGGCGACGACGTAGCTTCTCCGCTTGGGTCTTGATGGGATCAGGCTCGCCATCAGACCCATATATAACATGATCATCATCATCCTCGTCATAGGGTTCCTCTTCTTTGGGCTTGGGGGGGGTGGACTCGAGTTGTTGAACCCTTGTTGTCAGCGTAGAGACTCGTTACCTGCACCAACTGACTAGACAAAATAGGAACGTTGTCTGACATGGTTAGTGATCAACAAATGCCCTAGGAACTATGTTGTTTGCTTGGTGGAACCACACCCTCACACACGTCACGTCTTACCAAGTTCTTGCCAAGTTCTTACCAATGCAGGAAGTGGATGGTACAACCGGTGGCTGGTTCGTGATACCTGTGAGGAGGTAGTACCAAGATTGCAAAGACTCTTCACTGTACTGACCTGAAGTAGTATATGTGGAGCTTTGGGAAGGCACAATATGTAGCAAGGAGTAGCAAATAACGAATGCAGAATAGCAAAGTTCAATAAGTATCCAAAGTACAAGTCACAATTGCTGGCTTAGACGTGTCCTAGACGTAGCACAACAAGTTGGAACAAGAAACGATGGAAAAATCTCACAGGATAAGCAAAACAACACTCTATGCAATCGTTTTTAATCTTTTAAGAATTTCCCTCCAAAACCTCCGGACTAGTAGGAATCATGAGTTTTTTATTTTTTGTGGCAGAACCGTTCAGCTTAAACTGGTTCAGGTGCATTAATCACCGTTCCAAGTCGGGTCAGGACTTAATGCACATGAAACAGTGTAAACCAGGTATCTGTCAGGTGTCCGAAGACGCCCGAAACACCACATTCAAGAACAAATCTATGCATACAGGATCGTTCGCATAGGAACCTCTCAACAGACATTACATTCTTTACAAAAATACTTAGGGATACGAGTTATTACAGACCATAAAGTATAAAACTTAGATGCAAGTTAACGACGCTAAGAGTTTTGGAAATCCAACATGTCGTTCTGGTAGTTAAATTATACCGGACATGTTTGAAATAAAAGTTTTGTCATCAAGAGATCACGTAGACCCTTCGTGTCTCTTGGCCTTCGCGAGCCTTAAACTTTCTCCGGCTTCTCTTCTGCAGCAATTAGAATCTTGAGTACAAGGGTACTCAGCAAGACTTACCCGTCAACCATTAAAATAAAATGAAGACACAGGTATGCAAGGCTATTTATTGGACGGGTATACTTCAGGTTTTGCAAAATGCTTACTAATTATTGGTCCTTATATTTTATGTCTTTTACTCATTTTATAGTTAATCCTGTAGACGTAAGGTGACATGAAATAACGTTTTTCAAGAAAGCTTTCCATGATAACCAATACCATAATATCCATTAACCACCATTACTTTGCTAAGTTGTTCATCAGTGATCAAGCGGTATTCATATCGAGAAGTGCGACGATCATGATCAATTGTACATCATGCAGGGTAAAACCTAATCACACGACACGTGCGCGTTCCGGATAACCGCACGCGTGTTGGCGGTCGTTACAGCCCAAATCTGACCACCAATACTCGGGAATAAATGAGGTTATATGCAACATTCCATGTACTTAGGTTTTATTTCTAATAAAGTTCCACGAGTTTTGGTGAGTGTCACTTGTGCAGGTACAACTACGACAAATATGTGCTATTGGGGCCGGAAATGACCAAATCGGCCGAACGACTACGTTCGGCCGGTTACCCCCCCTTAGCTGAGCAGACCACCGGGAGTCATCCACGTCAACAATGACCAAGCAAACACATCACACGACACGTGGGCGACCGCCAACTCATCCTGGACCATGCCACGTCATTCTGGGCCAGATCCACACGAAGTCATGCATCAGGAGGAAGCCCAGGGGGGTCCAAGCAGCAGAGGCGGTGTTGGGGAGGCCGGCCATAGGCCAGGCCCAGTTCGGCCGAACTGGGCCCTTCGGCTGAACCGCCCCCAGCTGGGAACCGACACCAGGGAGCAAATCTTCACCGTGGGAAGCAAGGTCGGCGGATCCTCTGGTTAGGGCGAACTGGGGAGTTCGGCCGAACCGACCTGTTCGGCCGAACCACCTCCCCTTGCCCGAAATCCCAGGGGGTACCCCCCTGGCTCCCTTGGCCGCTACCCTACCTCAACCGCCTTGGACTCCTATAAATAGAGGGTCACTTTCACTTGTAAACACACACCAAGCCAAGGAGCTCATTTCCACTTTCATTCTAGTAGAGTTAGGATAGTTTAGTTGGGAGTTAGAGTTGAGTCGAGCTTTGTCTCGGAGGTTCCGGAGTCGTCTTCAGAAGCTCTGGTATAAGCTCTTGTATCTTTTACCTTTTCCTTTTGCAAGACTTTGAGTTATCAATATAGTTATCTTTATCACTTTGCCTTTGTCATTTATATCTTGCTTCTACTTTATCCTAGTTGCAGCATATATCTTGTTTAGACTATAGTCAGTTATAGTTCTAGTGCTTGTAGTCTTGTTTAATTCTTTGTCTTGGCTGGTTCTTCGATCTTGCTTGATACTAGAGGTGAATTGTCACCGAGAGTATTGACAAGGTTGCTTGCTCTTGCTAGCAGAGTAAGTAGTCGTTGCCTAGTGTAGGAGTGGTTCCTAGACTAGTCGGTGGCCTTAGTTTATTCCCGTCGCAACGGAGGGGGTAGCCGGGAGGTGGTGACAGCCCTTTCGGTCTTCGTAGCCCATCACGTTAGTTCCGGTCCGTAGGATCCCCCAGTTGGGAAATAGTGGCACCCCTTCTCATCCCTTTCTGTGTGTTCACCGGTTCCCTTGTCCCGATGCTAAGACATTAGAGTTATCCCAGATCTCCTAGTGCTGGCTCTATAGCCGCTGTATCTCTAAGCTAGAGTGACATAGGTAGATAAAGTATCCAGGAGTCCTCTATCTCTTCTCGTTGTCCTCCCAGCTAGCTATCTCTTCTCTCCCTTACCTGAGTATCCCTTGAGCTGTGTGTCCGGTATATCCACTCCTATCCAATACCGTTATCCCCTGTCTTGTTTAGTTGTGTACCCTTCTCTGATAGTCTCGAATATCTGTTCACTAGTAATCTTGCCAAAGCTTCCCTGCGGAAATATAAATTACGATACCTCGGAATACTCCCAGGTGAAGTGCTACAGCGGTGATTCTGTGCGCTTGCAGAATATTTCTATATTTTACTAAGCCATAAGGAAAACCACTAAAACACTCCTTACCCCAGTACCAGGATTCTCAATTCTGATATTGGATCGTAAGAAGTGCCAACAAGCATTTCTGGCGCCGTTGCCGGGGAAGTCTTTAGCTAGATTATTTTTGAACTTTTATCTTGAGCTATCTTAGTTGAGTAATGCTACTCAAGCGGGTTTATCCTTGCTCTGTTCGTTGGTCCTTGTGGAATAGAGCAGTGCATGACTGGTTTCCAACTACCGTCAAACTTCCAAGAAAATCCGGAGTCACTTGTGAGGATAGTACGACCCCGTGTTGTACCTCCTCAGAAGCAACTCCTTCCGACGAACCCAGTCCTTCCCGTCGTTGACCAGGCTACATCGAGGATGGCAACCAAGACGATCCGTGAGTTCTCCGCTCCATCGAGCGAGAACGTACGTGTCGGACCAACTCCGCCAGTCGGAGATGGTAGCTTCGAGCTGAAGCCAGCCCTCATCAACATGGTACAGGCTAGCCCGTTCTGTGGCAAGCCACACAAAGATGCCAATGCTCATCTCCGGCATTTCCTGGAGATTTGCAACACCTTCACCATCCGTGGAGTAAGTATCGATGCCATTCGCCTTCGTTTATTTCCATTCTCATTATTAGGCAAGGCGAAACAATGGTTTTATGCTAACCGCAAAGCAATAGATACCTGGGATAAATGCACTAGCGCTTTCTTGCTAAAATTCTTTCCGGTTGGGAAAACCAACGCCCTCCGGAACAAAATAGCTAGTTTCCTGCAGCTAAAAGATGAAACAGTCCCGGAGGCATGGGATCGCCTCCAGGACTATATTTCTGCTTGTCCTCACCATGGTATGCAGAGTTGGTTCATAATCCAAACTTTCTATCACGGGCTGAGAAATTCTGCCCGTGAGTACCTGGATGCTGCTGCTGGAGGCTCGTTCTTCTCTCTTGAGGAGAGTCGTGCGAAGGCCCTCATTGAGAAGATGGTCGAGAACCAAGGTTGGTCCGATGATCGGACTCAACCAAAGACCCGAGGAGTTCACCAAGTTGAAGCTCTGGACATGCTCGCTGCCAAGATGGACCTCCTGATGAAGAAACTGGAGGCCCCCGCTCAAGAAACGGTGCAAGCCATGGACGCTCGCATGACCTACGAAGTCTGTGGCAACACTGGCCATTCGGGGAATGACTGCCCCGAAACGCGAGAAGATGCCCACTACATCAACAACTCCAACAACAACGGGTACCGACCGAACAACTACGGCAACCAAGGCTGGAATCCGCGCCCAAACCTCCCTTTTGAGAGGCATCAACAAGGTAACAATTTCAATTCCAGCAATTTCAATAATCAGCCGTCTCTTAGAGATCCAGTGTTTGGCCAGATGAAAATAATTGAAAACATCAATAAAAAGCTTGCTGCTAATGATAAAACTCTGGAAAACATAGACTCTAGGATGGAATCATTTTCTTCTTCTATGAAAAGTCAACTAAGCTTTAATAAAATGATAGAAACTCAAGTTGCTCAGTTAGCTGCTGCTGTTCCTGTCACTGAATCAGGGAAGATTC
This sequence comes from Echinochloa phyllopogon, assembly GCA_033239725.1. NCBI lineage: Eukaryota > Viridiplantae > Streptophyta > Magnoliopsida > Poales > Poaceae > Echinochloa > Echinochloa phyllopogon. Next base: position 28,290,232 of record BTCW01000015.1, on the reverse strand, counting down.
CGGGGCAACCCGAACCTTCCATCGAGACAGTGAATTCCATCACTACCAGGCATGGTAAGATGTCTCGTAGTGTCTTCCGAACTAACCACGCAGGGAAGGTCGCACACATCCAAGTGCTGACACCAAGATGGACCTACCTGCCGAGAGCTGCAAAAAGGGCGATCGTCAAGACCTCTCCGGACAGGAAGGAAGATCCCGGAGTGCCCATCATTCAGTGCTCGATCTGGAATCGTCGCATTGATGATGCACTCTGCGATCTAGGGGCAAGCGTCAACATCATGTCTAAGGTATTATTTAAGAAATTACGCTACCCTACTTTGTCACCTACTACTGCCCAGGTACAGCTTGCGGACTCAACCATCCGCTACCCCGAGGGGGTGATCGAGAATGTACCGGTCCAGATCTGGGGACGATATGTCCCTGTGGACTTTGTTGTCCTCGACACGGGGAACGAGCATTCGTTTCCCCTTGTGTTGGGCCGACCATTCTTGAACACCACCCGGGCTAGGATCGATATGGATTCGAGAGAAATCTCGTTCCGTATCGATGAAAGGTTGACTTACTTCAAGTTTCAACCCCGGGAAGAGAAGAAGACAGAGCCACTCACACCGGAGCAGAGGAGCGCCGAGTGTTTCCTTAAGGCTCTCATTAATGGAGAGCTGGAAATACTCGGTGGTGAGCAGCTTAAGTGGAACGAGCCATCAAAACCAACAAGTGCAGAAGAAATGGATTTCCTCGTAAAGAAATACGAGGAAGAACAAGCCCTCTGGAATTCTCCAGAGACGCCGATCCCACCGCCACCAACACTGAAGAAGAAGAACAAGAAAATGTGGTGGAAGAAGGTTGCATCGTCCAAGTCACCCACTCCGGGACCGGACGATGACAAGAACAACTGAAGACAGGAGAAGTCCCGCTCGCGGACTTAAAAGCTGAGCTCTCGCCACGAGGAAAATGGTATGTATCCCATATTTCCCTTCCAATTTTTAAATTTCCAATTGCATTTGCATGTTTACCTTTTCAAAATAAATGAACCACTTGAATAATTAATTTCAGAGAGAGTAGAAAATTTTGCAAGCTTGGTTAGAAATAATTGGACACATGCTGAAATTTTAACTAGGGTGGATGTAATTGGTAACTTTTATCATTTTCATCCCTTCTAGAACATCTCCAATTATTTACCATCACCACCAACCAGCAACAAACATGTCTACCCCACTAAAAATGGCTGCATACTCACCAATTATCACAAACATGGCAGCATGGGGGTGACTCCACTAATTTCCACTTTGGTCATGTCACATTTCCATCTCACCTACCACTAAAATCCACTAAAAATGTCCTTGGGAATTGATGGCCACACAAACTTGGAGTGGAAACAAAGGCATGTGAGTGCTGCACTCATATGGGAGTGCCCTGGCCACCAGGCCTGGTTCGGGCGAACCAGAGCCTTCGGGCGAACTGGCCAAGGCCCTCCCCTTGGCCTATAAATGCTGGCCTTGCTGCTTGCTTCTCCTTGCACCATTCACTCACTCTCCCATTCTGAAAATTTCTGCTAGGAGCTCTCTCTCTCTCTCTCGTTTTCTTGCTCAAGTTTTGGTTCACTTGCATCACTAGAAAATCCCAAAAAAATACTTTGCTTTTGTTGTGATCTTTGTGCTGAAATTTTGGACGATTTTGTGGTGGTCACCGACACCCACAAGAACGACTAACCTTTTGTGGTGGTTTTCATCCCCGCAAGAATGACTAACTATCTCGAACGACTGACTTGATTTTCTTGTGCTAACCACATATATATTCAGTCCTTCGGGTAGTTGTCGTTGCACTAACTTTTTGCAGGAATCATGTCGAAGTTCTTCACTTCGCTCCATCGTTCCGCCCGACTAGGCCGACGATCGGACGAAGCTGGGAGTTCCCCAGCTCCATCCCGAGGCTCGAGCTGGATGGACACAGACGAGCATGGAGCAGCCGGCTCGGGATGGGGCCATGCCACGCCCCCAGCCAGGCAGCTCCTGAGCGAGAGTGACATCAACCTTAGAACAGAAAGGGAGCGGAACACCTTCAACGAGCTTCGGCTGAAGGAGTTTGAGCACACCCGTGTGTTTGAGCAAGACTTGCTCAGGGACACGGGGATGGACGTAGAGTTCACGGAAATTTTCCAGGCCATTGGCTGGGAGAATTTCTGGCACATCAACGAAGAAGGTTCGTACCTGCTCACCCTTGAATTTCTCTCGACTTTGGTTTCTGAAACTGGGGGGATTCGTTTTTGGTTCTTCAACCAAGAGTTCTTCTGCTCTTGGAGGGATTTTAGTTCGGGTCTCGGATTTTCAAGTCGTTGTTCTTTAGACCCGAACAAAGCGCTTAAAAGATTTGACCGGGTGGCATTTTGGAAAAAGATTTCAGGGGATACCAACTGTCATGCGCCACGCACGAACAGCATTCATAACCCCACTTTGCGTTTCATGCATTGTTGGGTGTCTATGACGGTATTCCCTCAGGCAGATTTGCGCCCTGTCAACACCATTGAGTTGCGGGTTCTTTTTGCCATGGTCAAGCAGATTCCCTATTCACCTGTGAAAGACATGGTTGGTCACTGGCTGTCTCATATTTCTCGTGCGGGTAGCATGGTGATGACTTCTCTAGTCACTCGCCTCGCTAACCATCTGGGCGTCCTCCAAGGCGCCCGGCTCACGTACATCGAGACAACGCGTTCCGTCGTGGATGCCGAGCACTTCGTGCAAGCCCACATGATACGGCGGACGCCTGACGCAACGCTGGCAATGATTTACAATGGCTATACAACTGAAGTGCCTTTGCCTTGTGCAGCACTAAGGTTGTATACCATGCCGAAACTAACTCTGCAGTTGAGGACCGAGTCGGACGACTCTCCACCTTGGAGAGAGTCCGCTCGGCACAGCGTTGCAGGTGACGGACCCGTCATGAGGGGACGAGCCAGGCGTGATGCTGGGCTCGCCACCTCACAGGAGCCGGAAGATGCACCACAAATGCCGCATCGACACACTTCCGCTTTTGAGGCCACCTACGACATGTACATCGGCGCTGGGACGTTCGGAGTAGGAGGCTCCGGGCAACACCAGGAGCCGAACTACTTCACCTCAGGATGCTGGGACTACGGCCAGGACACGGACTCTGAGTGGTCCGGGAGCCGGTATGGAGGGGGATACGACAGTGCCTCCCAGCCATACTACCCCGGATACTCACAGTCCGCATGCTTCGACTACGGCCGGGAAATGTCCTACATCTCCGACCGAGTCGAGCTCATCGACGACCGTACCCGAGAGATCCAGGACACACTAGCCCGCCATTCTCAGTACCATCAAGAGAATAGCGGGATGGTGGCGTCTATCCAGCACGACGTCCACGAACAAGCGGAACAGCTGAGCCAGTACCTCTCAAGGCTCAACCCCTACCAGTGAAAGTCCAAGCTTGGGGGAGGACCCCCACAGGTATGTCCCGATTTATCCAGCACTTTGATCATTTAATTTCCCTTTCATTTCCCTTCATGATAGTTTGCATTTAAAAAATGAAAATATCAAAAATATTTCCCTTGAATTAAATAACTCCCAACTATGCATGGAATGAATCATATGCCTCTCACCTCGGAGATGATGAATAGTTGCTCTGTCATTAATTTTGCAAGTACTTTGCTTCAACTAGTTGATAGATTGTGCTTGAGTTATTTGGCACATGCTTTATTCCAAGTCTAAGTTGTTGTGGGGATTGATATAGTGAGAACTTGGTTAAATTCTATTCTGCTTTTAGTACGGGGAAAATCTCGGAGATTTATGCTTTCAAAAAGAAACAAGTTCCTCATTGGTCAAAACACCTACCAGAGCCATATGATAAGCTTAGTTGAAAATTTCTACTCATATGCTGCTTGTTATCTTAGTGAGCTTTGTCAAATTGTTGTGACCTTTGAGTGAAGTTTTCATACTCTTAAAGATCAAGACCCACGTACACACACCACCTCTCACTTGCAATTCCTACACTGGGAGTTAGCAAACATTTTCCATCATCCATCCACAAAAATAAATGCTCCATGTTCTATGATTTCCCTCTCCAAATATTCTTGATAGAGACATGGGCTATGCAAAAAGAAAAGCATGCCAAAGAAGCATGGCAAAAAAAAAGAAAAAAAAGAAAAGCATGCCAAAGAGCATGGCAAAAAGAAAGAGAAAAAGAAAAGCATGCCAAGTGGCATGGCAAAAATATAAGAATAAAAGATAGCCCATGTTCTCGAAAATAAATCAAGGAGAGGGAGTTTCATCCAAGGAGTTCCACCATATTCCATTCCACCATTCCACCATATTCCACTCCACTCATATCCACACACTTGCACGTCTCGATCTTAAGATGTGATTTGTCTCCTCAGAGATCCGGTCTTTGACTTAGCAAAATATGAGATGCATGCATGCCTTCATCCTTTGTCCCTGAGCCACACAAAAAGCCATATTAGATGTTAGGATGAAAAGAAGGCACAAGCCTTTGGTGAGGATTCAAATACACTTGAGTGATTGAGTGTGCCAATGAGGAACAATTTGTAGTTTTCAAAACTTATGAAAAACTCCGAGATGAGATCCTGAAAAGAGTAGAGTGGAATAAAACTGAGTTTAAACTGTTCATCCTTTCAACCGCCCAAGATAAGGAGATTGCTATAAGCCCCATAGGTAAAAAGGTGATTTGAAACTTTGCCTATGATTCAAGTATTTTTGAAGACTAGTTGTTTATAAAGTTACCTGCAAAAGAAATGACATTGTAGCAACTCCTGATCCACCGAGGCTAAGTTTATATCTTTGCTCGAGGACGAGCAAAGAGCTAAGCTTGGGGGAGCTTGTTGGCGGTCGTTACAGCCCAAATCTGACCACCAATACTCGGGAATAAATGAGGTTATATGCAACATTCCATGTACTTAGGTTTTATTTCTAATAAAGTTCCACGAGTTTTGGTGAGTGTCACTTGTGCAGGTACAACTACGACAAATATGTTCTATTGGGGCCGGAAATGACCAAATCGGCCGAACGACTACGTTCGGCCGGTTACCCCCCCTTAGCTGAGCAGACCACCGGGAGTCGTCCACGTCAACAATGACCAAGCGAACACATCACACGACACGTGGGCGACCGCCAACTCATCCTGGACCATGCCACGTCATTCTGGGCCAGATCCACACGAAGTCATGCATCAGGAGGAAGCCCAGGGGGTCCAAGCAGCAGAGGCAGTGCTGGGGAGGCCGGCCACGGGCCAGGCCCAGTTCGGCCAAACTGGGCCCTTCGGCCAAACCGCCCCCAGCTGGGAACCGACACCAGGGAGCAAATCTTCACCGTGGGAAGCAAGGTCGGCGGATCCTCTGGTTCGGGCGAACTGGGGAGTTCGGCCGAACTGACCTATTCGGCCGAACCGCCTCCCCTCGCCCGAAATCCCAGGGGGTACCCCCCTGGCTCCCTTGGCCGCTACCCTACCTCAACCGCCTTGGACTCCTATAAATAGAGGGTCACTTTCACTTGTAAACACACACCAAGCCAAGGAGCTCATTTCCACTTTCATTCTAGTAGAGTTAGGATAGTTTAGTTGGGAGTTAGAGTTGAGTCGAGCTTTGCCTCGGAAGTTCCGGAGTCGTCTTCAGAAGCTCTGGTATAAGCTCTTGTATCTTTTACCTTTTCCTTTTGCAAGACTTTGAGTTATCAATATAGTTATCTTTATCACTTTGCCTTTGTCATTTATATCTTGCTTCTACTTTATCCTAGTTGCAGCATATATCTTGTTTAGACTATAGTCAGTTATAGTTCTAGTGCTTGTAGTCTTGTTTAATTCTTTGTCTTGGCTGGTTCTTCGATCTTGCTTGATACTGGAGGTGAATTGTCACCAAGAGTATTGACAAGGTTGCTTGCTCTTGCTAGCAGAGTAAGTAGTCATTGCCTAGTGTAGGAGTGGTTCCTAGACTAGTCGGTGGCCTTAGTTTATTCCCGTCGCAACGGAGGTGGTAGCCGGGAGGTGGTGACAGCCCTTTCGGTCTTCGTAGCCCATCACATTAGTTCCGGTCCGTAGGATCCCCCAGTTGGGAAATAGTGGCACCCCTTCTCATCCCTTTCTGTGTGTTCACCGGTTCCCTTGTCCCGATGCTAAGACATTAGAGTTATCCCAGATCTCCTAGTGCTGGCTCTATAGCCGCTGTATCTCTAAGCTAGAGTGACATAGGTAGATAAAGTATCCAGGAGTCCTCTATCTCTTCTCGTTGTCCTCCCAGCTAGCTATCTCTTCTCTCCCTTACCTGAGTATCCCTTGAGCTGTGTGTCCGGTATATCCACTCCTATCCAATACCGTTATCCCCTGTCTTGTTTAGTTGTGTACCCTTCTCTGATAGTCTCGAATATCTGTTCACTAGTAATCTTGCCAAAGCTTCCCTGCGGAAATATAAATTACGATACCTCAGAATACTCCCAGGTGAAGTGCTACAGCGGTGATTCTGTGCGCTTGCAGAATATTTCTATATTTTACTAAGCCATAAGGAAAACCACTGAAACACTCCTTACCCCAGTACCAGGATTCTCAATTCTGATATTGGATCGTAAGAAGTGCTAACAACGCGGCAACCTTTCGCTCACATCACTTCCAGCGATCGAAACTATTCTTGCTAGGGTCCAGGAGTGCATCCCCATAAGCGGCCCCATGTCTGGCCTGACCCACTTATGAGTTTCAGACTACACTCCCGCCTACTGCCTCTCTCCGACTGGGCAAGCCATAGTTCCAATCCTGGTGTGACTGAGTTACATCGGTTTACGGGTCCCATTCACCCAGTATGTGATTAGTACATTCAAAACTTGATCTCAGGTCAACAACTACTGAATCCTTGTTCAATTTCAAAAGTTAGACGAGGCTATCCAATAAACCTACTCACAATCAAATCTTTCAAGCCCTCATCCAACTTACCAAGCAAATCTCCATATTTGCAAGTCTCCATATTTTATGTGTTGTTATCATAAAGATGAGTATCACAAGAATCTGGTAGGTAATTACTAAGCTTACTAAGCAGGAATCCATCATATCTATGAAGAGGTGTCAAAGATGTTCTTAGTCAAGGATGGCATGCATTCAAAGGGTTCCATAACAATTTCTAAACTTAATGCATATACTGAAATAGTTTGGACGCATGAAATAATAAGTAAAACAATAGGTGGAGATGCTCCGGGGCTTGCCTGGATCAGCAACGAGGTTAGGGTTGTTAGCAACGACTTCAGGCTTTGGATTCTCCGATTACTTCCACGTATTCCTGGGATTCCTTCGGCTGAACTTGACGTATTTCTGATTCCACAGATTCGATATCTATATGCCATGAATGCAATATGCAAGTTTAGAAAACCAAGTTCTACAACTTTCCTGCACGATAAAGTTGCAAGCCAACACTAAGAAATACCTTATAAACATTATGAGTATATTTCCTACATTTAAAACTATTTAAAAACATTTTTAAAACTCATAAAATAATTACTTAAATTATTTTTGTACTAGAATTAATCTTATTCTAATTATAATAAAGCATTTTCAATTTAATAGACTTTTATCACATTTTTATTTATTTAGGAATCCTATTATTTATTTCAAAGCTTTAAAGAAAAGCATGTTAAATAACTTAAATTTTTATTTAAGATTTCCTAAAGTTAATCATTTTTAATGTATAGAGAAAAATCTAATAAAGCTAACAAAATTAGTTTCACTAAATTTGGACACTTCTACTAATTATGATGATTAAAGTAAGATTTCAGCATTAAAAATATAATCAAAACAACTTAACAAAATTGCTTTGCAAAAGAACCCCTGCAAGAAATAAAACTTCACAAACAAGTCCTCCCGCGCCTTACTTAGCATTTTCTCGGATAACCCCCTGGAACTTTCTTCTTCCTTGCAATCAGGTCCTCCCGGCCGAATCTTAAACCGGCGGTGGTCGGCCGGCAGTGATCTCCCCGACGGCGAGGTCTCCGGCGACGAGAAGCATACCATCAGCATCAGCTCGACATGACAAGCACTCCCATGGGTCGAATCATCGCCAAAGGTGACGGGACGGTGCAACACGGCGGCGGTGGCGGCGGCACTCCGCTCGGGTTCGTCGGCCGGCTAAACGACAGCGACTCCGGCGACTTGAAGTGGCGCAAAAGCTTCACCATGGCCTCCTCTACCTGATACGCTAGTAGCAAGTCGAGTTCCATGGCCGGAGCATAGCTCCCCTCGACGGCCTACCATGGCGCGGCGGCGTTCCACGGCGGCGCTGGCGTTCCGGCTCAACAGCGCTTGTGCTTGGGTCATGAACACCACGATGAGCATCGCTACGACCCAGAGAGCCTAGCAACAAGTTGATCTCGACCTCTATGATGCTCCAACATAGCTCCCCTCGAGAGCTCACTTTAAAGCCGTCGGCGGCGATCAGAGGAAGAAGATGCTGGTGTATGGCGCTAGTAGGGCTCGTGGTTGATCTTGAGCTGGTCGGGCGTGTAGCTAGGGAGGTAGTGGAGTCGTAGGCGAGAGGAATTGGACAGTGGCACAAGGATGGCGACGAATCGAAGGCGAGACAGAGGTGACGGCGATGGTGAGCAGAGGTAGCAACGGCGGACGGATGACGACGAGCTTGTTTATTTATTCGAATTCTTACCGTGTTGATCTTGATCACCACTCGTGCGCTGTCTTGCTTGCTCGTTGGCGCGTGGCCAAGTTGAATTTCACTGATGGTCAAGGCGGCACAAACCAGCGGCGAGCTGCCGTGCCTGCTCTGCTCTCCTCCCCCTCGGTTCTTCCTCTCTTCATTTTTTTTCTCTGAATTTCGATCCAAAGATCACTAATACATGTATAAAGTCCCCACACAGCCTTAAGCAAAGTTGTAGCTGGTACTTGGGGCCTCAAAACTTGTATTCACCATTTGAGCTGAAACTCCATGAATTCCCAACTATTCAGCTCTGAACTTTGGTTCTTTTCACTAAATCTTGATTCAGTTTTGTCAGTTCATGAACTGAATAAAATCAGAACATGATTCCATCTTTGATCCTCTAATTTAATTAGCAAACAACTTTTTCTTTGATCTTGAAGTAGTCCATGTTGTAGTGCAAGGTTCCTAGTTTTCATTTTGCTAGCACTTGATCAAAATTTAAATATAAATTTCCTCCAATTCGTAACTCCAAGATGGCCTATTGACATTGTTTATATTTAGATATTTTATTGTTTTTCTTTATTTTTTTCATCCAAATTTCAAAATTTAAACTTATATTTTGAACTGTCAACTCCATAATGTTGCTATAAGTAACTCATTTCAAGATTTGGCACATTTTCACTTAATTATCCGTATTTGACAAAATTCTATCAAAATTTGGATTCAAATTTACTTTATTTTGACAATTGAACTTATTAACCCATAACGACTATATATATATTTATCCTTAATTGTGCTTGAGGCGTTTTTAACATTGGTGATGTTACATTTTTCAACTATTTTTTATATTTTTCTCATAACAGGGATACCAAAAGCTCCAACCACACAAATTTGCACCCTTTTTTGAGGTGAGATGCGGCCTAGGGAAATTCAAGAAGAAACGCTGAAAACCCTAAAACAGCTTGATCAATTTTTTTCTTTATCTTCCTGACTTTTTTTGAAATTTCTGACTCGGGTAAATAGGGCAAAGCCCAGTTTGGCTCCCCTCACAACGGAGTCACAAAGCTGCTATAAAAAATTGAGCCAACACGGAGCACTGAGCGAAAAATTATGCCCGTTTTACTGAAGGTACCTCAAGTTGTGGTTTTCGGGAGGCCCACGATGTGGTTCTCTGGAGGCTCAATTCGGCAGGATGCGCGGCGGCGGTTAGGGTATGCAAGATGAACCAAGAAGGGCTACGATGCAAGGCGATGGACACACGGCGGCTCGCAACCAATCTAGGGCTTGCACGGCAGGAGTTCACGCAAGGCGGCTAGCGAGGGCAAGTCGAGTTATAGGGTGGCATGACTTGTAATCTGGTCACGGTGGAAGGGATAGCGGCAGAAACAAAATAAATCACGCAACGGGCGATTGAACTACGACAAGAACATGACTAAACCAGCAACAAGACTCGACCACGGACACAAACTCAACCAAGCGAATCTGAAACGAAATTGCAAAGGCTAAAAAGGTACTAGAACATCGGAATACGATGAACAAACCAATTTTTTTGTAGGGCAATTTTCTGGACTATAGGACGAAGGCGAAAGGATGGATATACCTGACGGTAAACCTGTCTCTGGATACCACTTGATGGGGACTAGGGTTCCCGATCTTCCATCAGGTGAAGGATAACTCGTTTTTGGCGGAGCACGACACACCGATCCGGCTTCAAGTCAGCAAACACGAACCCTGCAATCTTAGCACCACGACTCCTCTGGTTATCAACCGTGTCACAACTCGGTTGACCTCACCAAAAAGGCTAATCCCTACCTGCAAAACGAAGAACACAAGAAATAACTCGAAAGGATGCATCACTCAACAGGAAGTGACAAACTGCAGATGTATGATTAAGCACGATAGTTGGGGTTCTACAAACTGATGACAGCGAAACTATTCTTGACAGATTAATCTAAGCAAAACCCGAGTCTAAACGATGGTGGCTACTGAATTTAATAGTCTAAGGTCAAGCTAGGGTTGAGGGCATGCCAGGGGGTGCCCACAACATGGGCCTAGAGGCCCGACACGATACAAAGCCCGAAAAGGCCCAAAACAGGTGACACAGCACATTTTTGTAGTCACACGGTATGATCCACGAATCCTCTGGAGCTAGGACCAGAACCAAAAGAAGCGTCTCGTCGTCACAATTCCAATGAATCCAAGAACGCCTTGTTTGGACGTCGTATGAAGGAGAAATTACAGTTGAAGCGCAGGCATGTCGGCTGAAACCAAACCGAAGATGATGTCCAACATGACGATGACTTGTAACTTGGAGACGTGTCCGGCTTGTGTATGTGCAACGTGGTGATGTCCTCATCAATGACTTTGTCTTTGGAGTCTCATTGGAAGCAATACAAGGAAATAGTTGAGAATGCAAATGGGGTATGTCTGGAGGTGGTGGTTGACATATGTCGTTTGGTTGGAAGTAATCGCAATGTCGTTGTCGATCATGTAGTTATTGAGAACCTAAGCCAACAGTCAACCATTTCACGTGATGCTCTTAGGCCTACTCAACCTAATTCGTCCTCGCCTACTCCTGGTTCCCCCATTTTGATTTAGCGGTGGCTTCGGAGGATTTTGGAAATGATACTACGGAAACTCAACCTAATTCGTCCTCACCTCTTCCTAGGTCCCCTCATTTTGATTTAGCAGTGGCTTCAGATGATTTTGCAAATGATAGTTTTGAGCAAGAGGAAGAAGATATTGACGATGATGAAATATCATTAGGATCAGAAAATGATTTCTGGAAGTAGATGAAGTGTGTGAAGAGGAAGTGGAAGATGATGTGGAAATAGAAGAATTAGACGAAGGTGCACGACAACTTTCATCCGTGCAACTTGATGATGACCGGTTTGAATATACGGAAAGAGAGTTGTAGTTCCTTAAGAAAGTTCACGTTGAACTCCCTTCGATGGCGAATTCTAGGGACATAAGCATGTGTCACAAAGCCATATGTGACTCTGATTTCATGGAATTGGGGATGTTGCAGACATGGAGAACCCACAGATTCACAAGGGAATGAAGTTTGATACGCTTGAAGAATTGAAGTTTTTCTTGGCTGACTATGCAGTTAGGGTTTTCAGGCCTTTCAGTGTTGTTCACTCGGACCGGAAGCTAAGATATGATGTTATGTGCAAGCAAGGGTGCATGTGGCGTGTTTGGTGTAGAGTAATGAGAAGCAGTGGACAATGGAGGATTAGTAGAGTGGTTTAACCTCACACTTGCCGCTCGGCCAAGCCGAAGCAAGAGCATGCGCAGTTGACGACAAGATACCTTGGTCGCCGGATCCTTAGTATTATTCACACGGACAGCGACACGTCGGTGTCATCTCTTGTGGAATTCATTTTCGCCTTCAGTGCGTTTAGGGTGAAGTATTCCAAGGCTTGGCGTGCAAAGCAACACGCTTTGTCTGTGTTGTGGGGTGATTGGAAGGAGTCGTATGCAATGGTTCCACGTGTCCTCACTGCTATGGCTCACTTCAATCCTGGCATTAGATGGTTCCCTTATTCTTTGGGGTGATGCAGCCTGACAAGGGTATTTTCAAGCATGTTCTTCACAGGGTTTTCTGGCGCTTCCCGCAATGCTCCACCGCTTTTCAATATTGTCGTCCTGTGATTCTTGTGGATGGCACATTCTTGACCGGAAAGTACAAAGGCACATTGATGATGGCAGTTGCAGTAGACCCTGAAAGCCAACTGGTCCCACTTGCTTTTGCATTGGCCGAGGGGGAGAACGATGGTAGCTGGTCATGGTTCATGTGTCTAGTTCACCGACATGTGTTGGGTCCATCGCGGCAAGTCTATATGATATCTGATCGATATCGTGGCCTGCTCAAGTGTGCCGGTGATCACATGGATGGGTACCCACCACTTGTCCATCGGTGGTGCATGAGACATTTTGCCATGAATATGTGGCATCGGCAAAAAAACAAAGATGTTATAGGAAAGTTGAAAATATTGTGTTCGGTGCGAACGGTGCAGAATTTGAGGAGAAACTTGAAGACTTAGTCAAAGATTTGAATGAGCCAGCAAAGGAATGGTTGGAAAATGAAATGGGGGACAAGGATAAGTGGGTACTTGCTTTCGATGAGGGGGGCCGGCGGTACGGAATTATGACCACTAACAATTCAGAAGCATTGGACAATGTTTTCAAAAGAATCCGTAGTAGACCCGTAGCCGGAATCGTAGAGTACTCGTTCCACAAATGCAATGAGTATTTTGTGGATAGGTGGCAGAAGGCGCGTGCTTTGCTTGATAATGGTGATAGACTTGGTAAAATTGCTGAGGAACACTTGGCAGAAGCGGAAGAGCGTTCTGTTCATCAAATATGGGAGCCATATGGGCCCGAAAGAATGGTGTACTCTGTTAGAGGTGCTGGAGGCACAACAGTTGGCGGAGAGAGTCACGGAGGCCGCAATTATAGAGTATACCTCAAGCCTGGCGAGTGCTCATGCATGACTCCACAATTAGCACACCTACCATGTTCACATTTGATTACAGCTTGTAAGGCTAGAGGCTTTGATTTCAGTAGCCCCACGTACATGTCGTCGTTGTGCATGAGAGAAAACACCATTAATATATGGGAACCAAGCTTTGAACCATATCTAGATCCTACACAATGGCCATTGTACAATGGTTTGGAATATATCCCAGACAAAGATTTGATGAAGGTAGCAAAGGGAAGGAGGAGGACGAAACGGTTGAAAGGCGATATGGATGCATCTCAAGGCCGGTTTGTTGCCAACTTTAGCCTCGGGGAATTTGATGCTTCGAAGACCGATAATCGATGCTCCAAGTGTCATAATTTTATTAAGAATTGTAAGTGCCGGAAGAAAAATGGAAAAGGGAAGAAATCAAAGGGCAAAAAAAGTGTAGAGACAAAGGTATATAAGTCATGTATTGTTAGATAAATATGTGCTTTTTTCAATATATGTAATGCATATGTGCTTTTCAATATTTGTAATGCATATGTGCTTTTCAATATTTGTAATCCCTATGTGTATTTTTTCGTTGAACTAATAAATATTTGTCCAATTTGCAGGATGGCGCACCCAGTTTACCCTCTACTTGAGTTGGCTTACGACAGCAAGCACCGTGCACACTTCATCGCCGACAAGCATGAGGTTTGTTTAGTTTCATACCATTTTTTTTAATTTTGCATGTTATTCAATTTTGTATGAATTTCCCATTGGTTTCTCAACTCTGAATCTTATGGACTTAAATTTTCACTTTGGTAGGAGTTGGCGGTGTTGCGTCCACGGGCACACAAGCCGCTCAGGTGGGATGAGCGGTATAGTTCCTTCATTGGCAGAGCCGGTTTTCTTTAGCTAGCCCGCTTGGTTGTTGGTGGTCACCATGGAGGACGTCGCCATGATACTTGGCCTTCCACTGGAGGGTCTTCCAGTGACCGGGATAATTGAGAGTGACAACTGGAGGGATATGGTTGAGCAGCACATTGGTTTACGCCCTCCAGAGCCTCCAGAGGGTGTTAGAGACAGGAAGACCTCTGTTGTCAGCTCGGCATGGTTGAAGGCAAACTTCAACCACTGCCCACCGGGAGCAGATGAGGCTATAGTTGAGCGCCATGCTCGTGTCTGGTTGTGGCACCTTGTTAGTGGATTCTTATTCCCATATGCTTCGGGTAACACTGTGTCTTGGGTGATTCTTCCTATATTGGGCAAGGCTTGGGAGAACATTCGTGTTTACAGTTGGGGGTCAGCGGTGCTTGTTTGGCTATATAGGCAGTTGTGTGATGCCTGCAGACGTACTGGTGAAGATTCCAATGTTGGAGGATGCGTTTACCTACTACAGGTTTGGATTTGGGAGCGCATCTCCGTTGGTCGACCACATCATGGCCAAGTGGAGGTATATATCTTGTTGAGTCTTCAATATTTGCATATAACTGTAATTATATTGTTTGCCTGAATTATAGAGTTGTTGTTTCCCTTGTTAGCCATGGCCGCATCAAGATGCAGGAGCGACGGTGGCGTACATTTGGAAGTAGGCTGTCGAAGTACGTGGTCCTCCGGCGAGGCGCTACAAGAGCTACATCAACGAGCTTGATTGCATCACACAAACTCAGGTAATACATTGACCTAAATGTGACTATAAATCACATATGCAGCTACATTGTAATTTTTTCTGCCAATATGTAGGTTGAGTGGCAGCCATACATTGAACTTTTTGACCACTTCGAGTGTAGCCAAATGTGCTTGAGGGACACCACGTTATGGAGGGCCACAATCCCACTCATATTTTTCTATGGTGTGGAGATGCATTTGCCACAAAGGACGATGCGGCAATTTTGTAGGGCACAATTGATGCCTCCTCCTAAGTTATCCACTTCACAAGCTTTGCACAAGTAAGTGGTATAAGATTTGAAACGAACAAACCATACCAATTACCCCTCCCTGTGTGCTTGCACTAACCTATTTTTTCCTTGTGGCATACAGGTTTGAAAGGAAGAAGCGGTACAAGGAGAAAGATTGGAGGGTTACCCAGGCTCGGTGGATTCAAGAGTGGATAGACCCTGGGCGAAGGGTTGACGCCCACAACGGGGCATTCTGGTGTGCAGGACCACACAAGGAGTACCTCAGATGGTACCATCGACCAACAAGGACCAAGCTAAAGCCTGCATGGACAGCTGAACCTATTGAAGACCCACCTTCCGATGACGATGACGATATCGTGGATGAGTACAATCTAATGACTAGGCAGGGTACTCAGCCTAACCGTGCACCCTTGCAGGACTACATGGAAAGTTTATGGTCTTGCCCTCAACCACCTTACGTATGCCTCCGTACGATACTTGGTTTGCTTTCATTGAAAACACATTTTCTATCTATGTGTGTAGGCGCAGCAGCTAGCGAGGTTAGCCAATGAGCCCGGGGTTGCCATGTCCCATGCAAGTAGCTCTGCCAACAACGGTGGTGCGTTGCGTCAATTTGTGGAGGTTAGTGAGCATCTTCAGCTTTTTGACTTCTCCACAACTATAAATTTGTTAATTCTTCACAATTTGTGCAGAGGGTACGACGGAGCTGCTGCCGTATGGCGATGAAGCTCAACTGTTTGACTTCCCCAGACGTGGCATATGCTCAAGGACCTTGCGGTACTGCTTCTGGATCGAGCCATCGCACTCCCGTCTTCCAAGGCGCTTCAGGCATGGAACGAACCCCTTCAAGGACCCGCTCGGCACCAGCAGCAGCACGTGCATCTACCTCCCGTGGCAAGGCCCCGGCCTCCTCTGAGTCCAGTGAAAAAGGTGATGACAACGGTAACTCTGATGACAATGACCCACCATATGGTGTGGAGCTGCCGATGTCTCAAATGTTTCATGCACCTCCAGTCACCCAGACATAGGGACAGTCTAGTCAGGTATGTCACCAATCATCACCATTGTTAGTTATAGAAATGTGGATCAAATCGGTGAATGAAAATGGTTTATAACATTTTTATGTTTTAGGCAACTCCCATGGAGCAGGAACTCCGCCAACGCCACCGTGCCCGGGATCGTTCGGACCTTGGTAGTGGAAATATCTTTCCAACCGAGCCCGGGAGGGAGCGCCGCGCAAGGGACGCTTCAGCCCGCCGGATCAACGCCGCCGTCGCCGTTGATGTATTGTTTGTGTGCTTCCTAGTGGACTTTCTAGTGGATTTATGTGAACTTTGTGTGCACTTTGTATGGATGATGTGAGGACTATGTGGATTTGGATTTAAATGGTGTGTGAGAACTTTGTATGGACTATGTCGCGCCAAGGATGCCTAGTTTGTATGGATTATGTGAGGACTATGTTCCTATGGATTATGTGAGGACTATGTTCTATATGTTTATGTGCTACGTTGTTAGCTATATGTATATGTTTATGTGCTAAGTTGTTAGCGATATGTTTATGCTGTTTTGGAGAGTTCTGCCCAGCATGCAACAGAATTCCGTGGAGAGGCAGCAAAGGCTGCTGTGAGATGTGTTCCCATTTTGGGTGCGGCCCTGTCGCGCCAATGTGCTCGTCGCGACAAGCAATCAGCAGTCGCGCCAATGGAAATGGCGCGGCAAGACTGAGTTGTCGCGCCGCTCGCGAGGCCGATTTGATTTGTGAAGGAAATAGTCCTGGTATGCCGCTTGCCTTGGCGTGACAGGGCCTGCCGCGCCACGATGCCTGGCGCGACAGGGCCTGCCGCGCCACGATGCCTGGCGTGACAGGGCCTGCCGCGCCCACGGTGCCTGGCGCGACAGGCCTTGTCACACTCCATTCATCGCATTCGGCCTTCACAAGCTTTACTTTTTTTCCGTACTATCTTTTGGCTTTGCGGTGCATAAATATTTCAGAGTTGCCAAGAGCATCCAAGCGCCAGAACCAACATACATTTTCAGTGCATAGGCTATAACTTCAACCTGACAATTGCAGAGAATAGGCTTTTCAGTGTGCCATGTCCTCACATGCCACTACATGTGTTGTGTCTGTTCGATTATCTACTGCACTACTTCGTTACGTTTGTATTCATATTCCTTGCAAACACAATGATAAATTCACCACTTCATGGGGAATCTAGTACATGTCATCACAATTAAAAATATAACATTGTTCATGGCTTAACCATGAGAGAATGAAAAGTGCATTACATGCGAACAAGCACAATAGTCAAATAGTCTTAAACATTGCTCATAACTACTTCCAAGGACATGCTACTAAGTGCAACGAGGCCACTTTCCCTTCCTCAAAGCGTCAGGATTGTCTCCGAGTGCTTCTCTCACACAACGAACACGCTCAAGCTTCTTCTCCCTCTCCTCCCTTGCCTTCGCAGCACGCCTCCTTTCTAGCTCCTCTTCACACTCATTTCTTTCTGCCTCCTGTTTGCCCCTCATATCCAACCTTTCATTTATCTCGCATCCCACTTCTTCATTGAATCCCAAAACTTTTTGTCTTCCTTCATAATCTCAGTGTCGATCCACTGCTCAAAATCGCATAGCGGCGGTGGAGTCTGAAAAATAAATAATCGTTACATTGCTATTAGATGATTTATACGTACGGATAAAAAATAACTAACTTCACCAGATAGTTCTCACCATAATGCCATTGCGGACCATCTGCGGTGGTGGATCGAATGTAAAATTCGCACACATCCAATACCTTTGCCTAAAAGTTTCCTCTTCCTCAGAAACGTCTACCTTGCAAGGATCACCGCAAAAGCACATCGGCACCGGAACACCACTAGGTAACGGATACGGTTCGAAGGCATTGCAAGGCCGTAGTTGAAAGGTATTTCCCCTATTTAACAAAACACATTTGCACTCAAGGTTATGGTTAAATTAACGACTAAACTAATAAAATTGGAGAATACAATGGATGGAGATTACCTTGCTTTCCCATCTCTACCACGCCTAGGCATCCTAGGGTTCAATAACAAACATACACATATTAATCAACTAACAACTTCTAAATAAAGCATGAAATTCATGAACAATATTTAAAAATCAAAGCATGCAACTAACTCTACACGTAACAATCACGGGCAGAGACTTCACTACGTACCAAATAAGCATCCAATCCATCAAGAAAAACATCTCGTTCATCTAAAATCCGAAATCAAATCCTAACCCTAACTCAGTATCTAACAAATCTTATGGTCAAACATGGAAAAAAAGTGGGGGAATAACTTCGGGATGACGCGGGATCGATTCCCCCACTTTTCCCCACCAAAAACGGTGGATTTGTGGAGGTTCTTAGGGCGCAATGGCGGAGGAGCTCGGTACCAGCCTCGGGCTGGAGGAGGAAGAAGGGAGGGGAGAGAGAGATGGGAGGCCGCGGTGTGGCCTGTATGTGGCAGCTGTCGCGCCACCCTGCCTGGCGCGACAGCCTGGCACGCCGGAGCATGTGGCGCGACAGAGCCCGTGCCAAGCTGGCGGCCGTCCGCGGGCTGTGCCATGGTGGCAGGCTTGCCACGCCACATGCCTTGGCGCGACAGGCTTGTTTGGTCGCACCCCACGTCTTGGAGCGACCAAAAGGGTCACCTGGTGTAAATAAAGTTTGGGAGGGGTTTCTTTTTAAATATTCTTTAAAAATTGGTTAAAATTAAAAAAAAATATGTGACTCGTGCGGCAAGAAGAACCATGTGGAAGCCTATTGTTACAGGAAGAAGAAAGCTCAGTCTCGCCATGGTGGTCGTTCTATACAGGGTACTAGTGGTGCTGGTGGTTCTGGTACTAGAGGTTCTCAGTGGACTTCAGTTGGTTCTGAGACCCAGGAGATGCTCATGTTGCTTCATCGTCTTGCTGCCTCTACACCTCCAAGAGCTGCTGGTTCTGTTACTCACGCCTCTGCACAGCCAGGTTCTACTGCTGCTTCTCAGTCTTGTTCTGGTACTTTTCCATGGATTCTAGATTCTGGTGCTTCTTTTTGGCCGTGTTTAGTTGAGGGTGAAAATTTTTACACACACGTTTGACCACTAATTAAGTGTATTAAATAAAATCAGTTTCTAAAACTACATACAAAACCCCTGAGTTAATTCGTGAGACCTATCTAATAAGACATTTGACAGTATGATTAGATGATGGTTACGGTAGCATTACTGTATTAAATCAAGGGTTAATTAGGCTCATTAGATTTGTCGCGTGAAGTTACACTCATTCTTAACAATGTTTTGCAAATAGACTTTAGTTAATACTTCGTGCATGCAAGATTCCTCGGAGAAAATTTTTTGCAAACACACATATGACTCCTGATGGTACCAGTCTCTTTTCCATTAGTACTCCACCTATTCCTATCACTGTTCAAACCACAGATGGATCATCTCCCTCTGTTGCAGGGCGAGGAAATATTTTGTCTCCCTCTTTTCGTGCTCCTGTTGTTTCCTATGTTCAGAAGCTAACCATGCAGCTTATCTCAGCTGGCCAGCTCACTGATCATGGTTGTCGTGTTATTCTTGATTCTGACTCTTATTGTATTTATATTAGGATCACACCACGGGTCTCCTGGTTGGTACTGGCCCTCGTTGACGTGATTCTCAGCATCTTTGGGAGCTTGATTGGCTTCATCTTCCTTCCGCTGCTTCAGCCAGTCTCGTGGGTTCTGCTGCACCTGCATCATCCACATCATCTTTTGCTCAGTGGCATCATCGTTTGAGAGATCTTTGTGGCTCGCGTTTGTCTGCGCTAGTTTGTCCCATGGACTTTTAGGTTCAGTTTCTGGTGATGTATCTCTAGATCAGTGTCAGTGTTGTCGGCTAGGGAAACAACTCCAGCTTCCTTATTATTCTAGTGAGTCAGTGTGGAAACATCCTTTTGATCTTGGTCATTCTAATGTATGGGGATGGGCTCCCTTCACTTCGAAAGGGGGCCATCGATATTATATCATATTTATAGATGATTTTCTCGTCACATATGGATTTATTTTATGAAAAATTGTAGTGAGGCTTTATCTATCTATAAAAAATTTGCCACCATGATCCGTACTCAGTTTGATACTTCTATTAAGGTTTTTTGTGCTGATTGGAAGTATTTATCTGGAGCTCTTCGTTGTTTCCTTTCCGAACAAGGCACTCTTGCTCAGTTCTCTTGTCTGGGTGCTCATGCTCGGAATGGTGTTGCTGAGCGCAAGCATCATCACTTGTTTGAGACTGCTCGTGCACTTATGCTTGCTTCCTCTATTCCACCGCATTTTTGGGCTGAAGCGGTTTCTACTGCTGCTTACTTGATTAATATTCAGCCTTCGTCTGCTCTTTAGGGTGGAATTCCATATGAGTGTCTTTGTGGTAAGAAGCCTGACTACTCTAGTCTTCGTCTTTTTGGATGTGTGTGCTATGTGCTTCTTGAACCTCGTGAGCGCACTAAGCTGACCGCTCAATCTGTTGAGTGTGTCTTTCTGGAGTATAGTGCTGAGCATAAGGGATATCGTTGTTGGGATCCTGTTGGCCATCAGATGCGGGTTTCTCGTGATGTTACTTTTGATGAGTCTCGCCCTTTCTATCCTCATCCTTCTTCTGATGTTTCTCATGCGTCTTTAGTTGAGCCGCTTTCTTTTCTATTTTTTTCCTAATAACCCCATTGCTCCTATTCATCTTTCTCAGCATGTGCCTTCCTCTGTCACCTCTGATGAGCCTCTTGTGGTGCCGTCTTATGTGACCCCTTCACCTATTGTGTCTTCTTCATTGGTGTCTATTCCACAGTGTCATATGAGTGACATTTATGCCACCAAACCGCTTGTCACGCATATCTATGTTCATACTCGACGGGTTCTTCAGCCATCTCCCTCTGATGGTTCTTCTTCTTCTATCGAACCTTCATCTTCTGATGAGTCACTCATTGATGAGCCATCCCCTGATGAGCCACCCTATGATGAGTCACCTTCTGATGTTTCTTCTCCACGATATGCTCTTCTTATCGTCTTTCGGTTCATCCTCCAGATCAATATGGTTTTCCTCATGCTTGTGCTATTCTTTCCGAACTGACTTCTTATGATGATGCCTTACTCATCAGGAATGGCAACATGCAATGGCAGAGGAGCTTGCTGCTCTTGAACGCACTGGCACTTGGGATCTTGTACCTCTTCCCTCACATGTTCGTCCTATCACATGTATGTGGGTTTATAAGGTTAAGACTCGGTCAGATGGTTCTCTTGAGCGCTATAAGGCTTGTCTTGTGGCACGTGGTTTTCAACAAGAGCATGGTCGGGACTATGATGAGACATTTGCTCGTGTTACTCACATGACTACTGTTCGCACTATTCTTGCTGTGGCATCTGTCCGTGAGTGGTCTATATCTCAGCTTGATGTTAAGAATGCCTTTCTTAATGCTGAACTTCGTGAGGAGGTTTATATGCAGCCACCACCAGGCTATTCTGTTTCTGAGGGTATGGTATGTCGCCTTCGTCATTCTCTTTATGGTCTCAAGCAAGCTCCCCGTGCTTGGTTTCAGCTTTTTGCTTCTGTAGTCACTGCTGCTGGCTTTTCTGCAAGTGCTCATGATCCTGCACTCTTTGTTCATTCTTCCTCACGTGGTCGGACTCTTCTTCTTCTTTATGTTGATGATATGATCATTACTGGAGATGACTCCCAATATATTGCCTTTGTGAAGGCACGTCTCAGTGAGCAGTTTCTTATTTCTGATCTAGGTCCTCTACGTTATTTTCTTGGGATTGAGTTTATTTCTACACCTGAGCGTTTCTATCTGTCCCAAGAAAAGTACATTCAGGATCTTCTTGATCATGCTTCTCTTACGGATCATCGCACTGTTGAGACTCCCATGGAGCTTAATAATGGTGAGCCTCTTTCCGATCCTACTCGTTATCAGCACATTGTTGGGAGTCTTGTCTACCTTGGTGTTACTTGACCTGACATTTCATATTCTGTACATATTCTCAGTCATTTTGTTTCAGCGCCTACTCAGCTCTACTATAGTAATCTTCTTCGTGTGCTCTGATATCTCCGTGGAACTATATCTCGCCATCTGTTCTTTCCTCGCTCTAGCTCCTTACAGCTTTGGGCTTATTCTGATGCCACTTGCGCTAGTGATTCCTCTGATCGTCGATCACTTTCTGCTTATTGTGTTTTTCTTGGTGGTTCTCTTATTGCTTGGAAGACTAAGAAGCAGACAACAGTTTCTCGTTCGAGTGCAGAGGCTGAGTTACGGGCTATGGCTCTTGTGACAGTGGAGGTTATTTGGCTACGATGACTTCTTGAGGATTTTGGTGTTTCCATTTCTATGTCGACTCCTGTCTTGTCTGACAGTATTGGAGCTATTAGTATTGCTCGTGATCCGGTGAAGCATGAGCTTACCAAGAACATTGGTGTTGATGCTTCTTACACACGAGCCCAGGTACATGATGATGTTTTTACTCTTCAGTATGTGTCTTTCGAGCTTCAGTTGGCATATTTCTTCACTAAGGCATAGACGAGAGTTCAGCACAGATTCTATCTCTCCAAACTCAGTGTTCTAGATCCACCTTGAGTTTGAGGGGGGTGTTAGATGTATGTGTATATCTTGTATTTCCCCATTGTATAAGGGGTTTTGTGCATATTTGCTTATACCTGTACTTGTATATATTTCGGCCTAGAGCCCCCATATTGAATACAAGTGCTATTCATAACAAATTGCATTCTTCTAGCTCAGTTTCTGAAATGCCCTACATCTGTGATCTGACTACAAATATAAACTTTTAGCACAAATTAAGTAGTAAGGAAAAAGCTTATCATGGCTCTAATTAAACAACACACTACGTGAAAACCTTAAATAGGTAACACGGCATTGGTAACAGGCACATGAGGCCCGTTACAAGGTATGGCATCAGTAACGGACGTCAAACAACAATCGTTACCGATAAGCCTGGCAGGCCCGAGCTCAACGTCGGCACAACTAAGCTCGTTACCGATTATGACTTCTAGTAACGGGCGTTGTTGATGACCGTTACTAGTGTTGGTCGTAACGGACGTTAAATACAATAGTTACCAATAAGATAATTATCCATAACGATCGCAAATAAGATAGTTATCGTTACTAGTGGTAACGGGTGTTATGGTGGCAATTTAATGCCCATTACCTTATTGCTACTAGTGGTAACGGAAGTTACGTTGGCCATTTGATGCCTGTTACTGGAGTCAAAACTCAATAATTAATTATAAGCTACAATATGTAGCTACAGTGTCATCGTCGCTCCCCAGGGCTGCCTGCTGTCGGCGCAAAACAGCAGCCGGCGGATGCCGTCCACTCCGCCGCCATCCGACCCTTTCCTCTGCGCCGTCATCCACCCGGTGCCACGCCGCCGCCGCCTTCCCCTTCTTTCTGCACCGTCGTCGTGGCCGCGACCGCCGCTAGCAGCTAGCTCCGCGACCGGCCATCATCTCGTGGCGCTGGGGATTGCCGACCGCTAGCCCGTCACCACTGCCTTCCCCACCCTCCTCCCCTCCTCCCGCGGTATGCATTTTGCCCCTCTTCCTTCGTACTTCCCCACCTCATCGATGATATCCCTTCTCCACATTAAATTTTGATGATATATTTCTTAAATTTTCATTGAAGTTGTAGATGATGGCGGTTGATCGGGCTTGGATGTACAAACAACCCCGAGATTGGGAGACATTTGTAAGAGGGGTCAATGGTTGTCTTGGTCAAGCAGAGGCGGACATGAGAAACCGGGGTGTGCCTACAATGTATTGCCCATGTTTTGATTGTGTCAACCAAAAAAAGTACATTTTCCATCATCTATCACACGTGGATTCACACAGAATTACACGTGTTGGAACAAGCATTGTGAGCAAGGCCTTAATGAAGGCGAAGAAGGATGACTTAATGAAGGTGAAGCGCGACACCATGCTCAAGGTCTTAATGAAGAGGTGGCACAACGTCATATTGATGCCCTTAATGAAGGTGAAATGAGTGCATAATGACTTCATTGATTTCTCATTGTTATAGGGTAAAACGAAATGTCTTAACGCCTTGATTTTTCATTATTGTAGGGGAAGAAGAATGTGGAAATAACTTTGAAGAAGGTGAAGCATTCCCCCGTTGTGACGCGGTCTGAGGATATGATTGACTAGGAAGTTACAGGCTTCAATG
Organism: Echinochloa phyllopogon; assembly: GCA_033239725.1. Lineage (NCBI taxonomy): Eukaryota > Viridiplantae > Streptophyta > Magnoliopsida > Poales > Poaceae > Echinochloa > Echinochloa phyllopogon. The sequence goes on along the minus strand of BTCW01000015.1, from coordinate 28,266,003 downwards.
GTGATGATGTGCTGCCTCATGTAAACAATGTTGATCAAATGTTGAGAGATGTTGAGTTTCAAGGTGTGTACACAACTTCTGAATTAGCGAGGCTGAAACAATTCGTTGAAGATTCAAAGAAACTCCTCTACCCTAGTTGGTTGTCAGAGGTACTCTCGCCTTTCTGGTGATCTCAAACTTCCACATCTTAAGACATGCCATGGTTGGATCGACAAAAGTTTCAAACAACTATTGGATCTTCTAAAAGACATGCTACCAGAGGGAAACCAAGTGGATGAGTCTGTCTATGAGGCTAAGAAGATAATCTGCCCTTTGGGTTTAGAGGTTGAATAAATTCATGCATGTAAGAACAGTTGTGTGTTGTTCTGTGGAGATTATCAGGACCTTGATAATTGCCCTAAGTGTGGGTTCAGTCGGTACAAGAGGATAAAAGATGGCAGAGATAATGCCAATGATGGGAATGAGCCCATGAAGATCAAAGGCAAGAAATGTAACAAAGGTGGTCCTGTGAGGGTGGCATGGTATTTCCCCATTATTTCCTGCTTGAAATGCATGTTTGCCACACGAAAGGAGGCCCAACTCTTGCGTTGGCATAGGGAAGGGTGAAAGAACAAGGACGATGGCAAGCTTAGGCACCCCACAGATGCAGCACAATGGGGTAACATTGATTCTCACTATAATTGGTTTGGCATTGATTGCAGGATCATTCGGTTCGCTATGAGCACAGACGGTCTAAACCCATTCGGTAACCAAAGTTCAATGCATAGCACCTACCCTCTTGTACTGTCTGTGTTGAACCTTCCACCCTAGCTATGCAAGAAATGGAAATACATGTTCTTGTCAATCTTGGTCTCCGGGCCAAAGCAACCCGGTGACTGTATTGATGTCTACTTGAGGCCATTGATTGATGACTTGAAGACACTTTAGAGGCCTGGTGTGGAGGATGTTTGGGATGAGTTCCAGTGTTGGTACTTTACGTTGCATGCCATATTGTTGACCACCATAAATGACAACCCAGCCCACCGCAACCTCTCTGGGCAGAGTAAATGGGAAGGTGAAGCTTGCTCACACTGCTTAGATGAAACCTGCTCATTGTGGCTGAGAAACTCGAAGAAATTCATATTTATGGGGCACCGTCATTTCCTCCCCAAGAGACATCCATATCGGGGCATGGATTGTCAGTTTGATGGCAAAAAAGGACAATTAAATGGTGCATCCGCATGTGTCCGGAATGGAGGTCCACTTGCAAGTCGAAGGCATCAAAACGATCGAGGAGTTACCAAAAAAGACCATCCTTGGCAAAAGAATGAAGCGAGGTGGTGAAGAAGAAGATGGGCAAGGGATATGGAACAAGAAATCAATACTATGGGAGCTAGAGTACTTGGAGTTGTTTGATGTGTGTCATTCGATTGACAACATGCATGTCAAGAAGAATGTGTATGAGAGCGTGTGTGGAACATTGTTACAACAGAGGGGGAAAGGAAAAGATTATGAAAATGCAAGGGGGATCATAAAGATATGGGCATTAGGCCGGAGCTCTATGCAAAGAAAACAAACACGGGGACGGACCTTCCCGTAGCTGCAACCACATTGTCAAAGATGTTGAGAAAAGAATTTTGTGAGTTTGAAAGTACCTTCAGGCTACTCATCCAACTTCAAGAGGCTAGTGTCGGTGAAGGACATGAAAATGAATTTCAACTTGATGAAATCTCATGATTTCCATGTGTTGATGACAACAATTCTTCCTGTTGCATATCAATTCAGTACAGGTTCACGAGGCTATCATGAGCTTGTGCTTTTTCTTCAATGCAATAGAACATAAGGTGATTGATGAGGATGCACTATTGAAGATTGAGAAAAGGCATTTCGAGACCCTATGCATGCTTGAAGCTACTTTCCGTCTTTCCCACCATCATTCTTTGATCTCATGGTCCATCTAATAGCACATCCTTATCTTCATCAAATGTTTCCATATGAGAGGTTCTATGGCATCCTGAAATCATTGGTACATAACCGGACATTTTTGAAGGGAGCCATGGTTCGTGGCTACGATACCATCGAAGCAGTGGAGTAGGCCATGGGTTATATGGACCCCAAAACCCCATTGGTGTGCCTCATTCATGGCATGAAGGTAGGCTTGCAGGTGTTGGGATCTTGGGCAAAAAGTCAATCACTCTGGGTCAAGATTCCTTCAACAAGGCTCATTTCACCGTGCTACAACAAACTGGCATAGTTACACCGTATGTCAATGAGCACATGCGACACCTACGTGAAGCTAATCCTAATTGTAATGAGCCTTGGGTTGCAAAGAAGCACATGCAAGGCTTTAAGACTTGGCTCCAAGATTATGTCCAGAATGCCAGCACTGCTATAACCGATAATTTGATAAGAAAACTAGGAGCGGAGCCATTATTCACTATTACAACATACCAAGCATATGATATCAATGGATACATGTTCTACACCATGGCCTAGGATGACAAGAGCATCTATCAAAACAGTGGTGTGCGTATAGTTGCCGCCGACAATGACACGGTGACAGACACATATTATGGTCAAATCGAGGAGATCTGGGAGCTTGACTATGTAGGATTCAAGGTAGCCTTGTTTCGGTGCCGATGGGTCCATGGGGAGAAAGGTGTGACCAAGGAAAATTATGGGTTTGTTAGTGTTGATCTACGGGCCTTTGGTTACAAAGACGAACCATTTGTCTTCGCTAAGAATGTTCAGCAAGTGTTCTATGTACCCGACCTTGCAAAGAAGAACTGGTACGTGGTTATGCCTGAAAAAAAGGATTATAGGGGTTGAAAATGTTGTCGAGGAGGAATACAACCAGTTTGACGAAATTCTGGCCTTTGACACTTCATATATGCCCTGACTCTTGGCAGATGATAAAACACCATACTTGTGAACTGACCATCAGGAAACAATCCATGTCCATAAAGCAAGGAAAAATCAAGTTTGATGTATGTATTGATGAAATTGAGCCTTTTTGTGTAATTTATATGTGTTATGTGTATTGGTGGAATTTCAATCCTTTTGTAACATACGTTCAATTCAAGTCTCAAGTGTCCTAGAATTAGTGGTTTCCTAAGTTTAATTTGTAATATAGTGTTTTGGAATCAAGTGTCCTGGAGGTTCAATCCTTTTCTAACATATGTGTTATGTGTATTGGTGGAATTTCAATCCTTTTGATCAGAAGTGCATTTTATGGATAAAATTTGTTCAGAAGCATCTCATAAAATTTGACAACTTTGATCTGAAGCATAAAATTTGTTCACAAATACCATAAGCATATATAACTTTGATCAGAAGCATATGACCATATATAACATCCAGAGCATACTTCCATATATATATCAGGTTCACACATCACACATACCAGAGCATACTTCCATGTTCACAGACTATACATGCATCATAGTTACTAATTAAGTACCAGGTGTACATACATTGTGGCACAAGGACAAAAAGATAGATGTCAGTTATCACTTTTTATCTAACTCCAACTGCGCATCTAAAAGTGCAGCTCTAAGTACTCCTTTTTTTCTTCTGCTTCTTTGAGTTTAACTTTGAATTGTTTCTTCTCTTCTTTCGTGAGCACGACCTGAGCGGTAAGGCATTCTTCTTTGAGACGTCCTACTTTTTCCTTTTCTTCTATAAGACATGCTTCTAACTGTTTTGCCTTCTTTTTCCAGCAGAAGTTAGCTTCATTGCCAATTTCTTGTTCGCCTCCCTAGCTTGATGGAGTTCTTGCATAGCCAAGTTGTACTTCTCTACAGCCCTCCTTCTCGAACTAGGTTCTGGAGTCATCGCTGGAGAAAGAAACTAGGTCGACCGTCCCGTCGGAGTCATCGTCGGAGGAAGAAACCCTCCTAGTAGTCACCACCGCAGTCTTCAGAGAGCGAGGGTGCGCCGAGGAGGAAGCACCCTCTCCCTGTCGCAACGATGTCACCCTCCTGGCAGTTGCGCACGTGTATGGAGTCCTGGTAGCCACGCGGGGATGACTCCTCGCCTCAAGGATGACCACAGTGGAGTTGTCACCGCTCTCGTCCGCCGCGGCCTCCCTTGCAGCAGCAGCAGCAGCGGCGGCGGTGGTGGCTCTCGTCTGCCGCTTCACGCCGCTAGGCCTTTCTTTGCGCGGGGAGGGCCTCTTGGCGAGTCCGCTTGCCCGGAGCCACCGGCCCTTTCCGTCGCGCGGCTGGTCCGCGTGGAAGCCGGCCATCTCCTCGTCGCGCCGGCCGTGGCTGCCGCTGGCTAACAAGCAGCCCACCCGCCGCCTGATCCCACCCTTGCCTCTGGAAGCCGCCTGCGCCGCCGCTCGTCACTCCTCTTCTTTGTGTCGCCGTGGATTTGAGGAGGTTTTTTTATGATGGAGGATTCAAGGAGGGCAAGAGACAGGCCGTTTATCCAATTCCCACTGATATGATGCCGCTTTCAAGGTCTAAAAAAATCTTGTTCGATTGGATTAGTAAAAAATACGTAGCTAAGTGGTGGAGCAGTTTCTCTAAACTGTGATGGCCGCGGTTCGATTCCGTGATGGTCCATATGTTTTGTCCCTTTTTTCATAAAGAAGGGAGGCACAAAAAAAATATGGAGCGGCTAGGGGTTGAACCAGTGACCTTGCACTATTAGAGTGTAAAGCAATACCAATTGAGCTACTACTAGGATGGCATTGTTGAGATGAAGGAACGGTGTATATACTTAATTCAAAATCAGTAACAGGTAATATAAATGGACCGTTACGAATGTGAGGCATTGATGTGAGCGCGTTCAGACTGGCACACTCAGAAAGGGCAATATAAAAGGCCTGTTACGAATGTGAGCGCGTTCAGACTGTCACGGGCGTTAACAAAGTGCCCGTTACAAAATTAATCTCAGTAATGGACGTTACAAAATGCCCGTTACGAATGAGTCTGAAACAGAGTCGACACCGAGTGAATTTAGCGGGTTACCGTGTGACCTTTCCTTTGGTTGTTACCTTGATTACCGTGCGCATTACTTCTTCCTCCACTATCTCTGTATAAATTCCCACTGCAGTCTCCCTTCCTTTTCTCATCGCTCATTTTTCTCTCATCTAACCGGAGGACTCGAGGTAACAACTCCTCCCCTGTTCACAACTCCTCCCCTGTTCGGAGTGTTCCTTCTTCTGATTTGATTTTTCTTTTTCTTCTTCTTACTTCTTTTTGTACATCATAAGGTTTTGATCACTTGGAGGACTTGAGGTAAACATTTATTTCACCGGAGGACTCGAGGTAAACAATTTGTTCTTTAATAATCTTGGATTTTTTTGTTCAGATCATCTATTGGAAAGATCCGGCCAGTCATTCATCTTCTCTGTTCATCATCTTGCAATGTGGGTCAAGGTAACTCAGACTCTATCCCCTTCTGATGTCACTATTTTTTACTAGTTGTGTTCCTTCAATTGCATCACTGGTGTTCATCTGTTCTGCTTAATATTTTGTTTAGCTTAATATTATCTCTGTTATGTAGATGTACTAAGAAATGGTGCATGTTTGCTATAAAATTGGTAAAGTGGTAAAGTTATAAATTGCTTAAAATTTTGTAAAGTTGTAAATTGCTTAATATCTCTGTTATGTAAATGTATTAAGAAATGGTGCATGTTCTGTAAATTGCTTAATATTTTGCTCAGTTTAATATTATCTCTGTTCGACACTCTAAATTTGTAAAGTTGTAGCACTCTAAATTTGTAAAGTTATACAACTACTGCATGTTTGCTGTAAAATTTTAATATACAGGGATACTAAAGTAATTAAAGTAATTGTTTGATATTTGCAGATGCTTAGTCTTTAGGATTCAGCTTTTGTTAGGGAGATGGTTCTCATCTGTCGTGATCAGAAGACATGTCTTGGAATAGAAGAAAGTCCACAGGAACATCTTCTGTTAGCTTGGTCTTGGAGCAACCTGGACAGCAATAGGTTCATGACCACTGTTCTTGCTTTGGAGCGTATCGTTGATACGAATAAGGTTTCTGAGTACTGCATTGCTCCTGATGCTGCACGGAACTGTGCATTTGTTCTTTGTCCTGATGCTGTAATGGCTTAGTGCCTTTGTGGTTGCATTGTAAAGGTTGGAAAGTAGACCGTCTTCTTTGACTTTGTCAAAAGTATTGAAGTTCTGACATTTTATGAAGATGACAACCAGCACAAGAGGGTCCACAGGTGCAACTGATCAGTGATGATCAAGGCTGCAACACTTTGATCTTTTGTTATTCCAGTGTAATTTTGTGTGTGTATATGAACCTATATGAACTTTATCTATATGAACATATATGAACTTTATCTATATGAATCTATATGTAGTTTCATGTTTATCTATATGAATGTGTTGTTTGAACCAATAATTGTGCATCTCAACAATTTCGATGAAAATTTTCAAATTTTTCATCTGACATATCAGATGCATAAAATTTGCATATATATGAAATTTGCATAAAATTTGCATATTTGTTCATATATAGTACCGTCTGATATGAAAATTAGGAGTAGTTTCTTTTTGTATGGTTGCCATGTTCAGCACAACCGTCAGATGCAGATCCAATGGTCACCGCGTCTCATCCCAACAACCGGCCACCGCGTCTCATCCCCACCACCGCATCATTTCCCTGCCGCAACTCACGCACTGACCGCTCTCCCCCACCAAACCCTAGCCCGGCGACGACGACCCCCGCACCGATCGCATCCACCACCAACGACGACAACCACCCCGGTGGCATCTACCACGCCACCCCGAAGACGGAGACGTGGATCCGGCATCCTTGGCCAAGAGGATGACCCAACCGCGCGCGGATCCGGCCCCTTTGGCCCGACGACCCGGCCACATCAGGCAACACGGCGACACAGATCCAGCATCCCCGGCCAAGACGACGACCCAGCCGCACACGGATCCGGCCCGACGACGGTGACCTGGCCACCTCAGGCAACGCGGCGACGTGGATCCGGCCCCTCTGGCCCGGCGACGGCGACCCGGCCACCTCAGGCAACGCGGCGACACGGATCCGGCCCCTCCGGCAACGACGACGATGACCCGGCCACCACGAGCACGATTGGTTCATCTGCGATAGAGGTCAATGCTCCTCCAACCCCCAATACCACCCTCTCCTACTACGCTGGTTCCACCAATCTTCTTGTTACTGTGTTGTTGTTTAGGGTTAGTTCACCTTGAGCAGATTATGATAATTTAGGGGTGCACATCTTTAGCATTTTTGGAAATAGCTGAATTTTTATGTTTTACTACTTGTCAAGTTTTTATTTGTTCAAAGGAATCTCCGATCTATTTGTACTTATATGTGGCTTGGAAATAGTTGAATGGTGCTAATATCTTATACTTAAGAATTGGTATGCAAATTGATTGCTTTATCCTCTTGTTGCATTGTTGTTATTCTTTAGTTATGTGGTGGGTGCTAGGCTCCATAAATCTTTATTTGGGAACGAAAAAATCCAACAGAGCGACTTGTGGTATTGTGGTGTATACCCTATAACACCCGGTTTGGTGGCCCCCTTGATGCATGCAAACTTAGCACCTACCATTGTTTGTAGCTTATTTAGATTGTATAGTTATTCTATTATGATAATCATACTAACTGATTGCTTTATCCTCTTGTTGCATGTACCCGTCGAATATAATCTACACTTCATTGTTGCTGAAGTTGAGAAAGAAAGGACAGCACCGCACAAGGAAACACTTGAAGGAACTTAGTTTCTACTTTGATATATAAGCATTGCTTCAACCTGACTAAATGGTTAGTACCTATCCCAACCAGTATGCTGAGTAAAATATCAACTATATGTCTATATGTTGTCCATGATGATTTTATTTACGAGTTGTACAGATTTCTAGTCTAATAGTAGCTAATAAGAATTTTGTTTACATTTTCAGCCTTGCTTATGTTTCTCTACTGACAACCTGATATATCATCTATCCTGGCTCACTCATCAAGGAGCTCCTCTAGTGACAACGATGCACATGCTACAGAGGCCAATAGTACACCTGCTTCATAGGCTCAATCAACACATAGTGCTGGGAGTATTACTCGAGCACGCAAGTCAAGGAGCCAAACAAAATGGCCAGAAGACAAGGTGACTACAACTAGACTTGATGACCAAGGGCGGCCTACCCCAGATACTGCGAGGGAAAGATTCATATTGGTCTGTGGCCTCATTGCTTGGGAGAGGGTGTCAATCAACATAAAGCTTGAGGATCTCGCACTAGAGCAAAAGAAAGATTTGTTCACTGTTTTAGAGGAAAAGCTAGAGTACCCATCCAATCTGTCCACGGCTGACCTCGATAAGGCAATTAAGTCATCTTTGAAAGAGATTGGGAGTTTGCACCGGTGATTCAAGTCCCATTTAAGAGCAGATTTTGTGAAGCAAGATGAGCTTCCCTTTGAGAAGCATCCCTTTTTGAAGCTAGAAGACTAGGAGCAGTTTGTGGAGACAACCAAATCTCCATTTTTTTGAAAAGATGCGACATGAGATGAAATATAAGAGAGCAAAGCACAATAAGCCGCACAAGACAGTCAGAAAAGGTTATGCTGGTAAAATAAAAGAGTGGCAGGAGGAGGATGAAAAGCTAGCTACAGAAGGAAAATAGAACCATTGGGACCAATTTCATGGCCGTACGAGGCCATATCTGCGGGCAAGGTCGTCAGGGAAGACCACTAGTAAAAGCAGGGACATAACATTCAGTTCCCCTCTGGTGGCGGATGTAGGAGATAAGGTGAAAAGAATTGCAGCTCAAGCTAGTGATGGTTCTTTCACTGGGGTTAGGGAGGATGATATTCTGACCAAGGCACTTGAGAATCAGAGCATCGAGGTCGGGTCCGAGGCGTGTCTAGTTCACTTGGCTGGGGTAAAGTGTTTGGCGAAGAGTTTGCTGGAATGTACAGGAAGAAGAGGAGGAGGAGGTCTGATGTGGACAAGGAAGAAATAGTTGGTGAAGCATTCATTAGAGTTATGGAGCTGCTAAGAGTTGCAGGCGTGCACATATCGGATGGTCTGTGTATCCTCCAAGAAGGACACAGGAGTAGCTGCGAGGAAGAAGCACCTGTCAATGAGGAGTACAATGAGGGTCCATCACCTGAGCCAGACACAATAGATATGCTAACAGAGCCAACCAAGTGTAGTCTTTTGGATGACAGCGAGTGGCCACTGGGTACTGGTAATCATTTCTATGAAGTGGAATGTTGTTTGGTATTTAGATTCTCCTAAAGTTTGGCTAAAGTGGAAGTTCAGGGACATCATACAAGTTGTCAACTAGTAAGTATATATTGTAGGTTTTGTTCACAAAAATTACATCTCTTAATATTTCTAATCAATATTGCTGATCATGCAGGGCCTATTCAGAGCACATGGTGAAAAATATGAAAACAAAATAAAAAATCAAACCTAAACTCATCCATAAGATAGATTTCCCGGTAAGAGCGAGGTTTGTTTTTTCTTGTTCACTTCATACATATTTGGTACTGTCTTAACTTGTGTCATTTTGGTACATTCATTCAACGCGCTCAGCAGCCATCGGGGAGCTTAGTGTGTGGATTCTATGTTGTAGTGAACATGTTGGACCTACTCTCTGACATGAGCATCATGAAAAAGGCTTGTGTAACTATACCGCTCAGCCTTCTCTTTGCTCATATTCTCCATTTAATTTTAGAAACTAATTTTTACTTGTATTCCATAATAATTGTATTATAAAGGATTACAAACTTCCCACCGCACAATTAGATTAAGGAGCACTAAGCATAGTCCAGGGGATGCTGTGCGAGTTGATTCTTAAGGAGATCATCGATCCAAAGGGTGACTTCTATGGTGGTCCAGCAGGTGCCGTGTGAAACTTGTTGCATGTAAACAACTTGATCCTGCTTGAAACTTATAGATTCAGTCTTTGCACTCATAAAATTGAAACTTGTTGCATGTGTATGATGACGACAAACTTGATGTGTACTTCTATATATGTGATGTGTATCTCAATCGGTATGTGTACTTGTATATGTGACGTGTCTCTCAAACTTGATGTGAATAACCTGATGGCTGCCTAATCCTGGCTGGTTCCAGGATGTAGCCAGAAATCAGACCAAATCATGTGGGGGTCATACAACTAAAGGTAACGGGCATTAAGTAAAGCCCGTTACAAACTCTGACCAGAAAGTAATGGGCTTCTAGAAATAACCGTTACGTATATGACAGTATTGTAACAATTATGAATAAATGCCCGTTACAACATCTGACCAGTGGGCCCCGAAGGAGACACTTGGGTTATGGGTAACGCATTTTTGTATCGGGCATCAAGGACTAACTGTTACGTATATGTCAGCATTGTAACGGTTAAATGCCCGTTACAACACATGACCAGTGGGCCCAGACGGAGACACTTGGGTTATGGGTAACGCATTTTTGTATCAGGCATCAAGGACTAACCTACGTATATGTCAGTATTGTAACGGTTATAGATAAATGTCTGTTACAACACCTGACCAGTGGGCCCAGAAGGAGACCGGTGAATTATAGGTAACGGATATTCGTTACGGTTGTTAATTAACGCCCGTTATGAAATATGTATCCATGTAATGGTCTTCTATCTATACCCGTTACGAAATCTCTCTATGAGCCCACAAAAATATCAAATTTAGGTTACTGGTTGCTGTTGTTGGTAACAGACGTTGTTAAATGCGGGTTACAACGTTTTGTTATGAGTAACAGGCAAATCGCCCGATACCTTTGACCTATTATTAGTTAGTTAGTAACCTAAAAAGGATAACGGGCCATATGCTCGTTACCAATAACCATATACGCCCATTACTAATCTCTGGTTCTCACGTGGTGAACAGAACCAGCTCTTAGACATGCCTAATTGCTGGCCAGCTGTTGGGCTGATCTAGTCAAGGCCATAACTTGTTAGTTTCAATGGCTATACTTGCCTTAGTGAGGTTTAGGCCTGCCTGTTGAATTTCCAAAAGTAATTATAGTTTTGGACGATGTTGGATGCTCTAAATGCTTATAATTTTAGGATAGTGGACGTACGTGTATGAATATCATTCAGTATTAAGTAGACACACACCTATATCTTTCTCAGTGGTGCAACAGTAGTGATAGTGTCACCATCTAGCTTCATCGCAAGAAGAGAACCACTCATAGGAGGTAAGATGTTTAATGAATCTGAGCCATTGATTTTAAAAGAGAATAAGTAGTTAAAGATTAAAAAGAAAATTATCAGCCTTTTCCGATTATCACGCCAGTGGAGTTGGGCACGTTCGGTTTCCTCGGAGGCAGTTTCGATCGACACATGCATGTAACTACATCATGTACTCGTATTTTTTTCCAACATCACTACATCTACCGATTACCAGCCCAACCAAGCGTGTCACATTTGGAATAGTTTTTAAAAGAAGCAAGAAGCATGACACCAGCCCAACCAAGACCAACCATGCATTTTTTTTTCTTCAAGTTAGTTAGAGGCCAAGAAAAATGTACATAGCAAATGACCTCTCTTGCCAAGAAAATGTACATAGCATGTCACATTACAGTAAAAAAATACGTATGCCACCATGGCATGTTTCATGTTTTGTGTTGCAACGTACCGGAGTCAGGACAAGCAGCCTATCACGTTAGTTTCATTTATCATGGTTGTATGTCGTTATACCTAATTGCATCATGAAAGGTAGTTAAATATAATTTGGTACATATTCTATATTTTTTCTATTTTTAAAAATAAAAAGCTATAAATATATTTTTCTCCTATTACCTTCTAGGAGGTAATACCATCCGGATCTAACGGTTCATAGTCATTTCGGAGTACCTTATCATGACATTAAATTTGTTGATGTGGCAAGGGAGAGAGAACGGAGAGTTTCATGGCACGTGAGAGGAGTTTCATCACCATGAAACTCTTTTGACTCGGTTACCTAGTTTTTTTTGTCTAGGTAATCGTGCAATAAAATTGTGCATTGAGACTTGCCTAATGCAGCAGCCCTTTGCATGTCTACTTCAACAAGGATTTTTTTCGATAATTGATACAATCTTGTCACTATATCCACAAGTAAAAATCGCATGCTTCCAAAAGGATACTCGGATTGAGCCCTCCACAGAGATGTGATGATTACGTGCTACATCCACTAAGTTTCAATCTTCTTCTCGCCCAAGCTTCAAACTTACTATGTATTTCTGTAGCACACAATCATCACATCGTTCGTCTCACCTGAACAGATTCCTCCTAGGTAATGAATGTCTCACCGAATGATCTCCAAGGCAACACTCCAAGAAGGATACGACATCGAAGATGCCACCGTCGCCCATCCTGATTTGAATTAGGTTTTCAACCAAAAAAAACTACTAACCTTTATAGAGAACCACAAAAAACGCCTCTAGGGAGGCAAACAACACCTATACCATGTCAGCGTTGCTGACAACAATTGGATAGAGCTTTCACTCGAAGCTTCTGCATAACAATATCACCATCATAGCTAGATGTCTGTCAACTACCATACCATTGTGAACAACGGATAACTCCAGATATTGTGGCTAATCCTGTTAGGCAGCCCTGCGTAACAGGATTGACACCAGAAGGAGCCATCCGAGAAGCAAAGGCCACCAACCGGTAGCTACACACACCAAAGCAGGCCGGTGGTAAGAGCTCGGCCGGCTTGGACTATGCCGCAAGGGGCACCATGAGTACAAGCCACGAAGCGGTGGTGCACTCCCCACCGCAACAGGCCACCATGTCGGCAACCACGCCAGTCGCCAGATCTAGGCCGCAAGCGCCAATGCACACACACAAGGAGCTGTAGTAACTCACCCCGCGCCGCGGCCAGCTGTCATGTTCTAAATTTTTTAGATTTTAGGATGTGAGTGGGTGGCATAAGTTAAAACGGTCTTCAGATGCCTGACTTCCACTGATTCAGACACTGCTATTCAGATAATGAAGACCGTGTTTATAGATATCAGTGGAAGTCAGACCTACAAATAGCAGTGTCCTAAAAGCAACATGTATTAGTTATTCTTCTGATGCCAGTACCTACGACAGCAACGGCATTGGAATATATGAAGCTCCAGGTACTTTCTGTTAATGCAATTCAAGGATAATCTGCACACCTTGATATATTGATAACAGCTAAATAAAATTCACTTTATCACTATTACAGGCTATTTCCGACTACATTCTCTTGGAGCGCTCTGTCCTTACTCATTTGCTTCTTTGCAATTCATTGTAATTTCATCCACCCATACATGAATACAACCTAACGTGTGCAAGGGCGCGCTCCAACTACTAGTCTACATTACCCGACAAATAATTGCAAGCCCCTGTCATATACGCTGCAAAAGCTAACCCTAGAGGATTGATAGTCACAAGCAACAATGCGGGCTATGCAAAAACCAGGATAAGAACGAAGTTCACATAGCCACATTGGTAGAAGACAGAATGGTGGCTAACAGTATGGAAAACAAAGTATGGGGGGAATATGAAACAGAAACGACATTTGCATATCAAGTGTTTTCACAAACCCAAAATGTATATGGAGAGGGCTCTCCATTTAGCATATCTGGAGAGCCCTCTCAATTTGAAAATAAATTCATTGTCGGAATAAAAAAGAACTAAAAAAGGAAAAAGATAATAAAGAACAATTAAAAAGAAAAGGTAACAATTTCAATCCACAACCCATCTGCATCTCTGATTTCCAACTCCGGCGACCGTTCTTCTCCGATGAGCACCTCCGGCGATGAATCAACTCCGGCAAGGTCCCTTCGGGTTAGTCTTTGGGGTTCGGGTTTGGGGTTGAGGAGGGGATCCATGGTCCTTAGATCTAGAGGGATGGCCGGGGAGGCTGGAGGACCCGCGGTGGTGGAGGATGTCATTTGGGCAAGGTCAGGGTTGGCGGGGGGAGAGTAATGGGAACTAGGGTGGCCCGATCTTCCGTCAGGTGAAGGGTAAATCGTTTTGGGCGGAACGCAACACACTGATCCGGCTTCAAGTTAGCAAACTCGAACCCTGCAATCTTAGCACCACGACTCCTCTGGTTATCAATCGTGTCACAACCCGGTTGACCTCGCTAAGAAGGCTAATCCCTGCTTGCGAAACGAAGAACACAAGCAAGAACTCGAAAGAATGCAGCTCTCAATATGAAGTGACACTGCAGATGAATGATTAAGCACGAAAGTTGAGGTTCCCCGATGACTGCGAAACTGTTCTCGACAGATTAATCTAAGCAAAACTCAAACCCTAATGTGGCAGCGGCTACTGATTATATGAGGGGTGGGGCGTGCATAACCCCCTAACCACGTCCATAATAGACCCCAACACGATACACGGCCAACAGCCCAAAAGATGACGGCGCAGCACCCTGACAGATTCTGGACGTCCACTTGTTTCGACGATTGCCGAGGACTCAGAAGGAATTTTGAGGTGGGACCGGTGCCATTGGAAGCTCCTTAAAATTATCTTTCCATCCATATAAAGAACGTCGCAATCGGCCTCCGTATACGATCTGAGCGTCCAATTTAGCGCGGGCTGCTCCTGGACTCTGAGATGGACTCGAACTTAAGTTTGGCCTTCACCTTGGGGACTCGAATCGGATTAGCCGCGGAACTTCTTCTTGACTTAAAAAACATTGTTGGTCTTCTTCTCCACCCAATGCACCACTGATAGACATATGTATGAGTGTCATGTCCTTATCAGAGAGGGTGTCATGGATCCAAATGGAGAGGATGGGGTGGGAGGCGTGCAGTCCTCGCCGGCGAGGAGGCGGACGACAGCAGATCTAGGGATGGTGGCGGGGATCAGGCCGTCGTAGTGGTTAGAAAGGGCTAGGTGTAGGGTGGGTGTCGTGGGGGGGGGGGGGGGGGGCGGGGGTTGTAGGCATCGACTGGCACTTAGATTGTTTTCGGGATCAAATTGCAGGCGTCGGAGGATCTGAAGAACCCTAATTCAATAATTAACAAGAACCCTAACTAGTTCCCACACTATTCGCATGCTTTCAGCTTCATTTTGTTGCATAATGTATTCCGTTTCCCTCAAAAAATCATGTATTCCACGCTGTCTTTGAACAAATTTTCATGACATCGAGCTTACATCATTATATGCAAATATGTCCAACGGATTAACCAATTTTACTAGCTGTAAAAGTTGATGAGTGGCAACTCGTTCGTGCATCATATAGGACACAAGGATACTGAATTTGATGACTATTAATTTTGCATCCAGATAATCAACACATTTACAAAAATCAACAAAGGAAATTTCTTGTCCAGAACTACGTACATATCTACATTCGAATCAATGATAATTAATAATACATACAAAATGATATCCCTACACGTGGAGATACAAAGGAAAACAAAGCAATAATCGAGCACAAATAAGCTAATGCTACACAAGACCGGCAAAACAGGTAGGTCTTGAATTGGAATCCAAAGCCGATATAAGGCACTTACAAAAAAGGTATAAGGCATCATCAATAAAAAAAAAATAGCACCATCACGTTGAGTGTGATTTAGTGACCCAAAATCTGTGAGATGCGTCGTTCAGCATCCATAGGTATCTCTCTACCGGGCACATTGACCTTCAGAACACTCAAGTATCTGCAAATGAACATTTTGGACCCAAATGAATACAGTGTCCAGCCATAAACAATGATGTGGTAAAGCGAAAAAAAAATTTTGGCAGGCTTACTCTTTTGCAGAAAATAAATATTCATGTTCGGCGATGAATCCAAGCAAAGACTGCAAAACAAGTAGTGTAAAACACATTGAAAACTAGGAGAAGCTAGAATTATTTAAGTGATGTACCTCGAAAGGCAAATTTAATAACTCATAGAATGTCCGAACACGATCCAATCTCTGTTGGACTGCTTCACTATCTATTGACGGTATGGCCGCAAGAGCCTGCAGAGATTTAATTTGCATGAGTGACTAGATATAAAGTTCTTCCATTTACTGTCAGAAGGCTGGGCAGCTGCATATAGCTATAGCATAATACAAAAACGTCACCTGTTCTAGAGCTACCGAATTCCTGCATATTTGCTGAACTCCCAACAAGTTGATTGACTTCATTTGAGAAAGTGCCTAAATGAACATACAAATAATATGAAAGTAAGATATCTCAATTTACAGTTCTGGATTATAGCAAGAACATACAACTCCGCTAAACTAAAAACAAACCTTTATTGACGCATTAGCAGCAACACTGGAGATCCCACCAAATACATAATTCCTTTTTGATTCTGTGATGTAAGGAGCCATTTCTTCATCCCGACGTGCGATCTGTTTACGTTGGAAGAACAAGCTCACAACCTTTTACTTGGCTTCCTAGGCACCTAAATCTCCTTATTAACTTTTAGTATACTCATCTGATAGTTCTCAGTAAAGTGGAAATTTGTACTCAGTGACTTAGTGAGAATTGCAAGAAAGACAAAGCATTTCTTCATTAGATATTGTTGTTCATGAATAGAATGCTATCTTGAGAGCTTTCCCTCACAATTCATGAATACAAGAAATATGTAAAGCATAACTAGGTTTAAGATATGATTATATGTAGATACCTGAGACATATGTGCATACCTGAGTTGTAAGGGAGATAATGAAGTCATCAGGATCTTCAGCATCTTGATCTTCAATATATTCTCTTTTGGTCATTTCCTGTTCAAATTTATGTTCATCAAAAATTTTTGGCACAGAATGCATCTAACAGGATGAAATGCCAAAAGAAACTTTAGTGCTAGTACCTGCATGTGATATACCGCTTCTAGTTGCATTTCCAATCGCAATACTCTGACACAATCAATAGCTAGCCTTCTGTACTCATTAGCCAGAGATGCAAGACCTTTTGGAATTGCACTAGATGAGCGGGCATGTTGACCATGCTGGCTGTGATTGGTGGTCGGTGCACTTATGAATGATTCACCAAGCCTGCTTAGGCCAAGTATTACAAACTCATGCAACAACAAATATCAGGCAATGATGAGTACTATGGATGGCTACTGGCGATAATAGTTCTTTGCTTAGGCCAAAATTGATTTTAATAACTATTTGCAGGAGATCTGTAATGTGCACCTTTTCACCAATTTGGCCCATTATCAAGAATAGAGACAATTGGTGTTTTTAAAGTGGGTTTACTGGAAAAAAAGGGAGCAAGGAAGGTTTTTGGAAGGGACTAGGTTGTACACTAAGCAACAAGAGGGTATGACAAAGGATTTGGCAACCATTCACATGCCATTTCCAGTACGCCTCCAGGTTATACAGCCCTGCTTATTAAGCCAGCTGGCTACAACTTTAATCAACAGGTTAACAGAAAAAGAAAGGGAAATTCTCCTACTCAACTACTTTGATCAGCGCACAGCAAAAATCAACAGTTACTACAACCGTCCGATGCAAGTAAACAGTATATTTTGATCTCAACCATTGAAGCACACAATTTGAACCACCCCCTTCACAATGCCAAGAAGAAAAACAGCAAAACAGCAGCAGAGAAAAGGAAAGGGAACAAAAAGATGAAGGATGAGATTGGCCCAGACCACGCGGCGTTGCTCTCTTGCACCCCTATTCTCTCTCCACGTCACCATCTCCATATTATCACTCCTCCCCACCCCTCCTCTTTTTTTGGGACCCTAATAGTGAGAGCTGTGCAGCGCGCCAGAAAGGCTATCTGCTGCTTAGCCTTGCAGGCTGGTTTCATTCTCATTCTTCCTTTGTTCTCCATCCCTCCCATTGCTAGTGTGTGGGCCACGCCTAAGTCGACTGGAGGACCTTATTCCATATATGGTGCTCTAAAACCTCTGTAAACAATAGGAATTACCTTTCAACTGAATCAGCTAAATATTCCAATGAGTCACTAAGAGAAGCCAATAAGATTAGTTTCTGGTCATCATGGATCAAGTTTTCCTGCATAAACAAGCACACAGATGGAAGAGTTAAAAGCTGCAACAAGTATCTTACAAATTACGAGGTAACATCAGATTGCCACTGCAAGGCATAATGCATGCTGTTTTCCAATCTGTACATACTTGCAGCTATTGCCCTTGATTTTCCATTTGGGTGTTGTACTAGTTAGAGAAAATCGAACAATATGGTATGCCCACTTGATCCAAACTAGAACAATAGTCTCAAATCAATTCTATATTTGGCTATAACACATATCAACCATATCTTTACATTTACATTATTATAAGATTTGCAGACACAATCTAAAAGAAATTGTGATTTAAAAATAACAGCTAACCTATAATAACCTAAATGTCTTCAGAAAGTATGCAGGATATATCTTGAAAAATGCTCGCATGGGTGGTCAGTGATTCCAATGTATGATTATAGAAATTCAAAAATAAAATAAATTATCAATGCCAATAAAGAATTGGAAAAGTTATTCAGTAAATTTGAAAATAATAAAAGGTACCTGTTTTATTGGGTACATATCTAATAAGAGATCACTTAGTTCAGTCTCTACTTCAACTGCCTCTGCATCAGTAACACTGTTATCAGGTTGACCGGTAGAATTTTGCAAACAAATGTTTGCTGGTTCCAGGCGCATTAAACTTTCAACATCATTCCTTGAAAGAAGAATATAACTTTGCTTTTCAAGGACAGCCTGCAATTTTCACATACAATAAAACAATCATCAAATCTGACACAAGAAAACAGTCCAGTAGGGTTGATAATGAGTCGATCTGAAATTGCCTCAAAACTATTTTTAAAGTCATTTTTTTCTCAAAATAAGAATAAAAAGATAATGCCAGAAATAGGACTATTGGAACAATACAAGCAGAGCTAGTAGAGTTGAAATATGCCAGCTGAAGACACAAAATCTGCTAGCTCACTCAGCCTGATGTATATTACATTTACATCGAAAAATATATGTGTCGCTAAAAGGGACAATACTCAAATATTGAATGTTATTTTATACAATAATATATTTATAGAAGCTAACAAATTCATGAGACTATGAAAGTATTTTTCAAGACAATTCTTATGATTTTCATGTTTTCCGACTAAAAATTTTAGAGCTTATTGGAAGCTTGACAAGTTTGACCAGTGGTTAGATGAGAAGTGAAGGTAATGTATTAAGCAGTCAAAACACCATGAACAGTAAATGTTGGTCATATACCAACTCGACAGCTACAGCTGATTGTTTAAGGGCAGTCCCAACCCTTCATGTAGGATGGTTTCTATAGCATTAATTGAGCTGCCATATAGGACTCTTTGCTTACGTGGCACTGTATTAAATAAGAAAGAGAAGGGAAAGAGCAAGAAACTGGGTCTCATGCAAGACCCAGTTTCGACACGAGAACCTATGCACACAGGACACTATCAAAGTTTGCATTGGGAGAGGATAGTATCTTTATGATAGATAAAGAACAAGTATGATTGGAGAGGAAAGATGATGAATTTATTAAGGATCCGAGAAGGGAAAGGAAGAAACTGGGTCTCATGCAAGACCCAGTTTCGACACGAAAACCTATGCACACAGGACACTATCAAAGTTTGCATTGGGAGAGGATAGTATCTTTATGATAGATAAAGAACAAGTATGATTGGAGAGGAAAGATGATGAATTTATTAAGGATCCACCCTAAGAAATCAGGGGTTGGAGAATGTAATGTCTAAGGTGATGTCTTGCTAACGCGGCAGCATGGACACTACCCATAGACACTATGGGTTGGGAGTGCCCTAAGAATACAAGTCATTTGCATTTAATAGCAGCAGGATCATTTATGTACAAGGTTTGAGTTAGGTACAGTTCAATTTTGTTATTTTTTGGCTTTCTGTGCTGCTAAGTCCTCCAGCAATATATTAGGACTGGTTAGTTCCATATCACAGAGGTGGTCAAATATCTGGTCTGGGTAACAGATAACATGCCCTCTTGTGTATACCTTTCCCTATGTGCCTATTGCCAATCTGTCCTCAAAATTTATGTTTCTCTTCTGTTCATTGCTTTTTTGCTTCATTCAGCATCGAGGTGCCTGGCCACCCAAGGTCTCAAGACTGTCTCAAGGTCTACCTCCTATGATAAAAGAACTCGGCGGGGGAAGGACCACCCCCACAGCATATATGATGCAAGACAATCCATTTAAGTTCATTGAAATACCTCCATATATGATGCACGACATCTTTCATGAGTACGTTCTAAAAATGTGCGTACATACTCCACAAGCTCAGTCGCATAGTTTGGCATCAACTGAACCCATCCAAGAACCTAAGTGGAAAATAAGGAATCGCAATAAATAAATATATCAAAATAGAAGGAAAACACAAACATTTTTTTGTTCAGGGCATGACCTCTTTAGCTATTATATCAACGGCCAGAAGCCCTTGTAGCACAGGACGTCCAAGTTCCACTGATGAATCATATACTGAGGTTGCATGCACCCTTGGTCTAAATGCTGCTGGGCCTGTCAAAAGAAGTATTGTAATAAAGTTATACAAATATGCAAGGACGAAAATATATAATAGTAATTTTCAGCCATCATTACTAAAGCTTAAATGGAGTTTTGGAACCAATTATCCATTTCTTCACAAATGGATCAGAATAGAAATTACTGTAACAGATCATTCACTTTTTAATGGTCCAGCTACAACTGTATGCACATATCTAACACCCCGTGTCCAAAATGTACTTATGGCAAGGGCATAGCACCTCTCTTACACTTTCGTCCTCGAATTGTGTAAGAGAGTTTTCCAGAGTAGCTATGTCGATAACGATTATAAGTGGGCTCCAGCCACCTAAACATCCAAGGTGGAACTAAACTACGGCAAACTTCCAAGCAGTGAGGACCAATGGCAAGGATTGAACTCTTTAATTATCCTTGGAGGACTGTTTGGTGACATCGTAATGACTGTGTTTTCAACGGAGCCAGTCCCAATGCAGGGGCTGCCTTGGATATAGCTAGAGAGGAGGCTGGGCTTTGGTCTCTGGCAGGGGCTAAAAGACTAGCAGCACTAACTGGGGTGGGTTAGCGGCCTTAGTCTTGAGCTGGTCATGACCCTTTTCACCTATCCAGGTGATCTGGTGTTTTCTGTGTGTGTGAGTGATCCCTAGCAGGGTGTGTGAGTTGGTAGGTGTTTGAGTCTTCTTCTTCTATTAATACAATGATGTGCAGCTCTCCTACGTGTTCGAGAAAAAACTACGGCAAACACAACCACCTATCGGACACTTAGGCCAACAACACCACTACTACAGGCTACTAACAAGCTGGGGTGTTACAACATATCATTTGTTAGTGGAATAAACATACAATATCTTTTCTTCCCGCATGTAATTTGGAAGGTTAAACAATTTCCACCAACGGCTCCAAAAAGATTAGAAAATGAAGCACCAATCTTGTAGTTTTAAGCAAAATATGCATACCTGAGGTCTGATAAGTTCAATGGCAGAGCCACACTAACCTTGTATGAGATCAGCTGATATGTGAAATAAATGGCACATGTATTGAAATGGATTTTGGATTCTTAATCCCTCTCAATTTCTCTTTCAATTCGGATGTTTAGCACCTTTTGTTGTCTTGTTTACATACATCACCGTGTACCATACCATTATATGCATCAAAATGTTTATTAAAAAACCGACTCACATACAGAGAGTATTACAGACTCTAAAAATTATACAAATATATTTGAAGGTCAGGTATTATTTTTGTCATTTTAAATATCCAGTAACCAATTGATGGTTCAAAGTTGCACCATGGTTCAACCTATCCCATACTCCACGCTGAATGTTAGTTAAGGTACCAGGTTATTATTCGATGGAGTTGCGCCTGATATGGCAAGCACTCTGATCATAGCCAGTGAAGAGCGAAAGTTGTGGTCGTTGGCAGGGGCTCGAGGAATTTCCCTCTTGACTGCCCCTGCTTCAGGAGAATAAGATCCTGTTTTTCTTGTTGTTTGGTCGCCCTTTACATCAGTCTTGGCGCATCTGAATCTTTAGGCTTTTGTGTGGGTGAGTTGGCGTGAGTGTGTGGGTGTTTTTGTGTTGTATGGGATATCTTTCCCTTTTATCATCTTCTTAATATAATGATGTGCAGCTCTCCTGCGTCTTTTGAGAAAAAATTATGATTACAACAAGCTCTGTGTAGAGTCCGGACCAAAACTAATGATGTATTAATGCGCCATAACAACAAGTTGAAATGTTGAATGCCTGGATTGGGCAATATTCCCCGATGAGCAAGAAAGCAGCATACTGTGGCACAGGCCCTGAGCAATCGAAGATAGTGGCCAACATCAAAGGGCTCTCACTGTCCAGGCGATAACACAGTATCTTCAAATCTGAGACTTTTTGCAGAATGATATCCCTGATCAACACAGATGGAAGCTCACTCTATCAGTCTCCTACACTAGCAAGTATGCTTTCTTCCTTGGCAACATCAAATTTGCACCATGGAAGAGAACCTGGAGAAGTTGAGCTCCCCTACACTAAGTTTTTCATTTGGCTAGCTGTCAAGAACCGTTGGTGGACCGCCAACCACCTTGCCAAGCATGGGTTGCCTCATCTGGCTGTCGCCCTTTCAACGATCAGACTGAAGAAACAATTCAGCAAATATTGGTCTCATGTTTTCTTGCAATTCAACACATATTGGTCTCATGTTTTCTTGCAAAGTCTGGACTGAAATCCTAGAGGCTGGGGCTGGTCGAGGTAGCACCACAGCCCTCAGTGACCCCTTTCTCAAGCTGGTGGTGTGTGGCTCTCAAAAACATCCCTAAGGAATCACGCAAGGGATTCAATTTATTGGTTATCCTGGCAGCCCGGGAGCTTTTGAAACACCGGAATGAGTACCTCTTCAATGGCGCTAGTCCTAATGTCATTGAGGACTACAATCAGTAGCAGATGAGAGCATCTTATGGTGCTCAGCTAGTCAGCTGGAGCCCATGCTCTCCGTCAGCTTCTGTTAGGGTCGCTTAACCTGGACTCTTATTCCAATTTGTTCTGGTCATAAAACATTTTGTGTGACAAACATGTAACTTCTTTATTTTTCTCCTCTCTTAACGACATGACACGCAGCTCTTCTGCGTTTTCGAGAAAAAAAATATATTTTTGGCTAATAATTACCCAGTCCGTCAACCACTATCTTGATCAGTTATGACACAAGGGATCACACAAATCCCCTAAACCCTAAACCCAGAAGTGATGTACTACTGGCACTACTCATGGTGTAAAAAAGATTTCACAAAACTACAACTATTTGTACCTAACTACCGAAGAACAACTTTTGGGATCAGTTTCACAGGATTACAATTATGTCAGCCCCTAGGAAGAAAAATAATTGTAGTTCTTTGAAACTGGTCCTAGAAGTGGGTAGTCTTTTATAGTTTGGTGCAAATAGTTGTGGTTTTGTGAAATTTACTCTGGAGTAAATGGCCATAGTAATGCACCTACAATGAGCAAACTATGGATGGAAAAAATTAGCTAGGTACCAGTGCAAATGCATGAACAGGAAAATATCATTGCATGCAATGTCACAACTGGACCTGGGTCTACACATCAGCTACATATTGATGGTATTTTCCAGTTCACATGATCTAAAGGACGGTATACAGCAATTCAACTACAACTGCTAGATCCACTTTTCTCAAGTGAAAAGCAATAATATCTTTTTAGTCATTTTTTCATATAACCATACATGTATAATCACATTTCAACTATATATAGATAGGTGGACAGCTAACTACTTAGTGTCTTAGTGACTTACTGGATATGGCCTGCTGAACACACTTTCGGTAATCTACAAATATTGCTGGCAAGAAGTGCTCCTTCAAAAAGTTACTTATAAAAGCCAATAAGCCATCACTCCTGCACATGTTTAAAATCAATCATAAATATGAACATGGTCCAGTTACAAATCTGCTATATTTAAAAGTTGAACAACAGAAAACAGACAATCAATTTTCAGAAAAAAGATGTAGACCATAAAATGCTTCATAGCTCCAAATCATGCATTTTTTAAGATTAGGTAGTATCATATGACTCTTATTTTGGAATAAAGTCAATTCGCATCGAGAATTAGTTAGATTATGCTTGTCGACACTCTGTTGCCACATATACAAGGGAAACAGCCTCATATCATACTACTTAAGAGTCAGGAGTGCTGGTTTCTGGAGAGCTGATCTTATCTAAAGCACTAATTTATTCAAAGGTTAATGCCTTTTTTCAATTCTATATCATATCTGCTCCTCGTTCAGTTTCATGATTCATCTCTAGTCTACCTTGTATATTGTATAAGTTCTAAATGGATCTTGAATCATTAAACATAAACATTACACATGTCAATCTACACTTAGTTGAGACAACTGAGAGCAAGGCCAGATGCAAATATACCAGTAGGCACCAACGTCGTTAATTCATTGACTAATTGTTTATATCGAGATAGTAGCTGAGCACATACTTGAGCATATGACTTGTCTTGAGGGCCTAGTTGCATGACCGGGTGGCTAGTCATGACTAATCATACTACCATTCACCATAACAAAAGACATGGGCTCTTATAGAGTTAACGCTAGCTGTGATGTATGTTAGTACATCAAAACATCCATAGGAATGAGGCTGGATAGCAATGGCTTAAAAGTCAAATGGCACTAGGTGAAGGAGGGAATGATTCTGGGAGGAATACATATATAAAAGCCAGTCAGGGAAGAGACAAGAACAAGGAGATAAAGGACAAGAGACTTGTTTATTCATCTTTCTGCCTAAACCAAAAGACAAAAAAGCAGCCTCCTATTACAATCAGTCAATCGCAATCGGTGTGTGCCACTAACAAACATGTGCTAACTGAGTTGTTCTTACTAACAAATCTTTATCTAATATTAGCTAATGTTTTTTTCTCGAACACGCAGGAGAGCTGCGTATCAATATATTAAGAAGAAAAAGGGTATAGCACCCAGTCACCAGTACAACGGGTTTTTCAAGGGAGGAACCAGGAAAAAAACCCTCACACATGCACACACTACATTACTCGTTTCTCTCTAAGACAACCCTTGACCAGGGAACCTTCTAAAACAAATCGTTGGGCTTCAGGGCGAGAAGATGAGTAATCCCTCGAGCCCCTGCCAATTCCCACATATGTTGTTCATCGGTTTCTATGATTCCAGAGAGACCAAGCCACCAAGATTACAATTGAATTCAGGCCCTTTTTGGCTTGGTCAGCCACCCTTCTGATCACCTGATCCCACCAGTCCTCAAAGGAGTGATCATCTGGTTGGGGGGCTAGAGCTTGCAAACCAAAACGTTGCAGAACACAAAACCAAGTTTGGCGCGAGAAAACACAAGATAGCAGCAGGTGATTAACCGTCTCGTCCTATTGGTCAAAAAATGGACACTGTTCCGGATGCGGTAGTCCTCTCTTGGCAGGCCTATCAGCTGTCCAGCACTTATTATGAGCGACCAACCACATAAAAAATTTACACTTCTCGGGCGCCCAGCTTTTCCAAATCCTCTCCCAAGGATTGAACTGAATGGCACCAATAAACATTGCCTCATATGCTGACTTAGCAGAATATTTCCCTGTCTGTGCGAATTGCCAAATGTGAGAGTCCTCAACTTCTGGCTGCAGCACTACCTCAGCCAATAAGTCCCAAAGGTCCAGGTATTCAGTTAAGACAGTCACGGCAAGCGCTCCTCTTATATCGGCGACCCATCTTAAATTGGTAAGTGCCTCAAACACTGTTCTTTTCTTTGCTCGGCTTGAAACTGAACCATAAAGATGTGGCACGAGCTTGTCAAGACTTTGCCCATGAAGCCATCTGTCAGTCCAAAAAAGAGTATTCCTGCCATTGCCAACTTCTGAGATTACGGCTTCTGAGAAAAAAACTGTAGCCGACTGGTGAACTTGGATATTAGCTAATGTTGTATCACGAATCTGAGCTAACCTACCATCCTGTGATGCACTTGTGCTGTTAGTTCACCCTTGCTGTCAAATGACCTTGCAGATCAGCCACCAGCAGGCTAGTAAGCCATAATGTGGATATACCTTTGCACTCCCAAATGGTTTTGAGAGCCACCACAGCCCACAAGCACATGATGCGACATGAGATAGAAAAAGATAAAACCTACTGTCATCCCTGCTTCACTGATACCGTTCTCTACCGAGACTTTTGAAATGATATAATAGGATTCCAGGTAATAAAATCATCCTTGAAAATTTAGGTGGCCTGCCTAAGTTTCAATTGCTATATAAGTCCAGAGAAGGTTATAAGAGTTGAGGGCTAAATGAAACAAAGAGCCTCCTGGAGATTGTGCTTTCTACAAAGCCCTATAATTGGAAGGTAGCTATAAATTACAGACACAAATGAACCATATGCTTTAAATCCAAGCTCTTGATCCTCCATAAATAAAAACTATTAGATTTTGACCAATCTTGTATCTTGCCATTCCTTATACAAAGTTCAATAATAGCTACTCTCGTTTAAATTGAGAAAATTGGACCAGAGGCCCTCCAATATAGTAATAAAGTGCCATTCTTAGTAACACAAACTCACAGCAAGTTCTTGGGTATTCTGTTCGGCACTATGGATTTATCGAAACTCCTTTTTTGTAGTGTGGGATGCAGTAGTTCGGCTAGATGGTAGGCACAGTACAAACATGGTCAATAGAAGCACATTCACACTACTGCATATCATCAACATATTACCAAAGGCAAAAGTAATAGTAGATTTCAAAGTCAATACAACAACAACATAGCCTTTTGTCCCAAGCAAGTTGGGGTAGGCTAGAGGTGAAACCCAAAAGGCAAAAAGGCAAAAAGACAACGGAGATTAGAGTTAGGGGCAAACAGAAAAGGACGCAAAGATCACGGTTCAGGCACATTGATTTCAAAGTCAATATAAATTGAAATTAAGAGATCTGGAACAATACCCAAGTTGCGAGTACTTCTGAGGCAACATCGATCCTACTTTATTCATAAACTGCAAAAACAAATATCTCCATGAACATGGTATACTGCAAGGCGAATGTACAACAGACAACCACAAGACAGATCACCTCAAAGACAGGACGGTAAACTGATGCAGCTAGGAAAATTCCTTGGTCAGGTATGATACTAGCTGTTCCATACCCTTCTTGTGGCACATTTGAATTTCTTCGCCATCCTTGACCTGTGGCAGATCAGAATTGAACACATAAGCACAAATTCAATAGCAAGGATGCAAAACCATGTAAAAAAATAGCTAAGGTGCATGACTTGTGTTTAAACAAAAAACAGAAGCAAAGTAGAAAAATGTTCATAACATCAACAGCATATAACCACTAGACACGTCAAACAAAATCGTGAAAAGAAACAAAATTTCATCCAAAGGATGTAAGCTGATCGGTACATGCCTTCTTTTGGCACTGAGGTTGCTGCATCAGTAATGCGGAAAGCAAAAGAAAGGCCTTCCGATCCATCCCTGCAGGAAGAATGTTTAGTTATTATCCCCTGATGTTAAAAGAAAAGGAAATATAGAGGGTCGAGCTATGTTTTTCTTAGTAACGGACAAATTAAAACAACTTAAGCCAAGCAACAATTTAACTTCCAAAATTAGCACTTCAGTGTGAAAAGGAGAGCAGTTACAGGCGCAGCACACATTAAATAATGTAAAACAGATCACCGTCTATTGCTCATTTGCTCAGGAGATTACATAATAATATAGTCAATTATAATACTGTGAATATACAAGTAAAAATATAGTAATTCATGTAGTGGGCCACTGATAGGAGAATACTTGCCTCTTTTCCTTCACTGGGTCCTTATTTGCAAGCCTAGCTGTCTGGACAGCAGCATCAGCAGTAGCAGCTTCTGGAGTTGCCCGTAAAATTTCACAAAGAAGTTGCTGGCACTCACTCTAAGCAAAAAGAAATACAGATGAGAATGGAAGGCATAAGTGTTCAAAGACACAGCAGCAGGACTCACACAAGGACAGACCATGTTTATAGCATGTGCTGCCACTACTGATTAAAAGGCTCATTATATCATACCTTTCCAATAAAAAAGCATGATATTATACCGAATTCCAAAACAGAAATGGGATCCACAGTGTTGCATAAAATTTGAGAGAGCAATAGCTGCGAACTGAGTATGGAAAATCAATGATAGTCAAGTAGTATCAAAGGCTACCTGCACAACTGATAGTGAGAATGCAACACTAAATCCACCAGTGGCTTGGGAAGATTCAGAGTCTGGATTCCAGCTTGCATCCCCATTTGCAATATGAGGTGTGTTTACATTGTCAACCTCAGATGTTGAGTTTTGTTCAAGAAGATCTCCCACAATAATATGATTCTCTGACAAGCAGAATAGTTTTTAATGTCTAGACATTCAAAAGATACAGGTTTGTATATCAAGCTAACTGATACATGGAACTTACCAAGTATGTCTAAAAGGCATTCAAATATTGATCTAAGAAGTTGACTAGCTGCACGCTGAGCATCTCCTGTGGGTGCCATAGCTGGTGAAATGGGACTAACAACTAGTTGTGCTGCCATTACAGATGTGCCACTCTTTGTTTTCTGTTTGAGCATCTGGAACCGGGGAATGGGTCCATCTGAATGTGACACATCAGATGTTCTTTTTGCAACTTTGTCTGTACTGGACTTTGAAGCCTCTTCAGAGTAGACTTTAATCTTTGAAGTGATAACATCATGGATTGTAGGGCGTACTCGTTGGCTGTCATGAAAACGCTACTAATCAAAACAGCACAAGCAAAACTATCTTGTTCTAAGCAATATTTCTAACATTTTTTTCTTCTTTCTTTTTTTCGAGATAAGGCGCTGCCCCATTTCCTTCAAAGTAAACACAAATACAGAAGTTTAAGATCCCAGTAACCTGAAAAGATTGGGAAACAGGCAAAAGGTCCCCCTAGCCCGCCTCAGGCTATGTGGACCAAACTTTACAGAAGTGAGATCCCAGGCCTCCCAGGACCTCAAGAGACATTGTACTGCCTGCACCTCCTCATGCACACCCACCACACCCAGTGGGGAACGAAATTTAAATGAAACAGGAACTGAACAAAAGGACAGATGGAAGAAGACAACATGTTCTTGTCATGTGTTAAAATACAAAAGTAACAGATATGTCTACTTATATTGACGAAGAAGGGAGGCACACCCACCACACCCAGTGGGGAATGAAATTTACATGAAACAGGAACTGAACGGAAGGACAGATGGAAGAAGACAACATGTTCTTGTCATGGGTTAAAATACCGAAGTAACAGATATGTCTACTTATATAGACGAGGGAGGGAAGGCAACTTGTTCTGGTACAGTTGTACTAGATCTTTCCTCTACTTTTGTCAGAATCCTACTAAATCCCAATCTTTGTAGGTATTTCCCAGGATTAAGCATAAATAAGGATGATCTAGTCATAGTTTTAAAGGCGTCGCCTAGGCGTCCAGGTGCACCCAGCTCGCCTTAGGAAACAGTCACACCTTGTCACCTAGGCGATAAGGCGTTCCCAGAATTCTTGGATCGCCTTATCGCCTTTGAAACCATGGATCTAGTTTGCCCAGTATCTATGAAAACTAGCTGTATAAATACAGAGCTTATTCAGTAAGAAAAATAGTAAACAAATAGGATGAGAAGTACCATATCACAGCTCCTGCAGCTGCAACCTTTCCAAGCATGGATAAGCATTGTACCAATGTTCTCAAGTATTTCACATTAAGGGGGGCATCTGCCTTGATCATTGAATCCTAAAGACGCATACCAAATAAATAAATATAAGTGAGGAAAATCTGACAGGAAAAAACTACACCACCACAGATTGAGAAACAAAGGCATACAATGAACTCATCTGGTTCCGCACAGGAAAGAAAAATTGGGATTTCACGAGAAATACTTTTCGAATCCTTCCGAGCGTGTCCATCACTTTCACGCATGTCTAAGCTACTATCATCATCCGGACCATCAAATGAAGAGCTGAAAAAATATAAAAGGAAATCAGAAGACATAAATTGTTGTTAATGTGTGTGGGGAGTTTTGGGTCTATGTATGACTCTTATTCTTCTATCAATACAACCATATGCAGCTAACCTGCGTGTTCGAGAAAAACCAATGTTGTTGATGTGTTCAATTCATTTAGGAATAGGGCTATGATTACTTGATTCTGGTATAAATGCTACAAATTTTTAACATAATTCTTTGAAGCAAGGACCATGAAATAGTTTGTATACAATAACTTTAAGAACTTGTTTGAGATCAGCTAGATGTGAGCTGAAGTGTTTTAAGGATCAATCACCTTCAATAAGCATTACTATGAAGCATAATAATGTTCACATCAAGTAGGTGCCCATCAACTTTCCATGCATACATCTAGTTGCCAACAAAGTGACATTTGACAAAACCTCCAAAACAAAATTTTTGCATGGATTTTTATTGTAATATACTTTATGACCTAAGAAAAGTGCAATAGTATAAAATCATTTTTCACCACAAATAATGTGCTTTGTATAACCAGTCCATACATTTTATATTCATAACAAGTTGCGGGTTTTGGTCATTGGTCAACTTTAACATGTTTTACTTGTACACATTCTAGGAAATTAGGAAGTCGCTAGAGAGTGAAATGCATTGAAACCCAGCACAGGATTAAGTCAACAGAAGGCATAAATTTTTTTAACTTTTACGAAGGCATTGAATACGTGGAAGCATGAGAGGAACTTGAGCATACCCTCCATCAACAGAACTAGTTTTTCGAAACCCATCTGCAGTTACTGATCCACCAATGTGATTGTCACCTTTAATTGACCTAGTTCTCCTTGAAAGAGGTTGCATGCTATTTACTACACGCCCAGCAGCTGTAGAAGCTGGTAAGTCCTCACTGTCAACCATGCTCAAAGTCACAGAGCTGCAAGAGAAAATCTTGGAAAGTGAACAATTGTTGATTGCTGATGGAATTGCAGGTCAGTTGCTTGAGGCATATATTTACCGCTACCAAAGAAGTTAACAAGAAATCACTAAAATGAGATTTTCAGTGCAGAACACATAGTCACCAGCGCCAACATCATTATAATGACAAAAATATGTGATAAACCACAGAAGAAGTGGCTACAGAAACAACTGAGATCATCAAAGCAGAAACAACTGAGATCATGAAAGCAGACAAAAAGAGATAAAAGCATACCTATATTCTCCATTGTTGTACAAATGGCCATGCAACTCTTCCAAAATTTTGTAAAATAGTACACCTCGCAGCTTTGTTAGATCAGAACGAACATCTTGAAGAGCACCTACCTTTAAATTTTTGTTAGCTTGTGATATTGCTGTGATGGAGGAAGATTAGAAAGATATTTGCTAGCTCATGATAATCTACACAGTAGTCTTGAGCTACATACCGCAACAAAACCCAAATTGCATAGAATAATGACCTTAAGTCCTTAACTAATGAAAATATTTAAAAGAAGTTCCATTATCACTTCAGAACAGAATGTGCAAATGCTGAAACCTATTTAATCACACAATATTGTTGATCTAAATTTTGCCAAAGTCATCAATATATGTCCCTCAAATTAGCGAACAACTAACAACGTCTTCTAATCCATGTGAAATTTTGGTAAACCAAGCTTATTTTATCCAGTTGTTTTAGGAAAGTTGGTAGAATTCTTACCTATTCTAGTTTACTCATAGTTTTAAAGGCGTCGCCTAGGCGTCCAGTGACGCCTTGTCGCCTAGGCGATAAGGCGTTCCCAGAATTCTTGGGATGCCTAACCGCCTTTGAAGCCATGAGTTTACTAACTACAACACTTGCAATCCCTCATCATTTTATCAGTTCACTTCTAAGACTTGATAGATGATAGGTACCCAGCACATTTATCCATTCAGCGCAAGGGGCATTGCAAATCAGGTTCCTCAGCCACAAATGTGAAACACAGCTTAACAGTAAATTTGAATCCTGGACATTTGCTGAGTTGGATAACCAAATAGACAATTGGATAACCAAATACTCCCTCC
This sequence comes from Echinochloa phyllopogon, assembly GCA_033239725.1. Classification (NCBI taxonomy): domain Eukaryota; kingdom Viridiplantae; phylum Streptophyta; class Magnoliopsida; order Poales; family Poaceae; genus Echinochloa; species Echinochloa phyllopogon. The sequence goes on along the minus strand of BTCW01000015.1, from coordinate 28,234,092 downwards.
GTCCCAAAAAAGAAGACATTTTTAGAAATTTTAGGACAGATTAACGAGAAAGTAAAATGACCTTGATTGCCCCTAATTATTAGCCATATTTGGCACTAATTGGTTGTTGCATGCACATGCACTTACTAAATATAGTAGAATGACTTGTTTTTGGGACAAATTTTGAATCCTAAAGTGTCTTCTTTTTTGGGACGGAGGGAGTAGACAATGTTTTCCTACACAGACAACAATTAAACTAACATCTCAAAATACATACCGCAGAACCTATTGAGTTCATGTACCGAACATAGCTACGAACAACGCTATTACAGCGCAAGTGCAGTTTAGCATTTTGTTGGATTAAAGCGGAGCATACAATAGATGAACATCTTAACTAAATTATTAAAAGGCAGAGCAAGCTAAACATAAGGTAACCTAGCCCAAATTTTCAGAAAGCTAAAGCAGAAATATGTATATATGAATGAACATTGCGACTAACCGCTTGAAGGCCTTCTCGTTCTAGCATCAGCATTGATTGGACATGCAACTGCACTGCAGCATACAGTTGCTTCTCTGACATTAAGTTTTCGATTCGAGCAGGAACCTGTGATATTCACTACATTAGTTGAGAGAATAAGTTCCTTAAGATTGGGATACATTTAAGGTTTAAAGTTGAAAGTAGACAGAAGAACGCAAATGGTACAAATAACTCAAGTCGAAATAGTGTGGTTAAAACTAATTCTACTTGTTCTTGATTTTTCTCCCAGATGTTTACCTCCTAACATTTCGAGTTGAGCCTGAGTTTTGGCCACACTTTTGTATGAGGCTTTATAATTAAGATGAGGCATGTGCCTTTGCGAAAAACAATAATGGGGCATTAGAAGCTTTAGTCATGCTTTTATAAAAGATTTTACATTGAAGTGAAGGTTTTGAGCTTTCTCGAGCTAAGCTCGAACATTACAACCTTTGGCTGGGCAAAGTTGAGCCCATTTCTAAGCTCAAAAGCTCACTCCAGCTCAGATTGAGAAAGGCAGGACTTACATCTCAAGTCCATGCATCATGCTGAAAAATGGCTTTCAAGGCCCTCCTATTTAACCCAAGAATTTAAGTTTGCATATTGGAAAATTGAACAAATGCATCCAAAGTGTGGTTACTCATATGATTTCAAGCCTTTTTTATTGTTTTCAATATAAGGTCAAAGCAACTTTGCACTTCACAGACCAAACTCAACATAGAATCTTGTAATAGTTTTGCTTTTGGGATTTGCCACGAATCTTTAACAGAAGGGAAGCCAAAACATAATCCACAGACTGTTGGATTCTGAAAGGACCCGTGGAGAATGTGGATCCAACATATATTCACAACATGGTTACTCCATTTCACCTGCTTAGATTATGCAGGTCCAAGGAGGGCAAGTGCATTCAGCACAACATTTACTAACATCATATAATATTATAATGGCACCATGCATGATCACCCAGACACGACACTTTTTTCCTTCCCATACATGACATAAATTAGACTTACTGTCAACATTTGGATACTAAGTACAGACAAAATCTGTACTATCTGAAAGAAACAAGTGCAGGGCAATACAGAGCTCTACAGCAAGACATTTCCATAGACCATAGCACATAATGTATGCACAAACCTAGTTTCTAACCAAATTGATTTTTCACAACAAAAAAAGCTTTTAACCCAATTGATTTCTGAGAAAAAGTTTCTAACCAAATAGATTTCTGAAAAAAAAAAGATTCTAACCTAATTGAAATGTGAACTGAATTGTTGCCTCTAAAATATGCAGAAATTATTGAGTTCCAGGTGATCCAAAGTTACTTCAATGAAGGTGCTTTGCTACACCACTTTCGAACATGTTTTAAAAATTATTGTATCACATCGTCAGCTAGGATAGCATCTATGGTGTATACCTTGGCTGAAACTAGCCATTTTTTATTTGATTGTGGCTTCTGATTAAAAAACTCACTAGTTTAGTTAAATGCATGTCAAATATACCACGTTTGCCCATATCGACTCAACTATGTGTTTATGACAGGCAATGACGAATCCCATACAGCATAATCTTGCCACCAAGAGAACACAATCAGAAGCAATGAGGCTTATGCACTGACCTTGGCAACATCCTCAACCTGATCCAAAAGGGCGAGCACATGGCGTAGTGTGAGGGACCGGTACCACAGCTGGCCGAGATGCTTATTCTTCCTGCCAAGCAGCTCCTTGGCCTCTGCCATCTCTCCCTTGAGTCCAGTAATGCTATCCGCAGACTCGCTGAACAACCGTAGGATCTGTCGCCACAGCACATACAGAGGAAAAGGGAAATTAAACCCAACAGATCCACACGGCATGTTGACTGGTGAGCGGACCGGAAGGAACCTGGGAGTAGTTCTGGATGGCCTTGTTGAAGCCGTGGTGGTAGGCGTGCACAACCTCGTCAACGACATCCTCGATGAGATCGCTCTGCTCCTTGAGGAACTGGATCTCGCCCTCCCGATCCTTGGAGGTGAGGATGTGCACAACGTGCGGCAGCGAGTCGAACCGCGCGGCCGCCCACCCCTCGTCGATCCGCGACAATCCTTCCTTGAGATACTGCGTCCCGGAGACGACGAGAATTAGATTTTCCGATCGCATACAATTCCTGGTCAGCACCGCATCCGACGCGAGGGACGACGGTAGGTAGGGAGGCGAAGGGCAAGCGAGACTTACGGATTTGTCGGCCGGAATGGGGAGGCCATCGAAGATGCCGCGGCGGCCGCGGCTCATCGTACCGGCGGCAAGGGGCGACCTCGCAGAGGAGGTGCTGAGATCTGGGTGAAGTTGCGGTCCGGAGCCGGAGGGTCGGTTGGCAACCCCGTGTGGCACCACTTGAAATTAAGAAGCAGCTAGGATTCGGCCTGCAGCGGCGGCGCGTCGATCCCGTGGAGGGCGGTATGCAGCGGCAACGCGTCGAGCCTGGGGCCAGCGGCGGCCGGAGGTCAGCGGAGGGTGGAGCGGCACGCGCGCGAGAGGGAGCCGGGGAGGAAGGCACACAGCCAGGTGGTGGGGTCAGATCACCTCACCGCTGAAGATTTCGGCCAGGAATGCTGTGGGGCCCCGTGTTCCATCCCAGCTGAGGAAAAGGTCCTAATTGTTTTCGGCTTCTCGTTATTTCCTGCTAAAAATGCACGGTAGGCTGATTCGGTGGATGTCAAGAAAACGGTTCGGATTATTTTTTCCCCCGAATAACGGTACAGATGTATACGTTTACACACATACACATTCATTTCTATAAATATAAATATGCAAATCCTACGTTTATGAGTATCTTCAAGAAAATAGACCAATACTCCGTAGATTCCAAATCACTACAAGCGCCTCGCTGTCGACGAAGACATCGCGTACTGATAAAAAAGAATAGCGTACGTTAATTCCTATAATAAATCAAAAAAATATGATGCACTTATCAAGTCGAGAATTCAAATTTGGATGGTCAGGTTTTACCATAGAAAAACTTATCAATTGACCTACAGTCACTATGAGGATTATATTAATTTTTCTTTTATTAAAATCAAAAGTAAGGCCCTATCTGGCCACGTACTCAGCTATATCAACTTTCATGTCTCTCCACCAGAAGCGATCCTTCAGGTCATGGTACATCTTAGTACACCCTAGGTGGATGGAGTACTTAGAGTTGTGGGCTTCCGTCAGGATCGTCTGTCAGATGTTCTCGTTCCGGGTACACAAATGAGATCCTTTAGCCACACGGCGCCCTGCTCATCAATGCGGTAGTCAACTGCAAGTCCTCTCTGCATCAACTTGACTAGGTCTTCGATTTCTGGGCGGTCCTTCTGAGCTTGCCTAATCTGATCTTCTAAATCGTACTTGATCCTCAACTCATTCAACTGCCCTGCTTCAACTATTTCTAGCCTCAATCTCTCCACTTCTTTGTGCAGTTCTGGCTGTTCTTGCTGAACCATCAAGTTGTTGCAATAGCTCTTCCTGCTCAAGGCATCTGCCACTACATTTGCCTTCCCTGGGTGATACTGAATGTTCAGATCATAATCCTTGATCAGTTCTAGTCATCTTCATTGTCTCATGTTCAGCTCGGACTGGGTGAAGAAGTATTTCAGACTCTTGTGATCTGTGTATATGTCGCACTTGTTGCCAATCAAGTAGTGCCTTCATATCTTCAGTGCATGTACCACGACTGCTAACTCTAGATCATGGGTGGGGTAGTTCTCTTCGTGCTTCCTCAGCTGACGAGAGGCATAGGCAACTACCTTGCCTTCCTGCATGAGAACACACCCAAGTCCTTGCCTCGATGCATCGCAATAAACCACAAAGTCCTTTCTGACATCAGGGAGGGTGATAACTGGGGTGGTGGTCAGTCTTGCTTTGAGCTCTTGGAAACTGGCTTCGCATTTTTCTGACCAGACAAACGACACGTTGTTCTTCAGCAACTGTCATTGGCTTCACGATCTTGGAGAAGTTCTCAATGAATCTACGGTAGTAACCCGCCAGACCCAGGAAGCTTCCGATCTCAGTGACGTTCCTTGGTTGCTACCAATGAGACACTGCCTCAATCTTTTCTGGATCCACTGCCACACCTTCAGCTGTCAAGACATGGCCCAGAAATGCAACCTTTTCCAACCAGAACTCACACTTGCTGAACTTGCCTTACAACTGGTTCTGTCTGAGCTTCTCTAGCACAATCCTCAAATGCTCCTCATGCTCCTCGGCTGTCTCGGAGTAGATTAGAATGTCGTCAATGAAGACAACGACAAACTTGTGTAACTCCTCCATGAACATTTTGTTCATCATGTTCATGAAGTAAGCCGGTGCGTTTGTGAGCCCAAAGGACACTACGGTGAACTCATACTGTCCATATCAGGTCACAAAGGCTGTCTTCGGAATGTCGATGTCCCGAATTTTCATCTGATAGTAACCGGATTGGAGATCAATCTTGCTGAAGTACTTGGCCCTCTTCAACTGATCCAACAAATCGTCGATCCTGGGTAACGGATACTTGTTCTTGATAGTGACGACGTTCAGAGATCGGTAGTCGATGCACAATCTCATGGACCCGTCCTTCTTGCGTACGAATAGTACCGGGGAACCCCATGGCGAGGCACTAGGTCTCGTATAGCCTTTCTCAATCAGTTCCTTCAACTGTTTCTTCAGCTCCTCTAACTCTTCTACAGACATGCGGTAGGGGCGCTTGGCGATCGGAGCGGTTCCTGGAATCAAGTTGATCTCGAACTCAATATCCCGATCTGGTGGTAACCCGGGTAGATCGTCGGGAAACACATCTGGGTACTCACACACTACCGGGACTCGCTCCAAGGTCTTCTCTGCCACATGACACATCAGCTGGGCTCCCTTCTATTGTAGAGGGGCTATCTCTACCTTTCTCCCACTATGGTGCTCTAGTATGACAAGTCGGGGCGAACACTGGATCACACCCTTGTGTGCTGTCAGCCAATCCATCCCGAGGATGACATCTATCCCATCCGACTTCAGCACGGTCAGATCTGCCAGGAACCTCTGTCGTCTCATAATGATCTCGACATCTCTACACATGTTGGTGCATCTGATATAACCTAGCGGTGAGATAGTGACTATAGGTCTAGGACGAGGGACCATAGGGAGAGACTCTCGTGCAACAAATTTAGAGGAAATATAAGAACCATGTGCACCAGAATCAAATAAGACCAATGCTTTAGTACTGTTAATAATGAACTCACCAGTCACGACATCTGGTGCCTCCCTGGCTTCCTCCTCCGTGAGGTGGTTGAGGTTCCCACGGTTGCCAGAGGGGCGGCCCTGTGTCTGAGGGGGCTTCCCTCCTGGTGCTAGGGGCTTGGCAGGTGTATGGAAGTCTCGCTTCTTGAGCGGGCAGTCGTAGGACTTGTGCCGGGGCTGGTGGAAACTGAAGCAGGTGAACGGTGCGTTCCCCGAGGTCCTCTGTGCGGACAGCTGGGGCTGCTTCCAGGTACCGCCTCCTAGGGTCGAGTAGCCTATGTTGCGGTTTTCCGTGAACTGGCTGTTGCCTCCTCCGTACCCACGGTTGGTCTGACTGGGTCCGGAACGGAAGTTGCTCCTCATCGGGTTGCCTTGCCCACTCTTGAGGCGCTGCTGGGGCCTGTCACGAGAGTAGGTATCGGTCGGCCTCTTCCTGGCCCTCATGCGGTCTTCGTGACCAATCTTCTCCTTCTCGACTGCGATGGAGCGGTTAACCATGTGGCGGAGGGACGTGTGGTCGCTTCCGGCCACAATCTGGCGAATCCCATGGTGCAGTCCCCTATGGAACCAGAACTGCTTCTCCTCATCAGTGTTAGTCTCATCAGGAGCGTATCTTGCCGTCTTCATAAAGTGGCGCTCGTACTCCTCGACACGCATGGTGCCCTGAGTCATGGTGCGGAACTCCTGAGCCTTCTGGATGAGCACCTGCCTTGGCACGTGCTGCTCACAAAAGGCCTCACCGAACTCCAGCCAGGTGATGGTGGCGGGGTTCGGGTGCGAGTCAAAGTACCCGTCCCACCAAGACTTGGCAGGACCCTCGAGCTGGTGGGCGGCGATCGCCACACTCTCTTCGTCCGTGCAATCTGTGAGGTCGAGCTTAGTCTCGATTACCTTCAGCCAGTCATCCGCATCGAGAGGGTCATCGGAGTAGCTGAAGGTCAGGGCCTTCAGGCGGATGAATCTTTCGATCTTGCGGGATAGATCATCAGGATGCGGGGCATAGCGATTGCCTCCATTGTTCTGCTGGTTCAGAACGGTGGCCTCGGCTATTGCCTGCAGTAGCTGTGTTTGGCCAGCCATCACCTCCGCCAAGTTGGGCGGCGGGGGTGGTGGTTCCTGCCACTGGGGGTTGTTTCTGCCCCTCATGTTCTGCTGTGGTGGTTCTGCCTCGACCACCCGTTCCTCCTCCATAGCATCTTCCCGCGCCTCCTCGCCGATCAGGTTCGGCTGGGGCGCTGCGGCACCACGGCCACGTCCGCGACCTCGGCCTGGGGCGGGGGCTGCTGCCGGAGCCCGGCCTCGCCCGCGGCCACGGCCTCGCGCGGCGACAGCTTATTCTTCCTCTGCAGCTTCCTTGAAGCGCGCCGCCAAGCGGTTAGACCTCCTCACCGACATCGTTATGCAGAGTCATGAGGGGAGAAGTTAGCGAGGGTTTAGACCTCTAGCATGTTTAAGAGTAGAGTCCCAACGTAAGTATGAGAAAAAGGGTTTTACTACTCAATTCTACACTCAATAAGAACACCGAGAAGAACCAAGCAAAAATGAAGAGAACCAATCACTCAGTCAATTAACGCAGACATCGGTACTAGAACAACGAGTGATCTCAGGATAGGGTACATCTAACATGGGGGGGTTACATGGACATCTCATGACATGACAACATCTGCCGGAACATGCTCTCAGCTCATGGATACAGACTTATAGGGACTACTCCTAGATTACACTTCCACTCCTACCATGACCATGAAACTCCAGACCTACTCAGTGCGGGCCCTCTTGTAGGTAACCACCGTCCGCTCCTCCTCGGAGTGCTTGTCCGTGAAGATCCCCTCAAGCAGCTTGTGAGTGGCCTTGACCTCCTCAGTCTCCACTGGTGTAGGCATGCTCGCGTAGGGGCACTTGTGCCACTCGAGCTCCGTGGAGTACAACTTGAAGTTCTCCTCCCTGAGTAGCGGCTGACGCTCTGGGGGAACCTCATCGAGGAGATCTTGGATCTCGGTGACTGAGGGCATATGCTACCTCCCAGGTCAGTTGAGTTCTCACGGCCTTGTCCCTGTAGTAGATAGCGGCATGCGTCAGGTTGGTGATATAGGTGACGTTGTGTGCGCTGTCTTCCTCCAGCTTCTTGAGGCGCTCCTCCGCCTTGTGTAGAAGGTATGTGCTCACCACGTACCCGTCCTTGTGGCTCTCCAGCTGATCCTTCAGCTTGCCAACCTCGGGCCTGAGCCTCTTCAATTCCTTCTCCGCTTGGATCATCTTGTTGGAGCGGTAGTCCAGCTCTCTCTTTAGGTCGAAGTTCTGCTGTCTTAGTCGGCGGTTTTCCTCCTCGATGGGCAGCAGGTTCTCCTCAGCGTACAGCTTGGTACGCGTGGCCTCGAGCAGCTTGGCTTGCTCGGCGTCGAAGTCGGCGACTCGCTCCCTGAGTCGGCTGCTCAGGACGTCGATGGCGTACTTGCTGGTCCGGCACTCTCGCATCAGCTGCTGGTTGAGAAGAACACCAGCTGAAAGTGAGTCATGCATGCGGGTCGTCTCCTTCTCCAGGTTGACAGTGTAGAGGTCCAATTCAAGGAGGTAACGCCCGGTGGTCTGGGCGACTCCGTCCACCTCGAGGAAGGGAGCTTCCTCCATCGAGGTCAACAGTGCATCAGGGTCCTCTACCCCCTCGAGGGAGCGGGGAAAGAGCCTGAAGCTCGTCTCGCAGAAAGCCTCGTTCCAATGCTGAGTCATGAGCTTCCTATGCGTCATCCGAGCGGCGGCCTGTACCGCGGAGTCCACGGTGAGTCCCGCGGCGTGAACCACGTCTCCGGGGAAGTCGGGGGCCGTCGGAGTCCTGGTGACGACGAGTGTGGCCATGACGTACACCGAGGCGTGATCGGTGACCATGGTCGCACTGTTGTGGGCTCGCCCTCCACTCATGCCCATCTTCTCGAGCACACGGTCTAACCACTGCACCTGTCCCACACGTGGGGCATGGCACATCTCCATCGGGACGACCTCGGGTATCGGCTCCATCTCTGTAATGTCACGCAAGATTAGTCAGCGCAGGTAAGTTAAAATTTTTTAGGGTATGGGACAAAAATAGATAATACAAGGGTAATATAGGGAATAGAATCGTTCAGACTGCTTAAGTTCTATCGTCCATTCTAGGGGCGCGTGCTACGATCAAGTATGGCTCTGATACCAACTGAAACGAATCGGATTTTCCTTACCGAAAATCTGACTCCCTGTACCATCGTGATAGTCCCAGAACCAACAGCTATCATGTACAGAACTCATTCCAGAAGTTATCACATCCATACATCGATTAAACAGTGCAAGATTTAGATTATTACATCTCCCAAACATGGAAGTACATGGTACAAGCCACTTGGGCTATATCGACAAAAGGAAAACCAACGCAGCGGTAGCTAAGCATCGGGCTTCATCTCCATCTCCACCACAGGCAGCTACTCGAGCGTAGCACAACACCTCAGTCGTACCATCCATCAGCGTTGATGTCGAAGTCGGACTCGTAACCTGCAATCCCTTGAACTGTTCCCAAGGATTGGAACAGTTCCACGTCACCATCCATTGATGTGCAAGCTTTAAAGTGGACTAGTCTAGTAAACAAATATTCAAAGAGTAGTCGGGGTTTCCTATGCAGCAACAGTAAGAGTTTATAAACAGTTTTCAACACCAACTCACGCCTCCACGGGCAATCCTCACAGAAGAGGCTCCCGTTTCCACCATCTATTTGATGGGAGGACTCCCGCTCCTCCCATCTCATCGCCATGCCGGATCCTTAGGTTTAAAAAAAGGGGAGAGATAGAAGTTTTAGTCACCAAAACACTAATCAGAGCGTACGCTCCACGGGGTATTGTCCATGACCGAGGACGCGGTTATACATATAGTTTTAACTCTGTAGAGTGTGTACATCTAGAATCTATGCGATGTGCACCCATCCGGGGATCGGCCGGATGAATAACACAACACCGAACGGAGGTCTAGTAGTTACGGCACCATCCTGCTTTTTCGGGCTTGGGGCGCGTCCTCCGCTAGAGGTCACCCCGGAACTGTGAAGCACTCCCCTGGGGCCAGTCGGGGGCCAAAGCAAATCAGGGAGCAAAAGGTCAACACCAGTCCCCCTTACACTGAAACTCTATCCTCCTGCAGGCTTGGCACCGCACTTGCTAGGCTCGGAACGGGCGCACCCTCATAATGGACACATAGTGTGCACGGTAAGGCCCCATGAGGCAGGTAGTCCGACCCGGTCCTCAAACTGTCGAAGTGAGCTCTTCTCTCGAATTGCGTGTCCACCACGATGGTCCGCCAGTCGCACCCATTACAGGTATCACCGCCAACTCCTCTTAAACAGAATAAGTCAAACTTGTGCCCGCAACAGGCACTCCGTAGAAAGTACCCAAGTGTACTCTCCAAGCCCCCAATCCGAGGATTGGGTTATGATACGCTCTCTTCACCAAATGGGGTTTCAAATCCTCATTCTCCTTTAGTTTTCACACGCACGCCAAAACGGTTTAAAACATCCATTTTCCTCACACGCATGCAAGCGGGGCATCATCAACGGTATATAAATATGAAGTAACTGGACAGCAAGGTAAGGTAAAGGTAATTAAACAGGCTATGCAAGGTTTATCATCTCAGGCATCTCATGCGAATAAGTAAAGCATAGCATTTCTACGAGCATGTCTATTAGGTGTTCAGAGTCTGGATGGGCGTGAACCTGGTGACTCCTCGTCGTAGCACTCGTCGAACTCCTGCTCCTCAGTCCCGACGTACGTCTCCGGTCCTCCTAAACATCGGCCTGAATTTAATTACCGAGACTACTAGCCAATGAACCCCAAACAAGAGCCAAGAAAGAGCCAAATAATACCAGACTCTATTCTAACGCGTAGATCATGTTCTTAGAAAAATAATGAAACTGGTTTCGTATTTTCCTGAGCTATGGTTAATTTATTATTAATTTTTGAAGGTTAAATCATTTTTTGATTTTATTTATTAGTTCCGAAAAATAAAATAACAAACAGGACACGTGGCAGCACCCGAGAGCACTACTGACGTCAGCATGGCGTCATGCTGACATCATCAGTGGGTCCGGGTCTACTGACGTCAGCATGGCTCTTGTTGACGTCAGTGTTGACTTGGTCAACGTTGACCAGTCAACGGTCCATGGTCAGTGGGGTCCTCTGGGCCCACAGGTCAGTCTAACCGAGACTATGACAGGCGGACCGAGCTGTCAGCCGTTTTAAGGAAAGGAAGGGAAAAAGAAAAGGTTAGGGGTTCAGCGGGCCGGCCTTGGGCCGAATCTGCCGGCTTGGTCCAACACGCGCTGGGCAGCGGCCCACGAAGCGCTGGGCAGCGGCCTGGTTGGCCTTAGGCGTGGTGGACATAGCCCACCACGGACCGTGTGCTTGGCTCACATAAGCCGGGTTCACTGGATCAGGTGCGGCCGACTCAGGATCTTCTGCGGCCAGGGTGTGGCCGCTTGGTGTGGCCCTAGGTGTGGCGGAAACGGCGCGCGCCCGCGGGGTGGTGACCGCGCTCTAGCACGCCGGCGACGCGGCGGTGCTAGCGACGGTAAGGCCTAGAAGGGGTCGGTGGGCTTGGGAGAACGAGGGAAGGGCTCCGGCTTGGGCTTGCGGAGGTCCACGACGGGCAAGGGGGTAGCTTGGTCGGCGAAGTGAGACCCACTAATCTACTCCTTGGGATACCCCCATATAGACGTGCTCGACATAAATCGTCGACACTTGGCGCCCACCGTGGGGCCCCTCACCGAAAGCTCACCATCAGGGACGATGGGATTCACTGCCTCCAAGATTGCCGATGTCGAAGAAGGAGCCACCTTCATTTTCAGCGCATGGACCTTCGTCGCCGAAAGCGGTGGTAGGTTCGCAAGCTATCTCGCGAACAACCCTGGCTCCTGCTCGGCGGCTACTTCCAACTCGATCTTGACTCCAATTCCGAGTCTGATCTTAACTCCAAATTCGCCCGGGATTCTCCAAGCTGAGTCCGGATACGACTCGATCCCAATTACGGAAAGAGCAGGGAACTCCGAGCTGGCTACGCCATCGGACAACCCCCCAGAACGGCTCCCAAAAGAATTCTCCAACATAATGAACTCGCACAAACAGAGTCGTACCACAAAAGCAGAGGCATGGACGACCCAGGAGCCCCGCTCAAAGCCAAGTCATCCCGACGACCTCGAGCTGGCATCAACGCCATCGGGGGACAAGGACGATGACTTCACCATCCTGCTAAGTGATGCTCCTGATAACGTCGCGCGCCTACACCATCACGCTCACTTCAACACCGGGTTCGTGTTGGAGGAACCACTCGTTCACCTCCCATCCGGACTAGTCGTGACCAGAACACCGGGAGGACTCGCCGTTCACTGGCCCGGAGCGATTCCGGCCGACACCTCCCAGGACAATGACTCCAGACTTGCTGCCGTTATATTGGAAGAACTCCCCTTCCAAGACGGCAAGACTGCATCGCTCACCACTCCAACTGAAAGCTCGAGCGATAAATTTTCAACCACTTAGATCGTCCTCAGCGATCAATACATGGATATCCATATCAGCTTCAAAACAGAGTATTCGAAACGAGTAGTTCAAGTTACAGTACAGATCTACTCTAACGAGTCAATAAAAGTATTTGCGACTGGCTCTGTTTCTTTCACCAATTCCTCGAATCCTTCAATTTCCATTCCTTCTGGAAGCTCTACGACTTCAAGTTTAGCGTCTGGATTGTGCGCCTTCACCATCGCTAGCAACTGATTCACGCACTCCTTCATGGTATTCTTACAGAAATCAGTTATCTGTCCAGGCACTGCGCTGATCCGCTCCAATAATGACTGGTTGGTAGTAGCAACACCCTCCGGTGTTACCATGTCAATGATGGGGAGCACCGCTTCTTCTATGGCCTTCTTCTCAGTTTGGAGATCCTCCACTTCTAGTTGTTTGGCTTGTTGTCCTGCCAAGGCCCTGGCGCAAGCTTGTTCCATGTCAACACGGATCTGATGCTCCTTGGTATATTTTCCTTTCAGGTCTTCAACCTCTTTTTCCAAGTGGGCGCAATCATCGATTTTAGATTGAGCCAAGTTATACCATGAAGTGCTGGTGCTCTGTTCTTCAACCAATTCTTTTTTCAATCCTGCAAAGGCGAGACAAGTCTATGATTACACTTCATACGACTAAGTTAATAATTAAATATATAGAATTTGATTTACTTACTATTGTTGTCTCAGATCAACGCCCGATTACGAGTATCCATTCGAGATTTTTCATCTCCCATTCCCTCGACTTGTTTGTGTAGTCGGGAGACCAAGTCTTGATTATCAACTCAAGCTTTTTCTCGCGCCTCATAGGCAGCCGCAAGATCTTCTTCGAGTTCTTTTATTCGAGATTCCAGACTAGCATCTCTATTCTTCTCCATTTTATCTACCAAAACCTGCATTTGATGATAGTTAGTAATCAATGTATTAACTATTTTCTATTAAGTTTCCCTCTTACCAGAGCGGCTGCCAGGTGTTGCTTCAGTTCCATAGCTTCATTGTCCATATTCCTTTCTTGTGGCGGTGGAGTACTTTGTCTGATAATAATGTTGGATAGGAGTGGATATACCGTGACACACAGCTCAAGGGAGGCTCGGGTAAGAGAGAGAAGGTATAGATAGCTGGGAGGACAACGAGAAGAGATAGAGGATTCCTATGGACTTTATCTGTCTATGTCACTCGGGCTTAGAGATACAGCGGCTAAAGAGCCAACACTGGAAGGTCTGGGTTAACTCTAATGTCTTAGCATCAGGACAATGGACACCAGTGACACGCAGAAAGGGATGAGAAGGGGTGCCACCAGCTCCACATTGGGGGATCCTACAGGCCGAGACTAACGAGGTGGATTACAAAGACCGTATAGGGCTGTCACCACCTAACGGCTACCACATGTTCGTTGAATCGTGGGCAAACCAAGGCCACTAACTAGTCTGGGTACCACACCCACACTAACCAACGACTACTTACTTCACTAGCAAAAGCAAGCAACCCGTCAATACCCCTGGTGACAGTTCACCGGCAAATATTGAGCTAAGTCGAAGAACCAGCTAAGACAAAGACTTAAACAAGAACTAGAAGCACTAGAACTAGAACCGACTATAGTCTAAACACGATATAGATGCAACTAGAATAAAGTAGAAGCAAGCTATAAATGACAAAGGCAAGATGATAAAGATAATTATATTGATAACTCAAGTCTTGTAAAAGGAAAAGGAAAAGATACAAGAGCTTATACCAGAGCTTCTGAAGATGACTCCGGAACCTCCGAGGCAAAGCTCGACTCGACTCTAACTTCCAACTAAACTATCCTAACTCTACTAAAGAGAAGTGGAAATGAGAGCTCCTTGGTTTGGTGTGTGTCGAAATGAGCCGTGGACACCTCCATTTATAGCACAAAAGAGCGGTTGAGTGGAGTAACCGCCACGGGACGTTGTGGCGGTTACCGGCCAGTTCGGCTGAACTCACCCAGTTCGGCCGAACGTCGGATTCAACCGCCTTAACCTTCTACGGCCTTGATTCATCCCTGGAGGTGGTTTTGGGTGCTGGGGGAGGTTCGGCCGAAGCACTACAGTTCGGCCGAACTGATCTTCTGGCCCAGGGCCGCCCCCGTGCACCGCCTTTGCTTCCTGGGCCTCCTAGTTAGCTTGTCTTGGTGTTCTTAGGTGAATTTGGCCCATGGAATGACGTGGCGGGAGTCCACGTGGCTTGCACGGTCATCACATCATCATCGCTGACGTGGACGACACCTCGTGTGCCTGCATGATAGTTAAGGGGGGTGGTTCGGTCGGAAACCGGAAGGTTTCGGCCGAACCGGAGTTTTACCCCCCTTAACGGGCTTTTTCCGACTCGGTCCCTGCAAATGAGACACTCACCAAAACTCGTGGAACTTTATTAGAAGTAAAACCTAAATGCATGAAATGTTACATAAAACCTCTTTTATTCCCGAGAGTTGGTGGTCGGATTCATACCGTAACGACCGCCAACAAGCTCCCCCATGCTTAGACCTTTGCTCGTCCTCGAGCAAAGATAGAAACTTAGGCTCAGTGGATCAGGAGTTGCTACAATGTCATTATTTTGCAGGTAATCTTTATACTCAACTAACACTTTATGGTATTTGAATTTTTCAGCAAAGTGACCAATTACCTTCTTACCTATGGGGCTTCTAGCAAACTCCTTGCCTTGGGCGGTTGAAAGGTAGAACAGTTTAACTCAGTTTTATTCCATTTCTACTCTTTTCAGGATCCCACCTCGGAGCTTTCAAAAATTTTGAAAATTAAAGCTTTGTTCCTCGAAGGCACACTCAATCACTCAAGTGGTATTTGTATCCTCACCAAAGGCTTTGCCTTCTTTCATCCTAACTCTACTAAAGCTTTTTGTGTGGCTCTTGCAGGACGGATGGATGAAAGCCTACTTTTATTCTAGAATTTTGCTAAGTCAAAGACTGGACCTAAGGAGGATCCAATCATACCTTTAGATCGAGAAGTGCAAGTGTATGGATGTGTGGAGTGGAAAGTGGAAATTGGTGGAAACTCCTTGGGAATGATTCTTCCTCTTTTTCAATTTATTTTTCGAGAACATGGGCTATCTTCTTTTTCTTTCTATTTTTGCCATGCTTTCTTGAGCATGCTTTTCTTTTTCTCATATTTTTGCCATATCTTTTGACATGCTCATATTTTTCTCATATTTTTGCCATGCTACTTAGCATGCTTTTCCTCTTTTTCTTTTTGCATAGCCCATGCCTCTACTCAAGGATATTCAGAGAGGGAATCTTGGAGCATTTATTTTTTTGTGGATTGTGGATGGAAAATATTTGCTAACTCCCAGTGTAGGAATTGCAAGTGAGAGGTGGTGTGTATGTGAATCTCAATCTTTAAAGCGTGAAAGGTTCCTCACTAAGGTCACAACAATTTGACAAAGCTCACTAAAATGACAAGCAACATATGTATGAAGGTTTTTCAACAAACTTATCATATGGCTTTGGATAGGCATTTTGAACCAATGAGGAACTTCATTTGAATATTTTTGAAAATAAAGCATCCGAGATTTTCACCTTACTAAGAGCAGAAATAAAACTCAACCAAATCTCACGATATCATTCCTCACAACAACTTAGACTTAGAATAAGCATATGCTCCCACAAGGATTTTTTCAGGTTTTATCATCACTCATGCCAATTAAATTCAAGTACCAATAAAGCAATTAATTAAGCACAAGATACTTGCAAAATAAATGATAGAGCAACTATTCATCATTTCCAAAATGAGAGGCATATGTTTCATTCATGCATAGTCTGGGAGTTGATTTTATTCAAGATTCAAAGCAAATATTTTTTTTGGTCTTTTCTTTTATTTAAACAGGAATTGGAATGAAGGAAAATGAAAGCAAACGAAATTACTGCTGAGCTGGAACGGGTCGGACATACCTTCGCGGGGGTTCTCCCCCCAAGCTTGCTTGACGACGTCACTGGTACGGTCGGAAGTTCGAGAAGTAATTGTTCATTCTCTCGAACTGCTCCCTCTGCTCATACCTTTGGGATTCCAGCATAGAGCTGTTCTCCTGAAGGTAGCGAGTGTGCTGGGCCAAAGTCCCTTCAATGTCCCGGGTGCGATCATCGATGAGATCCACTCGATCAGAAATATAGGATAATTCCCGATCAATGTACGCCCCGGTTGGCGTGGTGTACCGTTTGGACTGAGAGAATCCTGGGTTATAGGGTGGATAGTAGGTACTATCGAACCCATAACCCTGGGAAAATTCAGAGCCCGAACTCTGAGCATAGTCCCAGCGGCTCGAGGCAAAGTACTCCGGACCCTGGGGATATCTAGAGCCTCCTGCTCCAGATGTCCCAACGCCGGTGTACTGCTCATAGGCCTCCTCAAAAGCAGAAGTGTGGTGGTGCGGTTCTTGAGGTGAATCCGTCTGTCCGTGTGTAGTGGCCAGACTAGCGTCTCTTCTGGCCCGCCCTCGGGTAACTGGCCCTGTGCCTATAGCACTATGGTGGGCTGGCTCTCTCCTGGGGGGAGAGTCTTCCGAACACACCCTTAGCTGAAGGGTCAGTTTCCGAGCGGCATACAACCTAAGTTCCGGGCAAGGTAACGGAACTTCGGTTGTATGGCCATGATAGGTCATAACGAGGCTCCCATCGAACGCCTTGCGTATCATGTGGCCTTGCACAAAGTGCTCGGCATCCACTATAGGACGTTCTATCTCGATGTATGATAGCTGGGCATTGTCAAGAATGCCTAGCCAGGTAGCGAGGTGAGTAACTAAAGAAGTCATCGCCACGCTCCCAACACGAGGGGGCATAGAAATCCAATGGGCAACCAAGTCTTGAACAGGCGAGACTGGAATCTTTTTAGTCATCGCATAAAGCAAACGCAACTCCACTGTGTTAACGGGACGCAAATCCGACCGAGGGAACACCGTCATAGCCAGCCACCGATGCATAAAACGCAAGGTGGGGTTATGAATGCCATTTGTACGGGGAGCCGTACATCTAGTGTTCCCAGAAATTTTGTGCCAAAAGTCATCTCTACTAAACTTTTTCAAAGATTTAGTGGGCTCTAAAGAACAGCGACGATTAAAACCCAAAGCCACACTAAAATTCCTCCAAGAGCAAGAATACTCTTGGTTAAAAAGTCGAAAGAGAATACCCTCCTTTTCAGAAACGAGTGTGCATAAAAATTCAAGGGAAAGGAGACGCGAACCTGGTTCCGTGATCTGCCAGAAGTTCTCCCACCCAATGGCGTGGAAAACCTCCGGAAACTCGTCGACCATCCCCGTCTTTACGAGCAGGTCATGCTCATAAATTCGGGTATGTTCGAATTCCTTCATGCGTAGCAAAGCAAATGCTTCTTACTCACGGGTCGTCCTGAGGATGATGTCTTCCTCGCTTAGGAGCCTTCGAACTGAGCTAGAGGCATAGCCTCCGCCTATGTTCGATGCCCCTGGCTCATCCATCTCCATCGGAGCCGGTGCGTTGGATGGTGTCGGTGAACAACTGGCATCATCACTGCTTGAACGACGGCTCAACCGGCTGGACCTTCGGAATAGCCACGACATGTTCCCTGCCAAAGTTTAGTGCACACAACGATACACAAAGGACTGAAATTATGAGGTTAGCACAATGAAGGCAAGTCAGTCGTTCGAGGGTTAATCGTTCTTGCGAGGATTTGACACCTCCACAAAAAGGTTAGTCGTTCTTGTGGGTGTCGGAATCCTCCACAAAAACGTTCAAGTTTCAGCAGCAAAATCGGAAGCAGATATTTTTGTGCTTTTCTTAATGCAAGTGAATCAAACTAGAGCAAGAACAAAGAGAGAAAGCTTGACAGCAAGCTAGAGCAAGAACATGAGAGGGAGAGAGAGCTCCTGGGCAAATGTATGCAGCAAGGAGTGGTGCAATAAGCAAGCAAGCACTTGGGGCAGCATTTATAGGCCGAGGGGAGGCAGGCCTGGTTCGGACGAACCCCCCTGGTTCAGCCGAACCAGGGCAGTGCTGCCAGCACTCCATGTGAGTGCTGGTGCTCCCCCTTTGCTTCATGTGCATGCAAATTTTAGTGGCCAGCATTGATGTATGGTCATTTGAGTGGAACTTAGTGCAAAGATGCTCATTTTGACATGACCAAAGTGGACAAATTATTGGTGTCACTCCCATGATGCCATGTTTGTGATAATTGGTGAGTGTGTAGCCATGTGGAGTGGGGTAAACATGTTTTGTGCTGGTTGGTGATGATGGTAAATAAATGGAGATGTTCTAGAAGGGTAAAAGTAATAAAAATTACAAATTTTATCCACTTCAAACAAATTTCGGCATATGGTCCATTTATTTTTACCAAAATTTAAACCAAAGATGTTTTGCATGCACCAATTTTATTTTTGCTATTCTCTCATTTTATTTCATGCACAAGTGATTCAAAAAATTTGAAATAAAACATGCAAATGCAGTGAATTGATATTTAAAATTAGAAAGGGAAACATGAGATACATACCGGTTTTTCTCGCGGCGAGAGCTCAAGTTTTGAGTCCACGAGCGGGACTCCTCTGTGTCTTCAGTGATTTTTGTCATCTTCCGACCCCGGAGTGGATGGTTCGGCGATGAACTCTGCTTCTTCTGCCACACCTTCTTGATTTTCTTCGGTGTAGGTGTCGGTGACGGTGGACGTTTTGGTGCAACCATCTTGACCTGCTCTAGGTTAGTAAAATTTTGAATTGATGATGCATATACCTTAGAGCATTTCTCCACCCTGGGTTTGAATGCAAACTTTTCTTCCTTGCCATTGATGTTCAGGTGGATCTCTCCGGCTCCTACATCAATGTTCGCATTGGCGGTGCTCAGGAATGGCCTCCCAAGAATGAGAGGGGTCTTCGTGTCAACCTCCATATGAAGCACCATGAAATCCACGGGTACGAAGAATTCCCGGATTCTCACCGGAATATCCTCCGCAATTCCCGCGGGATATCAGATGGATTGATCTGCCAGCTGCAAATACATGGTTGTAGGGGACAAGGAAGTATGATTCAATTTATCAAACACTACCTTGGGCATGACGCTGACGCTTGCTCCGAGGTCTTACAGGGCGTTGCTGAAGTGTTGGTCTCCGATGGAGCACGCGATGGTAGGACATCTAGGGTCCTTCTTTTTCTCGGGAAATTCATTCAAAATGGTTGTGCTGCATGCTTCGGTTAGTTTAATTACCTCGGTGGTCGGTATTGCCTTTTTGTTGTTGAGGATGTCCTTCAAATACTTGGCATATGTGGGAACCTGCATAGCTTCAAGTAATGGAATATTGACATAGAGTTTTCGAATTACCTCAACAAATCTTGTGAATTGCTCATCCACCGTCGGTTTGTGAAGTCTTCTTGGGAATGGCAGCACAGTCGTATCGTAGAACTCATGAGGGGCTGTCTTTGCTTCCTTCTGAGGTTTGCTTTTCAGAGTTTCATCGACAGCCTCCTCCTCTTCGCTATCATTTTCTGGAGCTACTTCCTTTTTACCTACATCATTAGGATATGGCGGATCCCGAGTGGTCTTACCCCCTCTTGTGGTAACCGCTATAACATTTCCGCAAGGGATCTTTTCTGGTTGCCCAGAATTTTTCCTCAAAGGTAAAGAAGCAGCTAATTGAGCAACTTGTGTTTCTATCATTTTATTAAAGCTCAATTGACTTTTTATAGTAGAAGAGAAAGATTCCAGCTTTGCATCTATGCTTTCCAGGATTTTATCAGTTGCAACAAACTTTTTACTAATATTTTCATGGATTTTACCCTGGCCTAGTACAAGATCTTTGATAGACGGCTGATTATTGAAAGTACTGGAATTGAAATTGTTACCTTGTGAAGATCTCTCAAAAGAGAGATTCGGGCGCGAATTCTAGCCTTGATTGCCGTAGTTGTTTGGACGATACCCATTGTTGTTGGAGTTGTTGATGTAGTGGGCATCTTCTCGCGTTTCGGGGCAGTTATTCCCCGAATGGCCTGTGTTGCCACAGACCTCGCACGTCATGCGAGCGTCCATGGCTTGCACCGTTTCTTGAACAGGGGCCTCCATCTTCTTCAGAAGGAGGTCCATCTTGGCAGCGAGCATGTCCAAAGCTTCAACTTGGTGGACTCCTCGGGTACATGGTTGGTCACGTTCAGTGCCCCAACCTTGATTTTCCACCATCTTCTCGATGAGGGCCTTAGCTCGGTTCTCCTCAAGAGAGAAAAATGCTCCTCCAACAGCAGCATCCAAATACTCACGGGCTGAGCTCTTTAGCCCGTGGTAAAAGGTTTGGATGATGAACCAATTCTGCATACCATGGTGAGGACAAGCAGAAATATAGTCCTGGAGGCGTACCAATGCCTCCGGGACTGTTTCATCTTTTGCTTGCTGGAAACTAGCAATTTTATTCCGGAGGGCGTTGGTTTTCCCAACTAGAAAGAATTTTAGCAAAAAGGCACTAGTGCACTTATCCCATGAATCTATAGCTTCACGACTAGCATAAAACCATTGCTTTGCCTTACCCAATAAGGAGAACGGGAATAAACGAAGGTGAATAGCATCGGTACTTACACCACGTATGGTGAAGGTGTTGTAGATCTCCAGGAAGTGTTGGAGATGAGCGTTAGCATCTTCGTGAGGCTTGCCGCAGAACGGACTAGCCTGCACCATGTTGATGAGGGCGGGTTTGAGCTCGAAAGTCCCGTCTCTGACAGGTGGAGTGGGACCGGTATGCACATTCTCGCTCGATGGAGCCGAGAATTCGCGTATCGTCTTGCTTGCCATCCTTGATGCTGAAGCCGTGTCGACGTCGGGAAAGACTGGGCTCGTCAAGCTGAGTTGCCTCTGAGGAGGTACAACATGGGGTCGTACTTTCCTCAAAAGTGACTCAGGATTTTCTTGATAGTTTGACGGTAGTTGGAAACCAGTCATGCACTGCTCTGCTTCACAAAGACCAACGAACAGAGCAAAGGTAAACCCGCTTGAGTAGCGGTGCACTCAACTCAGCTAACTTGAGATAAATGTTTAAAAGTATTCTAGCCAATTGCTTCCCCGGCAACGGCGCCAGAAATGCTTGTTGGCACTTCTTACGATCCAATATCAGGATTGAGAATCCCAGTACTGGGGTAAGGAGTGTTTCAGTGGCTTTCCTTATGGCTTGGTAAAATATATAAATATTCTGCAAGCGCACAGAATCACCGCTGTAGCACTTCACCTGGGAGTATCCCGAGGTATCGTAATTTATATTTCCGCAGGGAAGCTTTGGCAAGAGTACAAGTAAACAGGTATTCAAGACTATCAGAGAAAGATACACAACTAAACAAGACAGGGGATAACAGTATTGGATAGGAGTGGATATACCGTGACACACAGCTCAAGGAGGCTCGGGTAAGATTGAGATAGATAGCTGGGAGGACAACGAGAAGAGATAGAGGTTTCCTATGGACTTTATCTGTCTATGTCACTCGGGCTTAGAGATACAGCGGCTAAAGAGCCAGCACGGGAAGGTCTGGGTTAACTCTAATGTCTTAGCATCGGGACAATGGACACCAGTGACACGCAGAAAGGGATGAGAAGGGGTGCCACCAGCTCCACACTAGGGGATCCTACAGGCCGAGACTAATGAGGTGGATTACACAGACCGTATAGGGCTATCACCACCTAATGGCTACCACATGTTCGTTGAATCGGGGGCAAACCAAGGCCACTAACTTGTCTGGGTACCACACCCACACTAACCAACGACTACTTACTTCACTAGCAAAAGCAAGCAACCCGTCAATACCCCCGGTGACAGTTCACCGGCAAATATTGAGCTAAGTCGAAGAACCAGCTAAGACAAAGACTTAAACAAGAACTAGAAGCACTAGAACTAGAACCAACTATAGTCTAAACACGATATAGATGCAACTAGAATAAAGTAGAAGCAAGCTATAAATGACAAAGGCAAGATGATAAAGATAATTATATTGATAACTCAAGTCTTGCAAAAGGAAAATGAAAAGATACAAGAGCTTATACCAGAGCTTCTGAAGACGACTCCGGAACCTCCGAGGCAAAGCTCGACTCGACTCTAACTCCCAACTAAACTAACCTAACTCTACTAGAGAGAAGTGGAAATGAGAGCTCCTTGGCTTGGTGTGTGTCGAAATGAGCCGTGGACACCTCCATTTATAGCACAAAAGAGCGGTTGAGTGGAGTAACCGCCACGGGACGTTGTGGCGGTTACCGGCCAGTTCGGCTGAACTCACCCAGTTCGGCCGAACGTCGGATTCAACCGCCTTAACCTTCTACGGCCTTGATTCATCCCTGGAGGTGGTTTTGGGTGCTGGGGGAGGTTCGGCCGAAGCACTACAGTTCGGCCGAACTGATCTTCTGGCCTTGCAACGGCGGCGGCAAGCCACGGCTCGAGAGCTGTTTCCACACAGGAAGGGGGCAAGGGTAGGCGGCATCGGTGACTCACCGTGGGGCGGCGATGGAGTCGTCGCAGGCTCGGGGTAGACGTGCGGGGTGGCGATTCTTCCTTCTTCTCCACGCGCGGTTGACGGCGAAGCTCCGGCGGCGGTCCTCCTCTTCCTCTTCTCCGGCGCTTCCTCCTCTTCCTCTTCTCCGGCGCTTCCTCCCCACTTCCACCCCTCCCTCTCTCTCGGGCTGGCGGCAGCGGATTGGAAACCCCAAGGGGGGTGGAAGGGCTAGGGCTTAGGCGGCGGCCGATGGGGCTTTAAATAGGGCGGCTTGCCCTAGGGTTTGGGGGGCTAGGTGTGGGCGTTGACGGCCGGTGATTCTCGGCGTCCGAGCCCTAGGCCACGCGGCAGCCATCGCGCGGGCGAGCGGCGGATTTTGACGTGGCGTGCCGGCTCCGCGTCGCGAGCGCGTGCGCGAGGGAGAGAGGGGGTGCGAGAGGTGGGAGGTAAAGCTTACAAGCGAGGCCCGCTTGTCAGTGGAGGGTAAAGAGAGAGAGAGGCGGGGATGGTGCTGGGCCGGCTGGGGATTGGGCCGTGAGGGTTAACGGGCCGACGGGGTTCAGATAGGCCAGCGAGTTTAGGCCCAAGTTAGTGCTAGGGGTTTGGTTATTTAGTTTGGCTAATGTTAGCATTTAAATTTGAATTTGAACTAGGTTCAAATTCAAAAGCTCAAACAATTAAACTCTAAGAAAAACCAATAAGACCCAGAATCGCACTAAGGCAAAAATACACCTTAATTTCCTTTTAATGTTTAATTATTCTAGGGATTTTAGGAGGGAAACAAGAAGGCACTCTTATGATTTTCTAGCTAGCAACAAACCACGAAAAAGTTTTTGAAAATCCACATTTTTGCTCAACAACATTCCGTACAAAAGTACGGGATGTTACATGTAGATTACCACTAGGGCATGTGACTCAGATGGTTTTATGCAGATAACTCCCCATCGTTATCCATTTTCCCATCCAAGTCTTAAAACCATGCCCTCTGCTTCCGTTTCATTAATATCCATGGGAGAAACATGGTATTTTTTGTATAACATACGACAATCGACTAATCAAATGTTCTCGCACAGACGTATGATAGTTCACTTAATATGTAAACAAATGTGCAAGTCGTGAACACTGAACTAAATTGTGAAAAGCTTACAAAATATACATTGAATTATTCTCGAGCTTCTTGCTGGCTGAGGTTAGCCAATGCATTCTATGTCTTGTCCACCTCCTCGACATTTGATTCTCCTATACTATCATCTCTTCTAGCCCTTTTTCGACCACATCCTCTGGTGATGTTAGCCAAACCACCAATGTTACCCTCTATATCTCTTGTTCACCACATCCTCTTCTGTACCCAGCCCGTGTACTACCTATGTCATCTTTTGTAACTCTTGTGCCTCCACTAGTCCTCTTGCCCTTCTTGGTCAACCTAATGTCATTACAATGGTCACTCTTGGCGGCATTGCATCCCTCTCTTGTTTAACAAAAACACAATCCGCTAATGGACCAAATGGCCGCCAAGAGTTGGCTTCTAGTGGACCCTGTGGTACAAAGAAAGAAATTAGGATCTGCATTCACTTATGAACTGAAAAAAATCATGAGTTTGTGCAAAAAGCAATAACCTTATTAAAGAAATTGATGACCATGATCCCATCTGTCTGAATTGGATCATTTGATGGGTTTAATGTTACCGGTATTATGTTCTACAATGCTACAACAATTCCTCAAACTAGTAATTTAGCATCACATAACTCAGGGCTCAATGGCTAGTACTCAGACATGGGGGTGTATTCTCGTTTGGGCTCGCGCCCTACGTATAGTCTAGGAGATCGAGTTCTTGTTCTTGGTGAACAAGTGCCCAAGGAGCTTACAACGAGGGTGCTCGCAAGCAGTGAGCGTAGATGAAAGGTTCTTGTGTGTAAGAAGCAACCCTCCTTATATATATGATCGGAGGCTGTCGCAAAAGGGAAAGGAATGAAGTAAGGAAGTAAGGAAGGTAGGGGTCCTACAGGTCAGTCGGTCAACCGGAGACCCTCATGACCATGCCTCGGGGTGTTGTGCCCTTTCTTGTGGGGGGTTTCGATGGTGTGTCCATCCTTGGTACCTGGCATTGGGTTGGAGTTGTTGGAACAGTGCCGGGTGTGGCCTACAGTCCCAGCGTGGCCCTACGGCACCATGAGTGCTAGCATGGCATAGAGCAGTATCATGTCACGTTCTCCAACACCCCGCTTAAGGGTGGCGTAAGGGTGGTGCGCCCGTGGTAGGCGAGTTAGCTAGTCTGCAGCTACAACCCAGTGTCGCGCACTCCTTGTGATCGGGGGTTGCGGCTTGGCCCTGCTCTTGCTCAGCATGCTGCTCACCTGCCCTCGATCTGCAGGTCAAAGGAGTGCTGCTCAGCCCTGTACCAGAGATGACGGGGGTAGGTGGCACAAGGTCACCTTGACTCTACACATCACGTGTAGTGAGGGGTGATCACGCATGCCTACCGCCGTCAGCCGCCCCCGTATGAGGGGTGGCAGCATTGTGTGCCGCGTGGGTGTCCACTCAGCGCGATGCTCGGCTCATCTAGGTACGACATCGTCGTTTTGTCGGGAACGGGCCGTCAATGCTTCCACCGGGCCAGTGGCGGACGCAGGAATTCAAAATTGGGTGTACACAATGTTAGCGAACAGAACAATATCATATATAAAAAGTAAAGATCAATAAAATTAAAGGGTATGTTACTTAATATATTTCCAATTTTCCATATAATGTCTTAAACTATCAACTACTGAATGAAAATTACAATCTAACTCGACGAGGCGGCTTCTGGAAATGAGAGATGATGGCTTCATCATCAACACATAGGAAAAACTCCTTCTCAATAAATGTAATCATACAATCATTTAAGTATTGATCCCCATGCTATTTCTTAGCTTGTTCTTCACAAAAGTCATAGCTGAAAATACCCTTTCAACACTTGCTGTTGCAACTGGTAACAAGAGCACTAGTTTCAGAAGCTTGTAGACATATGAGTGTTTAGTATGCCTATCTGTTTCAACAAGCAAGACTGAAAGCTCGGCAATAGTCTTCACTTTGCTAAACCTTTCATCACTACGCATCTCAACAATGAATTTACCAAGTTGATTTGATAAACGCCTCAATTCGGTCATTGAGAAGTCTTTGGGATAGAACTTAGCAAGTTTTATCAAGTTGTCCTTGTCAAAAGAAGCAAAAGAATTCTTGGGATTGAATGATGACATGCAAACAAGAAACTATGTATTTACCTCATCAAACCTATCATTGAGCTCCTTAAGTTGTCTATCAATGACACCCAAAAACATGTCAACTTTGAAACGATGATAATTTGTGAGTTTGACATATTTCCTCTTTGATCTCCCAACTGGCTTGTATATCTCATCCATTTTAGGAACATCTATGTTGTGCTTCACACAAAAAGAAGTGACATCAGCAAGGAAGCTCTCCCATCCATCGTCCTCCCTCAATAACTCAAGTTGAGTCTTTGTCAAAGATATAAGTGAAATAGCATTAAGAATATTTTGATCCCTCTTTTGCAAAGAGCAATTCAAGTCATCTATGTACCCAAATATGGTGTCCAATAAGTGTGCAAGGAACACAAATTCAAATGACTCAAGTGAACTCAATGTCATTTTAGCCTTCCCAGATTCTTTGTATTCAGGATCATCTCCAATTTGTTGCAGCATATGGTGGATTGGACGATACATAAGAATAATATGTTGTATTGTTTTGTAGTGAGATCCCCAATGAGTATCACCTGACCTACCTAACCCCATCTCTTGATTCAAACCACGACCACTTTCAATTTCACCCAACTCTAATGCTTCAATTATATGTTCAGCTTGAGCAACTCTAAGCATTTGCAGCCTCTTTCAAGAATTCCCAATGGCAGCCAACAATAGCCCAAGTTGTTCAAAGAAGCATTTACAATCTTGATTCTCCTTAGCAACAGCCACAAGGGTTAACTGAAGCTGATGTGCAAAGCAATGAACATAATAAGCAGAAGAAAACTCATCCAAGATTAATTTCTTTAGACCATTAATTGAACCCTTCATGTTGCTAACTCCATCATATCCCTGCCCACGAATTCTAGACAAGCTCAATGAATGCTCCATAAGTAAACTCTCAATAGCATTTTTGAGTGTTAAAGAGGTAGTGTTTTCCACATGGACATCACCAAGAAATCGCTCAACAACTTTTCCCTTCTTATCAACATAGCGCAAGCAAAGAGCCAATTGTTCCTTTTGATAGACATCACTAGATTCATCCGCAAGTATTGCAAAGTTATCATCACCGAGATCTTCCATGATAAGTTTAGTGGTCTCTTTGGCACAACAATTGTTGATTTGTTTCTGTATCCTATGAGATGTCAATTTTTTGTTTTTTGGAGCATTCTTCAGAACAACCTTGTTAACATCCTCAAAATTTGCTGCCAGCCAATTTAGAAGTTCAAGAAAATTTCCTCTGTTTAGGGAGTCCTCACTTTCATCATGCCCACGACATGCTAACCCTTGCCTCAAAAGGAACCTCAAGCAGTTAAGTGAATATCTCAAGCGAGCTTTGTACATAATTTTCTGGTTTGTTGTTTGCTTCTCAAATTTGTTTACTATTGATGTTCCTGCTCTAGAGAATGAATCCTATTTCTGCTGAGCTAGGCAGTGAGACTTGCATGTTTCATGTTTCTCAAATTTACCGGTATGGTTCCAAAGACTAAAGCCCCCATCAATAAAACTATTTCCACCTTTAGATTTTTTTTATCCTTGAACAGATAGCAAACAAAGCAAAATGATGCATCTAGTTTCACACCGTACTCAAGCCAAGCATATGTGTCAAACCATGTAGGTACAAAGCGACGGTTACCTCCAACAAATTTCCTTGGAAAATCATGTCCTCGAGGTTGACATGGCCCCTTTGCAATATATCTTCTTCTCACATCGGCTTGATCATTAACATTATAATCTGATATGGGAATCCTCTCCCCAGGATCATGTGGAAGCCACTCAACATCATAAAATGCCTCATCATCAGAAAATGCATCATCATCATCATCATTATTGTCATCATGAATTTCCTCCTGTTGATCTTCATGCGTTACTACCAGGTCTACCACTCCTGCAGCTCCCACAACTTGAGGTTCATTACTTGCCACTTCTGTAACTGATTCTGGTTCAACTTCAGTATCATCACGTGTTTCCATTTGAACAGAATGGGAGTTGCTTTGAACACTACTTTCAACAGTCTGCGGGTTTAGTGTGGAGGTACTAGCTGTCTTTGATTTCTTTTCAGCTCTAGTCCATAGAGGTCACAAATCAACAATCTTCAATCTCTTTTTTTTTTTGATTGAGTGCCTATATAAAACAATTTTACTTCATTTAACTACTGATAAGTGACTAAACAATTTCATCATATATGAATTAATTGTACCAAACATGAACTAGAACTCATGAATCAAACCTTTGGGTCTGGTGCTACTGAATCCGTAGCCGTCGGCATCTGTAGCATCGGTTTGAGTGTCGCCCTTTCCATGCCTGTTGTGGCCTCCTCGGCGGCCGGCGCCCCTATCCCCGCCGGCGAGGGCCCCATTCCCGTCGGCGCTTGCTCCGCATCTGTGCCCACTATGGCTTCTTCCTGCTCCCCCTCTCTGCCCACTGTAACGGCTGTGCAGTCCATCACGCTAGACATGGCTAGCACCGCCGGTGCGCCGCCGCGTCGGCAGCCGGCGGCTCGTGACCGGCGCCCAGCAGGTAGCAGGCCGAACCCTAGCAAGGAAGAGGAGATAACAGGAAGGGGAGAGATTGAGAGAATGACAGGAAGCGGCGGCGACAACGCCTTGCGCGCAGCGGCCGCAAGGTTGAGCACCTGCATGCACCCGTGCAGGCCTGCGGTTCATTTTTGGCCCAACATGGGAGGATGAGATAGAGTAGGCTGTTTGTTTTATTTGGGCTCCAATATAACACAGTTCAGCCCGTGGTCAGCCCTATTATTAGTATACATATCTGTATAATTGTATATACATACTTGCTGGGATTTTTTTTCAAAAATTATTGGGTGTACATCTGTACACCGATGTCCACGTACTATGTCCGCCACTGCACCGGGCCGTATCCTTCTATGGGCCGCCCATATTGGTGGGTTATAACCAAAACCGAACCAAAGTAACCAAGATCGAAATCTCGTGGTTCCAAAAATTATGAGGAACATATTGGTTCACATTTTCAAATAATTAAATTTTGATAAAACATTGAAGAACCAATCGGTTCGGTTGGTTAACCAAATGCCCACATGAAGCGAAGGGCATGATAAGAGCCGTGGGTGAGCAGGTGTGGGAGTGGAAGGACGACGAGGACCCAAGGATGTGATTAAGTACTACATCCAACCAAACACACTCATACATTTTTTAGATAATGGATAATATATTACCCGGCCTTGACCAAAATGGCTCCGGCCAACCAAAAAACAAGAAAATTACATCCCATCAAGGGGCGCTAGTAGTCCTACGCGACCACCAAGATCGCTATACACGTTTGTCAGACCTTACGAGGAACTGAAAACGCTGGACACCAACCACCATTGATGCTTCTTCCAAGGCAACAGCACGAAGACTTGGTGCAGATACTGCCAACCAACATCCGAACTGTTACGCCATCCAATACCTCCTCCGCCCTGAGCCGAATACCGAACATAGTGTCCACACGGGAGAACTGCCCGGCCATGGCGAACAAGAACTTCGACGACGCGCCTGCACTGCCGCCGCCGGCCTGGAGAAACCAAGCTAGGTTTTCACCCAGTTATTGATCAACCACGGACGCAACAGGGAACGGTCTGACCAATGACTTCTGCAGCGCCTTCAACAAGGTATGTGTCACAGACACTTCACCGCCGCCGGTCCGGCAAAACATGCCAGACAAGGATTTCTCCCATATCGCCGCCACCACCGTCACCACTGTGCCCCGCCAACGAAGAGGTCGCCCACACCGGAAGGACACCAGCATCTTCGTACAGGACGCCGCCACCGCAAGACAAGACGCATTCCGGCCGCCGTCGACGAACACCGCCACCCGGAGCAAGGTTCCGCCGGCAAAGCGACGGCACCAACCCGTGGGGAAGGCGACTGCACGACAGCTAGCGAAATTCGCCCAGATTGCCCCCATGGGGGCGGCATAGAGCGATGAAGGCGTTGGATCTTTAACCCTCCGAGCCGAGGGATCGTCGCGCGACGGCTGCGTCGCCGCCGGCCTCGCGCGCAGGCCGCCGCCTAGACGCCGGCTGCCGGCCTCGTCGGCCGCACGCACGCCGGCCGCGCACCCATCGTGCTGCTCCCCGGCCGCACCCATCGGCCGAGCGCGCGCCGGCCTGCGTGCCTCTGCTGCCTCGCCGGCCCACGCGCCGCTGCCTGCCCGCGACCTCCTCCACCGGCCGCAGTCATCACCGCGCGCCGGGCGACGGGATCGGCCAAAGGTGACTCGGATCCGGGGGCGGAAAGGCCGGATCCGGCCGCGCGCGCCGCCGTCGATGAGAGCTGGCCACCGGCGGCGTCCACCCTCCAATGGCGTCCGCGCCCACCAAAGGAGAGGGGGAAGGATGATGAGGACATGACACCCATACATATGTCCATGAGGGGTGCATGGGGTGGAGAAGAAGGAGACCAACAAGTTTTTCCAAGTCAAGAAGAAGGTCCAAGGCTAATCCGATTCGAGTCCCCAAGGTGGAGACCCAAAGAAACTCAAGTTCGAGTCCGCCTCGGAGTCCAGGAGCAGCCCGCACTAAATTCGTCGCCCAGGTCGCATACGGGCTCGGTTTTTGACGTTCTACATATGCTTGGAAAGCTAAGGAGATAAGCTTTCCAATGGCACTGGTCCCACCTCAAAATTCCTTCCGAGTCATCAGGAATCGTCGAAACAAGTCGACGTCCAGAATCTGTCAGGGTGCTGCGCCGCCATCTTTTGGGCTGTTGGCCCGTGTATCATGTTGGGGTCCATTATGGACGTGGTTAGGGGGTTATGCACGCCCCAACCCTCATATAATAAGTAGCCGCCGCCACATTAGGGTTTGGGTTTTGCTTAGATCAATTCTGTCAAGAACAGTGTCACCGCTCGTCGGTTTGTGAGACCCCAACTTCGTGGGTTTAGTCATACATCGGCAATTGTGTTGCAATCTTTCTCGTTCTTGCTTGTGTTCTTCGATTCGCAGGCAAGGATTAGCCTTCTGGGCGAGGTCAACCGTGCAACGCCGGTTGATAACCTAAGGAGACGTGGTGCTGCGATTGCGGGGTTCGAAACGTGTGGTTCGGAAGCCGGATCAATTTGAGTCACGACTCCACCAAATCGAGAGTTATCAGAACCTTTCGGAAGATCGGGAAACCCTAGTTTCCATCAAAGGTAGGGATGGTCCCCGCCGCCGCCATACTAGGGTCCGGCTCGACTTCCGGCGTCGCCCTCCGGCGACGGCGAGGAGAGGAGGAGGGGAGAAGGGGGCGGCGGCGGCCGGGGGTGCGAGTCGCCTCCCGAGTCCCACACACTCATACATGGACCATGCTTAACCAAGCGAACCTTGGCTTCATTGCATCTCATAAGCTAGGCTTGAGCTAGCTTGGCTCTACATCCTGGCTCAGCTGGAATAAGCCCAACAACCAAACAGATACTAATTCTTCATGTGTGATCAAGGAGTAACACACACACCTTGGGTGAACTACTAAAATTTAATAAAATGCAACAAGAGTATGCAAATTCCTACGGTGATCTAATAATACAAACCCTAGTGGCAGTTCCAAAGAATATCTCCCACATGCACGGCCATGTAAAGCCACCTAGATGATTATGCACCACAATAAACATAAACTTTACAGAAAGCTACATGATTATGAAATCTTGATCTTTTATCATCTGATTTAGAAATCCACAATCCTAAGTGTCAGAAAATCTTTTTTTTCATTTTTGTTGAGAACGAGCAAATCTATGACTTGATAATGCCTATAGAATATCGCCTTTTCTTTGCTTGTTTTCTTTCTTTTATTTTTCCATGGGAGAGCGCATGGCAGCACCAAATATAAAGAAATCTGCAAAAAAAACAACAGAACATTAATAATTGTTTTCAAATCTAAATCAAGTTTACAGAAATAAAACCATCCAGAGCTATAAATTAAATAATATGCATCAAACACAGAGATATAATACAAAATTTTGCAACCATTTTTTCCCAAATGGAGTAATAACTTCCTTTTTAAAAACACATTTCATTTTTATTAAAAGGTTTGTAAACTAATATCAGTTTTGCAGAGTTGAAGTGGAGTAAAAACAATCACATTGAAAAGCAACTATAATAATGCAAGAGATTACTGAGCCCGTTCTAACTGTTCAAACTAAATGGTCATTCTTAACTTTTGTTTTCCATTTGGAGTTGGCAGAAATGAGAATATGATGCTGGTAAAATGGTGGTGTGCCACTTTTTGCACCCATCTTATATATATAAGAAAACTTGACTAGAGGGAGAGACATCCCTCTAATTTTGTCTTAAAGAAGTTGGTACCAAGATTCGAACCCGGGGCAACAGGGGTTTCATCGACCCCCGGAATTCAATCCTCTAGCCGTTACACAACGAGAATCTTTGGCCACTCATCTTATATATATATACCATGGTTTGAACGTGGTGACACACAATTTCATCTTATTTTGCATAGATCAAAACCATCTTCACAGGGGTGTCCAATCTTTCATTTGCATTATTACATTCCCAGTTAATCTTCAAACTAATGCAGGCCCAGTTGCGTCCATTGCTCCTCCTATTAGCCTGTTGTTCCATGTGCTGCTCACTATAGTACAGTCATTTGACCCCTTTACTTACAAAAGTTGCATAGAAGGATTAATGGACTAAAAAGGCTCAATAGTCATGGCACTATACTACATGCATGGTTTGCCAAGACAATCACAATCAAGACTTAGTTACAGCAACATGTGTTGCCATGTTGATAAAAACATGGTTTTACATGTCGTGCTAGTCAATCAGAATGGAGGACTTAATGGAAGTGATGAGGACATCACTCCTATGGATACTCATAACAATCCTCCATTGATCGTTAAGGTCCAATCACTAGAGCTCGTGCGCGACAATTGAATTTAGAGGTGAGCTCATTCCTAAGTACTTCTCTATGTGATTATGAGAATAGATTGCTACCTAATGATTATATTGTAATTAGGAACCATGGAGAGGACCAGAGGATAGTTGGAGAAGGGCTTCAAGGTGGAGAGGATCAGCAAGGGCGTGCAAGTCAGGATAGAGGCCCAAATCAACTCGACTTCGAGTCCACCTCGGAGTCCAGGAGCAATCAGCGTTAAATCGAACGCCCAGGTCGCATATGGGCTCGGATTTGGATGTTCTTTATATGCTTGGAAAGCTAAGAAGATAATCTTTGCAATGGCACTGGTCTCATGTCAAAATTCGTCCGGAGTCATCGGGAATTGACGAAACAAGTTGATGTTCAGAATCTGTTTCGGTGTTGCGTCATCGTATTTTGGCCTTTGGGCCGTGTATCATGTTGAGCCCAATAGGGGCGCGTCCAGAGGGTCGACCACGACCCTAGAATCCTTAAAACAGTAGCCTCCGCCCAAGTTAGGGTTTGGGTTTTGCTTAGATCAATTCTGTCAAGAACAGTGTCGCCGCTCGTCGGTTTGTGAGACCCCAACTTCGTGAGTTTAATCATACATCTGCAATTGTGTTGCAATCTTTCTCGTTCTTGCTTGTGTTCTTCAATTCGCAGGCAAGGATTAGCCTTCTGGGTGAGGTCAACCGTGCAACGCCGGTTGATAACCTGAGGAGACGTGGTATTGCAATTGTGGGGTTCAGAACGTGTGGTTCGGAAGCCGGATCGATTTGAGTCACGACTCCATCAAATCGAGAGTTATCAGAACCTTTCGGAAGATCGGGAAACCCTAGTTCCCATCAAGTGGTATTCAGAGACAGGTTTACCGTCAGGTTCGTCCTTTCGCCTTTGTCCTATAGTCCAGAAAATAGCCCTATAAAAAATTCCGCTGTCCTGTACCTTTTAGCCTTTGTAATTTCGTTTCAGATTCGCTTTGTTGAGTTTGTGTCCGTGGTCTTGTTGCTGGTATTAGGTCGTGTTCGTCGTCGTAGTTCAATCGCCCGTTGCTGTGCATTGTTTATTTCCGCCGCTATCCCATCCACCATTACCAGATTACAAGTTGTGCCTCCCCATAACTCGACTTGCCCTCGCTAGCCGTCTTGCGTGAACTCCTGTCGTGCAAGCCCTAGATAGGTTGCGAGCCGCCGTGTGTTCATCGCCTTGCATCGTAGCCCTTCTTGGTTCATCTTGCATACCCTAACCGCCATTGCGTATCCTGCCGAATTGAGCCTCCAGAGAACCACATCGTGGGCCTCCCGAAAACCATAACTTGAGGTACCTTCAGTAAAACGAGCATAACTTTTCGCTCGGTGCTCCTTTTTGGCTCAATTTTTTACAGCAGCTTCATGACTCCATTGTGAGGGGACCCAAACTCAGCTATGCCCTGTTTGCTCGAGTCAAAAAATTCAAAAAAATCGGGAAGATAAAGAAAAAAGGATCAAGTTGTTTTAGGGTTTTCAACGTTTGTTCCTGAATTTTCCTAGGCCGCATCTCACCTCAAAAAAGGGTGCAAATTTGTGTGCTTGGAGCTTTTGGTATCCCTGTTTAGAGAAAAATATAAAAAAATAGTTGAAAAATAAAAACTCGTGATTCCTACTAGTCCGGAGGTTTTGGAGGGCAATGGCTGAAAAGATTAAAAACAATTGCATAGAGTGATGTTTTGCTTGTCCTGTGAGATTTTTCCATCATTTCTTGTTCAAACTTGTTGTGCTACGTCTAGGACACATCTAAGCCAGCAATTGTGACTTGTACTTTGGATACTTATTGAACTTTGCTATTCTGCATTCGTTATTTGCTACTCCTTGCTACATATTGTGCCTTCCCAAAGCTCCACATACTCCTTCTGGACGGCACTGGTTTTTGACCCTTGCAATCGCGGACTATACGCCTTCCAGGTACCCTTTGCCTTGCTTGTTGGTAAGAACATTGCAAGAGCTTGGTAAGACGCTTCCTTTGCTGTGTTGAGAGCACGTAGTCGGATTATTAGGGATAACCTTCACTGTGTGTTCTTGTTTTGGTGCTTTTTGATGACAGGAGATGATGCACCGAAGGCTCCCGCAGATTTCAGTGAATGTGTTAGTCGAGAAGAGCTAGAAGCTGATCGTGACAAGATGGAAGAAACAATCAACAAGGTTATCACTGACGCGCTCATCGCTATGAAGCTTGGCACCATGTTAGAGAGGGTGGACCGACGGATGTCCGAGCTTGCCGACAGAGTTGCTGTAGTGGAGGCACGTCCACAGCCACAACAGCCACCACCTCCACGTTTTCCAGATGATGTGGTGTTTGATGACAATGGTAATTATGATAAAGCAGCTACCAGAAACACACGACTACAACGTCGTCTTCGCCATAACAGGGTAGGTATGGGTGGCGCTCACCAAGGTAATAACAATCGTGATGACCCTTATGCTAAGATTAAGTTTACCATTCCATCTTTTTTGGGTCATTATGATGTTGAGGTTACCTTGATTGGGAAATGACAGTAGAACAAAAAATTTCTGCCCACCTTGTACCAGAAGAACATCAAGTTAGACAAGCCACTAGTGAGTTTAAGGACTTTGCTATTATTAGGTGGACTGGTCTAGTTGGCGATGGTAGAGCACCTACGTCTTGGAATGAGCTTAAGGTGGCTATGCGTGATCGTTTTGTTCCTCCTTCATATCATAGATATTTGTGTAAGAAATTACAGCATTTAGAACAAGGAGAAACTTCTGTGCAGGATTACTATGGTTCTTTGCAAAAAGGCATAATACGTTATGGTATTGTAGAAGGGCCTGCGGATTATATCTGTCGTTTTTATTCAGGTTTGAGGAGTGATATTCAGGACATAGTTGATTATAAGGATTTTAACACTGTCAACCAGTTGTTTCGATATGCTATGCTTGCAGAAAAGTAGATTGGGCAAGAACAAGGTGGGAAGCACCTCCTACACGCCACGTACAACGCCATCTTCGGGGCTGCCCAAGCCAACTTCTTTTCGAGCACCCCCACCAGCGAGCAAGCGATCCACACCTTCAACAGCTGTTGCACCATCACCGCCACCACCATCTTCTGCACGTTCTTCGGATTCACGTAAAAATTCTTTGCAGGAGGGCAGCAAGAGTACCACCTCGACACCAGACACTTCCAACATTCAGTGCCACCGTTGCCATGGGCTTGGCCACGTGCAGAAGGATTGCCCTAGTCAGCGGGCATACATTGCTACAGAAGATGGATACATAAGCACCTCCGATGTTGAAGATGATGAGACAAATGATATTGATGAGGATCGTGGCGTTGCATTTGGCAGTGAGGACACGACGGCCTTTAGAAACATCATTGTGCAGCGAGTACTCAACGCATAAGTACAACAACCTGAGAAGATCCAACGCCATAACTTGTTCCAGATTTTTTTCGTGATCAACAACCGTCGCGCACGTGTCATCATTGATGGAGGTAGTTGCAATAATTTGTGAGTTTTGATTCGGTCAAGAAGTTTGAATTGGCCACACGCCCTCATCCCCATCCATATGGTATTCAGTGGTTTAGTGATGCGGGGAAAGCTAAGGAGTATGAGGACGTTTTTCCAGCTGAGTTACCACCGGGCCTTCCACCTTTGAGAGGGATAAAGCATCAAATTTATTTGATTCTCGGAGCCACATTGCCGAACCGTGCTGCTTATCGCACCAATCCCGGGGAGACTAAGGAGATTCAACGACAAGTCCAAGAACTGTTGGACCGTGGGTATGTCCGTGAAAGCCTTAGTCCTTGTGTTGTTCCTGTGCTTTTGGTTCCCAAGAAAGATGGTACTTGGCGTATGTGTGTTGATTGTCGAGCTATCAATAATATTACCATTCGATATCGTCATCCTATTCCTAGGCTAGATGACATGCTTGATGAGTTGTGTGGTGCAATAATTTTCACAAAGATAGACTTGCGTAGTGGTTACCACCAAATAAGAATGAAACTTGGAGATGAATGGAAAGCAACTTTTAAAACCAAATTCGGGTTATATGAGTGGTTAGTTATGCCTTTTGGTTTAACCAATGCACCTAGTACTTTCATGCGATTGATGAATGAGGTTTTGCGGGCTTTTATTGAGCGATTTGTGGTGGTTTACTTTGATGATATATTAATTTTCAGCAAGTCTTTGGATGAACATATGGAACACTTACGTGTTGTTTTTGATGCGTTGAGAGATGCACGCTTGTTTGCTAATCTTGATAAGTGCATCTTTTGCACCGATAGAGTTTCTTTCCTTGGCTATGTTGTTACTCCACAGGGAATTGAGGTGGATGCGATGAAAATTGAAGCCATTGAGAGCTGGCCGTTGCCCCAAACCATCACACAGGTACAGAGTTTTCTTGGTCTTGCAGGTTTCTATCGCCGCTTCGTCAAAGATTTCAGCACCATTGCTGCATCGTTGCACGAGTTGACGAAGAAATGTGTGGTGTTTCATTGGGGAAAAGCACAAGAGGAGTCCTTTGCAACTTTGAAGTACAAGCTTACGCACGCGCTATTGCTACAACTTCCAATCTTTGGTAAGACTTTTGAGTTAGAATGTGATGCTAGTGGAGTTGGCATTGGAGGTGTTTTGATGCAAGATGGTAAACTCGTTGCATATTTTAGTGAAAAGTTGCATGGTCCAGTTCTGAATTATTCTACGTATGATAAGGAATTGTATGCACTTGTACGTTCTTTAGAAACGTGGCATCATTATTTGTGGCCTACAAAATTTGTTGTTCATTCTGATCATGAATCGCTGAAGTATCTTCGCTCTCAAAATAATCTGAATCGTAGACATGCTAAGTTGGTTGAATTTATTGAAACATTCCCTTATGTTGTCAAACACAAGAAGGGGAAGGATAATGTGATTGTTGATGCTTTGTCTAGACGGTATATTTTGCTAACCCAACTTGATTGTCGGATTTTTGGACTTGAATCGATAAAAGAACAATATGCACATGACCCTGATTTTAAAGATGTGTTGCTGAATTTTAGAGAGGGACGTGCATGGAACAAATTTGTGGTTAATGATGGGTTCTTGTTTAGAGCTAACCGCCTATGCATTCCAGTTGGTTCCGTTCGTCTTTTGTTGTTACAGGAAGCGCATGGAGGAGGGTTGATGGGCTATTTTGGTGCTAAGAAGACCGCGGATGTTTTGGCCTCACATTTTTTTGGCCTCATATGAAGAGAGATGTTGAGAGGTTTGTTTCTCGCTACTCCACATGTCAAAAAGCTAAGTCTCGCTTGAATCCACATGGGTTATACATGCCTCTTCCAGTTCATTCTATTTCTTGGGCAGATATTTCTATGGACTTTGTTTTGGGATTGCCTAGGACTAAGAGGGGGAGTGATAGCATATTTGTTGTGGTGGATCGTTTTTCTAAGATGGCACACTTTATACCATGCCATAAGAGTGATGATGCTATACATATTGCTGACCTCTTTTTCAAAGAGATTATTCGTTTGCATGGTATGCCGTCTACTATTGTTTCAGATCACGATGCTAAATTCTTAAGTCATTTTTGGTGGACTCTGTGGAACAAGTTGGATACTTGTCATCTACAAACTGATGGACAAACGAAGGTCGTGAACTGTACTTTGGGTACTATGTTGAGAGCTATTTTGAAGAAAAATTTGAGGATGTGGGAAGAATGTTTGCCTCATGTCGAGTTTGCATATAATCGAGCAACACATTCTACCACCAAGGTAAGTCCTTTTTAGGTAGTGTATGGTTTTAACCCTCGTGCTCCTGTTGATATTTTGCCTTTGCCTACTAGTGAAAGGATTCATAATGATGCCAAGGAACGTGCTGAATTTATTTTGCAAATGCATGAAACAACTAAGCACAACATTGAAAAGATGAACGACAAGTATAGAATTGCTGGTAGTAAAGGTAGGAAAGAATTAAAGCTTGAACCGGGTGATTTAGTATGGTTGCAATTGAGAAAAAGAAAGATTTCCAGATTTGAGAAAGTCTAAGTTGATGCCAAGAGCTGATGGCCCATTTAAAATACTTGAAAAGATTAATGTTAATGCATATAAACTTGAGTTGCCTCCCGAGTTTGGGGTTAGTCCCACCTTTAACGTTTCAGATTTGAGGCCATACTTGGGAGAAGAGGATGAGCTTGAGTCGAGGACGACTCCAATTCAAGAAGGGGAGGATGATGAGGACATCACTCCTATGGATACTCATAACAATCATCCATTGATCGTTCAAGGTCCAATCACTAGAGCTCGTGCGCGACAATTGAATTTAGATGTGAGCTCGTTCCTAAGTACTTCTCTATGTGATTATGAGAATAGATTGCTGCCTAATGATTATATTGTAATTAGGAACCATGGAGAGGACCAGAGGATAGTTGGAGAAAGGCTTCAAGGTGGAGAGGACCAACAAGAGCGTGCAAGTCAAGATAGAGGCCCAAATCAACTCGACTTCAAGTCCACCTCGGAGTCCAGGAGCAGTCAGCGCTAAATCGGACGCCCAGGTCGCATACGGGCTCGGATTTGGATATTCTTTATATGCTTGGAAAGCTAAGAAGATAATCTTTGCAATGGCACCGGTCTCATGTCATAATTTGTCCAAAGTCATCGGGAATCGACGAAACAAGTTGACGTCCGGAATCTGTTTCGGTGTTGCGTCATCGTATTATGGCCTTTGGGCCGTGTATCGTGTTGAGCCCAATAGGGGTGCGTCCAGAGGGTTGACCACGACCCTAGACTCCTTAAAACAGTAGCCTCCGCCAAAGTTAGGGTTTGGGTTTTGCTTAGATCAATTCTGTCAAGAACAGTGTCGCCGCTCATCGGTTTGTGAGACCCCAACTTCGTGAGTTTAATCATACATCTGCAATTGTGTTGCAATCTTTCTCGTTCTTGCTTGTGTTCTTCGATTCGCAGGAAAGGATTAGCCTTCTGGGTAAGGTCAACCGTGCAACGCCGGTTGATTACCTGAGGAGACGTGGTGCTGCGATTGCGGGGTTCGAAACGTGTGGTTCGGAAGCCGGATCGATTTGAGTCACGACTCCACCAAATTGAGAGTTATCAGAACCTTTCGGAAGATCGGGAAACCCTAGTTCCCATCAGGAAGCTTTGCCATTGACGAATTCTACTAGTTTGGGACGTGATGGAGGACATCAGGACTGTCACACCCGGATTTTCATAAAAACCCGAATGCGGCCATATGTGTGCCCAGGAAGTCACAGTACACCTATAACGAACAAATATGATAAACAGAGAACATATGCTAGAATAAATTCTTGATTAAATAAAGTTTTACATCAGAGTGCTTCATAAATAAACTAACCAAATACAACGGAAGACTAATAACTCTCAAACTAATGGAGTCGCAATCCACAGGGACTCTGACTGGGATATCACAACTCAGTAGTACGGCAACAGACTCATGTCCAGCCCAATCTGTTTACCCATCCGGGATTCTTTTGAATAAATGACAAGTGTAAGTAAACATTTACTTAGCAAGTATAGCACGTGTATATGAAGGCTCAAATTAATGCTAGACTCGGCTGAACTGCATTAGCATTTTTAGTTGGTTCATTTTATCATTAACCAAGTTACTACAAGTGGATGAAACCCAATTGCAACCCAATTAATAAAGTATAAGTGACATTAAGCATAAATAAACATAATCTTCTAATAAAAAAGGATCCAGGCCGCTCGTGACCCTTAACAAGGCTATCATGATAGATTTACACTCTGCAGAGGTTTCGCCCTTTACCCACCAGTCGCGTAAAAGCTCAAACGAACTTTAAACCCAATCACGCGGAGGTGGATCAGACCTCACAAATCACACTTCCGAGGTGTGACCGCACAGGGACGCTACGAGGTTTTTCACAATACACCCTAACAAGATAGTGACCGATTATGGTACAGCACAGGCAGCATGGCCCAGGCACCGAGATTGACGTACGCCTACGGAGTCACACCATAGGGGGGTCAATGGCGTCCAGAGCGTGGGCATCACACCCAACAATGCGCAACGTGTGGAGTTCCCCATCGCAGGGACTCCCAGCACGGGACTATGCCTCACGGGGGCATAGCCGACGGATCACCCGTCCTCGGTGGATCAAGACATACTCTCACCCATGTTTCCCATAACGCCGTCGGCCACTCCGTTAACCACTGACAAGCTAGAGACATACATGCTACTTGACCAAGACCAGAGCCATAATAGTTCTAGCGGTGGCGACAGGCTACTGGGTTGCCGCTTTAAGAACCGGACCTTATGGAGGGACACTAGAGCAAAGCACGAAGCACATGCTCTAGCTCCCTAAACCAAGTTGCTAAAAAGCAAATTTTATCATTAATGTTGAAATGAACCATTAAGTCGAATGGTGATAGTAGCTGCGCATAGCAAATATCTACCCATATGCATAAATCCAAGGTAATCAAAGGACAGGATAATCAAACTAGGTACAACCTTAATGGTACATCAAATTAGACACATGCATTTATGAAATAATTTAATACAAGGTGAGTAGGTAGCAAGGATTATCCGTGCTATAACTTGCCTTCCTCAAAAGAAGGTGGCTGCTGCTGCTGTGAGTCCTGTCCCTGGAAGTCCTCCTCGTACTCGAAGTCCAACGCGAAAGGCTCACCGATTGGACACGAATCACCACACAAACATCCACGCAAGCCAATACATGCAAACAAATAATATTCTATTAGAACAGTACACCAAACAGTAGAAACAATACAAATAAAAGTTCTAGAAATAATCTACGCTTTACTACGAACACATGAGCGCGGAAATCATACTAATCGGAGCTAAAACGGAAAAGATATGGCAAATCTAAGATCTAAGGACCCGCTGGCAAGTTTTAAAGGTTTCCATGGGCTTATTTGTGAAAAACCAGGGACCTAAACATAATTATGCTTAAAAACCGAAGGTCTAACGCGCAAAAGATCAGGGGCTGGACCGCAGGTTTGAAAATAGGGAACTTCAGGGGCTTAAACGTAAACAAGGGGCATGGATGTAAATACTTTTAAAACTAACGTGGACCGCGGGTTCTAATTTAAAAAGTGAAGGGGCTTTTCTGCAAATTTGCCAAGGTTGACCGTTATCCTGGGTTTTGACTCGGGAAGGGGACGCAGGATGGCCGTTGGATCGCGATCCGGCGGTCCAGATCGGCCGGGCGGGGGAAGGGGGGACTCGCCGGCGGTGCCGCTCGTCCGACGGCGGGGGCTCGCCGAACTTGAGCCTAACTCGGGCTAGGGGGCTCCAAATGCCACGGGGCTTGGCTCTACGGCATCGGGGGGAGATGGCGAGTCCACCTGGGTAGCTCAAGTCGAGGGGGAGGCAGGGGAGGTGGCGTGCGACGGCGGCCGGCGGGGCGGAGCGGAGCTTCGGTGAAGGTGGAGTGTGCTCGTCGGGGCTCGGTTAGCGACGTGGCTCGGCGCTACAGGTGTGGGGGGCATGACAAGAGCACTAGGGGGGTCCTGTAAGTCGGGGAGGTGGCACAGGCAGCGCTCGGTGGCGACCGGCGGTCGGCATGCGCCGGCGAGCATGGGCAGCGGGCTACAGAGCCTAGGGGGAGCGGGACGGGGCTCGAGAGGCGGCTCACCTTGGTGCGAAGCTAACCCACCGGTCCAATTGGCCGGAGCGTGCCCACAAGAGCCGATCGACGGCGAGGGGCGAGCTTGGGGAATGGCAGCGCGGTGTGCTCGTGGAGAGGGCGTGGCGGTGGCTGGGGACTCGTGGGGAGGCTCGATGAAGGTTCAATGGCTGTGGGGGCGGCTTATATAGGGCCGAGGAGGGGACATTGGCGTGGTTAATGCGAATCCCGGTGGCGGCGGCCGGCGATCGGGGGTGCCTCCTTCCAAGCAGAGCGGTGCGCCAAGAAAGGAAGGAGGGCGGGGAAGCTGCGGGGAAGCTGCTAGGGTGGCCCACGGGCGCGGGGAGGGCGCTGGGTGGCCGGCCGAGGCGGCGCTCAGCGCCGGGGAGGAGGGGGGCGCTGGCGAGAGGTTGAAGGCGAGCCCGACAGGTGGGGCCTGCCTGTCAGCGAGGGGAGGGGAAAGGAACGGGGGCGAGCGGGGCGTGGGACGGCCTGGTGCTGTTGGGCCGAGCGGGGAGGGGGCGAGTGTGGGCCGGCTCGGGGGAGCGGAGCCCAGGTGGAGGGGGTGAGCTGGGTTGGGGAGGAGAGTAGAGGGAGTGGATGTGAGCCGAGGGAGGAGTTTAGGGAGCAAAAGTGGACTCGGCTAGAATAACTTTTCTAGGATGCAAATTAAAATCGAATTTAAACAGAATTTAAATTCTAATTTAACTTACTATCAAACAAAACATAGTGCAGCAGCATGAATGCAACAAAAATGTTTCTACAACTTATATTTGATTTTAATATTTATAAATAATTTATTTAACCTATATTAATTATGAACAACTTAAATAATAGTAAATAAATTACTAAAAAATTTAAATAGGCTATTTTTGGGTGTTACAAGGACCAAAACAATAGAAAATTATTCAATTTAAGGACATACTCATGCAAATCAGCTTCGCCTCCTTTGCGGGCACTTTGATTTTTCTCCATGGAAAAGGATTTGGAAATCTTAAGCACTATTCCGTTGCAAAATTTTTACTTTGGTTGCCCTTGCTCAATCGTTGTTGGACAGCTGACAGGCTAGCCACATGTGGCCTTCCTCACCCTCCCTCGTTTCACTTTTTTAGAAATTATGCGCTTTAGACGGTATGTGAAATCAAACAGAAAATTATACAAAGAAATGATTGAGAATCAATTTTTTTTCTATTGAATTTATTCTTGAAACTAATTATGTATGCAGAAAATTACCTGATAAAACAATGAATTATGTCAACCACTCTATGACTACTTGCTGTAGTAGTTAGGAGTCATGTATAGTGTAGATGTTCCAGTATATGATGCAACTTTGGAGCTCTACGTCGGAATATTGGTTGAAGGCAGGAAGACAGGGCACCACTTCTCCAACTTTTAGCATCATACATTTCATTCCAGGCCTGAACAATCTCTTCAACCTTAAAACTCAGTCCTGCATAACAAGGGAATACATCTTAGCACTTAATTCTCAAAACAGATATCTCGGCATTAGGATTGACACAAAAAATGATAGACATATACAGTCCACAGGTAAATTCTGAACATTACCAAGTAACTGCTATTTGCAAGCAAAATACTTGGAGACCTGTTTACTGACACATGTCATGTTTCTTTAGCTATGTGTTACTATGTTTTGTCCTAGGCACAATTTTTTAAATATATTAAGAATCAGATTTAGAAGTGAAAAGGTGAAATAAATAAAATAAAAAGGGTGACCTATACAAATAACTCTCATGCAAAAGTGACGGAAACTCGATGTGTGAAGAATGGAAGATCAGTGGTGGTTGCTAAATGCTGCAGGGATAGTGTCATAAATCATCAAAAGGATATATAACTGCAATGCGACACAACTTTTATTTAGCTATGAATCTTTCATATGCACACCTCTTTGAATATGCAGATTTGGAAACTTCCTAATCTCACCAAAAAATTGGATTCACATTAGATCTGATACAGACTCTTTAGTTTATGGGTTTGAAATTTTATCCCAACCATATTATAATCAAGTGATGTTTCTCTTTGCTTTTTTGGTATTGTCTTTAAAAGTTCCTAAACAATTTCCATGGAATCTGCTATAATACTTTTCCAAACAGAAAAGGAAATTCTTATCAGTGTACCTTATGGTGAAAGAAAAACAATAAGAAATAGCACATCATATGTCACAACAAAACATTCTTACCTTCTTGGGTGGTTTCATTAGCACAATGGTTCTTTACAATCACATTGATGTCTGCTGGAGAGGCACCTCCAATCTTAAATTTTTCCATGGCAACTGTAAGCG
This sequence comes from Echinochloa phyllopogon, assembly GCA_033239725.1. NCBI lineage: Eukaryota > Viridiplantae > Streptophyta > Magnoliopsida > Poales > Poaceae > Echinochloa > Echinochloa phyllopogon. Next base: position 28,189,381 of record BTCW01000015.1, on the reverse strand, counting down.
ATTCTTCCCAGCAAGGAAGTGCCAAGTTGAACTCAACTATTGAACGCTCATAAAGTATGGTTCCCCACAAAATATTCATATGTGATCGTATGGATGAAGCCTGTTCAAATGCTTCATTTGCAGTTATATCCTTCATAAAACCTTCTAATCCCATCTTCTCCAGTACAACCCTCTCTTTACTTGGTTTAGATAGCCCCCTCAAGTGCACACATTCCATTTGTTCCCACATATCCATTCCCTTTTCCATATTATCCTCTGCATGGTTAAACAGTTCCAAAACTTCAGTTCCCATGTCGATCTTACATGCAAGAGCATAATACCAAGAGAGTTTTGCCTGCTCATATTGCTGCTGGCCAAGTGCAATAAGACCTTCAAAAAAGTCAGATTTTGATTTAACAGCTTCTTCAAACATTGAACCAGCTTTGACATATTCTGTACATGCCCATTCATATGAAACCTTAACTTGCTCAAGTATAAATTCCAATGAAGAATCTTCAGGCAAGAAAGGCCTTTTTCTTGCACGAGACATATGGACATGGCCCCAATTAAACAAGGCCAGTTCTGCCATCTCCTGAAATTTGAGCTCTGCAACTTCAAATACTTCCTGTGCTTCTTCACTTACTGTTGTGTCTTCCATAGCCTCATTGTACAATCTCAGACCAAGATCATGGAGGTGCAGATACGCATCAGAATTAAAACCAACATGATTCTTGAATAGATGGGCAAACTGTACCATCCAGTCATCAACATAATAGTTATGCTCATCATCATGCCTAATGCTCCCATTCTCTAACGTGACACCACGAATTTCCTTTAATGTGGCAAAGGAAGGACGTTTCCTGACCCCATCAACACCAAGCTCTTGCACAGGGCTAACCTCTGAAACATATAATCGGATTGGCCCTTCCAAATCTGCCAGATTGTTGGCCCATCTTAGTTCCTCAGATGAAGTTATAGTCACCATGTCTTCTTCCTTGTCTTTATACTTAATCAGCAGTGCCTTCAAAGATGGAAATTTGTTCTGAACAATTTCTCTCAACTGAGACATACTGCAGTTAACTGGCATTTGAGCACACCTAATATCCTCTCCAAAGACCAACTTCACATCCTTCACCATATCTTCCTTGACATCAATATTGTTCTCCTCAATATGCTTATAGTGGTTGTCCTCCCCATGATCCACTGCACAAATTTTTTGCTGCTTGCCGTCACCACACCTTGCCTTCTTTCCAGCAGCATGTTTGCCCCTTTTGTTGCCAGTGTCCTCTTTTGTCTCAGCATTTTGCTCTTCCTTCTCCAAACCATTGGTTTCAGTACCTTCTGCGTGATTAATCCCATTTATCTGCATTTGGCCGGTTTGCTTCTCTTGTTTGCCATCCCCATGCTTCTGTTTCTTCTCCTTGAGATGCATCTCTTGATTGCCTTTGCCTCCATCCATGCTGGCAGCCTCTTCGTCCTGCAGCACAACATGGTTTCCATTGTTTCCCTCATTCACCTCCGCCTGAGAATCAAAATGCTTGTGAGATTTCTTCCTCATTTCCTCTCCTCTTGTGCTGGCAATATCCCCCTCTGACTGCATATCCTCCCTATCCAAGGGCACAGCAACACCGATTTCTTCCAATGCCGCCCTCATCCTCTCGGACATCACCCCTGCGGCACGGTTGCTAGGCTCCCATCTCAGCACCCTCTCGACGTCCCCCCACGCCAGGTCTGGCCTGCCCATCGCCTCAAAGCAGGTGGCCCTCCGCAGCAGCGCCCTGCTGTACCTAGGCGCCGCCTCCAGCGCAAGGTTGCATTGGTGGATGGCGCGGTGGAACTCCCCTGGGCTCATCCGCATGTAGCACTGCGCGATGCTGGTCCGGAGGTGCGCCGCCTGGATGCGCCGCCCACTAGGGAGCAGCTGGGCGGCCTTGTCGTATTTGAATGCCGCGCCCTCATAGTCCTGCCGGTTGAACAGCCTCACGCCCTCCTCCTTGAGCTCCCGCGACAGCTCAAGGAACACCGCCTCGTCACCGTCTACCCCCGCCGCCGGCATCTTGGTCCTCGGCGGCTTCCCCATGGCTGGGGCCGGCCGCCTCCCCCAAAATCAAACACCCTTGCCCCTTGCTTCTTGGACCAGAAGAACCTTCAAGCTTCCCCTTTCTTGGCAGATTTGCAAGGATACGATACGAATCAGAAATGGGAACCAGAGGACTTCTCGATCCCACCAAGAACACGAAAGGGCGACGTTTTCTCTGTGCTTATCCAAAACCGAATCTAAGAGTTGGAGCAAGTGGAAAGAACAGATGCTTCGACCACACGGAAGAAGCAGAAGAGACGAGCCGGCGAAGCAAGCGGAGGCAGGCAAGCAACGAAAGCAGAGCAAGCAAAGATTTGGGCGAAGGAGAAAGCCCAGGATAAAGGTTTGGACAAATGGCGCGTGGGCGCGCGCGAGACCAAAGTCACGGAACGGGAGCCGATGGGCGGATTGCTTTTCGGTTTTTGGCGTCGAGGCGGTGGACCGGCGGTGGTAGTGTGTAGTGATGCTTGTCGACTTTAAAAGCTGTGTCTACACTCTGCACCGTATTGTCTCTGTCTTTCTATTTTATAATATAGTTTATATATACTTCCAAGATTCTGCCTCCGATTTGATAAAGAAAATCTTTTAGAATAATGTTTGAGTCAAATATTAGAAATATAAATTATGAATAACACTTAAATCGAATTATATAAATAGATTGGTCTTGAAAATTACTTTCATAAAAATAAACATATATAATTTTCAAGAAATATTTTGAGTAAAATGCACCAGAGATTCATTAACTTGTAAGGGAGTATAAGTTAGGTCCACAAACTCTGAAAGTCCATTTTTTGGTCCATAAACTGTAATTTGTGTCACTTAGGTCCATAAACTATGAAAACTTAGTCCACAAACATCAAAACTGCATTTTTAGATCCATAAACTGTTAGCAAATAATGCCAAAACAAGATCGAACACGAGACACGATTTAATGTGGAAAACATTTACGGGAAAAAACCACGGAAGACAATTACTGTTGACGAGAGTTTACAAGTAGGGATGATACATGGATCATCTAAGATATCTTATCTGTCTTACCCTACCGTCTACATAGGGCTTACAAATATATAGTCGGCTCACGCGCCCGTGCTTGGTTGCGTTGCCGAGGTGGGATTAAACCTTGTGCAATGAATTTGGATCACATCACAACAAACTCTACCTTGAGACAAATTACCTCACGTAGACGAATAATAAACCTCCATATTTAAATCTTGAATGCCAATATCCACCGGACTAACCAATGAGTAAGATCACTTGAATATTCTCCCAACACTTCATAGGAAGCAAAAATTTGAGCAAATGTCCAAACACACAGCTATAAACAAAGCAGGCGAACAATTTGGCTCTTCAATAAATTCATAATCCCAGCAAAAGTCTGAGTCTGTGCAACTGACCTCAAAAGAAAATGGCAATAATGCTCAATCATCAAACGACATAAAGTCGCAATATCACCAGTGGTATTAAAAATAAATATCCAGTGAAGAACTCATCTCATGGAATAATATATGCTCCATCAGGAACACTAAACTCTGGCAAAACAACACTCTTGCAAGAGCAACTAGCACGTGTATCTATCACGTACCATAAACTTGCCAATTGTAGAAGAAACTAAATTCCATGACATGGTCAATTACTGCTCCATTCAAACACGGTTCAGATGTAGGCATAAATGTGCAACCAACAGAGTTAAACCTTCAAACTAAACTCGTCAACATGAGCAAAGACAACAATAAATGTACTGCTCCTACAATACAAAATGTTGTAGTATCTAGTCAAACAAATCTCATCTGTTGCACTTGGAATCCTCCACCTCGAACTCAATTCAGAGCAAAACCTTCACTTTAAATTAACCAACTCCATAGGAGTTAAAGAAACCACTAGGGTGACATGAACGATGTTGTCAAAACATCAAGAAGAATTAACTCAAAGTAATCCAATAATAATCACAATATCTCCTCAAAATCTTAATATGTTTCAGCAGCAACAATCATGTCATATATCAAAGAAACCATATGAAAGAAATAACCAGAAGAAAATAATCTGCAGTAATAATCTAGGTATATTACTGTGTAAACCTAGCAATAACCTGCAGCCTTGTGTACAACTCCGTGTATGTTCAGCAAAGCTAAGAAAACCTTCTAGTAGCTTCTCGTGGATTGGTCTGCAGCCTCTGACAAATACGAAATTAGATTCCGTCTTAAACTCCACGTCGACGAGTCTTGCATGAGGTAGCCAATCGTAGATTGATCCGGCTGGCAGCGCGCGATAAACAGGGACGAAACCCTAATTAATTTTTTTCACATGATCTCGTACCAAGCTTTGATACCACTTGTTAGCAAATAATGCGAAAAATAAGATCGAACAGGAGACACGATTTAACATGGAAAAACCCTTACGGGAAAAAACCACGGAAGACAATCACTATTGAGGAGAGTTTACATGTAGGGATGATACATGGCTCATCTAAGATGTCTTATCTGTCTTACCCTACCGTCTACATATGGATGGCAGTCCTACCCGCGGGCACAGGTACCCGCGGGTATCGTACCCGACGGGTGTGGATATGGGTAAAAAATTCTACCCGCGGGTAAGGGTATGGGTATAAAATTTTACCCGTGGGTACGATGTGGGTATGTGATTTTTTCTTTGTAAAATAAAATACCCGTACCCGTCGGGTACCCGCAGGTATTTACCCGATATGCGCGGGTATGGGTAAAGAATTTTACCCGCGGGTAAGGGTACGGGTATAGAATTTTACCCGATAGCCAATATGTGTCGGGCGAGTATTTACTCTACCCGCATCATACCGACCCGTTGCCATCCCTACGTCTACATAGGACTTACATATATATAGTCAGCTCACGAGCTCGTGCTTGGTTGCATTGCCGAGGTGGGATTAAACCTTGTACAATGAATTTGGATCACATCGCAACATAAACTTGTAATTTGTGTCACTTAGGTCCACAAACTCAAAAAATGTAAATTTAGGTCCATAAAATTATAATTTGCATCATCTAAGTTCATACTCTTCCACGTATACCCATAGTGCTGCCATGGCATGCTGACTAAAGACCTCCTCAGCGGTGATCTCTGAGGCCGTCGTGCTAAACTTTGAGTAGGCTCTCGTTGTGGTCAAGAAACTCCATGAGTTTCTTACTTGCTTTGTCCACGAGATGTGGTGCGGCCATGAACATGCCCACAAAGGTCGATCTTCTTGATTTTCACTGTCCATAAATAGCTGACCCCTCACTAATAACCACTCCAGGTTGACCACAGTCCAACACCGTCATGAGCTTCTTTTGTCACGATGTTGGGCGACACCATGCCTGGCCACCGGTGCCATAATGGCGATTGTTACGCATGAAAGACATAATATCCCTCACCAAGGTATGCATATTATTGAGCTACTATATGACATTCTCCACTTTCCCCGAGCCATAACTTCTCTGCTCCACCTATATTATGGGCTTCGGTCATACATGGACCTTAGCTTTAGAACTCTCCAAAGGTAGTCCATGACCTTCCTTTGAACCCCCAAACAATGTTAATAACCTCCAAAATAAGTCTCTCATCTCCTCCCCTGTCTCCCTATGCCCTTGGAATCAAAATTGGGGATTGTATTTCATCCTTCTAGGGAAACTCTGATGGCATGTGTGCACCATAAAAATTCATGCTGGTGCCGTATTATAGCATGAAGGCTAGGTGGAGGGGTATGGACCTAGGTTATACAAATTACAAGTATATGGACCCAAAAATGCACTTTCAGAGTTTTATGGACCCAAGTGACATAAATTACAACTTTATGGACCCAAAAATGCACTTTCGGAGTTTATGGACCTAAGTGACACTTGCTTACAAGTTAGTGGACCTCTGGTGCATTTTAGTCAAATATTTTTATAGAAAAAAGAAGTCAAAGTTGTGCTTTGGTGACCGTGTCACTGTCCTAAAGGACTTCCTTTACCAAATCGGAGGGAGTACTTCGCAGCGGTAATAACACGTGGTGTTCTTTGTAATATGTTCCACTTAATAATCATAGTAAACGGCAACATGTCCAACATGTACAATTATAATGAATCATGGGCTTTGTACCTTCTTCATAATCTAAATTAATTCTAATTAATTTAGCTTAAAACATATAGTATTTCAGCTTATTTTTTATTGAATCTCATTCTTAAAATTAGTAGCCTGAAATATTAAGTCATTTACCTTTCTTAGAGCAACTCTAGCAATAGCCCTTAAATAGGCCCTCAAATATTAAATGGATGCTTCATCGGTTTCTCGAGTGCCTCAAAACTTGTTTCAACTCCAACAATAGTCCCTAAGAATGGAGGGCTCCCTAAAGACTCCCCCAAGGAATAGAGGGTGGGGGATAAATTTAGAGGCCTCCCCAAAATAGGGGGCCCGCTGGAGTACCATTTTTTGTTTGGCCCTCCAAATTCGGGGTTGGGGTTTGTTTAGAGGGTCTGCTGGAGTTGCTCTTACCAAGATGAGCTTTTACATAAGAGATTTTCTCCATGTCAATTGGCTGACAATTTGCATATCTGTGTAATGTAGTCACCTTGTGGTCTTTTATTTGACTTATTGTTGCTTGTGACCATGGCATGGTATTACTATTAAGAATGTAAACGAATCGGATACCAATACAAATAGTTTTTTCTCATGGATTTCGATCGGGTATGGATAGGCTTCACTTGTGCCGGATAAGATAGGAATAGATATGAAACGAACAAGATTCTCGTTCAAAGAATCTGACTCCCCGTACTATTATGATAGTCCTAGGAATATCTTCTATCACGTATAGAACACATCTCAAAGTGGCATCACATCCATACATCGATACAAATCCTCAAACATGACATAATATAGCATAGATTGGTCTAATTCAAGCCCTCTGGGCTAATCAACAATAAGAAAAACATCTACGCATTAGTAGCTAAGTTCCTCTGGTGCTTCTGGCCACCTCATCTACATGCATCTTTGAGCGAAGTGCACAACCTTCAATCATACCATCCGTCGTGGTTGAACTTGTGGTCGGGGTCTTCTCCTGTGTACCAAAAGTGTCCCCAAGGAAATGGGACAGGTCCACGTCACCAACCATTTATACAACAAAGATTTAAAGTGGCTTAAACTAGTGCATAAAAATATTCAAGGACATTAGCAAAGGTTTCCTATGCGTGCAGCAGAAGTATAACCATGGTATCTCATCTCCAAACACCTATATCACATTCACTTCCCAAACCAACCACCATCCTCACAACCATTACGGGCCCGTCCTACCGCAATAGGTTCCCGCATTCACCTCCACTTACTTCGTCTCTTGCTAGTCGACAGTGTGAGCTCCCTCCCCACCTGTCTCATCAGCAAAGCTGGACCAACCTCTTAATCTCGGATCAAGGAGAAGATAAGGTAGAATGTTCCCATGCTAGTGAGAACAAGCCAGTCGTAGGGGTGTCCACGACTGAGGATGCGGCTATAACTATAGTTTACACTATGCAGATGTTGTACACCAGGACCCATCCGGGCTGCGAAATGGTGATATGCCATTTCGGCAACCCACAACAAAGACCCTAACAAGTAACGTACCATCTTGCTTCCCTGGGCTCGGAAAACATCTGCATGCTAACATTTTCCCCAGGGGTGTGAAACCTTCCCGCCAGGGCTAGTGGGAGCTATGGTATATCGGGAGAGTACGCCGCAATGAGTACTCCTTACACAAATCTTGCTTGATCTCCTAATAGTCCTTGTACCACACTGGCTAGGCTTGCTGGAACCCTTCTCATATGGGTAGATGGTGAGCACATTTACAAATTCCCACTTCCAGGTCATCCCGACGTGGTCCTTATGCCGGCGAAGCGAGTATCGGCAACAAGGTGAATCCACCGCAATGGTCCGCAATCGGCACCCATTACAGGTATAGCCGCCCAACTCCTTATCACAAGTCACCAAAAGATTGTACCAGCGACAGGTACTCCGTAGAATCTGCCCAAATGCAGTATCACAAGCACCTCAATAAAAGATTGGGTTGTTATGACTTGCTTTCTCCAAAAGCCCTACCTTCTCTATGTCCTCAAGCCACCCAACTCACACCAAGAGTAAACAATCACACCCATCAAAACACATGTAAGCATAGCATATATATATATAAAGTGGACAGCAGGGTAGCAAGGTAATAAGGTACATAAAAGGCAGTGCATGACATATCATCATCATGCAAGTAAAGTAAAGCACTAGCATACTAGTTTGCATGTCTTATAGGAAGTTTAGAGATTGGTTGGGCATGAACCTAGTATGGTGTCTTCCTCTTCGTCAAAACAGTTGATGTAGTCCTCGGTCGCCTCCTGACTCTCCTAGGCTCCTAATGTCACGAAAAATAAATAAGAACAAAGACTACTAGCAAATAAAACACAAAAATAGCAACGCAAGAAGAACCAAATAACATCAAACTCTGCTCTAACGCATAGATTATGATTTTAGAAAAATAAAGAAACCAATTTCATATTTTTCTGAGCTACTATTGATTTATTATGATTTTTTAAACATTTAATCATTTTTTGGATTTTTAAATAATTACGAAAACTCCCACAGTGACACATGGCAACACCAGAGCGCGCCATGTGTTGGTCTACTGACATCAGTATGGAGTCATCAATGGGGCCAAAAATGTTGACGTCAATTGTGGGCCCTGCTAACATCATCATTGACTAGCGAACGGGTCAGGTCAGTGGCTGGGTTAAACTGATCAGTGGGCCCATGAGTGGGCCCCCCAGTCAATGTCTATGGCGGCATGCTAGCATCACTGCAGATGCATTTGAATAAACGGGGTCCTCTGCGGTGCGCTGTGCACGTGTCGTTGTGGTCCTCCATGTGGCCTGCCTGCGCATGAACGCACATGCGACAGCGTAGCATGGCGCGGCGCACGGCCACACATGCGGCCACACCCCGGCTGCGACGACCACGGGCTCCGGCGGTTCGCACCATGGTGCACAACGACGGCATTTTAGAGCGCGGGCACGCGATCACTAGCTAGTGCTAGGCCATGCCACTGCTTGGCGTGCGGGCTGGGAGCGCATGTGTGGCTCGCGGTTGTCCACAGTTGCGACACGGCCATGGCTCGCGCGCGGATGCCAGCATCCCGGTCCGCGGTGGCCATGGCTGTAAGCTGCGGCGACAGTGGTTTGCGCAGGGTTTGAGGCATTGTTGGCGGTTCCTGCATAAGAAATCTTGGTCATGGCTTGAAGGTAGGGTCCTAGAGGGGGCTAGTGCGGCGGCAACTACTACAATGGTGGCGGTGCATCGGCCACGATGCGTAGGCCGTCCACAGGCAAATAGGGAAGGCTAGGCGGCGGCGCACCTTGGGGCGAAGGTATAGGCATGGTCGGCTCGACGGAGGCTCACAGTACAATGGTGATGTGGCGGCACGACGCTCGGCTCCAGCTCCGGTGCGGCTCCTCCTTCGTCTCCGGCCCGACTCCTTCATTCCTCTCCTCTTCTTCTCTCCATTGGCGGCAGTAGTTAGATGGAGGAAAACCCCAGGGGCGGCTAGGGTTTATGGGTGGCTGGGCAATGGGTTTTAAATGGTGGTCGCTAGGGTTTATCTTGTGGGGAGGCTCGGCTCGACCGTTGATCCTTGATGGCGTTTGGGATGGCGCGACGCTGGTTAAGGTTAGGGTTTTAAATGGTGCATCCAGCGCACCGCTCGGGATGGCGCGACGCTCGTTGTCGCATAGCGGGGCAGCGCGGTTGGCTGGACGGGTAGGAACGCGCGCAGCGCATGCGCATCTGGGTAGATTAAGGCGCAACAACTCCCTCGTTGTTGTGGCCACTGGCTGGGCTGGCTGCTGGGCCGGTCGACTAGTTGCTGGCCTGCCTGGTTTGTGGGCTGGGCTGGCTGGGTTAGTTGGGTAGGATAGGTTAGTTTGGGGTTGGGTTAGAGTTAGCTAGGCCCAAGTTAGTTTAGGTTAGAAATTAGCTTTGTTTGTTTTCAAACACACACAAAGAAGCATAAAACCTAAGAAAAGCCAAATCACTCCTAGATTGATCCTTAGCAAACATTTTTCCATTTTAAAATTAAATAAAATGTCTAGGAACAAAGGTGGCAATGGAAGACATCCTTAAGGTGGTAGCATGCACATCAACACAAGAATTGTTTTTTTGAAATTTAAGATTTTTGCAATCAACACCCTACAAAAAATCGGGATGTTATAGTCTCCCCCCTCACAAGAATCTCATGCTCGAGATTTGGGTTACCTAAGGCTTGAACAGATGGAGATATTTCTCCTTTGGTTCAGATATCAACATCTTAAATATCTAGCTTTAGATATACATGAGTTCAGATACGCTGTCGGATAGTGAGTCTCGGGACTCAGATCGGATGAATATGAACCCCTCCAATAAAATACGGACTCGGATAAGAATCAATAATATATATACCATTTATACCCCTAATTGCTACGTATGGTTAGCATGTTAGTGTTCATTGCTTTGCGGGGACAGGAATCCCGCGGGGATAAATTCCCAAAACAGGAGCGGGGATGATGAAAGTTCGTGGCCCGCGAGTGTTGGCGGGGGTGGAGGAAATTCTGTCAATGCATTTTCAATTGATTTTGTTGGCTTCTTAGTTATTTTCTTATCTCAAATATCTGATTGGGAATTCTTTGCAGAGGTTGGTAGGAATGTGTGAGGCCAGTTGAAGATGAGTATTTTTCCCATCCTTTAGAAGTAAATTCGATTCTAATTCGTTAATAGGATACTTTGTTTTTATACCGAGTTTCTATAGAAGTAGTATTATTCTGTATTTGTTTCCATCCTTTAACTGTTGTGGTTAGATGTGAGTTGTATTCCGTTTTGTGTATTATCGAATGAACATGTGATTATGTGATGTGAGTTTGAGATGACCGGCATAACACTACTGCTATTAGATTGATGACTATTCTTGTGCTTTATTTTGCATTTGATGCCAAATGTTCTAGTCCTATTAATAGCTAGCTCTGAATGTCCCCTTGAGATGCATTACCATGTAGGTTGTCAATACAAGTTATGTGTCAGCTCTGTTTTATTTACCGCCTCTGCCAATGTATTTTCAGAGTTTGCCCACATACAGATTATGTACACCTATTAATACAAGTCTAGAATTTTTGCATTTACCTACGCTTATGGTTGTGCTACTATTATGTAGGTTGATGGAGTAGTCCTACCAGACAAAGCCTCTATGCATCTTACTTCAATCAAAGATGAGGAATATAAGGAAGACAAGATCGAATGCAAGTATCGCAATAGTACATATAATTTCTGAATATGTTTCTTATTGGCTTTAAAATGCTTTGGTTTCATGAATATTTCTATTTGGGTCTCTCTTTGATGGTTTTTTAATACATTTTGCTGTTTGGAATAATGTGTCTAGGTTATATATGAGCTGCATAAAGAGATTCGGCAAGGAACAAGGAGTTAGAAGAGATTGGTTCACTGAGGATCAGATCCAAGCAGAAGGCAAAGGAGACTATATTTTTTGTTGATCATAGTTCCTTTTGTAACCTCTAATTATTGCCCATAGTTCTTGTTTGTTGTGATTTGTACAAATAATAACATTGGTGTGATTTTGAATGTCTGTTTTGTATGAAATATGGCATGTGAAAATTTGTGGGATGATTTTTTATATGGGTTGTATATTGCTGAAATATTATGTTAGCCGGTAAAAAAAGTGTGGGCTGAATTTGGCTCATTTTAGTGGCCCAGTTTGAATTAGGCATGTACACATCATTGACATGTCGTCGCCATGTCAGCGTCCACGCCGTCGCCATGTCAGCACCGGTACATGATCCTTTCCGTTGCGCCGAAGCGTCCGTATTTCTGATGCGTATGTCTCGCAGCCGCAGCAGGTATTCGGTCACGTCACTGGCCGGAACCCAAGGGCGTGGCTACGGCGGCCGGACGTACGCAATCTCCAACGCCGGCCTTGTGCGTGCCCACCTGCCCTCCACGTCCTCGCTTAATTGGTCGCTAACGAATCGAGCACGAGCAGGACACGCTAATCTCGCGACGGAACAGCTAGAGCCTTAATCCCAGCGACGACGCTCGTCTGCTGCCATTTCGGCCATGCCTCGATGCTAACAAAGGCAACAACAAGTGATGTGGCTGCGCGCCACCCCATTGTCAACGGAACCCCCGGCCCCGGCCCGGGCACGGCGAATCTTGGGCGCATCGTCGTGTACCGGTGCGCAGTGGTCCACTGATCTCTCCTGGAGAAGGTGATGGGGACTTCGGACCACTTGAGATATGTCGGGGTGGCTGGTTGTATTGCCATGATTTCGCAGAGCCATAGTTTCTTTGCCCGCTTTGACTAGTTTAGGGACTCGCCGCTGAACAGGACTGCTACGACGTTCTCTACTTGGGGAAAACCATTGTCATGGTTTTTGTCGTCCTTGTCATCCTTCTTGTCGTCCTCTTTGCCTGTTTTTGCTGGTCCTTGCTTATCAAAAACCTGTTTAAGGTGAAAGCAGTTGGCCATCTTGTGTCGTCCGTTCAGATGATATGGGCAGGATCCGTTCATCACTTTGTCGATAGAGACCGTGTTCTTCTTCCGCGCGGGGCGCTTGACTGCCGCGACAGTGTTGTCTGGCTTGCGCTTTTTATTATCGTGGTTGAAGTCACGGTTGTTGTTGCTACGACGATCTTTACCATCTCTGTTGTAGTTATTGTCATTGTTGTTGTTGTCGCGATGCCGGCCAAAGCGCTCGCGCTCGCGATCGTATTGATCGGCCCACTCGGCTGCCATGCGCCGTAACTCTAGAATAGTTGTCGGGCGTCGTCTGCCGAACTCACGATGTAGCTCTCTGGCATAGAGTCAATCATGGAAGCAGTCAATGACCTCATGGTCAGATATGTCCACAATTATTGCTCTTTTTTCAAATAATCTCTTGATGAACTTGCATAGGGTTTCGCTTTTTTCCTGTTTACAGGCTGCCAATTCAAATCGGGTTCCGGGCCGAGACCAGGTTCCCTGGAAGTTGGCAGTGAACTTCTTGGTAAGGTCTTCCCAGGAGTCGATGGACCCGAGGCAGAGGCCCTCGATCCATGTGAGCGGAGTAGTATCCATCATGATGGGGAAGTAGCTGACTTTTACATCATTAGATCCCCCCGCCATCTGGATTGCAGTCGAGTAGACTCTCAGCCATTGTTCAGGGTCTTGTTTGCCCGTGAATTTCTCGATGCCGATTGTCTTGAACTTGCTAGGTAGCTTGATCCTCTTGATGCGGCTGGAGAAGGCTGGGAAGCCATCATACTTGTCTGCTGGTGAATGGTTACGTCCGCGGTGACCATCGCTGCGGTTGGAGTCGTAGTGGTAGCCACGATTGTCTGAGCTGTGGCTTGGTGAGTTGTCAGGTCTTGGCCATCAACGATTGTGGTCACGGTCCTTGCCATGGTCTCGTCCGCGTGGAGGGCGATCACCGTTGCGTTTGTCATCGCGGGGAGAATCGTTGTTGCGTGGTCGATGATCTTCATCGCGTAGGTGATCACGGTCGCGGCCACATGGAGGACGGTCGCGGTCGCGATTGTGGTCGCGGGGTAGTGGTCCGTAGCGACGGTTGAATTCTTCATGCCGGCGGAGCTCCGAGTTGATCTGGTTTGCTCTACTCGACTGTATTACAGAGCGAGCATCTCGGTTGGCGTTGATGTGAGCATCTTGGAGGAAGATCGCCATCGCGGTTAGGCCCGTTGCCATCTTGTGGTCTGGTGTTGGGGACTTGCTCGTTAGCTTGCCTTCCAGCTGCCCTGTCTGATGGCTCTCAGGGAGCACGACTCAGGTGGGCAAATGCTGCGGGTTCAGCATGCGAGCGCCTTCCTCCAAGACGTATGCTGCTTGATGCGTGGTGGATTAATGCGGGACCGGTGCTGATGTTCTCATGAGCTGTCTCTAGGAGAGTCAGGACCTGACTGATTTGTGGTGTTTCAGGCATGGACCTGACGATCTCCGCTGCGACGTAGATGTTCATTGGAGTGTCCTGGAGCACTGGTTGGTCACCAACCATAGCAAAATCACGTGTAAGGTTTCGAGTTGCGTTAGCACGTATGGTTGCGTTGATGCGCCTTTGCTTGCGCTTGGCGTTCCTTGCTTGTCTTGAGGTTCTCTGTTCCTCAGTTTCTCCATTGGCGGTGTGTTCCTCCTCGGAGATGTCGCCGACCAGCTCACGATCGTATTGGGTGCTTTGGTCGCCGGAGCTGGCCATGAAGACCTGTCTGCCGGGGTCGGAAGAGGTCTGTAGTAGTAAAGTCGGAGCGTTGGAGAAGTTGTCTCCTGTGCTGTCGGAGGAGGTGGTGATAGAGGCCGTCTTGCCGTCCTGGTAAGGTAGCTCTTCCAGGATCGTTGCGGCTAACCTTGACTCGTTGTCCCGACAAGCTTCAGTCGGTATCGCGCCAGGTTAGTGAACAACAAGTCCTCCTGGTGTACTGGTCACTATGAGTCCTGACGGGAGGTAGACAAGTGGTTCTTCAAGATCGAAGTCGGTTTTGAAGTGGGCACAACATGTTAAGCGTGCGACGTTGTCGGGGCTATCGCTCAGTAGAACCGTGAAATCGTCGTCTTCGTTGTCCTCTGATGGCTTAGAAGCCGGCTCAGAGTCTTTGCGGCGTTCCACGATTAGATTGTCGACTTTGAATGTGTGTTCGTTGTACTCCGCGGTGCAGATCTGTTGATATGTAGCCGCGGCTTTGGTGACTCCGAGTGGAAATCGACTTGGGGGGTTGTCCGATGGCATAGCCAGCTCGGAGCCCCCAGCTCCTTCCATAATTGGAAGCGAGTTGTATCTGATCTCCTCTTGGGTAGTCCCGATCGGAGTTTGAGTCGGGGTCAAAGTCGAGCTCGGAGTAGTCGTCGGAACTTGTGTTTCGACGAGATCGCGGAGCGGCTCCAGTGGAGACGTCATCATCGGGTACGGGGCTGGGCGATCCGCAAGGAAACTTGCGAAACCACCCTTTCCATCGGCGATGAAGGTCCATGCGCCGATGACGAAGGTGCACCCTCCTCAATGTCGCAGATGTTGAAGTTTGATCCCATCGCTCCTAATGGTGAGCTTTCGGCGAGTAGCCCCACGGTGGGCGCCAAGTGTCGACGATTTATGTCGAGCACGTCTGCTAGGGTGTACCCCAAGAAGTGGATTCGTGGGTCTCACCGACTTCTAGGAACGATAGTGCACGAACAACACAAAGATTTAGACAGGTTCAGGCCGCAAAAAGCATAATATCCTACGTCCTGTGTGCTTAATTGTATTGCACATGAGTTGAGTTGTTTCAGGGGGTCCCTGCTCTGCCTTATATATCCGGGGAGCAGAGTTACAAGTTGGTTACATGATCCTAGTCGTATACAACAGGAAGTACTACAACATGGTACTTTGGGGAGTCCCCTAACAGTACACGACTAGTCTTTCCTAATCAACTACGCCGTCTTGCACCATAGCCGACTGGTTTAAAGTAGTTGGGTTAAATCTTCCTTATCGAGTAGTTTAACCCCGTGGATGAGTGGCCCTAGGGATCCTGGTCCCACACTTCCCCTATCGGACTAGTCTTTTAGGGAGATTGGGCCTTTTCTTGAGTTGGTGTGCCTAAAAACTGTTGGGGGCCGAGTAACCTTAATTTGTGGGCCTCGGCCAACCCCACGCCTGGGCCGGATCCATCACCACCGCTCCTCCACGTGCGGTCGTCGCCGTCGTCGTCTCCTCCGCCGCCATTGCCCACTGCCACGCTGCCATCGCCCCACTCCTGTGCCGTTGCCTCCTCCCCAACTCCCGCGCCGCCGCTACCGCTGCCCTCCCCGCGTTGTCGCCGCCGCCACAATTCCCCTGCCTTCTCTGTGTGCCGCCGCCGTCGCCGCTCTCATGGATGTCGCGCCTACGCTCCCTGCTCGCCATCGTCTTCCTCCTTCGCCTCATTCGTCCACATGTGCAGTTGTCCTCTTTTGCTAGGTTTTGCTACATGTTGTAAGTGTATATTTCAGATGTTTTAGAAGAATGTTGCAACTGTTTATCGTGAATGTTGCAAAATAGATCTGGATGTTGCGATGTTGTATATGTTTCACACGCATGTTGCAAGCGTTTCACCCGAATGTTGCATTTTTATTGAGAGGTTTTAACTGCTGCCGTGCGTGACCGAGAGTTGGGACCGCACTGTTTTTTTAGTATTGCAAAAGATGACTATTCATGTTGCGGATACTATTTTTATGTTGCATATGCTATTTTTAGATGTTGTAAAAAATTTATATGTTACATGCAACATCATCCCCATGTTACAGCGGGAATTTTTCTGCTATAGTACCGTATGATTTTTTACTTCGGACGGACGTCCGGGCGCTAGTAGGACCGAAAAAAGTACGGACACTGGGTGTGCATTTTTTCTTCGCACCAAAAAAACATTAGCCGGGCCCGGTAATCGATGACATGGCGGTACTTGACTTTGTTTTGGACCTAATTTTTTTGGACTGTTGGATGAGATAGGTCTATTTTTCTTTCCAATAATTTTTTGACAATGTCCTCAAATTATATTTTTAAGACTTTATTTTTTTAGGCACTCTTGCATCTTGGAGACGCTCTCGTTGCATGGTGAGTGTCCTAAGGTCTTTGGCTGCACTACTGCCAGGCTACGCTGCGAGGACAACGACAAGGGCAGCCACCAGCCCAGACTCCTCAGGAGGCAATACATAGAACCATACATATGTCAAATCTGTTTAAAAACGAGTTGCTGCTGTTTGAGGAGAGAATGAAGCGCAACAACGGATCACTAGGCAAACATAAAAAAAGGTGCAGCCTCAAATTCTACCAGAGCATCCTTCGGTGACCATTCATTGCGACCGTGGGACACCCAAAGAGACCTGCTGTGCACCAGAGTATAAGCTATCGACAAGGCACCACGAAAATCATGAAAGGCCCATTGGTAACATATACGAAGTCTTACGAATGTTTATGTCCGGTAAAACACCCGATGTAGAAGGCACAATTAGACAGTTAGGACATAATGCATGCAGTGTTTCAAGCCAAGATTGTATCGCTTTTCTCTAAGGACTAAGATTACATCATACATGCCCACACAAATGAGAATTTCAACACTACCTGTAGATACTGAACTACATAAGTTACCTACCCCTTGTGTCTTGCGTTTTCTCATCCTGGTACCACCTAACAGTAGTTATGTGACAACGTAGGTCAGCCTCTTGGTTGATTGTATGTATGCCTCCACGCAAGATCTGCCTCTGGATGGGTAACATACCTGGCCCGAATTGACATGGCAGCTGGAGCCCAAGGTACACAGTCAAATCGATCATCTGAGCTCATTTCATACACAGCTCCATCCCTTCCTACCCTGACATCTGCGCAAGGTTGAAATGCAGTGTTACTGTCTCCTTGACGAGAACACTGAAAAACAGGACCCATGTTCACTGCATGGTATCCACCGTCCTCCAAATTTCCAGTCTCATCAAGTAGGGGCTTGTATTTTCTGCAGGTAAAATAGTCAACGCAGGAACAATTAACACGGCACCGTTGTTCATATCTGTACTGGTAGCTGGTTACAGGATAACTGTCAGAGCAGTTCATCATAGAATGCTCTGGTGAAGGGTTTGTTGGCATCTCCTGTGCATTTCTCCACAGGTGTGACTCGTCTGAATTTCCTCCCATATAATGCACTAACGCTTCTCTCGTATTTGATACAGTCATCTCTTTGGACCTGTCTTCAGAAATCTTTGCTCCTCTGTTCTCATCACTATACCAAGGACTGTTGAGTTCAGTTTCCATAACATCTGGTCCTTTGTGATTTGCATGACATAGATGGCTACTGTAGACCTCCAGATTAATAGCTCCTCCATCTTGTTGTGATAGTGGGTCATGTCCACATGCGCTTTCTTCGCATTCCATGCCATTAGCTTTTCCTGATTGTACGTTACTTCCATCCTCTTCAGTGCCATTAGCTTTTCCTGATTGTAGGTTACTTCCATCCTCTTCAGTATCTCTCTCCACAGCGAGGCTGTTGAACATATCATTCTGCTCACTGTTTCCATGTTGTTCCTGCGTTTCCATTCTGAAATGCAGAAACCAAAATCTTCTTGTCATTTGTGAGAATTTTGTGGCACACTGTTCCCTAGATTATGCTAAAAAAAATTATTAGGAATGGCTGAGAATCCTAAAATCCAGAGTACAAAACACATTATAAGATAAATGAACATCATGGCATATATATATAAGATTTCCAAAAGTGATCTTTGATATTCCATAGGCTATGTTTAACTCAATATCAAACAGGGTTTAACGGTATCACCTCTTTTCCATATCATTTTCCACAACATGGGATGTACTCATTTGTATTCTTCCAACACAAAATGAACATGAAGTGCCTGACTGCTTTTCCTGCCCTTCCACAGCTTGCACATTACTCGTACATGGCTCTAATTGAATATCCTCCTTCGAGTGATTTGCTGCACACGCAGTTTCTGCTTCTCCACATAATCTGTTTGACAACTTTGTTGAGCTCATTGAGTGTTTCCTTTTTCGAGTCATTTTAACTCTCTTTGTAGCAGGATCTCTTCTTCTGCGAATTCCAGGAATAGGTGGGAATTTTATATGGTCCCGTCTAACAGTTTTAGTAGCTTTGTCTACATGATCTCTGCAAGGTTTTAGGAGAAGTTAATTGTGGTGCGAAAGCGAGTGAGTTCGTAAACAAAAAAGAAATCAAGAATCAACTTATGGAACTTACGGGCAATAGAAAAAAATTATTTGAGGAAGCTCCCAAGCACATGTCGTGGCACCCTGATCCATTGTTTTTCCCTTAGTTTCCAAAGAAATTTCCCTATAAAGTCCAATAGATACCATGAGTACCTAAGAACAGAAGAGCAGTACACAAAAATAAGATTAGCAACAAAGCTGAATACTGCACAGAACCTTGGCAGACATTGTCTGTGATAAGACTTCGGACAACGTCTACACGCTGCAAGCTGAAGTGCTTCTTGAGTCCTATCCTCCATGTGATTACATTTGAAACACCAATGTATCGGGCATGTAAAGGACATCCGGGCTGAAATCTTTTTCTCCAATGCACAAGCTCCATCAAAGCTACCAGGTTCTAGTAATTGTGCAATACACTTGGGGTGGTAGAAATACCCACAAGATGAATTATTGCATTGAAACACCTAACAGAATACACACCACAGATAAGAACTAGAAGCATTAGCAAAAAAGATAGAGCACAAAAGTATATTTTAAGAAAAATCAGCATTCCATAGAGCTTGCTGCCAGACTTGGTTACTGAAGCAGTCAGTCATTAACTGTAGCACAAGGTTGCTAAATAGTACTTTTCTAGAAAGTAAACAATCTAACTCATTTATTGAAGTCAGGAAAGCAAGCAATGTCTTTAAACAAATTTACATGACTAGGTTTATTAGTATCTATATATTATCGATCCACACCTTAGCATTTGGCTCATCAGATGGCTCAAGCTCTCCACATTTAAAACATTGGTGTTGCTTATATTTGCAGTTCTCGCATACATAAGTAGCAATTCTCTGCAAATATGTAAAAGCAAGTTGTCAACAATCAGAGCCAACAATGAAGGGCCAGCATCACTGAGTAAAAAGTTTGGAAAGATACCTTTCGCTGAGCTGAAGTGTAACCAAGAGTTTCACATTCAGATCTTCTGCCATGTTTCTTTGTAGGATGGAAGGCCCTTTTGCACTTGCCTTTACAGCTGCATCAAATCAGAGATTCAAGCAACATACAGAATCAGACCAATTCAACTAACACATGCTTACATACGAAATTCAACATGTTCTATAACAATAAATTTCAAGGAAACAATAGTCCCTCTATTCCAAATTATGGGTCATTTTAGCTTTCTCCTAGGTCAAACTATTGTAACTTTGACCAAATTTATAGAAAAATGTATTTCATGGTCCATCTAATGAAACTAGTTTGATGTTGTAGGTATTTATGCATAAGCTAAAGAAATTTGATTTAGGATAAACCTAAAACGACTTATAATATGGGAAAGAGGGACCAGAAGATATCATACTTACAAACACAATATCAAGGAGGTAATATCAAAAGCTACAAAAGAAAGATGTGACTATTGTTGGTAAGAGTATGAAGACGAATTCTCCTAACCCATAAAAAGAAAAAGAAATATCAAGTTGAGACTGGGCAAGGAACACAATACAAATAATTTAGAGGGAAAACATAGCACAAGGACTGAGAGAAGAGCATATAATGAAGACCAATGAATTCAATTATTTCTCTATATAACCAACAAACATGGAACTACAAAGTAGAAACCAATTTACTTTATACAAGCTATGTTCAAACATTCCCCAAGATGTGCAATATCATGATAAGCGATCACCATTTTTATTAAAACCAACATATACAAACATGTAAGTGCAAGTAAAAATTTATAAGTACCAAAATTAGCATTGCTATTGCTGGACCTTAGAGACAGCCGATATTGGAGATTATGATGTAGCACAAGAGTGAAAAATAGAAGAACTAGAGCATGAATGGTTTTGTTTTGAGTGAAAGGAGGTTAAGAATAGGAGGTATCACAGAAGCATCGGTAAATAAAAAATATTTTCTATATAGTAAATTTACTCATTTTCCACAATGCTACCTAGATCCTCAAACTCTTGCAATTGGGGCCCTCAAAGTTTTAAGGCACGCCCCCAGTCCAAATCACCATAATAAGTATATGTATGTTGTGTTTCTTAGCCGATCCTCAATGTGACCATTGTAGCTGTCCTTTGTCAGATCAAGCTCGCTGTGGGTATAGTAGGGGCTAAGCAACTGCATCAACAATGCCTAAAAGCTTGCTCTCTCCTTGCATTGCCTCTATTTTTGCTACCGGTGATCCCATATCTGCACACCTGCCTAAATTTATAGAGAAAGGTGTCAATGGCGTTGCGGTTGGTGATAGAAAAGAGCATCCCAAGGGATGGCTGCTCATGGCTGCGGTGGTTGGGTGAAATCTCGATGGGTCGACCAATTGGGAATTTCCAATAGTCACTCATTGGTGCTTAGAACTATGCAATCCAAACTACCACTACTCATCATGCTTCTCCCTATACTTACCATTGGCCTCTCCCTTGTTCTCTCTTTTCTAGGACCCACACTTGGTCCGCTTTTAATCTATAATTTAACCAACTTATCTCGTTCTAGCTCCACCACCAATAGCTTGTGTCTACAGACTAAGCCACAAACGGTCTCCGCAAGTGACTACGAAGCCAAGTGATCAAGCCATTACGATTCAAGTTCATCATCTCCACTTGCCTACCACCGTTAAGACATGTCGACATAGATTAAGAGTCATGAATCCACACCATCATATCTTGGATTTACACCAGTACCAATGTAAGCCACCTAGGTCAAGGTGCCATCGACCATCGACATACTCCCTCTTGTTGCTATTGTTGAATGCAAGACCTTCTTGCAAGAACAAATAGGTGAAAGGGAGGACAGAGAAGAAATAAGAGAAAAAGGAGGATATCACATGCCGTGTGTGCAAATACATGCTAATTACAGAGATTTCGACCTTGGGTGACACATCTAAAAAGTTTCGAATCCAAACACAATTTGGAAAGTTGCACTTCTATCCTTTATATGAAAACAAAGTGGTATTAGCTATAGAACATCGTGAATTCATAGTATTGGCTATAGAACACGACAAAAGTCACTCATAGGGGAAGAAACAACGAAATATGGTTATAAGCTTTGAGATAATGCCCTCATTAAAATAAAGTTGATATGGCTAGATTGTTGTGGGGAATAGATGAACACGATAGCAGGCAGCAAGCCTGGTGCGCCCTCCCTTGGAGGCTCTGCACTTTAGGATTACTTCTTGCTTAACCCTAACCGAGTACAATCCTCCTTTAAATAGGAGTCCAACTAAGAGTCCAACTAAACAAACCAGAACTTGCCTAACAAACTAAAAGATAATTACAAGAGTTTATTTCCTAAACTAGCCACTATTGCTGGCCGAACCCCTTCTATTCTTGCGCTGGTATTGTTTCCCAAATATAGAGTCCATAACACTTCCACCCGCCTGACTAAAAAGCTCGTCCTCGAGCTTGAATGTAGGATAATTGGTCTTGAAATCTTCGAGGGGCTCCCAAGAAGCATCCACGGCGTCGAGTCCTTGCCACTTAACAAGCAAATCCCAGGAAGAGGCTGTTGAACGAGCACGAATAATCTCAGCAGGGACAGGAAGTGCTCGCCCATGAGAAATTGGCGGCAAACTTGGCAATGAGGACGGTGGTGTGCCCTGAATTTTCTTCAAAAAGACCACATGGAACACATCATGTATCCAAGACTTGGGCGGCAGTCGAAGACGGTAGGCAAGGCGTCCCACTCGTTCTTGCACCTGGAAAGGCCCATAGTACTTGGGCGCAAGCTTGGCCTGTGCACGGTCAGTAATACCAGCAGCCGCGCGGTGATGCAACCGTAGCCAGGCCCACTCACCCACCTCATATTCCACATCACGATGAGATTTGTCATGTTGAGCCTTCATATAATCTTGAGCGTGGAGCAGCCGTTCACGAACATCAGCAAGAAAAACATCGCGTTCCAGCAACTGCTTGTCAAGTGCCGCCACACGAGCCAATCCTGGCACATAGGATACAAGCGCCGGCGGATCATGACAATAGACAACACGAAACGGAGTTGTGCGGAGGGCTGTCTGACAAGAAGTATTGTAGCAAAACTCAGCCCATGACAGCCACCGTAACCAGCTCCGAGGACGGTCACCAGCAAGACAACGAAGGTAGACTCCCAAAACACGATTCGTGACCTCCGACTGTCCATCTGTTTGAGGTCTGAATGCTGAACTGAGGCGCAGCTTAACTCCCGACAGCGCGAACAACTCCTTCCACAGCGAACTTGTAAAGATAGGATCACGGTCACTCACAATTGAGCAAGGTAACCCATGTAACTTGACAATACTGTCAAAGAATGCCTGAGCCACTGAAATTGCTGTGTACGGGTGACCCAATGGCACAAAGTGAGCCATCTTAGAGAATCGGTCCACCACCGTAAGCACCACTGACTTGCCGCCTACCTTGGGAAAACCCTCCACAAAATCCATGGCAATGTCACTCCACACAGACGTTGGCACATCAAGAGGCTGAAGAAGACCGGCCGGATGAAGATGTTCAGTCTTGTTCCTCTGACAAACAGTACACCCTCGCACAAAATCACGCACCAACTTGGATGCGCTCGCATTGTAAAACGATGCTCGCAGCCGGACAAGAGTCTTCTGAGTGCCCTCATGTCTGGTGCCGTGCGCCGTAGCCAACAACTGAGGCCACAAAGAAGACGACGTAGGCACAAAAATACGGCCTCGATGCATGACAAAACCCTCAGCCAATGTCCAATCAGCACCCGCAGTACCGTCCTCAATTTCCTTTCTTTTTGCCACAATCTCTGGAAGCAGATCTGCCTCCTGCTTGAACTCAGCAAAAAGTTCGAACTCTGGGCGCGAGATGGCATGAACACGTGCTTGGAACACTTCTTCATCGCGCCGCGACAGTGCATCGGCCGCAGCATTGAGCTTACCCGGCTTATACTCCACCTGAAAACTATAACCAAATAATTTACTCACCCAAGTGTGTTGTGGAATGGTGGAGAGGCGCTGATCAAGGAGATGCTTGAGACTAAAATGATCCGTGCGGACAACGAAATCCCTTGTCCACAAATAAGCCCGCCAATGACGCACAGCCTTAACAAGGCCGATGAGTTCCCTCTCGTAGGCCGCCAATTTGGAATGCTGTGGGGCGACCGGCCTGCTGAAGAAAGCAATGGGACCCGTGTCCTGGTGAAACACAGCGCCAAAACCAGTCCGAGATGCGTCGCAGTCGACCACAAAACGCTCAGCAAAATTGGGCAGCTGTAACACCGGTGCTGTCGTGAGCGCCGTCTTGAGAGCGTTGAATGCCGTCGTAGCTTCCGGCGACCAGTGAAATGCCTCCCGTTTGAGGAGAGCCGTGAGAGGCGCAGCTTTGAGCCCATAACCATGGAAAAATTTCCTATAGTACCCCGTCAACCCGAGGAAACCGCGAAGCGCCTTGACTGTTTTGGGCAAAGCCCAGGCACGAACAGCTGAAATCTTTTCTTCATCCATGGCGACGCTGTCATCAGCAATAACATGCCCCAAATAATGGATGCGCCGTTCACCAAACAAGCACTTGGAGCGCTTGAGAGCAAGACCATGAGCACGTAGTTCAGTGAAGACCGCGCGCATGTGCTGGAAATGTTCGGCATGCGTCCGGCTGTAAATCAAAATGTCATCAAAGAAGACGAGCACAAAGCGACGCAGAAACGGGCGAAGGACCTCATTCATCAGCGCCTGGAAAGTCGAGGGTGCGTTAGTCAAGCCGAACGGCATGACCAAGAACTCAAAGTGGCCATGGTGGGTACGGAACGCCGTCTTGTGAATATCATTCGGATGCATTCGGACCTGGTGATAGCCGCTACGAAGATCCAGCTTCGTGAAGAACGCAGCACCCTTGAGTTCGTCGAGCAGCTCGTCAACAATGGGAATTGGAAAACGGTCGCGGACTGTCTTACTGTTCAACGCCCGGTAGTCGATACAAAATCTCCAGGAGCCGTCCTTCTTGCGGACCAAGAGCACCGGCGATGAGAACGCTGATGTACTGGCACGAATGATGCCTTGAGCAAACATAGTGGTGCACTGGGCCTCAATTTCATCCTTCAAGAGCTGGGGATATCGGTATGGGCGGACAGCTACAGGGGGCGTCCCTGGCTGAAGGTGTATGCGATGATCAAAGGAACACGCCGGAGGAAGTCCCACTGGTTCCACAAAAATGTCTGCAAATTCGGCCAGCAGCAGGTTCATCAAGTCTTGGACATCTGTAGCGGCGATGCTCGGAGCGGCGGTTGTGGACACGCCGTGCCACTGGACGCGGTGATCAATGCGCCAAAAGGACATGGACATGTGCTTGAAATCCCACAATATGGGTCCCAACGTGCGGAGCCAGTCACACCCCAAGACCACGTCGCAGCACTGTAAATCAATGGCGTAGAGGTCGATGATGAACTGCTCGGTGCCAATGGTGACTGGAACGTCCTTGCAAACACCGGCCAAAGAGATACGATCGCCGTTTGCCACGCCGACCGTGAGACCTGGTCGAGAGACCAGCACCAAACCGAGGCGCTGCGCCGTCGCGACCCCAATGAAGCAGTGCGTTGACCCAGAATCGACGAGGGCGATGGCCTGTCCCGTGGCCACTGTGGCGGCAAGATTGAGCGTGGCACCGGTGCTGACGCCCGAGATGGCGTGTAGGGTAATCGTCAACTCATCTTCAGATTGATCGTCGGTGTCTTCCTGTCCATCATCACCCAACTCGAGGTAATAGATACCCCGCATGGAGCACTGCTTCGCGTGCTCACGCGAAAATTTCTCCGGACAATTGAAGCAAAGACCATCGAGGCGACGGCAAGCCATCTCCTCAGGCGTAAGACGATTGAAACGGCCCGGAGGAGGAGGAGGCTTCGATGGCGCGCCTGGAGTTGATGTAGAGGCACCCGCAGCACCTGGCGTGACCGGAGGCTTAGGCGCGGGCAGTGAACGCGGCGCCGATCGGATGGGCGCCGAGGGTCGGCCTACTGGCCGCGCGACATCGTCAGTGATCGTGAGGCGGCGCTCGTAGGCCCTGGCCAAATTCATGGCGTCTTCCAATGTCTTGGTGTTGTGCATCTCAACGTCGATGCTAAGCGGCGGTAACAACCCCGCCGTAAATAAAGCGATCTGGTGCTTCTCCGCGACATCCTCGCAGCGGGCCAGAAGATTCAAGAACGCCTCCTGATACTCGTCTACGGTCCCCGTGCGACGCAATTGGGAGAGCTCGCCGAGGGGATTGCTGCGAAGTGGTGGCCCAAAACGCCGATTGACCCCGGTAGCAAATTCGTCCCAAGAGGGTGCGGCGCCAAGGTTCTTGCGCCAACGATAATACCACTGACTGGCGGAGCCCTTCCTGTAGAAAGCGGCCGTCCACACCTTCATAGACTCCGTCGTCTCATACAACTCGAAGAATTGCTCGCCCTTCTGGAGCCAAACCAAGGGATCACTGGTGCCGTCGAACTTGGGAAAGCGAAGCTTGGGGGGCGGCGGTGCGTCAGGAGGAGTGCTCATGCCGCCGAAGTTGCGATCAGAGTCAAAACGACCCTGCTTGGTCAAGACCTGGGTCTGGACGTTCTTGATGGACGTCCAGAGGGCACCCTGTTCGCTCTTGCGTTCAGCTGCTTCGGCTTCGATCGTCTTCTTCAGATCGCCGATCATGGTGACCAACGTGTCCATGGCCTCGGAGAACGCCGATTGGGGCACCGACGTGTCATCAGGCTTGCCGTCGCCCCCACCAGAACCATCAGTCTTGACGTCAGGCATGGCGGCAGGAAGATGTTGTGCGCAGGGAGAAGGTGGTGTGGAGGTGCGGTGGGCGGCCGAAGATCGCAAAACCTAGTCTGATACCAGAGATGATATGGCTAGATTGTTGGGGAATAGATGAACACGATAGCAGGCAGCAAGCCTGGTGCGCCCTCCCTTGGAGGCTCTGCACTTTAGGATTACTTCTTGCTTAACCCTAACCGAGTACAATCCTCCTTTAAATAGGAGTCCAACTAAGAGTCCAAATAAACAAACCAGAACTTGCCTAACAAACTAAAAGATAATTACAAGAGTTTATTTCCTAAACTAGCCACTATTGTCGGCCGAACCCCTTCTATTCTTGCGCTGGTATTGTTTCCCAAATATAGAGTCCATAACAAAAGTTCAATCGAATGGAAGCAATGCAGTGCCCTCTATTGTATGCTGGTAGACTCGAACCTCTAATTGAACTTGTCCCATTCATCTAACATGTGCCACCTCTTTTGGAGATGATAGTTAGAGGATAGCCTAGTGCCCATGAATGCTACCTTTTGGAACTTGGGAATGACTATTGGTGGAAACAGATCAATAATGTGCTTATCGCCTAGGCATCCATATTGTAAAACAAATATAAATAGAATTTAGGATATTCTTGAAAACATACATATAGAACCGTTTGAATCCAACTTAGAATTTAAAACCTACACCTTTATATGCAAATTCCATTTTTTCAATCACTATTTTTTCAACTTGTAAACAAAATCATATAATACCAATATTGTAAGTAAATGATGGATGAATATTAATTTGATAGTATTATACAATAAATATACGGACTAAACTGACCGCAAATTACTAAAGCAAATGCACTCAACTAGTAGTTTCAAGTGAAACTATTATGTATGCAATATTTGAGTTAGGGGTAAACGGTAGCTTCAATCTATAAAATAGGGGTAAACAGTAGCTTCAATCCATAAAATAAGGGTGAAATCACAAAGTTAAAAAATGAAGGGCAAAATCACCATTGAACTCCAGAGTGGCAAAATCCCCTATCAGATTATCCATACCCAATTTACAATCGTAGGATTCCTTTTAGGTTTCACCATTACCCTACTCAACTTCATTAATTAAGTCTATATAAGAGTGTTGTTGAAGAGATCCATGTTTTCAAAGTGGTAAGGCGAGGCGAGGCGAGGCGACACGCCACCGCTCAGCCGCCAAGGTGCGAGGCGAGGCGGCGCCTTATATGCATACATATCTACCATATATATACAAATACCTATATATAAAAAAGGAAAAACAGAGGACCAATGGGCCTAAAGATGGAGAGAAGGCCCATCAAATCAGCCCAACCTAAGTCAGCCCAAACCCCCCATCTTATCTCTAGGCTCTCGTCCTGCCCACCTTATCCACTAACTCCCCACCACGGCTCCTCATCCACCCGCGCCGCCATCCGCCCGCATCCTCCTCTTCTGGCACCTACATCCGCCGCCACCACCCCTGCCTCCTGCTCCTCCTACGCCTACCTCCGCCGTCATCCCCTGCATGCCTCCTTCGCCGCCCGCCCCTACCTACCGCCTTCACCGCCCGCCCCTGCCTACCTCCTTCGCCGCCTGTTTGCCGCCTTCGCCGCAGCTGCGGCCGACGCCGCAGCTTCTCTCTCGCTCTGTCCGGTGGAGGGCTGCCACAGGAGGAGCAAGGCGGACAGATGGTTAGGCAACCTGGACGCCCAGACATTTTTACCGCCTGAACGCCTAGGCGACGCCTTAAAAACTATGGAAGAGATCATAGAGTTGGGTATCATAGAGAGACAAATTGCCAAAGTTACAAGTTGATAGAGGTAGTAAGGCTATCTTCGACAACTAGGAAAGTCAACATACACCTTACCCATTCTACTCCTTCAAATTTTACCTCCATTTAATAGTTGTCATAAATCACATCATCTCCTTGTTTATGATTATTGTGGTTTGTCTCGCTTGACTACTTTGATCACAATGAAGCCAAATATATGGAGCTCGTGTGAACCCAAATATGGAATTGAGTTGTTGAAACAAATATCTACTTTAGCTAAACCAAGCAAAGGTCACCTACCTCAGCAACTTCCCACCATCATCACAAATTGCACATATTGGGTCTGCTCCGTCATCATTGTCACTATGACCATCACTACTAGCATCATCATCGCTATTATCCTCTTGGTGGCTATAATCATCATCATCATCATCAACATCAAAATATCCATGGTTGTATGCTTCGTCATCATAGTCACCAACATCGCCATAGTTGGTTTCACGAGATTCATCACCGCCAATGAATTGTACTTTGGGACATATGGTCTTTGAATTGGGCTAATCCAAACAAAAGGTTGAATCAACAATACTAGTACAAGAGTTTTCCTAAATTATATGAACATGATGAGTATTTAACCTTCTTGGACTATCAAGGTCACCTAATCTAAACTAGAACTACCAAACTAAACTAACAGTTGCACACAAAATATCAAATTGATGGGTACAGCCCTTGTTGCGGGATTAATCAGGCCCAACATAAATTTTTTTTGCAATGGCTCGATCAACAACCTAGCAAAATAGGGCAACATACAACCACCCTTTTCTACTTGGCACCTTTTATCGTCTACATCCACATTCTCAAGTGGATATCGTACACCATCAAGGATCTCTTTCGTCTGCTCGAGAACAAACTTCTCTTGATCTCATGACAAACTAAATAATGCAGTGTGGGTAGATAAAAAACTAGGCATGCGCTATGCATGCTCGCAGTGAGGACGGGCACCCCTAATCCACATGGTAACTTCAAGTGCATGATCATGTCTCACCGATCACCAAGTGTGGAAAGGTTGAAACAAGAAACCAACTTGCTAAATCAATGGCAAGTATTATAGTGGCAGATTTAGCACACATTGATCAATTCCTTCGCTAATATGGGAGCAAAGGAACCAGAAATTCACTAGGATGAGGAATTTGATGAGTTTCAAGAGATAGTAGAGATATCTGTTCGTATTTTCATAGTTGAAGATCTAAGATAGTTGATGTGACTGCCACCATGAAGGAGTAATGGGCAACTTGCGTGGCAAAAAATAGTGCATTTGATCTAAAGCCGTTTGTGATCCACAAAGTATCCACGAGGACTACAAATGAGGTACGCGTACCTCTATCTCTATGTAGCCATCCTCAAGAAACCTCCAAAGAATCTGCACACGCAACATAACAACACATTACGTGCAAGCTATTAACATAATTCACCTATATTATAACTATGACCCATTTGGAAGGCTCCTCCCAAAACAGCTCCTTGCTGCAAATAACAGAAGCCAGAGCCCATGAAGCCAAAACAAAGCGGCTTCACTAGCTCCCAATACGTTTTCTTAATTCCGAACCGGCTCCTTAAATCAGGTGAAACCGAAGCCCTAAGTCTTGTATCATTCATCAATGAAATTCACAAAAAAAATGGACAGAAGTGGAAGGCTGCAACACCATCTTCAATGGATGTTGTCAACTTGACATAAGTGGGCCACTAGATCTTCCAACCCCCCTTGTCTCAAAACCTTCTATGTTTGACGGCACAAGCATTATAAGCTGGTCCCCAACCCATCTAATCAAAACTATCAAGGTGGGACCAATTCCACCATATCAAAACACATGGGCCAACTCACCATTTCGTTTTTTGGAAAATTAAGAAAGCCAGAAGTAGACTGGCAAGAAACATGACTCCACCACCATGTCCCCTCCACACCGCTACCTCTCCCGGCAGTCTTGGCAGCAAGCAGGGGCGGAGCTAGGCCTGGACCCTGACTAGGGCTACTCAATAGAGATGATGGGCTTGCTGGGCTAGGCCTTCTATGGCTACAGTGTTACAGTATAGAAAAAATAGCCCAACGCTTAGGGCCATGGCCATACTGGACCTATGCGTTCCTCCACCAATGGAGGTGCAAGAATAGGTACATGTACTCTTTGTAGATCTAATTTTTAGTAGGTTATAATTTCATACACGAGGTGATGGCGACAATGACGCATTAGAATAAGGTTTCTCCTGTGTCCTGTCCCTACCTACCTTGACGACGTCTATCCAACACCAAAGGAAGGCCACTAGATCTATAAGTTCAATTTGGATCTTTGTAGTTAGTGTCTCAACTAGGAATGCAGATGCAATAGTTTTGACCTCTTTTTTTGATTTGTTGCGTGGCAATGTCCGATTTCTCCAACTTTGTTCAAAAGCCTTGGCCACCTCTTTCGTCCAGTGAAAGATGTCTTGCTTTTCTAATACCTTAAAGAAAGAGGCCCTTTTCAGCAAGCTTTGATATGAATCGGTTCAATGCCGCCATACAACCCGTGAGCTTTTGGATATTGTTGTCGCTACCAACAAGTGGTTATTGCTTCAGAGCCTTGTGTATTGTGGGCTGCGAACACTTGAAGGACGACGACCAAAAAGATGGGTGTAATTTTATTTTAAGTTTTTGACTATTGTTTTCCTTGTCTCTCATGGACAATGCTTGGGTTGTGTTCATCCTTAATCAGCACACGCTATGCCGCCATCTCATCGAGAGACCAAGATTCATACTAATGCCGGCATCTAGCTTCTCGATGCCATGTAATGTGTCTTTGTAGGGTACAATTATGTAACTTGTCTATGTAGGATGCATGGTTTTTAAGGCCTAGGCGTCCCGACGCTAAAAAAGTCTGGGCGTCCAGGTCGCTTAACCATCCAACCACCTTGCCGCCGAATCTAGTGTTGCGCTGCCTGAGATGAAGCTGCACGGTCGCCTCCTGTCCTTCCTCCTGCTGTGGCAGCCCTTCACCGAATGGAGTAGGAGAGAGGCTGGGACGTCAGCCGCAGCCACCGCGTGGACGGCATCCCACGGCGGAGGTGGGCGGTGGAGGGGGCAGGGGAATGGTGAGAGCCTAAGGATAAGGTGGGGAAGTTGGGCTGATATGATGGGCCTTCTTTCCATCTTTAGGCCCACCAGTCCTCTGCTTTTTCAAATTCTAATACAGGTACATGTATGTATATAGCAAGATATATATGCATGTAAGGCGTCGCCTCGCCTCGCCTCGCGCCTTAATCGTCTTGGTGTCTAAGCGGTGGCGTGTCGCCTCGCCTTGCCTTACCGCTTTAAAAACATGTGTAGGATGTAAACTTATTTAGCTTGTTTGTAATGTAACACCAACGCATTACTTGCATAAGACCCATTGATACAACAAGAATCGATAATTTTGATCTGCTAGACGGTCACACAAAAGAACATGACCATACGCTTAACTCTAAGACGCAAAGGCTCCTTGTAATCATAAAGATGTTAAGAATCAAATATTGACCCAAATGCCCACTAAAACATCATATTTCTTCTTCCATGTATCAAAAGCTTGATTGATCAAACCATAAGATAATATTGCTAACAATAAACTAAGTTTCTCGCAACTCAAGGACAAATATGCCCGCAGTTACGCGTACTTTCCGAGATAGCATACTTGCATGAAGGTAATCGTAGGTCATAGCACCAATCTCTATTCACTTATCAATTCCTATAATACGGCAATGAGGGATCCATCTCTGTACTTTGTTGCACAGGGACACACACACACCAAACAGCGACCAAACCTTCAAACCAAAGCATTTTTTTGCAAGATGGCGACGAGCGTAAGCGACGGCGCACCATGAATATATATATATATATATATAAGGCATACTCTGTGGCCGGCCATAGAATAGTTATTCTGTAGCCACCTCTTTTTACTGCAACTGTCATGTTTGTTTGGGAAAGAAAAAAATCCTCTATTCAATTTGTTGATATTAGTTCCTTGACAGATGAAATAATTAACCCTCGCAACAAAAATACGTGCAAAAAATGCCCACCACAACATCATCAAAAGGGTCAGAGCATTCGATGTATCGGACGCCAGGACATAAAGATTGCAAAAGTAATTCACATGAGGTATCAACACTTCGCAAGCATCTAGGTTCAAGAGTGCGGGTGGGTTGGCCATCTAGGCAGGATACTAAACCAACAAAGGTATTGCTCCACTCTCAAATGCATTGAACGTGACTAAAAACTTCATAACTTACCATTGAACTCCTCAAAACATGATCCTTCTCAGTAAATAGCTTGATCAACGAATATTGGTTCCTCAAGTCATCCATCGTAGGCTTAAAATCAAATCTACGGCATACGACAAAACAGTAACAAATTTTGACTTTAGAGAATATCGAGAGGCACAAGCAAACAACAAAGAGAAGGTATGCTGATGGGATACCTAAAAGCTTCATTGAGATGCTCAAAAAGGGAACCACTTGTGTCTCCAGGGTGATTCCAAACAAAGTGAAGCATTTGTACTGTGATTAGTGTTGTTCGAGAAATCTTCTCAGCGTAGCTCCTTCGTAGTTTCAACAGTTTTATCCAATTGCCCTCACTCAACAGTGAGATATTTGGTTGCTCAGATTCAAACTCTATCCTCCATGCTAGCACCCTCTTGTGTATTTCATCTGTTGTTTCTGCACGCCCACGCAGGTATACTTTCTTCTTGAAACAACAATCCGGTACTTCATCATTGTCATTAAATTGTAAAGGCAAAATACTGAAGCAGATGGCTTCATCATCATCATCCTCAAAATAGTATTGATCAACAGTTTTAAATTGTAGATCCACTCCATCGTCATCATCACCAAACAACATCGATACTCAATTCTACTACAAAAAAAGAAGAACATTACGCACCAAACAAAGAAGAGAAGACAACCAAAAGGGTTATTAATAATTAACTAGCAAGAACGCACGTGCGACACGCACGTGTAATAGAAAATAAGATTGCACAACAGATAGTTGTCCGGAGACCGTGTTGGTTACGAACGAGGAAGGCGAAGGGTTTGACGAAGGCCTAACAGGTGGGGTCGCTATGAGGGATAGTGTTTCAATGACTGGTGGGCCCATTGGTTGTTAAAAGTTTTGGATTTTTATAGTATATAGATAAAGAGAGTATCAAATCACGTGAAAAATTATTGAGGACATCATCATTGCTATTGAAGTACTCCATATGTTCCAAATTACTATTTTGTTGTTGACTTTTTTCTACAACCTTTGACCATTCGTCTTATTCAAAAAATTTGTCCAAATATACGAAAAAATAAGTCACACTTAAAGTATATGTGATGATAAATTAAGTCACAAATAAAATAAAAGATAATTGCACAAATTTTTTAATAAGACGAATGGTCAAACGTTTAGCGAAAAAGCCAACAACGATAGTAATTTGGAACAAAGGTAGTACAAAACATCAAATATATTACATAAAGCCAAGTAAGTAACAAACCTTTTTGAAAGTTGAATTTGGATTACAAGAGCAAATATTGCATGCAAAAAAAGAACAAAAAATAACTATTTGAGCACATAAAATTTCTAAAAATTGTCACTCCGAGGCAGACCACAAATGAAAAAAGAACTAATATTGGTAACCGCTATGAACTCATTTATTTTCTACTAGAACCTATTAACCACACATAACCAGAGTTAGCACACTAGTAATTCGTTGCTACGTGCAAATCAATACCAATCTACTAAACATCTATTGAGATATAGTGAGCAAGTAGAGTGGACAAGTTCATGACATGGAGTGAGAATATACCCATCTCACCATCACTCGCTCTTATCTAACCCTATCGATCACCCCATCAACCATTTTGTTTGACTACTAAGGATTGAATTTGAACATATCAGGTAGCAGCAACACCTTACATTTACGAGCCATTAGAGCTTCTATTGTCGCTCATCTAAGAAAGAGCTAATCAACATCAAATAGTATATCCTAAAATGAAAACGGTGTGCAACAAAACTACACTTCGGCGACTTTGAGCTAATATTTAATGGTCGACTTAATGCTAATACTTAATGGCCGACTTAGTGCTAATACTCAATGGCCGACTTAGTGCTACTAAAAGCCCAAAGGACCGAATCAAATCATTTTACCCCAAAGAGAAGGATTATTCAAAGGGACTATCTATTTATATGTTGATAGATTTTAAAGGTCAAAATCTGTCGAATTTATGATGTTGCATATATTCTTTTTTTCATATGTTACAGGTGTTATCCTAGTATGTTTCATACAAGAAGTATATGAAATACTATGCAACATGCTAGAGTGAATGTTTGAAACATCGTTAAATAGCATGTGCAACATTAATAAATCTATCATATTTTCTCCCCCTAAAACATGAAACATTTTGCAACATGTCATAGCAATATTTGCAACATCAAAGAACAACATATGCAACATAAAAGAAATTCGATATATTTTCTCCAAAAAATCTATCGACAAATAAATAGCAAAACTCTTATTCAAAAAGTAAGCAAAAAATGAATCTTCTACTCCAACATCACATTTGGGATTCATGGTTCAACATAAAGCATAGTACAAAGAGCTCAAAGATACTACAAATCAAGCATTCGCCTCCATCTACAAGGTAGATTTGTCAAGGACGGATACAATGTGCTGGAAAGTAAATAATGACACCGAGATGTGAAAACATCACAGAAATGCAAAAACACAAAACAATCTAAGAATTTAGATATCAAACAATGCCATTGCAAGCAAGTGGACAAGGTTTAGAATTCCTCCCAGGACATGCTAATTCTTATGGTAACACATCACAACAAGAATTTCAAAATCTCACGACGTTCAGGTTGGCAGCTTTCTCGTGGGGATGGGCCCCGCCAAGATTAGCCCCAACATGACGGGGGCTGATTTGGCCCGGTGGGTCTGGTGGGAGTACCCGAACAAACCAGCAAACTACCCATGTTCAAGAGGCTCGTCTGCAACTCCACATCATGACTCGGCGGGAAGAGAAGAGGTGGACATGACAGCGGCGGCGGCGGCCGGCAAAGATGGCAGGAGAACGACAGTGTGTCCGAACTACAAGTCTGCGAGGGGAGGGCACAGATCCATGCCACGAGCTCACCACGTGCACCCTCAGTTTCCAATTCCTGCTAGCATTTCTCTCTCGTGCTTCTATCATGAGGATTTGTTTTTTCGCTCGTAGAGTTCTCCATTGAATGGACTAGCTAGAGCCATCACAAAGGGATGCTATAGCTTCCGATTGTTTGATTTGCTTAAGCATTGATTTGACTTTTGAGTTGCTTAAGCATTGATTTAACTCCTATCTCTCCATGTGTGGAGGCATGTAAATGGGTGACGCTACTCCAAGCTCCAGTCACCCGTTTGTCCTCCTCAAGAGGTCATACCACTGCAGGGCGCCGCCGAGGGACTGATCTCGATCAAGGATTTGTTAGGGCCAAGTGTGGAGAAGCATATTGCCCCGTTATCTAGTTTGGGTATGGTGCAGGGCTCTGCCAGTTCGGGGGTAAGGATGGGGATGTTTTGGCTTCCCCGAGCCACCCCGCCCTGTTGCCACCAACAAATAGGAGTCCCCTACATTTGGGCATTGGTGCTGCCTCTGAACTAAGCAAACCCTACCATGTTCCATAATAGTCTTCTAATGACCACAACTAGCAAAACACACAAAAAATTGTTGGTCTGTTCAATAAACTAGCAAAGTTGCATGAAATTGTTCACTAACAAAGAAGCAATCTCAATCAGATAGCACACAATGTGCAACAAATCTCATGTCACAGAATACATGAGGAATATTAACAACCACATAATTCAGCAGCCATTGCACCATTACATAGTATACTAGGTGGTACCCCGCGCGTTGCTGCGGGAATTTATACAAAATTTGAAGATGCAATTTGAAAGTAGAAACACTAAAATGATTGCATTGCAATTTTTTTAAACAACAATGTAGAGGAAAACACATTCATTTTATTGAGAGAGAACTACTTAGAAATTTGTAGCATGGTACTCGCAAAGACTAACACAATGCATAGCCGCAGAAAATCAGTAGAAGACATAAATTCATAATTCTAGTGGATGGTGATGTGGACAGCTTGCATGTTAACAGAAGATCTAGTGGATGGTGACATGGACATCTTGCATGTGGAGAGAAATATGGGTGTGACTTTTAGTGGGTACCAATTATATAGTTGTTATAGATTAACGGATTTCAGTAATTAACACAAGTGACAAGAATAGATCTCCAAGAACATCTTGAATGGGTTTTTTTTTCGTTTCAGAAGTTAGGGCCGTGATGTGGTTCTTCGAGAACAGCACGAACCCCAACACAGATCCAGAAAACAAACGATTATTCCGCGCTCAATAGTCAATACAAATATGGGGAAGAACGGGAAACCCCGTTAAAATTCCTCCCCCGACTACGCTGTACCTTAGGGTCGAAAGGGACAGCAAGAATCTCACGGCAATCACAGCCAGTGAACCAAAACCCCAGTTCGAAAACCTCAAGAGCTGCGCCCAAGTAGGAATCACGGCATTGCGGCAAAAATAAAAGAGGTTCGGAATTCTTACCTGGAGAGTCGCAGGAGCTGTTCTTCCCCTTCTAGATCGAGAAACCCACGAAGCAAGACGATGAATTAGGCCGGGTTTCCACCTCTGTCCCCGCGGAGATGGTTAAAAGGCATCTATCCGCCTCTCTGCCGTTTACATGGGCGGCGGCCGCCAGTGCCAGGAGCCCAGCGGGATTCCCGAGCCCAGCACTCGTGGTGCCGTGGAGGCCGATCGGACGGTGGAGGAAGGTGCATTGCGGGAGGCCGGAGCGATGCGAGCCGAGCCAGCAAAGAGGCTCCAGACCGGACCCAAAAAAAGCCCATCCCAATATTGAGTCCGCCCATCTTATAATGGGTGCCCGGTCCAACAGAGCATGCCACGACTATCCAACTTGTCACCCGCCCGGTGCTTATCCGGCCGTGCCTTTTCTTCCTCCGTACTACTCTCCAACGCCTCTGAGTCAGCTGCATCTCCCATCTCGAGGGAAAGCCTAGGGTCAAAGTCAGCAGTCAAGCTTGCAGTTTATACTCCCTCTGTCCCTAAAAGAGTGTCGTTTTCGCTTCCCGAGAAACATCTTTGACCGAATATATAAAAATATATATTAATATTTATGGTACATAATAAATATCATTAGATAGATATTAGAATCTAGTTTTTTAATAAATTTATTTGGAGGTTAAAATGTTGCACGTATTGTTTATAAATTAAATCAAAGTTGTGGCACGGAAACCAACGACGACACTTATTTAGGGACAGAGGGAGTATGCAAGTAGGGGTGTTTATTTTCTAAAAAAAGTGAGAAATTAGTAGAAAAGTCACATCAGACACTGTAGCGCTTTTCGTTTGTTTGTGGTAAACATTGTCCTACCATGACCTAACTGGCTCCAAAGATTCCTCTCATCGTGTACATTAAAACTATACAATTAGTTTTTTTATTTACCTACGTTTAATGCTCCATGCATAAGGAGAGAGATTTGATATGATTTAATGTGATAGGTGAATAGTATAGTTTGGAGCGAGAATTTTTTGGAACTGAACAGGGCCGTAGTACGGTGGGCACAAGCTGGGTGTCAACTCCACTCTCCACCACGTTGCTGCAGCGTTGCTATAACTGCTTCTGTTTCATCTTCTTTCTAAACTGAACAAGCAATTCAAATTCAACTCCTCGGCCGTATCAAAAGACAGCAGCAACTTACACTTAAAAATGTCGCTAACAGTTAAATACGAATGCAAGTAGACACTTCATCTCCCAAGTCCTATAGCAATATAAATGTACGTACATTCTGAGCAGCTGTAGCCTGTAGGTGCCTCCAGCCCTCCATGCATCTGATCTGAATCATCTGATCATCTTCCAGACCCCATCATCCGTCATCATGTCTGCCCAAGCCAAGCCTGTCCCCAATGCATCTATGGCCTACCACTCGTTCCCGCTTGCCGTCTCACTACTAGGAACCTTCTTGCTGCTGCTGCTGCTGCTGCTCCCATGCGCCGCCACAGCCAGCGATCATCCACCGTACGAGCCACTCGTCGCTCCGATCCACTTGGACGTCAGCACCCACATGTACTCCATCGTCTTCAACGACGGCTACAAAAGCCTCGCCGTAGACCTCGCCGGCCCGCTGGTCTGGTCGACGTGCCCCGGCAAGCACGTCACCGTCCCATGCGACTCCGCCGCGTGCCGCGTCGTCAACCAGCAGCACCCTCGTCGCTGCCGGTACGTGGACGCCGGCTGGTTCGGCGCCGAACGCGAGCCGGGCTCGTGGGGCTGCGCCTGCACCGCGCACCCCTCCAACCCAGCCACCGGCGAGTGCTCCACCGGCGACCTCACCACCTTCGCCATGTCCGCCAAGGCCACCGACGGCCGGGCCGCGCTGGGCCCCGTAGAGCTCCCCGCCGTCGTCGGCTCGTGCGCGCCCGACCGCCTCCTGGGATCGGGATCGCTCCCCGCGTTCGCCACCGGCGTGGCGGGGTTCTCCCGGTCGTCGCCGCTCTCCCTGCCGTCGTAGCTCGCGTCCGGCACCGGCGGCAACAAGTTCGCCCTGTGCCTGCCCGACGGCGGCGGCGGCTCCTTCCTCAGCTTCGCCATGTTCGGCAACACGTCGGTGCACTTGGGGCGGAACCTCCCGGAGCTCACCTCTGCGATCCCGTACTTCCCGCTCGCCGGCAACCCCAGGAACGGCGGCTACTACCTCCCCGTCAAGGCCATCACGGTGCGTGGTCAGCAAACCGTGGAGGTGTCCCTGCCCGGCGCCGCCCTCGACGTCGACGCCCACACGGGCCGCGGCGCGTGGCGCTGAGCACGGTGCCGCGGCACATGGCCATGCGCCCCGATGTGTACCGCGCCTTCTTGAAGGCGTACGACACGGCCGTGCAACGGAATGGCTACACGGTAGAGCGAGTGGCATCGGAGCCGCCTTACGAGCTGTGCTACAACGGGTCCACGCTGCGGTGGCGGAAGGGGTTCGGCTACGACATGCCGGCGATCTCGTTGGAGCTCGCCGAGGCAGCGCAGGCCTGGACGGTGGCCAGCGCGGACCTGCTGCAGGCCGGGGGCGGGCCGGTGTGCGTGACGGTGGTGGAGATGGGGCGGGATACCGGCGGAGGGGCGGAGGACGAGCCGGCCGTGGTGCTGGGGCTTGACCAGCTGGCGGGGCACCTGCTGGTGTTTGATCTGGACAAGGGCGTGGTGGGGTTCAGCGATCCGCTGTTTTACATGGACACGACCTGCACCGAGTTCTACTACCCTACTCACTAGCAGCACGGATCCATGATGCATCATATGTTGGTCCAACTGTTGGTGACTGAACCCGAACTAGATAAAATATGTGATGTGAATCTGTGATCGCTCGACGATCAATTTGTGTCGCAAGACGAATAAAAGTATGTGTCGAGCTTCCACACTCTAGTTGCGCTGCTGGATGTATATATCACACCGCAAATAGTCCGGCACAGCTTGCACCTCCGCGCAGTATGATTTGGAGAGAAGACAGACGAGGTGAGCCAGCGGCAATAACCTCGGCGGCTCCCTCAGCTCTTAAACCACGCGGTTTCATCACCTTGTTTCCGACTGGCGGTGGCACGACAATGCGATGAAGCCTTCTTTGATCGGTATAGCGGCAAGCCGGCAATCAACTGCTGGTTTGAGTTTGCATTGGAGTTTTTGTTTGGCTTTTAATGTGAGAGAATCTTTGGAATTTTGATTTGAATGTATTTCAAATTAGAATTAGATTTGAACCGTGGCAGCCATCAACTGCCGGTTTGAGTTTGAGTTTTTTTTGCTTTTAATGCGAGAGAATCTTTGAGTGGAATTTTAACTTGGATGTATTTCAAATTCAAATTGGAATTGAATCTCTCATCCTAATAAAACGGTTCTGGGGAACCGTCGTGCTGTAAGCCGTGTGTCTGTCCGGGTTTTTTTTTCCTCCGTTGCGATCGGCGCTGCTCGGCGCCCGTCCGTAGACCCTCGTCCCTGCGATCTCTTCGTCCGCCCGCCCCCTCCCGACCCCTCGTCAAACCCTAAACCCTATCCACACCCAGCCACCCCCCCCCCCCCCCCCCCCCCCCCCCCCCCCGCGATCTCCCATGCATGTGCCGCCCCCCCTCCCCTTCGATCTCTCACACCGCCCCACCCTCCCCCGTTGATCTCGCCTCCTCTCGGTCCCTCCCAGCCTCCCCGAGGCGCTACCAAGCCGTCCCTGCCTCTGCCTCGCCCGGCGCAGAACAGTACAAGGCATGGCGACACCGTGAAGCAGGATGTTCTCCGGCCGCTCTCACCGGCGACGATTTTTCTCCTGCATCGAGAGGCCATGGCGGGGGGTGGGGACAAGGTGGACTACGTCTTCAAGGTGATGCTCATCGGCTACTCCGCGGTCGGCAAGTCGCAGATCCCGGCCCGCTTCGCCAGCCTCGACTCCAAGGCCACCATCGGGGTCGAGTTCCAGATGCGGACGCTCGTCATCGACCACAAGTCCGTCAAGGCGCAGACCCCGAGGAAGGAAGGGGGATGGGAGAGGAGCCGCCGTCCACTGGGAGGCCCCGCGCCCGGCGCCGTCCACCGGAGCTGCCGCCGTCGCCCTCACCCCTGCCCGCCCTCTCCCTTTCAGATAGCTGGCCTTACCCTTTCATCTACATTCCGTAGATTTGTTTAGCAATTCTTTTTCGTCGATGCAGGGCTGCCGTCGTCAACGCATAGCAGGTCGTCGTCTCCCCTAGGGCGCCCATGGCACGGTGGGAGCATAGGCTGCACTCCGGTGATTCTGGGATTCTCCGCCGCCGGCGCCCACCCTTTGGACCTCCGTCAGTCTGCGCCATCAATCTGTGGCCCAACAACTACGAGGCGAGGCGCAGGTGGAGACGGGTTCAAGGCTTGAGGGAATGGGCCTGTCATGCCTCGACACCTGAAGATGAGAGCTTAGGAAGGTATGCATACTTGCATTTCTCACCTCAAGATCTCATATGGATCTCTGATATTTCATTGCTGAAACGCAGTAGGCTTGATTTTCAATGTCATTTGTTCGTTCATCACCTCCGTGTGGCTTGCTTTGTGTGTTTCAATTGTAGGTGTGATTAGGTCTTGATCTCTGGGAATTGGGCATGGATGGTTCGATTGTGTCCTTCCAGTTTATTATGCACACAAGCTGTTTCCTGTATTACCTGGGTGGAACTTTCCTAATTGCTATAGTAAACTTGATTAGTTGTGGGCTTGTGGCATTGACATAAAACGGATGCACATGCTGTATTCTTGCCCATTTGAGGTAAGCATGATCCCTGGTCTAAACCTGGAGCATGGCATTACTTTTAAAAAAAATTAATGGCTATCTTATAGGAAGTTTTGTTTACTGTTTTAGTAACCACTGATTTCCTGAACCTATTTTCTTGATCGCTAAGCTCTCCATTATTGTTTTCTTGTGAGCTACCTGATGTATTGTGAATTGTTGATAGTAAAAATGCAACTACCATAACTAGGATAATGTGAAGGATCTTACATACTTTCATTGATTAAATGCAGGTGGCTACACTTAAAATAAGGTGAATCAACGTAGGAAAGTGCAGCCAACTGGCTGCTTTCGAATGCATCAAGAAAGAAGAAAAATATAGGAAAGTGCATCCAACTGGCTGCTTTTGTCAGGATTTCCTGCTCCGTACCATAAAATAACACAATGTCAATTTATTTAGTACCTATAATTTTTTCAGACCTGAATTCTCTTTTTTGGTGTGTCGGTGCAGTGTGCTTATACCGGGTGAAAGTGATGTACAAGAAGGAAGGCGTCCCAGATGGTCTCTGATGGGGACTAGGGTTCCCGATCTTCCGTCAGGTGAAGGATAACTCGTTTTGGGCGGAGCACGACACACCGATCTGGCTTCAAGTCAGCAAACTCGAACCCTGCAATCTTAGCACCACGACTCCTCTGGTTATCAACCGTGTCATAACCCGGTTGACCTCGCCAAGAAGGCTAAATCCCTGCCTGCGAAACGAAGAACACAAGCAAGAACTCGAAAGAACGCAGCACTTAATAGGAAGTGACAAACTGCAGATGTATGATTAAGCACGATAGTTGGGGTTCTACGAACCGATGACGGCGAAACTGTTCTCGACAGATTAATCTAAGCAAAACCCGAGTCTAAACGATGGCGGCTACTGAATTTAATAGTCTAAGGTCGAGCTAGGGTTGAGGGCGCGCCAGGGGGCCGCCCACAACATGGGCCGAGAGGCCCGACACGATACAAAGCCTGAAAAGGCCCAAAACAGGTGACGCAGCACCTTTTCGTGGTCACACAGTATGATCCACGAATCCTCTGGAGCTAGGACCAGAACCAAAAGAAGCGTCTCGTCGTCACGATTCCAATGCATCCAAGAACGCCTTGTTTGGACGTCGTATGAAGGAGAAATTACAGTTGAAGCGGAGACATGTCGGCTGAAACCAAACCGAAGATGATGTCCAACATGACGACGACTTGTAACTTGGAGACGAGTCCGGCTCGTGTACGTGCAACATGGTGATGTACTCATCAGTCTCTACATTTAGCCTCATTGTCTACTTGTCAGTACAAATTATTCTTACTATAGTAGAACATCTCTTCATGTTTTACTTCCCAGTTTGGTTGCATTAATACTTGATGCACTCGAACTTTTAATGATATCTTTTCACTTTCCTTGCCCTGAATATCTGCACACATGCTGATAAAATACATGCTCAGATATATATTTTTTGTCAGCTACTATGTTTTTGGATAATACAATATTGCCTGTTAAGAACCATATTTCCTTCCATTTCAAGTTTTAAGGGCAAACATAACTTATGAGTTAAAATCTGTTGATTTCCAAAGGGTAATAGAAGAGGCCTTTTTGACTGGTTCAAATGTGATGTTGTGCCAGTCGCAGATGGACTAAGACGAGTTGTTTGTTCACTTTTTTTCCTTAGCTGTTGGATAACTAAACAATAAACTGGTTATTTCCTGTACTTGAGGGAAAATGATTTATTTTTACTATACGTTTTTTTTTTCAAATGACTATTTTTGCTATATGTAAGGACTGAGATCTTGTATGTTCCTTGTGCGCAGATTATTGATGACCTCCATGAAGCTGAACTGGTGATAAAAGGTTGATAAGCCACTGGTGAACCATAGAGCCACATCAAATATCTTTTTTTAGTGGTGTTTCAGTTGCTTTATTTGCTCTTAGCTACAACTACTAAGTAACAAAGTGTAGCTAGATATACACATATTTGCAGTTCTATTTGGACCATTCGGACACCGGCTTGAGTGACTGCATTAATTCTATGCAAAGGTAAGACTGAACTTTGGCTTTGAAGCAAGTGATATACTTCTTGGTGAACATACAGAACACTGAGTCAAATTCAGTCCTAGGAGAATAGGGAATTTATGTCCCATTTATTTCAATTAATATGGAAGACTATATATGCATGACTGTATGTTCAAAACTACGCAAAATATTCAGTCTAAAAATCCAGTTTCCCTAATTGAAGAGCACTCATTTTTAATTTGCTTAAACCAAAGTCATGCTTAAGCTCCAGCAAGTGTGTAAATTGTATATTTTTTCACTGTTGTATTATAGCATTTTAGCTCAACATCTAAGGATTAAGGATTATCCTGTCATACTTGCTTTATATATGACTGATGGTAGTATTTTTAAGTGAACCAGATGTCTAGCAAAATGAAGAAAAGGTATAGCTTACTGAATGTGATAGAGATGGTGATCTTACTGCTTTGTTTACAGGGTCTAAATAAATCATTTAGCATATCTGGAAATTATTTAAAATCGTGAATATGTAAATTGTTGCAGTCAACTTCTATGGACGTTTTTTTTATGTTTTTCCATGTAGAAATTAACTGGATCAACTTTTGTACAATGATAGTTTTTCCATGTAGAAATTGGCTTGATCATCTTTTGGACAGTGAATTTAAGACTTCAGACTATTGACTTTAGACTATTTACTCTTTTCTTATGTTGCACATCATGCAGATAACAAGTTGGATATGATACGTCCAATGCTCCAGTGAGCTTGATCCTTTTTATTTTGTATTGCAAAACCAAATGTCTTTTGTACAACTGACTCTTTGTACCAATAAAATAAAAGGGTCTTCTATTTCGTACCATGATTGAGTGTCAAAATGTACAGTTTTTTTGTGTATGTTTTGTTTTTGAATGACCCCGTAGTGTCAAAATGATAACTTTGATGCTATCATACTACAGGACTTTTGGGGATAAATTAGCACAGATCAAAGAGGAAGCGAAGTCGGAGCAAGGAGAAGTCCAGTA
This sequence comes from Echinochloa phyllopogon, assembly GCA_033239725.1. NCBI lineage: Eukaryota > Viridiplantae > Streptophyta > Magnoliopsida > Poales > Poaceae > Echinochloa > Echinochloa phyllopogon. The sequence goes on along the minus strand of BTCW01000015.1, from coordinate 28,144,740 downwards.
GTTAGTCCACATGTGCATTTAGAGAGCAAGGATATGTTTTCCTTCGATTATGCCCCCTCTCATATCACTTTGTTAGGCTTACATCTGCATTTTGGTACGCAACTATGTAGATTTGCCGTTATGTTTGTAGGTTTTGATCCAAAATCCAAATCCACTATCTTGCCCCCATTTCCTTTGTGTTTTGTAGCTTCATTATTCACATTAACCTGATGAACGTGTTCAATTTTTTTATCTGAGTAGGCGCGTCCAGTTTGCGACTACCGTATTTCAAAACTACCATCATGAGTACTGATGACGCCGGTATATGGTGGCTTGAAAAACGTCACCTTAAAATGACAAGACATTGGACACGCAAAAATTGGAGCACCTTCCTTTGAAGAGTAGGCTACATAAGCAAACTCATGTTTAGTCTGTAACCTTCGTTTCTTCAGTAAGAACAGTAGCATTGTCACCGACGAAGGGTAGGAGCGGGTGAAAGAAACACATACATGCCAACACATAACTAATGGTTCTACACAAAGTCATAATAACTCCTAGACATCTATAGATCCAAAATGTATCATGTGGCATCCTTAATGCATTTTACACAATGCGAAAGCATAAAACACCGAAGCGGCATTGGACGATCAGGATAACCTATTCTACCTAGCCCTTCATTGATTTACAATTTCAATAACAATATCATTAGTATATGTATTAGATGTACCACGAAAGTGTAATCAGGTCTATTTACATGGAATTTATAGAAAACACAGTTTGATATTTAGTGGCACCGCACCGTTCAATTAATAGCTTGCACTATACTCCCTCCATTCCTTAAAAACCTGACGTTTAGGATAAGGTTTGGGTCAAATATTAGGAATATAAATCATCAATAACTTTTAAGTTGTTGAGTTTACAAATGTGAAAACTATATGAATAAATTTGTCTTGAAAAATTCTTTCATAAAAGTATACATATATCACTCTTTGATAAATATTTTTATAATAACAAGAGGTCAAAGTTGTGTTTTGGAGACTGTGCCATTGTCCTAAACGTCAGTTTTTTAGGAATGGAGGGAGTATATAAATTAATAGAGTCATAGAATATGCAACACAATCAACCACGGTTTTGTAACTCACCATGTCTTTACGAAAAACAAAAATACTAACTTCCATGGACTTCGGTGCGACCCTACAGCCGTCAAAATTGAATTTTTCATGTGGTCTATTTATATTTGCTCCATGTATTGTACCCATAGCAACGCACGGGCACTTACCTAGTCCAGAATATTATCGCAGCTTCGTCGATATGATGGGCATGCACATGCGTGGTGGGTGATATTCGAACCGACAATCGAGATCATCTCATATGTAACTTCTTTACTATCTCACATATACAGCACATATGATTGTATAAGATGGTAGCCTTTCCTTTTGAATACATCACTAGAGGAACCTTTAGTAGAGATGGTAACAAAAACCGATATTAAAAGTCAATTTTTAGTACCGTGTGATATTACCACCCGATATTAATGTAAAAACGTCATGTCAAGTATAAGACTGCCCCAGGGAAACCTCGTGCTACGACCCATCAGTCTGCCATGGTTTTCCGTCTGCCTGCCTGCCAAACTCGTCCGTCTGCCGCCGGTTTTTTCTTCCTCCTGCGAACCCTCGTCCCGTCTGCCTTTCTCTCTCTTCTTTCTCGCCCAAAGCCGCTGCCGCCGCCGGCTGCTCCACGCAACCCTTGCACCCATCTTTTTCTCGCCTAAAGCCGCCGCCGCTCCCGGCGCTGCTGCTCCACGCAACCCTTGCGCGGGATCGGAGGCAACCCTTGCGCGGGATCAAAGGCAAGAAGCGCCGCCACGCCTCGCCCTCTCCGTCTTCCTCCGCTCCCCCTCCTGTTCGTTCTCTTCCACCACTGTCGCCGCCCCGCGTCGCGGCCTGCAAGGAGGGCACAGGACGGGACCTGGCGCTGGCGAGGAGGGCGCCATTGAACGGAGACTCCACGACATCATCTCTTCTCGTCCTCGCTCCCAACCGCCGCCTGCGCCTGCGCCTCCCCCCACACCGGGCACGGGATCGACCCCCCTCTCCGCAAATCCAACCGGGCTCACCGCCACAACCGCATTGGGGGGCCCTCCCACCGCCGCCACCGCCGACGGCCCCATCGATCCGGGGTTTGGCTGGGACCTCGAGGGGACGAGGGGCGCCTGATCCCGCTTTCTGTTTGGATTTCGCGAGGAGGACATGGATTTGGCGTCGGTCAACGAGGAGCTGGCCGAGATTGATGGACAGATTGGTGATATCCTCCGCGCATTGCAGTAAGCTTGAAACCATTCGAAGTGCTGCTATGTGGGTTGTTTGTAGTTTGCTTATGTTGCCCAAGAATGGTGGTTAGATCTCAGCTTGCTTGCTGCGATTTCGCGAGTGGGGCACAAGTTTGGAAACCAACTGTTGACCTGTAGAGGGGAAAAATCGTTATTTTTCCACTGATGTCTGCGGGTCTACTACTTGAGCTCTGTAGAAATGGTAGTCCAATGTTATTGAACTGATGCGCTGCTTAATTTGTCTGCAGGAATGGGTTCCAGTAGTTGGACAAGATCAAGGATGCCAACCGCCGCAGCAGGCAGCTCGAAGAGCTTACCGATAAGATGCGAGATTGCATTGCAAAAGGTTAGTCTCTTTCACCCCCTTTCTGTACTATGTAGCTTTTAGCAGCATACCCTCTTCATAGAATATGGCAGATGGAAAGGCTAAGCACAAATGCCATGCTTAGCATGAGTAGATAAGTGGCAGTGCGACAGTGCTTGCCTCACAACCATATCAATTTAGCTTTTCTACATAGCAATCATTTCTGTATATCTTAACAAATATAATGCACTGTGTATACTGGTTACAATATTTCTGCTGCTCGTGACTACCTTCAATTTCTGAATCACAATAATGGGGCCAAACAATAGTTTGCAGGGGAAACCAGATATCTTAACTCTGATGTTGTAGAGTATGACCATGAAAGCTGACCCTTTGCTCTTTTTATCTGGTTTTCAAGACTTATCAAAGACTTTGAGTGAGTTAGCAAAGACGAGGCAGGGCGTACTGATCCGGAGACTGTGAAAATGCTGCATGACAGAAAGCAGTCAATGGTACTATTACCAAAAAATTGTTCTAATCTATGTGGATTTTATAGTTTCATACACTTTGATCTGATTCTCTAACTTCCACTAAACCAGAGTTTGTCTTGTTTTGCAGATCAAAGAATTAAACTCTTATGTTGCTCTTAAGAAACAGTGAGTTTTGACCTATCTCAGAGTTAGAATGGCATTAGATCTGTTATCATTTTGCTAAAACCAGGATGAGTAAGGACGTGCAGTAGCTATTACTTAGAATACCTACCTGGTTTACTGATTTCTATTTTTTTTCATACATGGAGGCACACACATTTGATCAATCAGAGTGGAGGCACAAAAGTATAGATACTAAAGTTCCAAATTACAGTAATACAGTCCATCTCTATTTGGTATGTTAGATCTTCCATTATTCAACTTTCCTTGGTACTAAAGATATGACAAATTACAAATTTATAATGAATATTTGAATCAAACTTGAAAAAATGTCAGAAGAGCTATTTATTATTGTGTTGCCAAACAAAAACCATCACATGATGACTCTGTGGGCTAGCATGAAATAATATATATAGTCCCTGAAATATATCTGAAGATAGCAACATGCAAAACTTGGTGCATCCATGCAAAACTTGGTGAAATTTTCTCAGTTTGCCATTTGTTCAGGTGTGATGATTGATGCTAAACTTTGCATGTTTATATTATTACCCTAATTCCTCTGACAATTTTTTCTTACCTAATTATAGGTTGTTTCCAAGTAGTGTTGCTGCAACTCTAAATCCTAAGTAAACAAACTGATCCAATATGTTGCTATGTTCAAATTTGCACGCTGTTCAATTACTGAATTGATCAATATTGAATCTTAACATTGTGGGAACTGCGAACTGGTAACAGCTTGCCTTATCTGAAAGCTTCAGCTCTGTTTCTGTGTATTAAAAAAGGTTCCTCCCCCTCCCCCCCCCCCCCCCCCCCCACCAAAGCCTTTATGGTTTATGGCAACTTTATAGATAAAGCCAGGGAACTAGGGTTACCAGTTTTACAATGAAGTATAGGTCCCACAACGACACCAATTACTTACAAACCCGTGACAATGCCCTCTAGGCGACACACCAGAGACAACTAAGAGCAACTCTAGGAGGAGAGACTAATACGCCTAACACGCCCATGTGAGCTTCTTGGTTGGCTCTACAATGTATGTTTCTGAATTCTGATGGCAATTCTTTGGTATTCACCTGTCACAACGGTTAGAAAGGTAGGCATACATCTTTCAAATGTTTTTTTCTTGTTCTTATTCATTTCACTAACAAGGTTATTCCTGTTCTCTTTATAAGCGAAGGGGGAATCATGTTTTTTCCATTTTTCTTTCAGTGTTGTGGTCCAATCATTAGTTGTATATAGTGTGCATTATTCAATAATCCTAACTGCTGTTTGCAGTATTTTGCCCAAAGTGGATTATATTTTATCAACGTTGTCTATGCAAGCTTCGAACAATTGTACTCTAAATGCCCAAAATGTATATAGGTGTCCATCCTGCAATAGATAGCGAACCTGTATATCGATGGGTCTTTCATGACATAACAATGATCTTCTTAAAACCCTGGTTTTGTTTAGGTTGAAGAGCGTTGAAACTGTTAGCTATTGTGAAATTCAGCCAAAAGAGTATTATCCTGATGGTGGCAGAACTTTGTTACTAGAGGAGGGAGCCAAGAAATATACACTGAAGACCATACAAGCTTTTGGGTACATGTAATACTCCTTGGACTCTCTTTGTCGATGGTTATGACAAAGATGGTAAGCACGTGATCAAGTGAGGGCTAGAGTTGCCCCCATGGATTCGTATTGCTAATTCTAAACTATCAAGTTTTAGGCGGACACATTTCTGTGTGAACACTTCTGATGGGAGTCTCAGCTGACCGAGGCTGATATGCTCAGAGTCAGAGAACACAACAACACCTCTAGCAGTGGGAACAATTTGATTGGCATGCTTCAAGCTTTATTTCTGTAAGTTTCTTATGGTTGTATTTTCCAAGTCTTATTTTGCTATTCCATTTTTCTGTACATAGCTAGGTTTTTTTGTGGATGAGTGAAAGGCAAAAGTGCCCAAAAGATGGATGCCTTTTAATGGGAACATGAAGGTGTAAAAAATCTTTTGCCAAACAGAGGGGTGCGATTGAAACATAACATGGAACAAACACAAACTGCCACCTCAGTGTAATAGGAATTGCATTTCATTTCTTGCATTCAGCCATAAATTTACAACTATAACCACTACGGGGAACCGGACGTTTGCCAAGTGCCTGGGGCACTCGGTAAAAGCCCAAAAACACTCGGCAAACCCTGACCCCACGGCATATCGGGTGACGGCAAAGGCCTCCTTTGCCGAGTGTTCTTTGTCGGGCTCTCGGCAAAGTTTTTGCTGAGAGCCAGACTTGACACTCGGCAAAATAAAGCACTGACAGACGGCGTGGCGACGTCCACGGCCGTCTGCCAGATTTTAACGGAGGCTTTGCCGAGTGTTGCTCTCGGCAAAGCTTGGAGGCTTTGTCGAGTGTTAGGATCCGACACTCGGCAAAGCGGTTTAGGGTTTAGGGTTTTTGCACTAGTTTGCCGAGTGTTTTGGCTTTAACTCTCGGTAAACTAGCAACACTCGGCAAAGTCCTTTGCAGAAATGACAGAAATAGCCTGTTTGCCGAGTGTTAAAGCCAAACACTCGGCAAACAGGCCCTTTTGCCGAGTGTTACCTACAAACCCCCCTATTTTTATTGCTCAGTCACGTATAAAGGACCCTTCCCAAAATAAACAACACAGGTAGAAAACATATATGATAATAAACATCACATGCAGTTCATATATATATACATCAACCTTCCACAAACATAGATCCACAATAAACATCACAGGCAGTTCGACAAACACATGAAAGTGACTAAACCATCCAAAGGTTAACAAGTACACCATGTTTATAAGCCACCAACATTCAGAAACGTTCACAAAGGCACCAACTCACTGAGGAGGGGGTCCGAACAGCGCTCGAGCTGCCCGTGCCGCAAAGTCTTCGTTGTCTTGAGGCCCATCATTTGACGCCGCCGAGCCAGGAGTCTGCCCAAAACAGATTTTCCATGTGTGATACAAGAAATGAGTTGTCAAATGAAATTGTAAGGTTCTCAAGTGACTCACGGGAGAAACAGGAACACGTGGTGGAGGCGGGGGTGGCATTGCCAGCGGCGGACCTTCACCCACCCGCTGGCCAATGTTCTGTAGGTAGGCAAACATATGCTCCTGCCACAGTCGGTTCGTCTGCTCCATCTCCCGCTGCCTCTCTTTCTCGGCGACCTCCAGCTCCAGCTGCTCCCGTCTCTGCGTCTCTTCATCCAACCGGGTCTGCAAAAATCAATGACTTCAAATGACTTGTTTGCCGAGTGTAGCACTTGGCAAAAAATTTCCTGACCCATAATTTTGTGTAAATTTTTTAAAATTTGTTCAAATACAAATCAAAGTATCTTATGAAATACATTTAGCAATGCACATTTTATACTTCTATGAATTGTTTTCATTATTTCATGCATATATAGCTCATTGTTCCTTCGGATATTTCATTATTTCATGTAGAGATAGTCACAAAAATAATTAAAAATTATCAAATGGGTTCGAAAAATTATGATAACTTCACATGAAGTAATCTATGTTGTCTACTGCCTATGAAAAAAGTTATGAGCTCAAACTCCAATTCAACTTTCACTTCGACTCGAAATCCAGCCGTATCCTTCTCAACTCTACGAAACTTCTTCGGAGATGCTCCGATTTGTAAGGACGTACATGAAAAACTTTTCAAAATCGTCTCAACTTTTTACCATAGCCTCCACATAAGATATTATGAGGTTTTGCCAAATCTTATGGAGAGAAGAAAAAATTTGGAGCGTAAAATCTTTTTGCTAAAAGAAACAGTCTAGGCTTTGCCGAGTGTTTCCAGGAAAACACTCGGCAAAGTGATGCTTTGCCGAGTGTGTCCAAGGAAACACTCGGCAAAGCCTTTGTTTGCCGAGCGCTAGGGTCAAGCACTCGGCAAAGCCATCGGCCAAAAACTCTCATATTCAGAATTTTCAAATATTTTGAGTATGAATTTCAAGTTTTTTCAAAGTTTGTTCAAATTTTCAAAGTTTTTGCGAGCGCCTCAGTCATACACTCGGCAAAGAGGCAATGTACCAAACGGCCGCCAACGGCCGTTGCCGGTCGTGGCACGTGTTGGGCACGTGCCACCTCTTTGCCGAGTGTCAGAGGTTAGACACTCGGCAAAGAGCTAACGTCCCAAACAGCCGTTGGTGGCCGTGGCACGTGTTGGGCACGTGCAAGCTGTTTGCCGAGTGTCGGCATGAGCACACTCGGCAAAGCTTTCGATGTGCCAAGTGTGTACCTTTTGCCAAGTGTATTTTGTAGAGGCACTCGGCAAAGGCTTATATTAGCCGAGTGCCTTTTCTTTGCCGAGTGTATTTCTGTAGACACTCGGCAAAGGCTATGTTTGCCGAGTGCCCGATGGAATACACTCAGCAAAGATGTAGACACTCGGCATATACGGGGTTTTCCGTAGTGAACAGAAGAGTTAGTGCCAAATCACCAGCAATGCATGCAGAGATGTCAATACTACCATCCAAGTAGAAAGCATGCAACATTTTTTTGGAGCTTTTTGCTAATTATGCACTGCAATGTGTATCTTCTAATGTATCCTTTTCTTCTCAGGCAAAGGGAAGCAACTGAACAGCACAACTTTCTGATGCTCGAGCAGGCAAATCCTATTAATCTCTGGGAGTCTGCAGGCAGCCTTCTTCCACAGGCATGGATCTTTATTGTCATAATTCTTTCATATTAATCTCATGTCCCCATTTCAGTTGTTTTTCGTCTCCCCTTTTATGTTCTTGACTTCCTTTTTATGCTCTTATCAAACACAGTTAACTGGAAGCATTAATATCAGTGTTGATTTTCCAGTGAGTCTGTACAGAGGTTTGCCCTGTGTTGGACTCCCTCGATGAGCAACTGAGTATCACATGTAAAAGGCCATGGCCTTTTAGAGTAGAAGCATGGTGACTCGATTTTCAGGATATCATCATTGATGTGGATTCTCTTCTTATGGAGGGAGATCACTAGGTGATTCTACTTGGTTACAGAAACATATAGCACCTTTTAGTTATTTGATTTGTATTACCAAGCTTTAATGGATCTTTGGATGTTGTATTGCAAATCTGTTCTTGGCAATTTGGGTTGTGATGGATCTTTGACCTGGGTGAAAATTCAGTATGACGCGTGAGAGAAACACCGGAAAGAAACTGAACAGAAGGAACTCATAAACAATATTGCAATATCTGTGAGGTCATGCTATCATCCTTGTCAGGTAGGATAATGATAATCAAATATCTGTGAGGTCCTGCTATCTTTCAGATTGTATATTGCTATATTGCATACTTGACTGCAGTTAGGCATGGATAGGAAATATATTAAATTTTCCAATTTTTAATTTCATACCTATATAGTTTCTTTATCTGTACTACTATTTGGTTCCATAAAAATCAAAAAGTACATCACTAAATTATTCCAGTGTGCAAAATACATTTCTTTATGTTAAGGTTTGGGGTTTTCCCCCTCAAATGTAAGATAATATGATTAACAATGGGCCCAAAACCCTCCATCTTCCAGATGGCTCTGAACTAAGTGCATGATGATCAACTGAGACATATCAAATGCTCTTTGCTTAGGCAATCAACTAATATGTGAGATGTATCAGATATATTGTCATGGTATGTTCATGAGTTTCTACGAGGTCAAACAAGCTGGAGATGACTAAGTGAAAGTGCATCTAGGTCCCTTGTGGGTTTTGGTGGTTGATTGACATAAACAATTAAAGGTCTAATCAGCTTGTTGAGCTTTGGATAGATATTATTGTAAATGATAAAGTCAAGCTCATGTCATCCAAAGTGTGCAAAAGTAAATATACGGCAAGTATATGTTGAAGTAAGCAAAATAGACAAAGATGTATTGCAATTGTATGGTCTCATTGGTTGGTTGGTTGCTTAATCAAAGAAAAGTGAATGTGGTTGAAGATTGATCAATATTACAACATTGATAAGAAAGTGATCAAGAGCTTAGTTGTTCAAGAAGGAGTTCATATGGAAGCTTCTTTAGTCATGGCATCAATAAGTAGAAAGATACTGATATTGAGACTATGTGGAATATGATACATGAGAGCATATTTATAAGAAGAGATAAGCGATCGAGAGCAATGATGAATTCAAGGTTAAGTGGAATAATATGTGAGATGTATCAGATATATTGTCATTGTATGTTCATGAGTTTCTACGAGGTCAAACAAGCTGGAGATGACTAAGTGAAAGTGCATCTAGGTCCCTTGTGGGTTTTGGTGGTTGATTGACATAAACAATTAAAGGTCTATTGAGCTTGTTGAGCTTTGGATAGATATTATTGTAATGATAAAGTCAAGGTCATGTCATCCAAAGTGTGCAAAAGTAAAGATACGACAAGTAAATGTTGAAGTAAGCAAAATAGACAAAGATGTATTGCAATTGTATGGTCTCATTGGTTGGTTGGTTGCTTAATCAAAGAAAAGTGAATGTGGTTGAAGATTGATCAATATTACAACATTGATAAGAAAGTGATCAAGAGCTTAGTTGTTCAAGAAGGAGTTCATATGGAAGCTTCTTTGGTCATGGCATCAATAAGGAGAAAGATAGTGACATGGAGACTATGTGGAATACGATACATGAGAGCATATTTATAAGAAGAGATAAACGATCGAGAGCAATGATGAATTCAAGGTGAAGTGGAATAATAGGTTGCTTGGTCACATGGATGGTTTTCCTAATCAAGGAGAATACAGTTGACCAAGTACTTGGTATTACAAGGAAAGTCGAGATAGGAATTTACATGGTAACAATATTGATATGAAAGCAAATGTTCAAGCAAATAAAGATCATGGTTTTCAAAGTGAATTTATCGTGATGCAATGATGGTGAGACTTGAATTGGCTAAGGGTAAAGGAGTTAATCTAAAGCATGGCATCGAGGTACTAAGCAAGGAGAAGGGCAAGCGAGTCTTGTGACCAACGAACTTTGCTAGGGTGAAGAAGCCTATAATTGATTGACACCGAGATATCTAAGTCATGGAGAGCCTCATATATTGAAGGCATCAATCGTTGTAGTATCTTTATGATGAATCATGGTGACTGTGGATGTGAAGTGATTGTTGATCATTTTAGTTGAGAAATTCCAAGTCACTAATTCAAGGATGGTGTGCTCAAGAGATAAGAAATGTTGCACCCTCATGAAGTGAGAATTGAAGAAAAGTGGCAAGATTCAAGTTATTTAATCTCAAGTGGTTGAACTAGATTTTATCTTTGATCCTAAGTATAGGTATGTCGTACTATCAAGAGGGATGCAACGTTGATAGCTTTGTCTATGACTCGGTGCTCAAAGTGATCTAACCAAGTGCTAACATAAGAGAAACTCCTATCACAACACTTGCACTAGGTGGTGTTGGAGCTTAATTTCTATTGGGATGGATAGCCCTCTGAATAAGCTTTCCGTAGAGTCCAAGATCACCGAAATCAAACATCGGAGTAAAAAATTATGAATGTTTTAGTTGGGCGCTTTCTGAAATTTCTAGGCTGGCGGAAATTTCCGGTCCGGGCGATGGAAATTTTCGGAAATTTCCCGTACGGGCGGATTTTCCCTTTCCTGGATCGATATTTCCAATTTGTGCGACGGAAATTTCCGGTCCGGGCGGAAATTTCCAGTGCATACTAACTTTAGACACAACAGCTAGTTTTTGGGGGTCCTCTATATATTCCCCCACACCCCTTTCGGTTGGGGCTGCTGGTTCCGCTCACGAAGAACACATTCCACAGCCAATATTTGCTCTCCCCTCTCTATATTTGCTTGAGATTTGAGAAGAAAAGTGAGTTAGGGTTGAGAGAAGAGTTTGAAAACCTATGAGCTTCATTCCATCCTTGAGCACTTGATTTCAAAGCAAGTAATCTTCGAAGTGTTTGTTACTCTTGGGGATTTGTTCCCTAGACGGCTAGGCGTCGCCGAGAGCATCCAAGCCAAGCTTGTGGATTCGCCTCGGAAGTTTGTATTGCCCATCCTTCGTGGATTTGATAGTAAGTGCACTTAGCTTCTTTATGGAGACTAAGTGGAGGAAAGTGGCTTGGCGTGTATAAGTCTGTCTTTCGTAGGCCCTCAACGGAGATGTAGCTTCCTGTGTGGAAGCGAACTTCAGATTAAATCTTGTCTCTCCTTGTGTGCTTGTGTTTTTCACGTTCATATTGTTGTTCTTATTGATTTTGAGCTATTTGACCCGATCTATCTTCTTGTGAGCTTTTGGTTGCAGGTGGTTGGTAAGAAAGCTTCTACATATCCCAAGTAACCTCTTGCAACACATCGTTTTGATTAGAATTGCATAGGAGCCTCTAGATCTAAGTTTATTTTTGAGGTTGTCTGAAATTACTGTAGCACCGGAAATTTCCAATAACCGCCGGAAATTGTCGATAGAAATTTCCGGTAAACTGATTCCGCTGTGAGTTGTGCTAAATTACGTGAATAGTGACATGAATAGTGACGTGGCTGCTGACTTTGCTGTTGACTAGGACGTGACATGGCTGCTGACTAGGATGTTACGTGATGACGTGGAAAATGACGAGGATGCTGACGTGGCATGCTGAAATGAAATTTTATTTATCATTGTGGACTATTTATTAATGGGCCCATTTTAAAAGTGGGCCACATTGTGGCCCAAAATTTCAGCCCATACAACTTCGACTGAAACTATTTCAGCCCACCAAAAATGCCCATCATATTTTAACCCACAGAATAAATACAACATCCATTTTGGCCCAAATACAATTAAATTCGGCCCAAAAGACATTCACAAGCCATTTCAGCACAATACATATATTAATTCAGCACAGTACATTACATACTCACAGCACAGTATATTTCATCATGCATCAGAAGCAAGGCAACACAAAAATGTCATTTCCACAACAGTTCCTGACAACAAACAACAAGTGCCAACAAAAAGGACAACACACAGTTCTAGATAGCAGCTCCTGGTGGAACACACATTATCCTCATACTCGCCTCCCTGAAAATGTTTGTATGGAGCAAAAATTGAAGAAACATCATGTCTGAGAATGCATTCAGACATTCAGTGGTGTCTGTATTTGATAAATATGTATCCAGTGCAATTCAAAGTACCAACCCAGCAATATTTCAGATATGAAGTTGTTCTAAGTTACATAAGCAAACTTATAGACATAAATTTCCAAAAAAAAAACTACACCTAGCTATAAATTTAGATTAAGATCACGTACCCTCATCAGTACAGGTTTAGCTACAAACTAAAGTGCACTGCAGGTGCTATCCAATTTCAGTGGCACAAATCAAATTAAATAGAAGTAAACATCGGGACGGACAAAGGTGGGAGCAGGATATTAACCGACATGCTCCAGGTTGATGGTTAACTTCAGCCACACAAATCAAATTAAATAGATCAATACTACAGCTCTACACTATGTCTCAATATATTTGATAAGCCATATACCATGAACTAATAAGCCATATACCATGAACTTGCATATTAGAGTGAAAGGGCCAGTGCATCCTATACCTGCCATAGAAGAGTATCTATTAGCTCTCGATAGCTGAAAGCTTTTCATGGTATACTGTACAGTATATGACCTGGACATAAGCAAGAATCATGAACAAATCTACGCAATTGCAGAAATATCATGGTTTAGTTAACTTGTATAACAAAAAAACGCATTTTGTTCAGCCATTTCGTTGCTCAAGTTTCAAGATATCAAAATGAAGCAATTTTTTAGCCATTCTGTTGCTCGAGACTCACACAAATAAACAAGTAGCTACCACAATTCTGTAGTGCCTGAATCGACAGAGTCAAGTATACAATATGCCAAATAATAAAGCCAAAAGGGGTGCAAACACGCATGAATGGAGCTTAATACAGATCCATGAAACTCTAAACTTGAAAGTTCCCAGTCCAGCTAGTTGAGGAAAATTGGACATATATATACTTGATCTATGTTGAGCAAGCAGACAAGCGCAGACATCTTCAAGAGAGCAACTCTCCATCTAGACACCTAGTACTAGAGAAAGACATGTCTAGAGAAAGACATCTTATTATCACGGATACAAGTAATCGCCCACTGAAAGTAAAGCAGATTGCAGAGGGGAGAAGTCAAGCAAGCTGAATTATATACCTGCGGTTGGCGCGGGTGGCAGCTCCCACGCGAGAACATAGGGCGAAGAGGAGTAGCTGCAACCGTGACGACCCCCGTCGTGGCCGCCTCCATTCGGGAGCGGGACGTAGGCCATGTCCGGCTGGTCAGCGAAGGGGTCGCAGGCGAGGAGGCCCTTGGAGAGGTCGACCCACCAGAGCTCGCCGTCGTGGGAGATGATGTCATCCATGGTCCAGATCCATCTGGGCTAGGGGTTGTTGATGCTTCTCGATCCACTCACCGGTCTCGGAGCAGAAGCAGATGAACGTGGCCTGGTGGACGCCGACCACGGTCTGGAGCTCGGCGACCACGAACGCACGGCTTTCGGCCGGCGCGGCGTTGACGCCAGCAAGATGACGCCGACGGTGGTAGCATTGAGGAAGTGCTTCTGCGCGGCAGTGGAGGATCCAGCAGCGCCTGTCCTCCCGGCATGACCTGAAACCGTCCCTCCCGGCACGCCGCCGCCGGGTGCCTCCGGCGACACCTTCCCCTGGCCATACAAAAAAAACTTTGAACAGGTTGGGAGGCGGATCTAGTTGGGGAATGGAGTGGAGAGAAAGGCCATACCCAAGGGAATCTAGCAGGGCTTACCCAAGGGAACGCGCCGACGCGCTGCCGGCAACGAGGGACGGGGATGACGCCCTTCCTTTCACAGGGACCCACGCCGCCGCCGCCGCCGTAGTACCCGTACTCAGCCGCCGCCGCTGCTGCAGAGTATTTGGTGGAGGCGGCCGAGTGCGAGCGGTGTGCGGGAGGGCGAGTAGGAAGGGAGCGGTCGAGCTGCGAGCAGGTGGAGGCGGCCGGATGCCGCTGGGGTCAGAGACGGAGAGAAAGAGGTGGAGCGGAAGGCGGCGTCAGAGATCTGGCGAGGCGGAGGCGCGGTGACGGGGCTGGATCTGAGGAGCTACGTGCGTGGAGAGAGGGACGGGAGACAGGGGGAGAACGGCGGGGTGAGGGAGAGCCGGAGAGTGAAGGGATGGTAGGGTTTGTGGTTGTTTTATACCGTAGGGGCGCGATTACAACCGTTGGATCAATGATGGATGGCCAGAATTAGCTGGGCTATTTGGGCCGAAATGGGCCTTGGTGTATGTGGGGCCAGGATCCTTAGGGACACTCATCTAAGGAATTAAACTACTCGATTTGGAGAGTTGTGATCCGACTGCTTTGGACTAGCCAGATAGGGTATAGGACAATGTAGTCGATTAATGAAACTACTCGTATTCGAATAGGATACATGATAGATTACCTTATTGTAATCATCCTTGCTGTATACGAGTAGTTTGTGTAACCGACTTGTAACTCTGCTCCCCGAATATATAAGGAGGAGCAGAGACCCCCTCAAAACAACTCAACCACACGTACAATACAATCAAACACACAGGACGTAGGGTATTACGCTACTAGCGGCCCGAACCTGTCTAAATCTTTGTGTTATTCGTGTACTGTCGTTCCTAGAACTCGGCGAGACCCACAAATCTACTCTCTGCGGTACCCCCAAGCAGACGTGCTCGATATAAATCGTCGACACTTGGCGCCCACCGTGGGGTTTCTCGCCGAAAGCTCACCATCAGGGACGATGGGATCAACCGCCCTCAAGATCGCCGACATCAAGGAAGGAGCCAACTTCATTTTCGGTGCGTGGACCTTCGTCGCCTCAAGCCACGGCAGGTTCGCAAGCTACCTTGCGAACAACTCCGGCCCCTACTCGACGAATACCCCCGACTCGATCTCGACTCCGAGTTCGGTCCTAACTCCAAGTTCGCCCGGAATTCTCCAAGTCGAGTCTAGATACAATTCGACTCCAAATATGGAAAGAGCAGGGAACTCTAAGTTGGCCACGCCATCAGACAATCCCCCAGATCGACTCCCGCTCGAACTCTCCAATGTGGCGCCTCCATATAAACAGATGCAGACCACAAAAGCAGGAGGAAGGATGGGTCAGGAGCCTCACTCGAAGGCAGATTGCCCCGACAACCTTGAGCTGGCATCAACGCCATCGAGGGACAACGACGATGATTTCACCATCCAGCTAAGTGATGCTCCTGACAACGCCGTGCACCTACGCCATTACGCCCACTTCAACACCAAATTCGTGTTGGAAGAACCACTCGTTCGCCTCCCGTCCAGACTAGTCGTAACCATAACACCAGGGGGACTCGCCGTTCACTGGCCTGGAGCGATTCCGGTCGACACCTGCCGGGACAACGAGTCAAGACTTGCCGCTGTCATCCTGGAAGAACTGCCCTTCCAAGACGGCAAGACTGCGTCGCTCACCACTTCAACTGAAAGCTCAAGCGACAACTTCTCAGCCACCCAGATCATCCTCTCCTTCAGCGAACAAGACCCAGGTCGTCAAGTGTTCATGGCAGGCAACGAGGACCAAGGCACCCAATATGATCGCGAGCTGATCACCGACATATCAGAAGAGGAACGCACTGCTGATGGAGAAACAGAGGAGCAAAAGACCTCGCGCCAAGCAAGGAACGCCAAGCGTAAGCAGAGGCGCATCAACGCCGCTATACGTGCCAACGCCATGCGAAACCTTACACAGGATTTCGACATGGTCGGGGACCAGTTAGTATCTCGAGACGCGCCACTGAACATCTCCGTCGCGGCGGAACTTGTCAGGGCCATGCCCGACATTCCTGCCGTCAGACAAGTACTCACGCTCCTCGACACAGCTCACAAGGCTACAAACCAAGCGAATCCTAACCACCACACATCGGGTACCAGGCGGTCGGGTGCTGGGAGGCCTCCTCCACACGAAGCCTCAACCGCTACTACAGGGGGACACAGACGTGATCGAGATGCTGATCGCGGCCACTAGCAGGGGAGAGGGTGTGGTCACAACCAAGATGGTGCAAGGCCACAAGATCGAGACCTTCGCAACACCATCAATGACAACCGCGACGCTCGCTGTCATTCGGTCGAGCCGACAACGTCGCGTGGAATCTGAATTCCGTCGCCGCGCAGAGTATGACCGCAACTATGGGCCTCCACCCCATCATAACTACAGAAACCGACCACACGATCAAGAACGCCATCGTGACCGTCATGAAGAGCGCCGCAATGATCGTCACCGTCACCAAGAGTCATCAAATCATGACGATCGACCACGCCAGAATCACAACCGTGGACGACAATACGACTCCGATCACAGCACCTCCAGCCACTGGAGCGATCGTTCACCAAGCGACAAATATGACGGCTTTCCAGCCTTCTCCAGGCGCATAAAAGAAATCCAGTGGCCAAGCAAGTTCAAACCAACTGGAATTGAAAAGTTCACGGGCAAGCAAGATCCCGAACAATGGCTTAGAACCTACTCTACAGCCATCCAGATGGCTGGGGGATCCAACGACATAAAAGTCAGTTACTTTCCCGTCATGTTAGATACCACGTCCCTGACATGGCTCGAGGGCCTCCGCCCCGGGTCCATCGACTCCTGGGATGATCTCACCAGAAAAATCACTGCCAACTTCCAGGGAACCTGGGCTCGGCCTGGAACCCGTTATGACCTGGCAGCTTGTAAGCAAGAAAAAGGGGAGACTCTGCGCAAATACATCAAGAGATTCTTCAATAAAAGAGCTACAATCGTGGATATCTCCAATCGAGAAGTAATCGACTACTTTCACGACGGTCTCTACACCCGGGAATTACACCGCAAGTTCGGTCGACGCCGCCCGGAAAACATCAGCGAGCTACGACGCATTGTCGCTAAGTGGGTAGACCAAGACGACCGCGAGCGGGAACGCTTTGACAGGCATCGCGACAACAACATCAACAACCACAACAAAGACAACTGTGACCGACGTAATGATCGCTCAAACAACCGAGACT